>CM053649.1:2931425-5331425 GCA_028654395.1 Scutellaria barbata | reverse complement strand
TGGTTTTGCATATAATTAAATACCCATGAAAGTAATGTATATGACAATGAAATACATTAAATAAATCTATACTTTCATTACTTATATATAGAAAAAAAAATTATACTCACATCTTATAATTAATTATTTTGTATCAACAATGAATATTTTTTTTCATTTATACTATCAGCATTAGATCGTAACATTTACATCATCAACAAAATTTGTTGCATTTATAATTGTCCATATATATGGTTGTAAACAAATCAAACATGTTTACTTTTATTAGAAATTGGAATTCGAAAAATTCAAATAAGAATTTTGAATAAGTCTTCTATCATATTTGTATCATCCAAAATCATATTATAACACTATATCATACATATATCAAGAGAATTAGATTCACTCTATTAATGTTAATAAGAGCATCTCCAGCAGTCTGCGCTACTTTAGTGTAGAAACAATATTTCATCGCTAACAGTCTATACTAAATTTTACATTAAAAAATAATATTCCATAATATTTTTGATTATTAATTATTTTTAATCATATTTCTTAATTTTTATTATAATTGGATAACATATTTACACACGTAAAAATTATTTAATATAACTTTTACTTTTTATATTTTAAATTTATAAATAAAAATCATATAATTTTACAATAAAAATGAATATTAATATTCCTAATAATTTATTTATTTAATCATATTTTTAAATTTATTTATAATTGATTAACATATTTACACACATAAACATTATTTAAAATAATTTTTTACTCTTTATATTTTAAATTTTATAAATAAAAAACCATATGAGTACTTGAATGAACCTTAATATAAAAATCATATTTCAAAAATTCTATATTTTATTTTCATGTATTTTAATTTATTTATAGTAAATTTATGTAATTGTCTCCCATCTCTCATATTTTTACCATCATGTAGATTATCATCAACCTCGTTCAATAACGACATATGAAGAAAAACTATTGATGGTGAAATTGATGCATTAATCAAATGTGGTATCTAGAAACCCTATTATAGAATGAATGAAATAAATAATGTAATGAGATGTTTGAAATCTGCAATGGAATTGGCCTTTGAGCATCCAAGGAGACTCCGCCCACGTTCTCATAATCTCTTTCCTACTTCTTCATCATTTTTTTACATTTCATTTCACTATCACTCTCTGTCTACCATTAATTAAATAATTGCAACTTTCAATTATATATTAATTCTATCGAATAATCAATTAATTTACTGCTGCTGAGCTCAGCCCATCGGAATTAGATCCACAAACTGCAGCAAGCAAGCAACCAAGCAATCATCAAGAAACCCCAGAAACTGAAACCAATTTAATTAATTAATTAATCAACACTTAAATCAATAAAATTAAAATTGCTGCAAATATCAAAATTTCTCTGTATTTTCACCTCAACTTCTCATTAATCACATACAAAAAAACAAAACAAAGAAAGAAATAACCCTTTTCTCCTCTCAACAAGATCCATTGATCAACCAAAACTCTTGACAGAAAGAAAAAAAAAACCTAAATTTCTGTGCTTATATATATATATATATAAATATATACAGATTAAAAGGGAAATAAGTTTGTGTTTGTTCTCTTCCTCCTCGGACGCTGGAAAACTCTTCAAAAGAAGAAGAGAGAATCTCGTAGAAAGGAAGAGGGGCAAAAAAGGTAATTCTAGCAAGATTCAAGAATCACTGTAATCTCTCCAGCAAATAAGCATGGTGACACATCTACGCATGATGTAGAATCTTGCCCTTTGTTCCTTCACAAGAGCTGCACATTTTCTAGTGAAAGAACATCTTCTCTCAGATGAATTCTTGATGAGAGAGGAAGTAGAAGATGTTGTTCTTCTTGAAGATGAAGATGAGCTGCTTTCCTTCTTCGAGAGCTTCCACTTCTCATCCAAGTACACTACCTGTGGTGCTATACCCATCAAATTATCTGGAATCTGCTTTTCAACTAAAGCTGGTGTTGTGATTTGGATGAATTTTAAGCCCTTTTTTTTCTCCTTTTTTTTTTTAATGAAGAAATCTGGTGGAAGTGACTCAGTTTGGGAGTGGTACAGAGTAGACAACTGTGGCTGGTATTTATAGAGAGAGAGAGAAAGAGGAGAGAGAGTTGGAGATGGCGTGGCAGTGGGTATCACCTGCCTTGGAAGACCCACCATTTGTAATTATTTTCTATTTTTTTGTAATTAATTATATGGACCTCACACAAAATTATCCACGTTTATTTCTGTTTTTTAATAACTATATATTTTGGAGTTTATTACTAGACATGGTGAAACACCTCTTTTTACCATTTTTGGATAATAAATATTCTTTTTCTATCCACTTTTCTTTCTTAAGACAAAAATATCTTTCATGTAATTCAATCATATAATTTGTTGTGTAACGTCTAAATTGTAATTTGTTATGTCGTGTAATACATAAAGTTAAATATTGTATAATATAATCTCAAAAGAAACTTAAATATTATATGTTTGGTGTAATTTGTTATGTCATATAAGATTATAAATCAAATATTATTTTTGTTCAACATTGAAAATTTGATTGTTATATCATGTAACAACTAAAATCAACTCTTTTTATCGTATAATGTATATTACTTTATTTTTATATGAAGATCCTTTTGTCCATGTCCGTAAAAATGGTAAAAAGATGAGCCATATTACATTTAATAGTAAAAAAAAAGACAAGTCTTATATTTAAAATGTTATTTATATCGGTGAATATTTTGTGATGTGATGGTAAAACAAAGTTACACACGTCACCTTATCAACAAGGGACTAAGATTACATAAATAAATAAATAAACAAATAATCTACACAAAGGGCAAATTATTCCACGAAAGTCTAATATAGTTTTTGTTGAAATTGAAATTAATTGTTTAACCATAAAAATAAAGTCTTGAAAGAGATTAAGTCCGTGTTTGGAATGTTTCAGGAGTTTTGAAGAATGGTAAAAGTTCGTATTTTTTCAATTTCAAAATAAATATTTTTTTTGGTAAAAAATAAAATGTATTCCAAATTAAATAAGTTTTATGATATGATTTCAAAATATATTTACTTATAATTTTCTACAAATACTCAAAAAATACTCTCAGTAAATTAAAGAGGGTTGTTAAGAAAAATTGAAAAAAATTCTCACAATAATTATAATATATAGATTAATTTTTTCATCTTCTTTAATTTATATGAAAATACTTTAATTTATGTGAAAATACTTAAATAACATTTACTTTAGAATGGAATGAGTAATTTTTGTAATATTCATTATATCTAAAAGGATCATATCATTTTATTAGCAAAAGTGTGATTAATTCATTTATCATTATATTATATTGAATGATATATATATATATATATATATATATAATATTTAATTGTTTATATAAAATTGATAAGTGGTAGTACCCACAAAGAGAATTAAAAACTCATCATTGTATAATAATCAAAAATTGGAAATCTTAAGAACAAATTTCTTCTCCGAATTCTAAACGAACAGTGGTAAAGACAACAAAACCCTAAATAGATTGGTTAGAAAGAAAACAAACAAATTAGAAACTTTGTAGAAAATATTGTCTGATGTTTGCAGAAAAATATTGTTCTCTTTGTTCTTCTACCTATCATAAGTATGTTTTGAAATGTCTACCATTAATGTGTAATATTACGTTCCTGTAAATATTATGATTTAAAATTAATAATTGTACTAAAAGTACAATTAGAAAAATGCAAAAATGTCTCCCATAATTTAATGATCCAAATATAATCATATTCTAGAAATGGATATTTGTTTTGGTTAAATAAAACATACTTACAATTTTTTTTAATTCAATCACAATTTATTTTCCAAATTTACATAAGAAGTCTAAATTTTTTCGTTACTATTCCAATAATCTAATACTTTTTTATAATTGTTTTTTTCTTTATGAGACTGTCATATTGGAGGTAGTCGTTAGATGGTCAACTTGTTATGTCATAATTTCAATATCAATCTTAAAAACGAAAAAAAATATATATATACAAAAGACAAACCACGCAACTCTTAAAATTAAAAAAAAAATGTAACTGTATATACTTACTTACCAATATAAAACATCGAACTCACTTTAAAATCAACCACTATTGTGGTAGCTTTTAGATTTGATGGAAGTATTTTAAAATTTAATTTAACTTCACAAAAAAAGAAGTTAAAAAAAGAAAATAATTTTAGTACGGAATTTTATAACTATTCAAAATTTTGTTTTAAATAGCTATCTTAACAAAAAAAATTCATTAGATTTTGTGGTTTTAACAGTCATATCAACAAAATATTATTAAGATTTTATCATGATCGATCAAATGACGATTTTTTTAAGTTATGTTTGAAATTGAAAAGAATTAAAAGTTACATATGTTTAAATTGTAAATTTTCTAAACTTCGTGACAAAGTTGTAAAAATAAAAAAATCATGATTAAATTATTAAAATAGCAATAATCATATTTTTATAATTAACCTGACTAGTTTTTGTGAATCGAAATGCCAATGTAGAGTATTTGTGTTGTACATTTTAATATTTAATGTTTTTGTTAAAACACATAAAATACCGATTGTTAGGTGAAACTTACAATCAAGTTTTATCTGTGATAATATGGGAAATCTTCTAGTAGAACATGTTTAAATTTCATGTAGGGCAGATTTTAATTAAGATATTATGAAGGTGTGTGAAGTTAGATTCATGTCATATAAGCTATCTTTTATGTATGTCATCCACTCAATCATATTTTTTGATTTACATTCACTGATTAAGGTGATTAAGGGATGTACCATCCAACGATAATTTTTTTATCTCTCACTCTAATATATATATAAATTTAAATATATAATTCTTTTCTTCTCACCAACGCATAAAAATATATATGAGGGGGTTTTAAGGGTGAGACATAGACAAAATAGTCCCAAAGACACAATCATGATAAGGTTTGTGGTGATGAGGGGAAAAATTATGTGACATCGTAAATTCAAACCGCACATGAAGAAATATCGTGGAGGTTTATTCTAAGAATTGTATACTATTTGACTATCTTCCATAGATACTCAATTTACATCTCATTCTATCAAGAAATGTATTACTTTCTTCGTCCCGGATCACTTTGCACACTAAATTGGGCACACTTTTTAAGAAAAAATAGATATTTGTTTTTTGGTTGAGGGTATAGTGGTCAAATTAGGCACAATTTTTTAAAAAAAATTTGAATATTAAATGGTATTGTGTGAGAAAAAGTAATGGCATTCTTTGTAAATAAATGTGTATTGTGAGGGTGTTGATTATGTTAAAATTTGCCATTTTTGAGTGTGCAAAATGTTTGGAAACAAACTAAAAAAAAAAATGTGCAAAATGTTAAGGGACGGAGGGAGTATTAAATTTGAATAGTTACATTCATAAATGGACAGAATAATGCAGGGAGAGAAAGGCCATTAACAATAAATGCAGTTTAGAACAAATCAGAGTACGTAAGCTTTATAGGGTGTCAGCTGTGACAATAAATAATACAGATTTTACTGCAAACAACTAAGAGATTCACCATAACGAGACGATAACTCATACATATATATATAGATAGCCACACACCTATATATTCTATCCTAATCTTAATTCTCTACTTATATATATATATATATATATATATATATATATATATATATATATATATATATATATATATCTTCATTTTCCTTTATATATAACATCCCCAAATTACATCATATTCATTGCTTTGTGCAATCCAAAAATCACTGGATCAATATTATATGATATATCAGTATATATTCAAATATGTCTACAAATCCACAAATATTGTTATTAACTCACTAACATTATAATAGCATATCATTTGGTTATAACCTCAAGTTAAATTATGTATTCAAATTTTCTATAATATATTTCTTATATTTTTTGTTATATGTTCAAATGTTAATAAATTAAAAAGGTTAATTTCAATTTGCTACCTAAAGTATAATATTTTTTTCCAATAGGTGTATAAACTCAAAAAAAATTTCAATCACTAGTCAATCTTTTCAAAAATTTTCAGTTGCTATTCCAAGCACATATTTTCCGACCAAAATTCACCGAAAAACTAAAAAATTCATGATTCATATGCCAAAATGATCCGCCTTTGAAGTCAAATTATAACCCTAAATTAATTTAAAGATTTTTGTTTGATTTAAATTCAAATCGAATAAAAAATGTTCAAAATCCTAAAATGATTTTTGATTGATTCGCGATCGGATCGAATGAGAATCATGAAATTGACATGTGATTATTATATGGTTTCGAATAAGGGTCATTTTGGTGTATGAATCATGTATTTTTAACTAATATTTAAAAGTAAATTGCATTTTCAAGTTTTCGGGCGAATTTTGAAATGAAAATATATGCTTGAGGTAGCAATCAAATTTTTTTGAAAAATTTGGCTAGTGATTGAAATTTTTTTTGAATTTAAACATCCACTAAAAAAAATGTTATAATTCAAATAGTAAATTGAAATTAACACTAAATTAAACCTTCAACTTTCTTTTTTACAAATTCTAATGAATATCAATATACTTATCGATATTTTCTTAAGATTATAAATTCTATCAATAAAAATATCTTTAATCTTAAGCTTTCTTGAGTTGATCTTTTGTATATTATATGTATAACATGAGGTTGAACTTGTCATGACAATTTTATGTGTGTATGAACACATGCAATTCTTTTTTTTTTTCCCCTCAATTGAGATACAGAATTAGTACAACAACAAACAAGAAGGTCGAACTGACACACCATCGATTCGTGACTCAAAAGTTAGAGATTCCTTCTTGAAAAGGCACGATGTAGGTTTTTAATTTTTTACTTAACCTGAGCAGTAAAAGGGAGGTAGTCAATAAAAAATAGAAATGATCCAAATTGATTGTGACACAATCTCCACATTTTTTTTTGTCTTTTGAATTAAAATTCAAATCTTTTTACAAATTAGAATTAAATAATATATATAATCAGCTACGTGTAGATGAAAATATCGTTATGCAAGTAATATAACAACTTCAATTTTACATATATGTCGATGGTTATATCTCAAAAATTTTGGAAAAATGGCAGAAATGTATTATTAATATTTTGAAAATTTAACATGTCATTTTAGGGATTATTGTAAATATTATTATGCATATATTCATTCAAAATCATAATAAAATGATATGTTTAAAGCAAACATATATGTTGGACCCCCGACCCGAGCTGATCTGCACATCAAGTTTGGACGGTTTGAAGAGGAGGCCTTCAAGAGTAGTTTAAATAGCTCAAAGCTCACATATTACCCGTTTAGGACGGGTCACCTGGACGGTTCCTCGGTGACCCAGCCAGGATCATTCCTTATGTGGGTCCGGATGAACTCGGTCGATTCGGACAGGACTTGCCGAGCAAAATGTCCCCAACTGTTGGGAGATCGTGAGGGATTAAACAACACACTCCCATGAAAATAGGCGAAAAATGAGGAGTAATGGGTATGATCCCTATTATTCGAGCTCTTCCTAAACTATAAATAGTAGCATTTTCAACTTGTAAAGGGTTTCAACACTTTTTACAAAAGCATGGGAGAACTGATTTCTCTCATATAAATTACATAAGATTTTGGCCGGCCGTATAAAACCATTCAGGATTAGCTGACCAAATTCGCCCGAATAGACTCCGGACACAGTGTTTTCTACATTTCTTTATACATTTTTACTCCATTTTTGATCCGATTGACTTCATTTAAATCCGAATTTATTTAATTTGAGTGTCGACTAGGAATTAATCAATTACAAATTTCGACGTCAACATTTTGGTGCTAGAAGGAGGGGGCTACATAAAACGAACAAAAAACACTCCGAAATTGTGTAATGAACGACGAAGAGAGAAATGTTACTCCGGATTCTCAGGCCCAATTTTCTTAGCCTGGTGGGTCTGGCTGGCCAAACCTGGCCGCACCGGAAGGGGCCACCCAAACAACCCCAATAACCTTGGAAACTCCAAGGACTCGTATGTCCACAAGTGAAATAAGGGTCATAATGGTCCAATTGAATGAGCGGCTAAGAGAGGCCGAGCAGAAAGAGATGGCCCAACAAGTGAATGGCTAGACTGAGGATACACAGTCATCGGACGAGCCCAGACTGAGAAGAAACCTGGGAAAGAGGATTCTGGAGGACCATATAACCAGAAGCCCATCGTTGTGCTGAGCACGGTTAGACAACCACCGTGAACCGAATCGGGCAGTTGTGGAGGCTAGAGATGTTTTTGTTCGGGTGGTGCCGGCCACAGCGATAGGGGCCAGAGGGCCAGCCAGGAATAGAGAGAACATGGAGGGGGCCCAACAACCCCATGAGGAGAGCACCGTCCACACTCTAGGGTATTCGTACCTGATTGAGCAACAAGAGTTGAAGAAGAGACTGGCTGAAATCCAGTCAAAGAAGATCAGAACTGACAAATGAGTCTGGAAGAGGGCCACTCTTTTTGCAGAACACATATCTGCTGCGGACCGGCCAAATTTAAAATGCTGCCCATTTGCCAATACAATGATGAGACCGACCCGAGTACTCATTTAGACAAGTACTCATTCTGGATGGAACTTCAGGGGATAGAGGATGAACTGATGTGCAAAGTCTTCCCACTCATATTGGGGGACCGAGCATAGAGATAGTTCAGGTCACTTCCAAATTAACTCGATCGATGAATGGGATGAGCTGACAGAACTGTTTCTGACATAGTTTATAGGGTCCAAGATAAGATCGACCCCAAAAGAGACTTGTAAATGTGAGGCAAGAGAAGGCCGAGTCTCTGAAATCCTACCTGGACAGGTTCAACAAGCTTGTCCTGGAAATGGAGCAAGTGTCAGATGACGCAGTGCTGATGGCCATCATGGCTGGGTTGAGGTCCAGAGACGAGGTTTTGGTGGTTAGTCCACGAGGACGATTCAAAGACGTACCACGAATTCCTGACTCGAGTAGAGAGATATATCGGGGCAGAAGAAACAATCCCGAATAAGAAGTCCTCCGGGATAGAGAGTAGGTCAGAAAACAAGAAGGATAGGAGAAAACATATGAAGCCGTATAGGCCGAGAAGAGATTTTAGGGCATTCCAGGCTAGCGGGCCCGGCCAGATAGTGAAGATTTTGACAGTTACCCCTACGTAGGTCCTCACATAGATTGAGGACAAGAATTTGCTGCCTGAGTCGAGGCCGTTAAAGACGGACTTGGCCTGATTAAACTGCAATAAATATTACAAATATCACAAGTCAAATGGCTACGACATAGATAAGTGTTGGGCACTTCTGGCCGAGCTGATGAAATTAATAGATTGGGACCACGTGAAAAAGTATGTGAAAGGCTAGGGGCAACAAGGGCAATAGGGACCGCAGCCCGCACTACCTCTGCCCCCATCGAATGGGGTTGCTCGGGAGATATTGACTCTGGCCAATTACGGTTAAGAATTTCCTTGTATATATGTCTTATAATTTTTTATTAAATGAAGTTCAATTTTTGCTACATTGTTCAGGGTTACGACCCAAAATAAGGATACGACATCATCCAAACCGCCCCAATCGAATGAAACAGAGGCTACGACCCAAAAGAGGTTACGATCTCGTCCAAAATAAGGCTACGACCTCATCTGAGCCGTGTAGGCCGGATGAAACAGTAAGGCTACGACTCAAAAGAGGTTACCACCTCGCCCAAAAATAAGGCTACGGCCTCATCCGAGCCGCCTAGGTTGGATGAAACAGTAAGGCTACAACCTTGCCCAAAATAAGGCTACGGCCTCATCCGAGCCATCCAGGATGGATGAAACAGTAAGGCTACGACCCAAAAGAGGGTACTACCCACCCAAAATAAGGCCACGGTCCCATCCGAGCCGCCTAGACTGAATAAAATAATATGGCTACGGCCTAAAAGAGGTTACGACCTCACCCAAAATAAGGCCACGACCTCATCCAAGCCGCTTAGGACGGATGAAACAGTAAGGCTATGGTCCAAAAGAGGTTACGACCTGGCCAGGATTGGGCTTCGAGTTCAATGGAGCTAACCCGGGGCTAGGTATTGGTCTGCCAAGACCAACCAAGTTTG
Organism: Scutellaria barbata; assembly: GCA_028654395.1. Classification (NCBI taxonomy): domain Eukaryota; kingdom Viridiplantae; phylum Streptophyta; class Magnoliopsida; order Lamiales; family Lamiaceae; genus Scutellaria; species Scutellaria barbata. Next base: position 5,321,293 of record CM053649.1, on the reverse strand, counting down.
ATACATGGTAAGATACCAATATATTGAACCGAGCTGAACAAGCAATGTAAAACAAAACTAACCGGCCAGCACATACGATGAGCCGATCACACTATAATTTAATTATATTTTGAATGGTAATACAAGTACAAATGCAATATAGACAGGCCCGACCAGGTATCATGCCGAGCCGAGCAAGTTGATTGTATGAAGTTACATTAAATATTGTACATGAAAAGGCTAAACCGAGCTAGCAAGCAAAGTCCCGAGCCGATCAAGTTACATTTAAGTCATTCAGGTATATAGCCGAGCAGAGCAAGTCATAGTTAAAGGTGAAACAAATATTGGAAAACAACGAAAGCCGAGCTGAGCCGAATACAATTCTAATTATATTTAAAAATATAAGCTAGTTTCAAGGCCAGCATCTCATACAAAAAGGATCAACTGGCCAGAGCAGACAGATAAAAAGGAAAAGAAGAAATGTACAAGTAGGCTGCTCAGACTTCGACCACCTCATCCTCCTTATCTATCGGGTTGACCTCCTCAACAGCCGCCGGCCCAACACCTGCCTCCATCACCCAGTCCGGGTTAGACATGAGGCGAATTGGTGGACCCGGCCTCATTAGATGCTCCAAGTCGGGAGGCAGGTACCTGGGCAGATCAGGCTTCATCCCCAGATAATATGAGGAAGGGGATTCTTCTCCACATATCCGGCCAGAGTAGCCATCAGTAGACACTCATCGACTTTGTCCTTTCTCACCGCGTTGATAAAGGTGAAGAGGTAGACAAAGATGCCCTCGTACTTGCACTCTTTCGAGTCCTTGTACTTAGTCCCATAGCCATCTCGTCGATGATGGTGGCATCCAGCTCGACCCGAAGCTTAATATTTTCTGAGGCTAAGTCCACGACCTTCTGGCGGTCGATCTTGACAGCTTTGGCTGTCTCCGACAGAAGCTCCTGAGAGGAGGCCATCGGGCCTGCAGGGTCTCTTTTTCCTCCATGACGACGATTAGCTCCGACTTTTTCTCCCTCAACTCGACTTTCTTTTTGTCATACCGTTTGAGTTGGTCCAGTTGGGAGAGGTGGCTCCGCCAGGCTAAGACCGAGGCCTGGGCCTTCAGGACGGCGGTGCAGATGTCCATGTCGACTCCCATCATCTGGCCAACGTACCATTCCAGCTCGTCGGTCCACGCCTTAGCCGGGGTTTCCATTGTCGCCTCAACACCATCAGAGAGGTTCTTCATCAGGGCCGTGCTCAGAAGTTGAGCACGAGTGTAGCTAATTTGGAACAGAGGTCTCTGCCCAAGATACTTGTTAAAGACCTTGATCCTCTCAGGGTCCCAGCCGCAGATGCTTACCGCGCCGGCCATAGGGTTCTCAGACTCCCATATGTCGAGTTGGGCAGCAATTATGACGCTCTCAACGCCAGCAGCAGATGAGCCTATTTATGGCCGGGCCCATTTGGTCGGCGGAGAAGATGGCACAGGTTGCTCCTGGACAGGAGTTGCTATGACGGAGATCGGGTTGAGGCCCTGACCCCTACCCTGGCCTCCAATAGGAGGCCTCCTTACCTGCTCGGCTTGTTGTTGGATGCACTCACGTGGGTCCATTCTGAGCGGCAAGCCTACGCGGGGGAGGATGGCTAAAAACAAAAATTGTAAGTATGGGCATGTACCGAGCAGATTACCGAACAAAATATATGAACAAGACTTACGGAGGAAGTTGTTAGGAACTGAATTGAACGGGAAGATAAGACCAGCTCGGTTGAGTCGGTCTTCGGTGATGAAGACTTTGAATGTTCAACGACTCTCCTCGGTGCTGTCCCGCAGAAATACAATCTTCTGGAAAAAGGTATCACCGATCAGGAGTCGCTGAGTAGGAACCTCTACAAAATGAAAGATAATTAAAATCAAAAAACCGAGTAAAGAACAACATATGTAAAAGTACCATTCGTCGTGTCGAAGTGGGTGGGGCAGGACCTTCGCTAAGGCTCCAACTGGCTGGGTAGCCCTGGGCTTATCCAGTCACTCCCGACCCAGAACCACTTGTGGTCGGAAAGATCGAGGGGAGATATAGTACAAGTGGTTCCTTGCTCCTGGGAAGAGCTTGATGCTCACACCCAGACAGCTCCTAGGGGGTCGGGACCCCAAGATTAAAAGTTCAGAAAAGAACTAGCAATCCCAAGATCGACGACCACCCGTTCGGATGGATTTGGGCAGGTGCGACACCCCAATGCTAAAGATAGCCGGTGAGGCAAGGGGTTAGAGGTAAGCGGAGGCCAGCCTCGAAAGCCCGGATATTGATGGCTACACATCCTTTGGGCGGCATGTTCATCCGCTCATCTAACCTCGGGATGTCAAATGTAACCCCCGAGGTATGTTGAAGAGCATATGCCATTGGTCTAGCTCGACTCTAGTAACCACGGAAAGCTAGAAGAACACCTCCGAGTCCGCGGATGGCAGCTCGGTCCTCCTGTATTGTCTTGGGGGCCTCGACACCCCTATAGGAATGTAACGGGGTGCCCGACTTGAGATCCCCACCTCTTCAACCGCCAGCGGAGCTGAGCTCCTAATCTCTTCAGACCGGGAAGAGCTGAATTCCAAACTCAGCTTCTCGGAGCTGTACCCTTTGTACCCAAACCTCTTCTGATCGTAATCTCGGGCCGACCCACATTGAGAATCAGAAGACATGGTGAAAATTAAGTTAAAATTACCTAAAAAGAAATTTTGGACGGTGGATGTGGGACGGTTGATTCTAGACAGACGATTGTGATCAGTTAATATTGCTCAGTTAATGTAAGTATTTTTCTTAGGATCGCAAGTTCGTGAAGAGCAAAATGAACAGAAGTCACCCCTATTTATAAGAAGAGCGCGACTCTTTAGATTTCGCCCTGATGGAATTGACACGTGGTCGATCTGATGGCTAGCGTTCAATGACGCTTCGTCTTCCTTCATACCAGACGATGACGCGTGTCCGACCAAAGAAGTAAATTGTGCTTTATTGTTTGATCAATATTTAGCTCAACTCGACTGGTACAGTTATGATTAGGTCCCGACAGAACAAAGTTTCTCTCACGACCTAAGGAGCTATTGTTGGATCCCCCGACCCGAGCTGGCCTGCACATCAAGTTTGGACGGTTCGAATAAGAGGCCTTCAGGAGTAGTTTAAATGGCTCAGAGCTCACATGTTACCTGTTCAGGACGGGTCACCTGGACGGTTCCTCATTGACCCGACCAGAATCATTCCCTTGGTGGGCCCGGATGGACTCGATCGACCTAGACAGAACTTGCAGAGCAGGATGTCCCCAACTGTTGGGAGATCGTGAGGGATTAAACCGCTCACTCCCATGAAAATAGGCAAAAAACGAGGAGTAGTGGGCACGATCCCCACTACTCGAGCTCTTCCTAGGCTATAAATAGTAGAATTTTCAACTTGTAAAGGGTTACAACACTTTTGTACAAAAGCACGGGAGAGCTGATTTCTCTCATATAAATTACATAAGATTCTGGCCGGCCATATAAAATCGTCCATGATCAGCTGATCAAATTCGCCCGAGTAGGCTCCGGGCTCAGTGTTTTCTGCATTTCTTTATACATTTTACTCCATTTTTGATCCGATTGACTTCATTTAAACCCGCATTTATTTAATTTGAGTGTTCGACTAGAAATTAATCAATTACAAATTCCAACGTCAACATAATAGACTATAGAAATATTGTATGACGTACTATTATGCATATATTCCATTTAAAATTATTATAATATATTATTATGTATATATACCATTCAAAATCACAATAAAATGATATTATATAGGTTTACTTGCCAGAAAAATCCGAATACTTACTCGGATTGTCATTTAACCAAACTTATATATATAGTATTTTTTTTATCTCGGACAATTTTGAATTTTTTTTGTTGACGTGTCTAAGCTGCCCAGCCATACAACAACCAAAGACGATAATTTCTCAAAGTTCAACTTGAAGAATTTTTTTTTATTTTTAAATCGAATTCCAATTTTTTTTTTAAAGCTGATCGAGGTCAAAATAACATACCATTCATATAAGATTATATTATTTTGATCAATTGTGATAAAAATTAATTAAAATAACAATGCAAGTAAATGTTATGATAATTCTGGCACATAGGGTTGCAAGTGGCAACTTTTAGCCCAAAGACTTTCATTACAAACAATAAATTAGAAAAAATTAAATATTTAAATTTGTAAAATCATAAGTGAAAAAATAAATTGTTATTTTTGTATAAATGTGATATGGTGTGATTTATCTACTATATTTGCCGATTTCATTTAATTTTGTACTATGATTGATATTAATATTTTGCGATATTTTATGATATATCCACGATACTCAACAAAAAATACATTAGTCCCAATATTCATATTAAAATATTTAAATTTACAATATATCCATGATATCTAAATTTAGAATAGATGAGATAAGCAAACTCTTTTAATGAGAATTGTTAAGTATCTTTTCATATGTTTTCTATCTTCTTAAACGATAATAATATTTGATAGTTAAATTAGAGTGATAGAGAATTTTACAACAAATTAAAGTTGCAGCTAAAACCCTCTAGAAGTAACTATAGTATGAATGTAAAAAGTTATACATGTCATATTTTTATACATGTGAGATTTTTCATGGATATAATTCGATGATCACTACAAAATTTTTTGCCTTTAACAACCCCTTTAACAACCCTTTTAATGAATTTGTGTTGTCTTTTGGGTTTTTACAACCCTTTTTTCGAAAAGCGTTGTCTTTTTTCCAAAAAATCGCCATACGACAACGGTCAAAAATGAAACGACAACGCTTTTTAAGTAGGGTTGTTAAATGACGTTTTTTTTGGCTATACGACAACCCTTTTTCGCAACGCTTACAACGCTTTTGAGCGTTGTCTTTTCTTAGAACATTTTTTTTTACAACCCATTATGCAACCCTTTCTAAGTAGGGTTGTTAAATGGCGTTTTTTTGACTATACGACAATCCTTTTTTGCAACGCTTTTGAGCGTTGTCTTTTCTTAAAACATTTTTTTTTATTTTACAACCCATTATGCAATAATTGTTTTTTAATATAATTATTTTTTAATTAACTTAAATTTAATACATTTAATTAATTTATAATGTTATCTTATATTACATTATTTGCATTAATATTATCTTATATGAACAAATTCATTATTTTAGAAAATAGTATTTTTATAAAATACTATTTTGAATTAATTAACAAATTAATTACACCTAATTAAGTATTACTCTCATCCTATTATATAATAATACAAAATTTGAATATTATTTTAAAACATGATTCGAAAATTGTATTTTATAATTCATAATTCATAAATTATGAATGTTTTTTGTAAAAAAAAAAATAAAGATAAAATTATTGTGTTTTAAAATTAATACAAAAAACATAAAAAAAAGATATATATATATATATATATATATCAATTAATTAAGAATATATAAAAAATTTAATTATACAAGGTTAAAAAAAATATACATTTATTTATTTGAAAAATATAAAAATTTGTATTACATAATAATATAAAAATTATATATTATTATTTTAGAAAATAAAGATAAAATGAGTTTGGTTTTAATTTCAACCAAAAATTATTTTACAAAAAAAAAAAAAAAAACAATACAGATATTAATTTGAAAAATTTAAAAATTTGTATTACATAATAATATAAAAATTATATATTATTATTTTAGAAAATAAAGATAAAATGAGTTTGGTTTTAATTTGAACCAAAAATTATTTTACAAAAAAAAAAACAATACATATATTAATTTGAAAAATAAAAAAATTTGTATTACATAATAATATAAAAATTATATGTTATTATTTTAGAAAATAAAGATAAAATGAGTTTGGTTTTAATTTGAACCAAAAATTATTTTACAACAAAAAAAACAATACATATATTAATTTGAAAAATAAAAAAATTTGTATTACATAATAATATAAAAATTATATATTATTATTTTAGAAAATAAATATAAATTAGTTTGGTTTTAAAATTAATACCAAAAACATAAATTATTTGAAAAAATTATTTTATAAAATAAAAAAAAGATATAAAAATGATTAATTAAAAGAATAATATGAAAAAAAAAATTAAATATGTTAATTGAACCATAAACTATTTTTCAAAATAAAAAAACATACATATATTAATTGGTCAATACAATTTTTTTATATAATAATACAAAATTTATATATTATTTTAATTAAATTAAAGTTGAAAATTTTAATTATTTTATGATGTTATTTTATATTATTTGCATTAATATTATCTTATATATATGAACAAACTCATAATTTTAAAAAATTAGTATATTTATAACATATATTAAAAATATGCACTAGTATACTTTATAATTGTCTTAATATGAAATTAGATTAAATATTATTAAACATATTAATTATTCATTAATCTTTCAATTATATATTAATTAGTCATTAATTATATATATATATATATATATATATATAAAATTAGTTAATAAAAGAAATACATATATATTATAAACACATAAAGCACTAGTAGCCTAGTGGTTCAAGGTCCAACAAAGGTCACAAGTTTGAATCCTAGACAACGCACATTTATTTCTCATGATGTGGCAATGATGTGTCAAAATTGGATGACGTGGAAGATGATGTGGCAATGATGTGTCCAAAATATGCTGATGACATGTCATTTTTTTGATTTTTTTCAGATACGACAACGCTTTTTACAACGCACCAAAAAGCGTTGTAAAATAGGAAAAGACAACGCTTTTTAAGCGTTGTAAAAAGCGTTGTAAAATAGTTTCAGAAAATAAGAAAAGATAACCCTTTTCTTGCAACACACCAAAAAGCGTTGTCTTATCTAGATAAGACAACGCTTTTTGGTGTGTTGTCGAAAGGCGAATTTTTTTTACAACCCTAGAAACGACAATGGTTAAAATTTGGCTTTAACAGCGGTTAAAAACTGTTGTTAAAAGCCGAAATTCTTGTAGTGGATATAGAGCATCATCTGCAATTCAAATTCAATTTTATTAGTTAATCTATATTTTTTGGATTGAGTTATAATTATTAGGTTGTGCAGTCTCACAAATTGAATTCGTAGGATGATTTTATAAGAATCATACTCTAGTATTTGATAAAAATTGACGAGTGATGAAATCAGTAATACATAACAAGAGAATATTAAAGCAACTGGAATTTGATCCCCCATATGAAAGTATATGTAATTATGAGTCTCCATGCGGTAAATACTGAATTTTAATTCGTACAATAGTTATTATTAACTATTGATGATGATCCATATATATCATCTCATCTATATATCAATCACCCAAACCATATATGCTTCTATTCATCGAATCACTCAATATTTGAATCGATTTGACAAAAAAACACAAGAATCTTCAAAACCTAGGTTGCTATGACATGCATAATGCAATAAATAATTCACTTTCATATATACATCAAAATGGAAGCACTTGATATACATATATATATAATTGGATTTAAATAAAAGCGGAACATGTTATATAAAATCTTGTGGAGAATCAAATATATTGATCATACATTTGATGAAAATGTGAAAAAACAAAGGAAAAAAAAAGAAGGATCTATCAAATCAAAAAACCAGAGGCTCGTAAAGGTCCAAGAAATGGTGGAAAAACAATGATAGAGAAAAGAGACGAAAGAAGGTTAAAATGAAACAGTGAAAACAGACATGCATGCTTTCCCTTCGTGTTGTTGTTGCTGCTGCTGCTAAATCACGAGAGAGAGAGAGAGAGAGACCCATCAATTCAACAGTCATGACTCATCAATCAAAAGCTTTCGACAAATTTAGGAACCTTTTGTGAGTGGACGCTATTATTGGCATTCAGTGATGGACAATTCATCCTTTTCAATTTTTATTTTTATTTTTTTCAATTTAAATTTCATATATATATATATATATATATATATATATATATATATATATGCATCAAGACTTTGCAAATAATTTATTTTTATTGATTTTAAGGGGTTGGGGGAAGGAAAGAGAAAATAATAATGAATTACAGTACCAAGAAATGCGCTTCCACATTGTTGTGAATTATAATGGCATGAAAAATTAATTTAAAAGTCAATATAAGCTAACATGACGAGACATTTGTATTACAACATGAATATGACCCTGCCGAGTTCTTCTGAGTTATCGAATTAGATGGACCAAATTATACTAGTATGGTTAGATGTCAGAGTTAGTCTCTTGTATGGTTGTCTTTTTTTTTGAAGTTTGAGTTCATTTTTTATGATGTAACTCAAGAATAAAAAAAGATAAAAAAAATTGATTTGTATAAGTATTTGTAATGTAGTTTATTATTAAAATTGTCCCGTAAATTAAAAAAATACTGTTTTTGTGTCAGTCAAAACTTGCCTCTCTCTCTATCCCTCCTTATCTCCATGCCGAGAATCTTTTTGACTTCTCTCAAATCCTTTATCTCAAACTCTTTATTCAACTGAGTCTTCAACCTATCAATTTCAATTTGGCTCTTTGATGCTATCAACATATTATTAACGTACAAGATTAGGTAGATGCAGGATCCATCTTGAAGTTTGTGCAAATACACACAGTGATCGTATTTGCTTCTTGTGTACTTTTGATCCATCATGAACTTGTCAAATCGTTGTACCATTGTCTTGGTGACTGCTTCAATCCGTACATCTATTTGTTCAGTTTATAAACCCAATTTTCCTTACCAGCAACTTTAAATCCATCTGGCTGAGACATATAGTTTCCTCCTTCAAGTCACAGTGTAAAAACGCGGTTTTCACATCAAGTTGAGCTAGCTTCATATTCAATTGTGCTACCAAGGCCAACAAAAGTCTAATAGAGGAATGTTTGACAATTGGAGAAAATACCTCATTATAATCAACTCTCTCTTTCTGAGAGTAGCCTTTAGCCATCAATCTCGTCTTGTAGCAAACATTGTTCTTGTCAATAAATCCTTCTTTCTTTGCAAATACCCATTTGCATCCAATTGCTTTCTTACCCTTCGGTAGTTGTGTTAACTTCCACGTCTGGTTCTTATGAAGAGATTGCATCTCTTCTTCCATTGCAACTTTCCATCTATTAATTTCTAAACTTCGGACTGCTTCAGGAAATATGGATGGAACACCATCTACCACTGAAAGTGCCACCATATGAGCAAAACGAGCAGGTTTGTGAATTTCTCGTCTTGCCCTCCTAACTGCAATTGGCTCTTGTTGCTGTGGAGATTCTTGGGATAGAACATCTTCCTCATCTGACTTTTCTTCTGCCTTAGGAGAGTCGCTAATAGTGTTTTTTGCTGGAATCACTATTGCCTGCTCAAACTCCACCTGCTTCGGTGTACACTCCACCTGCTGCGGAGTACCATTACACCATTTTTGTGTTACTTTATTCAACATGACAGATTCATTAAATGTAACATCCCTACTGATAATTGTCTTCTTTGCCTCCAAACAACACAAACAGTATCATTTTACCCCAGTATTGACCCATAAAGAGAGCCTTCTTCGCTCGTGGATCTAACTTTGATTCCTTAACATGATAATATGCAGTAAAACCAAAAATACGCAAAGAATCATAATCAGTTGCAGGTTTACCTGACCATACATCCAATGGAGTTTTGACATCCAGTGCAGATGATGACAAACGATTAACAAAATGTTGAGCGTACGTCACAACCTCAGCCTAGAACTTCCTGTCTAATCCAGCATTAGACAACATACAACGAACTTTCTCCACTAATGTCTTGTTCATTCGCTCTGACACCCCGTTCTGCTGTGGTGTTCCCCTGACTGTAAAGTGCCGAACTATGCCATATTCTTGGCATATCTTCTGAAATGGATCATTCTTATATTCTCCACCATTGTCTGTGTGAAGAACCTTGATCTTCCTTCCTGTCTGGTTTTCAACCTCAGTTTTTCACTTAAGGAAAATTCCAAGCACCTCATCTTTATTCTTCATAGGAAACACCTATACTATTTTGAAAAAATCATCAATAAAAGTGACAAAAAAATGCCTACCTCTAATAGATGGAGTCTTGGTAGGTCCCCAAACATTTGAATGCACATAATCAAGAATACCTTTAGTATTATGGATGACAGTGCCAAATTTCACTTTTTGTTGTTTTTCCAGAACACAATGTTCACAAAATTCCAATTTGTAAGCTTTTGAACCTTTCAATAATCCTTGGCAAGAGTTTGCAAGGATTATTCTCCAACATGTCCCAAACGCATATGTCACAGCTTTGTTGCTTTTGCATCTTTCTTGCTACTCGAAGTTGCAGCAGCTACTGTTTGAACCACTGTACTATTTTGGTAGTAATATAGATTATTCTTCTGGATACCTTTCAGCATCATAAGTGCTCCTGAAGTTGCTTTAAGAGTTCCATCTTGCATCGTCACAACTAAGCCTTCTGACTCCAAGGTCCCCAAAGAGATGAGATTCATTTTCAACCTCGGCACGTACCGAACATCCTTCAAGATTCTAGTAGATCCGTCATGATTTTGCAGCTTGATTGAACATATCCCAGCTGTTTTACATGGATTATCATCTCCCATGTAAACAATTCCACAATCAAATTCTTCAAAATTGAAGAACCACTCCAGCATAGGAGACATATGATAGGTGCATCCTGAATCCAAAATCCACTCATCTAGATGAGATGTTGAAGGTGAAACTACCAAAGAGAAATCCGTTTCTGCATCACTTTTACATTCTGCAGCATTTGCATTTTCCGGAGCTTTCTCTTTCTTTTTCAACTTTGAACAATCTTTCTTCCAGTGTCCTTTCTCGTGACAGAAAGCACAGTCATCTTTGGCAACTCTGCTTTTTGACTTTCTTTTTCTCCCATTTGATTTGCCTGTTGACGACCTCTCGCCACTAATGCTTCATCTGCTGCAACTGCTTTGTTTATCATTTTATCCTGTTTTCTCAATTCATGACTATACAACGCAGAACATACAACATCTAAAGACACATTCTCCTTCCCATAAAGTAATGTAGTTTCCAAATGTTCAAATTTATCGGGAAGAGATGATAACAACATCAATGCTAAATCCTCATCTTCAAATTTTACATCCAAATTTAACAGGTCTGTTACTAATTAATTAAACAGAGTAATATGTTCATTCATAGTAGTACCTGATCGGTAATCAAATCGAAACAATCTTTTCTTCATAAGGAGCTTATTCTGACCATTTTTTTCAGAAATTTGTCCTCCAATACCGTCCATAATTTGTGTGCGGAAGTTTCATTTTTTGAAAGTATACTTCTGCTCCCTAGACAAGCACGATCAAATTATTCCACACGTCAGCCGATTCATGGTACTCCAATCCTTATCATCTACATCATCTGATTTCTTTTTCTTAATGACAATGTCAAGGCCCTACTGGAAAAGAGAATCCATGATCTCGCCTTGCCACATACCGAAATGGCCAGTACTGTTAAATATTTCTACTGCCAACTTCATACTTGACATTGGAATCCTTGCCCATGTGGACGAGGAAGTCGATGCCCCTAATGTTACATTTTTTGTAACCTCCTTTGTAGATGAATCTTCCGATGACATTATGACCTCAACAGACAGTATTCAATATTACAAATAAAAAATCGAGGATGAACCTTCAGCTCTGATACTATTTGTTGGGGAAATCGGACAGTTTCCACCACAAACTAGTGAATTATAATGATTCTATAATTCCCAGGAAAGACTGAAGGGATCACGATTGGTCCCACTTAAAATCCAATCTCCTAGACAGAACTTAGAACCAAATAAAACACTAGCACAAAAACCCGACAGATAAATATTGAATACTACTACAATCGAAAAAAGAAAAAAACTATGAATAAATTGCGGAACAAAATAAAAGAGATAAGGAAAAAACACACTCAAAAATTTGATAACAGAGTTCGACCAATTTGGCCTACATCTCCGAACACCACCCAAAGAGTCCGTACTTCTTTATATAGGAGAAGAATAGTACAAAGTACATAAATTTTTGGGATATTCAAAATGTAAAGGGGAAGACTTTATTTATAAGGACATAAAGTCTTCCCACTTTATAAAAAATCCGACGTGGGATGGCAAATTTGCCAAAAGTCAACAGTGGCATTTCTAATTAATTTTTTTTCCTTTCATGTGGATAAAATTTTGAATTAAAAAAATCAAAAAAATATAAGAAATTGTGGATTCTTCATCTTCCTCTCTCTTATCCAATTTCTCCATCACTAATTTCACCGTCACCCGCTGTTCCGGCCCCAACTTCGAACTCTCTTTCTCTCGCTTCGAGATTTTTTTCCCAAATAATAATCAATTTAGGGCAATTTAAGTAGTGTACTCTTTCCACAATCATTTGGAACAAGAATGCCGATTTTCTTTCTCCTTTAAATTGTAAGATTTGCATTTTTGAATAAAATCTTATTCTCAAAGTCAAAATCTATTGCCACAATAGAAGGGGACAGTGGTGGTGGATCTGGTTATGCAACTTGAGAGGAAGATGGAGGTGGCAAATCTGGTTAAAGATGGAGATGAATGATTGAGGGTGGTTGTATTGAGTAGATGGATTTGAGCGATGATTTTGTGAGTCTCCAACGGACTGAGGATGGTTTGGGAAAGAGTGGCTCTGTGCAAATTGAGAGTGTGCGAAGATAGAGAGGAAGTGGCAGCTTTTCACTAGAGGGGATGGATGTACGGCGGTCGAGCGGTGGTGGTTTGACTGACGGCGGTGAATTTGTAGAGAGAAGAGGAATAATAAAGGCAATTTCAAAATTTTAATTATTTTTTTATTTTTTGAATTTATTTTTTTAATATTTTAATTCTTATTTTTTATTTAAAAATTTAAAAATAAATAAAATTAAAATTTTAAAGTCACCTCACCAAAATTGGTTCGAAAAGCTCAAATTCGCGATCTCACATGCAATTTGAGCCTAATTGAGCAATTCACGCTTAAATTGAGTAAAATTCGCGAAGCCCAAAAAAATAAAATCTTAAATTACCAACCGAAAAAATTAAAATTCTAACTTACCAAACCTCCTAAATTACAAGCAATTTTAGTAATAAACTCTTTCTAATATCCTAGTATATGTGGAAATAAAATCTCAGACAGGAAAGAAATGAATCTTGTTGACAAAATGGCTTTATAGTTCTGGTTATACTTTTCATTAAAGTTAATTAAATTAAGTAAAGTGGAATTAAAGTAAAATATGAGAATGTGTTCATTTAGAAGTCACTTTTCCAATCATTGATGCACTTAAAAGAAAATAAGATGCTTGGGAGTTGGGAGTGACCAAAGGGCAATGGCGTCAGTTTGAAGATCCTATATGCAAATTTCACCTTCTCAATTGTGAGTGTTATTTAGGTATATTGGAAAATATTTAAAAAGAAAAAGAAAGAATAAAAAGGTTACTGGAAATTAAGAAAATATTTGCTCTGTCCAAAATATAAAAAATAAAAATCTTTGTTCTAAAAAATATATATAGCTTTTATTAATTTTCTGTTGACTAAATAAAAATATAATGTTTTGTAAAAACATCTATCAAATCTCAGCATACCATTTCATTTTTTCATTCATTCTTCAACATCTATCAAATCTCAGCATATCAAATTTTCGTATTTTGCTATTAGTCTTCTATACTTAAATGTTGCAAAAAAATCCATATTTTGACCTTGCGACAACAAATAAATACCTTTTTTACAAATTGGACCATACATTTACACTATAACACAAAAAAAATTAAAGGGCGAATTACATCAACTTTTCTCGAGATTTAATCAAATTTACTAAAACGACTTGGAGGTGCCTTCAACAATCAATTTTTATGCATATGTGATATGACTTCCTTAAAACTTAACATAGAATAATATAGTATAGTGACGATAAAATAAGTAAGTTTGAACCAAATTATTACTCATATAAATCGATCCAAATATTGTGTGAGTATTTTATATTTCATAGTTGAAGAGCTTGATGTAATTTTCATTAACCATGAAGTCTATTTGGTAACTAAATCTTGAGGGTGATAAATATAATTTATCAAAAAATAAAAATATTTACCAGTTTTAGCAAATAAATGAACCAAAAAATAGATATTTTTGAATATAGAAAACTAAAAAACAAAAGGGTGAAAAATAAATATGAAAAATACTATAAGATAAATTTAAAGAACTAATTATTATTTTTCCTGAAAAGAACATTAATTATAAATGTTCATTGAAATTGAATTTAAATTTTCAAACCGGATTTTGTTTTCGGAAAAAAATATGAAAATTTATGTTATATTTTTTAATATTTAAAAACTTAATTAAAATTATAAATTAAGCAAAAATGATGATATTTACTACAATTAACCCTTTAAATAACCCCCAAAATAAGACCATTCCACCGATTTTTTAACCACCAACATGGATTATATCTCCCAACTAAAAGAAAAAAAAAAAAAAACGTAAGTTGATTAAAGTGAATTTTCTTTGAACATGTGATGTGACTAATTTGGGTAGCAAAAATTTTCTAAGTTTTTTTTCCTAAAGATTGCACACGTGTCGGTCGGCACCGCGTAGGATGTGTTGTCTCTGGTCATTCAGACAAAAAGTCATCCGGTGTACTTCCCTTTTCAGTCAACCCCCACTTTTAATTTGGCTCACTTTGCCAAACCTTTTGTTCTCTAATTACTATATTTATATTTAATATTATTATCTTAGCCAATTCGATATTAATTTTGAAACAAACATTATTGGGTGTATAGCTAATTGACTTGAAAATCAACAAGGATTCACGAACGGGAATTGAATCGAGCTGAACCAAGTTAAAAGAGGGGTGAACCGGAGTTAACTATCTTGGACCAGACTGGAAATCAAGTTAATTATGATTAATTCTATAATTAGGATTTTTTATGCATTTGAAATTGAAATTCATTCAATTTCAACTAACTGATCACCAAATTAGCTTAGGGCTTCCATTATATATAGTTAGGAGATCATTCGGTTTAAGCATTGCGTTGATTCATTGAGTGATTAGAGGGTTTTTTAGAATTAGGATTCTTATCTTCAAGATTTGGGAAATTCTTGTAATCTGTGATTTCTGCTTTGATTTCTTAGTGAATTGGTCGTGCTTCTCCTGTGGATGTAAGTCTAGCAATAAACTGAACCACGTTAAATCTTCGTGTTGATTTCTCAAATTTTTCTTCATTTTTTAAACTTGCAAAAGTGTTGTGTTCTTGGTTGTTCTTAAGCTCATCTGATCTGATCCTTTGGAGCAGGTTTCTTGATCCAATAAATTAACAATTAGTATATATAATTATCACTCTACTTTTTTAGGTGCATGCCCTTAAATGGTAGGACTTGCATGTTTTTATCATTATGATTCACATAATCAGTTGTTTTAGTTCAATTTTGTATCGAGTACAAATTTTTCAGTGTTAATTTTTCGATATATTGGTTGTTCCTATCGTCAACGACTATAATATCATTCAATAATGAAGGCATATTGTTTCACCGTAATATTATTATTAAAAAAAATCCGAAAATTACCAAAATTTTATCTACTGACTATCATCAAAGAACATCCGACCACATTGACCTGATCGATCAAAATCCATATGAACCACCATCAAACTTAATAGCCATCAAAGAGCACCCGAGCACGATTAATATACTGACCTCCTATAATGTCTGAGAAAGAAGAGATCGGTCGCTAGATAACAACCGACCTCATACCCACTGACGTAGAACAGTGTTGGTGAGGTTGGCCACCAACCCTCATCCAAGGCCATACCTAAGTATGTGGCCAATCTCAAACCAAAATCAAATCTACTCAAGCATGGTGATTACCCAAATGAAGGAATTATAGCACAAAATCTATCCAAACTCCTACTAATATATATAGAAGTTCATTTATTGTGCAAGGGTTAGCAGTTGAGTAAAATGAAACATCCTAAGAAAATTAGAGTAAAATTAATCGAGCTCTAAGCTTTTCCTACTGATTTGACTGAGTTGGTCCAACAAATCGATATATATCAAGCAAAAGGTCTACCAAATTCGTTCATTTGCATATTTCTTGAGTTTATATCAATATTTTCTTGATTAGCCTTCATAAACTCTATTATTTAGTGAATTATCTGAAATACATTAATTGTGTGGCTATAAAAACTAGTTACGATTTTTATACATAAATACATATAATTATTCAAAAATTTCTTTTGATTAATTTGAGGATAAATTTATTTAATATTATTTTTGTCCACAAATTTTTTTTTTATTTCTTTCGCCTCAAAGAGATAGTCCGCCATTCTTTTTCGGTATTTCCCAAGTTATGGTCAATTTTTCATCAGTAGAGTATTATTTATCTAAAACATTTTTAATTAATGTTTGCTGAAATTAATCACTTTCTAAATATTGAAGGTTTTTTATTTAGTCATCAGTATATATAAATAAGGGTATAATATAAAGTTGGTAGACTAAAATTACTTTTTTCAAGTAGAATAAATATGTTTTTTTAATCAGTGTGATATGTGAAGTGTTTGTAGCAATTTTTTTGAACGAATGTAGTATGAAACATTTTACATATATAATATTATGAGATGAAGCTCCACAAAATTCCACAATCCAAATTTATTTTCACAGATCAATCTCTAATTTATTGATTATGAATTATTGTTTAACCTATCTTGTTGAATAACATTCATGTAAAAATCTCATAATAATTATTCTGTATTTTGCTTGTGTATATAGTTATAGGCCCTATAATATATGTTTTGCTATTTTTACATCATATGTAATATTTGCAAATTGTTGTATCTGAAGTCTATCAAAATATTTTATAGTAATAGTGATATAGACATATAGTCTCTTAGTCCTATGGACTTTAGTTTATATAATTCATGAACATAATGAGTATTTTCGATCCAAACAATGATTGAGTACATTACGTTCCAAAGTCCAATTTTCACTTTTCTAATCGTGACATGATCAATAAGTACAGACAGTTACCTTAATTTCATCTGGTATGATTAAATTATTTATTTTAAATATAAATTGGTTACATAATAAATGATTATGCTTTGGTTGTAAATTTGCCACATGCATTCTCTTCATGGTTAATTTTGCTCTTACACACGAATAAAGGCAAACCAAATTCAATGTACACTATATTGGACACATGAAGTGTACCAGTAAAAGTTGGTTTCTATTTATATATTTATAGAAAGTAGAAAATAAATTAAGCTAACCTAGGAAATTCAAATTCACATGCCCATTATGACAATTGGGACAAGAGAATATGTGATATATATATATATATATAAATAAAAATTTATAAAAATCCATTATTAAAAGGATGAAGACTCGCAACTCAAATTCATTTTTACAAGTCAAATTTTATTACGTTTGTTAGGAATTGTGATATAATCTATCTTACGAAATTAGATCCATCAGATTTGGCTCATTAGACTATCTCTTATTTTTCAGTTTTCTTTCAAACCAAACTGAAAAAATTATATACTTTGTACAGTATCAATTATCGTTAATCTACCTACTCGTATATTTCAATAGATATAACATTTACAAGGCTACAATGCTGGCGACTTTCTATATGTTTTCGTTCAAAGTCTTTATCATATAAAGAAGAAATCGATGACATAATTTGGATTCTTAGTTTGAATTTATAATTAGTAATTTTAAATACCAACTCTCTCGTCACAAGATTAAAGTTTATATTTATTACAAAAATGGTGGTATGTTGTGCCGTGATGATTGTGCACATGTCCTCAGTTAAATTCTTGTATTATTGTATAGCTATCTATACTAGTGACTATATATTAGGGAGTAGCATGAACTTTAGGCACGACATATAGGCTTTTTTATTTTTATTTTATTTTTTTGGTTTATATGGACACATTTTAATTAAATATGCAGAGTAATGTACGTAGTGATAGATCCTTTATATACTCGAATAATTACATGTATTAGATAAGATTTGAGGAAATAAATTTATTTTCATAGTTTCATATATCGAACTCTATTCTTATCTAATCATTATTATAAAAAAAGAATCATTTTTCAATAGTTTAACGTCAGATAACCTCAATGAGAAAATGTGATATTATTAGATTATGTCTCACGACGTGAGATTCCGTTTTATCTTTGTTTGAATAAAAATAAATAAAAATCTACTTAAATAAGAAATTCGCGTACAATAAATTACGGAATAACATTAAATTGTTGATACAATACTACATTGTATTCGAAAACTCAATTGTTGAAAAACAAGGAAACTAAGTTAGTAAATCATGTTAAAGTGTCCTTTAGCAATGTTATACAATATTTCTTTTGAAAGAAAAAAGTTATAAAATGTAGGGTTAATAACATTTTCCCATTCGAACTATACGTGATTTTACATTTTTTTTATAAACTTTAAAATGTTGCACTTTGCCGTGTAAACTTTAAATTTATTACATTTTAAGTTATTGAACAAACCATAACCTTACACATATTCTAATCAACGATTATGATTTATCTAATATCATAAAAAATATTAAATTTAAAGCTCATATAATAAAATATAATATTTAAAAATTATACTAAAAAATATAACATCATATATAATTTGAATAAAAAAATGTTTTCAACCCTAAAATGTAACAACTAATAGTAAAGTTGCAAAGTTTATAACATCAAAATGGTTAAAATAAGATAAAGAATAATAAAATAATTAATAAGAAGTATGGTTTTCATGCGCGGAGGCGTGGTTCCAACTGGGTTTTGTCATTTTGTGATGAAGAAAACAAAAAACCTTAAAGAAAGTTCATCACATGTTTCCATGTGAACAACCTTAGATTAGACCGTTAACGTAGCAGCTCAGTCAATGTTGTGTGATTAATTCATGTTTTTCAAATGTTTTTATTTTGAGGGAAAAACAATCAACCTCTATCAGCCATTACTTATTCTTTTCCCACTTGTTCTTGCTTCTTCTCTCATTTGCCTCTTAATAAATAGATAGCTAGATTCGGATTCCTCCATATATATATATAAGAAAATATTTTTTAATCAAATTGAAATTATCTATCAATTATTGACTTTTGTAGAAAATTTTAACCATATATATTTGATTATTAATTTAAGAATTTAAAATTAGGCCGATAAGAAATTAAATGACATAAGATAAACAATGTTTCGAGTAGATGTTCATAGTGTATTTATGCTATCAAAATAGATTTTCGTTGAATTAGAAACTAATGCATGAAATTGGTGGAAAGATGAAGAATTTCTATGAATTTCTATTTGAACTTCGAATTGAATTAATCTCACATTGGAAAAGTCCTTTGCTTGGTCTATTATGTAAGTAATATACCTATGAGTATTGCAAAACTAACGTGGATCATGAGCTATGCCTAAAGGCTACATGCTCGCCCACCAACTCGGTGTGAGTTATGGTCGTTAGATCTTGAACTTTGGGTCAGACTTGAATGATTTTTATCTTGAGCTTTTAATAGAGTTGTTTCAATAAAAATAAATATTTTTTACCACTCTAAAATGGACTTGACCCAAAATTGAGTTGGTGGCCCAATGTGATGAAATGGCATGGTGCATTCCTTGTGTGTGAAGCCAATTCTAGAAGTCTATTTTGGAGCCATGTGATTGGTTGTGCCTATAAATAGAGCAACATTTTAAACAACATCTATATATATATAAAAACAGAATATTCTGTCAAAAATATCAACAATGAATTTCACATCCATAAATTCTTGTTATTTTTAGAAATCATAGTGAATAATTTTTTTAATCAATCATTATATTCATTAACTTTAATATTAATTAATATTAATTTTAACAAGAAGGAAAACTAAAAGTCAATAAGAAAAAAAGTCAGATTCATATTCAAAAAACACTTTTAGTATAAATCAATTAATTCTAAGCAAATTCAACTAAGATTAAGAAAATGACATAACTCTACACGCTGCACAATATCTAAATATAACTACAAAATATAATTATCATGTAAGTTTTCATATAAAAGTGAATAAAATCTAATATATATTTATAGATATAGATATAGATATGGTTAATGTGTTTTTAATATCATCTCTTTATTTACCCATGAACACTAAATCAACATTTTCTTTAAAATCAGACCTAACTTTTCAATTGCCTCAATTATTAAAACTAAAATATGTGCATTCAAGAATATGGTTATCAGACCTAACTTTTCAATTGCCTGTTGTTGCCTTATAAATAACATCACTTGGCAACAAATCTATCACCAAAATCAAAGAATCAAAAGTAATTTACAGAATCCAAAATTTTAATACCAAGAATGTCATTGACACCATCAGATCTCAGATTAACTTTTAAATGTCAAAGGAGACAATTTCCTTTAATAGTGTCATATGCGATGACGATAAAAAAAAATTAAGGTCAATCATTGTCACATGTGAAACTTTTATTAAAGAAACCCATTTTTACTCACGGTCAACTGTATGTTGTTGTTTCCAAAATGACTAACCGAGATGAACTAAAGATTTTAATATGTGACAAAGATAATGAGAATAGTTGTTCAACTAGAAATGTTGTATACAAAGAAGCATTCAAAAATTTGTAATTTCCAACTTTATTTTTATTATTATAAATTTGTTTTTTATGTTTTTTTTTATATATTGATAATTTTAATATTTTATATTTTATAATAAATAAAAAATTTGCTAGCCGTGCAACGCACGGGTGAAATACTAGTTTTCACTAAAACTAAAAAATATGTGTTGCAAATCCATTGTTTTCATAGGATTCTCTGCAAATAAATCAAGCTTACACTTTAAAACGTATACGAGTACAATTTAATTCTTCCATCATTTGAGTTTGTTAGAATTTCTAGTTAGTGATACTACTAGCTAGAATATATAAATTGTTTTGCCTCTAAAAACGTTACATCTTTCAGTGAACACTAGTCTTGTGTTCGTTATTGAGGAAAATTGTCTCATTTACATGACTTTCCATTGTTCCTTTACTAATGTTGCTTCTGAGGTTCTTGGTTGTAGAAAGCTCAAAGATACTTTTGAAGTTTTGAAGTTCAAAGACAATCAATTTTCTAGTAAAAAATAGTTACATGTTTTGTTGCCAACATCTTCAACAACAATTGTATTATGTATATTTTTACAATTTGTAATTTCTTGTAATTTGACATTGCATGGTATATTGTAAACCAATAATTTTAAAATAGTGGAAATCCCCATTCTTAACCACTTGTATTTATAAATATTCATTTTTTTTAAGATTTTATAAACTGTTCTTTATTAGTCAAGAGAAATCTTTTTAACCCTATTATACCCTTGAGGTTATTCTTTTTTTTATCACATCTAATCTCTAATTTATATCTCTCATTTAAGATAACACAATATTAAAAATCTAAAAATAAGAAATTTGTACGGTGGTGGAAATAGGCGATGAGTGGCTGCCGAAAACCTGTCAGCACCTATTGTAAGTCTTGAGCAATTCAATTCAATTCTTTTACCACAGTTGTTCTTTTTTCTTAATCTGTCAGATGAATTTTTTTTTTTAATCACAGTTGTTCTTTTTTTGTTTTCTTAATTTGATAAAATAATGGCGGTTGTTCTCATCAATTCAATTATTTTACCAACTTTGTTTTTTATGTTTTTCTTATTTTAATACAGTGGGATCGATTTTATACTCCATTATTCTTTCATTTATTGTTGTATTTGACTCCATCTCAAAATTAAAGGTGAAATTCAATTCAATTCATTCTTTTATTTAAATGCTTCATGCTCAAATAAAGTTAGGGTTTTTTATGGCACGGGTTGTCATGATAATTTTAATAATTTGGTACAGATCGTTACATGGTTGTAAGAGTTAAAATATAATGCTACGAGATGCTCATAAATTAATGATTTAAGGTTGGTACAAACTGAAATATCGGTTGGTAAGTATTTGTTGGTACGAATTGTTAATTGTTAGTATGAGTTGAAATATATATTGGTACGAATTTAATTATATGGTTGGTACATAATTAATTATATAGTGGTACGGGCTAAACTTAAGGTTAGTACGTGTTTAATTATATGGTGATACAAGCTTACATATATGGTGGTACGGACTAATTAAAAGTCGGTATAGACTACATATTTGTTGGTACAAACTAAGTATATTATGGTACGAGCTGAACTATATGTTGGTATGAGCTTTATTATGTATTTGAGTTTATTTTTAAATATCATTTGAGTTAATTTTTTTTGTTGGTGGTATTATTTCTCATTCATTAATTGATTGTTTGCAGGTATGGATAATAGAGGTATGATTATCCGCACATGTGGTTATTGGGAAGGAGATGAATATAAAGGTGGCATGTCAGACTATATCATATTGTCACCAAATTTCACTTATGATGACTTAGTGAGATTGGTTGGTGGACTTGTTGCAAAGAAAGAGTCAGATAACTTCAATTTCGAGTTACGTAGTCTTATTGCAACCAAAGGAGGGAAACATGTTAGATTTCCAATTATAAGTGAAAGAGAGTGGAAGCATTTATTGAGCATAAGTCCTGGTGATGAAGAGGTTAATGTTTTTGTAAGTATGGAGCAACATCATTCAATTCAATCATTTGCTCCACCAGTAGTTTACCTAACATTTGGCTTTCAAGCTCAATCATTTTACCCACCACTTTCTTACCAAAATCCTCATTCATGTCAACCTACATATTCGGCTCAAATGAATAATGCACAACTTCTTCCAATGAATCAAAGTTTTGTCTAGTTAATAAATCAGCAAAATAGCCGTACTCCACTTGCAATCGATATTCATCAGCCATCGTTCATGATTGATCAAAGAATGAGATGTGCGAGGGTTAATGAGCAGACGGTAGAGAGGACTGTAGAAGCATGTTCGCATAATTTACAAGAGAAATCAATTCCTTCTAGTAACGAGGGACTAGATGGGCAACATATAGAGCAGACTAGTGAAGATGACTCAGATGATGATTTATTCCCGCTGAATGATAAACATGTTAGGATGTATACTATAAACCTAACTTTTGTATAAACATCTTTTTATGATATAAGAATCTTTTATGGTCAAATGTTTAGCATTTTATATTTGTTATATATGTTGTTGCAATTGTCCAATTAATTTATATTGTAGATAACATGGTGTGTGGTGCCACACAGAAGATCATGTTATCAGTTCCTTATAGATTATAAATGGTAGCTCACAATCGAGATAATTTTGGACAAATTATCGGAATGGTTGTAGTGTAATTTGGTATTAATCTATCTTGATTATAAAATTACACTAGTACATTTTGTATGTATTGAGCAGGACCAATTGAGGTTGTTTTATTTATACTGACTACATAAATAGAACAAGACATCTGTTATTATGGATGTGCATCCTCTTAATCATTGTATGATAACGGACATGTATACTCGATATATGTTTCTTGAATTTACCAATAGGTGAGATTTATTTATTAAATCAATAAGCTCGGTAATTGGGATACAATGTTGTTTATATGGTGTGCTGTTGATTATATAATGACACCGTGTCCTAATTATTTAGGATGATGATGTCCCCTTGAAGAGCTCATAAGGATTATCATGTAAACCCTGCAGGTGGATTTATTCCGACATGATAATAAAGTTAAGTGGTACTACTCTTGGAATTAAATGTTAATTAATTGAATTGTCAGTAATTCATTTAATTAACGGACATTCGATATCTTAAACACGAGGAGATAAACACGCACATAATAAATAGGAGCCCATATTTAATATGGATTTGGGACGGTAGTTCAATAATATCTCTTTAGTGGATCGAAATATTATTGATAGGTTTAAGAAGTATATTCAGATCGAATTTAGGACTCCTAAGCCTATCAGGAGATCGATTCCTAATTCTCCTCAAGTTCCCTGTTGTAGCCTATAAATAAGCCTCAAGTCAGCCGTTTCTAAACACACGAAATTTGAGATACGATTTAGTAGAAGGCGGTTGAAAGTCTCGATAGCTCGTTGCCCACACAACGTTAGAGAAAAAGGCGAGGAATACAGCAGAAGATCGTGAGGTCCAGGCTCCATCGATTCCTCGATCTACAGTTTTGACCTTAGAACTAATATAAGTGAAAAAGGTATGATTCGTTTATCCGCTGCGCGTTAATCATACTTGCATGGACCCCAATTCGGATAATTGTATAGGGTTGGTGATCCCTCGGTTCCAACAAAACATATTGATGTTAAGAATGATGGTCCAGAGATCGAGACCGAACAACATCCACATGATATTTTTGAGGTAATTATCCATGATCACCCCATCGAAGAGATAAGTGATCATCAGATTGAAGAGGTATATGATGTTGAAGACAATTGTTATGGTGAAAAAGACTTACAACAGATGCCTTTAACATTTCCAGACTTCTCAAACTACTCACTATCAGAAATTACCACAGTTCGATCTTCAAGTACAGATCATGATTTACATGTAGGTGCATTGTTCATGAGTAAGAAGGATATAATTATGAGTTTGGGGATGTATGCATTGAAAGAAAATTTTGAATTTCGTGTGCAAAGATCATCCACAACCCGTTATGTTGCACGTTGTAAAGTTAAAGATTGTAAATTTGAACTAAGGGCAGATGGCATCAGTGGAGTAGGTTATTGAAAAGTTAAGAAATTTGTGAAAGAACATACTTGTCAGTTGGATGTTGCTAGTTCTGAAGGTCGTCAGGTTCAGAGTAAGATCATTGCTGAACTCATAAGACCATCTGTTTTGGATAATGGAAGGTTGATTCATCCATGTGATCTTATAAACTTTCCCCATGGGAAATCATCCCACTTTTGTCTATCCTCCACAAGGGTCCAGATCCAAGGCCTTACACATTGTCTCCCATCATGACCGAATAATACCAACTCCGCAATAACTATTAATGCAACTTTCACTGCAACATCCGAATCTTAATCAAACTTGTTTGCCTTAAAATCAATCCACAAATCCTGAACTGCAATAGCACGACCGTCAAAGTATTTGTTCCAAACCCCATCTTCAATGACATCGTGAAAGTCATTTGGATCAAATTCCGATGTTCCAAATTTCAAACCCATGGTTAGACAAAACTCCACCTTGGACCACCGAATAAACTGTTCTCCAATGTGAAACCAAGCTTCATTTTTATACATACCCTCAAAGGTCACCTGTCTTGCTATAATTTGATGCAGGACAATTCCATTCAGTTTGTCGTTTGACTTAATATCCAATAAATGACCAAAACACTACTGTTGGAAATTCCTCAATGTATCATCCCCGATGTCTTCTAATATCTTCTTCACATCACCTAAAACCTTCAATTTTGAATGATTTTGTATCTTTCCTTTGTATAGCTGTGCAGTTTTACGCTTCTAAATAAACTCATTCTGAACAAAGTAAAACAATATTCAAACTTATTATTTAATAAAATAAAAAATATAGAAAGTAATATAAAACTTACAACATTAGCAATTGATGTGGAAGATGAGGCACCGAGTCTAGTGTCGGCCATTTAAGAGATTTAGCAATTTGAATTCCTTCAACCTAAATGTTAACAACAAATAACTAAAGGAATAATATAAGAAAACAAAATAAATATACAAAATTTACATACAAAATAGACCTATATAATGCAGCAATAAACAATTGGTAATTGTGAGGCCCCAGTACCGTAAGCAACAATAAGCCTCTGCCACATCTTTGTATCAAAGATACTCCCATTATTAGTCATTTCTTTCTGTATTTCTCACTTGTGTGTGTGAATTGAGAATGAAACTATTTGCTTTACATATGAAATCTATTTAAAATATTAAATCAACGATTAATTATTGTGGAAGAGAAAAAAAAACTACTGTAACAGTTCAGTTACAGACTTTTAGAAACTACCTGCAATAGAAAAATCATTAGAAAAGGTGTTTTTTCATTTTCTTTCTTCCAAAAACATAATAATGCATTACCATTAAACTGCAATAGAAACATGAATAGTAAAAAAATATTATGACAGCCAGCAATTGATTGAAGGATAACAAGAGTTTGCAAGAAGATATTACGAAACATCAAATAAGAAGATCTAAGACATTACGAAACACCAAGTAGCTTAAACTTCATATGATCAGCACCATAACAATAGTTATCTCCTATGAAGATCTAAGACATGGGGAAAGCATAACCATTACATTACCTGATGTTGTAATCATCCTTCTAATTTCCCATATTTCAACAGGTTGAAATAAAAATAGGAAGGTGAGATTGATTCACATAAAAACTGGAGAACATTTAATTTAAAACATATCATTGATCTTTCATATCAACCACTTGACATCATTTACCAATTAGTTAGTTGAATTTTGAGCTAATTTGTATCTACAAATAAAATTCCCATAAAGCTGCCAATTTAGTTGAAACAAATTATCTTTATTTTAGTGATATTCAAATACCTCAGCCTAAAGGTGTGCATTCACTCATTTTTTTAGAAAAATAACTTGATAGAAAATACATTTTTATTCATTTAGATGCATGTGGTAAGTTTTTGGTTTTTTTTTCCTTTGTGTTGGATTCAAACCAACACCCAGGCACTATTAAATATCTTGATGAAAGGAGAGTTACAAATAATTCAGCTTAATCTCTTTCTATAATGTTCCTCTCTTCCTATGTGATCAATTAGAAATTAAAGCTGATAAGAATTACCTTTTGATCTTTCAGGGATGTACCCTGTACTGCAGCAAGTGCATTGATAGGGACACTCTCAGGGTGTGAAGGAAGAATAGCTATTGTATGTAACAAACCAACCAAGTTGTTGGTCCCAAGTGGTGTCCGAGGTTCAGAGGGGGGGGTGAATGAACCTTGGTCGATTTTTCAGAATCTTTAAAACAACCGTTCTGCACTGCAAGTTACTTGAGCTTGCAGTGATAGATGGTTACTGCTTGCAGCGCTAGAATGCAGTGCTGCACGCTGTAACCTGGAGTTTTGTACGCAGCGGAAATATACTTTTAAACACAAGGCTGTTTTACATAAAAATGCTTCTTTCAAAAGTTTTATGATGAGAAGAGATAGATATTTGCAGAAAATAAACACAGATAAATAAAGCGATAAAAACACTTATGGCTTATAGTGGTTCGAAGGTGGTGTAATCCTTCTACGTCCACTCTACTGCTCCTCGAGCAGGAACTTTGTTAAGCAAGATTGAATTACAGGACTCTCCTAACAATCTATCAACTTTACAAAGCAAACCACCTACTGAAGTCCAGCGTACACACAGCAACTGCAAACTTCAAAGGCTAACCCACACAGGGTTCTATACTCCCACACAGGGAAGCTGCCTAACACTAGACAACTAAAACAAATAGCAAGGATCACTCCTATCAACTGCTTGACACCACTAAAACAACCTAAGCACACAGCAACAAGGTTAAAAGGATAAAAGGTTTTCTTCAACTTGTGCTTCGAAGTGAGCTTCTGAATCCGTAAGGAATCTTTCAGCTTGAACTCTACTTCACTTCGATAGGTTGAGTGACTGAAACTGTTGGCTTGAATTCTTTAAAATTTGTAAGCTCGAAACTTTCGCGTATGGAAATTAGATCTCAGTAACAGTAGTCAGTTTCAGTACTCCTCGACCTCTATTTATACTTGTAGGAGAAGATGTCCGTTGAAGGAGACATCCCTCTTTTGAATTTGAAATAGCCTGGCCAAAGTATGGTTCGCATTTAATGCGACTGACCCTTCTTTTCGGAGCATTTAATGCGGCAGTTGCGGCTCGCAGCTTTCTGCGGTGCGTCAGTCCATGTGGCATCTTCTTATTGGCTCCGTGTCTGCTACTTTGACTTTTTCTTGAACGGCTCTTTTATCCCTACTTGGATCTCCGTTCCTTGTACTGCATTTATCCTTCCTGGGATTTACAGGATACTTCGTCTTGTAGTTGGCGCTGTATTTACTTAACGGTTCTGTAAGTCTGCGCTGTATCCTTGGTCTCTGTGCAGCTGATGTATACTTTCAGTGCTGCTGTATTTTAGACCTGCTTGCAGTATCGTCTGGCAGTGCTGCTGTAACTTCATTCTAGCAGTACTCCTGTATCCTTTTTATGCAGCGATGCTGCACGCCATTCTTTCTTGCTTTGCTGTATCCTGCCTTCATGCAGCGATACTGTATCCTGCCTTCTTGCAGCGATATCTTCCTTTAAAGCTTTGATGCAGCTTTATCCTATTTTAACCTCTATTTCAATCCTTGACTCAAGACACAGTTCTAGTCTATTTATTCACTTAAACAATGTGAAAAATGGGGGTACTCAAAACTTCCTATTACATGGTTGGTTTGTCTCATCAAAATCTAAACACTGAAATCCCAACACAAGTCATGTCCTCCCTTACTTCTGCAAACCTAATAATGACAACTTCCATGAAAATAAGTTGGTACTAGAGATTTACTAATGGCAATGTAATATCCAGAATAAATAAATAAAATACATATAATGAATAAATAAACAAATAATAATAATAAGTATATATGAGGTGAAGTGTCATTGTGACACCTCACATTTCACCCTCATCCTAAGCTTAACACATAAGCTTTTCCCTTTTGTATTAGAAAATAATAATAATAATAATAATAATAATAATAATAATAAATGAAAGGTTAATATATGTATACATATCTCTTTGTTCTCTCTTCACCAAACAACTCTGCGCCACCGCCATGGACCGCCACCTTCACCGCCACTTTTCTCGTCGTCTGTGAATTCTTTCCGACAAAGTAACTCGATTACGATATAGTTCTCGACGAGCCGGTCACAGGTACGGGCTCGGATTTTGACCCGGTCGCGTTTTCATCGCTTACGGCATGTATACGAAATGGCTGAATGTTTATATATATATAAATGTATATCAGTATGTATATATATATGTATATGCGTGTGTTGGGTCTGTGATATATATATATATATATATATGTGTGGTTGTGTGTGCTGTGGAGGTGTCGCCGTGAGTAGCAGCGCTGGGGATGGTGTGCAGGTGGCCGGCGCTTATTGCGCAGGCAGGAAAAGAGAAGAGCCACCGCTAAAAGCGACGATGAGTGTGTGGTTTGTGTGTGTGAGTGTTGAGTATGTGCAGTGTGTGTGCCGGTGTGCAGCGGTGTTGAGTGGTGTCGCCGGCAACGTGGGTCGCCGGCAGCGATAGGTGACAACGGCGGCTGGGGGTGGCGGCAGGAGTGGCAGAGGCAGCAACAGGGGTGGTTTTGGGATGGGGGTTATCATTTGTAAATTAGATTAGTTCTAGGGACCAAATTGCAAAATCTTAGAACTTTGATAAATAGCACTTAGGTCCCTGAACTTATGGACAAGTATAGATTAGTCCCTGAACTTTATGAGACATACAAATTGATCCCAAAACTCCCTGAAATTACAGAATGGACCCTAAACTTTACAAAAACTACAGAATCACCCATAGACTTTGGGAAAATGACAGAACGACCCCTAAAACTTGCAGAAATTATATTATGACCCTATAATTTGATAATTATTGTATTTATGCCCTACAACAGTATAAAATAGAAGTTTGACCGCAATTTGAATTTAAACAGGACGAATAAACCCTTAAGCAAGAAAACCCTAATTTAGGGATGTGATCCACAAACCCTAATTTTTCAGTGAACCCTAAATTTAGAACCCCGGTCTATCGACCTTCTCAAGAGTCTTTCTTTTATAGATTTTATTGGTTTTAAGCAGTTAAATCAAAGGGTAAGTCACGTGTTTTATACCTTGTAGGAAATAAAAACAAAAGGCAGGAATAAGGGGAATTAAGATCGAGAGCTTTTGATCAGTACTATCGAGTATCCAAGGTGGGGGTAAAAATCTTATTTATGTTTTTAAATTGTACTGTTTTACAGAAAACCACGTGACTAGGTGATTTGAATTCCGTTATTACGTGGCGTCATTTTAAAGTGAAATATTTTCACTATGTGAATAGTATTCGAGTAAATTGTATGCTTTTGAAAGCTATTAATTTCAAGATACACAAATGAGACTAGATTCAGTATTCGAGTAAATTATATGATTTGAGAGCTATGGATTTCAAGTGAGACAAATGAGACTGGTTTCATATGATGAAAAGTCGGGGTAATTTCCGCATTAAAGGGGTTTTCAATAGAAGCCCACATATGTCTAAGGATTATTTTACTTATGTGTTATGTGAATTATGTGGCCAATGTGAACGTGATCAATGTGCACTATGTGTTATGTGAGAACTATTATGTGACAATTTAACTGCGCATGCGTCTTCACGCCAAGTAGGGTATTCCTTGTCGGAAACCCATCAGAGGGGGGTATTCTTCGAAATCCCAACACGAAGGGGTGTAATAACCCAAATCAGGTCGGCTTGGGGCCCTGATAGGTATTCTTCGGAAACCTATCTAGAGTTCATTGGGACTACTTGGGAGTCCACAACGTGTAATATGTTTATGATAAGCAAATGCTTTCACGGCGGTTAAGATCCGCAAATAAAAAGATGTTATTGAATGATGTTATTATGAGTACACCTGTAGATCAACCCCACTGAGTGTCTTTGTACGCTCACCCGTTTTATGTTAAAATGTTTTCAGTTTAAAGAGTTTAGGGCGTGGCGTGTGAGCGGTGGATGCTGGTAGCCGATGATTAAAGGTCGAAGAAGGTTTTAATTTAAGATGATTTATTTCAAGAATTTCGAAAATGTATGTTTTATAACAATTTTTCTGAAATTTATTTATCTTTATTTTCTTAAAGGAGTGAATTTTATACGTAAGTAACACTTCGATCAAAGCTTACCTTTAAAAAGAAACAAGGCGTTACAGGCAAAACATAGGAGTTAGAGATTTACTAATCATTGGCAGATTTGGGGGAAATGAGAGCATAAGATTGAACAAGTTAAGTAAATGTGGAGACCCCCATTCTTAACCAACAAAACTTACCCGAGGAAGAAAATAGTTACAATGTGAAGACCATTGAGTGTATTAGGAATGGAAGGCGACGACAACTAATCGGCGGAGACCGACGGCGGCTGGTCACTGGTGTGGGAATTTTTGGGGAAGAAGATTAAGGCGGGAGGAAGGGATTGAAAAATTAGGGATTTCAATTATTTTATTTAGTTTTAATTTTTCTTTTTATTTTCATTTCTTTCCTTTTAATTTAACTTCATTAAGTATATTATAAGGAAAAAAAACTCTCCTGATTAAAAAAGAACACTTTACAAAAGTAGGACAAAAAAGAATGTTTTATTGTATAATTGACTATTTAAAATTTTGACCCTTTAAAATATTTATGATGTTAATTTTTAAAGGTGGCAGTAAAAGATATTGTTTTACCTAATGATGCTAAATTTAGCAAGGTTGCTTACTGAGAAATAATCCGTGATCGCTGATGACACTACAAATGTATTCGTGGAAAGACGTGTTATACTTGATCGATGGGTTAAAGTGATTTTTGGTGCCAAATTTATGTTTTTGGTGAACTAAGTAATCTGTTGTGTAACATATAATATACTGTGAAAATGTCTGAAGAGTTATGAGACTTTTTAGAGAAAATGTACAAAATTGAGGATGTTGAAATTAAAAAAAACCATTGTGGCTAAATTCATAATTTTCAAAATGCTCGACATGGAGTCAGTCGTGGAACAAGTTCAAGAATGTCAACTAATCCTACATGATCGTCTGGTTGAGGGTATTATTTTGTCAAAAGTCATTCCAAGTAGTTGTGATTGAGAAGTTACACCATTATACGAAGGAGTTAAAAAATTATTTTTTAAACAAGTGAAAAGATATGGATTTTAATAACTTGATGAAAAACTTTGAATCGAGGAAGACAATCGAAGTAAAATAAATTTATTAAAATATGATTTCTCAAATAAGGAAAAAAGATAGTTGAATGACAAATGCAAAAAGTTGCCTTTAGAAAATCCAAGTTCAACGACAATTTTTACAAATATGGTAAGCCAAATCACAAGTCAAATGATTAACATCAGCTTGAGAAAAAGAGAAATGAACGACAGCAATCTAATACTAGGATTTAGAGAGTTTGAGCATGACAAAGGCTTGCTTACTTTTATTTTTTTACACAAAAACTTATAAGAGACTATTTTAGAATATCTCCAAAAGAATAAATCATTTTAGTATAGAGTTTGCACCATTTTATTGTAAAATTTGAAACTAATGTTTAACAATTTATACTAGTTTTTTGCATTAAAAAAATTGATAATATTACTGATAATTATGTTTTTTTATTTGTTTGTTTGTCTTTAATTAATTAATATTCATTATATATTAGTGTTAATTCATTAAACTTTGATCTTTATTATTTTATAATGATTAAAAAATTTATATGTTTAAATTTTATTTAATATTTTATAATGATTAAAAAATTTATATGTTTAAATTTTATTTAATATAATTATTTAAAATAACTTTCTTATATATTAATTGTGATATGAATAAATATATAACATTTAACAACATTCAAAATATAAGTAAAAATAAAAATAAAAGAAGAATGAATGAAACAAGAAAAAAGAAATAATAGCTCAAGTTTTGACCTGAAATATATTATGTAATATCCTAAAAATAATATCCAATGAACAGAATTAAATTCATATTTGATGTATATCATATTATTCATTACTTTAATTATGAATGTTCTAAAATATATTTGCATGCTAGATAATATATACTTTAGCTAATAATATTATTGAAAATATAAAAGGTCAGCCACTCTGGTAAACATGTGGCATAATCACATAATCCTCTAAATTATTTATATATCACAAATTTATTTTGGTTTAAAAAAATCAGAAAACAAATATAAGGAAAAAGAAAAGGAAAAGAAAAGTGAAATAGAGGTACCGTGGAAATGATGTCAGAGATTAGTAAAATTTCTAAATTTACATATTAATAAAATTGTAAATTTTTTTCACACATGTTTTTATGAATAATTTATAAAAATTATTTGGGAAATTTTGAATTTGAGTTTTTTATTGTACAATTGAAAAGAAATTTTAAGGATCATTCTGAATTTTAATATTTAAAATAAAATAAAAATGATAAAAAACTAGCAAAATTTTAACAGGATATTGAAAAATATAATAGACATTACAACATATTTTTCAATATAATAAATAAAATTTTTAATGATCATTAACAAATACACATATATTATTAAATTATATTAATCAAATGAACTCAAATGATAAATATATGTTTGCAATATAATAATAGATATTTTTTAAGTTTACTATGTTTAACTGTTTAAACTCGTGTATTATACACCACCTTAGGCTAGTTATTATAAAAAATACAATAATTGTCGTTTTTATGTCAGACATCAATCAATTTATTTTTGCAGTTATTCTGATCTTATATTTTGCAACGGACCCACGTATAATATGATTTTTTTATTATTGTTATAATATACTGTTTTCAGAATCGATCGTAAATAAAGAGTTGTGGAGTCTGTAAGATTTTTTTAAATATTCAACAGTTTATGGATTTTAATACTTTATGGATTTTCTTTGATTCTCTTCTAAAAATATAAATAGATTTCACTCTCCAAAATCTCTTCTAACAATTAGAGATTTCTACGTATTTTCTCAGAGAACTCTGAAGACGAAAAGTTAGAAGAAAAAAATCTTTGTTGTTCTTCTAATAAAGGTACTACACAAATCTTTTGCTGCTCTTTGTTTTGGATTTTGTGTATGGATTGGTTGAAGTTATTTGCTATTACTTTGTTGGATTATGTGTATGGATAGTTTGCTCTGAAGTTATGTGTATAAATAGTTTACTTTGAGATTTTTGTGTGTCACCACCGCTATCGACGTACACACCTCTGCAACCGCACACCAGCCACCTCACCACCATCGATCTCTCCACCCACCCACGATCGATTAATATAGTAATATTATCATGGGGGATCCACAACAAGATACAAAAAGAAAGACATCCTATTAACAATGGACTAAGGAACAAAGCAACTTATTGTTACAACTCATGGTTGATGCTGCAGCTCGGGGATGGCATGATAATAGTGGTATTTTTACCAAAACAACAGTGGAAGAAAGAATACTTCTTGTTCTTAATGAAAGACTTGAGTGTAATAAGACCTATAACAATTACCAAAGCCGCCTCAAATGGTTTAAAAATCGTTGGTTATCTTATTCAAACATTATGAGGTTTAGCTCTGATTTTGGGTATAACCAATCTACTAAAAAGTTTACAGCTTCAAACGAAGTATGGGATGCGTACTTAGAGGTAAGCTTCTTAAGCATCATATTACAATAATATTATAGAATAATTTTATTTTAAGAATATAGTGAATTGATAATTTTTTTCTTTACTTATGCTAGGCTCACTCAAAAGACGTGAACTTACGCTATAGGGAATGTCCGGATTACGAGGACTTGGAAATTGCTGTAAGAAATGGTGTTGCTGTAGGAAAAAGCTTCATTGGGTTGAGTAGTGCTACTGATGCAAGGACATTAGAAGATGATGAAAATAGAAATGTACACATAGAAGATTTGAATTATGATGTTGAAAATGAGATGTTTGTAGGACTATCTCAAAATGATCCACCATTTGGTTCCACACCACCTTTAGGGTTCCCTGAAGTGTCCGAGGTCTCCACTCAAAAAAGAAGTCAACCCAAAAGAAGTAGAGCTCAGTATGAAGCAAATTCTAGCTCTACTGAAAATATCTCTCAGAATGGTCTCATGGAAGAGATTAAAAAACGAACAAGCACCTTTTGAAGAAGTTCATAGCCTCTTAGAGAAAAGAGATACCATATTAGAGAAAAGAGAAAGAGAAAGAGCTTATACAACTTGAGATGCTATCAAAGAGATCCCAAATTTGGATGAAGACATTCGCCTCAAGACATTTGACTTGCTTGACACCAAGTCAAAAAAAGATAGTTTTTTGAAGATGACTATTGAGGAAAGAACTAATTGGATAGCTTACAAGGTTAGAGGATATTAATTATTTGAGTCATGTATTAGATATTACACTATATTTTGTATAATATCTTGTTAAGACTTTCTTTTGATCATATATTTAAAATTAATGAATTCCGTATTTTTATTATTATTTGAGTCATATGTTGCTTTAAATTGTATACATTTGAATATATGAATTCTTGAATTTAGGATTGTATCGGAGCTATAGAAAATCGTGAAATATTGGAAGAAGAAATAGAAGAAGAAGAAATGGAAGAAGAAGAAATGGAAAAAGAAATGGATGAAGATTTGGAGATGGAACTTTACGAAAAGGTTAGGCTCTTGATGTTGACAATTAAAGTAGTGATAGTTTTATTAGGAAAGATTACTATGATATCTCGGCGTATTGAACCTTCTTTAAAGCGACGATCAATTACTAGAATTGGATATCATTTTGTACGTAATATGATCGAAGGAGATCCACAAAGTTTTCGACAGTTGTATAAGATGTATCCGGATGCGTTTTAAAGTTATGCACTATCATAAGAGAGAAAACTCATCTAGAAGATACAAGCTACATATGTGTTGAAGAAATGGTGGCAACATTTTTGATCATTGTAGGACACAACGATCGATATGGTAATGTTCGCCAAAGGTTCGATCGTTCACATTTTACTACTAGTCGAAACTTTAACAAAACCTTAGAGGCATTGAACACTATAGCACCAGAAATGATGGTTAAGCCATCTACAGGGATGCCCGCTAAAATTCAGGAAAGTTCAAGGTTTAACCCTTTCTTTAAGGTATGAATCCTCTTGATAATATATATATATATATATATATATATATATATATATATATATATATAAGCTATATCAAATGTTGTAGTTTTCTTTTATCAAATGTTCACTTTATTTTAGGATTGCATTGGAGCTATAGATGAACTCATATCCCGGCAACAGTAACAGACCGAGAAGTAAGCAGTTATCGTAACCGTCATGGTATTCAATCGTAAAATGTTTTGGCAGCTTGCAACTTTGATTTGCAGTTCATGTATGTGCTTAGTGGGTGGGAAGGTTCAACACATGACTCAAAACTTTTAAATGATGCACTATCAAAAAGAAATGGGCTTCAAGTGCCTCAAGGTACCATATTTTTTATTGTGTTTATATTTTTTAAATAGTGACAAGTTAACTAATTAAAGAAATTGTATTTTTAGGTAAATATTTTCTTGTGGATTGTGGATTTGCTAATCAACGTCAATTTTTAGCTCCATTACGTGGTGTTCAATATCATCTAAAAGATTTTGGTGGTCAAGGTCGTCACCCCAAAAATGCAAGTGAATTATTCAATCTTCATCATGTATCATTAAGAAATGTGATTGAGAGAATTTTTATTATTTTCAAATCGCGATTCACAATTTTCAAAACCGGACCTCCGTTTCCATTTCAAACACAGAGTTAGGATTGACTTGTGCTAGAACACACAACTTTTTTCGGAAAGAATGCTGCTCTGATGAATTTTTAGTTGAATATGAAGAAGATCAAGATTCACCACATCTCAACATGGAAGAGGAAATTTGGAATTGCTTTCTCAAAGCTAACTACAACAAAGAACGGAAACTAATACATGGAGAACGAGAATTGCTAATGCTATGTGGGAAACGAGGCCAAGGTATAACGGTGATGGAAATGAAGATGATGAGAATAATAATGATGAATAATAATGTATTTTTTTGAAACTAATGTATTGTTGGTATTTTTTCTAAATAATTTGGATAACTTTTTTTATATACAAGTGTGTTCCATATACATTTGCATCAATAGTTCCAGTGCCGGAGTCTATGGAAATCCATGTAAATCAATAAAAAAAGTGTATTCCACAATCATGTCAAATTTATGAAAATTCATGTAAATCAATAAAAAAAAGTCAGCCAAACTCTTCATGGAGTCTATGGATTTTCTAAATCCACAAACATTTTAAAGTTCAAGAAAATCCAATAGATACCCAATTGAATACACCCCTCTAAATGTTCAGATGAAAATATTGAATATATTGTTTGTGAAAATATTTGTGATCTTATGTGTGTCTTTCTCTATATATATTTCATTTATTTTATATTAATTGTCGTTTTGGAGTCAAAATTTTGCTTCATAATAATTCTTGTACGTTTTGGCTATTTTACTACTATTTTTTTTTTCAATTTTAGCCTCAATCTCAATCTTTAAGGATTTCTTAATTTTAAACTTACCTATTACCTATTTAATCTTTATAATTTATATTAAGTTGGAAAATTTATAATGAAATAATTAAAAAATAGATAAAGAAAGCATCAATTTAATTTTAAAATGAATCAGAGATAAATATTATCTAATAGTATATTTGTTCAAATTATATATTTCTTAATATATTACAGAAACTCAATAACAACGGTTAATATGAAACAGATAAACGGTTAATATGAAACAGATAAAATATTATATATTCACTCTTATAATTTTTTATTAGGTAAATTGTGAGATTTTTCTTGAACCATCAATCATCCAAATATTTTCGAATGTATTGTATTTGTTGAATTAATTAAAAAAAAATAAAAAAAAGGTATTTTGAACCAATTCAATATTAAATTTGATATACATTGCCCATGGGCCATGAGTGGTTCAACTCACTTCTAATACATCATACTAGCTATTTCCCGAAAATGACCAAATTTCTCTTTAAATATTAAGACACGTTTAAGTTGAGATTGCATAAATCTACTCACAAATCAAGATAACAGCCCTATTGAAGTGTATTGTGTGATTTTACTGTAAATTTGTACCAATGCTGGAAAAATTAATATAATTAGATTACTATATTAAAAAAAATTCACTTCAGTGGGTTGTGTTTTGAAATTCATGTGGAATGGTGATTTAATAAGTTTATGGGCACAATATGTATAATTGGATTGTAGTAGGATTTTAATTCCATATTTTAATTTAGTCTAAAATTAAATAAACGAAAATTGAGATGTTAAAATCACAAATCATGAGAAGAATCCCAAAACAAAACACCAATATACACAAATATATATATATATATATATATATATATATATATATATATATATACACACAAAAATTCAATTGATCTGAATCACATGTTTGACGTTGACGTTTCAATCTTTTGAATTTATTCCCGAGGATTTGAATATGATCATTTCTTCCATGTTTTTATCACCTTATGCTTTCCTATGCATTGTTCATTCTTGTGAGTTGAGGTATAATGATTTAATGCACTATTAATCAGTAGAATATAGTTGTGTAGAGGTGATAGGTCAATTAGTCCTTAATTATCATGCAAACATATACTAAGGTTTAATATATTGTTGATTTGGAATTTCAGTGGAGATCCAAACCAATAGAAATTAAAGAATTAATGAATGAGTTGTGGTTTGAGAAGAAATAACACTCTAACTTAGAGTTAATTGGTTTTTTTTTACCACGAGCCTTGTAGCTCAAATGGTATCCCACCTTTATAAAGATGTTTCCACTCCCCCAAAGTCAGGATTTGAACCCGGATTCATTTTCTAGTTTTTATTGTTCTCCTTCCTTCTACTCCATCAAAGCTCATTTAAAAAAATTGATTTTTTTTTCTTTCCTTTATTCATGAAATACGTTGATGCGTAACAATTGACGGAATATATAGAAGTTTATTGGTCTTTTTTCAATAGTTTTTTTTTTCTTTTTCAAATAGTTAGAATATTCGTTCATAAGTTTGAAATAGGCAAGAGCCAAATCCCTAGTAGGTTCATGGCCCCTGAACGCTCCAATTCAAAGATCCAATATAGTTGTTATGGAGCCCAGGCCCATTTAAAACCCACAACGTGAACTGATGGACAGTTTATGATCTGATAAAACGATAGTTCATGAGATGGGCATTGAAAGTGTTAACTACACCAACAAAACAGTTGGGCCTTCTCCTTGGGCCCAAAATCAAATGAGAAAACAAACAGGTGTGTTAAACTCAGTTTCAAGAAAGTGGTTCCATAACAAAATTAACAATTATCAAACCTGAAAAAATAGAATTAACGAATCAAGATCGAACACAACCATTATAATTTAAAAAATGATGGGTCGTGGATAGCTCCACAATTAACAAAATTAACACATTAATACTAAGGGAAAATAACTCTTTATACCCACTTTTATAAAATTTAATCCCAATTTACCCATAAATATACTAACACTTCCCTAAATAACTCTAAATATAAATTTTGATCACAAACTACCCATTTTTTTCCCTCAAAGTCAACTGATATTCAGACCCTCAACTGATTTTTACTCCCATCACTTTTGTCACTTGCTCATTATTTTCGCCCATTAGTTTACTTCAAATCTTTGAAAACCATTTTCAGTAATGTTCGAAAATGGTGTACATAAGAATTTTAGTAATAATTTAATGTTTTCGAAAACATTATTATTAATTTTTGAGAACATTATTATTAATGTTTGAAAATTTTGAAGATTATTATTTTCAAAAATAATAACTGTTAATGTTCGAAAACATTAATAATAATATTAATAATTATCGAACACATTATTATTAATTTTCGAAAATTGCATAGTAATGTTCGAAGATTAGTATTTTCGAAAATAATAATGTTCGAAAATATTAATAATAATATTATTAAATTTCGAAAACATTATTAGTAATTTTTGAAAACATTATTATTAATGTTAGAAAATTGCATAGTAATGTTCGAAAATATTAAAATAATATTAATAATTTTTGAAAACATTATCAGTAATTTTCAAAAACATTATTATTAATGTTCTGAAATTGCATAGTAATATTCGAAGATTATTATTTTTGAAACTAATAATGTTCGAAAACATTAATAATAATATTAATAATTTTTGAAAACATTATTATTAATTTTCAAAAATTGCATAGTAATGTTCGAAGATTATTATTTTTGAAAATAATAATGTTCGAAAACATTAATAATTATATTAATAATTTTCGAAAACATTATTATTAATTTTTAAAAATTGCATAGTAATGTTCGAAGATTATTATTTTCGAAAATAATAATGTTCGAAAATATTAAAGTAATATTAATAATGTTCGAAAACATTATTATTAATATTCGAAAATTGCATAGTGATGTTCCAAGATTATTATTTTCAAAAATAATAATGTTCGAAAACATTAATAGTAATATTAATAATTTTCAAAAACATTATTATTAATTTTCGAAAATTTCATAGTAATGTTCGAAAATAATAATGTTCAAAAACATTAATAATAATATTAATAATTTTTAAAAATATTATTATTACTTTTTGAAAATTACACAATAATGTTCGAAGATTATTATTTTTGAAAATAATAATGTTCGAAAATATTAATAATAATATTAATAATTTTCGAAAACATTATTAGTAATTTTCAAAAACATTATTATTAATGTTTTAAAATTGCATAGTGATGTTCGAAGATTATTATTTTCAAAAATAATAATCTTCGAAAACATTAATAATTATATTAATAATTTCCGGAAATATTATTTTTAATTTTAAAAAATTGCATAGTAATATTCGAAGATTATTATTTTCGAAAATAATAATTTTCGAAAACATTAATGTTGGACCATCAAGCGCATTACCGCTACACCAAAAGGATATCCAATAGATATAGGGCGTAACTTTAATGTTTTATATTTATGTAGCTTTGCATCTGGTAGAGCCGTGTCTCGCACCTATTTAAGCTCCGACCCAAAGCAGATTGTTGGGAAATATCCCAACAATCCCCCCCAGCACCTGTCAGTCTCTCCACTTCAACAACCTTGGAACCCTCTCGACATCTTCCATGACTTGGCACCGACATACCTTCTCGCTACTCCTCGATGTCCTCAGCTCCAAAGACCCTATTTAAGCTCCGACCCAAAGCAGGTTGTTGAGAAATATCCCAACAATCCCCCCCCCAGCACCTGCCAGTCTCTCCACTTCAACAACCTTGGAACCCTCTCGACATCTTCCATGACTCGGCACCGACATACCTTCTCGCTACTCCTCGATGTCCTCAGCTCCAAAGATCCTGACAGCTCCTACTGCAAAGTGCTCCCGGAGTCTCTCCACTTCAACAACCTTGGAACCCTCTCGACATCTTCCATGACTCGGCACCGACATACCTTCTTGCTACTCCTC
Source organism: Scutellaria barbata (assembly GCA_028654395.1). Classification (NCBI taxonomy): domain Eukaryota; kingdom Viridiplantae; phylum Streptophyta; class Magnoliopsida; order Lamiales; family Lamiaceae; genus Scutellaria; species Scutellaria barbata. The sequence goes on along the minus strand of CM053649.1, from coordinate 5,280,119 downwards.
GATTCCTCAGCTCCAAAGATTCTGACAGCTCCTACTGCAAAGTGCTCCCGGGGGGATTCGAACCCGTGACCTGCTTTGATACCAAGTGTTGGTTCATCAAACGCATTATCGCTACACCAAAAGGATATCCAATGGACATAGGGCGTAACTTTAATGTCTTATACTTATGTAGCTTTGCGCTCACGGATTCGAATTTGGCAGAGCCGTGCCTCGCACCTATTTAAGCTCCGACCCAAGGCAGGTTGTTGAGAAATATCCCAACAATTAATAATAATATTAATAATTTTTGAAAACATTATTATTAATTTTCGAAAACATTAATAGTAATATTAACTTTCGAAAACATTATTATTAACTAGTGAATATTAGTTTCGAAAATAGTAGTAAATACTAGTAATATTACTATAGTTATAACTATTAGTAAATTATTTTCGAACATTGGTAATTAATATTTTCGAACATTAGTACATTATTTTCGAACATTACTAATGTTATAATAATGTTCGTAAATACTATAGTAAAATTCTATTAATTTTCGAATATTAGTTATTAAATATTACTAATTTTCGAACATTATAAAATATTATTAATTTTCGAAAATTAATTTCGAACTTTATAATGTTCAAAAATTGCTAAAATTACTAATGTTCGAAAATTTCTAAAATTTTATAACTAATGTTCGATTATACTATATTACTGACATTATATTAGCATTATAATATTATATTAGTATACGGGTAATTTTGTACACGACAATTTAGTAGACGACAATTTATAAAGTTTTGAAGTGCGCTATAACAAATTATTTTTTTACCTAATTGTTGAAGCCAAATAAACTGGACACTTTCTTCTCGTATGATTTTCTAACTTGCAAACTGAACATTTTTTTTCAACCTTCGGATGCCTTCATCGCTGCAGACACCAATGTGTTCATTCTCGATTTGATCACCTCGATAGTCATACTGCATGGGCACGTGTTCGGTACATCTTGCTCTATTGTGGTCAGTACGGCCATATCGACTGCATCTTCCGAATCGACCAAAAGGAATCTGTTTTCCTTTGGGTCGTCCCGCTTGTTTAGGCTTATCGGGTGCTCCACATAATTGATTTTGGATTTCATCTGATGCCACCCAAGCTTCTGGGTCGGGTACGATATTAACCGTACTGCTCCACATCCCCCTCAACCATTCGGTGGTGTAATATGTGGCGACATATGACGTAAATGATTCCTTTATAAAACTGTAACAAAAAATGAGAAAATGGTCAAGGTGTATATGTATCTATGAATATATTCATGACGCATAATTGTGACTTCGATTGTTAAAATATATTTTGTATAAGTATCTTATTTTGCACATACATACGAACACAGTATGAGATCACTTTGAAAAATAGAACATGTGCACTCGTATTGGGTTAGCTCGACAATAAAAATCTTACTCCCATCAGTGACCTTGTATTTGTTTCGCACCAATTTATCGACTTGCATACGCCAACCAATCTTTACAGCTTCAACTAGTCTTTCATGCGCTGCCTTCGTCAGAGTATTTTCTCTATCTTCAGCAGCAGTCTTCCTCTCATAAAACCATTTTTCGAGTATTCGTCGAACACACTCTAAAAAAGAACATACAGGTAGCTTTCTTACCCAAACAAGACGACTATTCCATGTCTCAGCCGCATTTGATATCATGAAGTTAAATCTTCTAATAGGATATCTCACTCAAGCCCATCGTTGTTCTCCAACCTTGGATAAGGCTGCTATTGCACCTTATATTCCAGAAGTTTGTATCATAAATATAACCTGTAAATAGAATTACCGTTACTGAAATACATATTGGTTCAATATAAATTATAGAGTTTCTAATGAGATATATTGATTCGACAATTCAATAGATGTTTTAGACAAAAAAATGTACTTATCGAATGTCATCGACTGATAACAATATGCAGTCTTGTTGAAAAGTTCCACCAAATGTGTTCCATGCCTGGCTAGATTTTGTTGTAAATGAAAACAACATAAACCATGAGTTGCATCACGGTACACTTCCTTGATGTCATTGCTGATGCTGGTGTGGTGATCGGATACTATAAGCAATTGATCTAAGCATCCAAATGCTTCACGAATATGTTTCAGAAACCAGGTCTAAGACTCATCATTCTCCACATTTTCTCTAGCAATTACTAGTGGAAAATTTTGATCGTTAATATCTTGTGTCACTACAACAAATCCAACATCTTTATATTGACCTTTCAGGTTACATCCATCCACAACTATAACAGGCCGTGAATATTGCTTAAATTCATGAATAGATTCTACCAGTGCATAGAACACATATTTAAATTTTCCGTTTCCATGTGTTTCCAAAGTTGTATGTGTCCCGGGATTAGATAATTTCAAGACCTCCATGTACATTGGGAGCAGAGCAAATGATTTCTTTGGATCACCGTATGCAACCCTCATTGTATGACGTTTTGTTCTCAATGAAACCTTGTAAGAAACATGTACACCATGTCAATCCTTCATTTCTGATATAATGCTCTTAGGAGCAAGATTGGAATTTTCTTTTCTAAGTGTCTCAACATAGTATTCACCGATCAAAACTGTTGGAAGTCGACAAGGTGCACTACTGTTCAAATCATGCGAACATGTATGTTGTAAAACAATTTTTGAAATTTTCCAGATATTAAATTTCTCATGTGCGTTCAGTATAAATAGACAATTTTTTTACTGCATTTCATGTACCATCTGTTCTTATTCGAATGATCCACACGGTACTTAACCTGATTCTCCAAATGGTAAAAGCTAACTGCATTTTTCAATTCAGTTTTACTACCAAAAGTGAATCCTTTTGCAAGAAAACATGCTCGGTCGGCTCGCTCACTAAGGTAGACAGTTCATAACATGATATTTCTGGAATAAACCATTCTGATCTTCTAATGTATGTCAAGAATTCCTCGTACGCTAGTCGTTGCTCCTCATGCAAAGTATTCTCGACATCTTCATCTAACTCAAAGCTATCATTTTCATCTGTCGTTGGTGCTGATTCATCTTCCTCATTGGACGAACCTGAAACATGATAGACATAATATATATTAAACTTTTAACATGTTATGTAGTAATTAAAATCACTTATAAAATTACCACTATCATCATCATATAGTTGTTCGGGTCCTTTTTCTGTTTCAACTGGTTGTGGGACAGTTTCACCTTATTCAGACTCGTGATGTTCATAGGCAGTCGGAGACCTATTCAAATCGACATAGTCGACACCCCAATCTGATGTAAAGTGGACACGACCAGTAGATGAAGGCCAGGGTGCCCACTAATTCACTGATGATGTCTCAGCTTGCTTAGCTTCGTCTTCATTTGGTATACCTCATTTTGATAATAACGTTTCGTCGTTTTGTAATCCAAGGGGAACATTTAAAAAATTCAAGAATTGCTCGAGAATGTCAAATGAAGGATATGAACATGTGCTATTATCCAATACTCTTGATGAAACCCCTACAAGGCTGGTATTCTAAGATGGTACTGACAACACACGTGCAAATCCTCCAAAATTCGTACCTTTGAGGGAAACAAAAACGATAAGACACTCATCGCTTATAGACAATAATCGTTCCAGATCAGAATTATTACTAATTTTTTTCCTTTTCACTATTCCATTTATCACAACTAGTGAATTGATCACATATCTCCAACAATTCATGTCAGCACATATAAGTCCATTAATTGACTTTAACAGATCAGCAAATGAAATTTTTTGAAGGTGTACACGCTCGTGAGAACCGTTTTTATACTCTAAACATTCCCAATAACCCCCAAACCAAACCACTACATATATGAAACTCATGTTTTCCTAGGTATGGTCAAAAAATCAAAAGATTTGATGAATCAGAAAATATTCATCTCTTTTCAAGAATAATTTTGAAATATTAATCAAAAAAAGATACTACATATATAATGTGTTATAATAATCAGCTACATGTAATAATATTTTTCGTGCACACTAATCGTAACAAAATGTATATCACTGGATAGTAAGTATAACATTTATTTAAAAACTAATATTACATATGATAACACTTCAGATGTAATCACTTAAATATGTAGTTTTGGATATAATAGTAAAGTCAAAAACATTATTAGAGTCGAATTTATTCAAAAATTGGCAAAATACAAACAAGTACTAACAGTATTCAGAACATTAACTACAGGCTTTGTCGAATAGTAATATTGCCATCTATTTTCAAAAAATGTAATATAATATAATATCAACTAACATTATTCTGAACAGTTTAAAAATGAATGTATTGTCTACAAGATTTGCCATCAAATTAAATTATATTAAAGGAAAAAATGTCTGTCAACTTCATGTATCTGACAATATTACTTAATTGTGCAAGCATGAAAACACATCATCTTTAATTGGCAGAATTATTTATTGCAGTTTAATTACTAACTATGCTATGTATCATTTTCGTAGGCAATTTAGTAAATTAATTTGTATTAAATAAATATCAAAATTATACAATTCGAAAATTAATACGGTTAAAGACATGTTACATGATAATATAGAACATTCTAATAACATATCTTTAAACTATATTTCACGAAAATATCTTCAAATTTTCCAAGGCCTAATCCACAACGAAAATATTGAACAACTTATATGAGATAAAAATTGTTTCATTTAATTTGTTTAAACTGCTTAGGACCTTATATAGAATGAAAAAGAATATTTTCATAATAATTTGAAGAAAAAATGAGGGGTGGGGACAGTAAATGAAATCACTTTACGAAGAGTAATTAGTAGCATTAATTATCACTAATATTAACTATAATTTTCGAAATAATATTAATTTTAATATTTTCGAACATTACTATATATTTTTCGAACACTAATATTTCAACTCTAGTATTTTCCACTATTATTTATAAAACAAGTAATGTTCGAAAATATTTTGTGATGTCTCATTTCAAACATATTAGTTAGTAATGCTTGAAAATAACATTACTAATATTATTATGTAAAAATAATTTGAGACACGAATTATTTCCTAATGGTTCGAACATTATTGGAGTGAATAATTTTTTTGGACCCACTAACTGAAAATGATTTGACCATGCACATAAATTTATTCCATTTATTTTGTCACATACACTCACTCCAAACATGCAATACACACACATGTGACTTAGTATTATAGTATTAAATGCAGTCAATGTTTGACTGCCCCACCTCCACTTTTCACCAGTTGAAGCCCCCTTCCCAACCACTAATGTTCGAAACATTCAATGCCCCCCACCCCAACCACTCATTTTTTAAAACATTAATAATGCCGTCTCCTTCATTTATTTTGTATAATTTTGAATGACCCCCATTTTCGTATATTTCTCCCACTTCCCACCCCATTCACATTACTTAATTTTCTCACCCCATTCCCAGCCTTTTTGTTCGAAAATTTGTCCCACCTCCCACCAGAATTTGGCTTCATATTTTCGAACATAATTTTTGTTTGTCAAGGATTTCGATGGCCAACCAGGTTGTGTTTTAAGGGAAATTATGTTGTTTAATACTGTTTAATTTAGGCAAAAATTTCATATTGCTTAATTTACCTATATTGTGCAATTAATCAGTCAAAAATTTAGTGTGCTAATTATTTGTCCAAGTTTCGCCAATTTATAATTACATATAATTCCACCAAATTGTGTATGTTCAAATTTTCTGCAATTTTCCATTTGTCCAAGTTTCGGCATTTTTTAGTTACATGTAATATTATCACCAAATTGTGTACATTCGAATTTTCGGCAATTAATTATCCAAAATTCCACCTTGTTTTCCAATATTCCATAGTTAATTTCGAAAATTAGCTATTTTCGAACATTACATAATTTTCGAACATTACTTAACAAATAATATTAATTTTTGAGAATTACTTAACAAATAGTATTAATTGGGAAAACATTAGTTATACAATATTAGCTACTTTTGAACATTACTTCATTTTTGAAAATTACATATTTTCGAACTTTATTTTACAAATAGTATTAATTTTCGAGAATTACTTAACAAATATTATTAATTGGAAAAAATTAGTTATAAAATATCATCTATTTTCGAACATGTCTAATTAGATACTAATTTTCGAATAGTAATTATAAAAAATTATTAATTGCCGAACATAACTTAGAAAATAGTACTAATTTTCGAACAGTAATTATAAAAAATTATTAATTGCCGAACATAACATAGAAAATAGTACTAATTTTCGAACATTAGTTATAAAAAATTATTAATTTTCAAACATCACATTAATAATTTTCATGCATTAGTTATAACATATTAGTGGTTTTCGCACATTAGTTCATGAATAGTATAGGTTCACGCACATTAGTTATAAGACATGCTAGCAAGATCCAAGAGCTTGTCAAACATTGTCATGCTCACCTACAATGCATAAACTAGGTGAGCTAAAGCTCAGTAAGCAGAAATTATGCATGCAATGTCATATAAATGACTGTGAAGACTTTAAAAATATCATGAATGTATGGCTTTGATATCTTTTACTATGTTGGGCCCTTGACCCATCTACAGTACATTGGAAAGGAGCTAGCTCAATAATCTCTATACTTTACTTTACTTTGCTTTAAAGTCATGTTTATGGCCCAATATTTTCGAACCATGACCACGGCTCGCATGCCATAGGCACACTTTTACTTTTAAGCCATATCCATGTCTCACATGCAACTGGCTTCGATGTATTAGTAGTGGTCAACTTTACTTTAACTTTGTTTCTTTGTATGATTATGATGTGCATACAGACTCAACATGTCTTTCTATCCATGCTCATAAATGATATGTACAAAATTCAATGTCTACGTATCATTTTTAATCACACATAAAAATACAAATCACCAATATCAAAAAAACACAAATTCACTATTATCATATAATGCAAGTAAACACATAAAATACTATGTTTATACATTGTAGTTGCAAATAAATTTCTACTTATCTTGTCTCTCAGAATAATTATTCTGAAACCTCTTTAATCTTGTGCTAACACAACCAATCTAAAGTTATAAGTAAAATATTATTATTAGATTAATTACAAAAATAATATTCTGATTACTATATAAAATTTAAAGCATAACAATTTAACAATTTTCATCCAACAATAAACGTTTTAGACTAATTAAACTAAATTTCACAAATCATAAAACCATTAATCCTTGTAACCAAATAATTAATCATTGAACTAGAGAAATACACATCTTTAATAATTATCATTTCTTAATATTCCAACAAAATTATTAATTCTAGAATTAAATTTTACAATCATAATGATAACAGTACTTACCGTATCAATTTAAATTTCTTATGATAAGATAACCAAGCATACCTTATAAACTTACTTTATTTTGATTAATATTATACTTCCTGTTTATTAACAATTATCATTTTACAAAATATTTAAAAATTAAATTCATATACTGAAGAAATAATATAACTTCTTATATAATTTGGTAAAACTCATATTTAGTATTTCATAATCTTTCAATTACTAATAGTTAATTAACACAAGAATTTTATAAACTTACTACTATTAATTAGATGTTTAAACATCTATGATCCTTATAAACGAGCATAGTTCATTCTTTTAATTAAATACATCTAATTTAATGATTATACAAGCACACATACCTAATTAATGATCATTCCTTTTAAATCAACATACGTACCTTTTAAATTCATTACGTAAAATTTGTGCTAATTTCCATCCATATGCAGACATAGATATTTTTTTTTAATTTAACTAATTACTTCATTTATTAATCTCTAACCATTTAATTATCAAACAAAGATAATCATTATAAACTAATTTCATGATAGTAATGTATAGCCTTAAATTAGATTTAATTGTCTCAAAATTCAATCCTAATCAAATAAGCCTGTTAAAGTTAATAAATTAAATTTATTAAACCAAGTGCACAATTACTTAAATACCTCACGCAACAAAAGAATTAATAAAGGATATATGGTTAAATTAAATTGAAGCTCTTACCTTCTCTCTTTATTCTTGTCTGACCCTTCTTTCGTCTCTCTTTCCTTTTTCCATTTATTTGTAGTTCTTATGTATATGATTTTTGTAAGGTGTGGGCTTCTTTTATCTTAAAACCCACCGCCTCTCAATTGCTTCTCAACTAAGCCTCTTTTTTCTTTTAGTTATTAGGGTCAAGTCCAAAACTACCCCTTTTTATAATGCAAGGAACTTTTCTATCCCTTATTTATAAAAATAACTTTTTTATCTATTTTTAAGGTATTTTGTTAAATACATTCCAATACTACCCTTTAACTATATTTACATTTTAATATTTCAAAATACATAAAATTTTATAACCCAAAATTTGAAATTTGAAAATTCATTCCCCCCAACCCAAGCTCCACCGAAATTCAATTTCCACCACTTCAACATCAATGGCGGATGAAAATTCTAAGGTAGAGCTCGAATTTTATTGATAAATCTGAAGATGTTTTGTGCGGCAATAATCGAATCTGAGATGAGAATGGGGTTATAGAGAGATGAGAGAAACTGAGATGAGAATGAGGTTACGGAGATGGGAGAAACAACGGTGATTATTGTCGAAGATGGTAGATGTTAGATTTGTGTCTATGGTAGAAGCACAACGTTACTCGCACTCGGAGATGATAGCATCGGGATTGAAGGTGGAACATCGAACTGTTCGAAGAGAGAGACAAGAGTTTTGGTTACAATTTTTTATTATTTATTTATTTTATTTTTGATTTTGATGATTTGAATGTTCAGTGAATAATTGTGAAATTTTTTGGATTTTTTGATTTTGTATATAATTACCATTATAATTGTATATGTACATACACGAATAAGAGAAAATCGTCAAAATCATGCGACATTTAATATTCTGATATATGTACACGATATGTATGTTACTGTGTGAATTCTGATATATGTACACGATATGTATGTTACTGTGTGTACACGTATATATCGTGTATACGTGTACACATATATATATGTGTACACTATATATACGTGTACACGTATATATATGTGTACACGATGATCATAATCATCGTGTACACGTATATACACTATAATATCTTACAACGTGTACACGATTATTATTATCGTGTACACGTATATATATATATATATACGTGTACACGTTGTAACGATAGATATCCTACAACGTGTACACGTATATATATACGTGTACATGTTGTACGATAACATATATATATTACGTTGTACACGTATATATATATGTTATCGTTACAACGTGTACACGTATATATATATACGTGTACACGTTGTAACGATAACATATATTACAACGTGTACACGTATATATATATACGTGTACACGTTGTAGGATATCTATCGTTACAACGTTTACACGTATAGGATAGATATCTATCGTTACAATGTGTACACGTATATCCTATACGTGTACACGTAACGATAGATATCCTACAACGTGTACATGTATATATATACGTGTACACGATACTTCATAAAATATACGTGTACAAAAAAATAAAAATCTCAGATGGGTTTGGTTGAAGCGCAATACACAGATAAACATATCGTATAAACAAATCTCAGATGATTTTCCCAAATTTTCCCAAAAAAATAAAAATTGCAGATGGATTTGGTTGAAGCGCAATACACAGATAAACGTATCGTATAAACAAATCTCAAATGATTTTTCCAGATTTTTCAAAAAAAAAAATCTCAAATGGATTTGATTGAAGCGCAATACACAGATAAACATATCGTATAAACAAATTCCAAATTATAATCATGTACACGTTGAAGCGCATTCAGATCTTCAAAATCTTTTTTCCCAAATAAACATATCTTTTACGGATAAACAAATTTCAGATGATTTTTCTAAATACAGGGTTTTGGTTGGAGTGTGGTGTTCAAAAAAAGCGTACGCATAGGATTCGTTAATATAGTGTATTTAGATTTAAATTTTAAATATATAAATATGAAATACATTGTAGGTGAAGATGAGGGCAAATTGGACTTTTTGTACATAAAATGGGTAAAAAAGTTATTGTTATAAAAAAGGGGTAGAAAAGTTCCTTACCCTATGAAAAAGGGATAATGAGAGACATTTACACTAGTTATTATTATCATTTTTATTATTATATTATAATATATTAAAAGTTGTTGGAAAGCTTTATGTTCATCATTTACATGCATAAGTATTATATTAGTTTAATAAATTTCTCACTTATATGTATACATACACGACTATTACAAATTAGAAGGGTCTTTCAATTACTTATGATAAACACGTAAATTTAAGATTTAATAAGTTAAAATAAATAAAACTAGCATATTGTATGATATCCATATAAACTCAATTATCACATAAACAATATGCAATGATTTATAAAATGCATGAATGCATGAACTATATTGGTCAGTAAATAACGAGGGATTTGGGTCTCACACATTATTAATATTATTATACATGTTTTCGAACATTAATAGTTATTTTTTTCGAAAATAATAATCTTGGAACATTACTATGCAATTTTCGAACATTAATAATAATGTTTTTGAAAATTACATATTATTATTAATATTTTTGAAAATTAATAATAATATTTTCAAAAATTATTAATATTATTATTAATGTTTTATAACATTAATAGTTATTATTTTCAAAAATAATAATCTTCGAACTATATGCAATTTTCGAACATTAATAATAATATTTTCGAAAATTAATAATAATATTTTTGACAATTATTAATATTACTATTAATGTTTTCGAACATTAATAGTTATTATTTTTGAAAATAATAATCTTAGAATTATATGCAATTTTCGATCATTAATAATAATGTTTTTGAAAATTAATAATAATGAAATCGAAAATGAATATTAATGTTTTCGAAAATTAATAATAATGTTGTCGAAAATTAATAATAATGTTTTGGACAATTGTTAATATTATTATTAATGTTTTCGAACATTAATAGTTATTATTTTTCAAAAATTTTAATTTTCGAACATTACTATGCAATTTTTGAACATTAATAATAATGTTTTTGAAAATTAATATTATTATTAATATTTTCGAACATTAATAGTTATTATTTTCGAAAATAATAATCTTCGAACATTACTATGCAATTTTCAAAAATTAATATTAATGTTTTCAAAAATTATTACTAGTATTTTCAATTTTTTCGAACATTAATAGTTATTATTTTCGAAAATAATAATTTTAGTTACTATTTATTAATAGTTATTATTTCAAAAATTAGTTACTAATGCAATTTTCGAACATTACTAATGGGCGAAAATAGTGGTATAAAGGACAATTTTCGAACATTATTAATGGACGAAAATAGTGAGTAAGTGACAAAAATAATAGGAGTTAGTATTTATCAGTTGAGACTTGCATATCAATTGACTTGAGGAAAAAAATAGGTATTTTGAGATTAAAATTTATATTTAAAATCATTTAAAAATAGGGGAAAGTGTCCACAATACCCCAATTCATATAGTTAATAAATTTTTGTACCTTAATGCATATAATTTGTATGTTTTCTACCCCTTTTGTACAATTGGTCAATTGGACCCACATTGATTGACATTACAAGTACAATGTCATAAAATGTCTCATGCATGACACACTTTAGCTTCATGTGATAAAGTGTTTTGGCATTTTGTGAGTTATTCATTCAACCACCCTTTTAGCCGTGTAGCCTTGTTCAAAAATTTCCCCTTCTTCCTCAATGCTCCAAACGGCCATTTCTTCCTCAACAACACAAACGGCCATTTTCTTCAAGCTTGGAGAGGTTTCCCCTTGCAAAAATCGTCCAAATTTGGTGAAGATTAGCACACATTGTACGGGTTAGTAAACGGCAATTATTTGTATCTTATTTTTTCGATCAAAGTTGTGCAATTTATTCATTCAATTAGGCTGCAATGGTGAGATTTTTTTCTGCAATTTTTGGCTTGAATTAGTGGTGCAAGTTTATGAATTGTTCTGCAATTTATAGTTTAGGGTTTTGTGATGAATTAGGGCTGCAATTTCAGCAATTTTTCTGTGCAATTTTTTTGATGAATTAGGGCTGCAATTGTGTTATATTTTTGTGCAATTATGGTGATGAATTAGGGCTGCAATTGTGTTATATTGTTGTGCATTTGTTGTGATGAATTAGGGTTTTGTTTATAGTTTAGGGTTAATTGCAATGTAGTTTATAATTAGGGTTTAGGACTGAAAAAATCGTAATTAGTCCTAAAATGTGGAATTATATGGTTGAAAATGAGAAATTAGGGCTAAACGGCAATTTAGCCAACAAAAATAGGGCCATAATAGCCGTTTAGCCCTATTTTTTTTACTAAATGGCCGTTTAACCCTAAAACAGGGTTTTTTGGCGATAAAACCCTGTTTTAGGGTTAAACGGCCAAAAAAGGGGATCCATTTTTTTTTGTTTTGTAACACCATTTGTGATTAATAAGTAATGTTGTATTTGTGTACATTTGTTGTAGATGGCTTTTGAGTGGGTTCGTGAACGTTGTCAGGGCACGCTAGCCTACATTAACGGGTATACTCGTTTGAGTATACTAGCTGATATCAGACGTGCTTTGGAAGAGCACGGGGGAGAGTATGTTGCGGATTTCGGACAGACATGTTTTGGCCATTTTCTACGGTGGGAGACCTCGGCTGAGACATGCAAGTTGTTTCTTCATGTTCTCATGTCGAGGGAAATAAGTGGTCCGACCACCCCCGATGATGAGAGATGGTTTGCAATTGGAGAGGAGTATCACCTTTGTAAGTTTTCGAGGAGAGAGTTTGCTCTAGTCACCGGTTTGAGGTTTGGCGACTCCGATTTCAGCCCGGCTGGGGATCATCGTCTGCCAAGAAATGGCGTCTACTACAGAGTGCATGCCGAGACCGCACACGTGACGCTGCAACAACTCCTATATAGATTTCAGGGAGGGGAGTTCCGTGGGAGCATGGATGATACGGTGAAGATCTCGAAGATCCTACTCGTTTACTACATCTTACTTGGGGTCGACTGCAGAAAATGCTCGGTGGATATGTGGGTGTGGGCTTTGGTCGAGCAGGAAGAGCTTTGGGAGTCATTTCCATGGGGCAAACTTTCTTTCCAGGCGTTGCTTAAGTATATGGACCTAGTGCCAAAGGATATTCTGGTCCCGGCCAACATCAATAGAACCCCCGCGTATCACTTCTATGGATTCTCGGTTGCTCTACTGGTAAGTATAATTAATTTGAACATTCTGTTACTCTTTTCGGTCGTTTTAAATTATGTTATTACAGTGCTTTGCTCACACATATCGTAAATTTGTTCACTGTGAAGATATGGGCGTACGAGGCCATCCCTGTATCGTCCACTGTGGCTAGCCGGCGATTGGATATTGGACTGCACATTCCGAGGTGCTTGAAGTGGTCCATGGCGAAGTTTGTAGTGGATGTCACTGATATTTTATCCGGCGAGGTAATTCTATTACTTTTTTCAGTCTTGCTGCCGAAACTGCATACGGTTAATTTTTGCACCGAAACTGATGTTTCAGACTTTTTATGTAGGTTGACGGCGTCGAGTCCCTCATTCCGACTGCCGAGGAGATTTGTCAGCCGTATTGGCAGAATATTGATCGCTCATTGAATGAGGGCGTGCAAGCTGCACCACGAAGGCGTGGTCGTCCTCCTCCGACGGTTGTAGCTCCTGCACCTGAGCAGGATGCACCCGGTCCATCCACGAGGCAGCGTCGAGTTGCTCGGCGATCGAGGACCATACGGTCCAGACGACCACCGATGCCTCCGAGCGAGCCTCCTGAGGAGCACCCGGTTCGAGACTTCGGTCATAGTTTCGACCAACAGGAGGCCGAGCAGCATGGGCATGAGCATCCTGGGCATGAGCAGCCTGAGGAGCACCCCACCGGCCAGCCCGACCCAATTTTCGAGGAGCCGTACGCCGAGCAGCATGGATATGAGCCGTATCGGGATGCCTCGCCGATCAGCTACATTCCTCCTTCCGACTTTGTACCGCCAGAGCCTTCGTACCCACATCAGAGCTCCGATCAGGATGGCCTGTTTCAGCGCCTCACTGGTTTTTTTGGTACTCAGATCGACCAGTTACGGTCTTACGTTGATCGTCGTTTCACAGATTTGTCAGGCCATGTAGATGAGCAGTATGCCGACCTGCGAGGCCACGTCGATAAGCAGTTCACGGACTTGCGAGGCCATTATGATCAGCAGTATACAGATGTACAGGGCCAGGTTCAGGACTTGGTGCAGACCGCAGTGAGGGAGGAGACGCAGAGGTTGTAGTTGCGCATACCGGAGATCGTTGGTGATGAGCTCAGAGCATTCTTCAGCCACCGGCCATCATATCATGCCTCCTACTATCCCCATGCTGGTGGTTCTCATTATTCACAGACTCCGTACGCTCAGCCGCCCGGCAGTCATCGAGGTTGGGATCCTACTCCAGTGCCATTTGATATGGGCACTTGGGCGGCCCCGGTTCAGGCAGGACCCAGCACCGGTTTTGACGTAGAGTCACCAGATTCTACTAGTGATTATGCTGGATCCTCCATTGTTGGGATTCCCGAGACGACTGCCGGCATTCGTCTTGTACGACAGAGAGCTCCGTCTCGATATGTTCGAAGTCCAATCGTCAATGGATCTGCACGTAGACTGAGTCTGAAGCAAGCTGACCTGGAGAAATACATTGAGGCAGGACTCCTGGCGGCAGAGAAGAAGCAAGCCTATGAGATGTAAGTCGTACTTCATTAATCGTATGATATTCTAATTTACGTTAGTCAGGGTGATTATGTCCAGTGATTGACATGACACATGTTTTTGCAGGCGTAATGTCGGAGTTGGATATGGTGTTGGGCATGATTTCTTCAGCTCGTTTTTGGATCCGTTGGCGGACATGACCCATGAGGTATTTTTTCATCACTTGAATGTATTTTTTTGCTTGCTTATTACTATATTTTTACATTTGACCGTTTCTTTTATGTCAGCATATCGACTCCTACTTGGGGATTATGCAGAGCAATCCACTGTTTGCAGGGATTCGGGTCCACGAGGAGCAGGCTCACAAGTGCCAGGTGTTGGACGTCCACTTCTTTGTAAGTACCCACATCACCATTTATTGCTCGTTCGATATATGTATCCATATACCTGCCTAGTGATTAATATTTGAACTTTGTAATACAGAGTGCTTGTCAGGAGGTGTGGAACGTCACTCATCGAGGAGAGTCGGATTACAAGAAGTATAAAGGTCCGACCAACGAGACTTTTGCACCGGAGCTCCTGGATCAACTTGTCCCGTACGTGTTGGGACAAAAGCCCAAATGGCGACATGTGAAGCCCTGGTGGAAGAAGCCAAAAAATGTAAGTCCCTATTACTGGTCAAATAATAATTTTCGTATACTTTTGATTTGTTGGAGCAACCATTTTGAAATGCTAAATGTTCGATCGGCATTATTTTATAGCTCGTCACCATCATGAATCTGGATGGGCACTGGGTGGCTTGCTCCATTTTTCTGCGTGCTCGTAAATTAGTACTCTTCGACAGCCTACATTGGACATGGGACAAGAACAAGGAGCAGAGGCGTTATCGGCAGACGATACCCATTAGACGTGTTATACCTGCCTTGCTGAAGCACACAGGCTTCTACGACATGATGGCCAATGAAGGTACTCCGATGCAGCCTTTGGATGACGAGTTGGAGCTTTCGTCCTGCTCTGATGCATTATGTTACGAGCAGCACGAGGACCACACATGCGGTGTCTTTGCCCTCATGGCCGTCGAGAGTGCACTGACACTTGAGTGGCCTAGCCATTTGTTTCGGTTGGGTCTCACGAGAGCACGGCAGCAGATGGCGTTGACAGATTTCAGATACTCCTCTGATTAGAGCACCATCACGGCTGAAGATATGGCCGATTAGCCTGTTTCTATTTTTCATTTCACTGTTTTATGTATTTTCGGATGATGTATTGTCTTTATTCATTTTATGACATGTAGATGTAAGAATTTTATTCAGATGGCATTCTATGAGCACTGTTTCAATATTGGCCTTCATATTTGAGCTCTTCATGTTCGATCGTCCTCACAACAAAGTAGGTTCACAAAATATTCCATAATCTACTACAAAGTAAAAGAACTACCGTACAAGTGGCACTTTCTTCTCGTATGACTGTCTGATCCACACAATGAGCACTGTTTCTTTTTTCCTTGCTTCGTACGTCCGTCTGTTGGAATCTCATCTGTATCACCAGCTAGATCATCAATCTCGCTTCGCTGAACGGGCGGCATGGGATTTGTGCACGTAGCTCTGTTGTGTCCAGTGCCGCCACACCGGCCACATGTTCCTGGTGCTCGTTGACTTCCAAAACTAGATATCCGACTTCTTCTCGGCCGGCCGACTTGTCTTGGTCGATCAGGTGCAAGACAAAAAACGCTTCGAACCTCATCAGATATGACCCAATCTTGTGGATCGGGTACAGGGCAAACCTCACCAGCCCACCTTCCTCTGAGTGACTCAGTGGTGTAGTACGAGCCAACGTAAGACGTCACTGCTGCTTTCGAAAAACTGTATGATGAGGAAAAATTAATTAACAGAGTTAAATTAATACAGAAATATTTATTCTGCCAAGCATAATAATTACCTGATTGCTGCACATGCGTGGGCGCACGGGATCAAGTCATTTTGGAACACTGAACATGTACATGTGTGATGGTTGAGCTCGACAACCCAATTTTTTCTTCCTTCCACCACCTTGAACTTGTATTTACCCAGCTTATCTACATGCATTTCTCGTCCCCGCCGCACGGCGTCAACTAATCTATCATGTGCGGCCTTTGTCAGCTCATTTTCCCTTTCCTCAGCGACCATCCTTCTCTCGACAAACCACTTTTCTTGAATTCGTCTTGCACACTCTAAGAAGGAACACACTGGTAGCTTCCGTGCCCAAAGGAGACGAGCATTCCATGTCTCGGCGGCATTAGAGATCATGAAGTTAAATCTTCGCGCGGGACATTTCACCCAAGACCATATCTCAGCTTTTGCATTGCTCAATGTATCCAGTGCTCCTTGGATATTTGCTTCTACAAGCAACGTCATGTACCTGAGATGTTCGATATGTTAGATAACAAAAAAGGTGCAGAAAATAAATAAGTACATTCTTTTATAAAACATACTTCTCGAAAAGCTGATCGTCGTAACAGTATGCCGCTTTTTTGAAAATCCCCACAAGATGTGAACCATGCTTCGCGAGATTTTGTTGGAGGTGGAAACAACATAAACCATGAGATGCATCTGGATAGACTCTACTGATGGCACTTGCGATGCTTTTATGTTGATCGGATACGATAAGCAGCTCATTTGGGCATCCGAAGGCATTTCGCACATGACCCAAAAACCATGTTCACGACTCATCATTCTCCATATCTCCAATCCCGACTGCCAATGGGAAAATCTGATCGTTTCCATCCTTCGTCACCGCCACAAATCCAATTCCCTTATACTGACCTTTTAAATGACACCCATCAACTACTACAACAGGTCGTGAATATCGATGAAATCCATTAATGGAGGCGGCCAGAGCAAAACACACATACTTAAATTTTCCATTACTGTAAGTTTCCAGAGCAGTGTAAGATCCTGGATTGGTTTCTTTCAAGACCTCTAAATAGGATGGAAGCATAGAAAAAGAGTTTTTCGGGTCACCATACGCGAGCTGCATGGCACGACGTTTTGCTGTTAATGCGAACCTGTAAGTGAGCTGCAAACCATGCCGATGGTTCATTTTCTCGATGATGCCCTGAGGATTCAGCACCGAATTATCATTTCGTAGCCTATCAGCGTAGTACTCTGCGATCAAAACAGATGGAAGTCGCCTTGGAGCAGATGTTTCCAGATTATAGCTACAACTGTGAGGCAACTTTATTGTGGAGATCTTCCAAATACCATATTTCTGGTGTGCATGGAGCTTGAATTGACAATCTGTTTGTTTGCATCGAACATACCATTTCTTAGTGTCCGACTTTTTCACTCTATATCCAACTCGATTCTCCAAGTGGTAAAACCCGACTTTGTTCTGCAGTTCAGCCTTGGTGGAAAAAGTGGCACCTTTTTCAAAACCGCTCGGCTCTGGGTTGTTATTGTCCAAATCTGAAGAAGAGGGCGGCTTGAATGGTGGAATATCAGGGATGCTCCATTCAGATCTCAATATGTACGTTAGAAAATCCTGATATGCCTCTCGCTGCTCCTGATCCAAAATGGCCTCATCTTCTTCATCCATCTCGAAGTCACTGATTATCTCGTCCGGTTCTGCCGTCTCGACATGATCGTCTCCGGTATTCGAACCTACAAGAAGGTATAATTAAACAATTATTCAATTATTTCATACGTATAATAAATTCATATGTGACAACTATTTAAAAGTACCTGCCCAGTGGTGCCGATCCTCACGCCATTCTTGTCCTCGTTCGTAATCATACGTGTATGGATCTTCTTCGGGAGGACATTCTACGTTTCCAGTATAGGATGTCGGAGGCACGTTTAAGTCTAGAAAGTTGAATCCTCCATAGTTTACCCGACCGCTTTCGGATGGCCAAGGTGACCACGTTTCAGCTGCAGTTTTTCCTTTTGACGGGCCTCCCATCCAATTCTCATCACCTGTTGATCTATCGTAGTAATCATCGTTCTGATTAGGTATACCCCATCTTGCATAAAAAGCTTCGTCATTTTTCAACCCAAAGGGAACATTTGAATTCTCCAAGTTGAAGGTCGTATGAGGGTCCGATTTCTGCACATTTAACCCGAGACCTGTGTCCCAACAAACACTTTGACGGGCCGGATCAAATACTTCATCAACGGTATTATTTTGCGCTGAATAAGAGGATCCTACGTTACGGGGCTCGGTCGAAAAACCACCAGCGCTGTAATTATCACTTGTACTTGACACAACAGGATCGAATACTCCAACATCCATCCTTCGAAGAGAGACATAAACAACAAGATCGTCTCCAGATATGCATAACATTCTTTCCAAATCAGAGTCATTCTTTATTTTCATCTTTCTAACTCTTTCCTTCATCTCCACTAACGAGTGGATCACATATCCCCAACAATTCATGTCTGCATGTACAACTCCATGAACACCGTCTACTAAATCAGAAAATGTGATTCTTTGAAGATAAATCACCTCTCGATAACCATTTACGTACTCTAAGCCTTGCCAATGACCTCCAAACCAAATATTAACAACTCTCAAACTCATTTTCTTCTTCACAATTCGAGTCTAAGCAAATAAATTCGTCAGTATGCAGTGCAAAATTAATTTCAAACAACGAAATGCAGTCGAAGATATAAAGTGCTTAATTATATTCTAGAGCAACATATTCAGTCAAAGTGTGGTTCATTCAGTGAAAGTGTGGTTGTTTCACTGAAAGTGTGGTTGTTTCACTGTTGTCTATTGCTTCATTATTCTAAACACTGACACTTCTATTGTTTAAATCTACATTTTCGTAAAAAATTGTCGTTTTTAGCCTTTCACAATAATTAGGGTATTACACGGCAATTTTTTCAAAAAAAAATTAGGGTTAAACGGTAATTTACCCTAATCGCCGTTTAACCCTAAAAAAATTCATTAATTACCGTTTAACCCATAAAACATCATTAATTGCCGTTTAACCCCCAAGATTAGGATTAAACGGCTATTTTCCAAAAAATAAAGGGGTAAACGACCATTATTGTAAATTGCCGTTTACCCCTTAAAAAATTTCGAAAATTGCCTTTAATCCTTTAATTTCCATTTACAACCTATTTTGCACCTATATAGGGATAAACGGCAATTTTAATAAAATTTTAGGGGTAAACGGCAATTATTGTCAAATTGCCGTTTACACCTTAAACATTTTTCAAAATTGCCTTTACAACCAAAATTAGGGTTTTCAAACATATTTATCAAAATTTGAGGAAAAAAATTAGGGCAAAAAAATTACCTGATATCTCTTCACGGCAATTTATTTTTACAAACGCAAATTTTTTTTCAGTTGTAGTATATTGAGATGAAATGAAGGATCCGCAAGTAAAAATGCAATATAAAGTAAAAATGCAATATAAAGAACAAAAACATACACTATTCACAAGTCACATGCATCAATGATTAGTACATTCAAGTGATCAATCATTGTTGTGTAAAAGTCAAAAAAAGGGGTAAAAAACAACCAAACTATATCAATTAGGGTACAAAATAATCACCCCTATATAAATTAGGGTATTTTGGGCCCCTATCCTTTTAAAAATATGGTATTATATTTATGGATAAGTTGGGATCAAACTTTATAAAAATGGATATAAAGTTCATTTGCCCTTTAATACTAATTATTGTTCAAAGAAAACAAAATTGCGGTTCAATTACATACACCACGGACCAATGGAGGGAGTGCGTGTCAAGCGGTGAGCCCCACTGCAGTTTTTTACTTTTTATTTTTTTTTAAGGTTTATGTGGTCCTTTCTTACATTTTCTGTGTTAATAATTGCTTCTTCTTTTTTTCCGTTTGTCCTTTTCTTTTTCGAAAATTCTGATATGACATGTTAAATATGACGTGGCAGGACAATATAGGTAAAGGGTAGAGGGATATGCATATAGTCCATAGGATTTGACAACCACCTTTTTCAAGTTAGATGGGTTACATGCGCACAAATAATATTAACCATGTGGAAAATCCAAGAACACACAATTTAGAATAGCATTACTACACTAATATGTAATAATTTTCTAAGTTTACTGAAATTAAAATCTGATTAAAATAAAAGAAAAATGGCCGTAATGTCCTCTGAGGTTGTAAATTGAGAAAAAAAAAATTACATTCTTCAAATTGAAAATAGAAAAGAAATTAGTTTTGATATCAATGTGAAAAGAAAAAAAAAACCATTCTTCAACATGATATGTGTATATGTAAGAAAATAAATAACACACTTTAAAGTGTATGGTGATGTATAAAAAATAAAATTAATCACACAATTTTATAAGCTGTCTGAGAAAAAAATTTAAAAATATATTGATGAAAAGAAATCAAAAATCTTAGTCAACCTCTCTAGTTTTAATAATAATGATGATAAATTACTATCATTAGTTGTATTTTAATCATTTTATAATCGTACTTCACAAAAAAAAAAAAAAAAAAAAAGGCTCAGTTCAAATGAAATCAAAATCTTATAAACCCAAAACAATTTCTTATAACTAATTTATTTTGTGGTCCTTAATAATATAATCGCATATGGCCATTTTTTTTCTTGTAGCTATTACTTTTCAATAAATATAGCCAACACCCTCTAATTTAACTTCCAAATTAGGAATTACACTAAGCTATATATGAGAGAATGCATGCATCCTTATATTTGAGCAAGTGTAGGATATATAGTACATTTTACTTTTAATGTTTTCATTCAAATATGGTTGCCTATATTCCTTGACAAATCACTTCAAATGTTTGTTTACAATATCCCAACATCGCCAAACAAGGGATTTAAAAAATATGATTTTACTATCATAAATTATGATTCATGTGTCACATGGTTATGTTATGTTATGACATTACTTTAAGAAAGACTTTGACCCTTCATTTTTGTGGGATCCCCTAGATCTACATGATTGATGATTGAGATTGTGGGATCATGGCACTTTGTAACATCTAAGTATTTCATTTATTTCTCATATTTTTTTGAATTTTTTTATAGTAGACTTCATTTTAAATTATAAATTGTTATCTATGCTTATTTAATAACAAGAAAGTCCAGGTAAAGTAGTAAATTTACTTCTTAGAAAAAACGTTCATAATCTAGGTGTTAATTATCAAATTACAAAATTAAAAAGAAAAAAGAGTAGTACTAGAATAAGATTTGATAAATAATAGTAAACAAATTGGAATTCATTTAACAACATATTTTTTTCTTCCATTTGAACTAATTTCAATAATTCTTTTCAACCTTTTTCTCCTAATACAAAAATAATTCTTCAACATTTATTATTTATAAATTATTTTTATATCCTATCAAATATATATTCTATAATATTATTATGACTTATCAATGACCATTCATGAAATGATTACTAGTATATTTTAATAAAATAAAAGTTCTGAACTTTTAAGATGTTAGTGATAGTAATTATATGAGTAAATTGACTATATAGTTAAAAGAATTCATCCAGATTTAAAGAGCTTATAAATTTCTATAATTTTTTTGGAGCTCCTTTTTTTTTTTTTTTCTGAAGTTTTCAAAGATTTTAGACCATCGTATATTTCTAGTAAGTCCAGTAAATGTTAATTTGTAGATCAAATATTCTCTTTTAACTCAACTAATTATCCTTGAAGCAAATAGTCTAACCAAAATCCTATGGAATAAACCCGATCATGTACTTGATTATTCAAATTTAACATGTATATGTACATATTATATTCAAATCTAACATTTTATACACATTGAAGATTTATAACGATAAATATACGCTCTAGGTGTATTAACTTCCAATCCAAAATCTTATTGTATATATGTAGGAAACATTTAGCTTTCAAGAAAGAAAATGCACTTAGTAAAAGCGTATGTTTTGTTCCAATTTCATTCATATAATAAGATGTATATTATATATGGCGGTAAAATTTAATGACAAATCAAGTAGTTGTAAATCACATAGTAGACTATTAGTATAAGTTTGAATTCTAAAGCAACGAAAATATAAATTTTGTAGGAATAAGATCCAATATTGGTAGCATATTCTACTTTAACACCACTTATTTAGACACATTCTATAATTTATATGATAATTGTTGCACCATAAAAATGGGCTATCATAAGTGTTATTTATATAAAAAAAAAATTCCAACACAACCCAGGTTGAATTGAGAACTTTGACCTAATCGACCAAAATAATTTGGGAACAGAACCAAGTTGATCAGAGACAATATTTCTTCAAAAGATGACATGAGATAGTCAACGAGAGAATGTTACTTACGAGACCAGAACTAATAGGGTATGTCACCACTAGAACCACTCGCGTCTAAATCGAATCCTCAAAGGCCTAAGAGAAGCTCAAAGAGTTCCTCGACTTAAATACTTCATAGGTGTTTTGACAAACTACCCAAATTGTAGTTGACACTATGTGGAATTGACTAGGAAGCATCGAAGTTCTCATCCAACCCGAGTTGGATATACCTGAAAACCCAACACAATGAATATTTTGACCGATTAAGTCAAAAAGTCAATCTAACCTTGTTACCCTAGAATTCCGCCCAAAATCCCCTCAACAACTACCCTAAAACCAAGGATTCCCATCCAATCATAGTCTTATTAGATTCAAATCCCTTAAATCAACTTTTTAAAAGATCTCAATACCTTGATCTTGAGTTATAAATAGAATTTCATTCATAAGGAAATGTGTTAGAAAGTTTATACTAAATCCAATCAATTAAGCAATTTATTGACTCGATTTGATTGATCAGAATTGATCGACTAGAATCAATCTTAATTTTTTTATCGAATAGTTGCTTAACCTCAAATATAAAATTAAACCCTTATCTTAATTTTTGTAATCGGTTGTCCAACTCGAATTCATCCATCCAAATTTGCACGTCAAACAATAATAACTTTGAGAAACCAAATTGTTATCCACAAATTACCCTGGCATAAATTTGAAATAAAATAATAAAAAATATCGTACATGAAAATTTTGACATAGAAATGATGACTGGTGATTAAGGAAAGCATAAGATGAGTGGGAAAATCGAGAAGAGTTGATACGAGGTACTATTGATGGAACCCTGCCCCGAACCACTACTCCGTGTTCTTTGGACCTTGTGGGCCCCTCTACCCACTTCTCTTTATTACCTTCAATATTTTTATGGGATTTTTTATTTTTAAGTTTTAATTACATGTAAAATCTTGTCTATTTTGAGTAATGCTGTAGTTTTCGCCTTCAAGTTAGAACTAGAAACAAAATAATCCTTTCAACCCATACATCTATGCATGATTAAGTTTTTTAGATTATGATTTTGGTTTTTGAGATTGTGAGATTAATTGTTAATAGTATAGTTTAAAACATATAATCAAAATTTTATTTATAATCTCCTTATATGTATATATATATATACCTTTATATTTAATTAGTTATTTCGTTAAGACAATTAATGTGAAGTAGTACGAAAATACATAAACTAAGGGTTTACATGAAATTAAATGATATATTAAATACATGATTATGTGATTTAATTTATCTATTTTGTGAGATGAACTAAAATATTAAATAAATCAATCATTATGAGATGAAAGAATTATTCAATAGAAGCTCATGTCAACCACAATTTGGGGTGATCAAGTCGCTTCAAAATAATTAAACTTGGTTCGATGTTGATTGTCAGTTCACTTCAAATCAAATAATTAAGTTTGGTTTGATGATGATGGTCATGGTCGATTATTGAGGTTGAATCTACAGTAAAATAAAATTGTAAACTTGTTAGATGTATCGTGTTATAACCCTCAATTGATCAAATTATATCTCCAAATGAATAAGAACTAATAAGGTGAAATAATAATAGCGAGGAATGAGAATGGATTGGTGAATGAATTACAATTAGTATGAAAAAATAGGTATTCAATTATATGGCATGTGTACTTGTGCTCCTTACATTTATATGAACTAACATATGCAAGCCATCTATTGTATTATATAATCATGTTTGATAAACTATTTAATTTGTAAGGTCGAACATATATAGTTTGATTCATGAGAACATGATCAATAACAATATAGCTTCTTATAACACATTATCAACAATGTATAAATCTATTATATTAATTGCGATGTGGTGGTTTATGAGGCAAGAGACCACATACAAATAAATAAATTAGATTGATTAAAATTCACCCAATTATTTAAAATTAGTTGGAAAATAAGAGTTATGATATGTTTCAAATGTAATCTACAATTCCAACGGATCATAAAATTAATTTATTGTTGCAAATTTCTTATTCAAATTATTTTACGTATATATGCTCCCTTTATAGGACGCTTCCACGTGAATTAAGATAACATGATTGCAACAAAGTTGGTGATGGTTTATCTTTTCTCCAAGTGTATTCTCTAACAAAACAAGTAAATATATATGGATTTTATATAAAATTAATTAGATATCTAACTTTTTAGAAACATGATGATTTTTTTTTTTCCTCTTTGAAAAAGAGAGAAAAAACAAACACCATGATGAGTAGTACTTGCATTAGAGCTCACTACACAAAATTCAAACATTACGTTCTACCAAACTACAAACCCTCTATTATATACACTTTTTTACAATGATAGCATTCGATTCTTCCCTTTTTTGTTCAACTAAATCAACTATATAAATTATTAATAATGGTTTCTAAAACATCAAAATCATATCGATTACAAATTGAAACCAGTGTAGATAGAAAACTATTGAAAATCAACTTAAATACTTTTCAAAAATTAACTTAAATAAGGACATCAAATTGCAAAAACAAAACAAAAAAAGATATAGCAGAAAATCAAGTTAAGAAAACATTTTTTTCTTTCTGAAAAGCGAAAATATCTCGATCACTGTTAATAGAATGATATGATATTTTCTAACGTAAAATAACTTGCGTTTTATAGCCAACAACACCGCGAAAACTAGAATTTCCAACAAACTAGAATGTGAATGAACTAGCTACACTATTACGTACACAAATTAATGAATGCAAGTTGTTTTTCTTTTAAGATCGGAGATGCTATGGAAAACGATTTTATAGTGTAGTTTTCTTGCAACAAATGACGATTTTAGCCTCAAACCATGAGCCTCAAATCCTCTTTAAGCCACAAACTACCATTTGGGCCCTCAACTTAGTTATAGATTATTAGTAGGCCGACCCGATACAAGACCCAAGTATCCAGGTAATCCAAGGCCCACGGCCCAATGCTATGGCCAACAATTGCATATGATTCAAAGAATTGAATCCTTGGTCTACATTAATTTTGAAATACATTAAAGTATTAATGACTACTAATACATAACAATTAAGATAATAAGATAATGTGAGATGAAATTAATAAAGGTTTTTCACATTTCTAATCAATATGAGATAAATATGTAATTAAAAAACTCTTCACGTTTTCTCATATTTTGTGTAGTAATTTTTCAGGTACTACTCACTGAAATATTTTCTAAGATCATAAATACACTATAATTATTTATTCCAATGTAGATTAATCATACATAATTTAATTCCTCAAACGCTCAACTCTTTACGCTCTCAAATATTTGGTTTAACTCATTTGATCAACACTCAACATTATACAATTTGATCAAATCTAAATTAATTTTCTCCAATAATTGAATGTTATGAGCGAATACCATATTATATTTTCTGATAATATGGGTGAATGACAAATATATATGTGTGCTCTATAGCCCTTCTTAAAAACAAAAAATAAAATAAAATTATAGCAATGTACATTGATCATTTTGGCCAATAAATGGATTGAGGTGTCCTACTGAATCTTACCTATATTTCGCACTTATATCCAATCGTGGGGACCAAATTTTACTCCAGTGGTTGGGACCAATTGCTCAAAATAATTTGATAAATTGGTCCTTAATTTTAGGGTTTCTGGGCAAGAAAATAAATCAAATTTCAACCCATAATTCTTTATTTTTCGTAAAAGGTCTCTATCATGAAAACATTAATTTCTACATTCATTCAATTTGACTGAAAATTCTCACATTTAATCATCACGTGACGACCATGTAGGTAATTCTTCAAATTTTCTAATTTTCGGTAATTTTGTGAAAAAAGCAAAACGTAATTGGACGAAAAAAAGTACTTACTTTTTCGACCTTTTGTGAGCAATTTTTAGACTTAGATGATGAAACAGAAAATTAAAGTTATATTTTTTCGACCTTT
The DNA here is from genome assembly GCA_028654395.1 of Scutellaria barbata. NCBI lineage: Eukaryota > Viridiplantae > Streptophyta > Magnoliopsida > Lamiales > Lamiaceae > Scutellaria > Scutellaria barbata. The sequence continues at coordinate 5,253,101 of CM053649.1, read as the reverse complement.
TATGAAAAAGCAAAACGGAATTGGACGAAAAAAAAAGTTATGTTCCTATCACTCAAAAATTTCCCACAAAACTCCTAAAATTAATAGTCATGTAACAGATACCCTCATCATTCTAACTAATTTTTCAATTATCGATGAATATGATACCATAATCTAGTAATTTTGACTTAGGATACAAAATTTAAATCAAGATTTTCCCCTGAGGCACTACCATCTAGTACAAAAGAAGAATACAGATCAACATTCACAACCATTAGGACCAAATTTAGTGTTGAGCTTGGTCTTGACGACCATCATGATTAATCTTTTGTTTTCACCATTGGTCCAAAAACTCATATAATGATGATTGTGGGCGAGTTTTGTTAGGAGTACCTCACTCTTTTTATTGGTTTGAAATGGTTAAAATGTCCCAAAATCATTTATTTTTTTAAAAAGCCATAATAATTTTTGCTTTTAAAAAGTGGGTTGGAATACCATGGCCCTCTATGTTGATTACTTGTTTGAGATTTTTTTTTTTGGGAAATCCGAAATATATATTTTATGTAGGAACATTTTGGCTATGTTTGGAAGGAAATTAGTATGGTAGGATTTTGAATTTCAAAATCTTAGTATATGTTTGTTTTCGTATTTAAATTTAGATAACAAAATTCGAACTTAATCATTACTATCTATTTACTATCACCAATCATTATCAAATACATTTTTTGATAAAAAAAATATCACATCAACCCACCTTGACATAATATAATATTACATTAACTCACATTTTTCATTATTAATTCGACATTTACAATATAATCATACCCTACTAAATTCTCAAACAAACATACATTTTTACTATTCATATTTACTATTAGCACAATTTCCCCCATCCCACATAATCTATTTCCAAACATATGAGCTTTCAAAGAATTGTTAGGTTTCTCTGTTTAAATTTATTAGAGATTCTCAAAAATGAAATGGAGATGATCCATTCCCATAGATCATCACTTAACAACTAATTTCTTTATTATATCTTTACTTATTTTCTCTAGAAAAATTAATGATCAACACTAGCGTTTTAAAATTGATTAAATAACTTATTCAAATAAAACATTGACAAATAAAATATTATAAATCGATTATAATATGGTTTCGGAATGTATATTATGCATCAAGAAACGTATGAAAGTTGTTTGTATGTTTATATATATTATCCAAAAAAAATGATTTTTTTCAACTTTAATTACGTAGTAATTTGGAGAAATTTACTTTTGTTGAATTGTCACATTGCATTTTTATTTTATTTTTGATAATTTCAATTGAAATGTATGAGGGGTTTCTCCATGTGTTTTGATTGGTAAAATTTGATCAAAAAGGTCATTTCGCCACTATTTTGACTGTAAAATACCCATTATACCCCTATCTGGATCAACATGAGTACATAAATGGAGAAAACCTGCAACTTACCTTATAAATACTCGTGCAGTTAAATAGACCAATGTATTCGATCATGTAGATGCATATAATCTAAGATGAAGTATAGATTCTTGTAAGATGTTTTAACGAAATTAATTTTGTGAGACATACAAATCTCCAAAATAAATTTGATATTGACGTGTCAAAATCCTTTTGAGTTTGATATTTATAATCAATTTGGATTGGATAATTAATAATGTACATGAAACTACATGTATTGCACCCCGTGGAATTTACATAGTATAACATAATGGCTTAAAATTAAGAGAAAAAAAAAAAGTGAAGTATGACATTTTTTGTATTTTGCAAACGAATTTTCATAATTATATTACAACTAGGTTTTTTTTTCTTAAATTTTATTTTAACCCTAACATAAATTATATCTAATGTATCTTTAATCCATGTATGGTAATGTTGGGCTTACATTGATCCATGAAAAGAAATGGCATGTGGTTTGAGCCTATATAAGAGATGACACATTGCAATACATTGAGCCTAGAGCTTGTGGTTTGAGATGCTACATATTTGTTAAATAAGATTGTCACTCGTAGTACGCAAGACTTGTCGGGATTAGTAATCTAGCTTCCTAAATTTAAATCGTTGATTATTCTAAAGTAACATAGTATCAAGAAAAATAACAGGAGAAATGGTTACATTAAAATTAGCAAATCAATTTACTACTTTCAACAAATAATTAGTAAATTAACTCTTAGCAAATCAATTTACTACTTTCAACAAATAATTAGTAAATTAACTCTTGATCCACCAACCACGAGCCTTGTGACTTAAGCAGTATTTCAATTTTATAAAGGTATAGATTGTGATGATTAAAATTTAAATTTGTATCACGTAAGTTTTTTAGTGTTTATTATCCCCTTCCCTCCCCCTTCCCTAAACTCATTAAAAAAAACTCTTAAACCCACCAATTTCATGAATAAAATAAAAAAAAAAAAACTCTTAAACCCATCAATTTCATGAATAAAATTATTGTCACCATCAACTATCTAGCAAACAAATGCACGCACAAGTTCGATATTTATAAAGGTGCAATCTCATGGTAAATATCACTCAACACGTGTTTATGAAGCATCTGGCAAACAAATGCATGCACAAGTTCGATATTCATAAAGGTGCAACTTCATGAAAAATATCACTCAACACATGTTTATGAAACATGTTTTCACTCATATCGTTTCGGGTTGCTAATAGTCTCAATCTCATCTACAAAAAAATGCAAATACACTGTAAATCATAAAAGCTTTTATAGGGTAATGAGGCTAACAAATTATTATGACGTATACAGGGACGGAGCCACAGTCATGGGTAGGGTGGTCCTGGCCCCCAAACTTTACAAAAATTTTATTTTTATCCCTTTAATTTATATTTATATTATATTTTTATCCCTTTAATTTTTTTATTACAATTGGCCCCCCTTAACTTTTGTTCCTGATTCCGTCCCTGGACGTACATGATAAACGACATAGTATACAAAATGATAATAACTCATAAAAAAATCCACTACAATTTATACAATACCCTCATCAAAGCTCCCACTACAAAAATTCACACATGCAAATGTGAAGACAACATTCAACAAAGACCAAATTTCTTTCCAATATTCACAATCAACCCTCCCAATAAACGTCTTTGTTTAACGTCATTAACTCTCCCACAAACTTATTATTCAATACACCTGCTAAAAAATTTTAGAGGTATTTTATGAATTTTGGGCATGCAAGTTGGCACTTGTGTTGGTTACAATTACTGTGTATGGACAAACCTGTCGAACATAGAAATAAACAAAACAAAAATAGAAGGTGATTTATAAAACTCCTATTATATTATAAAAATGCAGCAAACAGTCGAGGAAGATCTCTATCCTTAAGACGAGATACGCCCAGGGTAATGCTTATTGAATCGTGTATATCATCTCCCAAAGATAAAACGACTATGTCTTTTGAGATGTAGCACCATAATCTTAAAAGTTCCGGTGAACCTTGGTGTTTAGAGAACTGAGCAAATGCAAATGGAAAGTTTTTGTATGTTTTCTTCGTGTGTAAAAATAATGTATATTGATCTCTATTTATAGGTTTCCACCAACGTGGGTTACACCTGAGAATTGATGGGAAGTAACTGCTCACTAACAAGTCTTTAGCGTAAGAAACTTCATGTTCAAAAATTGAAACGACGATAAAAAACTTATGCTGCAACTTGGTGATGCATCCTCGGTTGGGTGCTATAACTTACTAGTTGCATCCTCGGTCGGGTGCTGTAAGTTGTACGCTGCACCCACTGTTGGGGCTAAAATACAGCAAACTGTATCCACGGTCGGAGCTGAAATACAGCAAAATTGCAGCATCCTCAACCGGGAGCTGTAACTTACCAACTGCATCCTTGACCGGGTGCTGTAAGTTGCAGCATCTTCGGCCGGATGCTGTAACTTACCAGCTGCATCTTTGGTTGGGTGTTGTAAGTTGCAGCATCTTCGGTCGGGTGTTGTAACTTACTAACTGCATCTTTGGTTGGGTGCTGTAAGTTGCACGATGTACCTATAGTCGGGGCTGAAATACAGCAAGCGTATCCACGGCTGGAGATGAATACAACAATCAGCCCACGATGCAGAAATAGTGGGAGGTGAAAAATTTGAGCCTCGTCCGCCCAATGTCCAATTGTCAAAGACCAAGGCCCATGGCCAAGGTCGGGTCGGGTTCGGACCGCACGTGCATACGTGTTGTACAAACATATCACTCAAAGAGTGTATTAATTACTAAGTCACTTCACATGACTTCTTTAATACTTGCATTTATAAGGTCCATCTTTTTAAGTGGGATAGTTAAACTTCTTTCCCATACTCAAAACCTTCACATTCCCATTTTTCAAGTGACCAACTTGGATGCTTAATTTCTTACTCATCAAAAATTGGTTTTGAGTGATTCAAAATGTCTAGATCATCTACTCAAAACGTAGATTAATCTTTTGGCATCCAATCCTTAAGAGGTTTAATATTTAGCTACTTAACTATTGATCAAAGTGGTGCCACCCACCACTTATAACAACTAATTTTCCAATAATCTCCCACTTGAGTAGAAATTAATGCATGAATGCAGACACGAAGCTCAGTCCTCGAGAAACTGTGTTGCATATGGATAGGTGACTTTTGGCCTTAAACCTTTCATAGTGAACATCATCGAATGTACCTGCGATTTAGTGGACACAATATCTTGAACTACTCCTCTTTGGTATACACCAAATCAACAACGCACACACAACAAAGCCTCAACATCTTTATTCTCACGTTTTTATCCTTTTTTGTCATGAACACATCTTTGATTCATAAGTATTCATTTAGAAGCGGCCACCACTTCTCACTTATATAGATGATATCCTTTCGAGTATCCTGTCATACTCTACCTTTTTGAGAAGTTTAGGAATCATTAAAAGTCTTACAACTTATCATCACCACATTTGCAAACTCAACACTTGATTTGCTCTCTAGGAAAAGGTTTATTTCTCAAGTGTTATCCAACCAACTTTCACAGCTTAGTTTTTCCATTGAACTATGTTCTTGGGATCTCCAATCTCCAATCTCCATGTTTCGGTTTCCACTAAGAAAGTTTTCTTAAGTTGTAGATTTTAATCTCATTCCCCCTAGCAACTTATTTATTTGATCTCAATTTAATCCCTTTATCAAATGATCAATTAAATTATCTTTCGATTTTATGTAATCCATTAACATCACACCAGTCGAAATCAATTACCTTATGATATTATATTATCGATGTATATGTCTCGACTTACCATTATACATATTGTTCATTGCCCTACCTATAGTAGCTTGACAATCACAATGTACCATCACCATTGGTACAGGCTTATTCCAACATGAAATATCCTCGAGAAAGTTACGAAGCCATTCACCCTCTTCTCCCATCTTGTCCAAGGCTATAAATTTAGACTTCATGTTGGCACGAGCTATACATGTTTACTGCATGAACTTCCATGACACGGCTCCACCACCTATAGTGAATATATATCCACTAGTGGAAAATGAGTTTTTTGTGTCTGAAATCCAATTTACATCACTATAACCCTCAAGTACGACATGATATTTCGTGTAATGTAAGCCTAAGTCGAGAGTATACTTTAAGTACTTCAAGACTCTCACGAGAGCTTTCCAATGCTCACTACTTGAATTGTTCGTGAATCTACTTAACTTATTCACCGAGCATGCAAGATTAAGCTTTGTACAATTAATTATGTACATTAGGCTTCCATGACCCTTGCATATTCAACTTGAGTTACAGACTCACCTCGATTTTTACTCAATTGTACGTTGAGTTCTAAAGGTGTTTTGGCAGGTGGATCGTCATAAGCATTGATTAGGAAACATTTATTAAGCTCGTTTTACCCTTTCTTTGTTAGGGTAGTCGTTTTCAAAGAATGTAGCATTGCTTGATTACATAATTGTTCCCTTCATCATGTTGGAAATTTTCAACTTATGGATTATGACACGATAAACACTACTATTGAGTGCATATCCCACAAAGATACAATCAATCATCTTTGGACCATTTTCACTTGCTTAAGAGATAATACCTCCACTTTAGCCAAACACCCCCACATTTTGAGGTATTTATACAACTGTCTACGTCCTTTCACAATTTGTAGAGAGTTTCATTTTTTTTCTTTAAATTTTTTTTATTAAATATGTAATTCACTGTTAGGACGACTTCCCCCCATAGGTTCTGTGGTAACCCCGAGCTTATAAGCAAGACATTCATTATCTCTTTTAGAGTTTGATTTTTACGTTTAGCCATGTCATTCGATTAAGGCGAGTAAGAAGTCGTCGTTTGGTGAATTATACCACTTAGAGAATACAACTCTTCAAACGGTGTCACGTACTCTCCACCTCTATCACTTCGTATAGCTTTTATTTTGCTATTTAATTGATTTTCTACCTCATTCTTGTAATTTTTTAAAGCTTCGATAGCTTTGTCTTTACTTTTCAAGAGGTATACATAGTAATACATTATGCAATCATCTATAAAAGTAATAAAGTACTTTTTTCCACCTCTAGTTTGTACAAATTTACGTCGGTGTGAATTAATTCTAGAGGTTTTGTGCTCCTTTTAAAACTATGAAAAGGTAGCTTAGCCATTTTGGCTTCCACACATACTTCATATTTTTTTTTGTTTATTTTATCGACTTTTAATAAGTCTATTTTTACTAATCTTTTTATAGCATTTAGAATAACATGTCTCAATCTATTATGTCATAAATCACAACACTCAACGATATAAGAAGATGTTGTATTCTCATTATTCATCTTAGGTACAACTAGGTGCTTGGCCATTACATTGATTTTGAAAAGGTCATTAGCTAAATAGTCTCTACCTGAGAATACACCATGCTTCATTAATATAAATTTTTCAACCTCGAAAATAAGCTTGAAGCCATGGTTTACAAGTAGTAGACTACTAACTAGGTTTTTGCAGATATCCAGGACATGCAAGACATCTTTCAACGTAAGCTCTTTGTCTGAAGTTAGCTTGAGCACAATGTTTCCAACTCCAACCACCTCGAATGAAGCTTGATTTCTCATGTGGAGCTTTTGTCAACTTACGACCTTGTAGGAGGAGAAAACCTCTTTATCCAAGCACACATGGCAAGTGGCTCCGAACGAACCACTCTCTTGGGTTATCCATCAAATTGGCTTCAAACACCACGACACAAAGATTTTGATCATCCAAGTCTTTTTTTTGTTCGGTCATGTTGGCTTGGTTGTCTTTCTTCTTCTTTAGCAGCCTATACTTTTTTTGTCATGGGTTAGACTTACTACAACTGTAACAATTACCATTGAATTTCTTCATTGGCTTCTTTCTCTTCTCGTGTTGATTGGGGTTAGGGCACTTTCTTTTATTATCGTCCAATAGGTTGGCTTTTGCATCATTGGCATACGTGGCCTAGGATCAATCTTATTATCCTCCTCGATTTGAAGCTTGACAATCAAGTCCTCGAGGGTCATTTCCTTTTGTTTGTACTTCAAGTAATTTTTGAAGTCTCTCCAACTAGGTGGGAGCTTCTCGATCACACAAGCAACCGTGAAAGATTCTGATAGATTCATCCATTCCGTCTGAACCTCGTGCACCACCAAATAAAAGTCTTACACTTGATCCATCACAGGACGTGTGTCCACCATTGAAACTAGAGAAAATAGGCTATCATAAACTTCTTGACCCCGACATCCTTGGTCTTATACTTTTTCTCTAGAGCATCCCATAGCTTCTTAGCCATCTTGCGGCTCGCGTACATGTTGTATAGCGAGTCGCTTACCACAATCTCAAAAGTTCTGACAAACTTTGGTGTTTAGAGAACTGAATAAATGCAAATGTAAAACTTTGTATGTTTTCTTCGTGTGTAAAAATGATGTATGACGGCCTCTATTTATAGATCTCCACCATGTGGATTACACTTGAGAATTGATAGAAAGTAACTGCCCACTAACGGATCTTTAAAGTAAGAAACATCTCATTCAAAAATTAAAACGACGATAAAAAATGTATTCTGCAACTTGGCGCTACATCCTCAATCAGGTGCTGCAACTTGGCGTTGTATCCTCGATCGGGTGCTGTAAATTGCATGCTGCACCCACGGTTGTGGTTGAAATACAGCAACCGACCCATGGTACAGCAGCGGGATTGGAAAAATCTGAGCCCCGTTCGTTTAAGTCTAGTCCAATGTCCAAATTGTCAAGGACCAAGGCCCATGATAGAGGTCGGGTCGGGTTCGGGACTGGGTCGAGCCATGCCAAGACAAGCCCCACACGTGCTTGTGTGTTGCACAAGCATATCATTCCAAAAGTGTATTAATTACTAAGCCACTTTATATGACTTCTTTAATACTTACATTTATAAGGTTCATCTTCCTATGTGAGATAATTAAGCTTCTTTCCCACACTCAAGACCGTCACAATCTCATTTCAAGTGGCCAACTTGGATACTTAATTTCTTACTCATAAAAAAATTAGTTTTGAATGATTCAAAATGCCTAGATTATCTACTCCAAACGTAGATTAATCTTTTGACATCAAATCCTTAAAAGGTTTAATATTTAGCCACTTAACTATTGGTTAAAGTGGTGTCATCCACCACTTATAACAACCAATTTTCCAACAACTTGTGCATGACTTCATTTAATCATGTCATATGGGAAGTAAATGATATCCCCTTCATCATCCAAACTTAAGCAAGTATCAAATTCATTCATACACACTATCTCAAAAGTATCTTGAACAATTGACTCAATAACCTCCACAACATAAATAACAATCACATCATTGTTATATTTCATAGTCGTGTAAATGTTAGAATAAATAACTTAACCATCCAATTTCATCGTAAGAGCACCCTTAACGATGACTTGACTTTTGGAAGGCATATAAGAATAGTCTCCTTAACACTAGATAGACATAGAATTCTCAAAGCCCTGTTATTTATATCCAAAATATAAATCAACAGAAATTTGAAGTTCATTAACTTGGATAAGAACATCTTCACTCAAATCATCAGAAGATGATTGTTATGACCAAGTAATTGAATCACAATCCCAATCTTTTAAAGGTCTTAGATTTAATAGAGCATATGTAGATCAAGGCATAATAGTTATCGATGCTCCTAAATCTAGCATAACACTTTATATCTTCAAATCTTCAATTTTACATGAGATCACGAACATAAATGGATCTTTCCATTCTGGTGGGAGTTTGTTTCGGAAATATTGTAATAAAATTCTAACTCATCATTATCTTTTTATTGTCCTTAAACCTGCTTTACTAGTCATAAGATACGACGTCTAAATTTAATTTGTCAGCAACATTAAAACTCTAGGATGATAGGCTAATCCAAGTAGCTGATACGAAACGTTCAATCCATTTAACTTCAACTCGCATCAACCTAATTGAAATAAGTTGCTACTATCCGATTTGGGTCTACACGAGGTAATAAGCACACCTAGTGTCAACCAATATAGTCCTGTCTGACTAAATTTTGTTCAATCTTTACTTTTATTCGGCCCAATTCCACTTCATCTACTACAACGTACTTATCTTCAATAAGCTTGAAAATACACATAAAATGTACACAGTTGTTGTATTTGAACACAATTATTAATATGTTGAAAAATCCAATATGCACCTAAATTCTCCTTAAAAAGACATTCTAAACAACCAATTATGTGCGCATTTCCTATTTACCAAGATTAATAATTTAGAATATATATATTTAGAGTTTTGATCAGGCACGTACCTAAAGAATGCGCGTCTTGCATATTTTTTATAGATTTTTTTTAATATATAGTATTTTATATCATACACATAATTCTTTTTTCAATTAATCAATTTTCAAGAAATCCTAAATCCTAATTAATATTTAAAAAATCTTTAAAATTAATCATAAAAATTAAAATATGAATTGATCAATAAAAAAGAATAAATTCTCATTAGTAGTTGTGGTTGCTTGTGGCATTAGTGGAATGACAGAAGAAATTGTACTACGTCAATGGTATAATATTTTCTGATTTTTTCTCTTTTCAAAAATAATATTTTCTTATCTTTTCTCTTTTCTGGAAGTTTTTACATTTAAAAAATTATGGTATTGATTTTTTTTAAAAAATTTCACATGTGTAGATTCATTATATTTGACAATACCAAAAAAAATAGGTAATTAAATAGACTGAAATTTTGAGGATTGATTGAAGACTTCTTCGTAATAGATGATTGAATGAGAGGATATGATTTGTTGATTTTGAGGATTTGTTAATTGATGATTGAATTAATTTTGAGAATTTCTCAAACATTGATTATAATTTAGGATTTCTTAAAAATTGATTAATTGAATATTTTTCATTGTTTCATTTAATTGATTAATTTAATATTTTTCATGGTGTTTTTCATTGTTTCATTTAATTGATTAATTCAATATTTTCCACGGTGCGTCTGTGTGATGTGAGATGCGAATTGTTAAAAAGGTTTATGTTGATGAAGAGTTAGGTCTATATTTGAGATGAAAATTGATAAGAGAGTTCGTATATAAATATATTGATAAGAGTTTAGATGTCTGAGATGAGAATTGATAAGAAAATCAATATATAAAATGGTAGCGTGAAAAAAGAATTATGTGTATAATATAAAATATTATAAAAATCTTAAAGAAGTGCGCACGGTGCGCATTTTTTAGGTGCGTACCTGATGAAAACTAAATATTTATGAGCAAGTGAAGAAATTAAATATTTATTTATAGAATTGTAGTAATCTGAAACTCGCATCCAGTGACACGATAAAATTTCAATTAAATAAAGTTTTTTTAATTAAATATGAAAGAGTTCTTCTGAATTTTGAAAAAACAAATTGTTAAAACAATTAGTTCGTTTAATCTTTCTAAATTAGAATATAAATGTAACTAATCAAGGAAGATAATCAAAGGAAAAGATTCAAAATAAATATATTTATATATATAAATTAACATGAAGCAGTTTGGTTTAAGGCATAAAATTCCTTTAACACGGATGGTATCTCTTTTATATCATGCATATAGATATATGTCTAGTAACAAGTAATTGAGTGTCGATTTCTCCTCTCCTAGCTGATAAAAATTTGCGTGAACTTTCACTGATCATATATTTATGAAATGGTTCATCATTCAATTCATTCTACCTTAATTATTAAGTTAAAGCAAGTGTCATTTATATCCAAATTTTCTAATAAACTCCATCGCATAAATCAAGATTAATAAAAAGGTCTCACAAAAAATGTTAATTACTATTTTGACAGTTCCTAACATGCAATATTTATAGACATGTGATTGATGACTGAGATTCAATTGGATCTGTGAATTGACTAATCCCAATAATATTTAGCCTTAAAATAGATATATAAACTAAAAATAGAAATAAATATAAAATACTACTTCTTGTTAAATAATTCTATAGGTTTAATTTAATAAAAGTTGTCTACAGGAAAGTTAATTAAATTAAATTCCATATAATCGTCGAATATCTAGATTCTAAACGAAATAAATATTAAAATAACTTATACATTTTAACTTATTGTTAGGTTCTTTTGATGATTATATATATATATATATATATATATATAGAAGACGGTACACTTAAAACTATTTAAACTGTCAAGATTATAAAATAAATATTGTGACAATTATTTTTATATACCAAGTGTACGGATCCTAAATTCATGTTATTGGATCAACCCAACTTGAGGGTGTATTTCACGCGCTCACGTGTCTACATGCGCCCAAACGTTAGCTCAAACCATACTTCTGCAATTATATTGACATAACTTTTTAGTTTAGCGAATTTAATCTTTTAGTTTTGTCCATATAATCTTTTAGTTATATGTACATAACCTTTTGCAATGCACAATCAATTTGTAATATCTTTCAAAACTTTTATGTTGTAGTTACATAACTTTTATGCTATAATAATATAATCTTATGTTATTCTTTAAGTACATAAAGGTTATGATATTTGTACATAAATGTTATATTAGTTTGTACATAAATGTTATACTAATATAACATAAATATTAAAGACTTCGGTTATATTACATGAATTTTTATAATAAACAAATTAAGTATAAGTTATTCATTGAAAATATTATGAAATATATACATAAAGGTTATATTATTACAACATAAAAGTTTCGGCTATATTACATGAAGTTTAATAGTGAAAAAAGTATAAGTTATTCAATAAAAAAGTTATAAAATTTGTATATAAAGATTATACTATTACAACATAATGGTTGTGATATAAATTTAAAAAAAAAAAAAGTAAAAAATTGGGTTCGGATTCATGCTGAACCGGATCCTACTCAACTCACGCACCATGTTACATGCATCACGATATATATATTTAATGCACACAAATACTACTCATATTATGATAATTTATTAAATAGTATATATTGTAAACTCTTAACTATAAATTAGATTATATTACTTATTTAATATCTTATTCAGCAAATAGAGATGAGAGAATTAATTAACTTCCCCACTATTAGATGTTGATATATTAATTAGTTATGAAAACAAAAAACTTATGTATGATTATTGTATTGTGCGACGGTTTTGCAAAACTCATAGTTATAGTAAAAAAATGTATATTTATAATTGTAAAATGCATATTTTTGCATACTTATAAAATATATATTTATAGTTATATTGTGCATACTTAGACCTGTAAAACACATATTTCCACACCGTTGTACATGAGACGGTCTTATAAAAGACCAACTGACACAATAATTGTTAGGGGGAAATTGCAAATTTAGCACACCATTTTTAAATTATTCACCAATGAAAAACACTAACTTTTGAAGCTCTGACATTGAGATACTAATTCTTCAATTTAGATAATTTTAGGACAAAATAACATGAAATTATGAATTTCGTTTCAAATCACACAAAATTTGAGTCAAATCACACGAATTTTGAGTCAAATCACATTAACAAAAAACCCAAATCTCATGCAATTAGACTCAAAATTCGTGATTTCAAACTCTTTTTTTTTCCCTAAAATTACCAAAACAAAAAAGTTAGTGTTCCTCAGAGTTCAAAAAATTAATATCTTTAATTCGTGTATAGCCTAAAAATGATGTTCTAAATTTGCAATTTTCTCAATTATTGGCGGATATGACATTCAAAAGATTGGGTTGTGTCATCACCTGCAATTGCTTTTGATACAGTAGTAATTAAAGCTTTCGAGGTTTAGAACGCTGAAAACAATTGCTTTTGCTTTATTTATTTAATTTTGACAGATATTCTCATGATAGTTTCAGAAGAAAACACACACATATACATAAAACACCAAATAATTATTCGTATCTGGTACTAATTAAGTTGGTAGTTTTCATATAGGCCAGTGTATTGAAGTGTAAAGCAACATATTGAAATGTGATAGAATTGATTATATTTCCAGAAATTATGCAAGAGAAGGCAAAAATGGGAAAAAAAGAAAGGAAGGAAGCAAAGAATTGAAAAAACCCTAGCTAGGCTGTCTCTCAAATGTCAATTCTGGCTTCTGCAGGAAGCAACAAATCTTCCCTCACTAATCTCTGCCCTTAGTGCTTATTAAGATATCTCTCTCTCTCTCTCTCTCTCTCTTTCAGACATTCTTTAGCACTGAGTAATATTGCTCTTCCCCTTCTCACACACCTCTATACCTTCTGCCCTCATTCAGTATCTATTAAAGTTTCTACTAATTTTAGCCCCCTTCGATTGCGATGCTCAACTGTTATACCTCCTTAATTCCTCTCTCTCTCTCTCTCTCTCTCTGCAGATCTCCTGAAATTTCGCATTCATTGTGGCTTATCCCCTCAACCATATATCTCCTCTATAAATAATAACCCTTTTTTACTATCTTCAAACCATCACTCCTTGCCTCTCTCTCTCTCTCTCTCTCTCTCTCTCTGTGAGTGAAATGGGGTGTTGAGATCTCTGAAAGGATAAGCAACAGATGGACACCCTTTGAAGCTTTTTCTTTTATCTTGTCTTTCCCTTTATGTTTTCACCTTCACTTTCTCTCCAACACTCACTAGTGCTGTCAAATTAGGGTTTCATAATTTCCCAAACTTTGTACTCTTGCTTTTCCTTTTCTTTTCACCTGTAGTTGTATATAAATGTTCAGAAGACAGACAAATCTACCCTCAGTCAGTTTTTGCTGTTGGAGCATCATCAAGATTCACATACTTTTTCTAGGGCTACATCATAGACTGGTTCTTCTCGTGCCCTTTTAAGGGTCCCAAAGAATTTTTTTTTTTTTTTTTTCAATTTAGTTTTCCAATCATATCATGAGCCCAAGAAATCTATATATGAGAATCTTGATGATGCTGCAGTAGCAGTGAATGACTAATTTGTTGTGATACACAAGGATCATCAACATTTGGTACGTCAGATTTTTATTTTTAACCTTTATCTATATACCATTATACTCCTATATCTTAGTTTTAGGGTTTCGAAGTTGTTTAGTTGTTGTTTCCTAAACATAAAAATTGCTTATATTAATTGTAGCGAAAGTTGTACAATTTTTTCTGTGTTTAATACTGAAAAAGGTGATTTCCTTATGCATATACATGATATCCAAACACAAATTTATCGTTGAGCATCTTAAATTGTTAATTTCATCTTTCATTTCTAGCATTTTATGACTTTTCTTAATTATCTTGCATTTTTTAAGTTTAAAATATACTAGAAAAATATATAAATCTATCAATTCTTCGATCTACGGGTTCATGGGGGTCAGGGGATATTAATGGAATTATTTCACAAAATATCTCAAATAATTTCTACCAGATAATATGGTCCCTACTTTTATAAGAAGAATAATATCCTCAAGTACGTAAATGATCGATACTCCTGTACATGGCAAGTTAATCAATGAGATTTTTCTTTCCCTAATTGTCTCATAATTATTAGATTTCTTAGGATGCTGTTTGTATTAATATATTTAATGTATAATTATCTAATAATTAAATATTTGTTTTCTAACACTCTATTTGAATTTAGAACACGTCAGAATTACTTGTGGTTTGTTGTTTGATGGGATTCTTGATATAACTTTATACTATTTATTTGTCAAAATCAGCATCAATAAAATGGTGTATAATTTGTCTACCAAACTAATGTTTTTTCAAATCCCTCCTTATTTTACGGTATCATGGTTATGTAGTTTTCATAGAAATGACTAATAAGACAAACTAAATAATATTTGGACTTTTATACCGAAAGTTGACGTGTATTTTCAGAGAAATGTTCTTTTTTGGAAAATTTGCTGTAGTTACATTCTTAACTACGTGTTGCTACTGCTAGGTCATGAAGCCCGTGTAGTTAATGAATTTATATTAAAATATTTTTTATATTAGAAAATTTTCTTATTAATCTATTGAGGTTTTTTCTTTAGATAATATTTTGGAATATTATTATATTATCTTTTTAAAATGTATTCATACTATCTAAAGATTAACTAAAATTTAGTTAATTTCTTTTATATTTTTAATTTTTGGTATTGAACATTCTATATATGTGTGTGTGTGTTTGGTAATGTTTTGAAAATTTTGGGATTTGAGAGATGTGAATGTAAATTATATATTAAATCGGTCACTACTGGATCAAAAACTATACCTAACGATTAAGGTGCAACTCTTTTTTCCTAATCCCAACAACAATCATGTCATCACGCAGTTAAAAAATCTTATAAAAATACTATATGATCTTTATGTGATGATATGTTATAGAAGATTAGAATATTATACTATTTTGGTGGTGAATTAGGAAAAAACTAAGAACCTTTTATTGAGAATTGGTAAAGAATAGGTTTTAGTAGATAGGAAGATTAAGAAATTTTCAAGGTGGAAACATATGGAAGTTTTGGATTTTGACATCATGAGAAAACCTTAATCATTATGATGGAGTAAATTTTGAGAATAGCAAAATTGAAGGAAGTTTTCTTTATCTAGTTCTTTGTATGGAAATTTGTAAACATTTCATCAAATGTTTGTGCTTGGAATAGTTTGAACACATATGTAAGCTTTGTTTGAAATAATGTTTTCTCATGATGTCAAAATCCAAAACTTCCATATCAATCATGATCCATGCACTTGGTGTACACAAATATTATCCTAACATTAATGACTCAAAATCTAACTTTCCACAATGAAGAATAAGATGAGAAAGTTTGAGAAAATAGTTAGGAAATTTTTTAGTTTCTATTTGTTATACATAAGGGAAATGAAAAATACTTAATAGAAAACAAGTATATTATTTAAATTAGAGATCAAATGACATAAATGTCCATAAAATAGAGAAATTGAGCTTTTGAAGGAAAAAAAAAGAAGACGTCGATGGTATTAGCATCAAGATCTAATATCTAAAAGCTAATTAATTAGCTTCGAGATCTCCACGATACTTAGTTTTGAGATCTTAGATCTTGATGCTAATATTATTAGAGATCTATTTTGAATTTTTTATTTTTTAAAAAACCTTAGATCTTGATGATATTGATAATTTAGATACTCAAAATTGATATCTAATTTCTCGATGGTAATTAGCTTCGAAATCTTGTATAATCCTACAATCAAATACAAATTGGATAAATTAACTCATCTAAAAAATACTCCAACATTTAATATAAGAATATGTCTTATGTGAGATGATCTCACGGATCTCATTTCGTGAGATAGGTTTAGATCTATCTGATCAATGATCGTTCGTCAATGTGGAACCAAATAATTATAATTTGATTTTAAATTATAATTTTTCAAATTAATCGTAAAACCAAATGCATTATCCAATACACAAAATACTAAACTATACAAATGAAAACATTAAATATTATTAGTTTTCAAAAGTATTATATAATACACATAAAAATATTATATGATGAAATTAAAAAATATTATATGATGAAATTAAATGTATTGCTAGTGAAATTACGATTTCTCAAATTAATCTTACATTATACAAAACTATCACATGATATGTATAAAAATATTACCTGATATATAAAAAGTATTACACAATATTATTTATCAAGTTATAATTTCTCAAAATATTTTTTAATATAAATAAAAATATTACGTGATATATATATATATATATATATATATATATATATATATATATATATATTAAATAATAAACATTTATGTAGGCATGTATCAATCAGATTGACCAGATATATGTTGACCTGTGTTGACAGATTCAATTTTTACAAATGAAATCCGTAAACGGAGACATACAAAAATTTGCCTTAATCCAAACATAGATATTAAATCAAACAATATGTATATCTTCAAACCAAACATATTAATTAAATCAATTACATTATCATGAGACAGTACAAACTTAATCCTACATAATGAATCGAACAGATTAATTTATCATTCCTATTCAAGTGTTAATCATTAACTTTTTTCGAAAAATAACCATGTTTCGCACATTTATTGGATTTTAATAATACTCATGTGTGGAGTGAAGTAGTCTAAACCAAGGATGAAAAAATCATAATATATCGGTGATATATTATCGAAATATCATTGAAATCATGATTTCAAAATATAAATGAGGTATAGTTTTTTCACAAAAACTTTTATATAATTGGTGCATGGATTTAGGATCCATGCACCTGACCCAACCCGACTCATGCGCTACTCCACGTGTCCTCCATGCGTACACACGCACCCCCACGTGTCTGGGTGGGTGCGCTCAAACCCACCCAAATTCACTCCAGGTGCTAGACCTTTATATTATGTTAAGCATACTTTTATATTATGCTAAGTATACATTTATGTTATGGTAGTCATACATTTAGGGTCTTTATATTATATTAAGCATATCTTTATGCAACATTAAGCATACATTTATGTTATGTTAAGCATATTTTTATGGTTTTATATTATGTTAAGCATACCTTTAGGGTTTTTATGTTACCTTCATATTATATTAAGCATACCTTTATATAACATTAAACATATTTTCATGTTATGTTAAGCATACCTTTATGGTTTTATGTCATGTTAAGCATACCTTTAGGGTTTTTATGTTATGTTGAGCATACCTTTATGTTATGTTAAAAATACTTCTATGTTATGTTTGTCATACCTTTTAATTATGTTAGTTGTACTTTTATATATTATATAAAAGTATGATTAATATTAATTAAAGGTATGCGTAATATTTACATAAAGGTATATATGTACAAATTAGGGCTTTTTGTGCTGAAATTATAATTTTTTCATCAAAATTAGGATTTTTTTTAAAAGTTAAAATATTCCATAAATGTATGTTTAACATAATATAAAGGTATGACTAAGTGAATATAAAGGTCAGGATAAAAAAAATTCGTGGATCCGGGTTCGATTCGGCTTGACCCAATCCATGTTGTATGGATCCAAGATTCATACAACAGTTGCACACAAGCCTCACTCTAGTTTTTTTCATAAAAATATCGCTGAAATTTCAACAATATTTCGATAAAATATCGATTTTATATCATTTTCGGTGAAAATGTTCAATGATATATCGTCGATATCGGATATATCGGTTATATCGATCATGAAAATGTCGATAGAATTTTTTTTTTATCTATTGTTCTCCATTATTATCACTAATAGGCTTCATGCTAGCCTAATAATGTTCTCCATTATTATCTAGTTCATGTATTAACTTTATACAAAATTTGTCAGGTTATCATAGTAGACAATATTTAAATGACAAATTCTCTTATGCACCTGTTGGGTCGATCCGACTCAAATCCATGAATTTTTTTTTAAATTTTATGTCTTGACCTTTATGTACAAATTCGATGATCTTTATATACAAATGTTGTAACCTTTATGTATAAATGTTGTGACATTTATGCATTGTAACTTAGAAAAAAATGAAGAATTTTAGCAAAATTTATATATAAATACCTTTAAGTGATATTCATGTGACCCTTATGTATATTCATATAACCTTTATGTATAAACATCCATATCTTTATACAATATATAAAGGTATATAAAGGTATGAATATTTGTATATAAAGGCACTACTAGAAAAATGATCTATTGCTACACCAATTTTAAGACACTATAAAGTAAATGTCATAATAGAGGCGGATTTGAGGCATTTAGTAGTTTCATACCTATAACTACAATTACAATAAAACTTTTAAGGCACTATAAATTAAATGCCTTAATAAAACTCTCTATAACTACATTTTTAATTAATAATATTTTTTTAAATAAAATCTAATACAAACGTGCTATGTGGGCAGATTATATCAGGGTAGAAAGTCAAAAAATTAATTATGAATGTTATTAATATTATTAAATGACTATTCTAACTCTAATATTATTTGGCTCCATGATAATGGAGATGACGTTCATTCTATATTAATTCTAATACAACTATTAATCAACATTTTCAAAACAATACTTCGTTTATTCCAATACAACGGTTAATCAACATTTCCAAAACAACAGCTAAATTTAATGAAGTTGGTCTTTATTTTAATTATTATTTGCATACTTTAATTAAGTTGGTATTTATTTAATTATTATTTACATCTTCAATTAAGTTGGTATTTATTTAATTATTATTTGCATACCTTTTAAAGTGTTGCTCCTCCAGTAACTTCTAGAATAATTATGAAATTTTGATAACAAAAATTATGAAAAAAAAAAGTGTAAGAGAAATTATAAAAAACTTTGAGAACAATTTTGAAATTCAGATATGGGTTAACAAAACAATTATGCAAAAACTTTTAAAATAAGAATAGATACGGGTTAATAGAAATATTATAGAAAAACATAGATAAGGTTAAAAGAAAGATCTGCATTTCTGCTTGTAACACTTTTTTTTTTATCTTAATGAAAATCACGATTTATTTTCAAAAAAAAAAAAGAAAGATTATAGAAATTTTTCTAGGGTTAACATAAATATTGTAGAACAATTTTAGGGTGGAGGAAAAAATGAGTTAATATTATAGAAATGAAAATTTTATTTATAAGGTAAAAAAATCAAATTGAATAGAAATATTAAACATGAATATAAAAATAAGTTTTTAAAAAAAAATATATGGTGAAATGAAAATATCGACAAGTTCTAAAAAAAAAATTAAATATTAATATATAGATTGATTTTGTTAATATCGACAAGTTCTAAAAAAGTTGAAAATTGATATGATTGATGTCATTAATATATTCTAAAAAATTTAAATATTGATATGATTAATGTTGTTAATATCGACATTCTAAAAAACTTAAATATTAATATATAGATATTTCAATAATATATATGATTTATGTCGTTAATATCGACAAGTTATAAAAAAAGTTAAATATTGATATGATTGATGTAGTTAATATCGACAAGTTCTAAAAAAATTAAATATTAATATATACATATTTCAATAATATATATGACTGATTTCGTTAATATCGAAAAGTTCTAAAATGTCAATTCATACACTTTTCTATAACATTTTTAATTTTTGGCGCTCCAAATTTAATTCTTCAGTATTTTAAAATATTTGACTCATTTCATCCATTTATCAAATTTTAGAAACCATGCTAATAATATAAAATACTACATTTACTATGTCAGATATTAAACAAATACTATATTTTATATTTTTTAAAGTAGTAATAAATATTGATAAAATTTTGATAAAAACCCGCCAAAATTGAAAAAAAAAAAAATATGGCGCAAGAAAGGAGTTTTAGCCACTATTATTTTTAAGAAAGAAAAGAAAATGAGATTTAACCCTCAACTTCCACTTCTTTCAAACCCACTAAACCATAAAGAAGAGGAGGAGAGAGAGATAGGGAGAAGAAAGAGATTCACATCACATATTCCTTTCACTTTATTCTTCTTTAATTTAATTCATTTCCAATATAATGTGGTAGATGTTTTAACTTAATTTATTTTTATGTTTGCATACATTCTAATGGTTCGGAGAAGTGAGTGTTGGCATCACTAAATGCTTATCTATGATATTCATAGGATTAATTAATGTGACCAAGTTTTGTTTTGTATTTTTTTTTCAGGTTTCGAATTGATTTATTAATTTTGGATTCTTCTTCTCACTCCATTGATTATTCTCGAAATTGTTAAAAATTGCTTTTGACAAAGAAGTATTTTTTATTGGCATTTATTTCTCATTAATTTTTATCTTGTACATCTATCTCTCCTTATTTGATTATTTGTATGGGCGTTTTCCATAATATTCTGTTTGATTTGTTCTTGAGAATTTGAAAATATTTCTACTTGAATGTTAATGTTTGGTTGTTGATATATATATTTTTTAATTCAGAATATATATTGTTTGAAGTTTAAGAAGACAACAAATGTGAGGACGTGGTCAAGGTGAGGATGAAACCATGGATGAATTTCGAGGAAGTTTAGAGATTCAAGCTCGTTGGCGATGCTTCAATTTGCATATGATTTGTATATTAGATTTAATGTTGATTTGTACCTATCAGATGTTGTCTGCTTACACAACAATATTTTTCACGTAATGATTAATTTTCTTAACATCTTATATTTCATGTTTCTTAATTGTTGACATGATATGAAGAAGAATTTAATATGGAATTTCAAATTTTATATTCAACTTGCTATTATATCTAGATGATATAAAAAATTTATAGCAACATTAATATGGAAAAAAATATTAATTGTTATAACATTAAATAATAATAATAATAATAATAATAATAATAATAATAATAATAATAATAATAATAATGTAAAATTAAGGGAAACTAAAAAAAGGTCGAATATGAAAAATCAATCTTTATATTTTTTAACAAATACTTTAGAAGACACTTGTAAATGACATTGTACATGACCTATTAAGGTACTTCAAAGTGTCTTATTATTTTATATTTAAAGACATCTCAAAGTGCATTAATAGGACACCTATCAATGCATTTGATCTATTGCTACATTAGAATATAGGACATTTTTAGAAAATGTCTTAATAGCTTAAATGTATTATTATCTAATATATTAGGACATTTTTTTGTGTCATATAAAACCATTTTTCTAGTAGTGAGGTCACATGAATATACATAAAGATCATATGAATATAATATAAAGGTATCTATATACAAATTTTGCTAAAATTTTTCATTTTTTTTCTAAGTTATTGAATATAAAGGTCACAGAACTTATACATAAAGGTCACAGAATTTGTACATAAAAGTCACAAAATTTGTACATAAAAGTTTTGGCTTGGAAGCAAAAAAATAAAAATAAAAAATTTAAAAACTCGCGGATTCTGGTCAACCCAGATTGCATGTACATCAAGTGCAAATGAGACACACTCTATTTAAATAGTAGTTTATCTCTATATTTGTTGTAAATATATCATTTTATTTGAAATTATAAGTTCAATATATGTATAAATGTTAGTTATAATAATTTGTAAACTACTATATATATTTTCCAATTTTTAACAAAGTTTTCTTTTTTTTTTAAATATCCGATATTTTCACTGAAACCGATATATCCACCAATATTTTCATAAAATCAAGGTGACGATATTTCTATCAAAACAGATATTTTCATCGTTGGTCTAAACCAACCCACATGTATAACAATAACAATAATCTATACTAATATAAAAGTAGGACAGTTGGATGAAATTACAAAAAATATTTATGAAAAGAAAGGAAGAAGTTACGTCTTCTTCGATAAGCTATATCTAAACCCAGTTTTAATCACAATAAAAGAGAGAAAAAAAACACCTAAATACAAAACAAAGTAACACTAAAATCAAATGTGGAGATGACCGACAACAAAGCAGAAAATAAATGAAAGAAAAGGGAGATGTTTTTGTATTGATGTAAGATGTAGATGGAGAGAATCCAGCGCGAAGATGGAAATGCGATGAAGGCAGATTAGGATTATAGAATCTTATTTATGTATATATTTAATAAAAGAGCTAATTGGGTCACCCTTAAATAATTGGGATTAGCAGTAATTGATAAAATTTCATATCCTCTTAATTAAACATAATTTTAGTGAAAAATACCATAATAATTTGAATAACTCTTTTTCAAATATAATCATTTCATATAATTAAATTTTAAGGTTTAAATATCAAAATTATAAAAGAATTAAAATAATGGCATTAAAATTTTCATAATAAATAATCAAAAAATTTATTTTAAATATCTAAATATAAACAAGTGAATTCTTATAAAAGTTTTACACTAAAATCAACAATAATAATAAATTTAAAAGTGATTGATTTTAAAAATAAAATATTAATAGACAAAAAAAAATTAGTTGAATATTATAATACTCGAGCTCCTCATAACTTATTGATCAATGTACTTCATACATCATATACATCTCTTATTGCTTATGTGCTACTTGTGATCTTATATGATTATATTTTGTTTTCAAATATTAAATTATTTTATGCTCTAACATGATTAGTGCTGAGAAACTCCTATTATAATTGATTGAGACTCGAGTAATCTTTGAGTGTATAATATAACTTATTTGATTAATGATGATATAAATTATGTTGAATTTTGCAGAGGGGTGTGAATGAACCTTGGTCGATTTTGCAAATTTTTTAAAACTTATTGTTCTACAAGTTACTTGAACTTGCAGCGCCGGACAGTTACTGCTTACAACACTAGGATGCAGGTTGCACGCTGTAACTTAGAGTTTTATACATAGCGGAAAAATAGATTTTATAATACAAGGCTAGTTTTCTCAAATATGATCCTTTTCAAAACGTTTTATGCTTATGATAGAGATAAATATGTAAGATAAAGCACAGATAAGTAAACAATAAAACACTTATGATTGTAGTGTTTCCAAGGTGGTGTAATCCTTCTACATCCACTCTACTGCTATCTCGAGCAGAAACTTTGTTAAACAAGATTGGTTTACAGGACACTCCTAACAATCTATCAACTTTACAAAGCAAAACATCTACTAGAGTCCAGCGTACACACAACAACTGGAAACTCTAAAGGCAAACCCACACAAGGTTTCAAACTCCCACACAGGGAAGCTGTCTATCTCCTAGACAACTATACAAACAGTAAGGATCTCTCCTATCAACTGTTCGACACCTAAAACAACCGAAGCACACAGCAACAAGGTTAAAAAGTATATGGGTTTGTTCTTCAATTAGTGCGGTGAAGTGAGCTTCTGAATCCTTCAAAGGATCTTTCAGCTTTGAACTTGCTTCACTTCACAGAGGTTGAGTGACATGAAACTGAGAGTAGACTTGAGAGAGTATAGCTTGAATGTTTGAATGTTTTTGCGCAAATGTTTCAGTAGTCAGCTTCAGGGTTGTTCATCCTCTATTTATACTTGTATAAGAAATATCTGTTGAAGGGGATATCTCATATTTGAATTTGAGTGTACTTGATCAAAGGCATGGCTCGCATTTAATGCTACTTGACTTTCTCTTTCGGAGCATTTAATGCGGTAGTTGCAGCTTGCAGCTTTCTGCAGCACGTCAGTCCACGTGGCATCTTTGTATTGACTCCGTGTCTGCAACTTTAATCTTCTCTGGAACGGCTCTATTATTCTTGCATGGTTCTTCATTCTTCGTACTGCATTTATCCTTCCTCGAATTACAGGATACTTATTCTGTTTGTTATTAGCGTTGTTGACTGTTTGAGCAGTAAGCTTCGCGTTGTATCCTAGGTCTACTTGCAGCTGTCCGTTCTTTACAGTGCTGCAGTAACTTAGACCTTCTTGCAGTATCTTCGTACAATACTGCTGTATCTTTTCTTACAGTACTCCTGTAACTTTTTCTTACAGCGATGCTGCATGTCGTTCTTTCTTACTTTGCAGCATTGCTGTAACTGCCTTTTTGCAGCTTTGTTGTATCTGCTTTTTTGCAGCAGCTTCGTTCTTAATTTCTCGATGCAGCATAATACTTATGTAAACCTTCATCTTTCAACATCTATACTTAGACTCAAACCTAGTCTATGTTTTCACTTAAACATTGTAAAAAATGGGGTACTCAAAACTTCCTATTACATGTTTCGTTTGTCTCATTAAAATCTAAACACTGAAATCCCAACAATTTTCCCTTTTTTTATGATGACAAAACTTTTACATTATTTTGTTCATGAAGAGAGTTTTTACTTTGCATTATATCATTTTTCATCAGGATTGCATATTTGATATGCTTGATAAATAAAGTCTAATCCTGAATTCATCAGAGATGCATCTTGTCTATTCATTTATCACATACCTTCAGAAAAAACAAATATCATACAAGAGTTCATAATATATGAAATTGATCAAATGCAGAAAAATAAAATTTCTTCATTAACTGAAAGAAATTTTACAAGAGGAAAGATACATCAGAATATACAACAGAGCATGCATAAAAGCTACTGAAACAGGGACCTTTTTGATGACGATTCTTCAGGTCTTCTTTCAACATCTTTCATTTCTTATTCGACTCTTTCTCTTGATCTCTTCCACCAACCTCGAATGGACTCCTGATAGGATTCTTCAAATATCGCCTGAATCTTTGGAATCTGAATCCATCTCAGCCAGAAGTCCTCACAGAAAGGCACTATCCTGCCTTGCTTCACTAGGTCTATGTAGTAATTCTGAATCTCAAGCTCTCCAGCCTTAAAAAACTCTTCATATCTCCTCAGTGCAGATTGACATGTTTGAAATCTACTGAATTTGCCCTTTCTGCACAGAAATCTGAAGTACCTGAGATACTTGGATCTCTTGTGCAGTGTGATTGATTCAAACAATGGATTCCTATCAGTAGACAGCTTGACTGTCTTGAAGATGTTTAAGTTCCAGGCAATGTTTTCTCCATACGGCCTCTAATCCATCAACACTGACACTTCGGTAGATATGTTGTTTGTGTCGAGACATAGAATTTCTTGAGGGGGGTATTGGTAGAGGTCTTTGTCATAGATCCTCTTCTCACCAATCAGCCCAAGCCTCTGCATCCAGGCATATTCTTCTTCTTCAGCTCTGGCTCTCTCCGCCCTTTGAGCAGCCATCTTTTCGTTGTAATGTCTTTCAACTTCGGCTTTGCTCACCCTCTTTCTTGAGCCTTGCTGCTGGCTCTCTCTCCCTCTTTTTGAATGATGGGAAGAAGGAGGTGCTGCATCCTTACTTGCAGCACTGCTGTATGCAGGGTCTGCTGCTGATCTGCTTCCAGCTGCTGCACCACCAGCTCCTCCTTCATCGTCTGTTCTCCATCGTTTTAGAGAAGGAGCATCAGCAGCAACAGATGATCCAGACCTCTTCCTCTTTCTGCTAAGAGGTTGCTGGTCATCATCATCATCTTCTTCCTCAACTTCTTTCTCGTCTTTTCTCTATCGTTTTGGAGAAGGAGCATCAGCAGCAGCAGATGATCCAGACCTCTTCCTCCTCCTACTAAGAGGCTGCTGGTCATCATCTTTTTCTTCTTCCTTAGCTTCTTTCTCCTTTGAGCTCCAATATCTATCATAAAATCTTTCCCCATTTTTGGTATCATCAAAAACCGGGAATGGAGTAGGGGTTTTTCGAACCACTGAGAAGCGTGGTCTTCTTACTGGTATCGGGGCTTCCCTAGATCCTTGAGCATGCTGAGGGAACGCATTCACCATGATATCCCTTAGTTCTCCTACAATCATTTCCAGGTTCCCCAAACGATCGTCGACACTTCTGGTTCTTCTGGATTGATCTAATACTTGCTCGAGAAGTGTCTCCAGCACCATGGGGTGAGAGTTCAGTCTATCAATTGCTGAATCAACCGATCTCTTGAAGAGCTTGATCTCCGTACGGCTAGTTGCAGCATCTCTCTTCAGCCCTCCCTTCATTCTTGCTCGGTCCCAAAGCAGCCTGTAGGTAGACTCGTTCAAGTCATTTCTGATCATCTTGGGCAATACTTTGAGATCCTTCTTGAAACCAGTCATGGTTTCAGCATGGAATTGGGTGCCGACCCGTATGCTGCTCTGCATGTTTGACTCTTGCTCCTAAAGAATATGCAGCAGATGTCTAACAGCAGCTATCACCCTGTCGATCGACTCATCAGGGGCCAGGCCCACATTCCTTATTGCAGAGGCAGCAGTTGATGCAACATAAGGAATAATTTCTTATGGGGACTGTGCTGCATCCTGCATTGGCTCCTCGGGTGATTCTTCCTTATCCTCATTAAGACTTGATAAAGGACTTGGACAGCCTGAGGTGGGATCTTCTTCATCAGCTTCCTCCTCATTCTCAACATCCTCTATCTCAACTGCCTCTGGGCTCATCTTCCGTTGGTTGTTCTTCTGTGGGCAGTGAGGTTCTCAAGGAACTCGGAGGATTCAGTATCGACATCCTCAGTACCTTCTGCTGTTGTAACCTGAGAAGATTCTGGTATGCTTGCAGCAGCAGCATCAACCTCCTTATGAGGTGTCTCTAGCTGCGTTGGGGTTACCTCCACCACTTCGTCATCATCCTCTAAGGGTGTTGTCTCAACAGCCGCCCTTCAGAGGTCTTCTCTCCTTCAGGGAGTGTTTTCAGAACAACAGCCTCACCTGAGGTTTTTGGCAGGGACCCCATCTCCTCGATCGATCCTGAAAGATTGACAGCATCTGCTGCAAGAATGGGTTCTTGTAGCTCCTATTGGTTTCTTGCAGCTTCCACTGTATGCAGCATTTAAAGCTCTATTGCTGCAAGAATCTCAACCTCCACCCTTCTTGTCTCTTCAGCAGCTTCTGCAAGGGTGGTTGCCTACTGTACTGCTGTCTCTGCCAGTACAGAGAGTCCAGCCTCTGCAACTTTCTCAGTGGTTGCATCATTAGTAATCTCGACAATGTCAGAGAGAACGTCTCTGATGATAGCTGATAGGATAAAATGTAATAGATTTTGATGAGACAAAACGTGTAATAGACTAGAACTTTAGCTATCTGGATAAGTTTTATATGAAAATATACTAAGGCAAGGATGCTGGAAAGACTTGAAGATTCTGCCAAGTAACCAGGAAGCCGAGTCCCTGCTACCTGCATACTGTATCAAGCAACCAGTAATCAAAGCTGGAAAAGGACGCTACAAGAAACCTGGAGATAGTCAAGGAAGCTGACCTACTTGCTCAAAAAGGATGCTACAAGGAACCTGGAGATGGCCAAGGAATCTGACTTACTTGAAGAGGATACTACCAGATACATCAGAGTCAATACAACCTGACTAGCCAGTAGAGTCACTCCAGTTCTAACAAATCAGAATCTGCCATGTGTGAAAAAGCAGCAAGGACACAGTACAAGCAGTCTGCAGAATGAAGTTGCGCAGACAAAGGACAAAGCAGTTGCAGAACAGAATGAAGGCATTTCAGAACAGGTGTCAGAAGATCGGCAGAACCAATCAGGAAGAGACACCTCATCATGCAAAGAAATGCCTTTCCAACGGGCAGAAACTAGCTAATGCCTATATATATGGAAGTCTGA
Organism: Scutellaria barbata; assembly: GCA_028654395.1. Classification (NCBI taxonomy): domain Eukaryota; kingdom Viridiplantae; phylum Streptophyta; class Magnoliopsida; order Lamiales; family Lamiaceae; genus Scutellaria; species Scutellaria barbata. The sequence goes on along the minus strand of CM053649.1, from coordinate 5,224,660 downwards.
TATACAAAGAAACACCAACATATACAACCAAGAGAGAACTGAGAAGCAAACAGACGCGAAGCAAATCTCTTACAAGCACAAGCTTATACACTCAAGTTAATCAGACTGAGCAGTAGCAAGCCAGCTACCTTTGTGATCTTTAGAAGTTCAAGGAGTTTGCTGCATTTGATTGTGTTTAAATCTTTCACCTTATTCTAAGTCTGATAGGAGTCGCTTAGGCAGGAGTTTAAACTGCTAAGTTGTAATCTCTCTAAAGAAGAGAAAGGATCATGTGTGGGTCGGTTAACCTGTGTGGAGATCCTGTGTGGGTCGATAGTTGGTCACTGTGTAGCTACCTGTGTGGATAGAGCTGACAGTTTGTTTAGAGTATAGTTTGTGTTAGCTGAATCTTTGTAAATCAAACTTGCTTTAACAAAGTTCCTCCTTGTGAAGGAGTAGAGAGGACGTAGAGGGATTACTCCACCCTTGAACCTCTATAAGCTGGCTTGTGTTATTTATAGCTCTCTATCCATCTATCTGCATCTGAGCATACTGCATTAAAAAGGGTGTTTCGAAAATCATAAGTATTTCCGCTGTGTATTACATTCTCTGTCTAAGTCCTGAGGTCACTGCCTGAGCAGGAACCTATCGAGCAGTAAGCTTACTAGCTACCTGTTCATCAGGGACTTAACATTCTTTGGAGCAAAAGGTGAAAATTTGATAAGGTTAATTCACCCCCCCTTTAACCTTATACCACTGGGACCAACAAGTGGTATCAGAGCAGGTTGGATTAGAAACCCAACTTGTCTGGTCAAATCCCTGATCCCTGTTTTTCAAAAATCTGCATACATCGCTTTCATCATATCATGGACACGCACAAGCTTCCTATGTTTTCTATTGAAGAGTATGACGATTGAAAGATTAGAATGCAGACACATCTCTCAGTCATGCATGACGAAATGTGGATGATTATCACGGATGGACCTCCAAGGATCACCAAACCTAATCCAATATTTACGAGAGCTGCTGATGCTGGCGATGCAGGAGCCATTTCCCACCAAGCTGTTATTGACAAACCGAGGGAAGAATGATCGGCTGATGATAGAAGACGAGCTAACCTGGACAATGTAGCCAAGAACGCCTTATTCATTACTCTGGACAAATGAACCTTTAGCAAGGTCAAGACATGCAAGACAGCAATGGATATATGGAACAAACTTTAACAAATCTGCGAAGGAACAGAGCTGACTAAGGAGAACAAGGTGTCTACAGCAACCCAGAAATTCGAGTTGTTCGAGATGCTCCCTGAAGAGACCTTGGAGTAGATGGATCTGAGATTTACAAACATTGTAAATGAGCTTGAATCCCTGGACAAATTCTACACTCAGAAGGAGAAAAATATGAAAGTACTAAGAGCACTACCTGCAGAATGGGATAGCAAGACTACTGCAATGAGGGTGTCAATGGATCTAAAGTCAATGAGTACCTTTGACCTCTTCTCTGACTTAAAAGCCTTCGAATATGATATCAACAGAAGGAAGAAGGAAGCTGAAGAATCTAGCACAAAGGTAACTGTCCTGACAGCCAGAAACGTAAAAGACATTGGAGCTATCTGCAGTAAGTAGGGAGAGCCACCTGTTGAGGGTACTGACGAAGAAATGGCCCTTCTTCTAAGAAATTTCAAGAAATTTATCAGATACAACAGAAGAGGTGGCTTTAAGAAGAACCAGACACCTCCCCAACAACCCATTATTCAGCAATTGAACCAGGATATGTCCGATCTCTGCTACAACTGTCGAAAACCAGGATACTATGCCAAAAAGTGTCCTCATCCTAAGGTCAACAGGTATCCCAATGGAGAATCATCCCAGAAAAGGGAAAAACGAAGAGAGGAACGAAGAAGAATTAAAGTCTTCCTAAGTGAGATGGAAAAGGGCAAGGAACCTTCCAAGGAGGCTCAGCAAGATGCGGACTCCTCTGATGATGACAGTGATTCCTCGTCCACGGAAGACGAAGCACTTATCTGCCTAATGGCACAGGAAGCTGAGGACAGTGAGGATGACGAGGTAATGTATACTATCCAACCTTTAGTGGAAGAGGAAAAGTCTAACAAAAATCTCTCCCTTAAACAAATCATGAGCGACTTCGAGCAGATAAACTCAATTCATGAGGAGCTGAAACTCGAAAATGAGATGCTCATGAGGGAAAACAATCAGTTAGCTGAAAAGCTATCTGAATATGAGCTCAGTAGCTCAAAGTGCAGTGATCTCCAAGAACAAGCGTCTAAGCTCAATCTGAGAATCGCCGAACTTGAGAGAGAGAAAAGTGACCTACAAGCGATTGTAGGAGCCTTTGGCAGATCAGCCAAAGGAGTCGAGGAATGCATTAAGTCGGGCAAAAGCCATTTGATAGGACAGGCCTAGGATACTGTGCAGAAACCTCTCAAGGAACAGCAAGGTCACCTAAAACTATTGTTTTCATTCGAGCAGGAACCCCAAAAGATAAGGAGTTATTCAATAACTCAACAGCAAGCTTGGAGAACACAATAGACAAGGGCAAGAGACCCATGTACACATCCATAGGGAATAAGCCTGTTTTCAAAAGCTGGCTACAGCAGAATCAATCTACTTGTAGAAACAAAAGAAAACAGCAACCTACAAGGATGCTGAATAGAAACCTCTATCCCACCAATACTAAGACCAGAATGTCTAAATCTAAAAGAGCTCATGCTCAAAGGAAGTATGGTGGAGGACCTCACTTCAAAAGTGACGGGTATACACAGGTTGCACACACAATTCAGTATCCGAAGGATACCTCTTATAGACGAAACCACCAAGTCTACAACAAAACAATTATTGTGAGACAAGTTTGGATTCCAAAAGGTACTAACAAAGAAGGACCCATACATGTATGGGTACCTAAGAACCAGTAATCTCTATTTTACAGGTACCTACAGTAGGAACCAGCAAGAAAGTGTGGTACATTGATAGCGGGTGTTCAAGACACATGACTAGAGACAAAGAAATCCTTAAGGACTTTCAACAGTGCAAAGGACCCAAAGTAATCTTCGGAGACAACTCCAAGAGAAGCACTAGAGGAGTTGGAACTCTCATCAAAGGAAACACTCACATAAAGGAAGTGTCGTATGTAAAAGGCCTAAAATACAACTTGCTAAGCATAAGCCAATTTTGTGACAAAGGTTACTCAGTGGAGTTCAATCACAACAAAAGCCTGATAAGGGACAGTCAATCCAAGGAAGTAAAGCTATCTGGAACTAAAAAAGGAAACATCTATGTAGTTGACTGGAGCTCAGTAACCACAGCTACCTGCTTCATTGCAAAAGGATCATCAGAAGCTAGCTGGCTATGGCATAAATGGATGAGCCACCTAAACTTCAAAACGATCAACAAGTTAGCCAGAAAAGAACTGGTCAGAGGGCTACCTGATATGGTGTACAAGAAAGAAAGTCTATGCGAAGCATGCCAAAAGGGAAAGCAAACTAAAAGCGCCTTCAAAAACAAGATACAAAGGTCAACTGAAAGGGTGCTAGATTTACTACACATGGATCTATTCGGACCAGTAGAACCAGTAAGCATGAGTGGAAGAAAGTACACACTTGTAGTGGTGGACGACTATTCAAGATTCGCATGGACACTATTCTTGACAAAGAAGTCAGACACTCAGCGAAGGTTACCGGAGCTACTAAAGAAACTGCAGATCGAAAGGAGTCTGAACATTATCAAAATCCGAACAGACAGAGGCACTGAGTTTACAAACAAGTTTATTGAAGAATACTGCTCTAACAATGGAATTAAGCATGAATACTCAGCAGCTAGGACACCACAAAAGAATGGTGTCGCAGAAAGGAAAAATAGAACCCTGAAGGAAGCTGGAAGGACCATGCTAGCTGAAGCACAGCTACCCAAGAGATTTTGGGCAGAAGCAATCAACACAGCATGCTATACCCAGAACAGATGCATTATCAACAAACATTTGAATAAAACTCCTTATGAGCTATGGTTTGGTTATACTCCAAATATTGAACATTTTCATATTTTTGGATGCAGGTGCTATGTACTCAACAATGGAAAAGACTACCTGAAAGCATTTGACTCAAAGTCAGATGAAGGAGTATTCTTAGGATACTCCTCGGTAAGCAAAGCCTTCAGAATCTTCAACAAGAGAACACTTGTTGTAGAAGAAACAGTACATGTGGATTTTGATGAACCACACTGTTCTAAGGCTGATATAGATGAACTTAATGAAGATCTTGGAAAAACTCACATCACCAACACTTGTGTTGAATATATTGATGCTGAGTTGCCAAATCTCCAAAATATTGAATCAACTCAGAATCAGCAACCTGCACCTACATAGCAACATGGAGAACAGGAACCTACTCCAAATCAGCAAGCACCAGCTATTCAAGAAGAAATACACCATCCTGAAGGAATTCAACTTGAAGTACGCTTAGAAATACAGTCTGATCCAAATCAGCAAGCTGAACAGGATGATCAAGAGCAATCTGCTGAAATTCAAAATGAACAACAGGTTGAAGAAGCTAGAAGGAAATGGCTAAGAAATCATCCAAGGAATCAGATTATAAGAGATTCTACCTCTGGAGTAAGAACAAGAAGTAGCAACCCCCATGAAGCAATGTTTGCTTGTTTTATTTCACAATCAGAACCAAGCTGCATAGAGGATGCTCTAGCAGACACCAACTGGATACAAGCAATGCAAGAAGAGCTTAATGGATTTGAAAGAAACCAAGTGTGGCATCTAGTTCCTAGACCTACTCACCAAGGAGTGATCGGCACCAAGTGGGTATTTAAAAACAAGCTCAATGAAGAAGTACAAGTAGTTAGAAACAAGACGAGATTAGTGGTAAAAGGTTACTGCCAGGAGGAAGGAATAGATTTTGAAGAAACTTTTGCACCAGTAGCTAGACTAGAGGCAATCAGGATCTTCCTAGCCTATGCCGCTCACAACAATCTAACAGTCTACCAGATGGATGTTAAAAGTGTTTTTCTCAATGGATTGCTCGCTGAAGAAGTTTATGTGGAGCAACCTCCAGGATTTGAAGAAAATCCAGAAACCATGGTCTTCAGGTTGAAGAAAGCTCTCTATGGACTAAAGCAGACACCTAGAGCCTGGTATGATACTCTCTCAAAGTATCTACTTGATAATGGATTCAAGAAAGGCAAGGTGGATAAGACGCTCTTCAGAATCCAAGATAGAGATAGCATACTGCTCGTTCAGATCTATGTCGATGATATTATCTTCGGCTCAACAAACAAAGAATTGTGGCAAAAAATTTCAAGTCTCATGCAATCCAAATTTGAAATGAGCATGATGGGAGAACTAAGTTTCTTCCTTGGTCTTCAAGTCAAACAACTAAGCAATGGAACCTTCATCAATCAAGTTAAATACACCAAGGAATTGATAAAGAGATTTGGATTGGAAAATGCAAGCACTGTAAGCATACCGATGATTACCTCAGGAAGCCTGGATAAAGACAATGATGGTAAAGCAGTAGACATCACAAAATACAGGAGACTCATTGGGTCACTGCTCTGCTTGACAGTAAGCAGACCAGATATTATGTTTTCAGTAGGAATATGTGCAAGATATCAAGCAGCTCCAAAAGAATCACATATGACCGCAGCCAAATGAATCGTCAGATACCTCAAAGGAACCCAGGAAGCTGGTCTATGGTACCCGAGAGAAGGAGGACTCAAGCTTATTGGTTATACTGACTCTGATTTTGCAGGTTGCAAAATTGACAGGAAAAGCACCAGTGGTACCTACCAGCTACTAGGAAACAAACTGGTATCATGGTTCTGCAGAAAGCAAACCTCTATAGCAACCTCAACAGCTGAGGCCGAGTATGTTGCTGCAGGAAGCTGCTGTGCACAAATTCTATGGATTCAACAGCAACTAAAGGATTACGGATTGAAGAAAAGGAAACACATATCCTATGTGACAATTCAAGCGCAATAGCTATCACCCACAATCCAGTTCTACATTCAAGAACCAAACACATTGATATCAGACACCACTTCATCAAAGATCACGTTGAAAAGAAAGATATATCTTTAGAAAAAGTGCATACTGATCTACAGCTAGCTGACATATTCACAAAGCCACTCTGTGAATCAAGATTTTCGTTTCTAAGAAACGAGTTGGGAATAATCAATTTGTGATAATTTTCTATATAACTCTATGTTTTTCTGTTGAAATGACCATAATGTTCAGGGGGAACCATAGGCAGGACGAAAGAAAAACAGCAACCTAAAGGTTACCACACAAGGTCCCTGGACAGTTACTGGATACGATGATACTGCTCTGAGCTACCTGCAGGGTTCAGTAACTGAAGCGCGTGTAAAGAAGAACAGTTACCCCGCGTTCAGCAGCCGTTTTTTCAGGAAACCCCTCGATATCCACAAAATATCACATCAAGTACTTAAGCACACGTACACCGCGCCAAAAATCTCAACCATTGGATTAAGGGTCATTTTAAATTCAAGACCAATCAGAACCGTCAGATCATCTCTCACCAAAATTCAAACATAAGGAAGTTTTTCTTCTCACTCATCTCTCACACTTAAACATTTCCATTCTCTTGCAAACCCTAATCTCTCGTTCTCTCTCTCTCTCGAAGTTTTCCAGTTTCAGACTACTCACACTCTCTCAGAAATGGCACCAAAACAATCCCAAGTTGTTGATAGAAGGTTGGTGGACCGCAAGATCCTTCTCAAGATGGTGGAGGAGGAAGGGAACACGAAGGAGGTCATGAAGAATATCCTTCAATGTCTCTATGAGACCGGACTTTTCAGACTCTGCTCCTATCACAAAGCCCCTTACGCAGAAGAGCAGGTGGAGAAATTCTACCGGAGGGCGAAGGTCTCTGAAGATAGGTCAGAGATCACCTCGAAGGTTGGTGGAGTGACAGTGGTGGTGGACACCGGTCTTCTGGAAGAGGTGTTCGCTCTGCCTACTGAAGGGATGAACGCCAGTGACCTCTCCACCTACGGAGAAGACCAACTGGAGGAGTTGTGGATGACTTTCACCGGCAAGGAGGACACGGCGGGGATGTCCCGGAGTTGCAGCAAGAAGGTCTTCCTTCTGGAGTTTGAGATGCTGCATGATATCTGCTGCCATATCATAGAGAACCGCTCTGGTTCCTTTGATAAGTGTACCAACTTTCGGTACAGGATGATGATGGTCATAGTGAAGAAGGAGAAGGTGGACTGGGCCAGCTACCTGCTTTCCAGGCTGGTGGAGGAGGTGGAGAAGAAGATAGGTAAGCCTACCTATGGGCTGATTATCAACACCCTCTTGGGTCACTTGAAGGTGGACCTGTCCCAGGGGAAGCCCATCCAGAAAGGGAAATTCATCGGTGCGGGTAGGGTCTTTGCCAAAAAGACCACTGCTCGGTCATCCCCAGTAACCAGAGAGGTCTCTGAGGACCTCAAGGGCGCTCCAAGGACAAGGAAGGCATTCCGCGACAATGTCTCTTCTTCGCCTGAAAGCAGCTCGAGGATGGAGGAGCCTGCAGAGCCCTCACCAGCTCCTGCTGTGCCAAAGAAGATTAAGCACAAGAAGGATGTGCAGAGGAGACTGGTCATCTCTGATGATGAACCAGAGATCGTCATCACTCAGGCTGTTAAGAAGCATGCAGTGGAAGTGGAGATTGATTCTTCACTAAGGGTAGAATAGGCAGGGAATGCTGCTGTTCATGATGATGATGAGGAGGAAGTGGATGAGGAGGATGTGACAGAGTACGTCATCAGCATACCGAAGCTGGAGGTGGAGTTCGGTAAAATGATGGAAAGATTTACCACCTGATGGCAGTACAGGCACCTGCCCAGGGAGGAACTCATCCAGTGGGCAGACTGGAAAACTGAGGAGGAATGGGCGCTGAATTGGATCGCCATGGATGATTTGGAGGAGATCCTTCAAAAGAAATTTCTGAAGGATCTCAGGAAGATGAAATGGCCAGAGTTTCTTGAAAATTCGGAGATAGCCGCTGAATTGAAGGCTAGGAAGCAGAAGGAAGTTGTCGCACAGCTGCCTGGTCCCAGGAGCCTGAAGGGAAAAGAAGCTGTTGTCCAGCCAGACTTCTACAGGGAGGAAGTGATACTGGATGCTGCTGCTGACCAGGTCAGAGCAGGCGATGACGTGGCTTTTGCTGCAGCACAGGTTGAAAGATTTGGAAAAGAGGAAGCCCTGGAGAGGATACTGAAGCAGGCTGCTGACATCAGCTTGACAGAGACCAGGATGAGAAGGCCAGTAAGAGAACCCCAGATGGGTGAAGGATCCTCCTGCTCAGCTTTGATGGTTGAACCTATCAGCAGACGGTCACCTTCACCAACGGAGAAAAGTGGTGAGGAATTCTCATACCTTACTGGCCTGATCATTCTTCCTGAAGTACCTGTGCAGACGCCGATGAAGGAGAGAAGCTCGACGCCAACTGACTTTCCCAAGGCCAAGGAGTTGGAAACCCTCGCTGCTGTGGCATCTCTTGAGCTGATAGTTCCATCCACAGTAGCAGCCGTCGATGACACCACGAAGACAACCATTCCCACACCAATGGAGGTAGAGGCTGAGGAGGAACATGTGCAGCAGGAGGCATCTGTTCAAGTTGAAGCAGTAGAGGAACCTGCCCCCATGGAAAAGGAGCAACCTGATGCAGCTGTTCCAATAGAGGTGGAGGAGACAATACCTGCCAAGTCAGTGGACCAGGGAGAGACGATCGCTGAGGGGGAAGTAGCTGCGGGTGAAAAGGTGGTGGAAGTACAGGAGGCAGTGGGAGACAAAAGTGGAGAAAAGGAGGCTGATGTACAGGAGGCTGATGTACAGGAGGTTGTGGAGGAGATAGAGAAGGATACGGAGGTTGAGATGGTGTTCAGCAAGGGAAAGGTAGCTGAACAGAAAAAGGAACAGGGGGCAAATGAGGAGGATGCTGAAGAGGAAACACCTTCTAAGAACACTGGATTAGGAGATGGAGGATTCAGTAACCCTACCAGCAGCAATGATGGGTCACCCAGTGAACAGGGTGATACCGGAGTCGAAAAATCCAAAGCACTAACATCTGTCTCTGATGAACAGGCACCAGCAGGAGAAAGCCAAGAACCTACCAGATCAAATGAAGAGGTGCTGACAGTAATTGAACACATGGGTAAGTCCTTGGTGAAAGCGAGCAGGAAACTCCGCAAGGAAACCCGCTCCCACTCTGTGAGGACCTATTCTTTCATAGACTCCCTCAACGTTACATTGTCAAAGCTTATTCAGATGATTGCTGCCTACCGACCCCCCAAAGAGGATGCTGCAGTAGAAGTCGTCAAGAGCGTGATAGAGAAACTGAACAGGCAAGAGGAGAAGATGATCTCCCTTGAAACCAATCAGAAGGCTCTAGTCACTGCAGTAGACCGGATGGACAGGGAGCAGTTCAACCAATCACAGACCCTGCGGGATCACTCAGGCACCTTGTCTGAAATTCACTCCATGGTCAGTTTTGCGGTTGGACGTGATGATGATGACAAAAAGGGGGAAGGAAGGATAGAAGGCAGACAGAAGGCTGGACAGGATCCTGCTGCCTGCAGACAGATAGTAGTAAGCAGTAGGAGGAGAGATGACTCTGGAGATGGCGGACATAAGGGAGCTGGATCTAAGGGCCCTTCAGACAGTAGTGCTAAAAGAAAATCAGATGCTGTTTCTGGGTCAGTTCATCCAGGCTTCAGGAAGGGTGCTGAAATGAGAGAAGAAAAGAGGAGGAGGACTGAAGCAGAGCTGAAAAGTAACCTGGATGCTGTATTTTCATCAGATCCCAGGATTGCCCTTGACAAGATCATCCCTCCGCACAAGCTGCCTGACATGGCCGAAATGGAAAAGAATTTACAGAGTCCTGATGCGGTAGCAAGTGCATCTCTCAGACACTTCCTGGAAGCAAGTCCCGATCCTAGGAGTGACAAGTTCTTAGCCCCAGAGATAGCAGAGGTCACTCTCCCCACTGAGGTCAATCCATCATTCTTCCAAATTGAAGCCTTCAAGAGAATGGAGCTGATGAAGTACTTCACCACCCTCTGCAAGGAATCTGCTCTTTTCAGAGGATTCAAAACGAACAAGGAGGCTTTGCAGAGGTTCCTGGAGCTGACAAAGAAAGGTGGACTTCCAATCCAAGTGAAACTAAAGCAGAAACTTGGAAAGGAGCCCATACCATACAGTGAAGACTTCTGGCTCAAGTTTGAGGAATCTGAGGAGATGGTGAAGAGGATGGAACCTAGCTATCAAGATTCAATAGCCAACTGGTGGAAAGGCACAAGGTTCGAAAGAAAGAAGAAAGCCAGTTGGTTGAAAACTTGAAGTTTTGCTCTTTGTTTATGTTTCTTTTTGTTATTCTGACTAAGACTCCATTTATTCTGTTATCTGCCTAAGTATGTATATGTTTTGTATTTAATTCTGATCAATGAAAATTCGATTTTTCTGGTTGATGAAAGCTCACATCTTGTGAACTTGATGCATGCTTATGAATGATTGTATTTCTCTGCATCTTTGTTCCAAGTTAATAAAATATGGTTCTTTGATCCTGTTAAGGAGTTTTGTCATCATCAAAAAGGGGGAAATTGATAGGATAAAATGTAATAGATTTTGATGAGACAAAACGTGTAATAGACTAGAACTTTAGCTATCTGGATAAGTTTTATATGAAAATATGCTAAGGCAAGGATACTGAAAAGACTTGAAGATTCTGCCAAGTAACTAGGAAGCCGAGTCCCTGCTACCTGCATACTGTATCAAGCAACCAGTAATCAAAGCTGGAAAAGGACGCTACAAGGAACCTGGAGATAGTCAAGGAAGCTGACCTACTTGCTCAAAAAGGATGCTACAAGGAACCTGGAGATGGTTAAGGAAGCTGACTTACTCGAAGAGGATACTACCAGATACATCAGAGTCAATGCAACCTGACTAGCCAGTAGAGTCACTCCAGTTCTAACAAATCAGAATCTGCCATGTGTGAAAAAGCAGTAAGGACACAGTACAAGCAGTCTGCAGAATGAAGTTGCGCAGACAAAGGACAAAGCAGTTGCAGAACAGAATGAAGGCATTTCAGAACAGGTGTCAGAAGATCGGCTGAACCAATCAGGAAGAGACACCTCATCATGCAAATGACTGTCTTTCCAACGGGCAGAAAACTAGCTGATGCCTATATATATGGAAGTCTGATATACAAAGAAACACCAACATATACAACCAAGAGAGAACTGAGAAGCAAACAGACGCGAAGCAAATCTCTTACAAGCACAAGCTTATACACTCAAGTTAATCAGACTGAGCAGCAGCAAGCCAGCTACCTTTGTGATCTTCAGAAGTTCAAGGAGCTTGCTGCATTTGATTGTGTTTAAATCTTTCACCTTATTCTAAGTCTGATAGGAGTCGCTTAGGCAGGAGTTTACACTGCTAAGTTGTAATCTCTCTAAAGAAGAGAAAGGATCCTGTGTGGGTCGGTTAACCTGTGTGGAGATCCTGTGTGGGTCGATAGTTGGTCATTGTGCAGCTACCTGTGTGGATAGAGCTGACAGTTTGTTTAGAGTATAGTTTGTGTTAGCTGAGTCTTTGTAAATCAAACTTGCTTTAACAAAGTTCCTCCTTGTGAAGGAGTAGAGAGGACGTAGAGGGATTACTCCACCCTTGAACCTCTATAAGCTGGCTTGTGTTATTTATAGCTCTCTATCCATCTATCTACATCTGAGCATACTGCATTAAAAAGGGTGTTTCGAAAATCATAAGTATTTCTGCTGTGCATTACATTCTCTGTCTAAGTCCTGAGGTCACTGCCTGAGCAGGAACCTATCGAGCAGTAAGCTTACTAGCTACCTGTTCATCAGGGACTTAACATTCTTTGGAGCAAAAGGTGAAAATTTGATAAGGTTAATTAATCCCCCCCCCTTAAACCCTGGGACCAACAATAGCGGTCGGTTTTCTTTGTGTATCTGCAGCAGCATCTGCAACTATGTGAGCTGGGGAATCACTGTAGTTCATCAGTTAAGGCTCCTTCTCCTCCAAAGGGTCAAGCGTGACTATGTTGGAGAGGTCTTCAACCACTTGCTCATATGCGGGGGAGCTTGAATTATGATGACTTGAGATTCCTTCTCCCCGCATCCTCTTAAGAGTGTGCTGCATCCTGGTCTTCTTAACACTAGCTTGTAGCGCCTATTGCAGCATGGTCTCCTCAGCCTGCTCCACTCCCAAGGTGTCGATTTGCTCTTGCACAAATGCGATGTCGTCGTCCCTTCTTACAGTCTCTACAGCCGGGGCTAGGAAGACTTGGACATCCTCCATTGCTGCTTTCATCGGCAACTCTGCAGAGTGAGATTCTGCAAGAGCTTTACCCTTCCCTTTGTCCTTGGCTCCCTGAGCAGCAGTGCTTCCAGAACGATCTTGCACCAATGCTGCATACTCAGGTTGCAGGAGTGCCAGAATATCTTCTGAATTGGCCCACTCCAAGACTGCTTGCTCCACAGTAAGGAAATCCTTCAACTTCAGCAAGATTTCCCCCTTTGACAGTCTTATCTCCCTCCAAAGACTGTACTGCTGCTCTATATTTCTAGCCGCTGGGAAGATTGGATCAAGCACAGCCTGAGCAACTCCAGAATTGTGCGAAGAGGCTAAGTCAGTAGCCCCTTGTAGATGAGCTTCTTCATCTGGCTGAATCCTTTGATGCTTATCTACTGCAACCAAGCTTGCAGTAGAGAGTTGGGAATCAACAGGTAAGGCAGTCTTCTTCTTGCTGCGTGGGGCCTTCTTGGCCAGGGATGCGTCATCATCTGAGGACGAGGACTAAGGTTCAGGTTCAGCCCTCATTGGTATCCTCTTGATGACGGGAAGAGGACTTTCATCATCATCTTCACCCCCGCTGCCTACAGCTTCATCTTGCAGGGCCAGGGTTACATTCTTTTTGTCTTTAGTTTTCCTCCGTGCAACCCCAGCAGCTACTGTCTTCGGTAGGGTCTTACCCTTCTTCTTCTCTCCGAGATACTTTTCAATAGGAATGGGGGTAGGAGCTGCAAGCTGAAGGTCTAACTTGCAGAGTAAAGAGCAAATGGTGATTCCATAGCTCCTCCTCACTGTGCTCTTCTCTACTTCCTCCAAAATCCTCTTCAAGATGAACCTGGCCCAGTTCACCTTTGCTCCGACCATGATGGCAGACATGATCCAGAACCGAAGATCTGTGCACTTATCGTAACTTTTCGTTCTGCCTTCGATGGAGTATGCACATATGTCATAGAGAAATTCAAACTCCGGTTTGAAGAGCTTTTTCGGGGCACTCCTTTTCACGTCGGCCCCTGCATCTCTGGCTCTAAAGAGATCCCACATCTCTTGGGCGCTCTCTTCCCCATAGGTTGCAAGCTGACCAGGGGTCAAGCCTTCCGACGAGATGTTGAAGGTAGAGGCTACGTCTCTGATGGTTAGAGACTGTTCATCTTTCTCTGCATCCATCCTAAATAGGATGCAGTCTCTCATTTCTTCTTCTATCCTGGCAAAGTTATAGAACCTTTAGACAAACTCAATAGAGAACCCAGCATAGATGGTGGTCAACAACCCTAGAACACGGGTTTGTTCCAACGCATCGAATATCCTTTGGAGAAGAGCGTTGTCGTAGAGACCAGAGTTGTAGACGTGCTTCTGGTTCACTAAACGCCCTTCCAGAGTGTATAATATAACTTATTTAATTAATGATGATATAAATTATGTTGAATTTTGCAGAGGGTGGTGAATGAACCTTGGTCGATTTTGCAAATCTTTTAAAACTTACTGTTCTGCAAGTTACTTGAACTTGCAGCGCCGGACAGTTACTGCTTACAGCACTAGGATGCAGTGGTGCACGCTGTAACTTAGAGTTTTATATGCAGCGGAAAAATAGGTTTTATAATACAAGATTGGTTTTCTCAAATATGATCATTTTCAAAACGTTTTATGCTTATGATAGAGATAAATATGTAAGATAAAGCACAGATAAGAAAGCAATAAAACACTTATGGTTATAGTGGTTCCAAGGTGGTGTAATCCGTCTATGTCCACTCTACTGCTATCTCGAGCAGGAACTTTGTTAAGCAAGATTGGTTTACAGGACACTCCTAACAATCAATCAACTTTACAAAGCAAAACACCTACTAGAGTCCAACGTACACACAGCAACTGCAAACTCTAAAGGCAAACCCACATAAGGTTTCAAACTCCCATACAGGAAAGCTGTCTATCTCCTATACAACTATACAAATAGTAAGGATCTCTCCTATCCACTGCTCGACACCTAAAACAACCTAAGCACACAACAACAAGGTTAAAAAGTATATGGGTTTGTTCTTCAACTGGTACGGTAAAGTGAGCTTCTGAATCCTTCAAAAGATCTTCCACCTTTGAATTGGCTTCACTTCACAGAGGTTGAATGACATGAAACTGAGAGTAGACTTGAGGGAGTATAGCTTGAATGCTTGAATGTTTTTGCGCAAATGTTTCAGAAGTCAGCTTCAGGGTTGCTCATCCTCTATTTATACTTGTATAAGAAATATCCGTTGAAGGGGATATCTCTTATTTGAATTTGAGTGTACTTGATCAAAGGCATGGCTCGCATTTAATGCTACTTGACTTTCTCTTTCGGAGCATTTAATGCGGTAGTTGCAGCTTGCAGCTTTCTGCAGCACGTCAGTCCACGTGGCATCTTTGTATTGACTCCGTGTCTGCAACTTTAATCTTCTCTGGAACGGCTCTATTATTCTTACATGGTTCTTCATTCTTCGTACTGCATTTATCCTTCCTCGAATTACAGGATACTTATTCTATTTGTTATTAGCGTTGTTGACTGTTTGAGCAGTAAGCTTCGCGTTGTATCCTAGGTCTGCTTGCAGCTGTTCATTCTTTACAGCGCTGCTGTAACTTAGACCTTCTTGCAGTAACTTCGTACAGTACTGCTGTATCTTTTCTTACAGTACTCCTGTAACTTTTTCTTGCAGCGATGCTGCATACCGTTCTTTCTTACTTTGTTGCATTGTTGTAACTGTCTTCTTGAAGCTTTGTTGTATCTGCTTTCTTGCAGCAGCTTCGTTCTTATTTTCTCGATGCAGCATAATACTTATGTAAACCTCCATCTTTCAACACCTATACCTAAACTCAACCTAGTCTATGTTTTCACTTAAATATTGTGAAAATTTGGGTACTCAAAACTTCCTATTACATGTTTGGTTTGTCTCATCGAAATCTAAACACTGAAATCCCAACAATATATATATAAGTAGCCGCATGTATGCATATAAAAAAGAAGTTTATTAATATTATAATATATATATTGATTAGTGTCATGGGCCATATATATTAAAGAATTATTATTATTAATATATATAATTCTTATAAATGAAAGTTGCCAGCAAGTGTTGATATAAATTTAATAATAATATAATTACTTTAGAAAAGTTTAGGAGTGAAGTTTAGTGAGGCGGTGGAATCAAGCATGGATATGTCTTTGTTCAGGTTAAATATAAAAGGGTAAGAAAAAGGACAATAGAATCAGGGATACGTGAGAAAAAAAAGATCGAGAGGTAAATTGGAGTTTATATAACCAAAAACTTTGGAAATTTAGATAAATAGAAATTTATTTGCAATTACAAAGTCTAAATTAGTATTCTGTTAACTGATTGTGTTAATTGATAATACGTGAAAATTACGTGTTTCACAAGATTTGATTTATTATTCAGTGATTATTACGAAATAAATGAAGGGTGGGACTAAACACACCCCAAGAACTTCTAAGGACACCCCCATCCATGTGTAAAATCATGTGTAAAATAACACATGAATGGGGTGCACTTAGAAGTTCTTGGGGTGTGTTTAGTCTCACCCTAAATGAATTTATTAGATGGTTGTTGTGAATTGAAGTTGTTAGTGTTATCAAATGGTGTTTTGATGATAAGAAAATGGAACTTTACTTTTGGGTTATATTTATATTGGTCATATGGTGTTTTGTGGAATTACGTGGTGTTTTGTGCACGGATTGTATGATACTTTGTGCACGTGGTGCTTTGTGCACAAAATTATATGATGATGTGTGCACAATCCCGAGGTGCTGTGTACACTAAATATATTAAAAATGAACTATGTGAATGTTGGAGTGTTATAAATGAAATAGTTGATTCCAAAAGGGAATGCATGAGAAAGAATTGTAAAGAATCATATTATCGTGTATAATTTCTGCTTACTGAGATTTATCTCACCTGGTTTATGTTTTGTAAGTAATTCTTGATAAGGTGTAACGTTATGGACGTTCTGGGCAAGCTGTGGAGCTCCTGCAGCATTTTGAGCACTTGTATACATAAATGACAACCTGTTGGGCATGAATGTAGTTTATGTTTCTTTTGCTTTGGGATATTAAGTCTCTTTCTGATATGTTTTGTTACATAGCATCATGCATAGTGAGTTAACCTGAAGCTTGTTTGTGGGTTGCTGGTTTGTTGAAACTCTTTTTATATATGAAAGTGAACGGGGTATTATTGGATATGAGATGATGTTATGCTGTAAAAAAAAAGGATATAACGGGTTTTCAAATTGTGTTATATATTTAAAATTCATTTTATATTTGTTTGAGCAAGTGTGGTCGTGTCAAATATATTTATTCGATCAATTATTAGTATTGTTTTAATTATTTTATTTATTTATTTATTTATTATATTTGTAATTTTATTTATGCCTCAATCAATGTTGTGTATATATATTTAGAGAAGTATAACTAAAACAATTGCATTTATTAATTTTTTTAATTATTATAATTTATTTATTTATGTAATTTTTTTTAATTTATCAAATATGGATTTTTAATCCTTTAAGATAATAATTGTTAAATTTAATTACAATATTATAAAGGGTAGTATTTTGTAAAAAGATTAGTCAAAATATAATACTTACAATCAAAAAGATAAAATCAATAAACAAATTTAATTGTAATAATAATTTTGGAAAATTTTAAGAAAATTAATTGAAATAAAAATAAAGATATAACTAAAACACAAATTGCTTGAGAAATTTGAAATTTATTTTCAAATTTTGATAATTATTTTAAAAATCTAAATATTATTTTTAAAGTTAAAATTTATTTCAAAAATCTTACAATAATTATAAAGTTGTAAAATTTAAATAATAAGACCACAACCCAAAAGTTAGATCTACGAAAAAATAAATCGTAGGGACATATTGAAATAAAAAAATTATGACTTAATTTTTTATTATTATTATTTAGTTTTATATTTATATATGAATATTATATTCATAATTTTATTTATGTATCAATTAATATTGTATATAAAGAAGTTTTGTAATTATTAAATTTTAGTTGTTATTGTAGATATTGTTTGTTTTATATTATGTTAGTTTTTTTTTAATTTATAGAATATAAAATTTTTAATATATTAATATCATAATTTTTAAAATCGACTATAAAAATCATAATCGTACAAAAAAATACTAGTAATAATAACAACACAACCTAATATGGGGAGAGAGAGGAACATTTTCTTGTTACCTATTAGTAACGGCTAGTTTAGGAGAGCCTATTAGTTCTCAGTAGCTTCTCTCCCACAATTGACCGTTGCAAACCATTACTTATTCAAACCCAAACCTCAATTCCCTCTCTACTTCGATCCGCCGCCATTGTCGTCGCAGAGAAGCTCT
Source organism: Scutellaria barbata (assembly GCA_028654395.1). Taxonomy (NCBI): domain Eukaryota; kingdom Viridiplantae; phylum Streptophyta; class Magnoliopsida; order Lamiales; family Lamiaceae; genus Scutellaria; species Scutellaria barbata. The sequence goes on along the minus strand of CM053649.1, from coordinate 5,206,963 downwards.
CTGATTGAGCCCTTTTCTACGACCCTTGAAACTCAAAATTTCAGATATCCACAAATTTTCCGAGCTCAAAGCGATCAACAATCAAGTGGAAAAAATGGATACTCCTCCGAGAAGAAAGAGCGGCTTAAACCTACCGGCATCGATGTCTGAGACATCTTTGCGCCTCGAAACCTTCTCATCCCCCTCCAAAATCAAGCTCTCGTCGCCGCTGAAATCGATGTCTCCGAGGACCATATCGAACCTATCAGCATCCTCATCGCCGTCGAAATCTGTTTCCATTTGTAGCGACAGGTTTATCCCTTGCAGATCTTCGTCCAGACTGCACACCTTTGGGCTGATCGAGAAGGCGTCGCCGGTGATGGAAGGAGGAGGAGGAAGTGAGGCGTATTCGAGGTTGTTGAAAACTGAGCTCTTTGGAACTGATTTTGGGTCCTGTGATGTTGGTGCAGGTAGTTTTAGAGGAGGATCGCCGATGAGTCCCAGCAAGAATATGCTGAGGTTTAAGACGGAGCAGCATTCTTCCGGCCCCAATTCCCCCTTTTCGCCTTCGATTTTGGGCCCAGATAGCGGGCTTTCCGGTGAGGTCTCAACACCACCCAAGCCGCCGAGGAAGGTCCCCAAGACTCCTCACAAGGTACTTTTTTGTAATTCTGTTTTATTGAGGAATAACTGGGAAAGGGGTTGGTAAATTCTCAAGATTTTAGTTGTTGCTTAAGAACATTGATAAATCAAGCTCTTGTATGAAACAATCATCTATTGTAGATGATGTGTAAAATTTTATCATATTTCTAAAATGACTATTGTAGTTTAGGAGCCTTTAATACTATAATTGGTTGTGGGGAAATTTTTGCCTTATGTACACTCATTCTTTACCAAGGAAATGGAGCTGAATGAGTGCAAGATTATAGACCTTTCTCGTTTTTTCAGATTGTGAGTTCTTCAAGCTTATGATCTATAGCTTAAGATGAGCACCAAACAAACTTGGCTGTTTAAGGACCATACAAGAATCTCTAGCGTAGTACATGGCTTGAATCATTGTTTACGTACTCCTTCTGCTCCGCTCTCTGCTTTCATAAAATTAAATATTCAAATTTTGTTGAGCCATGAGCATAAACTTGGAATTACAATATTTTCAGCTTACTGAGTGGTGCGTAATTGCAGGTTCTTGATGCACCATCGCTTCAAGATGACTTCTATTTAAACTTGGTGGACTGGTCTTCTCAGAATGTTCTTGCTGTGGGATTGGGAACTTGTGTTTATTTATGGAGTGCGTCAAATAGTAAAGTGAGTTCTTATTCGTGCTTTGGTTGCTTCTTCTTCTTGTTCAGTTGTGTATGTTGATAGAGCAGTATATAAACTTGGAAGTGAGTGCATCAATTATCTTATTCTCTGTGGTCATTAATACACAGGTAACAAAATTGTGTGATTTGGGACCCAATGACAGTGTCTGTTCGGTCCAATGGACTCGAGAAGGGTCATACATTTCAGTTGGCACAAACCTTGGTCAAGTTCAGGTAAATAGAACTAACTGGCTGTATAATTTTGGTGTGAAAATAGCACTATAAACCTTCATTTGAAAGATGAAAGCAAGTTAACTTCCTCATTTAGGTTTGGGATGGAACTCAATGCAAGCGTGTTAGAACAATGGCTGGACATCAGACAAGAGCTGGCGTATTGGCGTGGAGTTCACGCATTTTATCCTCTGGAAGCAGAGACAGAAACATTCTTCAGCATGATCTTCGTGTTCCAAGTGATTATGTTAGCAAGTTAATTGGCCACAAATCCGAGGTAAAAGCTTATGATCACATTCTTCATCTCATCGATTTGTTTCACTTCAATCCTTAGACCACTTTATCCTAGCATTTGGACACCATAGGTATGTGGACTGAAATGGTCACATGATGATAGAGAACTCGCATCTGGTGGCAATGACAATCAGGTACTTTAGCTATTCGTCAATATGATAATCATAACCCAAATTCAATGCCATTAAGAACTATCACTGAATAAGGTTATTTTTTTTGCATCCATATTGAGGGATTCAGCTATTGGTGTGGAATCAACACTCCCAGCAACCTATTTTGAAACTGATGGAGCATACGGCTGCTGTCAAGGCCATAACATGGTCGCCTCACCAGAATGGTCTTCTGGCATCGGGAGGAGGAACAGCTGATCGTTGCATTCGTTTTTGGAATACAACCAGTGGCAATCAATTAAATAGTGTGGACACTGGAAGCCAGGTTGGATTAAGAATCTTCTACAATTATTATGTGTCTTGCTAGTACATAGCTATTGTCAAAAGGTTAATGCTGTTGTTCTTGTAGGTATGCAATCTAGCATGGAGTAAAAATGTGAACGAAATCGTGAGCACTCATGGATATTCTCAGAATCAAATAATGGTGTGGAAGTATCCAACTATGTCCAAGGTAAAAATGCTGGTTTTCTTTACTTATATGTGTTTGTTTTTCGTTATTTTTTATGATTGATTACTAAGAGAAGTTCGATTATTTAGGTTGCAACATTGACAGGACATAGTTTGCGGGTGCTGTACTTGGCTATGTCTCCTGATGGTCAGGTATCATCATACAAAACCTTTCAGCTCTCAAGCACATTGATTTAACCTTTGCAGTTTTGGATGTCTTTTCATGAAGTCTTACGAAACATTTTGTACCTAACTTGTTCTTTTCAGACAATAGTGACGGGAGCAGGGGATGAAACACTCAGATTTTGGAATGTTTTTCCATCCGTTAGAATGCCTGTAAGTGGTGGATATATTACCATTGATTTTGCTTCAAGAATTCAGTATGTCAGAATCTTGGACTGGGTTTTCTGAGATGTTAACCACTCATATATATCGTATTTGTGATTTACAGACACCAGTGAAGGACACAGGCCTTTGGTCTTTAGGCAGAACTCAAATCCGATGAAGATGTGATATAGTAAATAATAGTCCTGTAAATTCCTCGAGCATAAACACAGGCACAAAGGAGGAAGAATCACATATTTATTTATTCTTTAAATTTTTTATTTTTATTGAGCTTTGGAAATTGTAAAGTAAAATTTTGTTCTTTTTTCCAACTTGTGCAGGATTTATAGAATAAAATGTATCATACTTTTGAGTTGAGATGAAAAAAGAGCCATAGAACTGATGTATCATTATAAAAAAAAGATTAAATTTCCATTTCTCTTTCGTCTGTGTTTGAGATCTGTACAATCACAGCTCAAACAAATTTCAAACAAATTTGGCCAGTCAACTAAAATTCCCACGTGGGGATAATCGACAACCTGTACTCGTGTTTCTCCCACCACGCTTAGCAAATAACATTCAATATTTCTTGCTAAAACACGTGGGGAATATGTTTCTAGATTTTCTTTTTCTGTTGGAAACCCTGGCAGATGAGATAGATCTCCCTGGAACATGATTTAGTTGCTTTAGGTCTCAACCATGATGCCTTTCTGAAGAGTGGTTTGCATATTTTGGTGAATTCTGGAGAAGAAGAACCAGGCGAGCATAATCAGAATAACGTAAGAAAATCGCACCAAAGAGAAAAAATAGACACCAACCTCGAGAATCTTCACTTTCCAGAAACTTAACAATTAGGTGGCCACCTGGTCTTAGCAAACCATCAACATCCTCCGGCACAGAGCCAGAGCTACTTGATTGCAGTTCGTCTGGCGCATTATTTTCTGTGTCATCCCTCCCAATTGCCAAATCAATTGCTCGCATCCCCAGTTCTGCAGATAGAGCTGCATCTCTACTTGTGATTCCAGAAACTAAGGGACACATATCGGAGAGTATGACGGAGAACCCTTTTTGCTGCAAATTGAGCAATGAAATATGCATCAGCGTTGGTTCAGTCAGGGACCAAGAAAGATCATTATAAGTTAATGTTCCTTGATGTCATAGTAACTTGTAGGAAGATTTACTATCGGAAAATGCCAACAAGGTAATAGACACTTTATGGCATTAATTCTGAGCCCTCAAGTTAAAAAACTGATATCCATGCATTGATAGAACATATGTCAGCCAAAATTTTGAGGTAACCGACATTAGAATTATATCCTTACTCATGGTGTTAAAGATGACAGGTATTGTACTCAAATTTGTCAAATCAAAATGTCTTCACCTTAGTTTGAAGTGAACTAGATTTGGACTGATACTGGAGGCTTTTGCAATCTATATTATTTACGATTTTCAGTGCCAAAACTGTGGTTTAGGGTAAAGGAACCTGGAGTTGAATCACTAAGTCCAATTTCTGTTCCTCATAAACACTAGAAAAATATTTCAGAGTTTTGGCAAACAAACCCAAATTTTCAAAACAATCCTACTTGTGATACTCAACACCTCAAAGAAGCTATTACAATGCTAGTATCTGGCAGCATCAATTGAGGGCATTGTAATCATGATGGAAAATAATTTCTGAGGTCCTAGAAGGTAAGAAGTATTATTTGTGATGTATCGATTTAAAATGGAGAAGGGTATCAACATAAAACTTGGAAGTCCTGCTATTATAGCTAAGAATGTGAATAAGGGAGTTCCCTTGAAAAAGTAACACAACTTGCTTTCAACTACTTTTGGCAAACCAAACGCATCAGCAAATTCTTTTCACACAAATACCAGCCCTTGCACAATTTCTGTTAGCACAAACATTTTGGTTTTTTCATAAAGGATAAGAACTAGATAAGAGTCTCTTCTGCAAAAAAATTGATACTGACAAGACAAATAGAACATTCCTGCATTGATCTGAAAATTCGAAGCTCAATAGTAAGTCGTATACCCTAGGGGAAAGTGCTCTGACTTGCTCTCTCGGTAGGTTCATGATATCAGCACAGAAAGTTGTAACCCTTGCATCACAGTACATAGACGGAACCTTCACCTTCTGCTCTGCAACACAACCAACCAACATTCACAACAATATATATATAAAACTAACACATACTATCAACAATGTCAAGCGAAAAACATACAGATGAATATATGAACAATTACTTTAACATCAATTCCCACAACTACTCCTCCCTTCTCCAATGGACCCAAGTTCTGACATGCCACCTGCATTACCAAATAACTGAAATTACATTACATTTTTTTCATGTCAAATAAATAATCGCCATTATTGAACAAGCGCAAACGACAAGCATCTGAACACACACACATAGAAGCACAAATAACGGTAATCATTACGGTAAATCTGCACCTGAAGCCAAGCACCAGGAGCACAACCAAGATCAAGAACAGAAGAACCAGCGGTTATGATTTTGTACTGCTTCTGCATCTGAATCAACTGCAATTCCCATTTCCAATCACAAATAAAGAATATCAATGCTAACGATTTAAATACACAAAATTTACATCTGGGCACATTTTTATACGCGTGCGCTATGAATAACTGTACACAGAAAAAATTGCTATAATTAACCGAAAAATTAAAAAAGAGAGAAAAAGGAGGACCTTGAAAGCAGAGCGGGCAACATAACCAAGGCGCTGGGCTTCTCTGTAGAAGAAATCAGCAGTTCCACTCATTTCTTCCGCCTGCACAACTGAACTTTTGGGAGTATTGAAAAATGCAAATCAAATTGGGGTTTTAGGGTTTCGGCCGAGGGTAGTGATAAATGTAAACAGTACCTAAATTACTAGAGTGAGACGGGGGCCCGGATCTTGCCCCCAACCCGCTCCAGATCCGGCCCTTTTTTTTTTTTTTTCCCTAAACCTTTTTCTCTCGTTCATTTTCATGCTGCAACTCTTTGTCAAGTTTGTGTTCATTTCATATTTTTGCTATAATTAGTTGGGAAGTCGTGTTTTCTTTTAATTCTCTTTTCTCGCTTTTCTTTATTTCTGCACATTAGTTAAAAGATGTCATTCCATTAAGTTGTTGCGTCGTGGTTTTGGGTCTATAATTTGTACTCGCATGCATGGGATTATATCACACATGCACATGCTTTGTGAAGGGTATGAAAAACAAAATTCGAATCTTCTTTCTCTCTCTAAATTTTTTGGTTCCTCTCCTTCTCTCATCATCATACGAGCACTCACGAATTCCAATAGTTGTATTCGTAACAAGTGGCCTCAGAGCCAGTGCTACACAATACTATGGTTGTTAAGAATCATGGACAAAGGATCGATGCTTTAGAACAACAAGTATCACAGTTATTGTCCGGACAATCGACGATTTTGCAATCTCAAACTCAAGTGGAAGCTCGGCTCGAATCAAAACTGAAAAGTATTGAGTAAGTGCTTAAAACTCAGATCATTCATGTGTTGAAAGAGCAACAAAACACCATAACGGATAGAGGTAAGGAGACTGTTAATTCTTCTATTCCGTCTAATACCTCAGGTTATAGCTCGGGAAGTGGGGTTAATATCAATTGCGATAGAAATGAAGCATGTATATTATCCTCTGCACTAATGAATTAAATAAGTGGGAATCAAGGGCAATTGAGTGGTAAATTGCCTAAACTGGAATTTCCTAAATTTAATGGTGAGACTCCTAGAATGTGGCTAAGGAAATGTTATAGATATTTCTTCTATTATGATATGATAGATTATGACAATTTGAGTTTAGTGGCTATGAATCTGGAGGGAGTAGCAGATCGTTGGTTTGTGGAGTGTGGATGAGAGGAATAATATTGCATGCGATGAATTTACTAGGATGGTGATTGATAGATTTCTGAGTTCTTGGGATGGAAGTTTGGTTGCTCATGTCAATAAATTAAGGCAAAGTGGTTTGGTACAATCATTTATTAATGAATTTGAGGAGATGAAGGCCTTAATGAAGGAACATAACAGAGGGTTTACCAGTGAGTATTTTGTGGAAAGTTTTATTGGTGGACTTAAGGAAGAGATTGGCAAGATGGTTTGCGATTCAAAAACCTACAACCTTGTTAGCTACAACTCAGTTAGCCATCCAATATGAGGAGATAGTTAATCTACTCACAAAAGGATAAAGGACTTCCACCAAATTTATACATAATGCTTCTGCAGTGAGTAGTAAGACTGAGATTGGGATGCCAAAGCCTAAATATTCACCTATTAAGAGGCTTACACCTGATGAAGTAAAAACAAGAAGAGAGAAGAATTTATGTTTTAACTGTGATGAGGTCTTTCACATAGATCATAAGTGCAAGAAGTTATACCTTATCTTGTCAGAAGATGGAGATACACCTCAAATTGAAATATTGGAGGTAGAGGAAGTTATAAATGACCAAAATGAGCCACATATCTCTTTGAATGTTGTTGTTGGCTATTTTCATGCTGATACAATTAAGCTCTTAGGCAGGTCATCTAATCAAGAGTTGATCATCCTTTTAGATATTGGAAGTACTCACAGTTTCCTACATCCAACTATTGCTGAGAGATTGAGATGTACAGTGGAATACACTACCCATTTGAGTGTCACAATGGCAGATAGAAATAAGGTGGAGTGTAATTCAAAATGTCCTCATTTTGAGTGGGAAATGGGAGAGTGCAAGTTCATCACCTCAGTGAGATTATTGAAGTTGTGAGGATGTGATATGGTGATAGGTGTTGATCTACTTAGCCAGTTGGGATAAATCCTGTTGGATTTCAAGGAGCATACAATGTGAAGGGAAAGTTGATTAAGCTACAGGGCATTCAGCCAGAGGTGAGATTGAGTATGGCTTCAGTGAAGCAAATTAATAAATAGGTGAAGAAGGGAAGGGATTCAGTGGAAGCCTATCTATGTGTTATATCTACTCAAGAGCACTCAAAAATCAGTAAAGAACCACCAAAATTTTTTTCTCTCCTAGATGAGTTTGGGCAGGTGTTTGAAGTTCCCAAAAAGTTACTCCTGAGAGAAATATGGATCATAAAATACCAATCAAACTTGGTGCATCCCCAATCAAGCAGCAGGCTTATAAATACCTTCTTAAGGCAAGAGATTGAAAAGTTAGTCTAAGAGATGTTGGATACTAGAGTAATAAGGTTTAGTAACAGCCCATACTCATCTCATGTATTATTGGTAAGAAAAATGATGGGAGTTGGAGGTTTTATGTGAATTATAGGAAACTCAATGCTACTACTATTAAGGACAGCTATCTCATTCCTCTTATTGATGACTTGCTGGATGAACTTCATGGTGCACAGGTGTTCTCTAAGATAGACCTTAGAGCTGGATATTACCAAATAAGGGTGGAAGAGGCAGATATACACAAGACTGCATTCATTACTTCATCAGGCATGTATGAATTTGTGGTGATGCCATTTGGCTTAACTAATGCTCCTGCTACATTTTAGTCAATGATGAATCAAGTCTTCTGTGCATTCCTAAGAGACTTTGTTCTTGTATTTTTTGATGATATCTTAGCTTACAACAAGAGCTTGGGAGAGCATCTAGTGCATTTGAGGTTAGTTCTAGATACTGTTGGGATTTCGATGTTTAAATTTTGATGAGACAAAACATATATATAATAGGACGTTTTGAGTACCCCATTTTTCACAATGTTTAAATGAAGACATAGACTAGTTTTGAGTCTAGATATAAGTGCTGAAAGATAGAGGTTCTCATAAGTTACTTAGCTGCATCGAGCATATCAGAAAGATGCTGCTGCAAGAAAGCAGATACAGCATCGCTGTAAGAAAGCAGTTACAGCATCGAGCAAAGTAAGAAAGAACGGCATGCAGCATCACTGCAAGTATAGGATACAGAAGTACTGCAAGAAAAAGGATACAGCAGTACTGCCCGAAGATACTGCAAGCACCTTAGTTACAGTAGCACTGCAAGAGAGTATCAACTGCAAGAAGACCTAGGATACAGCACAGAGCTTACTGTCCAAATAATCAACAGCGCCTATCACAAACAAAGAAGTATCCTGCAATCCGAGGAAGGATAAATGCAGTACAAGGAATAAAGATTCAAGCAAGAATAAATAGAGCCGTTCGAGACAAGATCAAAGTTGTAGAAACAGAGCCAATACAAAGATGTCACGTGGACTGACGCGCTACAGAAAGCTGCTAGCCGCAACTGCCACATTAATTACTCTGGAAGAGAAAGTCAAGTCGCATTAAATGCGAGCTATACCTTTGATCAAGTACTTCAAATTCAAAAGAGAGATGTCTCCTTCAACGGACATCTTCTCCTACAAGTATAAATAGAGGATGAGAAACACTGAAGCTGGTTACTGAAACATTTGCGCAAAAACTCACAAGCTTTCAAGTTACAAACATTCAAGTCTATCATCAGTTTCAGTCATTCAACCTCTGTAAAGTGAAGCAAGCTCAAAGCTGAAAGATCCTTTGAATGATTCAGAAGCTCACTTCACCGCACCAGTTGAAGAACAAAACATATACTTTTAACCTTGTTGCTGTGTGCTTAGGTTGTTTTAGAGGTGTCGAGCAATTGATAGGAGAGATCCTTGTTGTTTGTATAAGTTGTCTAGAGTTAGGCAGCTTCCCTGTGTGGGTTAGTCTTTAGAGTTTGCAGTTGTTGTGTGTATGCTGGACTCTAGTAGGTTGTTGCTTTGTAAAGTTGATAGATTGTTAGGAAGGTCCTGTAATTCAATCTTGTTTAACGAAGTTCCTGCTCGAGGAGCAGTAGAGTGGACGTAGAAGGATTACACCACCTTCAAACCACTATAAGCCATAAGTGTTTTATTGTTTTCTTATCTGTGCTTATTTCATATTCATATTTATCTATCTCATATGCATAAAAATGTTTTGAGAAGGATCATATTTGAGAAAACCAGCCTTGTGTTATAAATCGTAATTTTCCGCTACGTATAAAACTCTAGTTACAGCGTGCAGCACTACATCCTAGTGCTGTAAGCAGTAACTGTCTGGCGCTGTAAGTTCAAGTAACTTGCAGAGCATAAAGGTTTTTCGAAAGATTTACAAAATCGACCAAGGTTCATTCACCACCCCCCCCATCTCTGAACCTCGAACACCACTTGGGACCAACAGATACTTTGGCCAGAAACAGCGTATTTGCCAAGAAATCAAAATGTATATTTAGCCAAAAGGAGGTGGAATATTTAGGCCATGTGATTGGCAACCAGGATGTAAGAGCAAATGGAGAAAAGATTTAAGCCATGACCCTTTAACCTCAACCAACATCAGCAAAAGCATTGAGGGGATTCTTGGGATTAACTGGTTATTACAGAAAATTCATCAGGAATTATGGGATTATTGCTAAGCCACTGACTAATCTCACTAAAAAGGGAAAATTCTAATGGACAGCTGAAGCTGAGGAAGTCTTTCATGCCCTGAAGTAGGCTATGACTACTACACCAGTTCTTCAGTTGCCAAATTTCACTAAACAATTTATAGTGAAAGTCCATGCTTGCTATCAAGGATTGTGAGCTATACTGATGCAAGACCATCATCCTCTGGCCTTCATTAAGCTTTAAGGGTTAAGAATTTGGGGTTATCCATTTATGAAAAGGAGTTCCTAGCTATAATATTAGCAGTGGAAAAATGGAGAGCTTATCTTTTGCATGCCTCTTTTATCATTAAAACTGATTACAGGAGCCTCAAGTACCTTCTTCAACAAAAAAAATCTACACCTCTTCAGCATAAGTATCTTACAAAGCTCTTGAGGTTTGATTACAAGATTGAATACGAGAAGGGGGTAGAGAACAAGATTGCTGATTCCCTTTCTAGAAGAGATACTCTTGGAGTGGGGTGTTATTTGCTCTCTACTGTGCAACCAACTTGGGTGAGTGAGATCATCAAAAGTTATCAAGGGGATTTTGAAGTACAAGCCCTTATAGCTGAGTGTGTTACCATTACATTCAATGTTTCCTTTTACAGTTACACTGGTGGGTTGCTCAGATACAAGTGTCTGTTACTGATTGGGAATGATACCACATTGAGGTCTAAGATTGTGGATTATATGCATAGCTCAAGCATTAGAAGATACTTTGTAGTGATAGCCACATATCAAAGGCTTACCACTATCTTTTGGTGGTCTGGAGCTAGACAACAAGTACAACATTTTATCAATGCTTGCCATATTTGTCAAATCAACAAACATGAAAATATTCACAATCCTGGATTATTGCGTCCACTTACAATCCCTTCTTAGGCTTAGGTTCAGATTTATATGGATTTTATTGAGCAACTCCCACTTTCTGGAAGAAATGATACTATATGGGTTATGGTGGACAGGTTTTCAAAGTACAGTCATTTCATCCCCTTAGCTCATCTTTTTTCTGCATCTGCACTTGCTTATCTTTTTTTGGACACAGTGTACCAACTACATGGCTTACCTCATGGAATAGTATCTCATAGAGATAAAGTGTTTACTAGCCAATTTTGGCAGCAACTTCTGAAATTAATTGGAGTGGAACAGCATATGAGTAGGCCATGTTCAAGTTCTTGCCAAGATTGGTACATCTGCATATAAACTCCTCTTGTCTTCATCTGCCAAAATCCATCCTGTCTTTCATGTCTCTCTTTTCAAAAGGAAAGTTAAGTCATGTTTCCTCTACTACTACCACTTTACCAGAGTTTGATAATGATGGCAAAGTGTTGCTCAAACCAGTGAAGGTTCTTGCCCGCCGATTGGTGAAGCAGGGTAATCTTCCAGCAACTCAACTTCTTGTTAGTTGGGCACATCTACCTGAGACTGAAGCTACATGGGAGTTTTATGATGAGATTACAGCTAAATTTCAAGATTTGTTATCTTGAGGACAAGACTTGCAGAAGGGGGAGAGTAATGTCAAGTTCACGTTCATTTCATATTTTTGTTATGATTAGTTAGGAAGTCATGTTTTTTTATTCTCTTTTCACGCTTTTCTTTATTTCTACATATTAGTTAAATGGTGTCGTTCTATTATGTTTCTGCATCGTCATTTTGGATCTATGATTTATACTCGCGTGTATGGGATTATATCACTCATGTACATGCTTTGTGAAGGGTATGAAAAACAGAATTCAGATCTTCTTTCTCTCTCTAAATTTTCTGGTTCCTCTCATTCTCTCATCATCATACGAGCACTCGCGAATTCCAATAGCTGTGTTCGTAACACTCTTCCTCTCTTTTCTCCTTTTCTTCATCTTCTTCTTTTTTTCTTTTTTGATTTTACCGATGTCACTCAACATATTCTATTCTCATATGTTTCGAATAGAAAATGCAAATCATATTCTGATTATGATAAAAATCTAGATGTTGATAAAAAAAAAGATGTTTTCTTCTCTTATTCACTATAGATGCACTTTCTTCTTCTTTTTCACCATGACTGTAATCTTTTCTTCTTCTTAGTTTTATTTGTATGGTATTATCTTATTATTCGTACACAGCCATCAAACTCACCCAACTTTACATCATGTGTGGTTTTTTAATATTTCAGTTTGATGGTTATTGATTGAGTATTATGAATTTACAGAAATTTAGGGAAAGAAGATGATAAAAATTGTGTATTTGAGACATTATAGAACATATGTAATAATTGTAAGATACTTATATAATACTTGAAAGGAACATGTGTAATACATGTAAGGTACTTATGTAATACTTGAAAAGAATATGTGTAATATCTATAAGGCACTTATGTAATACCTGAAACGAACATATGTAAACATGTATAATACCTGTAAGGTAATTCTGTAATACTTGAAATAAACATCTATAATATCTATAAGACACTTATGTAATACCTGAAATGAACATGTGTAATACATGTAAGTTAAGTGTAATACTAATACTTGAAAAGAACATGTGTGATACATGTAAGGTATTTATGTAATACTTGAAAGAACATGTGTAATACATGTAAGGTATTTATTTATTTATTTAATACCTGAAATGAACATATGTAATACATGTAGGGTACCTTAAGAGTATACAACTAATATCTTCATTGAAAAAACTTAAAATTTCAAATGTTTCATCTTCTTCTCAAAAATCACCAAATCATGATTTCATATTGTTTGAAATAATAGATTTTCAATGTTTTAAAATTATTGTAATAAATTGTGATTTGAAATCAATTATCTAAATTTATAAAAATGAGTAAAAGAGAAGAGGAAGAAGAAAAAACCTCATAAATGACTTCATGGAGATTTGAAGTAGAATAAGAACAAGAAGATAGAGAAGAAGAAGAATGTGATGTTGCTTCGGTTTGACGTGCGTCTTCTCGGAACCAAAAACTCGGAATCTTGACCGATCGGATCCAACGAACCTGCAAAACAGACACCGGGAGAGGTTCCCGACGAAGGGACTCCGACGCTCAAGTCAGTCGAAAAGCTCTGAAATCTCTCAAGTAATATGATGTGTGTAATTTTGTGTATTGCGTGTGTGAAAAGTGAAAAGAACAAGGGTATAAATACTCCCTGATACCGTTGTAGTTGGAATAGGAGTCTTATTTGCGATTGAAGTAGGAGTCCTCCGAAAATCAAGGGTTAGCTCGATATCAGCCTAGAAATCAGGGATATGAATAACAAACCCATGAAAATAGCGGGCAGTTAAGATCACTTCGCTCTCCTCTCATCATTCAGTTCGTAGAATCATACCGAGCCAATGTAGTTCGCCGGAACAAGCATAGTTCGCCTATCAAAGTAGCTCGCTCACATCAACCTAAACTGAGTAGGAAACCCGGTCCGAATAAGTTCGGTCGTAGTTAGTTCGGTTCGGTTTGATTCATTCAGTTCATCCATAACAGAATGTACAAAACAAAGAAGAAGAATAACAAATTGATAAGAAAAAAGATTAAAAAGGAGGAGAGAGAATTAAAAAAAAAGGAAGAAGAAGAAAACAGTATTGTTTTTACATTAATATTTGAAAGGTAACAATGTGATACCTTAAAAATAAATGTATGATACTTTAAAATATAAATATTCAGGTGGTGCGCGGTGCACATAAGCTATAATATGATTACACGTGGAAGCAGTTCACGCATTGGGTCCGGCTGAGGGCACGGATTCCTTGTGGATATAAATTTTGGTGATATTACAATTACTACTTTTTAAACGTACCGCTAACTTCTTTTAGTTTCGTCCAATAGGTTCAAATTTATATTTTTATAGATTGGGTAATATTATTTAATTGCATTATCCTAGAGTCGGTGATTTTGCCAATCATGTAATATTATTTATTTGAATAATCCTAAATTAGGAGATTTTACCGATTGTATGAGTATCAATTTTTCAAGATTTTTTCTCAAATCTATCAAAACTCAATTTATATTCATATTATATTGTTAAATTATTAAAAATCATAAACTCTCAAACAATCAAACTGACAAGTTTTACTGCCATTATCTATTTTTTATTTATTTTATGATTATTACTAATATTATTCAACTCAAGTTGAAAAGTAAATATATTTTTCATTTTTCTAATTTGCTACAACTTAATTTCAAAAAATAAATGGGAAATACCATGATTTGATGTTTGGATCGGGGTATTTGTGAATTTTTCAAGTTTGGATTTGAATTTCGGGCTAAGATTAGCAAGCTTGGGATTTCGAAATCTTGTGCTTGTAGAATATTGTCGAACATGAATTCTTGTTCATGTCATACTTTAGGAAAAAAAAATGTTTTCTTGAATTGTTTTTATTTTTTTGCTACTCTTTTTTCCCTGAAGTGATTTTAATTAGAGATACCCAATTGTTCTAACAGAAATAAATTTCAAGATTTGTACATTTAATAAAAGGGTATGAAGTGTTTCTCTTCAATAACTATAACACAAAATAAAAAAATTCATTTTTGTAAGAGTACATGTTTTTTATCCAAATTTAAGATCAAATTAGTAAACTAACTTAAGTTGGTGTATTTTGGCTAAAGATAAATATTGTTCTCACTCATTTAAATCACGAAGTTCATATTAGATCTCAAAACTCGATTTCGATCGTGATGACTAGGTAGTGATGATTAGATCATAAAGGTACCTTAGGTTAAATCATGAAGTTGTTAAACTACGAAGCTCATATTAGATATCAAAACTTGAGTTAGATTATGATGGTTAGGTAGCAAATAGTGAGATCATCAAGTTCATATTAGATTACAAAACTCGGGTAAGATCACGAAGTTCATATAAAATCACGAAACTCGGCTAAGATCATAAAGTTCAAGAGTATTTAAGGTATTTGAAAAAGATTTGAATAAAAAAAAATTATGAGATAGATTAAGAAAAAAAAAATTTATTTTATCATGATTATTGGTTAGAAAGTCACATTGTCGTTTACATAAAATTGGAAGTTTTACTAGATTTTTCAAGTTGCAACACTACTCAAAAGTTGTGCTTTTTTTTCCCCAATCTGTTTTCTTTCAATTAAAGCTTTTATTATTTTATTTTATTTTCCTATAATTACCCTTATAACAAAAAGGGATAAAGTTTAAAATTCTTGTAATCGAACATCAAATACCATGCAATTATAGTCTCATGCAGTAGGTGCACATTCAAAAGAGTTTGCATTCTTATTAAATGCTTGTAATGCCTAAGAAGTTTCTTAAATGTCTTGTATCATGAATCTTTATAGAATTTATAGTCAAAATTCTTGTCGAAGAAGTTGTTGACCATGTAGGATGTCATTTTATATACGTTGTTTAAATAGATCATCTCTCTAGACATGGAGCAAGTGGGTTTATCAACCATGGGGACAATGGAAGTCACCAAACTTAATATCATCTCAATTTAAGATTAAATAAAAAAAACCTATTATTGCTCAAATCCCAACAACTATACTAACATTTGATTGAGTATGGGTGTAATTTTCAGAAGATGAATGTACAGAAAACCCCACAACTAGGGATTTGCTTATGAAAAAGTCAAGGCATGAAGCCATTAAACTATTGCATTATTCTGCAGATTATGAGGTAGATGATAAGTTAGGAAAACGAGGCAAGGATTTAAGCTCGATGACCTAATCAGTGACGCATTTTACTCCTAAAAAATGTTTAACTAAAGAAAAGATTGGCCGCATATTACTCTTGCAGGTCAATCACTAACATGTACCTAATAAGCAAATATATAAGGATTCAGAAAGAACAAATAAAATAAAATAAAAACACAGAACAATGTTAAAGAAATTGCCATATATAAGTGAAATGCTAAAAAATACAAGAAATAAAAAGCTAAGCAGGATCACCCACTCACAACAAGATCTATGTTACATTTCCCTTATATGACATCATTTAGAATAGCATTATTGGACTAATTAAACGTAAATACCAGCTAGAGCCATTAGCAATAAGAAATGTCTCCTTTTTCTCCCCAACACTAGCAAATTTTCTACTATACCAATGCATGCTTTTGATAGAACAAAAAGTTTCAGGCTAGAGTGTAGCTTGAGCACTTGCCTTTTTTTCTGCCTGATTGACCATCACATGAGGTGACCATTGATGTCGGTTCCAGGTAGTAAGAAGATGAAATCAGCGGAACAGCATCCTAACATTAATTAAAATATTAAACATATAATTCCATATATAACGAGAAAAGATTAAGGTTTAAGTAACTGGAAAGATGATGTACCTTTATGGAAGAGAAGTTCATATCCGATGAATGATGCAGAAGCCAGCATGGTCAGTGACTGATGATCTTCCATTCAAACATTTGATTTTTAATAAGCAGGCCTCCAAGAAGAAACTGCATATACAATGCGTCCCTTCCATCCTTGCAACAACCATTGACCATCTTTATCTATCACGAAATCCTTATGGTAAGACAACTTGACTCTGTTTCTAGACCGTGACATTATCTCCTCGTCCAGAGGAAGCTGCTCGAAGCCAGCCCTTATATTCCGAACTTGCCATTGCTTGTACGTCTCTGGTCTCTCGACCCTTTCAGCACCTTCACATGCAATAACGTTCATCGCCTCCCCTCCAAACACTACTTTCTCAAGAAGCATTCTCTCATGAATTTCTCGGGGAATATTGGCATCTAGCATATCAAAGAAAGCTGAATAATGAAACAATGCTTCACGGAATCTTGTAATAAAAAAGGGGGCGTTATAGGCACCATTCACTATTCCTAGCACAAAAACAGCCGGGTTCATCTTCCTGATAAGGTTCAGGACGATATTCCTTGGACTGTTTACCATCACAGTTTCATCTAGTAGATTCCTGAACCTAAATAGACAGCTCACAGCAAGCAACTCATCATTGTTGATTTTAAGATCTTCAAGTTTAATTGTTTCCCACTTTTGAGCAATAGCATTGAACTCAAATGGAACTTTAAATGTCTTGGCATAACCAGCTAATCGTCTTCCTGTCTCTTTAACCCTTTCTGCTGGTCGAAAACCTGGACAAGGAAGATCGATACCAGTGATACGAACTCTTGGGGGCCCACCAGGTCTAGCTGAAAGATGTTGAAAAAAGCAGGGCCACTGGAAACCATAGAGAATACCAAAATCAATAATGTGAAGCCTTGTTACCTTCGCAGAGACTTTTATAATGGTTCTATTTGAAAAGAAATTACAGATCTTCCTAAATGGACAGGTAGCAACATATATATGATATGCTTTCAAGATGTCAGCAGCAGATGGAGGCAAATTCATAAGATATGAATATATCTGAGTTCCAGAACCAGCCATACGTGCCTCAAGGCCATTAGCAAAATAATGTGCCAACCTTTGCATTCCATCTCCCGTTGGGGTGGCATGCTGTCTAATCTGCTTGAGAAACTCATTTGCAGTCCTACGATCATCAGCTGCAACGGCTTGGGCACAAAGGGTCAATAGGGTTCTCATATCCACAACATTCCTTTTGCCTTGTTTCTTCTTACCACTGCTTTTGCCACCACTGGATCCCTTCAAGTGATTATTCTGTTGAGAGCTCTTAGTTATTTCATTCAATGCTTCACGAAGGGCGGTTTCATTTTTCCCTCCACTGCACAAAAGGACCCTATCAAACATTTCGGAACTCACAGTTGATTCAGCATAAACAGCTGATTGTTTGTTACTCCTTTCCTCAGGCAAACCCATGCTCTCATGATATGAATTCTTTTTCCCCCTTGGCACATCAGTATATTCATTATTATCAATTCTCCTTTCAACCTTAACTGCGATATTAACAGAGCCTTCCTTTGGCAAAGGATCACCATACCCTAAAGTGGCAATCAAATTATTTCCATTAGGAAGAAACTTGTTTGCTTCTTCTGCTCCCTTCTGAAATTGCAAAGCTGATTGACTGTCACCAAATATATCAGGAACTCTAAGGGTACTCACAGGAGAATCTATTGGACCATCGGTAATAGTACCATTGTTACCTGATGAACCGTAAGAAGACTGAGAAGTCGATTGTGACATAATATTGGCAGTATCATGATGTCCATCCAACATATTGCAGTTAGGATCAGAAATCCAATCAGGACATAATGTTTCAGTAACACAGGAAACACAACAATCATTAACTCCGGATATCTCTCCATCAGGGTTCTCAGAGGCATAATTTAAATTTGATACATGCTGATAATCTGCAGACACAGGATATTTCTCCCCAATAACCTCGTAAAGTGATTTTTCTGCAGCTTGAAGGGCTGCAGACTGTTGAAACGTGCTTGTTTTCTCTTCCACATCCTCTTCCATGAGGATATGATTTATATACTTGAGTACTGCATCACTAAAATCAAGATCCTCAGGAGAATCACCTTCTGATGATTGGGCATTGCTGTCAAAATTTAAAAAGCTAGAAACTGGTATATCATCTGCACGACTCCCAGTTGGATCACTAACTCTCAAATTGTTGATTGCATTGGGATCCAAAAATATTGGAACAGCTTGGTCATTAAATTTGATTCGAGACTTTGTGCCACTGCCATCATAACCCCAAAGGTTTGATCCATGACCTTCTATTTCATAGGAACCGTTCATCGTAGAAAATACACCTAAATTCTGGAAACTTTTGTACCAGATAGGTTCACGTCTACCGCCAGACTAATCAAATGTACGTTGTAACATGAGCCACACTGTTGAAAATTGCAAGCTTATAAACAAGACTTCTAGAGGCTAGAAACTGAAATCCTGAAACAAGCACCCACACACAATAACACAAAATTCCTATCAATAAAGAAGAAATCTGACTTCATGAACATCAAATCTTCCAGAGAGACAAATTAAGACTAAAAATATCACACAAAAAGAACAACCAAAAATCTCAGAATGTCACATAAACCACATCTAACCAAAAATTAAAATCTTGAACTTCAAAAACCCAATTAACAAGGAAAAAGAAAAGTAAATATCTTAGACTCTGCCTACGCATATATCGCTATCAAACTTCTCGCGGAAATGGAGCTAAATAAGTAAT
Source organism: Scutellaria barbata (assembly GCA_028654395.1). Classification (NCBI taxonomy): domain Eukaryota; kingdom Viridiplantae; phylum Streptophyta; class Magnoliopsida; order Lamiales; family Lamiaceae; genus Scutellaria; species Scutellaria barbata. Next base: position 5,187,763 of record CM053649.1, on the reverse strand, counting down.
AAGAAAAGGAGAAAGTTATGAAAAAAGTGGTATTTGATAAGTCTCCAAAATGGGTCCACTCTTTTGAACATTGTCTCGTCTATACTAACAAAGAGGAGTGGACCTAAACAATTGAATATTCATTATTCAATACCTTAATACCATGGACTATACAGTAAAAATAAACTTTCTCAGAGTAGGTGCTTTTAGTTTGTTGTTACCATCTTGTTGTAATGGAAGGTAAATGATCATGAGTCCCTTCTTCTTCTTTAATTACAATTACTAAGAAATTTAATTACATATTTACTTTAGCTGTATTTTCAATTAAATACTTACTAATTTCATTTATAAGGTTTTTTAATCAAAATTAAAAATTTAATGCGCTATTTTTAAGACCTACTATTTTCAATCTTATAGCTCCTACTATGTTATAAAAGACCTGCCTTTAGACATTTACAATATGCTATGAGCTAAAATATAATTAACATCTACTTAAAAATTCAATGCATTTATATTTTATCCACATAACATGATTCTACATTAGAAAGAGAATAATGAAATCGGAAATATTAATGGTGCTCACAAATTATTGATTTTATGATATATAAAGAGATTTGAACAATTATCTCAAATAATAATTTCTTCAAAAAATTCAACAATCAAATATATAGATACGTAATATATATTTTCATCTAGTACCTACTCACTAAATATTTCTACGCATCTAAAAACCATGGTTGACTGAATCTATCTACGGGCAACCCAGTCGTATGACTCCGACGACTGATCAACTGATACTCAGACCACTGCAAAGTTCCAAACGTATGAAATCTACAAATTAGATGCATCTAACCTTCTTTTTTTTGTCTTTTCGAGGGAAAAAAATGGTAGAAATTAATGAAGTTAATATAAGTCCAAATCCCAAACCCAACTGCTAAACAAAACCCTCAGTGAACTAAACAGTAAACAAACACGGTTCTCCGTTCAGATCCTTGCCGATATACTTCAATTCCAACATTCCTCATATAAACAAAAGTCATACCAGTTAATAATGATTAAAAAGAATCCCAAAAATGGGAAATTTTTTCAAGTGAAATCCCAACAGAAAAATCAAATCCAGAGGAAAAAATAAAAACAAATAAAAAGAAAAGGAGATAAGAGCAGCCAAAAAATGGTACTAGTAATGATTTTAGCATAATGATACATTACCTGGTGATGATTGAGTTAATTTTGGAGATGAATCCCCGCGATTTGCGGTTTCAGTTTGTTTCAGCACAAAATATATTATCGATGAGATTTTTTGAGCGGCTCCGGTGGGGTATCAATGGAGTTGTTGGTCAGAACCAATATATATATATATATATATATATATATATAGAGGAAGTGTCTAAATGCATCCCATATACTTTTAAAAGCACCCAATTTATGGATAAATGATGTAGTATATATACATAATAAATGGGATGTTCTTAAAAGTGTATGGGGGTGTCTTTAATCTCTCTCATATCACAAATTCTTCTGTGCACTTGGTGCACGGATCTAAGATCCGTGCAATCCGGATTGATCCGACCCGGATCCAGCGAATTTCTTTTTTTTTTTTTTTTTAAATTTTATACTTTGATATTTATGTACAAATTTGGTGACCTTTATATACAAATGTTGTGACCTTTATATATAAATGTTGTGACATTTATGCATTATAACTTAGAAAAAAAAGGAAGAATTTCAGCAAAATTTGTACATAGATACTTTTATGTAATATTCATGTGACCTTTTATATATATCCATATGACTTTTATGTATAAATATTCATACATTTATGTAATATATAAAGGTATATAAAGGTATGAATATTTATACATAAAGATCACATAAATATACATAAGGGTCATATGAATATAACATAAAGGTATCTATGTACAAATTTTACTGAAATTCTTTATTTTTTTTTTAAGTTATTTAACATAAAGGTCACATAATCTATACTTATATAAAAGCAAGAGAGTTGGAAGATATTACAAGAATGTCATTTTCCCTCTTAAAAATGTCACTATCATAATAAATTATTAAAAAATTATATATTATGTATTCATAAAAATTGGGTTTGACTTGAATAATTGGGTTTATTTATATATATATATTTAATAAAAGTGCTAATTGGGTTTGACTTGAATAATTGGGCTTAATAGTAATTGATAAAATTATATCCCCTTAATTAAATATAATTTTAGTAAAAAAGACCATAATAATTTGAATAACTCTTTTTTAAATATAACTATTTCATATAATTAAATTGTAAGGTTTAAATATCAAAATTATAAAAGAATTAAAATAAGGACATTAAAATTTTCATAATAAGTAATCATAGAAGTTATTTTAAATATCTACACATAAATAAGTGAAATCTTAAAAGAAATTTACAATAAAATTAATAATAATAAATTTAAAAGTGATTGATTTTAAAAATAAAATATTAAAAATTTCAAAATTATTTGGAAATTTTAAGAAAATTAATTGAAATTAAAATAAAGATATAATTAATCCATAATTTTTTTGAGAAATTTCAAGTTTATTTTCAAAATCTAATAATTATTTTAAAAATCTAAATATTATTTTTAAAGTTAAAATTTATTTCAAAAATCTTACAATAATTAAAGCTGTAGAATTTAAATAATAAGATCATGGTCCAAAAGTTAAATCTAATAAAACACAAATTCTTAGGACATAATGAAATTAAAAAATTATGATCCAAATAATAAATTATTGTTGTTTCTTAGTTTTATATTTATGTATTAATATTAACTATATTCATAACTTTATTTATGTATTAATTAATGTTGTATATAAAAAAGTTTTGTGAGTTTTGTAATTATTATATTTTAGTTATTATTGTAGACATTATTTGTTTTATATTATGTTGGTTTTTTTTTCTAACTTAGCGAATGTAAAATTTTGAATCCATTAATATTATAATTTTTTAAAACAATTATAAATATTAAAATTCGTGCAACGCGCGGGAGAAAATACTAGTTTATACATAAAGGTCACAGAATTTGTATATAAAGGTCACCAATTTTGTACATAAAGGTTTTGTCCTGAAATAAAAAAATCAAAAAAAAAAAAAAAGCAAAAGTGCGCGGATCCGGGTCGACCCAGATTGTATGTACACCAAATGTACAGCAGTCATACTCCTCTCATATATATATATATATATATATATATATATATATATATATATATATATTCCTATCCGCAGCTCTTTTTACTATTTTTATGATTGTTATAAAAAAAAATATGAAATAAATGAAATAATTATTATAATTATATTTTATAATTGATAATTATAAATAAAATATTAAATCAATTTTTATTTGATGAAATTTTCATTTATTATAATTTTATTTCAATTTTATTTATCACTTAAATTTTTAATTAAGTAAATAAATTACAGAAAATTAATCATTGTATTAATATTAAGATATATCATATTTAAATATTTTATTTTTAATTGTATTATTAACATATTAATTTTTTATTAGTTAATTATATTATATTTTATGATAATTTTTATTTATTATTTTATATGATTTCATGTTATTAAATAATATTTTATATTATCTAGAAAATATTTTAATTAGTTATAATTTATTTATATATTTTTATATAAACTATTATTTATCCTAATATTCAATTATTTTATATTTATATATATATAATTACATAAATTTTATATTAGATTAAACTTATTTGTATTATTAACATTATATTCATATGATTTCTATGTTTTTAAAATAATTTCATTCATTTTTTATATTTATTCTACTTAATTTTATTATTTATTTGATATTTTATTTTATTTCATTATTAATTTTATATATTATATTATTATACAATTTTATATAATAATTTAAATTTAGAAAGTCAACTTGTAAAAAATTAAAGTAAATAATGATAAAATAATCAAAATTAATAAATATAGTTCATTCATTTGTAAATTGGAATACATAATATCATAGGGATATGAATGAATGATTATTCTCATATCCATGGTAATAACAATTGTTAAAAGAATAGTGATTCCGAACTATAAAATATATCAATCAAAAAATAAGAATGAATGTAAGAATGATAATTTCATTCTCATCATGATGAATGAGGTGAATATATATATATATATATATATATATATATATATATATATCCTCATACTTTAAAAAAAATTACGATTTAATTTTAATTTTTTATAAAAATTTGACATCTCTTAAAAAATTATAATTTAATCATGATCTTAAGATATAGTAAAAAAAAAAAAAAAAACTTTAAGATACTATTGAATTTGAATATAATTATAATTAGGACGATTTGAGTTTATGTTTATGGCTAAACAACCAGATCATGGATGTCACATGAAACTAAAAATAAAATTTTGAATTACGTAAAAAAATCATCGTTTTACTTGAATTAAAATTAAAACTTTTTTCTTTTAATTTAAATTCATCTAAAAAGAGATTTGACCGAGATTGAAATCTTTTCTTTTTAAATTATTAGATTAGGAACCCGTGCTACGCACCGGCTTCTATTCCTTTTTTATTTTATTTTATGTTGTTTGTATTTTTTTTTATTTTATATATTTTTATTAAGTATATAAATGAAGAAGTTAGTAGAAGATAATTTTGTTTTTCAATTATATTAAAGTGTATTATGTTTAAATCACAAGTTGAATACATTTTGGATAAAATGAATATAATTCTCATATGAATATATTAATTAAAGTGAATTGAAAACATTATCACTTTAAATTGTACCTTTAATATACAAATAAAATAGTCAATTGCATGAGAAAAATCCAAATGAATAAAGGATCAACGAAACAAATTAATTATCTTTTAATTCGTCCAACTTACTAAATTGATGTAAAAGAACCAAATTACACACATATATATATATAGTTATATATATACATATATAATATATTTTTATGTAGTCTTTTTTTATAAATTAGATTAAAACAAAAAACTCTATAATCTTAAAAATATTATTGTTGACGAGAATCCTGAACTTATACTTCAACCCAATATTTTACATTTTACAATAAGAGTAAAAATATTTTTTTTAATAAATATAGTAAAATTAGTTCTCTATTTTAATAGGTTACTTACATACTCTACTTCATCCAAAGGATTCTCAACCGAATCTTTGTGCGACCGTTGTTACTCCTTGCTAGTTGGTTGAGAGTCGATGCTTGAAAAATGAATTGTGAAGTTCATTGATTTTGAGAATAATGGGCGTAACATTTAGAGAAAACTCACTTTTTTTTATTTCATAAATCAATCAAACTCTCTAGGATAATAAAAATAACTCATATTTATACTAACATCTAAGATCCTAAAAATATAAAATCAATCATAAAAATATTAATTATAATAAAATCTATCAAAATTTTCATAAAATATATCTAATCTTTATCTCCATCACAATCAAGTTAAGTTAATATTGATAGTTTCGTATGACTTCCCTCAAATTAGTTTTTCTTCAATTTCATCACTTTTCATTTTCCAAGTCATAAAACTTAAAGAAAAACAAAATCTCATGAGAATTTGAGAAAATTGAGATGACATTTTTAGAAAGTGTTACTTGTCAACATTTAAAAGAGTCAAAACTTTTTTTTATATAAATAAATTATTATTTAGAGAATTGGGAAAATTGAGGTGGCATTTTAGGAGAGTGTCACTTGTTAACATTTAAGAAAATCAAAGTCTTCTTTTATATATTTGTCTTATCTCGTTATATGTGTTTGACATGATATTTATATATTTGTCTTATCTCGTTATATGTGTTTGACATGATATTTTGTTTGACATGCAGATTTGAATTGTTGAAGAAAAAAATTGTAATTAGTTAAATTCTTTTTTTTTTCTAAATTTTGAAAGGTAGGATTAAATTGTTGATAAAGAAAAAAAATTGGTAATTTTTTACTAAATTTAAAAAACCTCATTTTTTTTAAATGTGGCGTTTTTCTCTCTTTCAATTACATATTTTTGTTAAATATGATTCACCTACTTTATTTTAGGTTTGGAATTTATATTGAATATTCTCCTTTTTTTTTTTTCTCGTAAGGATTCAAACTCTTTATAAATGTACGAATTTGTTGAATTGTTAATTGCTATTATTTTTTCCAATTTTCTTCTCCTTCTTCGTGTTTAGAAGAACGAATTTATTTTCTTTAATTGCAAATTTAATGGGGTTATTAAATAAAGTTACATATTTTTAGAGAGAATGCATAAGAGAAGTAGTATATTTTAGCCAAAAAAGTTTTTTTTTTAAAACTCAAATGCAATGAGTATGATAGGTTTTCATGGCATGCTAGTTATAAAAATAAGTATTTGTAATTTTATGATAAGGATCAATCAACAATCCACCATTTATAAAATAGAGATTTATTTGTGAAAATAAATTTGAATTTTAAATAATAAAACTTTATTAAATTGAATTATATTAATGAAATAGTCTTATAATCTTTTGTATATTACACGGTGACAATTGAATCATGTTTACGTAATAATAATAATAGATGTCATTGTAATTATAATGTTACCCATGCTTCGACTCCAATGTACACATGTCTAGCTCTAACATGATATACTATTTAATAAAAAAGAAATACTATCTTAATTGAATTTAAAAGCGAATTAATGTAGATGTAAGATTCTCTACATATAATTATCCAAATACAAAAGGAAATTATTTTTCTTTCTTTTTTCTTTTGTTTTTTTGATGTCTTGCAGTATAATGTTACATGCGCTTGTATGTTTTTTAGAAGGTAAAAATATAATAAGGTGGGTGTAAGGGGTATTTAATCCATACATAAAATAGCTTGGGGCATCTTACAAAAGAAACGAAGGAAAACACTTTATCGATTTATTAAGCCAATCATAAAGAGAGTACTTAAAGAAAAATTAAATAGTGACTTTTGAGCCACTTCCACTTCACAGCCTCAACAACTTTTAGAACATTTGGTTCAACTTTATTGAAAATAAGGTCATTTCTTGCTCTTCATAAACCCTCACCGTGCATTACCAAATCAAATTTAGAAATTTCATAACAATCTTCTCAAGTCGGTATTAGCATAACTCATATATGCGACTGTATTTGGCTAACTACATATAGATTAAGAAGTTCACGATTTTAAATTTTCTACCGTCTCAAATAACTCTAAAAAAAATGATGAAATATCCCTTCCATCAGTCATAAATAATTCTTTTTTTTTTATTTGTCCCAAAATTATAATCATTTTTCTTTGTTTAAAGTATAGTAGTAAATGGATATTTTTTTTCCTATAATACTACTACTTAAATGTTCATCGGAATTAACTTTACATATTTATCACATATCAATTAACAAGGATTAAATAAATGTCAGTATAGTAGAACTTTCGAATATCTAAAATATAATTATTAATCTAAGTAAAGATAAAAATTGACTATTTTTGAAGGATCAAATACTGATACCCTAGGTAGAGAGATATGTATGCAGATACTCGTTAAGGTCATATATTAGATTAACCATAAGAAATTACAAATAATAAAGAATGCATAAAATGTTGTGAAACTTATAATCGAAGCTCAGGTAAAACTAAGAAGTACAAAGATATGTATGTATGGTGAAAGAATAAATGATATATGAAGTGGTATGTTCTCATTTTTTTCTTCTTAAAAACAAATGACAACCACCTCTATTTATAGAGGTTTGTAAGAGGAGGAATACAATTCGAACTGAAACTCTAAGAAGAGGAATTCAAATCGAACTCAAACTCTTAAGAGAAGAAATTCAAATCGAACTGAAACTCTAAAAGGGAAATACAAATTAAATTGAAACTTTATGGGACATCCACATGAAATTATTTATTTCATAACACTCCTCCTTGGATGTCCATCATTACATAAAGAATATGCCTCGTTAAAAACCTTACTAGGGAAAAACCCAGTGGGAAAAATACCCCTAGTTAAGGGAAAAAGAGTACATATTACTTTGTGTATTGATTCTCCCCCTGATCCGAACATCACCTGATATCTTTTAATCGACGCATTCCAATAAGCTTCACTAATTTTTCGAATGTTAGTCGGTAATGCCTTGGTTAATAAATCAGCCAAATTTTCGCTTGATCGAATTTGTCGCACGTCGACTTCACCTTTCTTTTGTAACTCACGAGTGAAGAAGAATTTTGGTGAAATATGTTTAGTTCTATCTCTTTTAATATATCCTCCTTTTAATTGTGCTATACAAGCTGCATTATCTTCATACAATATTATCGGAGGATTCTCATTATCATGTGATAACCCACAATACTTACGAATATGATGGGTCATTGATCTTAGCCAAACACATTCTCGACTGGCCTCATGAATTGCTAGAATCTCAGCATGATTAGAAGATATGGCAGTTAGTGATTGTTTTGTAGACCTCCATGAAATGGCTGTACCACCACATGTAAATATATATCCAGTTTGAGACCTTACTTTATGTGGGTTAGATAAATACCCAGCATCAGCATAACCAAGTAATTCAGGTCGAGATTTATTTGAATAAAATAAACCAAGATCAATTGTTCCTTGGAGATAGCGAAAGATATGTTTAATACCATTCCAATGTCGTCGTGTAGGAGATGAACTAAATCTTGCCAATAGATTGACAGCAAATGATATATCAGGTCTTGTACAATTAGCAAGATACATTAGTGCACCAATTACACTAAGATATGGTACTTCAGGACCAAGTATCTCATCATCTTCTTCTTGCGGTCTAAATGGATCCTTATTAGGATCAAGTGGCCGGACGACCATTGGTGTACTTAATGGATGTGCATTATCCATATAAAATCGTTTTAATACCTTCTGGGTATAAGTACTTTGGTGGACAAAAATCTCATCTTCTAGATGTTCAATTTGTAAACCAAGACAAAATTTAGTTTTTCCAAAATCTTTGATCTTAATTTCTTTCTTTAAATATATCACCGTTTCTTGTAACTCTTCAGGAGTTTCAATCAAATTGAGATCATCAACATATACTGCTATTATCACAAATTTTGACCCATTTTTCTTTATAAAAACACATGGACATATTGGGTCATTGGTATATCCCTCTTTAACTAAACATTCAGTTAGGCGATTATACCACATACGTCCAGATTGTTTAAGCCCATACAAAGACTTTTGCAATTTGATAGAATAAACTTCTCTAGGATTTGACTTACATGCTTCAGGCATGCTAAATCCTTCAGGGACTTTCATGTAGATATTATTTTCAAGAGTACCGTATAAATATGCAGTCACTACATCCATTAGGCGTATTTCAAGCTTTTCATGTACGGTAAAACTTACAAGATATCTAAATGTGATCGCATCCACTACGGGGGAATACGTTTCATCATAATCAAATCCAGGTCTTTGAGAAAAACCTTGGGCTATAAGTCGAGCTTTATATCTCACAATTTCATTTTTCTCATTTCGTTTTCTTATGAATACCCATTTATATCCCACAGGTTTCATACCTTCAGGTATTTGGACTACAGGTCCAAAAACTTTCCGTTTTGCTAGTGAATCTAATTCAGATTGGATTGCATCTTTCCATTTTGGCCAATCATTTCTTCGCCGACATTCATCAACCGATCTAGGTTCATCATCTTCTTCCATAATATCAAGTGCCACATTATATGTAAAAATATTATCAATAATTGTTTCTTTTCGGTTCCAACATTTTCTTGTAGTGACAAAATTTATAGAAGTTTCTATTATCTCATTCTCTTCGGGAGCTAGCTCTTCAGGAGAAATATCATCAGAGACAATCTCTTCAGGAGATTGATTTTTGTCACTATGTATGATTTGAAATTCTTCGTTATTATTCAATCCTTTTTTCTTTCGAGGATTTTTATCTTTGGAACCGAAAGGTCTCCCACGTTCAGGCGTGCTTTAGATTCATTGGCACTTAGTATTTGTCCTTCAGGGACATCAATTTTTACCGGCACATTTTCTGCAGGAATATGTGATTTATTAACTCTTCGGGAGTCATTAAACGCATCTGGTAATTGATTTGCAATTTTTTGTAAATGTATAATTCTTTGAACTTCAAGTTCACAGTCTTTTATATGATGATCAAGAAAATCAAAAGTTGTTCTCCAATTGATTTTCTTTTCAGGTTGATTTTTACCTCCCCCTAATGTTGGGAAATGAGATTCATCAAAGTGACAATCTACAAATCTTGCAGTAAATAAATCACCTGTTAATGGCTCAATATATTTAATTATAGAAGGTGATTCATACCCAACATAAATTCCCAATCTTCGTTGGGGGCCCAATTTAATACGTTGAGGCGGTGCTATAGGAACATAAACTGCACATCCAAAAATGCTCAAATGAGAGATATTGGGCTCATAACCATATGCTAATTGTAGGGGAGAATAAGTATGATAACTTGTCGGTCGTATTCTCACAAGTGTTGCTGCATGTAATATAGCATGTCCCCATGCAGATAAAGGAAGTTTTGATTTCATCAGCAATGGTCTAGCAATTAATTGTAGATGTTTAATAAATGATTCGCCTAGACCATTTTGACTGTGAACATATGCTACAGGATGTTCAACATTTATTCCAATGAACATGCAGTAATCATCAAAAGCATGTGATGAATATTCACCAGCATTGTCTAGACGAATTCTCTTAATTGAATAATCAGGAAATTGCGCTCGTAATCTGATTATTTGAGCAAGTAATCTCGCAAACGCCAGGTTGCAAGAAGATAATAAACATACATGTGACCATCTTGTTGATGCATCAATTAGCACCATAAAATATCTAAATGGTCCACATGGTGGATCTACAGGCCCACATATATCACCATGAATTCATTCTAGAAACGCAGGGGATTCAGTCCCCACCTTAGTTGGTGAAGGTCTCACAGTTAACTTTCCTTGTGAGCAAGCAACACATGAATACTCATTAGTTTTCAACATCTTTTGGATTTTCAATGAATGGCCATGTGAATTTTCAATTATTCGCCTCATCATTATAGAGCCAGGATGTCCAAGGCGATCGTGCCAAATCATAAATTCATTGGGATTTGTAGACTTCAGGTCTACTAGGTGATGTGATTCAACTGAATTTATTTTTGTATAATAAAGGCTGAAGAGAGTGAATACAACTTTTCTAATATATATTTCTCTTCACAAATAGTTTTTGTAATCAACAAACATTCAATATTTTTCTCATTTAAAGTCTCGATATGATACCCATTTCAGCGGATATCTTTAAAACTCAATAAATTTCTACGAGACTTGGGAGATAATAGTGCATTATCTATGATAATTTTAGTTCCTTGAGGGAGAAATATGGTGGCTCTTCCGGAGCCATCAATTAAGTTTGCACTACCACTAATAGTATTAACTTTTATATCCCCTTTTTCTATATGAGAGAAATATTTTTTATCTTTCAGAATGGTGTGCGAAGAAGCACTATCAATCAGACATATATCACCATTATCATTTAATCCCAATGGTTTGGCATCCATTTCTTCTTCTGGAAGAAATTACATATAAAATTAAAAGATGCATAGGGTATTCAACATTCAATTTATTTTGGGATCTTCAGGATCCACAAAGAAATCGGCTACATCAAGATGAGTCATATCATCAAAGCCATTATGGACAACATTTCCATCAATAAGATTTGTTTCCACATGTTTATCCTTTGTAATTGCCTCAATATTTTTATCCTTCTTTTTCAAGGATGCTTGATAAAGCTCAACAAGGTGTTTTGCAGTTCGACAGATTCGAGATCAATGACCTTTCATGCCACATTGAAAACATTTATCTTCATAATTTTTTCTTTCTCCATTATCTCTCTTCTGGGAGATAATTTATTTTTTGCCACGGTCGAGATTGTTATTATTATATGGAGTATATTTTCCATGACCGCGTCCACGATAATGGCCACCACGTCCTCTACTTCCACCACGACTATGCCCACGACCATGTCCAAAATTTTGAGATTGAGTCGCATTCGCTTCAGGGAATGGACTAGCACCAGTGGGTCGGGACTCATGATTTTTCAATAATAATTCATTATTTTGTTCGGCAATAAGAAGACATGCAATAAGTTCAGAATACTTTTTAAACCCCTTTTCTCGATATTGCTGCTGCAGGAGCAAATTCGAGGCATGAAAAGTGGAGAATGTTTTCTCCAATATATCATTGTCAGTAACATTTTCACCATATAATTCTAATTGGGAAGTAATCTTGAACATTGCCAAATTATATTCGCTTATAGATTTAAAATCTTGTAGTCGTAGATGGAGCCAATCATAACGGGCTTTTGGAAGGACGACCATCTTCAGGTGGTCGTATCTTTCTTTTAGATCCATCCATAATATAAGAGGATCTTTCACAGTTAAATATTCAACTTTTAATCCTTCATCCAAATGATGACGAAGGAAAATCATTGCCTTGGCCCGATCTTGATTTGAGGCATTATTTTTCTTAACAATGGTATCTTTAAGACCCATTGCTTCAAGATGGATTTCGGCATCTAATACCCATGATAAATAATTCTTTCCACTAATGTCAAGAGATGCAAACTCCAACTTTGTAAGGTTAGTCATAATGAAAACAAACAAAGATAAAAAGATGTTACCTCAAAATATCCAATTAACTTCTCCAAATATCTTCAACTTTAGACTTTTGGGTGAAATCCTTCCTAGTTCAGGCTCTTTCTTCTTTTACTGGGTTGGCTTCTCGAGAAATCGTGATCTCGGATGAGCAGGACGTCGAACGTGCGGTTGATCTTTCAATATAGAGGCTCGTCGTGCTGATAACGTGTTGTGAAACTTATAATCGAAGCTCAGGTAAAATTAAGAAGTACACAGATATGTATGTATGGTGAAAGAATGAATGATATATGAAGTGGTATGTTCTCCTTTTTTTTCTTCTTAAAAACAAATGACAACCACCTCTATTTATAGAGGTTTGTAAGAGGAGGAATACAATTCGAACTGAAACTCTAAGAAGAGGAATTCAAATCGAACTCAAACTCTTAAGAGGAGGAATTCAAATCGAACTGAAACTCTAAAAGGGGAATACAAATTAAATTGAAACTCTATAGGACATCCACATGAAATTATTTATTTCATAACATAAAATTATTAATTCAAACATCTAACCACAAAGGATAATCCACAATATTAAAGCGAAGCAAACGCACCCTATGGACTTATTTAAAAGAGAAGCACTTATGTGCCCTTGGGACACTGTGCCCCCACCCATATATATATAATTTTATTTTATTTTTATATTTATTCTTTCTTTTTTTCTTTTTTCTCTCTTTTTCTTTCCTTCTTTTTTCCTTTTTTTTTTCTCACTCCTTTCTTTTTTTCTTTTTTCTCTCTCTTTTTCTTTCCTTCTTTTTTCTCACTCCTTTCTGTGCTGCTTGTTCTTTTTTTTTTCTTTCTTTTCAATTTCTTCTCACATCTCTTAAAATCAATAATTTTTTTTCAATTTCTACACTTAATCAACAATATTACAAATTTTGGATTCTTATAGTTCTAAAATCTAAGGTTCCTTGTGTCAACAATGGAGAAAGATTTTAACAATAAACAAGGTAAACTATTTGGCTGAAAACAAGAACTTATATGTAAGTAATACTTTTGAGGTATTAATGATTTGTTCTTTAGGTATTACAAAATTACATGATTGAATAATATGTAAATTATACCTTCAAAATATTATGAAAATACTTTTGAGGTATTACGATTTGTAATACCTGAAAAGAACATATGTAATACCTATAAGGTATTTATGTAATATTTGAAAGGAACGTGTCTAATGCCTATAAAGTACTTATGTAATACTTGTAAGGTATTTATATAATACTTGAAATGAACATGTGTAACACCTATAAGATACTTATGTAATACTTGAAATGAACATATATAATACCTATAAGGTACTTATGCAATACTTCAAAGGAACTTGTGTAATATCTATGAGGTGCTTATGTAATACCTGAAATGAAAATGTGTAATACTTAAAGTGAAAATGTGTAATATCTGTAAGGTACTTATGTAATACTTGAAATGAACATGTGTAATACCTGTAAATCATGAAATTTCAAATGTTTCATCTTCTTCCTCAAAATCAGCAAATCATGATTTCATATTATTTGAAATAATTGATTTTTAATATTTTAAAATTATTGTAATAAATTGTGATTTAAAATCAATTATCTAAATCTATGAAAATGAGTAAAAGAGAAGAAGAAGAAGAAGAAAAAACTTCATAAATGACTCTATGGAGATTTGAAGAAGAATAAGAACAAGAAGATAGAGAAGAAGAATAATGTACAAAACAAATAAGAAGAATAACAAATTGATAAGAAAAGAGATTAAGAAGAAGAATGAGAGAGAAGAAAAAAAAAAGAGGAAAAAGAATAAAGCAGTGCTGTTTTTACACTAATACCTGAAGGGTTACAGTGTGATACCTTAATAGTAAATGTGTGATACCTTAAGAGTAAATGAGTGATACCTTAAAGTATAAAATTCAGATGGTGCGTGGCGCACACCAGCTATGGTGTGGCCGTGCGTGAGGGCGCGTGGACGCACGTAAAAACGCCCACATGCCGGTTCGGGTTGAGGACACGGATCTAGAATCCATGCCCCTGATGCATATAAGTTTTAGCCTATTTGAAAAACTTTTTGACTTGTACTTTTTTTAATAATAAAGGAAAAAGGAAATTAAATGATATATTAATCAACATATGAAATTTATGTTTCCATACAAATGTAACATGTTAAAACAGTTAAATTATTAATTTATCAAACTATAGTAAAACTCATGACTATTACGCTATCCACGGTGATCACATGTTAATGTATTCTCTGTTAATATGTCAAAAATCTAATTTAATTATTAAATTTAAAATATAATATTTATAAGATTGATATATTTACACATCAAGAGCCAACATTTTAAGACATGCTCAAAGTAGATGGGAAAACATTATTTTAATATAAAACTATATTATATAATAGGATTTAAGCAAAATCATAAATATAAATAAGAACTGGTATTTGTTGTTTTATCGAATTCTTTGATAATTACTTTTTTCTTAATCTGTGTATTATTCAGGCCCCGAGGCCCGAGCTAGTAAAAAGGGATAAATGTGGGCCACGATTTGTTAACTTCAGAGATTAAAAAAATAACACAATTATTTTTGTGTTATACATACTTGAAAAAGTTTAATTAATATAACTTAAAGAATTAATATAACTTAAAGGTTATGAAATCTGTATATAAAAATTATATTAATATAATATAAATGTTATATTTATAAACATAACTTTTTAGTTATATTCGTATAACATTTTATGTTATGTATATAGAAAAAGTCTAAATAATATCACTTAAAGATTATGAAATATATATAAAAGTTATATT
This sequence comes from Scutellaria barbata, assembly GCA_028654395.1. Taxonomy (NCBI): domain Eukaryota; kingdom Viridiplantae; phylum Streptophyta; class Magnoliopsida; order Lamiales; family Lamiaceae; genus Scutellaria; species Scutellaria barbata. The sequence goes on along the minus strand of CM053649.1, from coordinate 5,172,306 downwards.
AATATAATATATTGAAAAAATTTAAGTAATATCACTTAAAAATTATGAAATATGTACATAAAACTTATATTAATATAACATAAAAAGTTATACTAATATAATATAAAAACTATACTTATACAACATAAAAATTTCAGTTATATTACATAAATTTTTATACTAAAAAATCTAAATTATTCACTTAAAGACTATGATATATATACACAAAAGTTATACTTATATAACATAAATATTATATTCGTATAATATAAAATGACATTAAAAAAAAAAACTTAACACAAATCCAAATCCGATCCAACCCCACCCCTGCACGCCCATAATCCATACATCGTAGTTCATACACTTGGTTTATACAATTACTGCTAAAAAAAAAAAAAAAAAATTGAATCATTTTGAAAAGAAGAACTATATTAAGTGCTGAACTGAACTTGGGCAAAAGTTCATTAAATGCACCTTACCCTTGGTCAAACACAAGTCCCAAGTGCAACTTAAAGCACAAAAAAATATTTCTTCTCAAAAGAAATAAATCAACATATTCTTTATATTTTCAAAAGATGGCAGTAAACTAAAACTTATTAAATTATTTTGGATATCAGCCAACCCACGTGAAAAATTGAACCAAAGCATACTGCAGAAAGCCAAAGAACAGAAAATAAAGGAAATGATGAATTTATTTGAGCTTCAAACCATAGTTCGCCTCATCTACCCAATGTGGGGCCGATGGGTCGAAAGGGAGTGTCATCCCATAAGTACTACATAGCAACTCAGTCTTGCATACAAGGGTTCATCATCAGAATTCAATTATTTGTCATGGAAACTAAAATTAGTACAACGCACGAGCAATATGTGTGTCTCGTTAATCCATACCTCTCTTTCGCTTGTAGAATTTCCACTGCTTGAGCAGAACTCCGACTCCTTCCTTGAGACTAGCTCTCCTACCTTCATTGTAGTTCCACAGCTCTGAAATAACGTATCTCCCACTTGGGTTATATTCATTTATCTCACACAGAGCTGCTGTTACAGCATTGTACACATCCACACCATAGTTTTCCTTCAAGTCTCTCAGTTTTTCGTCATCTTCCATTATCACAGCCTGAAGAAAATGTGAAAAGTAGCAAAGATAGATTGAAGTTAATATTAATATGTAGTATTAAATTTATATAGCATGTATCTATTTGTATACAAAGAATTTGCAATAGACAGGAGATCCTAAAATCAGAAAATCACTTTGTCAGCCAATAATAATCGATGCATGGCAGCTATAATCTTCAAGCTCGAAAATACAACAAAGAGGAGAGCAGATAATGCCATAGTCAGCTAATTAATCACTAACAAACACATTTAGTAGGGCAACACAGGAACGAAATATAGCTGGGGCACATCGCGTTGAAACAGAAACAGCCAACTGAAAATAAGATCAACTAGGCAAGAAGTGAGAGTGGTGTTCGGAAAACAATCTTTGGTTGTTATCTACTTATTTGCTGCCATCATATTAGAACGATAGTGACATGAACACTATGCTCTATTATAGTTCCAAGGATGAAAATATCCCTAAGTATCACCGATATTTCCTCGATTTTTCCATTGTTTCAATGGACCGATACAAAAATGGGCTTCAACAATATATCTCCGATATATTCTATTCACATAAACGGTATAGAAACGAGACATGTCGTCAGATAAATATCCGTATCCATTTTGATTTTTCATATTCACATGAACGGTATAGAAACGAGAAATGTCGTCAAATAAATATCAATATCCATTTCGATAGCCACCACCATTTCGATATCGGTGCCTTCATGGTACAAATTGTAGAAAATCAGTGAAATATTAAGGAAATATCGATAAATATCGGCATCGATTTCGATATTGGTGGCTTCATGGTATAAATTATAGGAAAATATGTGAAATATCAATGGAATAGAGTAAATATCGAAAAAATATTGATAAACATCGGTACCAATATTTCCATAAAATTAAGATACGATATTTTCATCGAAATCGAAATTTTCATCATTAATTATACCACTGTGCTATACTAAGAGAAAAAGGAGAAGAATAATTGGAAAGACACAAGGAAACTCGTTATGTCGTATATCAGGAATACTACCTATGGGTATTTAAACCAGTTATTATCATTCCGTTAGACATCTAACTATTGATAGTTCTTTGCTCCAAATCTTGCTTGCATGGATACAAAGGGGCATCACTGAATCACAAAACAAATCCAAAAATAAACTCCACAGGGGGCATGTGTACTCCTCTAGTCCCAAATTATGGCTCGCATGTTCTTTTTGGGACTTGCCAAAATAAAGGTCTATAAATACAACATATATCAACTCCACTGTTAATTGGGTAAAAGTACACAACTCATAAAAAACAGCCATATCCAAATGGGCCTATAATTTTCAGGATGGTGGTAAAATATTTTTTTCCTATTTCTTTGTTTGAAGTTACCAGAACCTGAGAGATGCAAGTAAGCACAACTTAAATTACATAGTTCTGTTCTTGGAGCTAGCAAATAGAAAGAACCAAGTTGTGATACACAAATACATTTGGGTTCATATGCACTTTAACAGCATACCTTTTCTTTGCCATTAATATTGACCACCTTTATAGGATGCCATTCAGGATCTTTCAGATACTCCTCCCACAGAGAACACAATTCTGTAGATCTCTCTTCTGCTTCTGCTTCACTATACTTTCTTTTCATTGCGTCATGAAATGGCTTGCTTTCAAGCTCCCCCATTCTCTTGACACCAATATGAGAACTTATTGACATGTCTTTCAAGCCCTACAAAAACAACTTTTTAGCCACTCACAAGACTTGATACCCATTAGAAGGAATATAGCCAATTAAATAATAAAGAAATGCTTAATTTTCTAGATTTAATGTTAAATCAGAACTTTATTAATTGCATGACACATTAAAAGATTAATATATAATAATTACATTGGAGGATGAAAAACTCAGGAGTGATAAAAGAGGATATTCTGTCTTGACATAGAAATTTAACTATAAAGTCAAATATTAAGCTATTGAAGCTCCCTTCTCCAGTGACAAATTATTCACACTAAATCCCATAAAACATAATAAAATCATTGAATGTTCTTTGAAATTGACTAAGAGGGTTGGATTAGATAAATTAATCAACAATATGGATGACATTTTACCACCACAATAAGAAAGGATTCGTTAACAGTGCAGGAATTATCATATGACGGAGGAGTAGGAGTAAAATAGATAGAAACTGTGGCTAACCTCCATACGACAGTAAATTCCAAATCTCCCGATTATCAAAGAGTGATGGCACATAAAATGAACTATATACCAAAACAAACTAAAGGGCATAGTAAGGAGTGAAATCAGTTTGTGTATTAAATAAATTAGAAAACTAACATTAACCAATTCTTTCCGAGCATCTTGTAGCTCATCGTTTCTCATGCGCTCCTGCACAATTAAAGTTTGGTTCAATGCATCCAAATCAGCAAGCTCTCCTTCCTTCTCCCTCATGGCCTTGAGCAGCACATCAACTTTATCCAACACTTCTAAATCACCTTCATCTCCCATGTGCTTCACAACATTCAATTTACCTCTCAACTGCTCAATTTCAAGCTGCACTGCTTGTTTTGCATCCAATTGTTTTTCCAGTTGAATAATTCTGTTATGGAGGTCCTCCTTTTCTCTCTGAAATTACAAAGATCAATAATTGTATGAACTTCACATGTGAAGCAAGTCCAGTTGCTATTGTACCGAAAAATGGAAACAATTAAACCTTCTGTTCTTCAGCCAACTTCATAACTTTTGCATCAGCTTTTCTTTGTTCCTCAGCAGCTGCTTGAAGTGAGCAATTTTGCACAGCATTCTGGAAAAACAATTGTTCATAATGGAAGAATATGCAAGATGGACAAGGAAGATAACGACAGAACATGGTGTACAGTGAAAAGCATATAGCTAGACAGCCCAATGAATCTTAATGTGTGCATTGAATTTTTTTTACAGATGGTATTGTGTGAGCAAACGCAGAAAGAGCTTCTTTTAGACAGAATATAATTTATAGGGGATTGGGCTTGTGACAAATGCAATATCAATATGTGTTTGATAAAAGGAACATAACAATTGTTTATAATGGAAGAGCATGCAAGATGGAAAAGGAAGATAACAACAGAACATGGTGTGCAGTGAAAAGCATACCGCTCTCTCATCAAGACAGCCCAATGAAACTTAATGCGTACATTGAATTTTTTTACAGATGGTTGTATGACCAAACACAGAAGAGTATCTTTTGGACATAATAGCAATCATTTATAGGAGATTGGGCATGTGAATATAACAACTACAACTCAAAATAACTAAGAAAATATGCAACACCTGTTCAAGATCATCTGCAAGCTTTTTTCTCTCTATTTCGTTGTGTGTCTCACGTTTCTTCAGTTCTTGACCTCGGACCTCAAGATCTCTCGTTTGAGTTTCTAGTTGAAACTTAAGCTTCTCATGGTCGCTGAATATCCTCTTGAAATGATCTCGGGCACTTGACTCAATCTTTTTTATCTCTGATCAACACAAAAGATTATATCAGGTTTAAGCCTAATTCAATTTGATTTGTTTGGAAATAATCAAAACTATATACATGAAAAACCTTCATTGTAAGCTTGATGAAGATTATCCTTTTCCTTGATCACCTGGCTTAGAGAGCTTTCCGTCTCCTTAAATTTATTCTCTATCTCTAGCAAGTGCATTTTCTTTGCCTCAATAACATTTGTCAAATTACCAACAAGTTTCATAGTCTTTCGATCTTCTTCTTCCATAATATCTGCTATGGTTCTAAGATCTCCAATCTTGCGAAGATTTTCTCCAACAATGTTATTAGAATTATAATCATCTGCACGAGCTACCCAAGCATAAAGATCTGACTTCTTCTCATTCTTTGCTAGCCAATTCCTCTTTCCATGATGATTAGCCTCATAATCTTTCTCAAAGGACATAGCATTGGTAAATCCAGACCAATCCTTACGAAATTCAACAATTGCAGTTCCGGAATGACCTTGGTAATTCCACAAAGGCCGCACTCTAGTGGGATTGAATCCTCTACCTGTCAACTGATCCCTCAATTCACTACCACTTTTCCCTACATAACGACCATCCCTAAAGCTAGTAGGAATGTTGACAACAATGCCGATCCATGGCCAGACAAACATCTCGTCACCATCATGGTCTTCAAGGGAATCTCCCTCCACAGGAGGCTTCGAAGGACCAGTTCCACCAGATATGTCACTTTCCAGGTACTTAGCCAGTGCAAGGTGATTCGCCTTGTCTCTTGCAGTTCTTTTCTGTGAACTGCAACTACCAATAGAACTTGCGTGCTGCAAAAGATCTTTATACTGGAAGTCACCCTTTTTTTTCTTAGGGCAGTAGGGACATGTGTAGGCATGATCAGACAATTTAACCTGGTGTTTATCATTCTTCAGTTCTTCATATGCCTTCTCTGCATACTCCTCAGTTTCAGAGTCGCTAACATCAGTGTCTTCCCCAGAACTATGCTCTACTGAACCCATGAGCCTCAATTTCACTGAAAATGAAACAGCATGTAATCCACAATTAAGAATATCATTAAACCACTAAACAAAAGTGTCTCAAATAAATGAACCATATCATTTAATAGCAAGAGTAAAGATGCACCCAATTTGAAGTGGTAAAATTACTTGCATCACTAACCAATTGAACCACAAGTATGGTCCGATTTCACCATATTGATAAATGCAAGGACAGACCAAACGGGGTCGATTGGTGTAAAATATCAACTTCACAGTTTTCCCTAAAAAAAATTGAATATAATTTTTCTCCAAATTTTGTTTAGCAAAAATACATATGTTCCTTTTCTTTAGGTGGAAAAAATGTTCTAAAATTTTGCCCCCTCTATATCAAAAACCTGGGTCTATCCCTGGATAATAGATACCTATATGAAATTCACCATGCATAAACTAAACTTGATAGGGAAAAGAACAAAAAAATATTGCAACACTGGAATTGAATTGGAACAAACTCCACATGTGAAATATCTCATTTTCTCCTTTTTAGTGTGAGGTAGTTCCAATTGAAAGAGAAAATGCGATTTTTCCTTCTATCTATCCTTTCTTAACCTTTTAATTTTCAATTTTTTTAGAAAATTAAAACAAATTCTAAATGCATTCAACCGAGAAAATCACCAAATTCACAAAACTCAAGATCTGAGCTGAATTAGTCGCAAACGCACCAAACTCCACTACATTTTACAAGGAAAATTAAAATTAAAATTGAAATAGTACCAATTTCAAAAAAATTCACTGAAATTACAAAAAGAATCGCGGACGCAAATTCGAAACGGAACCGGAAAATGCAGGTATACCGTACATACAACAACATCAGAAATTCAACCGAAATCGACAGCAAATATGCATGCATACATACGCAGACAGATTGAAAGAATACCTGTGAATTTGATGAAAATAAACCCACCGCGTCAAAACTTAATCTCGGGAAATATGAATCAATTCAGTTAGGAGAGAGAGAATCCGGAATAAATTATGTAGAGAGAGAAAGAGAGAAAATGTTTGTGGCAAATTGAGTCACATGAAGGAAGGAGTGAGAGGTTTTGGGGTTTCACGAACACTGATAACTGAGGAGTCAGACCAAGTACTGTAAAAAGTGTGTAATGTTCCCAAAGTCATTAACTTCACCTGTAAATTTCATATTTTACTGAGGTTAAAATTGTCCGAATATTTTTTTAATTGTTGAATACCCTTCAAATAATTATTAGTGAATGTTTATTTTCTTTGGTAAATTGTAGATTTATCTAAGTACTTTTACACTATATATATATATATATATATATATATATATATATATATATATATATAACTATTGAATCAATTAATAGAAATAAAGTGAAAACACGTAATTTGTGAAGACAACATATAGATTAGACTAAACCGTTTCATGGATCATATTCTAAACTTTATTTCATCGTACTATTAATTTAAAATTAATCATTTTGATTCGTGAAACAGTTTTATATAAAAATATTTCGATTTATATAATTGATAGGTGATTGAACTTGTGAATATATGTACATATTGTCATGTCCCCACAAGGCCACAAAGATAATTTTCTTCTTTTTTATCAAATAGATTAATAAATTTATTTAATGCAGTTGAAGAAATAAATTGGCATCCATTTTGTATTATATATTTCTTTAATGTTGTTTATTAAAAGAATATAATTGATATAAATGATTCATTCCAAATAACTTTGAACAGGGTGTATTAGAAAATAAACTTTTTGACAATGAAAGGAAAATATGTTTGATTAGTTGAATTTTAGGTAGTATTCACATAAATGTAGGTATGATATGATATTTAATTTAGAAGAACACTTGTGTGCACCAATTGTATGGTATAGTTGGGTGTGGGTCGGATCCGACACGGATCCATGCTTACATTTTTATTATTTTTTTTACTCGGTAATATTTGTATTATATTGGTTTAACTTTTATGTATAAATATCATAATCTTTAAGTGATATTACTTATACTTTTCTTTCAGCATAAAAATTTATGTAGTACAGCTATACTTTATGTTATTTTAGTAAAATTTTTATGTTATATTAGTATAACTTTTATGTATGAATATCATAGCATGTAAGTGGTTTTACTTATATTTTTCTTTCAACACAAATATTCATGTAGTATAGCTATAGCTTTATGTTATATTAACATAACTTTTATGTACAAATATAATAACTTCTATATTGTACTTTAACTTTAAAATATATATATATATAAAGGTTAAATTATTGTAAAATAAATGTTTTAAATATATTATATGTAAATGTTAAACTAATATAAATACATAACATATAGGTTATGCGAATATAATATAAAAAAGGTTACGCGGACACAACATAAAGATTAGACACTCAGAATAAGAGTGTGGACTCAAACATGAAGATGTATGGGAATGCGTGAAGTATGTATTGGGGCGTGTGAATCTCACTTTCGGATTAGGTGACCGAATTAGACGGATCTTAACATATGTATCTAATGTATACAAGTTTTTATATTTAATTTATTATGAAAGTATGTAAATTGTGGATTTCAGTGAATGACGACATTTAGAATTTACTATATTAGTATTTGGTAGTGCTGAGATCCACTTTTAATTTATGTATGACAAATTAATTTGAAAATTGATTTCAGAGTAAAAGGATGAAACAAGTGTTACTTTAACTGAAATCGTAAAAAAATAGAAACTCATTTTACAACATAAATAAACTAATGAGAGAAGCAAAACAAATATGGCCATTACTTTTAGCCTTCAACTCAAACTACCTAATTTAAAATCACAAAACTTTTTATATAATTGGTACACAGATTTAGCATCTATGCAACTGATCCGATTCGACCCACATATCGCTCCATACGTCCTCCACACGCATGCACCCGTCCCTATGTTAGGATATATACTATAAGCCTAACTTTTGTATTAACATCTATTTTGATATGAGAATTTTTTATGGTCAAATGTTTGCATTTTATATTCGTTATATATGTTATTGCAATTGTCTAATTAATTTATATTGTAGATAACATGGTGTGTGGTGCCATACAGAAGATCATGTTATCAGTTCCTTATAGATTATAAATAATAGCTAACAACCAAAATAATTTTGGACAAATTATCGGAATGGTTGTAGTGTAATTTGGTATTAATCTATCTTAATTATAAAATTATATTAGTACATTTTGTATGTATTGAGCAAAACCAATTGAGGTTGTTTGATTTATACTGACTACATAAATAGAACAAGACCTCTGTTATTATGGATGTGTGTCTTCTTAATCATTATATGATAACAGACACGTATACTCAATATATGTTTCTTTAATTTACCAATGGGTGAGATTTATTTATTAAATCAATAAGCTCGGTAAATTGGGATACAATGTTGTTTATATGGTGTGCTGTTGATTATAGAATGAAACTGTGTCCTAATTATTTAGGATGCTGATGTCTCCTTGAGGAGCTCATAAGGATTATCATGTAAACTCTACAGGTGAATTTATTCCGGCATGATAATAAAGTTGAGTGGTACTACTCTTGAAATTAGATGTTAATTAATTGAATTGTCAGTAATTCATTTAATTAACGGACATTCGATATCTTAAACACAGGGAGATAAACGCGCACATAATAAATAGGAGCTCATATTTAATATAGATTTGGGACGGTAGTTCAATAATATCTCTTTAATGGATCAAGTTATTATTGATAGGATTAAGAAGTGTATTCAGGCCGAACTAGGACTCATAATCCTATTAGGAGACTGATTTCTAATCCTCCTCAAGGTCCCTATTGTAGCCTATAAATAAGCATTAAGTCAACCGCTTCTTAAACACACGAAAATCTCATAAAATGATTTTAGTAGAAGGCGGATGGTACTCTCGAAGGATCGTTGCCCACACAACGTTCGAGTAAAGATGAGGAATACGGTAGAAGATCGTGGGGTTCATGCTCTATCGATTGTTCGGCAGTTCTGACCTTAGAACGGGTTCATCTTCACCTATTATGGTGAAAGGTATGGTTCGTTTTCCGCTACGTGTTAATCATATCTTGTATGGATCCTGAATTGAAATTGCATAAGGTCGGCGATCCTTCGATTCTAATAATTGGTATTAGAGTCGTGGTTTTCTAACTCTATGTAATTGAATCGGTTAATCATATGAATCATGTCTTGTATCATGCGTATTTAGATCGGATAATAGTAGGATTTGTGAGAAATTAAGATTTTCTGCAGGAACCCTAAATCCAACTATTATGGTCTGAATGTATGTTTATGTATGAATTAAACTGTTGGACATGTCGAGGTTGTTTTAATGATGTATGATTGTAATAGTAATATCACGATGGTTTGTTGTGTTAAGTTTTAATTTTCTGTTCGATCTAAATCATATGTAAACTCTTTTGTGGAGTATAGGATCTATGGATGTAATTAAATATAGGGTTAGGGTTAGGGTTGCAATGAAGATTCCTTGGATCGTGGAGATTCTAGAGGCATGCGCGATTAAAAGAGAAGGAAGAGGGTAAAAGCCCTAAATTTTTTTTTCTAAATGGCCGCGACCTCACCGGTTTGGCGGCAAACATTTGAGAACACGATGATATAACGAGGCCATAATAGTTGGAATTTATGTTTTCCATATTTATTGTTTTTATATGTGTTGTTTTGTCAAGTATACTTTTATGTGTTTCATATGATATGCATGTTAAAATCTCTCATGTTAAATAACTAAGTGGGAGAGAGATTAATTTTTAAATAAATCTCGTGGCCTCCATTACTGGTTTGTAAGTGATGCATTTAAACTTGCGTGTTGGCTCTAAGTGCCTTCTTCCATATCGGATGAGTTTATTTGTAGATCACTAGATCAAACTTCCTTTATGATGATATAGAAAATTGTTTAGGAGTATGTCATCTTCTCCATCTGAAGGACATAATCCTAGATAATGGACTTAGTATCAAGTAATGGTATACCAAAACGATACCATCTATTAATTTTATTTGTCACAAAGTTAAGTTGACAAGATAATAAAATTAATGGGTAAAACCTCCTCTAACAAATGTATGAATTAGTATATATTCACACTATCGTAGCATACGAAATTCACGGTGTGTTGAGGTGTTGGTGAATTTAAATTATATTGTTTGATGGAACAATATGATTTGTTAATTCAAATATTTTGACCTATGTGTTTATTTATGTGATTCTCAAGATTTTCATTATGGCTTTCAATCCTCTTGTCGTTATACTTAAAGAAAACAAACTCACTGATCATAATTATATTGATTGGAAATGAAACTTAGATATTGTCCTAACTGCTGAAGAGGTGTACTCACTGAGCACTGTCCTGACATGCCTGATGAAAACTCTAGTAAAGAGTAGAAAATGCTTTATAGGAAGTGGGTCAAGACAGATGAGATGACGCGGTGTTACATTTTGGCTTCTATGTCAAATGTGCTGCAACATTAGCATCAGGTCATGCCTACTACTTATGATATGATGCATAATCTCAAAGAACTCTTCGGACACCAAAGTAGGGCTGTCAGACAGGAGGCTATGAAAAACTTGATGACTACCACCATAGCTGAGGGAACACCTGTGAGTGATCATATCCTCAAGATGATGGCTCATCTGAATGAGATGGAGGTCCTTAAAGTTGAAATCGATGGGGAAACCCAGATCGATATCGTTCTCCAAACACTACCTAAGAGTTTTGAGCAGTTTCGTCTGAACTACAACATGAACAAGAGGTTGCATTCATTGGCGGAACTTCTGACAGAACTCTAATCAGTAGAGGGACTGTTTCGTCAAAATTCTCAAACTTACGTTGCTGAAAATGTTTCTGCTTCTAAACCGCAAGATGGAAAGAAGAAGAAGAAACAAAATTCTTCAGCAAAGAAAATGGCTGAACCTCAAGTGGCTAAGCCAAAAGGTGGCGTGAAAAAGCTGAAGGGTAAGTGCTTTAATTACAAGCGGCATGGACATTGGAAAATAGATTGTCCCCGTAAAAAGAAAAACAATCGAGGTACATCTTTTTCATTTGTTGTTGAAACATGTTTAACGGTGTTATCTACCGGTACCTGGTGTGTAGATACGGGAGCCATTGATCATGTCTGCAATTCATTGCAGGGGTTCCAAGAAACCAGACGACTCAATGATGGAGAGATTACCATATACATGGGCACCGCTGCGAAAGTAGCGACCGTTGTAGTAGGAGATGTTTATTTATCTTTTCATAAGAATAAATCTTTGATTTTGAGAGATTGTCTTTACATACCTTATTTTAGAAAGAATTTGATTTCAGTTTCTAAACTTTTTAAGGATGGATATTATGTTTCTTTTGATAACAAAGTTGTGGTCAAGAAGAATAAAGTTATTATTTGTTCTGGTACGTTGGTTGACAATTTATATATTCTTAATCCAATAACTCATACGATGCAACAAATAGAAATTAATAACACATCTTCTAAATCTAATAAGAGAAAAGAACCTTCGAAAATGAATCACACATATCTTTGGCATCTAAGGTTGGGTCATATTAACTTAAGTAGGATTCAAAGATTGATAGCCGATGGACCCTTGGGTTCTTTGGAAGTGGAAAGCTATCCAAGCTGCGAGTCCTGCTTGGAAGGAAAAATGACCAAAAGGCCTTTTAAGGCAAAGGGGTATAGAGTCAAAGAAGTGTTAGAATTGATTCATTCTGATTTATGTGGCCCTATGACTATTCAGGCAAGAGGTGGTTTTGAATATTTTGTCTCTTTTATAGATGATTATTCAAGATATGGGTACATTTACTTGATGCGCCGCAAGTCTAAGTGTTTTGATAAGTTCAAAGAATACAAGGCTGATGTGGAGAAACGTCATGGTAAATATATCAAGACACTACGATCTGATCGTGGTGGTGAGTACCTCTTAAGAGAGTTTAGGAGTTACATATCAAAGGCTGGGATTCAATCCCAATTATCTACATCGGGTACACCTCAATAACATGGTGTGGCAGAACGAAGGAATAAGAATCTTATGGAAATGGTTAGATCAATGATGAGTTGTTCGGAATTACCAAATTCGTTTTGGGGGTATGCTCTGGAAACAGTGATGTACATTCTGAACTTGGTACCTTCTAAGTCAATACTTTCTACTCCTATAGAATTGTGGACTGGACGCAAGCCTAGTTTGAAACACATTAGGATTTAGGATAGTCCAACATATGTGCTGAAGGGAGATGCTGATAAGTTGGAATCTCGTACGGAAGTACACTTGTTTGTGGGCTATCCTAGAGGAATGAAAGGTGGTTTATTTTATAGTCCTAAAGATCAGAAGGTCATTGTTAGTACGAATGCCCGATTTTTAGATGAGGATTATGTAATGAACCACAAGCCCATGAATAAAATTGTTCTTGAGGAAATGAGAGGGGATAATTCTTCTGTACCAGCGGTACAAGATGAGATACCACAAGTGACTGCACCGCATGTTACAAATGATACACAATTACAGGTAGTGCTTCGTCGTAGTGGGAGGGTTGTTAGACAACCTGATAGATTCATGTTTTTGGGAGAGTCTTCGAACTTGGTCCCAGGTGAACATGAAATAGATCCTTAGACTTATGATAAAGCACTCCAAGATAAAGATGCGATATCTTGGCAAAAGACAATGCTCTCTGAGATAGAATATATGGATTCTAATCAAGTCTGGGAGCTTGTAGAACCACCAAATGATGTAAAAGCCATTGGATGTAAATGAGTCTATAAAAGGAAAAGAGGATCAGATGGAAAGGTAGAAACCTTTAAAGCAAGACTTGTTGTGAAAGGGTATACTCAGAAAGAAGGGATCGATTATTAGGAAACATTTTCACCGATAGCCATGCTTAAGTCTATCCGGATTCTTTTGTCTATTGCTGCTCATATGGATTATGAGGTTTGGTAGATGGATGTCAAGACAGCTTTCCTTAATGGAAGTCTTGAAGAAAACATCTATATGAAGCAACCTGAGAGATTCGTTGCAAAGGGTAAAGAGCATCTCGTGTGTAAGCATAATCGATCCATTTATGAATTGAAATAAGCTTCGAGAGACTTCTTGAGATATTTTCTTACGAAGTTTTGTTATAGCATCTATAACTGCTTCCAGTTTAGGGGGACAACCTGGCAAATAAACATCCACGGGAATTAGTTTATCGACTCCCCGAACAGTACTATAAGAATCGGTACTGAACATCCCTCCTGTAATTGTACAGGCTCCCATCTTGGAACATCCGCTTTGATGAAGTAACCAGTCTTATGAATTTATTCAATGTCCGGACGAATCTTGTGTATATAAGAAGAGTGACGGAAACGTGGTGGTATTTCTTGTACTATACGTAGATGACATCTTGTTAATTGGAAACAATGTCAGGGTGTTATCAGACGTAAGAGTATGGTTGTCCAAGCAGTTTGCTATGAAGGACTTGGGAGAAGCTGGACATATTCTTGGGATCAAAGTAATAAGAGATTGCAAGAAAAGAATGTTGTGCTTATCTCAAGTCTCATACATTGACATTATCCTAGCTCGTTTTAGCATGCAAAACTCTAAGAAATGTTTTCTACCTTTTAAACATAGAGTGTCTCTATTTAAGGAAATATGTCCTAAGACACCAAAGGAGATAGAGAAAATGAAAGCAGTTCTTTATGCTTCGACTGTAGGAAACTTAATGTATGCGATGCTATGTACGAGACTGGATATTTGCTTTGCCGTGGGCATGGTTAGTAGATATCAAAATAACCCAGGACAAGGTCATTGGACTACCGTAAAGCATATTCTAAAGTACCTGAAAAGGACTAAAGATTATATGCTAGTTTACCAGGTAAATGATTTATTTCCTATGGGTTACACGGATTCTGATTTTCAGTCAAATAGGGACAACAGTAAATCTACCTTGGGATATGTGTTTATCTTGGGAGGTAAAGCCATAATATGGAGGAGTGTAAAGCAAAAATACGTTTCGAACTCCACCATAGAAGCTGAGTATATGGCAGCCTCTGAGGCAGCCAAAGAAGTTGTATAGCTCAAAAACTTCTTGATGGACTTAGAAATGATTCCTGGTTTGCCCAAAACTATCACAATTTATTGTGATAATAGTGGTGCAATAGCAAACTCGAAAGAACCACGAGCCCATAAGATAAGTAAACACATTGAGCGCAAGTACCACCTGATATGAGATATCGTAAAGTGAGGAGAAGTTGTTGTCGCAAAGATTACATCAGCCGATAACCTAGCAGATCCTTTCACAAAGGCGCTTCCGGCGAAAACCTTTGATGAGCATATTGAAGGGATGAGAATCAGATGTATGACAGCGTATATGACAACATAGTCTTTCAATATAAGTGGGAGATTGTTAGGATATATATTATAAGCCTAACTTTTGTATGAACATCTATTTTGATATAAGAATCTTTTATGATCAAATGTTTGCATTTTATATTCGTTATATATGTTATTGCAATTGTCTAATTAATTGATATTGTAGATAACATTGTGTGTGGTACCACACAAAAGATCATGTTATCAGTTCCTTATAAATTATAAATGGTAGCTCACAACCAAGATAATTTTGGACAAATTATTGGAATGGTTGTAGTGTAATTTGGTATTAATCTATCTTGATTATAAAATTACACTAGTACATTTTGTATGTATTGAGCAGGATCAATTGAGGTTGCTCGATTTATACTGACTACATAAATAGAACAAGACCTCTGTTATTATGGATGTGCGTCCTCTTAATCATTATATGATAATAGACATGTATACTCAATATATGTTTCTTTAATTTACCAATGGGTGAGGTTTATTTATTAAATCAATAAACTCGGTAAATTGGGATACAATGTTGTTTATATGGTGTGTTGTTGATTATAGAATGAAATCGTGTCCTAATTATTTAAGATGATGATGTCTCCTTAAGGAACTCATAAGGATTATCATGTAAACTCTACAGGTTGATTTATTCCAGCATGATAATAAAGTTAAGTGGTACTACTCTTGGAATTAAATGTTAATTAATTGAATTGTCAATAATTCATTTAATTAACGGACATTCGATATCTTAAACACGGGGGAGATAAATGCGCACATAATAAATAGGAGCCCATATTTAATATGGATTTGAGACGGTAGTTCAATAATATCTCTTTAGTGGATCGAGTTATTATTGATAGGATTAAGAAGTGTGTTCAGGCCGAACTACGACTCCTAATCCTATTAGGAGACCGATTTCTAATCCTCCTCAAGGTCCCTGTTGTAGCCTATAAATAAGCCTTAAGTTAGCCGCTTCTAAACACATGAGAATCTCGTAAAATGATTTTAATAGAGGGCGGCTAGTACTCTCGAAGGATCGTTGCCCACACAACGTTCGAGTAAAGATGAGGAATACGGTAGAAGATCGTGGGATTCAAGCTCTATCGATTGTTCGGCAGTTCTGACCTTAGAACTGATTCATCTTCACCTATTACGGTGAAAGGTATGATTCGTTTTCTACTGCGTGTTAATCATATCTTGTATGGATTCCGAATCAAAATTGCATAGAGTCGACGATCCCTCAGTTCCAACACCCTATACGTCTGGATGGATGCGCTCAAACCCACCCAAATTCATTTCAAGTGCTATACTTTTATGTTATGTTAAGCATACATACATTTATATTATGTTTAACAGACATTTATGTTATGTTAGTCATATCTTTAGGGTCTTTATGTTATGTCAGTCATACTTTTAGGGTCTTTATGTTATATTAAACATACATTTATATAACGTTAAGCATATCTTTATGTTATGTTAAACATACATTTATGGTTTTATCTTATATTAAGCATACTTTTAGGGTTTTTATGTTATATTAAGCATATCTTTATGGTATATTAAACATACATTCATGTTATGTTGAACATATTGTTGGTCCCAGTGGTATAAGGTTAAGAGGGGGGATAAATTAACCTTATCAAATTTTCAACTTTTACTCCAAAGAATGTTAAGTCCCTGATGAACAGGTAGCTAGTAAGCTTACTGCTCGATAGGTTCCTGCTCAGGCAGTGACCTCAAGACTTAGTCAGAGAATGTAATGCACAGCGGAAATACTTATGTTTTTCGAAACGCGCTTTTAATGCAGTATGCTTAGATGCAGATAGATAGATAGATAGGAAGCTATAAAAGGCACAAGCAAGCTTATAGAGGTTCAAGGGTGGAGTAATCCCTCTACGTCCTCTCTACTCCTTCACAAGGAGGAAATTCGTTAAAGCTAGTTTGATTTACAATAGACTCAGCTAACACAAACTATACTCTAAACAAACTGTCAGCTCTATCCACATAGGTAGCTGCACAGTGACCAACTATCGACCCACACAGGATCTCCACACAGGTTAACCGACCCACACAAGATCCTTTCTCTTCTTCAGAGAGATTACAACTTAGCAGTTTCAACACCTGACTAAGCGACTCCTATCAGACTTAATAAATAAAAGGTTTAAGACACAATCAAATGCAGCAAGCTCCTTGAACTTCAGAAGAACACAGAGGTAGCTGGCTTGCTGCTTGCTCAGTCTGATTAACTTGAGAGTATAAGCTTGTGCGTCTATTTGCTTCTCAGTTCTCTCTTGGTTGTGTATGATCGTTGTTTTTTTTCTCTGAAAATCAGACTTCTATTTATAGGCATCAGGTAGTTTTCTGCCCGTTGGAAAGGCAGTCCTTTGTATGATGAGGTGTCTCTTTCTGATTGGTTCTGCCGATCTTCTGACACCTGTTCTGAAATGCCTTCATTCTGTTCTGCAACTGCTTGTCCTTTGTCTGCGCAACTTCATTCTGCAGACTGTTTGTACTGTGTCCTTGCTGCTTTATCACACATGGCAGATTCTGGTTCGTTGGAACTGGAGTGACTCTACTGGCTAGTCAGGTTGCATTGACTCTGATGTATCTGGTAGTATCCTCTTTGAGTCAGTCAGCTTCCTTGATTATCTCCAGGTTCCTTGTAGCCTCCTTTTAGAGCTTTGCTTGCTGGTTGCTCGATACAGTATGCAGGTAGCAGGGACTTCGGCTTCCTGGCTACTTGGCAGAATCTTCAAGTCCTTCCAGCATCCTTGCCTTAGCAAATTTACATTAAAGACTTATCCAGATAGCTAAGGTTCTAATCTATTACACGTTTTGTCTCATCAAAATCTATTACATTTCATCCTATCACATACCTTTAGGGTTTTTATGTTATGTTAAACATACATTTATGTTATGTTAGTCATACCTTTTAATTACGTTAGTCATACCGTTTAATTATGTTAGTTGTACATTTATGTATTATACAAAGATGTGACTAATTTACTTAAAGATATACGTAATATTACATAAAGATATATGTGTACAAATTAGAGTTTTTTATATTGAAATTAGGGTTTTTTATACCAAAATTAGGTATTTTTTAAGTTAAAGTATTATATAAAGATATATTTAATATAATATAAATGTATGACTAATACAATATAAAAGTCAGGATAATAAAAAAAAATACACGAATTCAACCTGACCCGAAGATCCATACAACAGTTGCACACAAGTGCAACTCATTTAAGATTGTATGTATTATTAATACCCAACATTATTTTAAAAATGTCCATTCTACCCAATGTCAAATAAAATATCCCAAACTACCTACTTTTTCGGATAAAACCCCTTTCACATCACTGAATAAATTAAATATATAGTCAAAGCCAAAAATTAAATTGAGACAACCATTTTTCCTGTAGCCCTATGTACGAATTTCGTGTAGCCCTATGTACAAATTTTGTGTAACCCTTTGTAAGAATTTCGTGTAATCTTATGTTAGAATTTCATGTTTCGTGTAGTCTTATGTCCGAATTTCATGTAGTCCTATGTCAGAATCTTTCTTGATAAGCTATTTGTGTGTTGATCTATATTCTAAATCTTCCTAAATAGACTATATTGTAAATGTTCCTGTGTAAGCTATGTGTACATTATATAAGTTTCGCAAGGAAAAACAAAAAATCAGAAAAAAAATCGAGAATAAAGTTCTTGGTATAGGCTACCCTATCTATTATAGTCAATCTAAGCCACTATCGATAGAATCCGATCGACCCTGATATTCACATTGGATAGGTCTCCATCTCCATCATTTTCGACACCGATGCCGAACTTAATTAACATGAATACATCTCGAATATATGTATTTCGAGGGAAATGATGAAGACGAAAGCTTGTGGCCGATGCAAAAGGGGCAACAATGAAACAAACGGTGTGGAAGAGGTGTGGCGAAGTTGATATCAGAGGCTGGTGGTCAAAGGTTGAAGAGATGGCGAAAGAAGGCTTTGGGAGAAGAGACGGTATGTTGGGGGGAGTATTTAGGGTTTCAAAGTGTATTGCGTATCTTTCTTTTATATATACGAATTAATTAGGTTAGCTTAATATAATTGGGCTTTAATAGTGTTTTTTTTCTTACATAGGTCCTATAAGTTTTGAGTTAATTTAAATTGATCTTTTTAAGTCATAAATAATGTGGATAATGCATTTCAACTACCACACATTTCATATTACTTACATTTTTATAGTCAAAATTCTAAATGCAAACAACTTCGACAAATATAGTAAAATGACAATCATAAATTTTATTAGTATAATAAAAATTATATAATCATTGAGTCATCAACTCCATTCATAAATAAATTATATTGTTTATTTGATTTTTATTATTAAAAATATAATTAAAAAATCAATTACTATATATATAATTATATATCATAAGTATTCGTTTTAAAAATTATAATAATAATTTGAATATTATGTGTGAGATTAAAAATTAAAAAAATTAAATATTTTTTAAAAACAATCAAAGAAAATTAATTTGAAAAATAGTTTTGACATTGAAATTAATTTTAAAATGTATAAAAAATAGACTTGAATAATATGATTCTCAAAAGAAGATTATAACAATGGGGTTCCAAGATTAAATTTTAAAATGTAAAACCAAAAATTATAAATTAAAATTAATTTAAATATGTATGTATATATGTATTATTAATTGTGATAAGGCAAAAAATCAATACATATAATTTAGAAATGTTAAAAAAAGAAATAACAAAAATGGGTAACTAAATAAAATGTAGTCGAAATCCAATATTAATAGTTAAAAAGAAATATAAAATCAACATTAATTGGTTATTTATTAAAAAAATTACATAAATGAATAGTAAGATATAATATAATGTGAAAGTATGTATGTAAGATAAGAAACATATAGGGAATAAGATATACATTTTTTACAGTTATTTGTTTACATTGACTAATGATTTATATAGATTATATAGTTTTAGTTCCTTTGAATTTACACAATTATTTCTATACACCAAGTGCATGGATCTAAATCCGTACAATTGGGTTGATCCGATCCGAGAGTGCATTTCACGCGTCTCACGAGCCTACACGCGCCCCCACGCACCCAAACCCTAGCCCAAACCTTAACTCAAACCCTAATTCTGTTGTTATATTGACATAACCTTTTAGTTTAGTGAACTTAACATTTTAGTTTTATTCTTATAACCTTTTAGTTATATGCACATAACCTTTTGCAGTACTAAGTAGTGAAAAAAGTATAAATTATTTAGTGAAAAGATTATGAAATTTGTACATAAAAGTTATACTATTACAACATAAAGGTTTCGACTATATTGAATTTTTATAGTGAAAAAATTATAAGTTATTTATTGAAAAAGTTATGAAATCTGTACATAAAGGTTATACTATTACAACATAAAAGTTATATTATTATAACATAAATGTTTTAACTATATTGCATGAATTTTTATGGTGAAAAAAGTATAAGTTATGCAATGAAAATGTTATGATATCTGTACATAAAGGTTATATTATTACAACATAAAAGTTATATTATTACAACATAAAGAATATGACATAAATTTAAAAAAAAAAAAACCAGTTGCGGATTCGGGTTAAATAGGACCCGACCCGGCCCGCATACCCAATTACATGGACCATGATCCATGTACTTGGTGCACACAAAAACTATCCTTGAATTTGATATAATTAATTGTTATTTATTTTGGTACTAATTGATTTATATATTTATACTAATAATATGACTACAATGCAAAATAAAAATCCTAAATTTTAGGCCCATTTTTTTGCTATTAGTATAGTATAGATATATTGATAATGAGGTGTGTGTAGTAAATTTTGAGGTGAGAATCAATATGTATTTTTTAATCAATTATAATAACTTTTAAAATCCGATAATAATAATCACAAATATCATTATATCGTTCAAAATGTTACAGGAAAGTTAAACCCCACTAAACCCTCCGAGCCCTAACCACCATGCGCCACCTACGGCGTCATCCTCCAACTAGCCAATTACAAGCCTCAGAAGGCCAACCAACTCCGTCCCCACCGTCGCCGCCGAAACCCCCAAAGAAGCCGGTGAGTTTCTCCTTACACGGGGAGTCATGGGAAGATGAGTACAATTGGATGTCGCAATTAAACGACAGGGTGGCGATGCGGCACATGGAGGTGTACATGGAGCAGGAGGAGAAGTATACTGAAGCTGTCATGTCCGACACCGAACGCCTGCAGTCCAAGCTCCACTCGGAGATGGCGTCCCGCCTCGCCGCCGAACTCTCTACCCCTCCTCTCCGCTGGGGTCCTTGGTAATTTCAATGCTTCGTTTATATTAGTTATTGATGCTGTAATTATTCGTTCATTGTTCATAAATTTGAGTTAATATATATCCGTTTAGAAGGAGTTAGTTTCAATTAACCGTGCCATTAAACTTCATTAGTTTTGGGCAGGGTAAATTCGATAATAAAGCAATAATTTAGAAAGAAAAGTTTTTTTTTTGGGATATCTGAGCTGCTGAAAGCTACCATTTTCTTGATTACTCTGATTCTCGAGCCTGCTATTTTAATTTGTTAACTTTGTTTTTGCGTTGAATGGAAGGGTAAGTACTTGTTCCATTTGTAAACCAATAATTGAGAAAGCAAAGTCCTTTGTATTGCACAACATATAGATGGAGGTTTTGGTTCGTTGTTTAATTTATAAACTACTGACCATTGCCATTCTCTTGATTACTCTCCCACTCCCAAACCTGCTAATTTTTAACTTGCTAAATCTGTTTTAGCAATTCCATGCAACTTCTTTTTCTGTTAAATTGCCTGTTTAATTATTTGTGGTCAGTGCAGGTTGTACTATAGACGAGCTGAAGAAGGAAAACAGTATCCAGTATCATGTAGGAGATTAGCAAGCCTAAATGAAGAGTTTATTTCCAACAAATCTCCATCAGCTGGTTTTGATTTCACATCAGGGAAGAAAATTGAGAAGAAATTGCTTGTCTACAACCAAGAAGCTGAAAGATTTGGAGGTATAATCTTGTTTCTACAATTTAATTTCTTATATCATACTACTTTAGGTTGACATCTGTTTGAGTAAGTTTACTTGTATTTGATCTTTATAAGCAGGTTATCCTGTGAAGAACTATCAGAAATTTCACCTGATCACTGATATCTTGCATACACTATGTTTGACAAGGATAATGATTGCTTCAAATTATCTGTTAAGAGACTTGAATTTTGGGTCTCTTTGTAGTAAGCCTCAAGCTCACTGGGTTTCCAGTATGGCCTGGGCTAAAAATGGGCAAGCAAGCATTACTCTATGTAGTTACCAATGATAAGCAGAGACCCTTTAGGTTGGTATTACTGATTTTGGCCCTTAAAATAATTGTCCCTTATTCTACTGAATCCCCATAAATAAAGTTTGATATTTGATTCTCTCAGGATCTATTGTAGCATGCTTGGTACAGATGCCGAGGATGTATTACTCTTGGAGGAACCTCATGAAAATGTTCATCTGAATATAAGGCACTCTAAAGACTTCCAGTTTCTAACTGTAAATATATTCTCAACCCAATCATCTAAGGTATGCTGATAAAATGTTTTACATCCCCATTAGTTATTTGAAGTTGAACTCGTTTTTTATATTTGTAACCCACTGTTAGGTCTTTCTGATTAATGTAGCTGAGCCTTTATCTGGAATAATGCTTGCCTGGGAAAGTGAGGCAAATGTTCACTGTATTATTGAACATCATCAAGGAT
This sequence comes from Scutellaria barbata, assembly GCA_028654395.1. Taxonomy (NCBI): domain Eukaryota; kingdom Viridiplantae; phylum Streptophyta; class Magnoliopsida; order Lamiales; family Lamiaceae; genus Scutellaria; species Scutellaria barbata. The sequence continues at coordinate 5,149,583 of CM053649.1, read as the reverse complement.
ATATCTACCTCTTTACAGATGCTGCCATGCAGGGGCAACCTGTTGATCACCATTACCTTTTGCGAAGTCCTGTTGCTTCTTCATCTAGCCCAAGAAATTGGGAGGTTAGCATATTTCTGTAATTAATTTGATAGGCATGCATGATCCAGGCCTTCTGAATATCTTAAAGTGTCTTGGTCTAGATCCTTAGTCTTTGCCTATAATCTTTTGCAGAATGTTTTTGCCAATGACCAACAGTTGATCATAGAAGATGTTGATTTCTGCAACTCACACTTGCTACTTATTCCTAGGGACAGACGGAAATATGGTCTGTGTTCTATTTCCTTACCTATAGGTCATGGCATGGTAATGCTGCCTTCCGATACTTTATTATATTCTGATCATTTGAAGTCCGGTTGGTATTGTTTCTGTTTGTTTATTTCCATTCAATAATACTATACTCTCTATCACTTGCTACTTCTCTCTCCATGAGAACAGATTAAATTACATATTTTGGTGGATATTTAAATTACAAAAAACATTACTGCTTGCAGTGCCTTACATAATTGTTTTATAGGCTGGAGCTCCTCTCAAAGAGTTCAATCCACAGAATTTGCCTGTTCCAGTCATGTATCCCAAATATTGCCTGGACCAAATAATGACTTCTATTCTTCGACCATGCATTTTACAATAACATCTCCTGTGGTATGCAAGTGATTTTTTGATTTTTTGTTTCATCCATATCTACATCAATTTTCTGTGATGGCAATTATTGTATATTAAATTATGTTTTATAACTGCCTATGTTGTGTTATTAGAAGAGTTAATATGTCTTGTTACTTTGTACTTCAAAGATCATTAAAAATTTAAAAGTAATTTTTCTGCTATATTTGATTGTAGGGTTAATATCAAAATTCTACTGTACTTTAGCATTTTTTTCCACTTAGTGCTTAAACCAAATAGTTTTCAGTTTGCTATCCATATTTTTGACCTTTTCCAACTGCTATCTGAAGTCAATTTTTGACATATTTTCCAACCAAAAACTGCTACTGGAAACTCTAAAATGCAACCCCTCTCCAAATATCAGTCAAAATGCAAAATTCAAACACCAAAAATGACCCCCTTTTGAAGAAGCCAAACTATAACCCTCGGTCAATTTCATGATTCTAGTTTGATTTGAGCTCGAATTGAACAAAAATGTTTTTAGGGTTTGGAGGATTATTGTTTTATTCGGATTTGAATCGGATATGAATCATGAAATTGACTTGGGGTTATTATTGGCTTTGGAAGGGGGGTCATTTTGGGTGTACAACTCATGCATTGTGGCTAATAATTGGAGGTTGATCGCATTTTCTAAATGTATCAATAACTGAGTTCGAATCAATTGAAAAAATCATAAAGTATGAATAAATATTTATGTATTTCATATGATACTTCTGGATCTATGTGAACTTTTGCATGCTAGAAAATAGATTGGTGGGTTTGTTGCCCCCATTAAACAAGCAAAAGCTTAGACCATTTTCTTGACTTCTGGATATAGGAATGTCAGAGTAGTATGCAGGTACGTGATGATGGTGAGTTGCGCATGATTGATAAGTTCTTAAGCACTATTTTTAGGCTATGTTTGTTATGCACTTAAGGTGACGTTTGCAAGTCTGGATTTGCGCTTTAGAAGGATTTTGTGAGTATGTTTGAAACTTTTGTGGGGTAGAACTATAGTTAGATATCATTTTCATATTGTAAATTGAAGAAAAAGTGGACGTTGTTTGTTGGGAATTGTAGAAAAAATAAATGTTTTTATAGGGAATTGTAGAAAAAGTATGGTAGGTTTGCAGGATTTTGTGATTCTTGTCCAAACATGAAGTGGACTGAGCCCATCCAAAATCTGGATTGGCCAAGTCTAGTCCAAACATAGCCTTAAGGTTTAACTAGTTAGTTTAGAATAAATTGCCATTTAAAATTTTAAAATGATTTATTTCAGGAGAGACTAGCACCTAAGCTATGATGCAAAATAGGAAACATATATATATCATTGAAGATAATTTAAAGTTTCCACTTTGTTTGAAGATGGGGTTGTATAGGGTACATTTTTTTAAGATAAGTTTCTAATCTCAATATATTTTTGTTGCATATGCAGGCATGTATGATTACAATCATCAATATATCTCGCAGAACTATCATATAAATGGGCCATAACACATTTTCCAGTATTTGATGATTGTTGATTATTTATTTATTTTATTGCATAGACAATGAGTTATGGCATATTTGTTAACGATAGGTGCCACTCTCTGATTTTAATTCTTCCTAAGTAAGCTGATTTTAATACTTTTATAGGGTTTTGTTGCATGGCTTATCATGGTTGCATATTGGATTGTGTTTAGCTGATTAACGTTTGTCATGCATCATTTCCTATTGTGTTCATTTATTTCTAGTAATATGTATCTGTTATTCACTTTATTTCTTTCTTCCAGATGCCCGATGCAGTTGTTGACTATGATTTGGTGGATGGAAAATGGACTATAGTTCAACAGCAAAACTTACTTTATGAAAGGACACAAATGTTATATGGATCAGCATCTTGTGCAAGCAGTAATCAGCAGTCTTCTTTATCTAAAGGCTTCCCCGGAAATATCGCCGAAGATTATGATATCGCATGGAATGATCTCTCTGATTATTATGCTTGTGAAGAATATGACGTCCCATCATATGATGGGGTTTTGATTCCTCTGACTGTTCTATATTCACGCCACAGGAAGAAAAATGGTGAAAATCCTGGATTACTTCACGGGCATGGAGCATATGGAGAGATACTTGACAAAAGGTGGCGAAATGAGCTTAAAAGCCTTCTTGATCGTGGTTAGGTCATTGCCTATGCTGATGTGAGGTCTGGCATGCATCTGTTCATCCTTTGAGTGTGAACTGTATATTTGCTCTGGGATTTGTGAATATATCCTATTTACATTGTCCATGTGTTGCTTCTGAAATATCATTTAAACTACAAATGAGTTTTGTTCTCTAACTACTTCAGTGATCATAATTTGCAGAGGTGGGGGTGGTGGAGGTAGAAAATGGCATCATTATGGTAGGAGAACTAAGAAACACAATTCTATTAAGGATTATATTTCTTGTGCTAAGTTTCTAATTGAAAGAGAGGTGGTGGAGGATACTAAACTGGCTGGCTGGGGGATATAGTGCTGGAGGATTGTTAGTTGCGTCAGCTATTTAACTTTTGACCAGATTTATTTAGAGCAGCTGTTTTGAAGGTGATCAACTCTATAACATATACAATTTCCTTTTAGTTTACAGTGGAAAATTATGATGATTACTTGTAATAACTTTGTTTCGTTTGCAAAAAAATTGCAATATTCAACATCCAGACTCTTTCACTATCAACTCATCCCTATCTTTACTCATTTTATCTATCTTCAGTGTTTGATTTCAACATCTCGTTGAGTTCAAATAATTTTTTTTTCTTGTTTAGGTTCCATTTTTAGATCCAACACACCGTTCTGCTACCTATTATACCACTTACACCCAATGACTATGAGCAGTTTGGATATCCTGGGGATATTTAAGAGTTTCGGGCCATACGTGAATGTTCTCCCTACGATAATATCCAGAAAGACGCACTATACCCTGCCATTATGGTGACGTCATCATTTAGTACAAGGTGATTTGGTCTATTTTCTTATTTCTTTGCAGTAGTATACATTTATTTCATTGCATAACCTTGAAATGAGAAAAGAATTCATCACTTTCGAAATGTGCTGTACAATTTAAAACTTGATTAATTTACAGATTCTGCATTAAAAATTGACTGGTTAGTGCCAACATTGATTTTAATCATCTAGATTGCCATTATATTGCTATCTTTATGTTTATCAGGTTTGGGGTCTGGGAAGCTGCAAAATGGGTTGCTTGAGTGAGGGAATACTCTATCTACGATCCTAGACGTCCAGTACGTGTTAATTTAATGACTGGTTTAGTAGAGGATAACAGATATTTACAAAGCAAAGAGGCAGCAATGGAGACTGCTTTTCTAATCAAGATTATGGATTCAGAATCATGATATGGTAAACAATACTCAGCTCTGTTATTTTCTGAACAGTCTACCTGACCAAACCTTTGTAAGTGGAAATGTGACCTTATCGTATATAGCTTGCATTCGCCAAACGATGGACGATGGAAAGACTTTTTCTCATTTGAAAGAAGAGCTTTATGGTGCATGGTTGGTTTAGGTTAACTATCTTTTAGTTGGTCAATTAAAGCTAGTCTGCTGTTCTCTTTTGTACTTAAAACCAGCAATGCTCATTGACTCAGTAATGTAAAAGTCATGGCAATTATGTTCAGTTACTTTACATCCATTATTCCGCCAGAATGGCTTTTGTATCTCTATCTTATAATTGTTAGGTGTTTTTTTTTAGAAGAAAAGTTCAAGTTCATCATCGTATACACGTCTTAAAAAGAATGGTGCAGTGCAGAAATGGAAAGGAGTATCATAATCATTCTACGCTTTGAAATTATTATCGTTATTCAATGGCAAACATTTTTATCAATAATTAATATGCATCTCACATTATATGTCTATACGCTTGATCAAAAAAAAAAACCACATGTCGGCTATGTGCAACAGATATAACCAAAATTTTTTATTTTGTTTAAAAATAAAAGCACATGCTTTTTGTTTTTATCAAAATCATATTTAAAATTATCAAACTCGAAACCCCTGATGATTGTTTATACTTTTCATGAAAACATTTGGACCACTTTTCCTAAAAATATTTGGATCATTATATATTATTGGGTCATTTTACAGTATACCAGTGATCTTATTTATTAGATCTTTCATCATAAAAACATTTGGACCATTATATATTATTGGGTCATTCTCATTAGATCTTTCATCATAAAACATTTGGACCATTATATATTATTGGGTCATTTTGTAGTACATCAGTAGTCTTAGTCATTAGATTTTCTGCATCTTGATCATTCATTTTCAATTTACTTTTTTTTACCTTATTTCAAAAGTTATTGCAGCAAATTATAAAAATTCTCCTAAATAGTCTAATTTCACAGGGCAATGTAGTTTATATCTACCTTCTCCAATAATTGTATTTGTCCATCAATAGCAACCATAAGAACACAATTAAATATTCTTGTATTATATAGCATGTGACGACGAATCATTTGAGACTCATATTCGATATATTTTATTTTGTGTAGATATAATCCTCTTATTAGTAAAATTGTCATGAACATAATACTCAAGGTCATTGCAGTCATGGTTTTGTATACACGATTAAATTTAAATATATATATGTATATATATATATATATGTTACAATTTAAATACTAATATTAAATATTAAAATAAATTATAACGTTTCAGTTTAATTTAATTTCATATTTAATATTATTATTTAAATTAATCATCTTGCTTAATATAATTAAATACTACATTACAAATATTAATTTTAGCCGAAATAAATATTAATTATCTTGATCACACCATTAGTTTAAAGTAAATACTAAATTAAAAAATATTTAATTTACAACACCACTGTATAATTTAGATGAAATTTCGTATATGAAGCCATTTTTTGATTTGATGTGATGTCTTAATATATGATTAACATTAAGAAAATATATACGTTTCGATTTAAATACTAATGTTGAATATTAAAATAAATTTTAATATTTTAGTTTAATTTAATTTCATATTTAATATTAGTATTTAAATTAGTCGTGTTGCTTAATTTAATTAAATACTACATTACAAATATTAATTTTAGCCAAAATAAATATTAATTATCTTTATTACACCACTAGTTTAAAGTAAATACTAAATTACAAAATATTAATTTATAGCACCACTATATAATTTACACAAATATGAAATTAATCATCTGGTTTATGTCATCAATATTGGTTGGTTGAATGTTAATTCAATTGTTTACATCTTATTTAATTATATACTATTTAATTATTTAATTCAATTGTTTACTATTTAATTATATATTATTTGCATCTTATTACGGTATTGAGTGATAATTATTTTTAATTCAATTGTTTACATGTTATGTCATGAATATTGGTTGGTTGGTTGGTGTTGTATGGTTACTTGATAATGTTTATTATTAATTGATTTGTCATGCTAGGTCACTGTATCGATTGCATGTTAGGTCATCGATATTGGTTGGTTGAATGTTATTTCATTGCATGTTGTGTCATCAAGATTGGTTGATTGCATGCTATTTAATTGAATATCGGTTGCATCCTGCTTGCATAATACCACAGTCTTTTGATTATAAAGATTACGATTTGGATATATATGCATTCATTGTATAAGATTTAGTGTGGTAGGCATGTTGGATTTGGTTTGGATCGATTTCACGTATCTCATCATTTATATGTAGTCGATTTAGATGAATTTTGGTATGAATAAATCACTTCGATTTAGATGGAGTTTCATATGTCAAACAATTTTTTGAATTTGATGTGATGCCTTAATATACAATTAACATTAACAAAATAAATATGTTTCCATTTAAATACTAATATTAAATATTGAAATAAATTTTTACGACATAGTGTAATTTAATTTCACATTTAATATTACTATTTAAATTAAAAGAAGAGTGTGATTAATTAATTAAATACTACATTACAAGTATTAATTTAATTTCATATTTAATATTAAATCGTATTGATTAATTAATTAAATACTAAATTATAAATATTAATTACATTGATAACACTACTGATTTAAATTAAATACTAATTTAAAAATATTTTATTAACATAAATATAAAATTAATTATGTGGTTTAATTAAATACTCACAATTGTTGATATCATGTAATTTAAGCAAAATCAAATACATGTAGCAAGAAAAGACTTATGTTCATTTGAACTTATGCGCATTTTAACTTAGTATTTTAACTTAGTAAAGAAGCCCAATGCAGCCCATAAGAGTCAAGACCACAACTAACAACTCGACCAAAAAATCAAAAATTACCTTAATTTTATTTTCTATAATAAAATAATCTAATATATTAATATCACCAGTGTATAACAGAATTACCCTATATTACTATATATTCAGTGTTTTTAACTATCAAATAACATCTATTACTTGCCAACACCACATTTATAACTATTTCCCAAAAGAACATTTACAGCAATAAAGTTTTCTTCCATAACTAAAATAAATTTATTTCTAATTTCTCTACATATCTTATTTCTAAATATATTTTTATTCGTCTTCTTCGTTCTCTACCACCATCATCACCACACAGCTGAGTCGACGTCCTCCTCGACAGGTTGAAAATCAAACCAAACCACTCGAAACTTAATGAATTATTATTACAACAAAACACGAGAGATGAATGAATGAATCAATCCATCCTTCTCTTTTGCTTGTGGAGTTTCCAATGCTGAAGCAGAACTTCAGCCCCTTCCTTCAGACTAGCTTTCCTACCTTCATTGTAGTTCCACAGTTCTGAAGTTACATATCTCCCACTGGGGTTATACTCGTTTATCTCGAATACTGCTGCCATCACCGCCTTGTATACTTCGTTGCCATAATTTTCTCTCAGGTCCCTCAGTTTTTCGTCATCTTCCATTATCACAGCCTGAACCCACAAGATTAACAGTTCTTTCAAGAGCCACAAAGAGTAAGTAGTTAAGAGTATATATATATATATATATCTAAGATGGATCAATGCCAATACTTTTACAATAATGTGCCAGTTTCTGTTACCCGGAAATCTCAATCTTTGGAAAGGATAGATTAAATTAGACAGACATGTATTGTATATATTTCCATATCATTGATTAGAGAAACTACTAAATATCATTTAAAGGGTTTGGTATTCATTGTTTTCCTCTTCCATGGACAGCTAAGCAGATATCACAGAGTATAATGTATATTCGCAACCACTATATGATCATATCACATAAATTGTATTCGGTCAACATAGACTAAAAGTTACTTTCTTGTAAATATCATTTAATTTAATCATGCATGTGCATGTTGCATTAAGCATTTCGTGATGCATTCACGATTACGCCAGCAGGCTTACTGTTAATTTTAATTCTATTTCTATCAATTTGCATTCAAAATCATAGTGGATTACTGATTGTTTGTAGATAAGAAATCTTATATCAGAAAGTAAGTTTATACCTACCAGCTATATACTACCTTTTTTTTCAATTATGGACAACCACAATGGTGGGGAATTATGGCTCAGTTTATAATGAAACAATCATGCATTTAGCCTCAAGTCTATACAATTATGAAACTATTAGTGGGGGGTTTGTATCTGCTACCATATCAAAGATAAGTCTGTCCAACTAGACACCTAACTTCACAATTCGCATTGATATATCCATCACATTACAGAGTTAATTCCTAACTGTACGATCATAACAAGTAAAATATTGTACTTTCATTTAAACTGAAATGAAGGATATCCAAGTTTGTCCACCCTTAAAACTTTGCAGATCATCAAGCCTTGAAAATATTACAAAAGAAGTGGAAAGCAGATAAAGCTGTAACCAGCAAATTATTTTACTAAAAAGAACAAGTTATTAAGGCAACACAAACGAAATTTAGTTGGAGCTCGTTAGCACAGCCAACTGAAAATATGATGGACAAGACAAAAGGTTAAAATAGTCTTGTTAAAGCAATCATTAGTTGCTATCTAAACTATGAACTAGAAGCTTTGAAATGTTCAAGAAGCTTTGGAAAAGCAATCATTAGCTGCATCTGCTCATTTACTGCTAGCAGACTACGACTATTATGACATGAATTATGATCTATTAAATGCAATGAGGTGCCAAGAAGCATCAGGTAAAGTTTTAGGTGAGAAGCCAGTTGTATTTACGGCAGGGCTACAAGATAATAATAGTAGGGACCGTTTAGCATCTAATGGGCATAAGAGAAGTGCATGCATAAGATTACGTAAAAATAAATTGTGGGAGCGGATAGAAAGGCAAAGTTGAAATTCACAAGAATTTTTTTCAAGTTTTTCAACTGCATACCTGATGCCTGCCATTAATGCTGACAACCTTTATAGGATGCCATTCAGGATCTCTAAGGTACTCCTCCCACAGCGAGCACAATTCCGTGGCCCTCTCATCTGCTTCAGCCTCATTATACTTTTTTTTCATGGCTTCATGAAATGGTTTGCTATCAAGCTCCCCCATTCTTTTGACACCAATACGACCACTAATTGACAGGTCTTTCAAGCCCTAGAAAAGAAACATTTTTTTTATCCACGCAATAGACGTTGACTCCAACAAAAGAATACGACCAATTTGAGAAAAATGAAATGCCTAATATGCATAATTTGATGATAACATGATAACTTTTGTCTGTTGCATGAAATATGAATAGACATCTCCTGCCTGCATTCTGACGGAGAGGGGGAGAATAGCACGCCGGGCATGATGCAAACATTGCAAATAAGAGGAGTAATCACATTGGAGAAGAAGACTCAGAAGTAACGAGAAGATATTTTGACTAAACCTGAAAATTTCATATAGTTAAATCTTAAGCTATTGAGCTCCTTTGTCCACAGATTTATTCTTCCTACCAAATCATATTATTACAACATCATTTTATGTTCTTTGAACTTGACTAGGAGGGTTGGATAGAATTAATCGGCCCAAGATGTGTATTCTTGTTTATTTAAGCTTTCTTTTAATTTTGGAGGATGAATATCATACTACGGAGGGGTAGGAGTAAAACTATATAAATACTGTGGCGTATCCCAGTAAATACCAAATGCTATATTATTAAAAACTCGTTGAAAACAAGATGAAGCAAACCCTAAAACATATGAAAGGCATAGTAAGGAGTGAATCAGTTTCCAAGTATGAGAAACAATATAGAACTAACATTAATCAATTCTTTCCGAGCATCCTGTAGCTCATCATTTCTCTTGCGCTCCTGCACAACTAGAGTTTGGTTTAATGCATTCAAATCTCCAAGCGCTCCTTCCTTCTCCCTCAAGGCCTTGAGCAGCAACCCTACTTTATTTAACACTTCTAAATCGCCTTCATCTCCCATGTACGTCATGACATTTAGTTGACCTCTCAACTGCTCAATTTCAAGCTGTAATGCTTGTTTAGCATCCAGTTGCGTCTCCAGAAGAATAATTCTCCTATGGAGTTCCTCCTTTTGTTTCTAAAAGTACAAAGCCCAACTCAGTTTTCTATAACTATTTGAACTTCACATGAGAAACAAGTCTGGTCACTACTGAAACAGAAATGAGGAAAATTAAATACCCTGTGTTCTTCAGCCAACTTCATTAATTTTCCATCAGCTTTTCTTTGTTCCTGAGCAGCAGCCTGATGGGAATTGTTTACTGCATTCTGGAAAACAATTGTCAATAGATAAAGGAAAATATGTTAGATGCAAAAGAATATAATTATAGAACATGGTGTGCAATGAAAAGAATAATGTTCTGTCATCAAAACAGCCATCAAAATTTAATGTTTACATGGAAACTGGGTGTGACATAATGGAGCAGAAGGCAGTAAGACCAAGGTGAAGAAGGATATTTTTTTTCAGACAGAATAGCAGCCATACCTTATGGGAGATTGGGCATGTTCCATATGCATTATGAAAATATATTTCATAAAAATGTAGAATAAAGAGTCCAATAATTGTTATGGGAAATATGAGAACCTCCCAATTCATTACATTTCCAAAGAATGACCAAAAATCTTAAAGACTCACAAACAGAGAGATATAATATAATGAAGTCAACCTGCTTCCTTACACTTATCAAAGGACCGCAATCATCCTAATTCCAGTATAAAAGTAACAAGGAGAGGACAGACCAAGACAATGTGAATGACGCAAACCACATCTTAGTTTCTAACAGAAAATATCAGACAAAAAACGTGATTTAGAAAGAAAATGGTTGCTCCATTAATTTCCATATTTTACAGGAAGAATTGATACAGAAAAACAAAAAAGAAAGAGTAGTTTAGAAACACAACCAGGGTCATCAAGCCATATATAGTCCTGCTGGAAAGGGATTCAGATATTGGTAAGAGTAAGGTAAATGCAGGTCAAATCAGTTGGATAATCATTGAAAAAGGATCAATAATCAGCAAGGGACGCTAACCTATAAAGAATCATAACTTTCATGTTCTTGATACATCAAGACACTGCAAATATACAACCATCAGATCCAAGATACAACTAACTGATCAGTAAATATTGGTGTGTGAAAATTGCACTACAGGAAGCTCAGTCAGGACTTTGCTTCATTGGAATTTAGATAATCCAATAGGTCACTTCCTTCCAGTGAAGACCCTCACTTACATAAAAGAGAATACAGCAGATAAGGGCTAGTTTGTGTCTCTTGCAACCCCAACAGTGTTAAGCCATCATTACATGCTAATAATGGCTTGCTTTACAATGTAGATAAGAAACACTAGCTTATTTCTTGTAAATCGTTTAAACAAAAGAAAAGATGAAAATATAACTAGAAACTCCCAATAACTAAGAATATATACAACACCTGTTCAAGGTCTTCAGCAAGCTTTTTCCTCACAATTTCATTGTGCATCTCCCGTTTCATCAGCTCTTGACCTCGAACCTCGAGATTTCTCTTTTGAGTTTCAAGTTGAAACTTCAGCTTCTCGTGGTCATTGAATATCCTCTTAAAATGCTCTCGTGCACTTGACTCGATCTTTTTTATATCTGATCAACACAAAAGAGTACAACAGGTTCAAAACTACATCACATTTGATTTATTAAGATAACATCCAAAGTTTATACATGAAACCTTCATTATAAGCTTGATGAAGAATCTCTTTTTCCTTGATCAACTGGCGTAGAGAGCTTTCTGTCTCCTCCAATTTATTCTCCATGTTTAGCAGGTTCATTTTCTTTGCCTCGATAATAATTACTAAATCACCTACAAGCTTTTTGGTCTTTCGAGCTTCTTCTTCCATAATACTTGATATAGTTCTAAGATCCCCAATCTTGCGAAGATTCTCTCCAATAATGCTATTAGATTCATAATCATCTGCACGAGCTACCCATGCATAAAGACCGGATTTTTCGTCATTCTTTCCCAGCCAATTTCTCTTTCCATGATAATTGGCCTCGTAATCTTTCTCAAAAGACATTGCATTGTTAAAACCGGACCAATCCTTATCAAATTCAACAATTGCAATCCCAGAATGGTTTTGGTCTGTCCACAAAGCTCGAACTCTTCTCGGATTAAATCCTTTACTAGCGAAATGGTCCCTCAATTTACTACCACTCTCCCCCACATAATGACCATCCCTAAAGCTAGTTGAAATGTTGACAACAATGCCAATCCATGGCCAGACAAAAATCTCATCACGGTCATGGTCTGCCAGGGCATCTACCTCCACAAAAGACGTTGAAGGCCCAGCTTCAGCAGCTATGTTACTTTCTTCCAAGTACTTAGCCAGGGCAAGGTGATTTTCCTTGTCTCTTGCAGTCCTTCTCTGTGAATTGCAACTGCCAATCGCACTTGCATGCTGCAAAAGATCTTTATACTGGAAGTCTCGCATTTTTGTGTTAGGGCAGTATGGGCAAATGTTGGTCTTTCGAGCTTCTTCTCCCATAATATCTGATATGGTTCTAAGCTCTCCAATCTTGCGAATATCTTCTCCAACAATGTTGTTAGAATTATAATCATTTTCGCGAGCTACCCATGCATAAAGATCAGACTTTATTTCGTTCTTTGCCAGCCAATTTCTCTTTCCTTGATGATTAGCCTCAAAATCTTTCTGAAAAGACATGGAAGTGGTAAATCCAGACCAATCTTGATGAAATTCAACAATTGCAGTTCCAGAATGGCCTTGGTGATTCCACAAAGGTCGAACTTTAACTGAATCAAATCCTCTACTTGCCAACACATCCCTCAATTCACTTCCACTCTCCCCCACATAATGACCATCACTAAAGCTAGTAGGAATGTTGACAATGATGCCAATCCATGGCCAGACAAACATCTCATCATGATCAAGGTTTGCAAAGGCATCGACCTCCAGAAGAGGCTCTGAAGGACCAGATTCAGCAGCTAGGTCACTTTCCAAGTACATAGCAAGTGCCATGTGATTTACCTTCTCTTTAGCAGTCCTTTTCTGAGAATTGCAATTGCTAATTGCAATTGCGTGCTGCAAAAGATCTTTATAGTGTAATTCTCCTTTTCTTTTTTTAGGGCAGTAGGGGCACGCGTAAGCCTGATCAGATAATTTAACCTGTTGTTTACCATTTTTCAGTTGTTTGTACTTAGCCAGTACAAGGTGATTTGCCTTGTCTATTGCAGTCTTTATCTGAGAACTGCAGCTGCCAATCGCTCTTGTGTGCTGCAAAAGATCCTTATACTGGAACTCTTTCTTTCTTGTGTTAGGGCAGTGGCGCGGTGTGTTGGCTTTTCGAGCTTCTTCCATGATATCTGATTTGGCTCTAAGGACTCCAATCTTGCGAAGATCTTCCCCAACAATGTGATTTGCATTATAATCATCTGCCCGAGCTACCCAGGCATAAAGATCAGACTTTTCCTCATTCACTGACAACCAATTCTTCTTTCCATGATGATTAGTCTCATAATCTTTCTCAAAAGACATGGCATTGTTAAACCCAGACCAATCCTTACGAAATTCAACAATTGCAATTCCAGAATGACCATGGTAATTCCACAAAGGCCGCACAGTAGTTGGATCAAATCCTCTACTTGCCAACTGATCCCTCAACTCACTACCACTCTCCCCCTCATAGTGACCATTCTTAAAACTAATAGGAATGTTGGCAATGATGCCAATGCATGGCCAAACAAACATCTCGCCATTACCATGATCTGCAAGGTCATCTACCTCAGAAAAAAGCTTTGAAGGACCAGCTCCAGCAGTTATGTCACTTGCCAAGTACTTAGCCAGAGCAAGGTGATTTGCCTTTTCTCTTGCAGTCCTTTTCTGTGAACTGGTACTTCCGATTGCACTTGCGTGCTGCAAAATATCTACATATTGGAACTCTCCCTTCCTCCTGTTGGGGCAGTAAGGGCACGTATAAGCCTGATCAGAAAATTTAACCTGATATTTACCGCTCTTCAGTTCTTTGTATGCCTTCTGCACAAACTTCTTAGTTACAGAGTCATGGACATTAGTGACTTTGCCAGAAATATGATCTACTGAACTCCTCATGAGTTCCAACCTCACTGAGAATCAGGAAACAAACACTAACTCGAGTGAACGAACCATTTCATATTATAGCAAAGGAGCACCTAATTTGAAGAGTCAAAATTGTGTGCAATGTTAATCTATTAGCGACAATTATAGTCCCATTCCACTAGATTGATATGCCTGTGAGTATTTATTTACACACCATGCATAATCTTGTTTAAAATGGAATAGAACAAAATCTTTCAGGCAACTGCAAACACTGAAAATTTTCTTACAATTTAAGAACATAATGCAAATTCTCCTTCGATCTATCTCTTCTTTCCTTAAAACTTTAAGAATTTGTACAAAAATTCAACGAAATTATGCATGCATTCTACCAAAAAAATTCCCAGAAACCACAGAACTCAATATCTAAGCTGAATTAGGCAAAACTAGCACCGCATTCCACCACATTACACAAAAAGGAAAAAGGGGATAAAAATCATTTCAATTTCTTCAAATAACCTGAAATTAAAACAAACGCGGACGCAAATTCAAAGCGACCAACTCTAAATCGGAAAATGCAAGTCAATACAACTACAACAGCAGAAATTGGAAGCAAATATACATGCGTAAACTAGCAGACAGATTAAAAGAATACCAGTGAATTTGAAGGAAATGAACTCGCTGCGTTTAGTTTGTTTGTTTGTTTTTTTTTTTTCTTTTTTTCTTTTTCCGTGTAAATTTGCGATATATATTTTTATATTAACAGTGGATGCTGGGTGCTTTGGAAATTGAAAAAGTACATGTATAAAATCGTTTTGTGGATGTAAATACAATATTTTCATAGGAAAATTACCCAAATTAGTCATTTTTAATATAATTTTATTTATGGATATAGTGTTCGACCTAATGTACCAAAAAATATAGCAAATTATATCAAAATATTCATTTTTACTCCAAGTCAATCAATGAAAAGATGCAGCCGTCCATGTGCAATAATTGAGTAATTATAATGGTAAATGCTTCCCCCCTCCAACCACGTGTCATCACCAGTTTTAATAGTGTAATGCTCCCTCCCCCAATAATGACATATATGACAAATAACATTGCACAATTTAATGTTATTACAGAAGTGAATTTATTTCGATTCTATTCTCTTGTATTCTATTTAAGTATATGAAGTCGAAAAAACATTCAAATTCATTCATATAAGCATTCTCTATATTTTTGGTTGTCGGTTAGAACTTGGAAGTGCGGAAGAATTTTTCGTGTTCAAAAATTTTAAAGGTATGTTACGAGCATGTAAATATTATCATATAACATTATATATTAAACTGTACATAATTATTAATTTTCGTGTTTAATTGAATTTTGTAGTTGTGATATTTATTTAATTTAATGCTTTGTGATATTAATTTTCGCGTTTACTTGAATAGTATAGTTAGAAACGTTTTATTTTAGTACACAAAAATAGTTAAATTTAGCATATATGAAAATAGTTAAAATTTAGCATACACGAAAATAATATTTGGTTGTTGGTTAGAACTTGGAAGTGCGGAAGAATTTTTCCTGTTCAAAAATTTTAAAGGTATGTTACGAGCATGTAAATATTATCATATAACATTATATATTAAACTGTACATAATTATTAATTTTCGTGTTTAATTGAATTTTGTAGTTGTGATATTTATTTAATTTAATGCTTTGTGATATTAATTTTCGTGTTTACTTGAATAGTATAGTTAGAAACGTTTTATTTTAGTACACAAAAATAGTTAAATTTAGCATATATGAAAATAGTTAAAATTTAGCATACACGAAAATAATATTTGGAAAAAAATGATATCCACGAAAATATTATCCACGAAAATTGTAAAAAACTATATTCACGAAAATTCTAAAATATAATTGGTCACGAAAATTCTTCAAATCATAGTGCACGAAAATTCAAAAAATATATTATCCACGAAAATTCTAAAAAACATAATTCACGAAAATTCTAAAAAAATTCTTCACGAAAATTCGAAAAAATAATCCTACACGAAAATTCAAAAAAAAACATAGTGTACGAAAATTCGAAAAAATTATTAGCCACGAAAAAAAAAAACATAAATCACGAAAATACGAAAAAAAATTATACACGAAAATTCGAAAAAATAATTGTACACGAAAATTCTAAAAAAACATAGTGCACGAAAAATGTAAAAAAACATGAATCACGAAAATTCTAAACAAATTTCAACACGAAAATTCGAAAAAATAATTGTACACGAAAATTCTAAAAAAACATAGTGCACGAAATTTCAAAAAAAATATTGTCCACGAAAATTGGAAAAAAATTTATACACGAAAATTCTTCAAGTATGAATAACTAAATTAATAATTGTTCTTCTACAAATTGAAAATTACAAACCTTTTTTTTTTTTATTTAAAATGTTATGATCAGTGACAAAGGGAGAGGGGCCGAGGGACATTGGGCCCCTTAAAATTTTAAAATATAAGACATATACGTATAATATATATATTATATAAATATTGTGAAATTAGTTATATATATATATATATGATAATTTTTAATGTTAAGGTATAACTGAATTAAAATAATTGATGGGTTGTAATTTTATTATATATATATATTATTTTTTATTTTAGGGAAATTTATGTATTTTTTGTATCTTCGTACTTTTTAATTTTTAATTTATCAAGGCTATTTTAGATATCAAATTTATAATAATAGAATATTGATGTGAGTTTTCTAGATAACTGTAATGAGTAAATTATATGTGAATATCACCATATATTATTCAATCATTCAATATTTGAGTTTTATCATTTTAGTATTAAATCATGAATATAAAACTATTAAAAGAATATTATAAATTTGACATTAAATATTACTCTATTAGTCTATTCTAATGTTGTGTAATGGCAAAAATCAATTATTTCGCTACTCTTTGGCACTTATTAAAATATAGATATGAGTACTTTCTGATGTGTTTTGTTTTTGTTTTTTTTGTTAATGTATAGGAAAAAATGGGTTTCATTTCTGTCGTGATTTGGTTCGGGAGATATTGGAAAGGTTTAGAGTATAAAAACGGTTCCCAAGAGCTTCTTTACCTTAAAAGAGTTACATTTGCTGATCTGTTAGAGTCAATTCATGGACTCGTGTATGCTGACATGAAATGCTGGAGATATGTGATCCATTCACTGGTGGAGATAAATGGAATAGTGAAAAAGGAAAAAATTAAGAATGATTCGGATCTGGAACGAGTATTATCCATGAGTGTGGAGTGTCTTATCGTTTTTATTTCCCTTAAAAGTACTGAATCTCAGAACACCAACTTTGTAGGGGGTTCATCGGTAAGAGTAGGAACGAGGACAGACTCATATCCGGCATTTGACATTCCCCAACAAGATTGAGATTTTTCAAATGTTCCCCTTGGACTACAATCGGACGAAACGTTTTATTTGAAATGGAGAATTCCTAATGAAGACGAAGCTAACCATCCTGGGACCTCAAATGTGGATCAGTGGGCATCTTGGCCTTCTTCAAGTGGTCGGATGAACTTTGCTTCTGATTGGGGTGTCGACTACATCGATTTGAACAGTTCTCCAAATGTTTATGGACATCACGAGTTTACAGAGGGTGAAGAAATCTCACAGGTAAGTGAACCAGAAAGAGTACCACAACAATTAGTTGACGATGACAGTGGTAAATTTTTTTATATATTTTGAAGTATGATATAACATTTTACAGTTGTAATGTATGTTTTCTTGTATATCATGTTTCAGGTTCGGGCAATGATGAAGATGAATCAGCAAATGCGACAGAGGCTGATGATGACTTCGATTTAGACGAAAAAGTTGAGAACACTCTAGATGAAGAGCAACGACTGGCGTATGAGGAATTCCAATCATATATTATGAGACCTGAGTGGTTTATTCCAGAAGTACTATCTGATGGGCAACCCACATTAGTGAACGAGCCGGCCGAAGATTCAACCCTGCACAAAGGAGCCACTTTTGGTAGCAAAACAGAGTTGCAAACTGCGGTTGGATTTTACCATATCGACAATGTAGCCGAATACTGTGTGGAGCATTCCGACAAGAAGAGATGGTACGTGAAATGCATAAAAGAATAATTGTCTATTCTTCCTGCACGCACACGAGAAATATGGGATTTGGAAAATCTCAAAGATTGTTTTACAACATAATTGTGGGAGTGAATTGAGTAGTAGTGAACCTCGTCGACTTCCTGCAGCTGTGATCGGTGAGTACTACGTTGAATCAGTTAGAAAAGAAAATTACAAGCTGGATCCTAGGACCATAATTGATGAAATGAAGGAGCGACATGGTGTGTAAGTTAGTTATAGGGTGGCATTGACGGCAAAACGACATGCAATGAGGGTTGCATACGGTGACCCGAAAAAAATCATTTGCTCTGCTCCCACTGTATATGCAGGTCTTGAAAATTTCTAATCCTGGTTCATATACAGCTTTGAAAACCCATCGAGATGGAAAATTCAAGTTTGTCTTCTACGCAATGGCTGCATCTATTCACGGTTTTAAGCGATATGCAAGGCCGGTTATAGTTGTGGATGAGTGTTATTTGAAAGGTCAATATAAAGGTGTTTGATTTGTTGCTGTGACACAGGATGGAAACGACTAAATTTTTCCATTAGCAATTGGCATAGGCAATGTGGAGAACGATGAGTCTTGGACTTGGTTTTTCAAACATGTTCGTGAAGCATATGGCTGCCCAGACCAATTGCTTATGGTGTCCGATCAGCACGCCAGCATCAGCAATGGCATAAAAGACGTGTACCCTGATGCGGTCCATAGTTTATGTTGTTTTCATTTACAACAAAACTTGGCGAGACACGGAACACACTTGGTGGGACATTTCCACAAAGCTGCACATTGTTATCAGTCCACACAGTTCGATAGGTACATTTTCTTTGATGCAACTAAAAATACATCTTTTATCTAACATTCCAACTCTCTGCATGACTATTGTTTTTTCGAAAGTATGTTGTATTTACTTGTCAACCTGCTTGTCATTATAGGTATATGTCAATGTTGCAAGCATCCAGCATACAAGGTGCGATAGCTACCTTGTCAAAGGCTGGAGAACAATAATGGGCTCGCGCGAGATGTCTTGTGAGAAGATTTAATTTCATGACATCTAACGCTGCAGAGACATGGAATAGTCGGCTTGTGTAGGCAAGAAAACTGTCTATATGTTCTTTTTTGGAGTGTGCTAGACGAATTTTGGAGAAATGGTTCTACGAGAGGCGGATTGCTGCCGAAGATAGAGAAAATACTCTAACGATCGCAGCGCATGAAAGATTAGTCAACTCGGTGAAGCTTGGTAGGCGTATGCAAGTTGCAAAACTCGAACGAAGCAAATACAAGGTAACTGATGGTAGTAAAATTTTTATTGTGGAGCTAAACCAGTTCGAATGCACCTGTTTCATTTTCCAGCTCGATCTGATCCCGTGTTCGCACGCATGTGCAGCAATAAGGTATCTATACAACATGTTATGAATTCGCTTCTTACTATGAAACATAAATCAAATGCTTGATCTAACTATTATTATTTGTTATAGTTTTGCAAAAGAATCATTTTCGGCATACGTGGCACCATACTACACAACTGACTAGTTGAGGGGGATGTGGAGTGGTACGGTAAATCCCATTCCTGACCCAAAAACTTCGGTGGCGTCGGATGACATCCAAAGTCAATTATGTCGAACACCTGACAAGGTGAAACAAGCGGGACGACCCAAGGGAAAACGAATTCCTTTCGGCCGTTCTGGAAGATGCAGCCGCTGCGGTCGAGGTGACCATAATAGAGCTAGATGCACCGAGCGCATTCCGGAGCAGTATGACTATCTGGTCGAGGAAGTTGGGAATGAAGACGTCGAACCCAGAAACGATGAAGGAATACGAAGAAAGAAAAAAAAAGTGTTCAGTTTGTCAATCAGAATCACATACACGAAGAAAATGTCCGATTTAATTGGCGTCAACATCTGGGTGATCTAGAATGTTCGGGTGTATGTAGTTGCTCTTTAATGTCTTACATCTGTGCCGTATTATGTTTTAGTTTGCCTTACAACTTATATTATAAATTCGTAGTTGGACAATTATGTCAAGAAAAATATATTGGAAAAATAAAATTTAAAAACTGGAGAATCACATTGTCAATGTTAAAAAATGATACTGGAAATGTTCAATAGTCAAAAAAATAATGTGCAAAATCAGGAGAACCCATCTACTCTATAGGCTTAACGGTATCAGCGTCTACCGAGAACTTATACAATGACAATGCTACATCACGTCTAATCTGAAAGACTCCGTTCACTATATCTGGTCTCGGAAACATGCCACTAATACAACTCTCTATCGCCTTCAATGCCCATATGCCACAGGTCGTAGGGTCATCCTGCTTGTAGCAAAATCTAGACTCGGCACTTTGGCAGCCAAGCATCGGTGGACAGTACGAGTGAAATCCTAGCTTACCATAATATCCACTATAGTTCAACAATCTCGGCAACATGCGACGAATAGGGAGAGTCTGTCGGAGTCGTAGTGCCACCACATCCATGTTCCAATGATGACGCAGACTATCGAACAAAACCAATGTATATGTATGAAGATTCACCTCCGTCGTCACCCAATGCTCGTCCAAATTGAGCACCATAAATATCTACATCCAAAAATTAATGACAAATTTATCAAATTTAATTATCAGTCGAGAAAATGTCGAGTTATCAAAAGACCTAGAAATGTACCTTGTTCATCCTGTCCCACCAAGGTTTGATATTTTTCCACCTCGGCTTCTCACCACAAATGTAAAGAACGAGACGATCCAGGTCTTTAGGTTCAAATTTCTCCTGTAGATCTTCTACGTAACGCATTCTGGGATCATCATTTGTGTGTATCCTATTCCAGATTTCCTTGCATGTTTCCTACAAAAACACAACAAATACATGTGAATCATTTATCGAGCAATAATTCCAAACTAATATATAAGACAATATGGTACTTACATTGAAGGAACAATCTACAATTTGGTACCACCCCTTAAGAGATTCATCAACATCAATGTAAGTACCAAATGTACGTGGGCTTGTCCATGTGGCGTAAAAGTGTAAGATAAGATAACTTCCTCCATGGGAAGCTCTCCCAGCGCTCTTCCTGATCGACTAAATCCCAAACCCACATATCGATGTGGGTCTTCCCGAAATCCACTCCAAGAACAATGCAGTACAAAATGAGAAGTTTGGCAACCTTCATAGCATCATTCCGAGACTGGCGAAACTCTCCATTAACGAATCTGGTGTGGAGATCTGAAAGTTTCACCTTAATAGAGTCATCGACCACTCGGAAGTATATGCTATCGTCGGTTGGAACATGCACGCCGGAGGGGTCGAAGTCTGAATCTCCAAAGCGTAAACCTGTCACAAGAGCGAACTCTCTACGCGAGAATCTGCAGGATCGGGATCCAATGCAGAACCATCTCTCTAGCTCATTGGGATGGGTCCTATGGTGCACCTCCCGAGATACGAGGACATGTAGTAAAATCTTGCACCACTCCACTTCAGCCGGCCAATACAAGAAATGGCCGAATGACGTCGTATGAAAATGACGCAAGCAATCCCTACCTATGGATGACAGCTCCGTCCTGAGATCCTCAAGTATACTCAGCCGCGTATATCCATTAATGTACGCTGGACGTCCCAGACAACCCTCGCGCACCCAAGCCCAATCCAACTGAAATATGCAATGTACTTCAATTAATTGATTTATAGTACCTCCTAAATTTTTTCAATCCTATATAATCAATTCTTCCGAAATTTTCGAGATTTGACATTATTGTATGGAATTTGAAGTTTAGTATATGTACTTCTTCTTTATTTTATATTTTTACCGTTTCATTGATAAATATTATTGATATTATTATTACTATTATTGATATTATTATTATTATCATTATAATTATAATTATTATTATTGATATGATTATTATGATTATTATTATTATGATTATGATTATGATTATTATTATTATTATTATTATTGATATTATTATTATTATTATTATTATTATTATTATTATAATTATAATTATAATTATTGATATTATTATGATTATTATTATTATTACTATTGATATTATTATTAGTATTGATATTATTATTATTATTATTATTATTATTATTATTATTATTATCATTATCATTATTATTATAATTACAATTATTATTATTCATATTATTATTCATATTATTATTATTATTATTATGACAAAATTTTAAGAAATCTGTCATATTTCGATACACCCATTAACTAAAAGACATTTGATAATTTGGATAAAATTGAGTGGGTACTATAAATCAAATTGAGTGGTTATCGCCATTATATGAGCTTACTATTATTTCCGATATGGAAATTATAAATTATTGTAGCAAAATAATTGTCTTAATTATATATATTGGTCTTAATTGTCTTCATTTCCGATATGGAAATTATAAATTATTGTAGCAAAATAATTGTCTTAATTATATATATTGGTCTTAATTGTCTTCATTATCGTAATTTTCTAATTTTCATGTACCCTAATTTTCAAAGATTTTACATAGGGTAATTTTCATCAATTTTCGAGCACGTTTACTTCGGTCTTTTTTTTCCTTCACAAAAATTTCCTATTTTGCATGTACGAAGATTTCCTAATTTTTGGGAGTGGGGAATTCAAATTTCTAATTTTTTCATGCACGAAAAATTCTTTTTAATCATTCACGAAAATGCTTTAACCTTCACGAAAATGTTTTCTTCTTCACGAAAATTCCATAATTTTCGTGAACTCAAATTTCTAATTTTTTCATGCACGAAAAATTCTTTTTTCGTGAAGAAGAAAACATATTCGTGAAGGTTAAAGCATTTTCGTGAATGATTAAAAAGAATTTTTCGTGCATGAAAAAATTAGAAATTTGATTTTCGTGCATAATTTTCTTGCCTAATTTTGTGCACCGATTTTTTGTGCCAAATTTTCGTTGCATACTTTTCGTTTCAATGCCATCACTAAACCATTAGGTACATCCAACATTAGGCACAATTCCTACACTAAACATATTAGCTACTGCATAAAATAAAATTCCAACTGCATAAAATCAAATCAAATAGACAATTCCAACTGCATAAAATCAAATCAAATATGTACGAAGTCCAACACTAGACAATTCCAACGCTAAACATATAGTATCAATTCCAACTTAAATTCATGAACAAAATTAAATTAAATAAAATGATTTACTGCATAAACAATTTTCGTGTACATCTATCATCAATATCATCACTAAACAATTTCGAAACTCAACAAAAACTGATTAAAACTTACCTCTTCAGCCATCGTTCGTACACGAAAATAGCTCACGAAAATCTATCGCCGTTTCACCGCCAATCTGCCTCCGATTCGCCGCCGCCGGCGGCTGAATTTTTCAGACAAACGCTGTCCAACTTAGGGGCTTTTTTCCGGAGAGTGCGTATCCAATGCCCACGAAAATGGCAGGAAAGCTTTGGGTGCAAAATATGTTACGAAAATTGCAGTAGATGAAGAAAAAGAACCAAGGAATAGTTCACGAAGTGCGACGCCCACTTATGTGCAAATAATTACCATGGGAACATTAGGTTAAATTTTGTGCAATTCAATGCTTGTGGGGCCCGCATAGGCAATTCCTATTAACATATGTCCAAATTTTGTGCACATCAATGCTTGTGGGGCCCAAGGCTGTGGAAAGTCAATTTGACTTGGTAGTAAAAATGGGTATTTTGGTATAATTTGCTATATTTTTGGGTACATTAGGGTCAAACACTATATTCATGGGTAAAATTGTATTCCATTATAGGAAAATGGTTAATTTGGGCAATTTTCCCATATTTTCATGTAGAGCTCATTTCAACTCAAAACCATTTCGCAAATTAAATTAAATTTTATTGATTATAAATTAATTTATTATGCTTTCTCTGAAGTGAAACCGAAATTTCGTTAAGGGGTCAAAAAAAAATTTGATCTCATTCGCCTCTTCTTGCAATTCTTTAAAAAAAACACAATATATGACATTTACTTACAAATAAGGATGAAAATATCAATATCGATAGATATATTGATACCATGATTTTACGGAAATATCAATGAATATATCGATTTTGGTGGAAATATCGATCATTTTTTAAAAAACATGAAAATTTTATTAAAAAAATTTGAAAAATATATCTAGTAATATACAAAATATTATAACTAGCATTAATACATATATTAAACTTATAATTTCAAATGAAATAATATATTTACAATAAATATAGAGATAAACTATTAATATGAAGTATATAATATATACATCATAACCCTTTTATTAAATTCAAAAAAATTAACTAAACTTAATTAAATTATGAGAGGAATCTAAATGTTAGTGTGTTAATTTATTTCAACAATTTAACTAAAATTATTATTTGTTCTACTCATAAACAAAAATATAGATATATAAAGATAGATAAAACTTAAGTTTGATAGATATCTTTTAAATACATATAAAAAAATTATAATAATAAAAAAAGAAAAAAAAAGGAAAAAAAAACACAATAAATTAACCTAATTGAAAAGGAAAAAAACTAAAAAGTAACTATATCGCGTCGGTCAAAGAGTCAAAGGCTCAAAATAATTGATATATTAATGATATATAGCGATATATTGTCGATGTATGGCAATATATTGTTAATATATCGCCAAAATAGATAGATTTACGGTATTTCTACAAAATATCACGATATTGTACAGAAATAAAACTGTAGTCTGATATTATTTCGATCCTCAACTTTTCATGATATTTCACCGAAGAGTGAGACTTGTGTGCATGTGTTGTATGGATCTTAGATCCATAAGATCCATACAACGCGGGTCGGGTCGGGCCGAATTCGACCCGAATCCGCGCACTTTTTTTTTTTTTTTTCCTGACCTTTATGTCGTGTTAGTCGTACCTTTATATTATGTTAAACATACCTTTATATTATGTTAAGCATACCTTTATGTAATACTTTAACTTTTTAAAAAAAATCCTAATTTTGATGAAAAAACTATAATTTCAGCACAAAAAAATCCTAATTTGTACATATATACCTTTATGTAAATATTATGCATACCTTTAATTAATATTAGTCATACTTTTTATATAATACATAAGGTATAACTAACATAATTAAAAGGTATAACTAATATAATTAAAAGATATGTTTAATATAATATAAAGGTATGCTTAATATAACATAAAAACCCTAAATGTATGCTTAATATAACATAAAATCATAAAGATATGCTTAACATAATATAAATGTATGATTAACGTTAAATAAAGGTATGCTTAACGTTGCATAAATGTATGCTTAATATAATATAAATGTTCTAAAGGTATGACTAACATAACATAAATGTATCACTAACATAACATAAATGTATGCTTAACATAACATAAAGGTCTAGCACCTTGAGCGAATTTGGGTGGGTTTGAGCATACCCACCCAGACACGTGGGGGAGTGTGGGAGCGCGTGAAGGGCACATGGAATGTGCGTGGAGGACACGTGGATCGGGTCGGGTCAGGTGTACGAATCCTAAATCCGTACACCATTTATATAAAAGTTTTTGTGTTCACCGAAATATCATGATATATTCTTCATTGCTTACAAAATTCAATAGTGAATGATTCTTTTTCCACTTAATTAAGAATCTATAAAAAAACTGTACTGCACGAGACCTCATCTAGTATTTATAACAAAAAAGGAAAATGAAGATGGGTGTGGTGACATCGGTGCCACCTCATTATCTAATAAAATGTCATTCGTCACTTTCTTATTTGTGAAAATAAATTATTTGTAGATATAATTTAAAATTTTAATATTGAAGATAGGTTTTGTTTTAAAAAAAATAAAATCAAAATTCATATGTTTTTAACTCTCCATAAATAGAGAAACTACAAACAAAATAAAATATCAACAAATTTAAGTTATCTGATAGATTATGAATATAAAGACACACTCAGTCTCACTGACACAATGCGTTGGGATCATAGGTTCCTGTATCAATCGAATAATTTTTCGAAGTCAAATAATATCCAACAAATTATATTTGCAGCTGAATAAAAAAAAAAAAAAAAACTACTTTTTGGTGTTGCTCGATTTGATAAAGGGACACAATGAAACTCAAATGAAACTTGAAGCACTCCAATGAAAAAACTCAAAACATGAGGGGTTTAATTGATATATTTATATCTTCAGTGATCGAAGCCGTCGTCATTATATACACACATATAGGTATACTCCGATTTCCGACCAGATGTCAGAACACGGTGGTTCTCAAAACCAGAAAGCAAAATGTTGACGCAATTCGGTGCAACGGCGGAATCGCTGAGCAAGGCGTCGACGATGGTTTTCCGGATCGGCACCGACGCCCATCTCTACGACGATCCTGATGACGTCAGCATCGCGCCACTCCTCGACAGTAAGTTCGAGTCCGAGAAGTGCGAAGCACTCAAGCGTCTGCTTGCTCTTATTGCTCAGGGATTCGACGTCTCTAGTTACTTCCCTCAGGTTAGTTCAGTTCCGGTTCTGTTAAATGAATTCAAGTGATGGTTCAATTGTGTATTGAATTGGGACTTTTTGTTTAATTTTATGTTTTTTGCGGTTTTCGAATTCGATCATGTAATTAATGTTGATTGCATATTGAATGTTTATTTGTTAGATTAATGGCTGTTTCCTTTGGATCATAGGTGGTGAAAAATGTGGCAACCCAGTCACTGGAAGTTAAGAAGATGGTGTACTTGTACTTACTGCATTATGCTGAAAAGTATGCCTCAAAACAGTAGTTTAGGAGTTTTGTCTCTCTGTTTCGATATATTCAACTCTAGCAGAAGAAACAAATACGTCTTTATAAACCTTGGCAGATATTCTTCTTTGCTAATAAAAGTATCCGTTGAATGATAAAGCATTTTGCTGTTGTAGGCGGCCCAACGAAGCATTGCTGTCAATAAACTGTTTTCAGAAGGATTTGGGGGATCCGAATCCTTTGGTGAGGGCATGGGCTCTCCGTACCATGGCGGGTATTCGCCTGCATGTTATTGCACCCCTTGTTTTGGTGGCTGTAGGAAAATGTGCTCGAGATCCATCTGTATATGTTAGAAAGTGTGCAGCAATTGCCCTTTCAAAGTTGCATGATTTGCGATTGGAGGAACACACATCTGCTACTGAAGAGGTCAGTTAGTAGCTTCCTTTCCAATATTTACTTAATACTTTTCATGAAACTATTGATCTACACAAGCAGGAGAAAAATGAAATTAAGCTGATTTCTAAACTTATAAAAATTTGGTTATGTCTGAATCAGTTGTCTGCATAAATGATCCCATGAAGTGACATGAATTTTTTTCTTCTATTTCTAGAGCAGCCTCTCAAATTTTCTTAATTCTTACGGACCATGACTTAGCCCTATCTATTACGATCTGTATCCCATCCTTAATTTGGTGGTGGGAAGTGTTAGCAAATGCTTTACCATGCTATTGATGTTTTGGAAATAAGTGTGTTGGAGAATGTTGTATGTGTTTGGTTGCGATTTGAGAAAATGAAACGAGAATGTGATTGTCCTGTGAGAAATAAACAAACATGTCATCAATTTGTCTACTTGAACTAAGTATAGTCATCTCTTTTCACCTTGATTAATAGGTTGACTACAAGACATCTTTCATGTTAAGTCAAGTATGTGTTATCTTTCAGCTATGGGTTGTTTTCTTATGCAGACGATTATGGGGGATAGCTGATTAGTATTCATTTAGTTACATATTACTACTAATTTTATAAAAAGCCATTTTTTTACTGAGATGATTAGAGATTAGTGTCCTAAAGGTATGTTTGTTTTAGGCGCCTTCACATGGGATGGATTTTGAATGTCAAAGTCCAAAATCTTTTTTTTGTTTTGGGACTCCCCTACCATATATATACTACCTACACCTATTAGCACATATTTGTACAATTTTCAATTATATCTAATCATCCCTTCTCATTCGACCTTTCACATCTTACCACAATATAATAAGGATCTTCAATCTTTTCCAACATTGATTTGAGATCTACAATATCATCCTACCCTATTTCAATATTCATAAGTATATAACTATTCTAGGATTTCAAAATCAGGATTTCCTCCGACCCACTTAATCCTAAAGCAAGTATATTCTAAGGGATTGGAAGGTGGGTATTGAGTGTTTTATCATCACCACCACCACAACCGAATCCCATTCCCACTATTTTCTGAGTCGGCTATTCTATGAACAACTGTATCTTGTTTACTTCAAAGAATAATTTTTGGGACATTGACATGTCTTTTTTAATTTTAGTGACAATGGTATGTATGCTTGTCAAAAGTTTAAATGTTTGGGTTATTATGGGTCATTGATCATATTACCAAAATATCCCAATCAAACGTTAGACTTAGCATAAGTAATTCCCATAAATCATATTTCCATTTTCTAATCCTCAACCCAATCCTGAACTCTTTCCTGTCGAAGCAGAGCAGAGCACTTTGTGGTTCTTTATTCTGATACATGGCATATTTATAGGAAAACATGGTCTCCCCTGTCGAGAATATTGATGAAGTTTGTGTCAGTTTTAAAACTTGTTTCCTGTTGTTTCTTGAAGAATTTCTGTTCATTTGCTTGGTTTTTTCATAGGCTGTATTGTAATTTGTAACTGATTATTTTATCTCAGATTATTGGAATAATGTTGAACGACAACTCTCCTGGAGTAGTTGGTGCTGCTGCTGCAGCATTTGCTTCTATATGTCCCAATAGTTTCTCTCTGATAGGAAGAAATTACAGAAGATTATGTGAGACACTTCCTGATGTGGAAGAATGGGGTCAGATTGTCTTGATTGGGATTCTTCTACGATATGTAATTGCAAAACATGGTCTAGTTAGAGAATCCCTAATGCTATCTTCCAATGGTTCGGCGAAGTATAATGCAGAGGAGATGGATTTGGATCCGCGGCTTAATATAACAGAGCCCCTTGATGGTACCAGCACTGACATATGCACTGAGATTGCAGCTATAGTCTCTCGAAGTTATCTGGAAGGACCAGATAAGTATTTATCTCAGTTGGGTCATGTCAATAGAGATTCCCTTGGATTTGATGGTTCATGCATTACATCTGCCAAAAGCAATGATGATGTTAAGATCTTGTTGCAGTGTACATTGCCGTTATTAAGGAGTTATAATAGTGCTGTAGTGTTGGCTGCTGCTGGGGTTCACTGGATTATGGCACCGAAGGAGGATATTATAAAGATTGTCAAGCCTTTGCTGTTTCTATTGAGGTCATCTAGCTCTTCAAAATATGTGGTAATTACCTCTTTACTGTATATATGAGTTTTAACTCAATTTCATTTAGAGGACTTTCTCTTATTAATTTATGTTATTTATTGAATATGTTGCACAGTTGATTTCTCGTTCATAGAACCCTGAACATGTTTCTGCTTCTAGTTTCACTTTCATATTGCACTGGTTCTTATCACAAATTTACATATGAAATATAGTTGCAACAAGTTTAGTGCTGGTTGGTTGACCCACAATAGATATGAATACATGTGTTCTACTTGTGTTCCAGCTGTTTTGTATGAATATTGCTCTTATTTTTGTACTTATACTCCATTCGAGGTAGGGTGAATCATGGTTATAAAACTAACTTAATCAATTCAGATGGTAAGGACGTTTACTGAAAATATTTCTTAGATTTGCCAAAAAGTTCCATATTATATTACTGAGAAGTGCTCCTTCATGTTTATATCCACCAGCTGCTGATGCTGCTTTACCAATATATTTTGTGTTATAATAGATAAAACCTCTAATGATACTCTTGTACTTTATTTTGGTTAGCTATTAGTTGGCAGTTTTATTAATTTGTGGATCCCAGACATCTTAGTATATATTATTCATTCTTTGAAATGGTTCTCTGCGTGTTGACATCTTTAGTAGCAGTTACTGTTGTCTCAAATCATATTTGTGGTACAGCCATGACATGACTTTAAGGTATAGGTCAATTTCCCTTTTCAATTATTGAGGATGCAGTCATGCGCATCACAGGCCATTTGCATCACTTGGACATTCTTTCGTTAATTGACCTTCATTCAATGTTTCTATTTGCAGGTCCTTTGCAACATTCAGGTCTTTGCCAAAGCAATGCCATCTTTATTTTCTCCTTATTATGAAGATTTCTTCATCAGCTCTTCGGATTCATATCAGACAAAAACTTTGAAGCTTGAAATAATATCCACTATAGCCACTCAGTCTTCTATTTCCTCAATTTTTCTGGAGTTTCAGGTACACACATGTATAGTTTGTTTATCCATCTATTTCTAAAAAGCTTGGATGATTCTATGGATACGGAACCATAAAAAATGTTGCTCATACACAATTGTTAAATCCGGCTTGAATCATGAACCATTACCCAGGCTTCCTCGCCAAGGATTTAAACAGTTAAATTTGTATCACATTGGGCAAAACAGTTATTTGGGTCAAACTGTCGGCTTGCTAATTCCTAAAATCATTGAATTTTTTTTGTGAGAATGATAATATCATTCCTAAAATTTTTAACAACCCAACGTGTTTGTTTTGGAGAAGGACAATGATATAGACAAAATGGTATTTAAACTGGTTAGATTTAAAGTTTTGCTTATAAAATAAAATGCTAAAGATTAGGGATTAAAAATCTGTGATTTTCAGTCGGGCATGAAGTTCATGTTGATTCAAAGTCATAAATTAGAAAACTTAAATTTCTAATGCAAAACAAATTTGTCACTCACCCTATTGCTATCTCATTACATTCCCAAGTTGTCCCCTTGGTCCTTGGTGTACTATCTCCATACTTTCTTGGCCTGATCTGCTGTAGCTTATGCATTGTATGATTCACCAATTCAAAATATTTTCCTCGATAATTAATCCCAAATTGTCTTCAGTTTCTGCATCTAGATTTAATTTATTATTTGGCTGCTAGTTCTTCCATGTCCATGTTAGTTCATCTTGTCTTAATAGGTGTACAGTACCCTTATCCAGGTCATGTTGTGATAATAAATTCGGCTCTGGTAGCTACTGATATAGTGAAAGTATTTTTGGATTCTCTTTGTACAGCAATGCTTATCATTTAGTCAATTCTTAGGATTATATTAGAGATCCAGATAGGATGTTTGCTGCTGATACTGTGGCTGCAATTGGTTTATGCGCACAAAGACTTCCTGATGTAGCCAATACATGCTTGGAAGGGTTATTATTTCTGGCTTTGTCCGGTAATTGTGGTTCTCAACATATGACTTCCGTGGCATATCTGTATATCCATAACTTTATTTCTGAAACTACTTTGATTGTATTTGAAATTCAGAATCTTCGAATAATGGTGCTGCGTCATTGGGTGAAGAAGAAATTTTATTAGTTCAAGTAATTAAGTCTATCATGGCAATCATAAAACAAGATCCTCCCCATCATGAGCGAGTAAGTTTGTGAATCTCTTTCTTTTTTTGCTTTTTCCTTCCTTCTTTTTATACCTTTTTTTCCTGTCTACATTTATGCTCATATTTTTGTCTTATTTCTTCTCTCCATACTATCTATGTAATTTGGCATGTGAGGATGATCTGGATATCCTTACATAAACAAATCATCGTGTGATAGTCTGACATCCACAAGATAATGTATGAAAACTATGTGTTTCTTGTCAGATTCATATTTAGACTTTTATGTTCCATTTGTTTGATGAAATTGGAAGCCATATATCATTCCATGCATTCTGTCAAAGGTTTATTTATATTATGGAAATTGTAAAACATGGCAATTTGGCTAGGTAGCACTTAGAAACTCTTTTAAATGACTTCACTAGTTTTACTGTCAAATGAAGTGGTGTGCTTTCAGCAGTGAATACCTGTTCTGAAGCTATTAGGGGTTTATAGAAGGCTGCATACACTGTTGTATTGGAGAATAAATTGGGTATCATTTTCCAATGGTTGTGATGAGCTAGCCAAGACAGTTGAATAGATAATGTGTAGGTGAGGGCATGACTGCAGATCATCCATCCTTCACATATTTCAGTCAAGATGATTCTTGAGATAACTATTTGAGCTTATATTGCATCATATTGCTCTAGAATATTCCCATCAATTATACCCATCTTGACACTGAATCAAAGGCTGCATATGTAGGCTAGTTCTTTCTACTTATATCATGACATAAACTAAAACCTTCATTGTCAAATGAACTAAATTTTATCAGAATTTGCAGAGCTTGATAACGAGAACATCCAAGAGGATCCCAACCTCTCTCATCTTTGTAGTGCGTGTCTCTAGCTGCTTTTGCATAAATAGAGAATATCTCTAAGTTTATTCTATAACTTAAAGAGTGTCATCGTGTCTATTTTCTTTCTTGGCCTCATTGGTGTCTTTTCCTTAGTTGAGTTTGTTTGTGTTTTTGTGTGTGTTTTGTCCTGCCATCCTTTTCTTAAAACTTAGTAGTCATGATGCTCACTCTTGGTTATCACTTTCTGCCAAAAGAATTGATGGAATCTTTGTGTATATCTAAGTAGCATGCTTTAATCTTTGAAACTGGGTCATTTACATTACAGTTGTTTACTGCCTTGTTATCTATTTGTGATGCTGCTGCTTCTGCCTTATTAACCAAGTCAATATTTAATTGACTTTGTCATGTTTAGAAGCACTTAAGTACAGCAACTATATACTCTATAACAGAGAATTTCTTGAAGGTAATTGTTCATTTGGTGCGAAGCTTGGATTCGATATGTGCACCTGCCGCACGTGCAATGGTTATATGGATGATCGGTGAGTACAGCTACATCGGGGGCCTAATTTCAAAGATGATTCCTACAATATTTAAGTATCTTTCTTGGCGCTTTACCTTGGAGGCGGTTGAAACAAAGCTCCAGATCATTAATGCGTGTGTCAAGGTAACTATCTGAATTTATGTTGATAATTGTATCAGTTAGATATCATAGATGTTAAATATGGCTGTCGAATATTATGTGGCTGTAAATACAAATAGAGGGCCTTAGCCCCAAGGAATTCACTGCATGGCTTTTCTGCTTTTATTTACTACTTTAGATTATATATGTCTGTATAGGACTAGAGAAGGAAAAGTGCCAGTTAGATATAAGTTCTACGATATCATAAACATAGCCAGGAGTAAGAAAGTTTTAGCCAAATTGCCCATGTGTATTCGCTGAGGCTACCTTTTATAAGCTTCATGTTTATATGGCTTCAATTGATGATGCAAGTTACATGACACACACAAAAATATGTTTTTTCAGGGGTAAGAAAGTATATAGTTGCCTAGGCTATACGTTTTGTGAATTCTTTCTTTTTTTTTTTTTTTTTTTCCTTCCTCTTCTCTCAAGACATAAACATGTTTGTCTCAAATTTTCTAGGAATAGTCTTACTCTCCCAAAATAACTTTAACGGGTCATTAAATATTTAAATAAGTTATATTCAATTAAGCCCCCAAAACTATAATAAAACAGTATTGTCAGGGCAGTTTTTTGTTGACAATGCACTCCACTTACTAACATCAACAAGATGTCTATGTTTGAAAATGTCACCACAATTATCAATCATCAATAATTTTTTGTCCAAAAAGGAACTCAATTTCTTTAAACTTATTATGATAATTTCATATGATTTCACCTTATAATAATATTAGCACAATTATACTTATTTTTTGCATGAGCAAAATCACTCTTGATAGTTATAAACTCACCTCTGCAGTTTGTTAAATATAATGGATGATACATATCTGATTCATGATTGTGCTTAATATAATTTACTTTATTTTTATTTTTAAAATTGATCTTTAATTTGTTCGTATCTTTCCAGGTCCTAGTACGTGCCAAAGTGGAAGACACGTCTGAAGTGCAAAGAGCTGTTGGGTATGTGCTTGAACTAGCCAAGTGTGACTCAAATTATGATGTCCGTGACCGTGCTTGTGTCCTGAAGAATTTTCTGTCAAACTGCAAGGCATTTAATTCTTTGGGAGAAGTAAAGGATCAAACAAAACTCAATGACCTGACATATGTACTTGCTGAATTCATATTTGGAGGACAAAAGAAAGTGCAATCCGAACCATTTAGTTATCGATTTTATCTTCCTGGCTCTCTTTCACAGATAGTACTTCATGCTGCTCCAGGATATGAACCTCTCCCAGAACCTTGTAGTTTAGTAGATGATGAAATTGGTTATTCTCCAACTCATGTGCCAGGATCAAAGACAGTGGGAGTTAGAGCTAATGATCACGAACCAAATGAAAGTGATGATTCTGATTCCATGTCAGGTTCTCTGGATGAAGAGAACACATCTGATTATGATTCTCAAGGTTCTGTTTCTGGTTCAAGTGGTGGTGGGCACAGGTATAATGGTGCATCTGATAGTGATGAAGATGAAGAAGCCAGTACTTTGGTTCATCTTTCAGATGGTGCTCCCACTGCTAGAAACATTGAAGGCTCAGTAGAGGGCAGTTCATCTGTCTCGATGGATTATGGTGAATTAATGTCCAAACGAGCTCTTGAGTCGTGGTTGAATGAGAATACTGGTTCAAACCAGAATTTGTCCAATCTAGGCCAGGTTCAGAGATCATTCGCCAGAATCTCTATAAAAGACATTGGTCAGCTGGTCAAACCCAAGTCATATACACTTCTAGATCCTGCAAATGGAAATGGGTTAAGTGTGGATTATCAATTTTGTTCTGCGGTGTCCAACATATCGCCACAACTGGTATGCTTACAGGTTTCCTTTAGGAATAACTCAACAGAGCCTATGTCAAATATATTGCTTTCTGAAGAGGATTCTAACCAAGGTCCAGATTCTCCAGAGAAATCTGTGTCATCAATTGAAAGGTATATTGAGCTAAAGCTTTAATTTCTGCATGACATCATGTTTTATTAGCTTTATCTCTCCTACATTTAGGGTATATATGCATCTCTCTCTCTCTCTCTCTCTCTCTCTCTCTCTCTCTCTCACACACACACACACACACACTCTTTATCTCTTAAGTATTCACCTATAAACACATATTCAGAAAAAATAATCTGTGTTAGGAGCATTCTTCTCGTTTTTCTTTTAGAGGTGTTCTTTTGCAACTATAACCTTTATGGAAATAGATTAGTGTTAACAAAACCATACTCTTCTGTAATGTCACCCCACACTCAAAACTTACTGATAAAAGATTTCAAATATTGCATACAATACAACATCCAAATACCAAGTAGCTTATTTTGCAATCAAAACCAATAGCTCAAAAAATGTCCCAACAGTTCTCCATCCACATAAATTTACCTTCAAAAGCTTGAGGAGCTTCAAAAACCAGTCGCTTAGCTCAAAACTCTCATGCTCATGAACCACATGACAGCTCAATTTAGTAAAATCCATGCATGGCCATTGAATGTGAAGCAAGCTATTTATCTCTATTTGTATTATTTGTGTTATCTATGCTGTATGCCTACGTTGTTGCTTGCTATATTTTTCCTTGCTTAGGACCTTATGAGAACTTACTTGATTAGGTATTTGAGGGATAAATCATATGCTCTTTTACCAATTCTTATAAACCAGTATTCTTGTGTTAAATTTAGTATAGATTTAAATGTCTAAATGACACTCAGTTTTTACTAGCCAGTTTAGATGATGAATTTCACTTCATTTCTTAAAGAAAGGGACCCACACACCAGTGAAATTCATCATCTAAAATTGGACTCAGAAAGTAGAAAAAACAATGCTGATATGAGTTTTTGATTGTGAACTACTGATCTGTGATACGTTAGGTTTTTTATTTTGAGTTTTACTAGGTTGGAATTCTCTTGTTTCACTGAGAAAAAAAACAAGAATATCACTTCTGAGGAGTACCCCACACAAACTTACCATCAATGCTGATATGAGTTTTTGATTTTGGCCATGATTATTTCATGTCTATTGGTGTCTGCATTCCCAAGGCTTAATTGTCTTTATTACCATGTCTTGACATTGAGTAATCTCTTTCCGTCAGAGAAAAAATGTTTCATCTTCAAAATATTTACTTGGGGTTCTCAATAGGTTGAAAGACATCTTTGGAAGGAAGGGTGTTCCTTGAAAAATTGGGGTCGTGAAGTTCTTAGACTAGGACATTGTATTTGTCCCTGAAAGATTTGGAGTCTTGGAACTATTGTTGAATTTGACAATGTTACTGAATGGATTTCCTTTGAAAGATAGGGAAGAGAGGAGTAGAAGGATTTCCCCCATCTTATACATGCACATATACACGGTTGTGTGAGTTAATAAATACATGTTAGTGTGAGTTAATAAATAATGTACCAATTTATTGCAATGACATGTGCAGTAAAAAGATAATTTTATATTAATATTGTACATAAATATCAGAAATTACCTTCAAATCCAAGTCATATTTCAATTAGAATAATTAAATTCCACAAAGCGCCATATTACATAGTCTCAGAATTTACATTGGTTATAATCATTTGAACAATTACTTAAACATATTAATCTGCTGAATACTATATAAAAGTCCATAAAATATGTTGTAGCACCTAGCTAGTTCAACCTATATACTTTATATAAATGATGTTTCATCTCTAATCATGGTGCCACAGATAATCTTCTTCAGTATCGACTTTCCTTGCTGGAGTACTTTTGGTGATTAGTCTCACCCTGCACCTTAGAAATCAAACCAAAAATTCATTAGAAACTTTAATTATAATAAAAAGGGCAATTATGTAAATTTGAATTGAAATTGTTTTTTCAATAATATGATAAATAATTAAACTTTAATTACTGATATTGACTTTCACAGTAAAAGTCATTCCAACTTGACTTTCTCCATGATAAGTGCCTTTGCCTAAAACAACACTATACTTTTGAGTGTCAAGGTCATCTTTGCTTTTCTCCATTCCTAATTCAAATAGTTCCTTCAAATAGATCCTGGATTCATTTTTCTTAAACAATTAATTAAGATACATAATTAAATTAAATATGTTTAAAAGGAGACTAATAATTAAGATTTTCCACTATCCTGAAAAATTGATTCATTGGGAAGGAGTAAGAATTTTGAACTTTGCTAACGGAAAGTATAAAGTCTTCTTAAATAATGAGTATATATTAGTTTCTTAGGAAATGAGGAGCAACCACATTTTAATTGAACTAGAATGAATTTGAAACCGCTATAATCCAACTAAACATGTATATTTTGTAGCATAAGTAATCTTGGGCATGATTATTTCATGTCTACTGGTTTCTTACTTACTGCCTTCCCAACGTTTAATTGTCTTTATTACCACGTTTGATATCCTTTCTTGTTTTGAATTCGACATGATTATCAAGCTGTCTTAAAACAATTACATTGATGCTTTGCCATCTTGCTTTATAGTTTCTCCATGTCTCATGGTGAAGTGGCAACACTAGTTACCATGGAAGAGATATGCATACTCAATCCAGGTCAGACAACAAGTAGAGTTCTCCAGGTTCGCTTTGAACATCATTTATTGCCTTTGAAGCTGGTTTTATGGTACGACGGCAAAAAACAAGAAGTGAAGTTACGGCCTGACATTGGTTACTTTATTAAACCTCTTCAAATGGACATTGAATCATTTCTAAAGAAGGAGTCTCAGCTTCCTGGGATGTTTGAGTGCATAAGAAGGTCAGTTCTTTTGAGCAATCAATTGAATTATTGGCCAATTTCCCATATACTTGTCTTCCTTCAAAATTTCCAGCACATATTTTTGTCTATAGAGTATAAGGACCTTCATCAATCCTAGATTTTAATCTTCATTCTGCCACTAATTCAGATTTTAATTTTCTCATATATGCTGACAACTAGAGACGAGATCAAATTTTTGAGAAAGCAATCTGCCTGACCTCTTTAATATGTATTTTTGTTTTATTAGCTTTATATCAGAATTATCCTGCTATTGCACCTTATAAATCATTAAGCCTGCAATCTAATAAGAGTTTATAAGATTTTAAAATGATATTTGTATCTCGTACCAATGTATTCAGTTACTAGAGTGCACAATGCACATTTAGAGTGCTAAGACCTGCTGATTGAGGCCAGACATAAAATGATTTGTGATAGATTGAAGCAAAACAGATCCTTATTATACATAGAAATATAGAATTAAGATAGTGTGTGATGATGGTTTTCTGGTAGAATCCATGTTTTTGGTGTGAGTTGGAAGACTTAAGGAACCCTTGTTAACTCATTAAAGTTGCTCATGAAAGCTGATAGTGGTGTAAGCTCTAGGTTTGACCTTATGTGTATAACATCTTGGCATGTATTACCTTCCAATGTTTAGCCTAGGGTTCCTGAGAAACTTCCTTCAAGGAGTTACTGAAGATAAATTTAAAGTGTTTGATAATTTCGGGCTAATAATGTCACGTATGTCTTTGGAAGACTATATTTTTCTTATTCTCCCTTTTAGAATTAATTCAGGTGTGTAATTCTTGATGTTTGAGCTATTTCAAGTCCGATATGACTGATTATTAGCTTCGGATATATCATATTAGCCCTGGAGGGCTTTGCATTTAACTATTTCTGGGAACATTACCTTGACAATGAAGCTTCTAGATGCCTTTGTGTTCATGAGTTTATCCAATGATAAGTTCTTGGAATCCTTTCAGAATAAACTTCCTTGCTAGTCTGCACCATTTTCTTCTTTTCGTGTTGCCTCTCTGAGGATTCTTTTAGTTTCCAACTTTCAAGCTTTAGAGATTTTCTTACCTCTCAATATGTGGTTATTTTTTCAATGGAATTGAAGCACTGATCCATGGATCTATTATTTATGTGTTTGAATATTATTTCTTGGTTCTATGTAAGAATCATCGCTTAATATGTTTTTTTTTTTTGTTGTGTGCAACAGATGTACCTTTACTGATCACATTAACCAGCTGAATGACAAAGATGAGAAATCAATGATAGAAGACAATATTCTGAGGATATGTGAGACATTAGCATTAAAGATGCTTAGCAATGCAAATTTATACCTTGTATCTGTAGACATGCCTGTTGCTGCTCATCTGAATGACTTATCCGGTTTATGCTTACGGTTCAGTGGTGAGATCTTGAGCAACTCTATTCCTTGTTTAATATCACTTACTCTTAACGGTATTTGTACCAAACCACTTGAAGTTACAGTGAAAATGAACTGTGAAGAGTCTGTATTCGGTTTGAATCTGTTAAATAGGATTGTAACTTTCTTGGCAGAGCAGACACTGTGAAGATAGAATTTTGGAGAAAAATCCAAGTTGTACTAATTTTTTTCCTCGTACATTTTCCTTGCTGTAAGCTTTATCTTTCTTGCCTTCTGTAATGCAAAATTATGCTCATTTGCCCAAATTTCTCTTGATGTAGTGATCTGTAGGTCGACCTATGGTGGATGAAAGGATGAAGGGGTATATATATATATATATATATTTATATGTATATCGATATATATTTTTTCCTTTTCTTTTTCATACTTGGGAGATCTCTCCTCTCTCCTGTATATGCGCACGTGTGCACACACACATATATGTATATATGAGTTTTAGATTACGTGCGTTGCATGTGGAGATCAAAATATCTTATATATAATATTTTTATACTAGAGTTTTAATTATAATAGAATTTTATAGGATTTTGAATTAATTATAATTCTAATATAAAATTATTTAAGTATGAAAATGCTAAATTACTATTTTAATCTTAAATAATAATCATTAATAGGGATTTAATCGGCAATCCATATTTTGTAAGAAATATCCACATTTTTATATAGGTAATAGATATATGTATATATAAGCTACGGTTAATTAGAATTTTTGGTATTCAAATTATATTCATTTGTCAACTTTACGGTCTCCGACTTGGAAAGTTGATACCCAATAATTGAAATGTTGGCGATGAGAGGGTGCCTCTAATTTGAAAAGAAATGTAGGGGTTGAAGATATCAAATTCGCCAATATTTCAAACATTGAGTATCAACTTCCCAAGTCGTGGAACATGGGGTATCAAAGTTCAAAAATGGGTATAGCTTGAGTACCAAAAACTTGTAACTAACCTTATAAGTTATAAGATACGCATTCTGTATGTACTTCAGTAAATGCAAAACTTTTTTCAGATTTTTTTCTTTTGGTACTTTGAATTTTCACTCACTATGTTGAAGGATTAAGTCTGTTGCTCAGTAGAATTTCTCAGAAAATTCAAAATCTTGATCTCCATAACTGAGTTTAATCAACAAATTACATTTTCTTCTTAAATAGCCTAAAAATTTCTATACTTTCTTCCTTGTATACCTCTGGAGGTGGAAAAGGGTATTGGTTTTCATATCTTCTTTGGAGTGCATATGGGATGTCATCTTTTTATTAAATGGGTATCAAGTAGCGGAATTCGGAGACATAAGGCTGAATTTCTATCAGCTTTTGTGATGGAGATTGAGCTTCTCCATTTAGAGATTCCATCATCAGTCTTTTGAGTGAGCTAGTGTAAGGCAGTTGACTGTAAATCCATTCTAGAAGTGATTCCACATCATCAGCAAAGTCTTTCATGCGTCGGTTCATGAGCTTTGGAACTGAAATCTTCTTCCTGCTTGTGATTCCCACTGAAGCTTCCAGGTACTCTACTTTAGCCCTCTCTAATTCATTCATGACTTCATCTGCTGTGTAAATTCTTAACTGCAAACCCCTCATTGTTAGTTAAAACTTAGTGAATATAATTAAATGTAATGTTGGGAAGTGTCACTTACTGCTGGAGATGACCAGCTGCCTCGGCAGAGAGCAAATATGATATTAGGTTCGGGATAGTCAAGACTACAAGCATGCCTTAAAATCATCTCCTTCTCATCACTTGCTTCCTGTAGTTCAATTATTTTATGTCACATAAATTTTGAGGTCCTAAATTGTCTATGCTGCATTTCATGTGTATTCACTCACATGTTTAACTTCTGCTGGATGCCGGAGGATGAAATTCTCAATAGTGGAAGCCTTGAATATGAAGCCACCAACGTTTATTGCAGCCTGAATAAGAACATACTATCAACATTTTTCTTTATGTGGGATGATCGTTATAAAAGTGCTACTTAGTCTTATTTTGCAGTAGGTTCAAGTCCACCAAGTCTTCAATGGTGGTTGAAGGCTAGCAGAACTGAGTACCAGATGTTCTTACCTCATTTACGAGGACCGCTAGTTTCTCCTGTGTGGAAGGGATCCCGTATTGCAGAAATGCCTGAAATGGAGGAAAATTATTGAGAACCGATGCTGTTTGTATGAAATTATTTTAGGCAAAATTGCTTTAGATGTCTTGCAGTACATTCATTACAGATGCATTATAAATGTTAATCCAGAATGCCAACTTCTGCTTGTGGGTGACGTAGTTTATGTTCACTTTGCTCAGATTCTGCATCAAGACCCTGAAAGCATAAAAAAAAAAAAAACCACTTAAAAATACATTCTATCAAGATGCTAGAAATTTGCAGGTACTTACTACTTACCTCAGTCTCCGCATGGCTGAAAGACATTCAGAAAGATGGCTGGCATCCAGTGTACTTCTTGTTATATGTATGAAATTCTTGTACGGCCCAACGTCTCTGATATTGACATCAGGTTCAGGCAATATTTCATAAGGATCAAAATGAGATGCGTTGTCTGGAAACACAGGCGTTCTGCAGCTGAATGCAGCTTTTGACACCAACCCTTTTGAGTTCATGCAGGCCAGACTATGCTTCGTAAGGTTCGTTGATCCTTTACTCCTAATTGTTGTTTGGTTCAGTTTGAGAAATATGCCTATCAAGCACTTAATGAGTTCTACTGAGAGCTTATTCGGGTTTACAGTTTCACTTTCTGTATCTGACTGACTGTTTGAGCATGATGGCTTCATGGTAATATCGCTGTTTAAGACAGAAGCTCTGTTCATAGGTAAGGGAAATCCATGTTTCTCAAATTTTCCTATGGAGGTTTCACTTTGAAGTTCTATAGAGGAACCTACAGATGCTCTCCTTTCTCTTGCAATTGTGTATCTCCTAGTTTCATAGTTTTGTGATGTGGAAAGCGTGTCATGTTCCTTGTGTTGTATCTGGTTTGGTCGTCTAGACGGTAGCTTCTTTAGCTGTCGTTGCTCCCATTGTGGTTGGAACCCTTTCAACTGCGATACTTCCCATTCTTTGGTCTGTTTCTTCTCTCTGTAGATATCCAGCTTCAGTTCATTCAGCTTTCTCTCAACCCAATCTATCTCTTCTTCCACTAGTGATAGTTCTGCTAGAAGCATTTGAACCTGCATTCGGTTCATCACTGATTTTGAATGAATTCATAAAGCAGTCTAATGCAAGTTGAAATTAAAGTGTTTGATTAGACGATTTGAGTCAATTTAGCGCGACTATTTGGCATGCCACAGGCCATTTGGCATTAAGGGTGTAATCGATTTAAGTTGAGTGGCAAGCTATTCAGAATTGACTCACACGAAACTTGAAGTTAATCGGGTCAAGCTCAAGCTCGTGCTTCTCGAATAGCTCTCAAGCTCAGCTCTACAATACTCAGATATTTTACTATATTTAGCTGAGTGTCAACATTTTTCATCTGAGTTAGAGTACACCATAAGTCTTTTTATTCAAAACATCCTTACTGTATAATTGGAGACATTAATAGCTAACTTAAATTGTTAAAAGACTTTATTATACCAACTTATTAACATAGGATAATACAACCCTCATTGGATAAATGATGCCCTAATATTATTTGTCACATTTCAAATTTAACAAGCTTCACTCGCAACTTCTTTTTCATCCTTAATTTACCAAACCTGTTTATAGAAATCTATATCTATTACTTATATAAAAGGGTGGATATTTTTTATAAAATATGGATTGCCCAATATATCCCTATTATAGATTATTATTTAAGGTTATAACAGTAATTTAGGATCTTCATACTTAAATAATTTTATATTAGAATTCTAACTAATTCAAAATCTTATAAAACTCTAATATAAAAGTGTTATATATACAATATTTATATTATTTTTTTCTTTAATTTGAATTGATTTCTACGTGTGCTTTAAAACTCGTACTA
This sequence comes from Scutellaria barbata, assembly GCA_028654395.1. Classification (NCBI taxonomy): domain Eukaryota; kingdom Viridiplantae; phylum Streptophyta; class Magnoliopsida; order Lamiales; family Lamiaceae; genus Scutellaria; species Scutellaria barbata. Next base: position 5,106,279 of record CM053649.1, on the reverse strand, counting down.
ATAAATATCAGAAAAAAAAATTAACAAACCTGGATTGGAAGGAAGGTGGTGAGGCATGAACAAGAGTCGCAGCAGCCAACTGGTCCCTGCATTGCACATTGCAAAACCCTCTTCACTTGTAACTCCCCATCTAACTCTTCTTCTAACCTCTCAACCTGCCATTACAACATATGTATAATAAATGCGACGAAAAAGACCCGATAAAGCAAATTGAAAACGACGAAAAACAGTACCTCCTCTTGGAGCTGAAGTCGAGTCTGTTTTTCTTCACCTGGGTGCATCAACAAATCTTCGAATTTCATCCTTGGAAAACCAACAAGAAGAGGAAGAAATATCTTCAACTTTTTCTTTGGATGCATATAAATATTAATGCAATGTGTGTCGAGAACGTGAAGTGAATCACTAGCCTTAACAACCTGTAAAAGTTGGAAAGAATGAGAGGTGATCGACGTGAACCCCATGATTGGTTTTAACACATTCAACTGTTCATTGAATTTTCCTTAATACAACTCATTCTTTTTTCTTTTAATTTAATAAGATATCAAGATTTGTCTATTTTGTCACGGGTTGTATTCTACATTAAAGGAATCATCATGATTTGATTGCATATAAAATTAACAGTGATAATACGTCACGAAATTTTTAAAAGCAGCTTTCTTTTTTTCTGGTTCTTTCAATCTGATTTTTAGAATGCAAATATTATATATTATGACTCGGACTAATATAATAAATAAACAAGATTTAAAAGAACACCCATATGATTCGGTGGATACTACATGATATTGATCAAATAGCAAAAAATTGGGGCAAAAAACAAGAAATATTGTGACTGTTATTTATATTATAAAAATATAGGAATGACCAATAGATTCATTATGTGAAAAGGTCAAAAGAGCTAAAATATACATTATAATTATATAAAATTAAGAGATAATCGCCGTCTGTGGGAATCGAACCCACGACCACATGGTTAAAAGCCATGCGCTCTACCAGCTGAGCTAAGGCGGCTGTGTAATCTGGTTTTTATTAAATCTAATATATTCAATTTCATATGTCAAACTTCTATTTCCAAATGTAATTGACAATTTTCTCCCTATATAATTTTACTTTTTCCATTTTTATTCATAAGTTTTCAATTTAAAAAGACAAAGCAGATTGTAACTGAATTTATACCCGCCCACTGAATAAAATTAATTTGGTCACAGAAAAAAATGTTTACAAGAAATCAGGTCATATTTCGGAATATTGTTATTTGCTTAGTGGTGTGACTAATTTCAAATTAACCTTTCTTTATTTATTTAATAAAACGAGTTATTTAGTAGTTTAATATAAAAAGAAAAATTATAAGCAATCATATGTTAGCATAACGGTATTAATGATGTTGGTGTAATACACTCATTATTTTACTTAAATTTTAGTAATTGTTTTCGTAATTCGATAATTGGTTTATTAAATTAATTACTATAGGTTAAGGGTTTTTATTGTTGATCAAAAATCTCTTAAATAAATTTTTCTTAACCAATGCATATTTCGAAAACATAGCTGACAGTGAGAAGTCCCATCGAGGCCAGATCATGAACAAAATGAAGATCGATAGCAATGTGCTTCATCCGGGAGTGTTGGATTGGATTCAGAGCTAGACGAGTCGCACCCATATTATCACAAAGTATCTTAGGTGGTGTCTCATAATGAATACCAAGGTCATGAAATAAATATTGATGAATCTAGCAAACTTCAGAGGGAGCAGTGGCAAGAGCACAATACTCTGCTTCAGTGGACGAACGAGCAACGCCACATTACTTGTGTGATTGCCACGAGATCGGAGTTGACCCAAGAAACACAATATAAGCTGAGGTGGACTTTCTATCAGAGAGATCACCACCAAAATCGAAATTTGAATAAGCAGTTAGAGTAAGTTTGTCTGTTTGTCGAAGAGGAAGACCGTGATATAATATGACCCTTTTAAATAACGAAACAAATGTTTTAACTAAGCACTAATGCTCGGATGTCGGAGAAGGCATAAACTGTGCCAATTTATTCACTGTAAAGGCAATGTCCGACCTTGTTATAGTGAGATACAACAAGCCCCCAATCGCACTACTATATTCAGAGGAATCAACAGAACCCGAGTATTGTCCTGATTTCGCAGAAATGGGTGTTGAAAGAGGTTTCACGCCATCCATCTTATGACGACGAAGAAGATTGATCAAGTACTTATGCTGAGAGAGAAAGAGACCTTTCTTACAAGGCGCCACTTCAATGCCAAGAAAAAATGATAGTGGACCGAGATCCTTGACAGCAAAGTGAGATTGTAGATGTTGAGTTAGAGCATCTATGAGCTTTGAGCAAGAGTCAATGATGATAAGATTGTCAACATAAACAAGAACAAAGAGATGATCAGAGCCTTGGTGAAGAGTAAATAACAATGCATCTGCCTTGGACTGTGCCAAACCAAATAATTTAAGAGCTGAACAGAGAGAAATATACCAAGCTCGGGGCACTTGGCGAAGACCATATAGAGATCGATGAAGAAGACAAACGTGGTTTGACAAAGTAGGATCTGTAAAGCCTGGTTGTTGAGACATATAAATTGGCAACTCCAAATCACCATGCAGAAAGGCATTCCTCACGTCAAGTTGGTGAAGCTCCCAATTCGATTTCAAGGCAATGGTAAGTACTGTACGAATCATTGCGGGCTTAACAACCAGACTAAAGGTTTCCTTGAAATGCACACTCGGACGTTAATGAAAACCTTTTACCACTAAGCGTTCTTTGTATTTATCAATTGTTCCATCCGGCTTGCGCTTGATTTTGAAAACTCACTTGTAACCTATAATGTTGCAACAAGGAGGAGGGACCAAGTCCCATGTACCATGTCGCTGAAGAGCAGTAAACTCTACGGTCATAGCTTGACGCTATTGAGGATGAGCAAGAGCTTGACGAACAGTGGATGGTTCAACTTCCTCAGGAAGTGGATGCTTAGTCGCTGCAAATAATTTTTTCGATTTATGAATATTGTTTAGACTTCTAGTACGCATGTGATAGATGTGTTGAAGTGATGATGGAACATCAGTGGGTATTGGGGCTATAGGTAGAGTGGGCTGATCCGGCTGAATAGTGGGTGTCTAAAAAGAACTAGAAGGCGAGATGGTCTTAACTGGAAAGACAGGTGTAACTGGGCAAGATGTGCTTGGATCTGGAGATTTGGTGAGACATGGGACTGAGAAGCTGTGACCTGTGATGACAAAAGAGAAAGAGCGATTGAGTCAGTAGAGCTCATATGATGGGTAGAAAGTGAAACAACAAGTCCTAGAAATTTCAGTTTCAACAAATTGAACATGTTGAGAGACAAAAATTCGATGTGATTGAATATCAAGACATCGATAGGCACTTTGATATGTCAAGTAGCCAATAAAAATACAACATTTTGATGGTGCTGATAACTTCCCAGGAATGTATGGACGAAGCCACGGAAAACACAAGCAACCAAATATTTGAAGCTTTGTATAGTTCGGCGAAGTTTCAAATAATGCTTGAAATGGGCTTTGCTTTCCGAGCACCGGAGTAGGCATTCTATTGATCAAATAAACAGTAGTTTGAATTGTAAAACACCAACACTGATGGCAAGAAAACATGATGAAGTAAAGCTCGATTGATCTCCAAGATATGCCGATTACGCCTCACAGATATACTATTTTGTTGAGGCGTATGAGGGGCAATAGTGAGCCATGAAATACTATTTTGTACAAGGAAAAGACGCAGAGCTTGAAATTCACCTCCATTATCAGAGTAAAAGTTGTGAATTTTGTGACCAAAATTATTTTCCACCAAAGAGCGAAATTGGATAATTATTGAAGCAACTTGAGATTTAGCACTTAACGGAAATATCCAACAATATCGGGTAAACAAATCAACAATAAGTAGATAATACTTTGAGTCATCCAATGATATAACCGGCGCAGGACCCCAAACATCGGCATACACATAATGTAGTGGATGAAGTGCAGTAAAAGAAATGCTATTAAATGGTAATCTATATGATTTGCTCAGATGGCAAGAAATGCAGTCATTGCCCAAAACCAGGGACTTGTTCATAACAGACAAATTAAAATTATTAATAATGAAGGTACTGGTTTTCAAAGAGGGGTGTCCGAGTCGAGCATGCCAACAAGAGATGTAGTGCATACGCCCAAGAAGCCAGTCTTGAGGAAATTATTCAATGAGGTAAGTGGTAAAAATATGTGGTACACTCCATCTTGACAAGGACCTTTAACTAGCGACGCCCCCGTGAGTCGGTCCTTTATAAGAAAATGGGACGAAAAGAATTTCATTGAAACATTGTTAGCTTGAGTCTATTTGCTAACAGATAATAAATTCTGACGAGCAGATGGCACACATAATACGTCAGACAAAATAAATTCATGAGGTGGAAACTTTAATAAAGAGGTATCGGTATGAGAGATAGAAAGGCCAGAACCATCAGCTATATGGACTTCATCGGTGCCATCATATTTAGAGTGAATTGACAAATTATTCAAAGTTTGAAATGAAATGATGAGAGGCCCTAAAATCAACCATCCATTGTCCCGAGGAGCCATTGTAAGTAGGAGATGCCGCATAATTAGCCGTGTAGTGAAGTCAATGACATGTAAGAGCACTGTGCTCGTTCGTCCCGCCGATGATCTGGTGCTTTCTATTCCTTACTCCTTGTTTGCTCACTTTTCGCCACTACATTGTGTCTGGTTTTATCTATATTTTTGCTGTGTTTTCGATGATTTGCTTGAGGACAAGCATGATTTCAAGTGTGGGGGTGAAGAGTTGTTGCATATCTTGCATATAGTTGCATTTAGGCTCATATAGTTGCATGTAGTTTGTTTTTAATTCTCTTTGCATTAAGATGCATGTTTACTTGCTTTAGCACGTTTATTTTTGTCTGCATATATATAAAAAAAAGAATAAGAGAGCTTGCAATGATGATTCGAGTGTTGTTTATTTTCGTATTTGGGGATTCGATGTGTGTTGGAAATTTGTTGGTGAGCATTGTTTTCTATTAGTTAAAATTGCTGGATGTTGTCTCGAGAAATTGTTGTTGGTAATGATACTATTGGTTTGAGAATTAATCCATGACTTTGAGTTGATTTATTTTGCTTATTTGTGTCTTGAGATATGCTTTTTAATTTCTTGATGGAAGTAGTCTAGATTGAAAATTTTGAAAGATTGATCATTCTAATAAAACCCCCTCGGTTGAAAAAAAATTGATGTGATGGAGAAAAAGGTGTTGAATTGAAAAAAAAAGAAAAGAGAAAGAAATATCTTTGGAGAAAAGAAAGGGGGTTAATCATGATATGTGAAGTTTTAACAAATTTTTATCTAGATGAAGGATATCGAAAAAGGAATTGGAATGTATTGATTGATGTAGGTGGTGGAATGAATTGATGAATTGTCTGTGATTATTTGATTTTCGATACCCTGTGTGACACCCTATACCCCTATAACGTATATCTCACAATAAAATATTCAGCATATAGACAAATCATGCTGACGTTTCATTTGTCCATATAAGTATAAAAACATTATTTAAAAACTAAAATCATATAGGATTAAAACACACAACTCATATCCCAGCATAATTCATATTAAATACAACTTATGATACATGTATTCAAAATGCAAAATGTAGAGGAGGAGAAGGTTGCCCGAAGCATCAGCCGGCCGACCTGATATAGAGTGACGTTTATATATACAAACTCACTTCAAAAAGCAATTGAACCTAAAAAAATAAATATGCGATTTTTATGAGTCACAACTCAGTGAATATAAACCATTACTTTAATTAAATAACAAGCAAATAACAATCATTAACATGGATCAACAATATAATCATCATGTGCAAATGTCACTATGTCCGATTTATTATTCTGTGAACTGCTCAAACTTGGATCTGTCTCGAGATTTCCAATATGCCATTGTTTATATAGACCCGTAGGTCTCTAATATGATTTGACCCGAAGGTCTCTACTGTGAATATGACCCGTAGGTCTCCAATATGAATATGACCCGAAGGTCTCCACTGTGTATACAGATCCATAGCAAGACAGTCACATGCCTTTTAATTTCATGCCCTATGTAATGCAACACATCAATTATCCGAACGTATAATCACGTATACATTTGCCAATATACCATTTGATCCAATGATAAATTCATATAAATACACATCTTTATATAACTCACATAACAAACATTGCATATAAATCGCATCCCATTGCATATAAATCACATAACATATAAGTCACATATATGGTTTACACTCACCCGGGCTAGGATAAGCGATTTGTTCGTCACTCTGCTTCCTCCTCTCGTTCTACAGCCCGTGCTCCTATACGATTCAATGCAATTTAGCCTAATCGTCTCCTTAATATATTTATTTCCATTATGCACTGAAATGCAATGCATGTATGTTTAATTTCATTTATTTCATATATGCATATGATACAAGATTCTAACAACCTTTATTCTTTCGACGTATTCAACTATGTTCAGAATTTCCTTTATAACTTGAATTATAAAATTTCGAGTCGAGCAAGGCAAAATTCAGTAGAAACTTAACATATAGCTCTACAATTTTCATATTTAACACTTTTCCTAATTCAGTCTCCAACCTGCATAAAATTAGGCTGCAAACACAGCATAATTAACCGTTTTCGAACCGAATCATTATAAAACAAGCCCTACAATTTTGAAATTATCTCACTCAATATTTAACCGATACATCTACGGTTTTCTTCTGAGTTTAGCTAAGAGATAGAGCTATAACTTTCATGTTCTAAACTTTTCCTAATTCGGCTTATAAAACTACCAAAACATCCAATGAATCATAATAATTGGAAACATATATAATTCACTAATTTCTTATACCTTTCGGGAAAAATCTTGAGAATTCACTCCAATCAAATCGAAGAACACGTCCCCACGAGCTCCCCCTCAAATTCTGAAGAAAATCGATAAAGAAACGAAACTAAAATTGACAAACCCTTTCTTTCTTTTCTTTCCTTTCTTTCCCTATTCTTTCTGTTTCTTACGCTGCACTCTGTTTTTCTTTTTCTTTCCGCTGTCCTATCTTTTCTTTTAATTATTCTTTTATTTATTGCGCTGAATCCACCGCCTCATTCAATTTAACTTAACTTTGCTTTTCTTTTATTATTTTATTTTTATATTATTAACCCTTTCAATGTATGCCTGTACATATATATACTTATGATATTTAAATATAATATAATATTAATTAACTATATATATATATATATGCTACCTGCAGCAACCGCCATTTATATGCTTATATATATATAGTATATGTTCATATATATATAATTTAGATTTATTTTTTTATAAAATTCAACATAATTTATATCATCAGTAATCAAATAATTTATATTATGCACTCGAAGATTACTCGAGTCTCAATCCATTATAATAGGAGTTTCTCAATACTAATTACCTAAGAGCCTATAACCAATATGAAATGCATATGATGCATGAAATGAATGCTCAATGAAATGTATATTTTGGTCAAGGATGTTACACCCTGCCGAGCTTTATGATTTCTCAAGATAGTACATTTAGTCCAACGTGTTTTATGCCTTATTTCTAACATGAGTCGAATTTCTATGAATGTTGGTGAGGATCTGAGCAAGCAATTGTGATCTCTTATCTTGATTCCTTATGTGCTTTAATTCTTTTTGTTGCTTGAGGACAAGCAATGGTTTAAGTGTGGGGAGATTTGACAAGTAGGAAATTGGTGCATTTTATCGAGTGTATATTCGTGATTTTATAATATTTTAGATAATTAAATGTAACGTTTCTACACCTATATGTATTTTATGTTTCCAAATACTTCACGAATTATTTTCTTGATTATTTTAGGATGTTTTGGAGTATTTTGGAGTCGAGAAAGATGATCGTGAAATGAAGAGAAGTCAATTGGGCCGATTCAATTTCAAAGGCCCAACATAATTAAAGAGGAAAAAGGAAGAAGAGATGGAGGCTCAATTGTAAAGAAAAGAAGGAGATGGGCTTGGCCCAAAATGACTCCAATTTCAACTTCAATCCCACAGCCGCAATTGTGGACTTAATGCCCAAGGCAGAGAATTAGAGTCCGGGGAGAGCCACTCAGAGGGAGAGAAGAGACAGTGATTCACGCAGCGACTTAGAGAGAGAAAGTTAGAGAGAGAAATTCATATTTTAATTTTCTAGTTAATTTAGATGGAAATTTCAATTACTTTTGTAGATTCGATTATAAGGATGATCGGCTAATCTTTCAATTCCGATTAGCAGGGAAGTTTAAACCCATATCTCTTTTATGTTTTAATTAATTTCGTATCCCCTTTTCGATATTTGATTGGAATTGATTATGTTATCTGTGCATATTGTTTTCAATTGTTGATGCTTAATTTGGATTGACCACTTAGGTTAAGTAATTGATAATTGATTGCTAGAATTTTAAATCATGAATCCTAATTATTGTGGTTTAATTTTCATAAATGGTAAAATAGAGGTCGTGCATCTTTAGGGTAGCATAATCCTAGATTATCGAATCGAGCTTGTGTATTCGGAGTCTAGTTCACTCTATCGTCTTGGTAATTAATGCATTTAATGAATTAAATCTAGAGAGCTTGTTCTGGATTATTCAATTAAATAAGGTTAATTAGTGATCTTATCCTAATTTAACTAATCCTAAGAGACGATTCGGTTTAACAGAGCTTGTTGTTAGATTAGGGGTAATAATTCCATGATAATCTGAGAGAGGGGTGTTACATTGATTAAGACATAATTGAGATTGGAGGATAACCGAACTGTTAACCGGGATGCCTTTTTAGATTGATTTCTTGTTTAATTTATTTTCTCGTTTTATAGTTAGTAGTGATTCGCGATCAAAAACCCCCAACCTTTTTCCGTTTCTGATTAGAGCATAGGTGACACGATTAGTTCTGCATTCTCCGTGGGATCGACATCCGACTTACCCTGACTACTAGTTGGTTAGGTTAATAAAGATATTAATTAATTTTACCGTGTTGCGACGTGCGGTCACATAGTGAAGAAATTCAGTAATTGATCATGAATCGATAGAGATGCGATGAAGCTTACTTTAAAGTTGATTGACCCATGATCGGGAACGGCTTGCAAATAGGCGTGTGAGAATTACCCATGCCTCAAAAAAAGTAGACGTCGATGACACCAAGAGGAGAATGTCCGGGGCTAGCGAGCCGAAAATCGCTGCTAACAATAATTGATCTTGTTGAATCCAATGAGCAACAATCACTGTATTAGAAGCATCATCTGCAAGAGATGGACAAGGCTGTGATCCATCAATAAAGCCTTGTAAGTTATGACCTTTAAGAAGAGCAAGTAGGTGGGCTCACCAAGATGAATAATTAATATGTGTAAGTTTTATGGGTAGATGATGGTGTGCTGTTATAGGAATAATAGGTGGTGAGATAGTTGATGGTGTGGAAGTGGCAGTAGCATCAGTGATCGTTGAGTTGTTGGCCATGGCAAGATGAAGAAATAACATGAAAATATTTGGTTAGACCGTAACCTTTTTTGATACCATATAGAAGATGTATTCCTGTATTAATATTTATTACACATGAAAGAGTAAATATATAGGGAGATTATAGAATATACAAAATATGAATAAATCTAATCAAATCTAAATGAATCTCGTAAATGTGTGAAGAGATATCTAGAAGATATTATATGATTTATTCCTTAATATGGTACATTTGAAAACTAAAGTTTAATCTAGGGCTCATAAAATTATATTGATTAGAGAAACTGGGGTTATATTACATTTAATTAATGTTGTGTATATTATCATCAAAAAAAAAAAAAAAAAATATATATATATATATATATATATGAAGAATAGGCACCGTGCATATTTTTTTAAGTTTTTTTTTAATTCTTAATATTTTATATTATACATAAAATTCTTTTTTCTCACGCTACTATTTTATATACAAATTTTCTTATTAATTCTCATTTCAAACACCTAACCCCTCATCAATCAACATCTTCATATACGAAATCTCTTACTAATTATATCTCAAATATAGATCTAACCCCTCATCAATCTAGACCATTGCAAAGATAATAAATCTTATTAGTAGTTGTGGTTGCTTGTGACATTAGTAGGATGACGGGAGAAATTGTACCACGCCAATGGTATAATATTTTCTTATTTTTTCTCTTTTCTGAAATAATATTTTTTTATCTTTTCTCTTTTTTGAAATAATATTTTCTTATCTTTTCTCTTTTCTGAAATAATATTTTCTTATGGTACTAATTTTTTAAATTTTTTTCATATGTATAAATTCATTATATTTGACGATTAAAAAAAGGTAATTAAATAGATTTGGGGATTTTGAGGATTGATTGAAAACTTTTCGAAAATAGATAATTGAATTGGAGGATATGATTTGTTGATTTTGAGGATTTATTAATTGATGATTGAATTAATTCTGAGGATTTCTCGAACATTGATTAGAACTTAGGATTCCTTGAGAATTGATTAATTCAATATTTTTCATTGTGTAGTGTCTGTGTGGTGTTAGATGCGAATTGTTAAAATGATCTATATTGATGAGAGTCTATATTTTAAATGAAAATTGATAAAAGAGTCTGTGTATATAAAAATGTTGATGTGGAGTTAGTTGTTTGAGATGAAAATTAATAAGAAAAATCATATATAAAGTGGTAACGTGAAAAAAAAAAAATTATATGTATAATATAAAATATAATTTTTTTTTTTTAAAGAAATGCAGCATAATGTGCATTCTTTTGGTGCTTCTCTGATTAAAACTGTGAGTTATAAATAAATAATTATAAATACTATACCAATTTATTTGACGTAAACCTACGTACAAACTATTTAATCTGTACACGATTGCCACGATATGTGCAGCAGAAATTAGATAGTTTTACGTAAACATTGTAATAAATATTACAAGTTACTTTCAACCCAAATTACATTTTTATTGAGAACAGACAAATATCAGTCAAATAATTGAGCAATTAATTAATTAAAAAAATTATTAATCCACTATATAAAATTAAAAAAATACGTGGTAATGCCTTGCTAGATCGTTTGTTATCTCTAATTTGGAGATCAAGGATTATCTTTTTCAGCTAATAGAATAAGTCCTCATCTGAGTACTTCTGTTGATGATTGGTCGACACACCCTGCACCATATAAATCAAATCAAAATTTATTAGAAAATTTTCAATAAGAATAAAAATGACAACAATGTAAATGAAAATTAAAATCACATATATTTTCTATAATAAGAAAATTAATTATACAGACCTTTGCAGTAAAAGTGATTCCAAGTTGAATTTCTCCATGATAAGTACTGTCGTTTAAAACAACTCTATACTTTTGAATGCCAAGCTCAGCTTTGCCCTTCTCCATTCCTAATTCTATTACTTCCTTCAGATAGATCCTGCATTCATATAAACAATTCATTTAAGATATATATATATATATATATATATATATAATAAAACATGTTTTAAAAAAGATAATAAATAGGGAAATTAGATTATGTGGATTAGGGTTTACTTACGTGGTTTTGCCCAAATAATCATCACTGGTAAAGACGTCACGATCATAAATTTGAAGGACAAGTTTGTAATTTTGATCATCTCCTTGTGGTGCTGGATACTCTACCCTAAATTTGAATTCCTCGTTCCACACTGGCCTACTTCCTTGCTCTACATTTAATTAATAATTGAAAATTGTTATTAATTTCTCGAGAAATTTATATTGCGATATATATATGTATATATATAATATGGAATGATTTATAATCATTATTCTTTTGGAGAACAATTATTCACTTTTATTCTATTAATCATTTTAGAGAAAAAATATATTACCGTTAATTCTCAAGTTGGACTTGCGTATATATAGTTGATATATATACTCTAATTCTTATGTTATCCATAAAGGAAAATTTTAAAAATTAAAGACTAATATTCTACAGATATTATAATGTGGAAGATGCAAGCCTTTCCAGAATTTCAATTTTTTTTTTTTGTATTTATTGCAATTTATTATTCAAGCTTTCTCTTGAGTAATTTAGTACCACGATCAAAATGGAGTACGTAATACTATTGAACTCTCCAATTAAATTGGAACTGCGATTGTAACAATAATTAAAAAAAAAAACAGAAAGAAAAATATGCCAAATAATTATCAAGTAAAAAAGGTAAAATAAGGAAAGATGAAGGTTAAAATTACCTTGAGCAGTGGTGCTCGTGTGCTCTTCATTTACGTATTGAATCACAACATATGGATCTATCTTGTCTGCACCACACACAAACTATATATTATTTACATTTAAAAAAGTTTAGAAAAAAAAAGCAATGAAAAATCTATAATTTATCTATCGTTAATTCGTTACTTCTAATTTTTAGCATTTGATTTTCTCCAAAAATCTATGTAAAATCTCTCCCTCCCTCTCTTTCTCTCTCTCATCTAAAACTCTTGAAATTCTATTAAAAAATATATGAAAACACATACAAACACACATATATAATTATATATTCCATTTTAGTTTATCTGTCATGTCCCTGTAGAACTAAAAGAAATATGCATTGATCATAAGGGTTTCTAATATAAGCCTATGAGTATCTACAATATCTAAACAGATACTTCATAAAAAATAATGACAAAATTAGAAGAAACTTTTTTTAATTCTTGAAAATAAAAATAAAAAGTACCCAAGAAGTCAGTTCTTTTGAGGCCTTTAGCACCAATCAGTCTCACCTCCAATATTCCTACACCCATCTCTCTCTCTCTCTCTCTCTCTCTCTCTCTCTCTCTTCAAATAAAGATCTTGTCTTTTGGGAAATGATATTTTATATGCGTGGGTATGTTTGAATTTGCAGATATCAATGATATGTGTTCATATATATAGAAGGTTGTAAACCTTAATGCAGATAATAAGGAGTATACGACGTCGTCTTTATTGGAATCATTCTAAAAGTTTCCATGCATGTTCGGTCTTAGCAGACTTTGCTTTAACTCGTATAGTTCACTCGCCTCGTCCTTGACCTTGACCATTTCTTTTGGTTTTACTAATTATTATATGAAATATTATAAAAGATTATTTGACTAGTATATATGAAACAAAATGGACTTGACTATTCGTTTAGTTAATTACATTGATGAAATATTTACCTCAATTTTAACGTGACATTTTTCTGTTCGATATTTTATATTTGATAAAGACAAGAATTTTAATTTAAATAAATTTATTAGCTATGAATTTCGAGGAAGTTGTTGCATATAGAAAAGTTTGAACGTCTTGGGTATTATATTTGTGGCTGATTATTATTGAGTAATTTTTAGATTTTATATTGTTCAACTTGTAGAATTTCTTATTTATCACATTAATGTTAAAATGTTCCAAAATGGTAATTATATAACTTGTATAAAAACTTATATATGAGACAATTTCACAATAATTATAAATTTGTGAGATGAGAACTCATTTTTTACTAACCAAATTTATTTTCACTAAGTTAAAATTTTCACAAGTTAATATGTGGATTGTGAATGAGTTATAAGCAGATAATTATAAACTTATTTATTAAGTTGGAAAGATAGTGATCATAATTAATTGAACATAATTAAGTGAGCGTGCATATATGTAACAAAAAGGAATAAAATTAATATTTTCAAATGTTGTAAAATGAATTATATATTTGGAATGATGAGAAAAATAAATGTGAAGTGTATAATGAGAATGATGCAAGTGTATCATAATCAGTGTTCTAAAATTCAGCTTAGATGACTTCTAGCCGTACTAATTTTTGTCTATTCGACCATGTTTGTGGCGAAAGAATTCGACCCTAGAAGCCAAATCACTTTTGTTTTTTTTCCTCTTTTGAACAAATTGACAATATTCTCAATGTATTATAAACTTCTATCAAATTATATTATTTAATTAGGTGTAGATAGAAAATTATCGAATTGAAAAATACAAATAAAAATTAATTTTATAATCATTGAATAAGTCATATAAAAATATAATTCAAATGAGATATTAAATATTATTTATCCTCCAACATAAACTGTAGCGCCCATGACAAAAACGAAGCATAATTGGTTAATTAAATAAGTAAACTAGTAATTAAAATATCTTATGTGTATTAATTCTTGAGTGTTTAATTTAATTACGTGTGTTTCAGATACATGTTTAACGACCGGTTTTAAATAGATAAAATTTATAGACATGAAACATAGAATATTCTTATACCATTAGATGCGTAAAGAAAAAACAAAAAAATAGAAACAAATTAGAGGTCAATCGAACACCCGTAACTCAAACGGCGAAGAAAAAGGCAAAATACGGAGTTTCGGAAAAATAAGGAACGGAATATTGATGAACAGTAATCGAAGTTCTATCGTGAACAGTAACCTAGCCTAAATGAACAGTAACCTACCCCCATGAATAGTAACTTTCCAATTTTCTATAAATAGGCCCTCATTCGATTTCATTTTCACCGTTTCTTCAAACTAGCCGAAAAACACCAAACACACGTAAGTCTCTCTCTCCTTTCGCTTTCTTTCTCCTCTTTTTATTCTGTCTCCTGCGCACCGGCGCGGGCGCTGCTGCCGGAGTTTGCCAGAAAATTTCAAACTTGTCGGTTTCAGCTGATTTTCACACATAATGTAGCCCTCGACGAGACAAATTTAGGACAACTTCCAAAATTCAATTCTGATTTTTCGTTTGCCGAAAAATGATGAAAAATGATCTCCAAACCCTAAACCCTTACTTTTTGCCACCTTTTCTCTCTCTCTTCTTCTCGCGGTTGAAGGCATCGGAGGGGCTGTCGGGACTGTGGGCTAGCCGCTGGAGGAGTGCCGGAAAATGGGCTAGAAAGGGGGCTATTGCATGAGTTTTGAGTAGTGTGTGTGTTGTGTATGCATGTTGTGGGGCGGCACTGGTGGCGCCGCCGTGAGCTGCTGTTGACCGGCGCTGGTGATGCGCCGACGAGGACCTGGGGGTGGTGGCCGGCGACTGGTAGTTGTCGGTCGGAGCTGGAAAGACTGGGTTTGGTTTTATATATATGTGTGTAATGAAGGGTATTTGAGGCTGTTTTTCCGACACTATTCATGTCGGAATCCGGCAAGTGATGGTCGGAGGTGGTAGCCGGTGGTGCAGGCTTGCCGGAGGATGAGGTGGCGGTGGCACAGGACGGCGCCGCGGCAGCTGGTGGCGCTGGGAAAGTGGCTGGTCGAGCAGGGTCGACGCCGAGAGGCTTGGGGGTGAACCTGCCCCAACTGCCGAGGATGCCGCTCCCACTACCGACTTATCCATCTCTTTGTGCCTTTTTGCTGCGTCTGATGAGGCTGCTTCATCAACTTCATCCAAAACTTCTTCAAGACCATGTTGAGTGAGTAGGGCTATCATCTTAACCTTCCACAAGTTATAATCGTTGCTTCCATTGAATTTTTTTACGTCCATCTTCATTGATCCTATCATCTTGCAAGTCCCATTTCCCATAGACGGCACCACTTGTTAGGTTTATTATCAAATTCCAGATCAATCAAACCAGATTTAACTTGCAATTTAAAAAATTAGGTTAGAATTGAATTCTAGAACCCTAACCTTAATTCGGATCAAAGAAAAATTCAAGAAAAATAATAGATGCAACAATTTAAGTGGTTCGATCAAGCAAACTTGATCTACATCCACGAAAGAGAAAAAAGCATCCATTAATTTTACCAAGGTTAGAAGAAATCGAGCCAGCCCCAAATTATTAGGTATTAGGGTTTATATTAGCCCTAAAAAAAGCAATCTAGAGCAATCCTTGTCCAAATCTAATAATTCTTATCAATTTGGATTCGCCTTATCATCAGGAATAAAAGCCCATGGTTTAAATCAGAATCGGATTCGATTTAGTGTCCAATTTTCCAATTTTGCCCAAGAACCCTAGAATTTTGCCCAAATTCTCCATGAAAACCCTAAGTCTAAAATTTGTTCAATTGAGCTTCAATTCGGCCGGTTCTCTTGCAATTGATTCCGGTTCCTGAATCAGCAGACCTCCATGCATCTAGATTCACATTATTAGAGTCACTACCCTCACAGAGGGAATTGATTATGTTGAAATTTTTGCTCATTTTGTCAAATTCACTATTATGAAAATTATGCTTACTTTAGTTGCTCAGTTTAATTAGGAATTGAAATAAATGGATGCGACTACTGCTTTCTTGCATGGTGATCTTGATAAGAAGATTCATATAAAACAACCTGAGGGATTTGTAAATCCTAAGAAGCGTGATAGTGTCTATTTGTTGAAAAAGGCGTTGTATGGTCTTAAACAGACATTTAGGTAATGGAATATCAGATTTGATAATGTAATCTTTAAAATTTGTCAAAAGTGCTTCTGATCATTGCTTGCTCTTCAAAGACACTGCTTCTATGCCTATGTTTCAATTAATATATGAGGATGATATGTTGATTATCAGTCCTTGTGTTAAGTCTATTATGCATGTGCAAAAATGTATGAGTGAAAATTTTGACATAAAAGACTTAGATGATGCAAAAAGAATTTTTGGCACGAATGTTATTAGGGAAAAAATCTACTCATGTGCTAAATCAGATTTCATATCTTGAAAAGATTTTGAGTAAATTTGGCATGTCGTCTGCTAAGCCTGTAAATGTGTCACTTGCTTCCCATTTTGTGTTAAGTAAGGATCAGTATCTCAAGGTTGAAACTGAAATGAATGATATGAAGAAGGTGTTATATTCTAATGTTATAGGTTCTGTCATATGTATCTCATCATTAGTTCCAGACCTGACATTGCATACTATGTGAGTTGTTTGAGTAGATTTATGTCTAATCATAGTTTGCCTCATTGGAATTCTTTGAAGTGACTCCAAAGTCCATTGTACATGTTGGTTTAAATTTCTGTAAGTGTTCTCAAGGTGTTGGTTTAAGCTTATTGGCTATGTGGATTCTAATTATGCAAATGATAGGGATAAAAGAAAGTTTACTACTACCTATGTGTTTACCTTATGTGATTCTTATATAAGTTGGAAATCTCAATTACAGGATATTATCACTTAAGCCTTCAAAGAAGTTATATGGTTAAAGAGTTTTTTGTCTGAAATTGGTTTTCTTGACAAAGATGAAAGTTCATGTTATAATTGTCAATATTCAAAAAGCTGGTTAAAGTTGCAAAGTAAGTAAAATTTGTGATTTTTCCGACAATTAAGTCTAATAAATACTATTCCGATTTATTTAATGTAAATCTACGTACAAAATATTGATGTAATTTGTGCATGATTGCAACGATATGTGTAGTAGAAAGATAGTTTTAAATGAACATTGTAAATAAATATTACAAATTACTTTCAAACCAATTACATTACATTTTATTTAGAACAGATATCAGATAATCAATTAATTAAAAAATTTAATCCACTATATAAAATTCAAAAAAAATGCGTTGTACGTGGTGCGTAGCTGCATCCATATATGCTAGATCCTTTATATAACAGATGTTCAGCCAATAGAATAAGTCCTCATGAGTACTTTTGTTGATTACTCACACCCTGCACCAAATAAATCAAATAAAATTTTATTAGAAATTTCAATTCCAATAAAAATGACAACCAATTAATACTGTATTTTCAAAAATAAGAAAATTAATTATACAGACCTTTGCAGTAAAAGTGATTCCAAGTTGAATTTCTCCATGATAAGTATTGTTGTTTAAAACAACTCTATACTTTTGAATGCCAAGCTCAGCTTTGCCCTTCTCCATTCCTAATTCTATTACTTCCTTCAAATAGATCCTGCATTCATATAAACAATTCATTTAAGATATATATATATATATAATAAAACATGTTTTAAAAAAGATAATAAATAGGGAAATTAGATTATGTGGA
Source organism: Scutellaria barbata (assembly GCA_028654395.1). NCBI lineage: Eukaryota > Viridiplantae > Streptophyta > Magnoliopsida > Lamiales > Lamiaceae > Scutellaria > Scutellaria barbata. The sequence continues at coordinate 5,088,310 of CM053649.1, read as the reverse complement.
TTAGGGTTTACTTACGTGGTTTTGCCCAAATAGTCATCACTGGTATAGACGTCACGATCATAAATTTGAAGGACAAGTTTGTAATTTTGATCATCTCCTTGTGGTGCTGGATACTCTACCCTAAATTTGAATTCCTCGTTCCACACTGGCCTACTTCCTTGCTCTACATTTAATAAATAATTGAAAACCACTATTAATTTCTCAAGAAATTTATATTACGAGAGATATATATATAATATGGAAATGATCTATAATGCGGTCAGATTGATATGGTTAACCATACCAAGTATTTATTCTTCTTCTTTTGAAGAACTAATTATTCACTTTTAATTTATTAATTATTATAGAGAAAAATTATCGTTCTCAAGTTGGACTTGCGTATATAGTTGATATGTCATTGACACTCTAATTCTTATGTTATCCATAAAAAGAAAATTAAAGACTTTTATTTTGTGTATATTATAATGTGGAAGATGCTTCAATATATATATATATATATATATATATATATATATATATATTTGTATTTATCGCGATTTATTTCTCTTTGGTGCGTAATGCAGTATACCACGATCAAAATGTAGTAATTAGTACTATTGAACTCTCGAATTAAATAAGAATTACTACGATTGTAGCCAAAAAAGAAAAAGGAAAAAATGCCAAATTTTCAAGTAAAAAAAGGTAAAAAAAGGGAAGAAGGAGGTTAAAATTAATTACCTTGAGCAGTGGTGCTCGTGTGCTCTTCATTTACGCATTGAATCACAACATATGGATCTATCTTGTCTGCACCATACACAAACTATATATTATTTACATATTTAAAGTAGCAAAAAAAATAAAGGCAATGAAACATATATAATTTCATTCTATCATTAATTCGTTACTTCTATTTTTTAGTATTTGCTTCTCTCTCTCTCTCTCTCATGGGGTTGATTGACTTTGGGGAGCTAGATTTCTTTAAAATCAGTATTTTAATACTAAAAATTCTAAAAAAAATCCAAGAAATATATAAAAACCCTTCTCTCTCTCATCTAAAAACTCTGGAAATTCTATAAAAATGTATGAAAAATACACACTCATATATATAATTATATATGCCATTAGAATTTATCTGTGGTATCCTTTTTTTTGTAAAACTAAAAGATATGAATTAATCATAAGGGTTTCTAGCACAAGTGATCTACGAGTATCTACAATAAACAGATACCTAATAACAAATAATGACAAAATTAGAAGAAAAAAGTAATTTAATTCTTGATAATGAAAAAAGTACCAAATAAGTCAGTTCTTTTGAGGCCTTTAGCACTGATCAGTTTCACCTCCAATATTCCTACAGCCATCTCTCTCTCTCTCTTTCTCTCTCTTCAAATAAAGATCTGTCTTTTGGGAAATGATATACTGTACGTGGGTATGTTTTAATTTGCAGTATTTTCTCTGAATGAGTTAGAAATATCAATGATATGTGTTCATATATATATTAGGAAGATAAATAGAAGGTTGTAAACCTTAATGCCCATAATAAGGAGCATACGACGTCGTTCTATCAAAGTTTCCATGCATGTTAGGTCTTAGCAGACTTTGTCTTTACTCGTATCGTCTACTCGCCTCGTCCTTGACCTTGATCATTTCTTTTGGTTTTATTAATTATATATATTACATATTGTGAATGTGAATGTATATATGTAACAAAATGGACTTGACTATTCTTTTAATTAATTATATTGATGAAATATTTGCCTCAATTTTAACGTGGCTTTATTCTGTTCGATATTTTATATTTGATAAAAACAAGAATTTTAATTTAAATTAATTAATTAGCTATAGGCTATAGCTTATGAATTTCGAGGAAGTTGTATTCAGAAAAGTTTGAATATCTTGGGTATTATATTTGTGGCTGATTATTGAGTACTTTTTGGGTTTTATATTTTTTGAACTTAGTAAAATTTCTTATTTACCACATTCATATTAGAATGTTTTGGAAAAATATTGAATAGAAACTCAATATGAGACAATTTTACAATTATAAATTTGTGAGATGAGATCATACAACCACAAACCAAATTCTTTTTTCAAGCTAATATGTGAATTATGAATGTGTTAATTATAAATCGATTTGTTTCATGAAATTAAATTGACAGAATAATATAGTAAACATGTTGTTCTATAACACGAACAATCGGATATTGATCAATCTGTTTTTGGTTAATTAATTAAAGCATATGCAAATTGACTCATTTTTATATGATCGGCGATTAAAACTCCTGTAAAATCTTTTCATGAATCAAATTTTGCTTAAATCCTTAATATGAGTACATAACCCACTAAATAAAGATTAACACTCAAATCATCTTATTTAAGTTTTATATATCCTATTACAAATTGTATCTATGTTTTAAGGAAAGTTATATTTACTTTTTCAAGTCAAAATATCATCAATGATCAATATAGATTTTTAATCATCCAAAATGAGAGAAATATGTAGTCATCAATGTAGACCATTATATAAACTTGTAAAATATTGGGATCCTGCATAAACCTTAATTAAACAAGTAACAATTGGGTTCACACACAATTGACTTCTATAATGGATAAATTTCATAATAAGACCCAATTTATAAATTAATTCTCAATTTTGAACCCAAATTTTAAAGTTTTTCAATAAGAGACTCAATTTAACATTTTTTCTCAATTCAAGGTTTAAAATTTAGATTGAGTTCTTAATTCAAGATCAAAAAAAAAATTTCTTTTTTTTTCTTTTTTTTATATTTATAATTCATTTATATTTTAATATGTATTTATAGTTTAGATAAATTAAGATAAGTTCGTGAAATTTTGAAAATATCTTCATTAGACTTGTATTAATTTATATATATATATATATATATATTAATTTATATATTAAAAAATTAAGATTCTTTTATTTTCTTAATTTTATGATATAAAAGTATAGAAAATTGATTTTAATATTTAATATAATTTATATTTTATGAATTAAATTAATTATATTTTTTCTTTCTTTTTTTCATATAAATTAAGATAAGTTGGATGAAAATTGTTCTTAAAGCACACTAACTTTGATAGGATAAATTGTAATAGATTTTGATGAGACAAAACATGTAATAGACTAGAGCATTAGCTATCTGGATAGGTTTCTATATGTAAAATAGCTAAGGCAAGGATGCTGGAAAGATATGAAGATTCTGCTAAGGAACCTTAGAGCCAAGTCCCTGCTACCTGCATGCTGCCACAAGGAACCAGTAACCAAGCTTCGAAGGATGCTACAAGGAACCTGGAGATGGTCAAGGAAGCTGACTTACTCAAAGAGGATACTACCAGATACATCAAAATCAGTGCAACCTGACTAGCCAGTAGAGTCACTCCAGTTCCAGTAAATCAGAGACTGCCATGTGTGAAAAAGGAGTAAGGACACAGTACAGCAGACTGCAATCTGAAGTTGCGCAACAAAAAGGACAAGACAGTAGCAGAACAGAATGAAGGCATTTCAGAGCAGGTGTCAGAAGATCAGCAGAACCAATTAGAGAAAGACACCTCATCAAGCAAAGGACTGCCCTTCCAACGGGCAGAATACTCACTGATGCCTATAAATAGATGACTGAATACACAAGAGAAAGAAGGAACACAACAAGCAAATCAAGAGAACATACGCAAAGCAAATCTTTTCAAGCTCAAGCATTCATATCCATGTTATTCAGTCTTAAGCAGCAGCAAGCCAGCTACCTTTGTGATCTTCAGAAGATTAAGGAGCTTGCTGCATTCGATCGTTTAGAAATTCATATCTTATTCAAAGACTGTTTAGGAGTCGCTGAGGCAGGAGTTCACCCTGCTAAGTTGTAATCTCTCTGAAGAAGAGAAATGATCATGTGTGGGTCGGATAACCTGTGTGGAGATCCTGTGTGGGTCGCTTAGTTGGTCACTGTGCAGCTACCTGTGTGGATAGAGCTGACAGTTTTGTCTAGAGTATAGTTTGTGTTAGCAGAGTCTATTGTAAATCAAATTTGCTTTAACAAAGTTCCTCCTAGAGAAGGAGTAGAGGGGACGTAGAGAGATTACTCCACCCTTGAACCTCTATAAGCTTGCTTGCGTTCCTTATAGCTTTATATTCATCTATCTGCAACCCTAAGCATTCTGCATTAAAAGCTCGTTTCGAAAATTATAAGTATTTCCGCTGTGCATTATAGTTTTTGACTAAGTCCAGAGGTCACTGCCCAAGTAGCAACCTATCGAGCAGCAAGCTTACTAGCTACCTGTTCATCAAGGACTTAACATCTTGGAGTAAAAGTTAAAAATTTGATAAGGTTAATTCACCCCCCCTCCTCTTAACCTTATACCACTGGGACCAACAAACTGGACTTAATTTATCCAAAATATGAATACATATTGAAATATAAATAAATTTATAAATATAAATAAAAAAAAATGAAATTTTGTCTTGAATTGAGAATTCAATCTAAATTTCAGACCTTAAATTGAGAAAAAATGTTAAATTAAACCCTTATTAAGAAACTTTAAAATCTGAATTTAAAATTAAAAACTAATTTATAAATGGGGTCTTGTTATGAAATTTATTCCTTCTACAATATGTCAACTTGGCCCAAACATTTTAAATCCTAGATAAGATAGTCCTTTCAAAAGAGTCATAATCTTTTTAATACAACTTTTTATTTGATTAGTTGAATAAATGTACATTCTTTATAAGCCTTCGATCAATTTTCACATATATATTAATCAGCCTTTTATTTTTTGGTTAAACTTCTTTAACAGTAATTAACTTGATTTGAATGTTGTGTAAAGTCGATATTATTAAATTTGAAAATTTTACTTTTTGAAAAAATGAAAATTCATCCCAAACATACGTAACTTACATTTTATCATATTATTTTTAAATATTTTAATTTCACTACATAAAGTACACAAATTTTTTAGATTATAATATTTTCGACTTTCACGTCATATTTCCAATTTAGAAGCTCTATGCATCCCATGTGATTTTTAAAGAGGGAAATTGTATTTTTCTCCTTCATTTTTAACTCATTTCTTCAAACTTTTCCTTCTTTTTCTCCATCCTTCTCCTTCATTATTAACCCATTATATTATGCAATATGTAACTTGAGATTATTATTTTTTATAGTGATAAAACGATTTATATGCATTAATATTATTGTTGCTTTTAAGTTATTTCCAACAATCCCATATTTGAATCAATTATTATTTGGTTTCTCTTTTTATTAAACTTGTTAATTGTTTTTAAAAAAATTGAATTTAGTAATTAAACATATTAACTATGTTAAACTTCAATTAAATTCCTATTAAATTTTAATATTTCATTTTATATTTTATTATTTTTAATACACACTTCATATTAATCAATAATCAATAATGTCGATTATGTACATGACATGTGGTCATTATTTTTGAATTATCAGATGAAACTCACACTAGCTAAAATGAAGAATCTCATACACTAGAATAGAAAATCTCGTCTGATTAAATTTATTGTATTGCTTTTGTTTTGAATGTACAATTTGCTTGTGAAACATATTATTTAGGTGCATATTTGTAATTTTTAAATTAATTAATGTATATTGAAACAATTCATGTCAAAAAAAATTATGAGCTAAATATGAATTGTATGCAAGTAAATATATACGTATGCGCATATCAGTCCACTTTCTAAATTTCATATTGATGGTGCATAAAAGGCGGATTTTAATTTAGATAATCTAAGCCTATTTGACCCATAATCTTTGTATTGTTTTATAGGATTTATTAGGGCCCAAATTAAATGTGTGAAGGCCCGCCAATATTTTTACAAGTCTATTGGGCTTGTGTTCTATAGATATTTTGATACTCGATCACTTGTGAAGATTTTACATCAAGTCTCTATTAATGTACTCATAAATATGTTAATATGTGTTCACAATCTATCTATTATGGACACATATTATATATGTTGACTGCGTCAAATATTCGAAGATATCTATTAATTTATATATTATCGAATGAACATATCAATCTATCTATTGTGGACACATATTATATATGTTAAGTGTTGATGTGCGTCAAATATCAAAGATATCTATTAATTTATATATTATCGAATGAACATATTAAGAGTTATCCAGGTTTGCATTTTAGCATTGTGGACGTGTTTGTTTGTTTCAAAAGAAGTTTCATAATTTGTATTTGGATTTGATAAATGATTTCCAGTAAAAATGTCTCATCACCTAAATAGTAATTTGAAATGTAGCAAACACACATATTTAAAAAGGAATATTAAGAGCATTGAAATCCTATATTTCAACATGTAATTTACTATTTATGTAATTGAGAGTGCTATCAACAGCAAAAGTTGCCAACGAGAAATTAAATAAAATGAAACTATACATATTTTCTCAAAGTGGTGGTGTAAGTAAATAAAACTCCCACTACACTAATTATGGGCAACTCTTGGCCACCACTTATGCATTTTCTCAATGTCTCTCTTTAAACTGACAAATACAATTACACTTCAAATTCTTCACAATCAAGCAACAATGGGGGAAGCAGAGCGACCCGGATACGATGCCGCTTTTCTGCTAGAATCTTCGCCACATGTATACCGATGATGCACCCGAGCTTCTTCGATTTTAACACTACCTGTGTCTTGAAGTTGTTCCAATGCTTTCACAACTTCATCCATTGTTGGCCGGTACTTGGGCTCGATAGCAATGCACTTGACGGCTAGGGTTGCTGCTCGTAACGCCCCACTAGGTGTGTATTGCCCGTCAATGCGAGTATCCATGACTCGAAGCACTCTTCGTTTGCTTGCTAAGTAAGGCCTTGCCCAATCGATGAGGTTTTGCTCGCCATGAGGCCGGTTTTTGTCGAGTACACGTCGCCCCGTCAGCATCTCGAGGAGAACCACACCGAAACTATACACGTCGCTTCTGGCAGTTAGATGGCCTTCATAGAAAATCAAAGAGAAGATCATAAGTGACCAAGAATCATTTATATGTCTCCATTGACATGCCTTAAATTTAGCTTAATGCAGACCTCTTTACACTAGGAAAATGGATTGAGGCTCAGAAAGTCTTTGATTTCTTGGTTTCATATCAATCTTGATTTCAATGAGACGAAGAATTACACATACAAGAGCGAATCAATCCAGGGTTGTGTTTGAACAGAGAGATTTGAAATACAAGATTATAAAACTTATTCATAGCTCAACATTTAGTTCGAAATGAAAGTAATGAACTTAAAATCATATCAATTGAAATACTATGAATTTCAAATCTCTCATTGAATCCCTTCATCCAAACACAACCCAAGCGAAAAAAGAAGTAATCGTGAACCCTTCACATATATTTTTGTATACCTGTTGCCATATACTCGGGAGCGGCATAGCCGTAGGTGCCCATTATTCTCGTCGACACATGGCTTTTACCATCCATCGGCCCATCCTTGGCCAATCCGAAATCAGAAAGCTTTGCATTGTAATTCTGTTAGCCCATTAATAAAATACGTTAGCAAACCGTACAAAACATGGTTTCGAATGTGGTAAATTCCAAGAATCGTTCCACATACCGCATCAAGGAGGATATTGGACGATTTGAAGTCGCGGTATATAACCTTGGCAGCAGGGCCATGAAGATAAGCGAGCCCCTTAGCCGCACCAAGAGCAACTTTCATCCGTAGGTTCCAAGACAATGGCTGAAAGTGTGACGTCCCTATTCAAACACATTCAACAACACATTAAGTACATTCTTGCAATAATCGATCAACAACTTGAATAAGACCAACAACTTACTCCTAAAGAGATGATTCTCCAAGCTGCCTCGAGGCATGAACTCGTAAACCAGAAGTCTGTGTTCATCCTCCAAGCAATAACCAATTAATTTCACCAGATTAGGATGGTGCAGCTGGCCCAGATAATTGATTTCTGTCTGAAATTCAACACCCCAAAATCTAAGGTTACTAAATATCTAAGAGTAGTAAAATTCGACATTAATTCAATATTGCACATTTGCACTTACCAACCATTCCTTGTGACCTTGGAGACCTTCTTGATTCAGTCTCTTGACAGCAATAACGGTACCAAAACCCGGCTTTGCAGCTTTAGACGTTTGCTCGTCGATCCAGCCCTTGAACACGCAGCCGAAACCACCTTCACCCAACATACTATCGGGGCGAAAGTTTCTAGTGGCTATTCTAAGATCATGAAATCCAAAGCCCTTCAAATTCGAGGCCTCCAAGATTTCACCCTCGCTCCGAGGGGTCAATGGCACCGGTGAGGAAAACGAACGCCTGCTGCTCGTGTCTCTTCCGTCAATGCTTGTAATCCTAGAACTCGATCCTACCATTCAAATTCACATATCAAACATTTGGACAATGAATAACACCACTAAACCTCAGTCAACACCAATTTATTGCATATTACTTCATCATTTAGGCCAAAACAAGTGATTTCTCTAAAAAAATATGCTACCAATTGCCAATTAAAGTATACATATATATACTTCACTAAAAATGGGCACCAGATTCATTTTCACGAGTTACACTCTGTTTCGTGGGTTAACCAGTCACGAGGATTTAGAACAGAAACGGTCTCACAACAGTCCTAATCAAGAATTGGGTATTGAAGCAATGATTATACTCATAATAAAACCCAACTATTCTTGAATATTAGAGAGTTCATAAATCACACCTACATAGACACAAAAACCCAAATAAACCAACAAATTTCTTTAAAAAAGACAAAATCAAGAATCAACTACCATTGCGGCGAGGGATATGATCAGCTCGAATTCGGACACTGAAGCAAGAACCCATCAAAATTCTCTTCAAGAAAGCAAAGAAGAATCAAAGAAAACAGAAAAATCTTAGGAAGAAAGGAGAGGTGAAAGGTGTGAAAGACAGAAACAGGCAGTGATGTGTGTATTTAATTAGTGAGAGAGAGTTGAATAGTTTTACGTGGATTCTGGGGGGTTGGCGTCACGAGATGCTGGCTACTAGTATTATAATTTCCAAAGGGTTGACTTTTTCGTCTTGCTCCCAATGAGTCAATCAAGGTGGTGTTTTTTCTGCAACTTGCTTGCATCTAGAGATACATGCGTTGTATCTATACACGATACATGCATTGTATCTATAAGACAAGGTAGTGGTCTTATCTCTTTTATTTGCATGTATTTCCAGCCCTTGGATTACAATCCAAACACAATCGCCGCCGTTGATGAATCCACGTTTATTTATTTTTAATTTTGATTTTATTATTTATGTTTGTGTATTTACACACCACACATTTTCCTTTAACAAGATAGTTAGATAAAAAACTTTGGCTTCTACGAATATGATGAATTTGTTGTGATAATAGTATAATATTTTATTACATAGTTGCACTTTGTTTTTTCAAAAAGGTCTAGAATGTTATTAAAGCAAATTATATATATAAAGTATAATCTCTAATTAAGTTGAAAAGATAGTGATCATAATTAATTAAGTATGCGCATTAAATAAAGTGTTTATAACTAAAGAATGAAATGTATATTATCAAATGTTGTAAAATGAATTATATATTTGGAATGATGAGAAAAATAAATGTGACGTGTATAACGAGAATGATGCATGTGTATCATACTTAAGAATATCCACTAAAATCATGAATAGGAAAACGTGGTGCCCTAATGTTGTGTTATGATACAAATAGTAGTAATTATAATTAGTAACTCATGCACTCAATTATTGTTGTTTTTTGTGAACTAGTATCTAAATGAAATTTATCACCAACTTGAACTATATATGTGTTATTTCCACGCTTGATAATCTAGCCACAATACCACCTTTTTAATTAGGATCGTGAATTTAATCGTAGAATATTTTGATTATTCATTTGAATGTATATCATGTATAGAAATTCCAATTGAAAATTTATCGACAATCATTATTGAAGTTGTAAAGTAATAAAAAAAAATACAACTGAGGGAATACTGTTATAATTCAGATATGATGAAAAAATTATATATCTTCAACATTAAATTGTGGAAAATCAATAATTAGTATCAAACTACAAATTTAATTTGAAACTAAATGTTTATTTAATCTCTTATATTTAATTCATGTTTGGATATTTATCTCCTAGTGTACGGATGTTTGACATTAAGAACTAGAAAGGATATATTTTCCACCAATAAGAACTTCTAGAGAAATTTTCTAGGTGAGAAATGAAATTCATGTCGTTTTCATTGTTTAAATGTCACGAGTAATTGTGACTCACAACCTAATTTTGTCAAAGAGAATAAAATTCCTGATTTTATATATTAAGCTTATTCACAAATCTTGGATTGATCTAGACCTCTCAAAACATATTGGATTTGAGACTAATATTGCAATAATATGGAATATTTTCGAGACTATATCAAGTCATCAAGATATATTTGGTTCTTTAAACAATTTATAAAACTCAACAAAAAAAAAAAAAATACTTCTAGATAAGAGATGTAAATTTTTGAAGTCCAATGAAATTTAATACCCAAAGAAAAAAAAAATGTCGAAGTCTTTCTTGAAGTTCAACGAAAATTAACAAACAAAAAATATTCGAATAATCCTTGAAACTCAAATAAATTTCTGCAACTAATAATCAAATGAATATCAAAAGTAATACATTTTTTGAAGTTCAATGAAAATTAATAAACAAATTAACTTGAAATTCTAATAATGATCATAATCCTCTCTATTACATTTAATGGTACCTTTTATTTTTCGCATCTTTTAATGCTCATCCCCATGTGAAAAATAAATATATTGGATTCGACTAAGTTGCTTACACGGTTATATAAAAAAAATATAATAATTTAGTTATCTTAGTTGTTAGGCTACAAGCAGTACAAGTTGGTTAATAATCAACTTATATATGTTGCCAAATTGTTTGTTGGTCGTGTCAATTAGTCAATTCGGGCCCCTTTATTTAGGAAATTAAGGATGAGGATGAAGAAAATTGAAAAAGAAAAATAACTAAAAAGCTGCTCAAGTTTAAGAAAATGTTCACATCTTAAAGCTGAAAAAAATCTGATAGGCTATATAATCATGTAAATAAAGATGAAACAAGAACTAATATTTAAGAGTTGTATAAGTAGTAAGAGTGTGTCTTATGTGAGACAATCTCACGAGTCATGAATTTAATTATATGAGACGAGTCTAAACTTCATAATTTACATATAAAAATATGAAAATGAGCTTTATTTGTAAAAAAAGGATCTATCTTACAATAATCATCCTTGAGATAGTTGCACTGTGTAATATTAAATTTTACCAGTAATATACTTCATTTATTGCAAAGTATTCTATTGGATGTGTATTTAGATATTATTCTTCTTTGTTGTATGTTAATATTATTGGATGCATGATATATTTAAATTAAAAATAATTTAATATTAATCTTTTTTAAATTGACACATAAGCCACAAAGAGACAAGAAGTATTAATATAGAAGAGGAATGGACAGCCTATAATTTCCCAAGAAGAGGTTCAGTTGATGCTTTATTAGGAGTTTAGTACTATAGTACTGATTAAACCAATTTTTAGTGAATATATAAAAATATGATAAATGACAAAGTGGATTATTGCCATAACAACTTTTTAAGTCACTGATTCATAGTTAATTATTACCTATAGATCCAAGTCATGGACTCATTATGCTGGTGCTTTTTATGGTCAAGCGTGTCATAAATAATTGACAAATCAAAAGTATTAATTCAATTGATATTTATTCATTCCTTTTTTTTTCTTTTTTTTTTTTGGTTGGTTACATATATAGTTCTTATTATTAAACATGCATGTAAATATTGCTATTGAAAAACCAAAAAAATTAAATAGACCTTTAATCTAAAATAGTACACACAAAACTAAATATTCATAATATTAATATCCATAATCTAGATCTCTAAGTGTAAATTTAGTAGAAAAAAGTATAAATACGAATGATAGGATAAGTAATGGTGGATTATAACTTGATGATCCATAATTCATAACTAACTACCATTTTATGATAGAGTTGGTTTTGTACGAGACCGTCCCACAAATCTCATTTCGTGAGATGGGGTGGATCGAAAATAATAAATTATGTAATACTTTTGTGCGTATTAGATAATATTTTTCTATATATAAGGTAATATTTTTATATTATATTATGTAATATATGTCCATAATACAAAAATATTACCTGATATATAAAAATTATTACCTAATATACACAAAATTATTACATTTTGCACGAGAAAAAATAACGCATGGACAGTTTAGGATCAGCCATTTTTTAAGTGACCTAACCTGATTCAATTTGGGTCATGTATTTTATAATACAAAAGTATTGTCTATATACAAGAATAGTGTCTGATACATATAAAAATATTACATATTTTTTATAATCCAACTCAATTCAAAACGTATCAGATAATATAAAGTATTAGCTAATATATAGAAAAATATTACTTAATATATATAAAAATATTATATAATTTCTAATATTCAACTCTACTTAATTTGACCCGGCTTACGAAATGAAATCCATAAAATAGTGTCATCCAAAACTTTTACTTGGAGAATAAGTGGGACAACATTAAATATCCACACCTGCATACCATTGTTCTGTGACAAACTTCTTTCTGGTGGAGGAAAAAACAGATTCTAGAAAAAGTAGAAAAAAAAAACATTTTAAGAAAAAAAGAAATGAGAGAATTAAAGACCATCATCTTTGAAAAGTGGAAATCAGACAGCGTAAGCTCTTGTGAAACCATGACTTTTCTTTATTATATGTATTTTACTTTTCTATATTGATATGTATTTATTTTATTTTATTTCGATCATCGTTGGTAATTTCGGGCACAAAATACTTCTTGAAAACAGGCTTGAAGAGCCCATCAGTTCAAAGTTCAAACATTTTGGGTTGTATGATTTTATTTTTTTTATAACTATTTTACAATAAAGATATAATAATTGGACAAAACTTCCCAAGAAACTGGCAATATATATTTTATTTCAATTCATTCTATTTATATTCTTTTACTTTATCATGGGCCAACCAAAAAACTCAAGAATCATGTATTGTGTATGATTTATCATTTGAATAGAATCATTAGGAGATCATATTCATCAACGAAGGTTTCTATATTTTTATGATAATTAAGATTGAGATTGTAACATATGCATATATATATATATATATATATATATATATATATATATATTCAACAAATTGCTTAGATGTCAAAATACTTTATGATAATATATATGATAGAAAACCATTTATTATATACATAACTAAATATTACACACAAGAATGTCATATGTCACAAATTTTATGTCAACAATGAACCTCCTAAATAAATAATCTAAAATATTCAGAACGATGTTAAATTTCAATAAGTATATATATACTAACTGAATTGATATTTAGGTATATATATATATATATATATATATATATATATTTATATTATCTTATGAACGTGACAATTGTCTCATTAATTTAGAACATAACGTTGACCTGAAAGGGATGCCACTTTGCATTCACACATATAGTCTTACCAAATCTTATAATATTGAGAAAGAATATAACTGATCTTTTGGCTCTTATATGGTATCCAATATTAAATTCTAATTAATTGTAAAAATGTTAATTTGCAATCACATCCATTACTTTAGATATGCAACTGAATTGATCACAGTTTCTTTGTTAATATATATAGTGTGTCTCATACAATATAAGTAAAATTGAGTAGTTTCTCAATCCAATTAGTATAATTATATATATGACCTCTTGAATATGATGATATAATTATATGAACAATATTATAAGTATCAAAACAAAAAGAAAACTGATTTAATTTATTAAAGAAAACTAATAAGTTGGTGATTGACTAATCACTACGAACAATAAAACTTGCCTACTGGTGTTGCCCACACTTCTTTCATTACAAAGGTTTTTATAAAGGATGTAAAAAAAGTCAACAATTTGACTAAATAAACATATGAGTTATGACACATTGATTGAAAGACTTCTGGCTTCAATTACGCCCATGGTATGCATCAATAATCATGCATTTAATATTCACAATAAAATAATCATAATTGTTCATATGAAACTGACACTGTGGTCAACCCGACCCGAACCGCGTCAATGCCCCCACACGCCTTGTTTTCAGAGTTCAATTGCCCTTGTATGTAATAAACTATTTTTTAATTATTCAGTCATACTTTTTTGTTATTTTAATTATACCTTAAGCTAATTTTTTAGTTATGTTAATTGTACTTTTATATATTAAATAAAAATATGATTATATTAATATAAATATATACGTGATATTATATAAATATATGAATAATATTATATAAATGTATAACTATATAAATTATGTCGAAATTTGTTTTTTTAAGTTAAAATATTATATAAAAAATGTGATATTTATTTATGAATGTTATACTAATATAACATAAAAGTCAATATATTAATAAAATAAAATAAAAGCACACAAATTTGGATTGACCAAATTACACAGAGCAACAATTTCACACAAAACATTAATTTAAAATAAAATTATACATATAATTTGCATCCATTATCATTCACAGCCTGCAATTATCAACTTTTATATTTATAAATTGTGATATATGAGATAATTTTCTAATAAGATTTCAAATAACGTGAATATTGAAACTTAATATACATTATCAATGATGAAATCAGAAATTTTGTTCGGAAAAATCCAATTGATAGTAGTATTAAAAAATAGATAATATGTATAAATTATACATGTATTTATATTTTTTTATTTTACAGTAAACATATGTTAAATCTCAATTTTTGATATTATTTTTCATAAACTTTAAAATGTAGACTAATGGTATTTTTTTTTCCACTATTGAAAGAAGTAAACAATACTTGTGCTAATGTATCAATGCATTTTTTTTTAACATGTATCAAGAGTATGATGATTAAAATGATAAAATTCAAATTCAAATATTCAATACTTAAAAAAATACAAAACTGTTATGTGATTACAAGTATAATTGACTAGAAAACCCACACCGATATTATACTATTTTATGGTACATAAAATTATTTAAAAAAAATTAAAGATAGGATACCTACTTAAATAATATATTAACTAAAGAAAAAAGAAATTATAAATTAGTAACGATGATAAATAAATTAACACCTTGACATTGAAAATAAATGTCTCTCTTTACTCAAAGGCCCAAGGGCCAAGATTTAAAACAGAGCCCAATTTAATTCCAGTCTTGCAATATTCAAACCCAGCGCAGCGCCTCCGCCACCTCTCCTCCCGCCGTCTCCGCCACCGCCGCCACCGCCCTCTGCCATCTGTCTGGAATACTGGTTTATATGTAGAGTTTTGTAGGGAAAAATCTGCTGTTTCCCTAGTCCTGTTTTTATATATAGATGGATAGACTAGTGCTAGTTTAAAAAATGAAATAAAGTAACAAACTTTCCCTTTAAATTCCCGTCATTATACACTGGAGAGAGATAGGGCTTTCGAACTCGCACTCGACTCACACACTCATTGCCGCTCAACGAAAATGGCTGGCGCATCTGAGCCCCACGCCTCCGTATTCTCCGCCGCAGAGGTTCAATTTCCTTTCTTTCTCATTGTTTTCCTCCAATTGTTTCGATACATCGATTTTCTGAGTTTTTTTACTTTTGAAATTTAATGGCGCAGCTGGAGTTTCTCACGGAGGATGAAATGATTGAAATTGTGCCGAATTTGAGAATGGATCCACTTAATTTCATCTCTGTACGGCCTTTCTCTGTAAATCGTATTTACATACGCTATTATTTGGTATTGTTTTTCAATTCCAGATTGATGTTTCCTTTTCGATTTTGTGGTTGATTTGCTCCACGGACAGGGAGATTTTGGTCCTTTCAGACCGCAAATAGCGACTCAGGTGCCTCTTTGGTTGGCCGTGGCCTTGAAGAGGAGAGGCAAGTGCACAATTCGAGCTCCAGAATGGATGTCGGTCGGTGAGTTCAGAGATACTATTATTATTATTATTATTGGTAATTGGTAATTGAACCTTTGAAAGTATGACTAGGCATCATATCAGTTATTTGGACTTGCATTGTTTTTCTGAACAAAGTTTGTCGAGTATAATCTCGTTTTCTAATGAATTAAACTTATATCGACAGTGGTTTTTGTGTAATGTCGATTCCCTTAGCTATTTTGTAATGTGCAGTTTACAGGGCAATGTTATGTCTAGAGCTTTTTGTAATTCGAATGTCGTGGCTCTGTTGATATGTAGTTTAGACTTCCAGTTTGTTGTCATTTTAGCTTGAGCAATCAATTCCAGTTTTTATTTTTAAAAAATACAACCTAATATCTATGATAATTGACAATCAGAACACAAATCTAACAATAACAAAGCTATATGTTTGGTAGTTGCATTTCTTTTAATGCTCCCAATTGGAAATGGTATATGGGTTGAGTATGGGAGTTGGCTCACATTAAGCAGAAGATGCGCCTGTTCAGTTTAGTTATTTTCGGTTTGAGTGCAACCACAGCACCTCTGAGCTGATATGCAGTAAGTTTCCTTACCTGTTTTAGGAGTGACATAGAGAACTCCAATTACTATTTGTGTCAATGATGGTATAGACTTGAAATGCTTTTACAGTAATATCTTCTGAGTAGAATCTCTATGCTGACTTCTTTGTTAATTTTGACGTTCTTGACATCTTATTTTCCTTTCACAGCAATAGTTCCTCCTTATTTTTTGACGACTTAACACTTTTTGTTAGTAATACAACTTCCATCCTGGAGGAATGATGTAATGGAGGGCTGTCTTATCTGTTAATTTTCAGTTTCGAATCATCTAAGGTAAAGTCATGGATTCAGATTCTTATGGATATCTGCTTTTCCTATAGATAAGTTAACACAAGTGTTGGAAGCAGAGCGAGATTCTGAGAAGTTTCAGCCTTTGCCGTTTCACTATGTTGAAATATCAAGGCTTCTTTTTGATCAGTAAGTGTTTAAATAAGCTAAAGATATTGATCTTTCTGTTATATCTTGGCAATGGTTTTGATAATGTATTTGCTTCGATGTTAGTGCTCGAGAAGACATTCCTGATATTTACTTGGTTAGTGATCCAATTTCATGTCCATAGTCTCTTTTTGACATATAATATTTTCTGGAAACTTGATTTCATCTTCTGTGTAGGTAAGGTCCCTAATTGAGGACATCAAGGATGTTCGGTTTCACAAAATAGGGACTGGCTTGGAGATTATCTCGAAGGAACGTACTTATGCATTGAGGGTATGGTATTTCTCTTTATTGTAATTCCACTGCGGCACATAGTAAGTAGACATGTAGATATATTTTATGGTAGCCTTTGAATCTCTATTTCAACATTTTATTATGCTATATTTGGAGAAAAATGTTGAAGATAGATCCTCCGAAACTTGGTTAATTTTGCAGCTTGCTGCATGTAGTCATTTTTGGCGTATTTTTATGTGGTTCTAAGATTATATCTGGTTAATATACTCTGCCAAGGGTAAACATTTCTTTGCATGGCTAATTCTGACTTTCTTACACAAAATTCTTTGTGAGATTTTTTTTTTTTTAAGGAAAACAATTGTCTTCCTCACAGTATCTGGGATTTCATGTGAAACATGTTATTTGTACAGTTACCCAGCTCATGAGAATATTTTGTTAGATTTTTGGATTGCATATGCAACTTTTTTGAATTATGTTTTTTGTTCAAGTGAATGGAAATTGAATATCACTTTACCGCATGTATTTGGACGAATAAGTTTCTGAATTAGAGCATTTAGACAAGGCTAGACTTTATTTGCATTTTTCTTTTTTAAACATCATCCTCAAAATTTGCAGCTAAAAAACTTATCTGCCATGGAAGCAAATATAGTCCGCCCATTTGTCACAAGAGCTCTTGAAACATTCTATAAGCTCGGTAGTTCTGATATGATGCAAGAATCAGACAACCCGCCCAATAGACAACCCCAAGCAGCCAATCGTGGGCCAAGAGTAAGTTATCTTTTATACTTTGCTTTACCAAATTTTTGCCTTTAGCAAAAGACTGCCAAATTAATTTGTGAAACATGGACAGTTTAATTTTGTTTAATTTTCTGTATTAAGAATTTCACCAAGTATTAATGTTTATAATTCATCCCTACATCAAATATTTGGTTGAATATCACTTGAACTGTTTAGGAGTATCTAATGGGATCATATATTATTCAATTGTTCAGTGTTCAATCATTGCTCTTAGTCATCCTGCTTCTTGACTATTTTTTCTCTTAATATTCAGCGACAACTGAAAGATCGATGAACCAATTTGGAGATTCTATACAAATGTGTTTGCAACTGTATCAAACTACACATTAGTGAGTTTACTCATGCCAGCTGGGAAGGCGCTCGAACGCCTTTAATTATACAGCAAAACTATCACCATTTCAGTTAGAGTAACAAAGTCGAAGAGAATCACCATCCGGCAATGTTTCCTAGTAAAAAGACTGCCAAAGACACCTCTCATTAAAGTAAGGCTAATGCTTTCTTTTTTCTTCGGCTGTTATATATTTCTGCTGGTGACATAGCAATGCCTTTAACAGTATGTGTGTGTGTATATTTGTTTGAATTTTTTTATTTTAAGTCCATGATATCAACGTTTGACTGAATTATAGCTGTTTTTATCCTTCTCTAACTGCAAGAGTTGATACATTTTCTGAGGTTGTTCTTGGACGAATTTGAGGAAGAATCCATTAGTGATATTTGCAATTAGATATGAATTCCAAATCTCTCGCTTTCATCTTGAATTTATTTTTAGCAATTTGAATGCATTTGAAATGTATTTACTTAAAATCTTATATTTCAATTCACAGCATCCGAACACAACCCGAGTGATTTCTACAATTTTATAAAGACCCACACCCCAAAATACCACAATATTTATAACAATAAACTTTTTATACCACAAAATATATAACAATACCCTTTTCTACCATAAAAAGGTAAAAAGACAAAAAAACCCTTTGACATCACATGTGCAATCATTGAAAAATGTTATTTTCAATCCAATTTTATTATTTTCAAACTAAATTGTTAAGTAATATTTATTGAAATAAATATAACCATTAAGGTATATCGGCTGGAATATTTTCAAATGTCCCCTTAATATATTTCGGTGTAGGGAAACCTGATTGTTAACAATGCTACGTACCGGTTATATTTTGGGAAAAGTGGATAATAATTTTTTTTCCATGATTTATATTTATTAAGATCCGATGCATAGAAATGGTATCAGAGTCTGGTTTATTGAAGATATAAATTAAATTATTTGTGCAATATTATTTTTTCTATTTGCCTAATGTGAGGAGAAAATTAAGAAATTATGTGTCCAAAATCTTTTCCGACATAGCACAAGTACATGACTATCGAATCATATTGAGACCATTGGAGTAGTAATTAAAGTTACCTTCAAAGAAAGTATTGATTAAGAAATCCATTTGTCTTCTAAAATCTAGTTTGATCAATCTTCTACTGATGTTCATTCTTTAGCAGTCTTTGGCGCCTTTAGCGTAGTGGTCTTGTGTACACCTTTAGCTCCTGGTTGGTGTTTTAGCACCTTCATTCCTGACAGGAAAATGAAATTGGCCTTCGTCTTTCCATTCATAGATAGAATAGGGATTCTTCGTCCAAGCGTGCATTCCGTTGCCTTTGGAAAGGCTGCTCTTCCTTGGCAACTGTGTCTGTGCTCGTGTTGAGCCTCTGTCGGGAAGCTTTTCCCTGGCCACATCGCGGCCTTTGTTTGGTATGTAGTTTGTCAAAGTAATGAATTCATGGATATCAATCCATTTCATAGTAATTAAGGCTACCTTCAAAGAAGATATTGATTTAGAAATCCATTTGTCAGGTATAGGCGTATCAATAACTTAAGAGATGGTTGTCTTGGTACAATGGTAGAAAATTTATATGTTGTCAAACTTATGTTTGACATACATCTTAGGATTGTATATAACCTAGCAGACTAAGATTTCAGTAAAGTCTTAACCTTTCGTCAAGATTTTAAAAGATCTGATTTAATGAAAGAAGGTAATAGATCATATTCTATCACATATAGAATTGCATATGTGTTTTTCAATACACATCATTCTAATATGTTCTTTAGGAAATAGTACATAGAAATTTCTAGAATTTTCAAGGAATTTGCCAAAGATATGACACCAAACTCAATCCAAATACCTAGGATAGGTGGTGTATTTCCTAATTAAAGATCCTTCGATTTTAAATAAATTATTAAGGTTTGATTTTAAGATTAGTAACAGGATATCCTTTTCTGAAGATAGGATTCTAAGCCTAAGAAGAAAAGAACCAATTGAAGATTTTAATCCACAACAAATTAGGATAAGTAATGTTAAAATAAGATGCCCTGAGGGTTTGAAAGAAATTCATATTGTTTTTGATATATCTGAAACTAATAATTTGTTTCCTTGTGATGAGATATATCATTTACAAATAGTAGGCTATGAAGTATCTGTTACAAGAATTGTAAGTAAAACCAAAGGTTTTATGATGTTTGGTCTAAGTTTTCTTGAGGAACACAAACCTTAGGGTCGGAACGGAAAATAGATGGAGTTCAGTTTCGATGGACACCTAATAAGGGTGGCATGATGAGCCTGTTTTCCATATGCATATCTGTGAGGATATTGTATGATCATTATAAGCTTTGCGGTTTACAGTGATTCAGGTTCAAGTATTTGCATAGCAAAATCAGGAGTTTTACCCAATGAATTTGTGGAAACTCTACCTCTTATTATAGGAAGAGATTTCTCCTGAAAAATCCTAATACTCAATAAGGGTATTCGAGAATCACGAATGATGATCGGAGGAACATTTGGTACCCCTTGGTACAAAGTAAAAATGCCGCCAATCTATATTCATGATATATGTGCTGATATTTTGTTGGGTAACAAGTTTATCTAAACTTTTGCAAAATATGAGTAAGATAATCACGAAAACCTAGTTATTAACCTTTACTACTAAATGTGGTAGTTTGATACAGGTTTTGCAACATGAGAAAGTTTTCAATAGGATAATACCTATTACTTTTCGTAGCAACGTGATGATAATGATTCCAAGTTAATCCATCCTAAAATGCAGGATAAGAGGAAATTTGGAAAAACTCTTTTGTCCTATAGGCAAAAAAGAATCGAGAAAACACAAG
This sequence comes from Scutellaria barbata, assembly GCA_028654395.1. NCBI lineage: Eukaryota > Viridiplantae > Streptophyta > Magnoliopsida > Lamiales > Lamiaceae > Scutellaria > Scutellaria barbata. The sequence continues at coordinate 5,067,070 of CM053649.1, read as the reverse complement.
AAGGAACTATTAAGTTTCTGAAAAATGTCTTACAGGAAGGTCTACCTCCGATTGACATTGAAAATATTAAAAAGACTAATTAAAAGTATGAGAATCCTTTAGCCTAATGAGACAAAAATTAGATCGAAACAACACTAAAGGTTCGGGAACAATACCGATACGAGTTGGTTCGATACAAGTCGATTTAGATGAACATGAATGATAGAAAATATATGTAAAAAATTATCAAAGAACATATCAATCTCAATCTGATCAAGGCAGACATCCCCCTTATAGTAGCCTTGGGTTTTTGGTAAGAAATCATAATGAAATAAAGAGAGGTAAGACAATGTTGATAATTAACTATCAAGGTATTAATCAAATTATTGAATTTGATGGTTATTACATCTTAAATAGAGAACACTTAATTGATTGCATTAAAGGTCAAAAGTGTTTTCAAAGTTTGATTGTAAGTTTGGGTTTTACTAGATTAAGTTAGAAAAAGGGTTGAAAAAATTAACTGTTTTTTTACACCATAAGATCAGTATATTTGGAATGTACTTCCTATAAGTTTGGGTATTACTAGATTAAGTTGGAAAAAGAGTTGAAAAAATTAACTGTTTTTTCAAAACTGTCACGCCCCATTTCATAAAAGGTTAAATCGCGTATAATTTTTTTTTTTTATAATCAGAGTATAAACGCAGCTCGGTCATCGGGCGTCCAGCAATAAACCTAAACAGTTGTACATTTAAAAACGAACAAGGTCTAGAGATTATCTGATAGAAATATTCCAGGTCTACAACAACCCAGCGAAGAAAAACGATCATGTTTATATCAAAATGCACAGCTTTTGTTCCGGACATATTCAGGGTTTCAGAAACGCAGATTATTCATATACATGGCTATATTTATATACATATGCAAAAATAACAGCATTTCTGTTCACCCTTCCTTGCCATCAGAGATTTCTGTAAAATAAAACATAGAATGGGTAAGTGTCAAAAGAACACTTAGTGGGGTCCATTTATACAGAAAGGGGGACATATAATATTTTCTTTGTAAATAAAAACATAAACCACGTTGTGGACTCCCAAGTAGTCCCAATGAACTTTAGATAGGTTTCCGAAGAATACCTATCAAGGCCCCAAGCCGACCCATTTTGGGTTATTACACCCCCTCGTGCTGGGTTTCCGAAAAATATCCCGCTCTGATGGGTTTCCGACAAGGAATACCCTACTTGGCGTGAAGGCGCATGCGCAGTTAAAAATTACAAAGTGGTTCCACATAAACACATAGTGCACATTGATCACGTTCACGTTGGCCACATAACTCACATAACACGTAAGTACAGAAAAGCCAGTCTCTTTTGTCTCATTTGAATCAATAGTTCTCCAAGTCATTTAATTAACTCAAACATTGCCTCCTGTCTCAAATGAGTCTCTTTGAAAACAAGCAACTTCCAAAGTCGTATAATTTGCTCGAATAAAATTCATGTAGTGAAGACATTTTACTTTAAAACGATGTCACATAACAACAGAATTTAAATCACATAGTCACGTAGTTTTTCGTATAATTGTACCATTTAAAACATGAATAAGATTTTACCCCCACCTTGGACTTATCACCGAATCCTGCTCAAAAGCTTTCGATAACCGACTTAATTTGGTTTCCCACGTGAACTCCCTACAAAGAGTAGAAACGGACTTATTATCTGATTTAAAATAGCTTAAGACTAATAAAATCTATAAAAGAATAAATCTTGGAGAAAATCGATAGACGGGGTTCCTAATTTAAAGTTTACCGAAAATTAGGGTTTGTGGACTTCGCCCCTAAAATTAGGGTTTTTCTCGCTTAAAGGGTTCATTGTCTTGCCGTTTATCATTTTATAACGTCTAGAACTTAAAATACAGAGATTATTAAATTCTGGGGTCATAATATAATTGTTCGGTCCATTTATCAAAGTCTGAGAGTGATTCTGTAATTTATATAGAGTTTAAGGTCTATTTTATAACTTCTAGAAATTTTGAGGACTGTTCTGCAATTTCAGAAGGTCCTGGGGGTCAAACTGTTAAGGCTCTTAAGTTCAGGGTCTAATCTGGAAGTCTTCATAAGTCTGAGAACTAATTAGTGAATACTTAATAGTCCAGGGACTATAATGATATTTTCCCTAAATCCAGAGATTTGCAGCTAGGTCCCTAAGCTTAGCTAATTCTCATTTTCAACCCCAAAGTTTCAAAAGCACCTCCCCTGCTCCCAGCCCACTGCCGCTGCCCAACCACCCGGCTCTCTGCCGCGCGCCGCCAACACCGCCGGCGACAGAGTCGCCGGCAACACCATCACTTACACCACACACACACAATACATATATACACACATTTTACATATATACATATATAGCATACTTTTTCCAGCATCGCCGCCGCTACACGCGGCGGCTCTCCTCCTCCAGCCCGCCGGCGCAACCGGCGCCGGCTTCCTCTCCAATTCGACCCAAACCCGCACCAAAAACCAGCACACAATTTACATACATATAAATATACACACAGTTTCATACATATATATATACATCCACCCGTTCTGCCGCCGCTAGCTGCGGCGGCTCCTAATCAACTTCGCCGGCGCTACAAGCGCCGGCCACCACGCCTCTCCTTGCAACCTGCCGGCGCGACCGAGCGCCGGCCACTATAACAGCCAAGAACAGAAACGGCAGCGGAAAGAGAGGGAGCGAGAGATTGGAAATCAAAGCCGATTAGAGTTTTCGGGCCCGGATTCATGTCGGGCTCGCCGGAAATTATACCTTGATCGGAGGAGATGGCCGGAAATTTCGCCAATTAAGAGTGGGAAGATGAGCGGTGATGGTTTTAATGGTGGCGGTGGAGGAGAGTTGAGGGAGAGAGAGATGTGTAACCAAAAATGAAGAAAAAAGAAATGGAAACTTTCCCCTTTTTAATTTTCTTTCTAAATTTCCCTCAATTATGACTTTAGGTACACTTCTAAATTTCGCCATTTCTTTTTTCTTCATTTTTGCTGGCCGGCGCTCGGTCGCGCCGGCAGGTTGCGAGGAGAGGCGTGGTGGTCGACGCTTGTAGCGCCGACGAAGTTGATTAGGAGCCGCCGCAGCTAGCGGCGGCAGAACGGGTGGATGTATATATATATGTATGAAACTGTGTGTATATTTATATGTATGTAAATTGTGTGCTGGTTTTTGGTGCGGGTTTGGGTCGAATTGGAGAGGAAGCCGGTGCCGGTTGCGCCGGCGGGCTGGAGGAGGAGAGCCGCCGCGTGCAGCGGTGGCGATGCTGGAAAAAGTATGCTATATATGTATATATGTAAAATGTGTGTATATATGTATTGTGTGTGTGTGGTGTAAGTGATGGTGTTGCCGGCGACTCTATCGCCGGCGGTGTTGGCGGTGCGCAGTAGGGAGCCGGGTGGTTGGGCAGCGGCAGTGGGCTGGGAGCAGGGGAGGTGCTTTTGAAGCTTTGGGGTTGAAAATGAGAATTAGCTAAGCTTAGGGACCTAGTTGCAAATCTCTGGATTTAGGGAAAATAGCATTCTAGTCCCTGGACTATTAAGTATTCACCAATTAGTCCTCAGACTTATGAAGACTTTCAGATTAGACCCTGAACTTAAGAGCCTTAACAGTTTGACCCCCAGGACCTTCTAAAATTGCAGAACAGTCCTCAAAATTTCTAGAAGTTATAAAATAGACCTTAAACTCTATATAAATTACAGAATCACTCTCAGACTTTGATAAATGGATCGAACAATTATATTATGACCCCAAAATTTAATAATCTCTGTATTTTAAGTTCTAGACGTTATAAAATGATAAACGGCAAGACAATGAACCCTTTAAGCGAGAAAAACCCTAATTTTAGGGGCGAAGTCCACAAACCCTAATTTTCGGTAAACTTTAAATTAGGAACCCCGTCTATCGATTTTCTCCAAGATTTATTCTTTTATAGATTTTATTAGTCTTAAGCTATTTTAAATCAGATAATAAGTCTGTTTCTACTCTTTGTAGGGAGTTCACGCGGGAAACCAAATTAAGTCGGTTATCGAAAGCTTTTGAGCAGGATTCGGTGATAAGTCCAAGGTGGGGGTAAAATCTTATTCATGTTTTAAATGGTACAATTATACGAAAAACTACGTGACTATGTGATTTAAATTCTGTTGTTATGTGACATCGTTTTAAAGTAAAATGTCTTCACTACATGAATTTTATTCGAGCAAATTATACGACTTTGGAAGTTACTTGTTTTCAAAGAGACTCACTTGAGACAGGAGGCAATGTTTGAGTTAATTAAATGACTTGGAGAACTATTGATTCAAATGAGACAAAAGAGACTGGCTTTTCTGTACTTACGTGTTATGTGAGTTATGTGGCCAACGTGAACGTGATCAATGTGCACTATGTGTTTATGTGGAACCACTTTGTGATTTTTAACTGCGCATGCGCCTTCACGCCAAGTAGGGTATTCCTTGTCGGAAACCCATCAGAGCGGGGTATTTTTTGGAAACCCAGCACGAGGGGGTGTAATAACCCAAAACGGGTCGGCTTGGGGTCCTGATAGGTATTCTTCGGAAACCTATCTAGAGTTCATTGGGACTACTTGGGAGTCCACAACGTGGTTTATGTTTTTATTTACAAAGAAAATATTATATGTCCCCCTTTCTGTATAAATGGACCCCACTAAGTGTTCTTTTGACACTTACCCCTTCTATATTTTATTTTACAGAAATCTCTGATGGCAAGGAAGGGTGAACAGAAATGCTGTTATTTTTGCATATGTATATAAATATAGCCATGTATATGAATAATCTGCGTTTCTGAAATCCTGGATATGTCCGGAACAAAAGCTGTGCATTTTGATATAAACATGATCGTTTTTCTTCGCTGGGTTGATGTAGACCTGAAATATTTCTATCAGATAATCTCTAGACCTTGTTGGTTTTTAAATGTACAACTGTTTAGGTTTGTGGGTAACAGATGGTTCCTCCACGCCGAACCGCTAGGATAAGTGTTCCCCGTTTTGAGTCCGCAGGAGCTAGGTTGAGACGGCTGTTCATGAGCAGCCAGATAGCGGGCGACGTTTCGGTGGGAGAGCACATAGGCAGGCTGTTCCACTGCTAGCGAGAGACTGGTAGCGGTACCGGTCAGATAGGTAACATGGAGGCAGCTACCCGTTTGATCCACACTTTACCCGAAGAGTGGGCCGTACGGGCCCGACGCGTCTTTCGTGACGAGCTGGTGTACTCGGCAGTGGATAATGTACCCAGCATAGATTTTGGGCGAATGGCCCGGCAGATGATGGACCTATGGATGCGACGGGCGACCCCGTCCACTCCGGAGCAGGGACCGTTCGATCCCTCTAGTAGCAACTCGGGTGATGACGAAGACGATGAGGAGGATCCTGATGAGGATCTTGGAGGGGCTGCTGACGGTGGGGTTCGTAGGGATTTTCCACCAGGGTTACAGGGACCTCCGTCACCACCTGCAGCCATGGCTTAGGGGGAGTTGGTGATTGGGATGACTAGGTTATAAGGATGGACGATATTTTTGATGTATATGTGTTGTACATATGCAATATTTTGTAGGATGCAGTGAGGCTTGGTTATTCTTTATGATGTGTACATAGGAATAGAGTCGCTTGTATCCAGCTAACCAGTGTACTTGTTATAATTTTGATTATATATATATGCGATAGTGGTTGATGATTAAGAGTAATATTCTGCGTTATAGAACTTTATTACTATTATCTTTCGAGTGTTATAATAAGTTTGGTTATTCTCTAATCAGATCATGGGGAGGGGTAGATCGAGGAAAAATCCTCTGACGACGACGTCAGCGTCTGGACCGTCAGCATCTGAACCATATGTTTGTGGAGAAACTACACCCCCACAGGTTACACCAAGTCAATCAACGTCTGGGGCACCCAACTTGGAACCCATGGAAAGCTTGGTAGCAGTATTACAAGGGTTAGCCCAACGGTTGGGTAGCGGAAATGTGAATGCATCACCGGCGGAGCCTAGGGAAGATGTGAACCGGGTGGTTCTTAGCATCTATCACATTGCTTTCTAACTTTAGCATCTCATAGAACTTAACAGAGATAAAAGAGTGGGTTGCCCCAGTATCAAACAAGACAAGTGCAGGAAAATCGCAAACCGATAACATACCTGCCATTATTTCCGGTTTCTCCGCGGCTTCACGGCGAGTAAGAGCATAGGCCCGAGCTCTTCCTGCCCCTGATCCTTGTTTAGAACTCGACCCTGTGGCGGGGAAATACGGACATTCCAATGAATTATGTCCTGGTTCCCTACACCGAAAACAGTTGGACGTTCCCGAGAGGCACTGTCCAAAATGATGCTTTCCACACTTGGAACAACTAGGTTTTGGTCTATTATTCGGAACAGGAAAGTTGCCTCTACCCATCGGACGCTTTGCCGGAACGGGGTTTCGATTTTGATTCGGCCCCGGGTTAACCCATTTTCTCTTTTCCAGCTCCTCATTGGCTCTCTTTGGAGCCACCATATCCGTTCGCAACCGAGATGCCACCTCCATAGCCCGTCTGACCGTCTCGTTATAGGTTATCTCTCCCTGCCCCGCCAATATAGCCCCGATGTCTAGGCGTAACCCCTTACAAAACCGTCTCGCCTTCTTCAAATCAGTATCCACCAGGTGAACTGCGTACCTACTCAACTGATTAAATTTCCGCTCATATTCTCCTACTGTCATGAATCCCTGATGGAGATGTAGAAATTCCGTTTCTTTGATATCTCTATATGATTGTGGCAGGTAGTGTTGCATAACAATCTCCTTAAAATCTGCCAAAGTTAACTCATTCCTTGCCTCCAAAGTCAAAGTTCGACTATAAGATTTCCACCAAAAGCTTGCCTCCTCGGTGAGTTGGAAAATGGCACAAGAAACTCGTTGTGCCTCGGTACATGTCAAGTGAGCAAATAACCGATCCAGGGCTCTTAGCCATTCTTCAGCGTCTGCTGGTTCTCCCTTTCCATTAAAAGTCGGGGGATTAAATCTTCAGAAGAGTTCTATCACCCAGTTCACATCTTCCTTAGGCTCCGCCGGTGATGCATTCACATTTCCGCTACCCAACTGTTGGGCTAACCCTTGTAATACTGCTACCAAGCTTTCCATGGGTTCCAAATTGGGTGCCTCGGACGTTGATTGACTTGGTGTAACCTGTGGGGGTGTAGTTTCTCCACAAGCATATGGTTCAGATGCTGACGGTCCAGACGCTGACGTCGTCGTCGGAGGATTTTTCCTCGGTCTACCCCTCCTCATGATCTGATTAAAGAATAACCAAACTTATTATAACACTCGAAAGATAATAGTAATAAAGTTCTATAACGCAGAATATTACTCTTAATCATCAACCACTATCGCATATATATATAATCAAAATTATAACAAGTACACTAGTTAGCTGGATACAGGCGACTCTATTCCTATGTACACATCAAAAAGAATAACCAAGCCTCACTGCATCCTACAAAATATTGTATATGTACAACACATATACAGCAAAAATATCATCCATCCTCATAACCTAGTCATCCCAATCACCAACTCCCCCTAAGCCATGGCTGCAGGTGGTGACGGAGGTCCCTGTAACCCTGGTGGAAAATCCCTACGAACCGCACCGTCAGCAGCCCCTCCAAGATCCTCATCAGGATCCTCCTCCGGATCCTCCTCATCGTCTTCGTCATCACCCGAGTCGCTATTAGAGGGATCGAACGGTCCCTGCTCCGGAGTGGACGGGGTCGTCCGCCGCATCCATAGGTCCATCATTTGCCGGGCCATTCGCCCAAAATCTATGCTGGGTACATTATCTACTGCCGAGTACACCAGCTCGTCACGAAAGACGCGTCGGGCCCGTACGGCCCACTCTCCGGGTAAAGTGTGGATCAAACGGGTGGCTGCCTCCATGTTACCTATCTGACCGGTACCGCTACCGTCTCTCGCCAGCAGTGGAACAGCCTGCCTATGTGCTCTCCCACCGAAACGTCGCCCGCTATCTGGCTGCTCATGAACAGCCGTCTCAACCTAGCTCCTGCGGACTCAAAACGGGGAACACTTATCCTAGCGGTTCGGCGTGGAGGAACCATCTGTCACCCATAACCCAATCATATAAGTTTCATAAGGAAACCACATCAACACTATCCTCAACCCGAAAATTACTTCATCTCATTTCCAAAAAAAAAAAAATGCATACACAGAATGAGAATTAATAATCAGATAAAACATTCAGTTTATCATGTTATAAAAATTTTAAAATTTTTCAATCAAACCTGTGGAAGGAGGTTGAACAGAATCACCTGTCTGTTTTGCATATTAATCATACAATTCATATCTATTAGTATATATATCAAAAGGAAATTTTTACGAGCAAGGCTCTACGAAAATGATGGGCCCGACGCGTCTTTCGTGACGAGCTGGTGTACTCGGCAGTGGATAATGTACCCAGCATAGATTTTGGGCGAATGGCCCGGCAGATGATGGACCTATGGATGTGGCGGGCGACCTCGTCCACTCTGGAGCAGGGACCGTTCAATCCTTCTAGTAGCGACTCGGGTGATGACGGAGACGATGAGGAGGATCCGGAGGAGGATCCTGATGAGGATCTTGGAGGGGCTGCTGACGGTGGGGTTCCTAGGGATTTTCCACCAGGGTTACAGGGACCTCCGTCACCACCTGCAGCCATGGCTTAGGGGGAGTTGGTGATTGGGATGACTAGGTTATGAGGATGGACGATATTTTTGATGTATATGTGTTGTACATATGCAATATTTTGTAGGATGCAGTGAGGCTTGGTTATTCTTTTTGATGTGTACATAGGAATAGAGTCGTCTGTATCCAGCTAACCAGTGTACTTGTTATAATTTTGATTATATATATATATATGCGATAGTGGTTGATGATAGGTTAAATCGCGTATAATTTTTTTTTTTATAATCAGAGTATAAACGCAGCTTGGTCATTGGGCGTCCAGCAATAAACCTAAACAGTTGTACATTTAAAAACCAACAAGGTCTAGAGATTATCTGATAGAAATATTCCAGGTCTACATCAACCCAGCGAAGAAAAACGATCATGTTTATATCAAAATGCACAGCTTTTGTTTCGGACATATAATATTTTCTTTGCAAATAAAAACATAAACCACGTTGTGGACTCCCAAGTAGTCCCAATGAACTCTAGATAGGTTTCCGAAGAATACCTATAAGGGCCCCAAGCCGACCCGTTTTGGGTTATTACATCCCCTCGTGCTGGGTTTCCGAAGAATACCCCGCTCTGATGGGTTTCCGACAAGGAATACCCTACTTGGATTGAAGGCGCATGCGCAGTTAAAAATCACAAAGTGGTTCCGCATAAACACATAGTGCACATTAGTATATCTGGATGTACTTCCTATGGGTCTTGCTAATACATCCCAGATATATCAACAAAAAATAGATAATCTTTTTGAAGATTATTTTGAGTTTATGTTTGTTTACATAGATGATATTTTTATTGCATCAAAAAATATGAAAGAGCATTTAAAGCATTTTAAAATATTTTCTGAAGCATGTCATAAAGAGGGATTAGTGCTTTTTGAAAAGAAGACAATAATCACGATTAATAGGATTGAGTTTCTCGATTTTATTATTGACATACAGGTATAGAACTCCAGGAACACATTGTGGAGAAAATTCGTAATTTTTTCGATGTTCTAAAAGATAAGAAACACCTTCAAAACTTCTTAGCAGTGATTAATTTTGCAGGTTCATTTATTAAGGATTTGACAAAGTATCACAAGGATTTTCATCATTTATTACAAAAGGATGAAAAAATTAAATGAAAATATGAAGACATCCAATCCCAACGTGTTCGTGAGCTCAAACAAGTTTGTAATAACTTGTTGAAAATCACGATCCCTCAAGATGAGGATTAGTTAGTCGTCTATACGGGCGCTAACAATTTTCGATGGGCAGCAGTGCTCATGGAAAAAACATCTAACGGTGAAGAATCGTATAGATACACAAGTGGTTTGTTCACATAACAATAGGCCAGAATCTGGCATATCAACTAGAAATAATTCTTCGCGTTTTGGAAGACCTTTAAAAAATGGTCACTTGTCTTGTTAAAGAATTTACATTAAAAGTTGATAATATAAATGTAAAGACTTTTCTAAAAAATAAGTTAGAATCAAAAATAGAAAAAGCTCGTATTATCAGATGGCAGACAAAATGCCAATATTATTTATTTGATATTGTCATTGTGAAATCTAATGAGAATGTTCTTACAGATTTCTTAACAAAAGATGGACATCTTTGAAGCAAATTCCATCATGGTGAGAACGAGACACCTCAGGGAAAACCTTGAGGAGTTAAAACAAGTTATTTGGTTTGTTAAGGACCCATCATGGTTAGAACGATACACCTCAGAGAAAACCTTGAGGAGTTAAACAAGTTATTTGGTTTGCTAAGGACTCGTGCCGAGGCAGCCTCATACATACAAAAAGCTGATTTGGATAATGTTCAAAAAGCCATACATACAGTCTAGATAGCACAAGCCCATTTATAAGATGAATTAGAAAGGCCTCTTTGCAAAGCGGGCTCACCATCGGTGGCCCAAAGGGAAATACAAAAAAGTTCATCATCGATGAACAAATTGGGTATTTTCAAACCCAAAGCCGGTCATCCAGTAGACACATGTTTTTTCATCGGACTTCGGTGAAAAGGCTAATGACGCTAAAACAAGAAATCTATCGAACTTCGATAGAATTACTAATTCAAAAGGTCATAAAGAAATTCAGACAAGTCGAGTCAACCCAACACCTTTGGGGTAAAAGAGAGATAAGGTCACAAATTGGTTCAAGACAGGTTAACACTAACCAAATTATTTCTCCATTTTAGGTTTATCAAAGAATATGGGAGAAATTGGTCACAAGGAATGAGATCAATTCAGGAAAAATTATTGTCGATTGGTTTGGAAAGTATCCAAGGTTTTGGGTGCTCCCGAGTGTAAACCCGCGGGAGTTCAAGAATGATTTGACTTTGGAACAATTGTTTCGGTGATTACCATCGTACCAAGCTTTCCGAAAATTTCAAAATTATCGAATTGGATAGCTCCTGATGTGCACGACTCATGACATAACAACCCACACCTGGGTCGAGGTGATACTTTGGAACTGAAAATCATATCAGCAGCTCCAGAAATCACAGGAAAATGATATCATCCGGCTTTTCAATTTATAAAATTTCAAAGATTAGATACGATAACACTCAATAGAGCAAAAGCTCAGTCATCAAACATCTCATTGGTGACCACCCTCACCGAAGATGAGATATCAACTAGGCGAGCCTGATGACTTTGGATCTGTCTCACTGAGATGGATAAGGTAAAATATCCATTCAAAATTCTGTAAATGGTTCTTTCCTATTAAACTTCATGACATGAAACACAACCAATTTGCTGAAAACCTCTTTGAAAATAAGATGAAGTTGATCTGGGAAAATAAGGTTCTGACAATGGTACAAATAAGAAAGAAAGTATGCAACATGGTACATATAAGAAGATGAGAAGAACGCATATATTCTTACTCTCAGATACAAGAGAAACCATTGTTTGGACAGAGTTTCAAGGTCAAACAAGACAAGCCCAAAAAAGAAGGAAAAATGGAAGGGTTTTTAGATTCTAAAAACCAAAAATGTAAAAGAAAATGAGTCTAATTGGATTCGATAGTTTACAAGTATTCATGTATTCTACGAGTGTAATAATTTAGGAACACATTATTTCGAGGTAGACTAAGAAAATCCATAAGAAATCTTTCTAGGCTCCACCAAGCACATGACACTACAATCAAACAAGAAATCAGACAAGTAGTGGATGACATTGCCATCAATAAAGAATCAACCACCAAAAGAAAGACGACAAAGATGGGTGAAAGAAAAAGATACTCCACCAACAAAGTTAGTGGAAAAGCATCAAATGATAAATTGATAGTGAGTAAATTATTACTCCATTCACCAAAAGAAAGACGACAAAGATGGGTGAAAGAAAGAGACACTCCACCAACAAAGTTAGTGGAAAAACATCAAACGATAAACCGATAGTGGGTAAATTATTACTCCATTCACATGGTGTTTTGCAAGCTGGCAAGAATAAGGAATGAAATCGGCATTTTAAGTCTGGATTTCTGGCTATATAAGGAGGCCTTAAGCCTCAATAGAAGAGATCGAAAACGCACAACACTTCTCTTTACAATAAATTTTAAAAATCTTCTCTCTAGTTATATAGTTTAAGCCATGATAGGCTAAACAAACTTTCTCCTCCAATGACGGAGATTAATAGTATTGTAAAATAGTTTAGTTTATTATCTTCAATAAAAGAAAAGCTTTTGCTTTTCAGCATACTCTTCAAAAATTTTATATTTATGAGTACAATTAATCCATCAGTGAGTCTCCATGTGATCCCTTTTGTTGACGTCAGAATTTATAATTGGTTAATTCCTAGTCAAACACTCAAATTAAGTGAATCCGGATTAAAATGAAGTAAATTGAATTGAAACGGGATTAAAACTGTGTGAAAAGTGCAGAAAACACTATACTCGGTGCCTACTCGGGCAATTTAGTTTGGCTGATCCTGGTCGGTTTATAGTGATTGGCCAGAATCGTATTTTATATCTTAGAGAAATGAACTCTCTAGTGCTTTAGTACAAAAGTGTTCGAACCAAAAAATCAATATTTTCTAAATTCTAATTTCTACTAGTTATAGACAAAAAATACAAGTAGTGGGAGGTTACATCCACCTCTCCACGACCTCCTCTTCAACTGCCTTCTATTCTTAAGGAAGTGGTGGTTGGCTTGCCCTTTCATTTCCCGTTTTGTAGGATAGTTGTTGAGGTGGTTCTCTCAGAATACTACTCATTTGGTTTTTCTTGGGCTTCCTTGTCAAATCCTGATCGGGTCGGGAATTGTCATTTCTAGATCGGTACTAAATCGATCCTGATCGGCTCTTCTCGATTACCTACTAGGTCTTATGTCCTAGCCGAACTCGGATCTGGAGACCAATGAGCTCTTCTCAAATGAGATTGATTTTGTGTTTTCTGGTTATCTGAGTTTTCCATGATTTTAGCTCTTCCTTAGATGACTTACATGGACTGTCAACTCTCTGATCGGCTAAGTATTTTCAGGCCTTCTAAGTTTTTGTATCTTTGGTCGGACCAATTATCTCTGATCGGCTCGGCCATCTCTGGTCGGCCGAGTTTCAAATTGGTCCTTTGAAGATTCATTTCTGATCGGTTGGACCACTTTTGGTCGGCCTCTTTAGCTGGCTAAGAGTTTGGTTGAGTCGAGCTCTTTTGGTCGGCTCAAGCACTTTTGGTCGGCCTCCTTAGCTGGCTAAGAGTTCGATCGAGTCGAGCTCTTTTGGTTGGCTCGTCCATTTCTAGCAGGCCTTCTTACTGAGAGTTCTGGCCGATTCGATTTCTGATCGGCCGTTTTCAATCCTCTATGTATCCAATCTTGTTTGCCTCGGATTAGGGGTATAACACTCTTAAAGGCAGATGATCGTTGAGAAGAGTTACGATCAGGGTTCTAAAAAAAGATCGATTCGGAACCATAAACTATGGGCGAGTGGTTGGATTTGTGATCCGTAAAACCTAAATCGAGATCAAAAGAGAAGACAAGAGACAAAGACGAGATATAATTTAAACTCAGTTTTATTTTATTTATGGAAGCATGTTGGGCCTGATATTGATCAGAGGACTAATCCGGATCTAATAAATATAAGGATTGGAAGAATGAAAAATGACTAAAAGAAAAATTTATGTGTTTGGAAATTAATAAAAGTCAACATGGATATAATAGTATTTTTCTTTAAAAATGTGGTAGAAAAGGGTTATATTATATGGATTGTGGTATAAAAAGTTTATATTATATGGATTGTTTTATAAAAGATTATTAGTTATTAGTTTTGTGGTAGAATGAGATGTTGACCTATAAAGAATTATTCTACGATTAAAAAAGAAATTCTTTCGATTGTTTTGTGTATTTCAAAGTTTCAAGATGATCTTTATAATAAGAAATTTCTTTTAAGAATGGATTGCAAATCAGCAAAGGAAGTTTTAATTAAAGATGTTCAAAATATTGTGTCAAAACAGATTTTTGCTAGATGGCAAGCTATATTATCTGTATTTGATTTTGATATAGAATATATTAAGGGAGATAATAACTCTCTACCAGATTTTTTAACTAGGGAATTTTTACAAGGTAATTAATTTAATTAATTTTACAGATGGGTACTTTCAAAGCATTATCTGCAAAAGATTTTGAGATAAGTGATTCTAAAGAGATGGTAAGCCTTACCCCAATAAATCCAAATCCCAGATCCAAAACTACTCAAGCTGTTCAAATTTCATCATCCAATTTTTCTCATCTTAATCAATTTGAAAGTCTTCAAAATTTCCCAAAACTACCATATAAGTCTGTACTTAATTCTCCGAGTCCCAGTTCAAAATCACCCTCTCCAGTTCCTGCTAATAAACAGATTGTTCCAAAAAGTGGCCTATTAGAATATAAATATTTCAATAAAAAGTGGAGTGAAGAAATAAGTTTAACCCATTTCCTTGAGATACCTGCAAAAGTTAATCAACAAGAATATGTTAAGAAGATGTTTGGAAAAGATATGCTGTGGAATTCTGATACTACATTCAAGACAAGAAGATTCTATGAATTCATTTTAGTAGATACAGAGTCTATGGAAATTTCACATAATATCAATTCAGAATCGAAGATTATTGAGTATTCAAAAGCCAGAATTTTAAAGGTCATAGGAAGAGAAGAATGGGGACCATATGAAAGATACTTTTCTGTTAAGTTTGAACCTCAGAACTACAATTATGGTGATTACTGCAATGCTTGGTACAGAGCATTATATTTAAGATCTTATACACATAGTTGGTTTATATTTGGAACCAGAACATTTCAATGAAGTTTCCAATATGGTTCTATGATTGGTTTAAGAAGATAGGTCCAGAATTTGTTATGTTTCCTCCAGAAGTTCAAAAAGGACTGGATGTATATGCATCTGGTACTAACACTCATGTATTTCAAAAAACTCTTTTATTTATTACTGAATTTAAAATACCCTGGATAATGGCATGAGAATTTAATTTAGCAAACGGTTACCAGAACCACCTCCACACACATTGGTAAGAAGTTTCAGAGTTAAATGGTGGTCAAAGTATAAGCAAGAAGTTTGTTCTCCTCCAGCAATTCAAAAATTTCTTAAAACAGGAGAAAAGTTAAGATTTCAAAGATATGAGGAGAAACGTCGTCAGCTAATAATCAAGAAAAATCTAAGGTTGAAGAATCAGCTGTTAAGGGACTTAGTCCTGAGCAGAAAAGATTCTTTGAATCTCTTAAGTAGAATTCAAGTCTTCAAGCTTAATTTGAAGAATTCCTATCACAGAAGTCAGGGTCTGATGAGTCTATTTCTGTAGCAGATTTTGATGATGATATAATTATTGGTGGATAAGATCCTTACGATATCTAATGGATTCTGAAGCAAGTTCAAGTGTAGCTCCATTTCATCTAATGCCAGCAGCTAATAGACATATCCAGCAATGTTCAAGATGTTACTCTTATTATACTCATTGGAGAATAATGAAGAGAAAGCAGAAAGAAGGACATGAAAATTTAAGGAAAATATTACTTCATAAGGATTTTCCAGAAGATATGAATTTGGTACGGGAAGCAGCTCAAATTCAAAAAGCAAATAATAAAGATTTTAAGGTATCAGTTCAAAATTTTAAATGTTGTATGACTAAGTATAAGTGGACGGATCAGTGTATTGGAATCTCTCCAGCAGGATCTGACCCACTACTATCGGTTGAGGATCACTCAAGTAGTCATGGATAAAGATAAGAAAATTTCAAGATAAGGTTTTCAGTTCAACTAGCTCAATTATGCATTCAAGAAAGTCAAAAGTTAATATAAAGATGTTGGCCATTCTCAAAGATAATCAATCCAGCTAAGAAATGAAGTAGCACTAACCCTGAATTTCATTAAAAGTTGTTTGTTTGTATTTGTCATAAGTCAAAAAGTCTATAGTATTTAAGCATTATTGTAAGTTTGTGTCGGAATTCATGTTAAATGAAATCCAAATGAAGTTGTAATTTCGCAGATTTCATTTGGATTTCATTTAACATGAATTCCGACACAAACTTACAATAATGCTTAAATACTATAGACTTTTTGACTTGTGACAAATACAAACAAACAACTTTTAATTATCTTGGGTTGGTGTTACTTCCTTTCTTAGCTGGATTGATTATCTTTGAGAATGGCCGACATCTTTATATTAACTTTTGACTTTCTTGAATGCATAATTGAGCTAGTTGAACTGAAAACCTTATCTTAAAATTTTCTTATCCTTATCCATTACTACTTGAGTGATCGTCAACCGGTAGTGGTGGGTCAGATCCTACTGGAAAGATTCCAATACACTGATCCGTCCACTTATATTTAGCCATACAACATTTAAATTTTTGAACTGATACCTTAAAATCTTTATTATTTGCTTTTTGAATTTGAGCTGCTTCCTGTACCAAATTCATATCTTCTGGAAAATCCTTATGAAGTAATATTTTCCTTAAATTTTCATGTCCTTCTTTCTGCTTTCTCTTCATTACTCTCCAATGAGTATAATAATAGTAACATCTTGAACATTGTTGGATATGTCTATTAGCTGCTGGCATTAGATGAAATGAAGCTCTACTTGAACTTGCTTCAGAATCCATTAGATATCGTAAGGATCCTATCCACCAATAATTATATCATCATCAAAATCTACTACAGAAGTAGACTCATCAGACCCTGACTTCTGTGATAGGAATTCTTCAAATTGAGCTTGAAGACTTGAATTCTACTTAAGAGATTCAAAGAATCTTTTCTGCTGAGGACCAAGTCCCTTAACAGCTGATTCTTCAACCTTAGATTTTTCTTGATTATTAGCTAACGACGTTTCTCCTTCATATCTTTGAAATCTTAACTTTTCTCCTGTTTTAAGAAATTTTTGAATTGTTGGAGGAGAACAAACTTCTTGCTTATACTTTGACCACCATTTAACTCTGAAACTTCTTACCAATGTGTGTGGAGGTGGTTCTGGTAACCGTTTTGCTAAATTAAATTCTCATGCCATTATCCAGGGTATTTTAAATTCAGTAGTAAATAAAAGAGTTTTTTGAAATACATGAGTGTTAGTACCAGATGCATATACATCCAGTCCTTTTTGAACTTTTGGAGGAAACATAGCAAATTCTGGACCTATCTTCTTAAACCAATCATAAAACCATATTGGAAACTTCATTGAAATGTTCTGGTTCCAAAATATAAACCAACTATGTGTATAAGATCTTAAATATAATGCTCTGTACCAAGCATTGCAGTAATCACCATAATTATAGTTCTGGGGTTCAAACTTAACAGAAAAGTATCTTTCCTATGGTCCCCATTCTTCTCTTCCTATGACCTTTAAAATTCTGACTTTTGAATACTCAATAATCTTCGATTCTGAATTGATATTATGTGAAATTTCCATAGACTCTGTATCTACTAAAATGAATTCATAGAATCTTCTTGTCTTGAATGTAGTATCAGAATTCCACAGCATATCTTTTCCAAACATCTTCTTAACATATTCTTGTTGATTAACTTTTGCAGGTATCTCAAGGAAATGGGTTAAACTTATTTCTTCACTCCACTTTTTATTGAAATATTTATATTCTAATAGGCCACTTCTTGGAACAATCTGTTTATTAGCAGGAACTGGAGAGGGTGATTTTGAACTGGAACTCGGAGAATTAAGTACAGACTTATATGGTAGTTTTGGGAAATTTTGAAGACTTTCAAATTGATTAGGATGAGAAAAATTGGATGATGAAATTTGAACAGCTTGAGTAGTTTTGGATCTGGGATTTGGATTTACTGGGGTAAGGCTTACCATCTCTTTAGAATCACTTATCTCAAAATCTTTTGTAGATAATGCTTTGAAAGTACCCATCTGTAAAATTAATTAAATTAATTACCTTGTAAAAATTCCCTAGTTAAAAAATCTGGTAGAGAGTTATTATCTCCCTTAATATATTCTATATCAAAATCAAATACAGATAATATAGCTTGCCATCTAGCAAAAATCTGTTTTGACACAATATTTTGAACATCTTTGATTAAAACTTCTTTTGCTGATTTGCAATCCATTCTTAAAAGAAATTTCTTATTATAAAGATCATCTTGAAACTTTGAAATACACAAAACAATCGAAAGAATTTCTTTTTTAATCGTAGAATAATTCTTTTGAGAACTTAACCACAACCTGAATGGTATCTTACTAGTCTTTCCTTATTATCTATCTTTTGTTTTAGTATTCCCCCATAACCTATGTCTCACGCATCTGTTTCTACTATCATGTAGGCTTTAGGATGCGGGATACCTAAACAAGGTAAAGTTTTAACGTTTTCTTTTAATTCCTTAACTATTTTAGTATGTTCATTACTCCATGGAGGTGGATTCTTTTGAAGCCTCTTATATAAAGGCTGACAATATTTTCTTAAATTTGAGAAAAAATCTGAAATATAATTAAGACATCCTAGAAATCTTTGAAGTTGATTTTTATCTTTTATTTGATTTGGAAATTTATCTGTAAATTCTATCGTTCTGTTAATTGGTCTTATTAATCCTTTTGTTATATTATGTCCTAAGAATCTTATATTAGTTTCAAATAACTTCTTATTTTCAGATAAAACTAAACCATTTTTCTTAATTATATGGAATAAAATTTCTAAATGCTTAAAATGTTGTTCTACAGATGTTGAATATACTAAAATATCATTTATATAGACTATAGTAAAATTATTATATGGATTAAATATTTCATTCATTATTCTTTGGAATTCAGAAGGGGCATTCTTAACTCCAAAAGGCATTACGTTCCATTCATAATGTCCAAAGGGTACAGTAAAAGCTGTCTTATATCTATCTTTCTCCGCTATTTGAATCTGCCAGAATCCTGATTTTAGGTCAAACTTTGAAAATATCTTAGCTGAGTGTAATCTATTAATTAAATCCCTCTTATTAGGAATAGGATATCTGATCCACTGTAATACTTTATTAAGTGGCTTGTAATTAATTACTAATTTTAGAACACCTTTTTCTAATTCTGCTTGCTTAATTACATAAAAAGCTGAACAACTCCAAGGGGATTTTGATTTCTTTATTAACTTCTTTTGTAATAAATCATCTCTCTTTTTTACAATGTTCCAAAAATTCTTGATTCATTTGAATTGGTCTTGCTTTAGTAGAGATATTTCTTTCATTAAAATCCTTTTCATATGGTAAATTAACTATATGTTGTTTCCTTTCCCAAAAAGCATTAGGAATATTGCTACATAATTCTCTTATAAATTTTTCTTTAATTTCTTGAATTTTTTGTTTAATAATATCCTGCTGTAATTGTTCCTCAATTCTTATATAATTTATTTCTTTTTTTAAATAATTTATATCTCTTTTCTTATTTTCTATTATATTTATTTGCCTAAATATTGAATTATTTTGTAATATATTTATTTCCTTTTGCTTAATTGGTCTAATGAAATTCAAATTTATCTTTTTCCCATGTATATTTGTACTTAACCCTTGACTATTTACTTTAAAAGGATAAATTTGAGTTAGAAACGGAGTTCCTAATATCATATCTGTAGATATATCCTTAACTAGAGTAAATACATTCTTAAAACAATACCCATCACAACAAACATGTGCATTAGATAATTTATATCTTATATTTAATGGTTTTGAATTAACAGCATATAATTGTTCATTAGTCTTTTCATAATATTCTGTAGGTATTAATCCTTCTCTTATTACATTATAATCTGCTCCTGAATCAAATAATGCTATTACTTTTAATTTAAAATCCTCTATTACTAAATCTATATCAATATACCATTTTTGAAATTCAATCTTTTGTATACTATTAATAAAATTATCTTCATCTATTTTATCATTTTTAATTATTATGTTTTCTTGACTCATACTTCTTCTTTTCTTTTTGATTATTTTTTATCCATATTTTAGTTTCTAATTCTATATCTTTTTCCCTTAATTTTATAATCTCTTTTTCCATCATATTAACTTGTCTTTTTAAACCATTAATTTCATTTTGTAAGTCTTTTGTTGAAATTTGTTTAAATATATTTTTAGTAGGATATTTATCAAACATTTTATTTAAACTAAAATTTTCTTGTTCTTGAAATCCAATTTTCTTATTACTCTCCTCTTCTTCTAATATTATTTCTTTTAGTTTGTTTAAATAATTTCGTTGAATTTCACCACCTGGTATTTCTTGAATCAAATCAAATACTAATTCTTTTTTATTTTTATTACTATTTATATTTTTACTACTACTTATCATATTAACATGACACATTCCTTTTTGACAATTGTTTTCTTGATCACTATGTTCTCCATCTGATTGTGATTTTGATCCTTGTTCCTCAATCTCACATTCTGTTTCATCTATATTTAATTTATTAAATAAATTATTAAGTTCATATTTTAATTCTCTTATTTTCTTTTCTTCTTATAACATCTATCTGCAGTATGTCCTTTCTTATGACAATTCCAACATTCTATTGGGTTTTTATCCTTCTGATTATCATGATTTCATTTCTTCTGATATTTTTTCTTTTTATGATATTTTCTTAGTGGTTTATTATAATCTTGTCTATATTCTTTTTGATACATCCTTTCATGCTTCTTAAAACTTCTTTTCTTTTTTCTGTATGATGTTGACGGTGCTTCTATCTTAGTTAATCCAAATGTTTCGCAAAAACATCCTAATTCATATCTAGTACTTTTCTTATCTCCTCTATACTTATTTTGCAATTTTAGTTCTGAACACAAATTCAACCCTTCCTTCTTAACAAAAGCAAATATCTGGCCATACGTTAGTTCTGAAAACGGTATATCATTAACTCATACTTCATCCTTAAGTTTTTGAATTATTCTTTCTGCAAATAATTTTGGTAATCTCATTATAAATCTTTCTTTCCAAAATGACTCATTACTATCGGTCCTTCTTAATACTTGAGTTAAAAAAGTATCTTTATACCACCTATAATCTGATAACGTTGGACATCTTAAATCAGTTAATACAATTTTTAATGAATTAAATTCATCTTTTGGATTCCCTATAAAATGCATAGTTATTGTTATAATCAGGAACTCACATGAATCATTTCTTTCTATAAATTCATTATTCATTTCATCTACTAGTTCTAAAGTTTTATGATTAACTGTTGCATTCTTATCTTCAATTGTAAGTGCATGATCCCACCAATTTTTAAGTTGTCCTGTAAATCCTTGAATTATTAACTTACATGTTGTTTCTTTTGAATGATTTTGTAGTTTATATGCTACTCTAGCCATATTAATTTCCTGAAGCGTATTAATTATTTCATATTCTAACTTACCATCTATATTCCATTCTGTAATTGACATCCCATCATATTTGTTTTTAGTAAATTGATTTCTTTCTTCATATTGTATATCTGCAGGAGTTGGCCTATTATAATAATTTCTTGTATTAGTGGATTTAAACCTTTGTTGTCCTGATCTTCTATATATTTTATTAATTTCATCATTACTTTCTTGAAATTCCTTGGCTATTTTATTAATTTCTTCATCTTCTGTTTCTTCAGCTGTTGACTCTATATATGATTCAATTTCTTCCTCTAATGATTCTATGTTCTTACTTTTTGTATTATCAACCATATTAATATTTTTCTTACTTGATTCTCCTAATTCTGATAATCTAGCTGATATTTTATTTAATATTAAATCAGTTTTTGGAGTAAAACTAATATTTTGTTTTCCTATTATATCATTAGCTTGAAAATAAGGTTTTGACTTAACTTCTTCCTTTGGAGATCCTATCTTATTAGATATATGGTCTACTTGATTAGCTATTG
This sequence comes from Scutellaria barbata, assembly GCA_028654395.1. Lineage (NCBI taxonomy): Eukaryota > Viridiplantae > Streptophyta > Magnoliopsida > Lamiales > Lamiaceae > Scutellaria > Scutellaria barbata. The sequence goes on along the minus strand of CM053649.1, from coordinate 5,045,054 downwards.
TATTTAATATCTGATTTGAATAATTATTTTGTTGAATTATTCTGTTAATTCCTTCTGATTCTTTTTCTTTTATTACCTTAAAAGGATCTACTATTACATCTCCTTTCATTGTTGATAATTTTAATGTTGTCGGAGGTGGATGAATTGCTAATATCGTTTCATTAGTATCATAAATTTGTCATTTCTTATGTAAACTAGTATTAACATCTATTACTGATTCCTTAGTAAATTCTATTATGTTTTGTTCCATAAAGAATAACTTTAAAAATGTATAAAAAGTTCTATTACTTTTATCTTTAATCATTACCTTAATCCATTCTTTCTTAAGGTTTTCCCTAATCTTTTTATCTAGTTGTTTATAACACTTTCTTTCTTCCATATGATATGCTTGATTTCTTTCCTTTTTTAAATATTTATAATCTGGAACAAATTCTTTATTAGAATTAATCATAAATACTAATCCTATCATTTGTTTCTGTCGTAGGTGAATTTGGAACTGAATAAGTTTGTTCTGGAAGAGGAGCTTTAAACTTATATCTTTGATTATTATCTATAAATTCTAAATATGATTTTCTTGAACTTGATCCTACCTCTATAATGTGAGGTCTTTCTTTAATTAAATTTGATTTAAATTTAATTATTACTTTTCCTTCATCATCTTCTATTATTTGATCTATTTCTGTTTTTTCTATACTTCTTAATTTTTGAGGTTGTCTTATTTCTAGTTGATCTGGAACAGAAATATCTTCCCATTTTAACTTCTTTGGTTTAAATATTGTAGGTTTTTCTGCATCAATTTCCATTAATATAGTTTCTTCCCCTACTGAAGGTAATCTATTAAACTTGGGATTTATTTGTGATGACATTAATCTAAAATAAACCCTATAAATTATTGCAAAATTCTTACAATTTTTATGAAATTCATCACTTTGTAAATGAACATCTAATACTAATGATTCAAGTATCATTTGATCTGTTAAATCTATTGGAAAATTAGGTGTACAATTAAAATATATAGGACCATTACATATATTAGTCTGAACCATAGCCATTAACGAACTTTGATATTTATTACATCTTTTATCTCTTAATGCCAAATATATGGGTGCATTAACCCCTATATGCACTAAAGGCTTAACAGCTATTTGAACCAAGCCTATGTGTATATATTTATATCGTCTTTTTATATATTTATCAATAGTTTTCTTATTAAGTAATCTTATGCACTGTGCTTCTTGTCTAATTGATCTGGTTTCTTCATGAGTCTTAACAGTATATGCAGTAAGTAAATCAAATGTTCATATTTGGTATATTGTTTCTATCTTTTCCTTAGGTATAGTCCAATTAGAGTAATCTATTGGTAATAAAATTTCATTACTTTGTACTACATCCTGTTCATCATCAGTATTTGAGCTATTTTTATTAGGTTTTAATAATTTCTTAAGAATAGACGCCATAATAACTTAAAACATTTATTCTTCTTGCAGATAATTCTTTCCTAGGAGGGTAAAGTGGGAACGCTATACTGGGACCACCTCTATCCTGGGCTGACCAATAGGTTTACAAGCTTACCAACACTATTCCAAACCCCTATTTAAGAATATTCTAACAAGAATCCTAAGAGAAAGCAGAAAGAAGGACATGAAAATTTAAGGAAAATATTAGGATTTTCCAAAAGATATGAATTTGGTACGGGAAGCAGCTCAAATTCAAAAAGCAAATAATAAAGATTTTAAGGTATCAGTTCAAAAATTTAAATGTTGTATGGCTAAGTATAAGTGGACAGATCAGTGTATTGGAATCTCTTCAGCAGGATCTGACCCACCACCACCCGTTAAGGATCACTCAAGTAGTCATGGATAAGGATAAGAAAATTTCAAGATAAGATTTTCAGTTCAACTAGCTCAATTATGCATTCAAGAAAGTCAAAAGTTAATATAAAGATGTTGGCCATTCTAAAAAATAATCAATCCAGCTAAGAAAAGAAGTAGCACCAACCCAAGATAATTAAAAGTTGTTTGTTTGTATTTGTCATAAGTCAAAAAGTCTATAGTATTTAAGCATTATTGTAAGTTTGTGTCGGAATTCATGTTAATGAAATCCAAATGAAGTTGTAATTTGCATTTAAGAGTCTTCAGTTGCCTATAAAAGGCATTCATTTGTAATGGCTGAGGCAGAGCGAATTCAGAGCAAAAACTCCTGTATTCTCTTAGTCTTCCAGCATTTTGAGTCTATCTACCCACTAGACCTTTAGTGGATCTTGTTAATATTGTAAGTATATCTTTGAATAAAATTTCATATATATTTCAAAATCTCTGTTTTATCATTTTATGTTTTATTTGTTTAATGTCTGTCTGCGCGTTCCCACTTTACCCTCCTAGGAAAGAATTATCTGCAAGAAGAATAAATGTTTTAAGTTATTATGGCGTCTATTTTTAAGAAATTATTAAAACCTAATAAAAATAGCTCAAATGCTGATGATGAACAGGATGTAGTACAAAGTAATGAAATTTTATTACCAATAGATTACTCTAATTGGACTATACCTAAGGAAAAGATAGAAACAATATACCAAATAAGAACATTTGATTTACTTATCAATAAAAACACATGAAGATTTTCTCTGATAAAGCTGTTTTGAAGTCTATTAAGCCTATTTGGTAGATTTTCTCTATTTTTTCTTTAGGTATCTGATAAAGCTGTTTTGAAGTCTGTTAAGCCTATTTGGTAGATTTTCTCTATTTTTTCTTTAGGTATCATCCAGTTTGAGTAATCTATGGACATATGTATTTCATTGCTTTGAACTGTATCCCTTTGGTTAGAACTAGAACCGGGTATAACAAATTTCTAAGTCTTGAAGCCATAAATTTTTCTAAGTAATTATATTATTTCTGGATAGAATTTTCTTTCTAGGAGGGTCAAGTGGCAACACTAAGCGTGGAACACCCTAACCTGGGCTTACCAACCATCTTATAAGCTTACCAACACTAAGTCCAAACCCCTATAAGGAAATTCTATAACACTTTCGCACCATATATCCATCAGTTGCAATTTTTAAAACTTTCGTTTGTACGAGTGTGAGCTCATTTAAAAGTTCTCCTTATTGATGTTTTTCCTATTGACTTCCTTGTGAATCTAGATCCTTGTGAAGAAAATTTGGAAAGACCAGACTTCTCACCAAACTTGTAGGTTTTGGCTTTAGATTTGGACCACCATGATCTTCCCTGGTTGGAGAGCCTTCTTTGTGATCTCCTGACTTGGCTCAAAACACACTTCTGAAGTGTTTCTTTCTTTTGCCATATCTTTCTTGACTTGGTTCTCCGATAATGCTCAGAAAATCATTATATTCTCAACAAAAAAGAGTTTTTTTGATCTGACCTCTTAGTTTCTTCTTATTCTTCTATAATGTCGCTTGTTAACACCACTGTCTTATGTTGTCTTTGAAGAGAGACATCCTTCTTGCAACCGTATCTATCTGTCTTGGAGGTATTGTATATGTTTGTATCAGTATCTTTCTCTATGGGCTGCAAATTTTTGCAAAAAATATTTACATTGCCACATTTAAGGGAACCTTGATCGGAAGTAGTATTTACGGAACCAGTAGACATATACTTTTTAATTCTAGAGCATACAATGCTTGTGTATATTTTTGACTTTTTTCTTTTTTTTGCTTTGGTTAAAATTCCATCTCCGATAAAATAGACCTTCAATAACCGTCTAAACCTTTCAATTATATCAGAGATATTATCTACGGCCATGATTTCTTCTTAGACTTGGGGATTGGTTGTCTCTCATACCTTTTTTTGCCGAAACTTCCAAATTGTTTTCAATCAGTTTGATGAAGTTTTCTCTTTCGATGTCCAGCGTTGATGAGGCTACCTTTAAGGAAGCCATCCATTCATCGATCAATTTTTTCATATTTCTAAAATCGATAATGTCTGTCTTAAGGATCATTCCGTAAGGATATGTCGGCTCCAATATGGTTCTAGTCCAAGGGCTACTAGATGGTGTCTAACTCCTATCTAGATGTCTCCTTTTACGAGCTCTAAATGCAATTTCATCTTGGAACTCAGAGTAGTCCCTTTTTGATTGCTCAGAGACGAGAGCATTTGAACTCGTATTTCCTTTTGGATTAGGAATTTGAGAGTTTATTTTAATATTAACTAGATCTACTATCCCAAGATTGGAAAGTGATTCTGTTAACTCTGAGATATCGAATCTCGTTGCCTCCATCAAACCTTGCGGATGATATCGATCAAGAGCTCCTTATAACTTTTAGACTTCGAAACTTCTGTAGCATTTCCTTTGAGAATGATAGGTCTATTCCCAAACGCATCTTTGAAACATTTGTTCATGGATCTGTCTGTTCCCTTTGGTATTCTTTCTTTCAAATCTATAATTTCTTTTTTCAGATCCAAAACTTCTTGTTGGATCTCAAATAGAAATCGGAATATCATCTCCATCTATCCACCATAGTATATGATGGTCTTCTGAATTTTCTTAAGATCATGCGAGATCTTAGACATAATGGACGTCATTAGATATACTTGTGTTATCTTGAAAAAGATTTCGGATACATAATTTCTTGATTTTCTTCTTATAGGCATATCGAGAAAATAATATTACACAAATAATTTAATTTATATCTTCAATAAACCAGACTCTGATATCATTTCTACACATCGGATATTAATAAATATAAATCATGAAAAAAACTCTATTATTCACTTTTCTCAATTCTTAACTGGTACGTGGCACTATAAATAATCAGATCACCCTACACCGTAGTGTATTAAGGGGTGCTTAGAAAGTATTCCAACCGATATACCATCACAGTTTAAATTTGTTTCAATAAATATGATTTGGCAATTTGGTTTGAAATTAATAAAATTGGATTCGAAATAGCATTTTTTGATGATTGCATAATAATTGCACCTGTGATGTTAAAGGGTTTTTTTGGTGTTTTTATCTTTTTATGGTAGAAAAGGTTATTGTTATATGTTTTGTGGTATAAAAGGATTATTGTTATAAATATTGTGGTATTGTAGGGTGTTATCCCATTTTATAAATAAATATATATATATATATATAAATTACAGATTTCTTCAAATATTGTAATTATGAAATATAACTTTTTTAAATTTTCTTGAGAACTAATTTTGGAATTTTGCACAATAGGAGGTTTTATATTTTATGGCTTAGTTGCCTTAATTTTTGGGAAATAATTATTTTTTTATCCTCTAAACTTGTGTTATTGGATTTTTCATTTTTTATTGTTCATCTTTTGTATTTTAATAACTCTATGTTTAAGAACATTCAATTTTTTGTCCACTTACCTATTGTATATGTGAATATCTTTTATTTGTGGGTAAATTTCTATCACCTTGAAGTTTGATCAAATTATGAAATAAATTCTAATGTTTTTGAAATATTACAATCAAATCATTTTAACTATGTAAAAAACTCATGCAAAGTTTCTATCAATTTTACTCATGCAAAATTTCTATCAATTTTTACGAGTAAGTTGATTTGAACTCACTGAATTTTATCGATATCATCGTATATTAAATTTTAAGGTCTTAAGTTGAAAAATTAATTGTTGAAAATGTCTAGTTAATTATACTTTTCACAAACTCCAGGTTGCTTTAGTAATTTAACTAAACCTGGAGGGTAGTAAATGTAATTCATTTTTTTATTTTTGGTGTTAATATGTTCACATAATATTTAACTTGTAATAAAAATAAAAATATAAGATATTTAACTGTTATAACAGGTAAGTCGAAAAACAAATGAGTTTTTTTTTTTTTAAATATAAATGACAAAAAATAAATAGTGAATAAATGATGAAAATTTTGGAAGGTAAACTCAGAAGAACAGTTTTTTGTTTTTCCATTATTTTTGAAAAGGGTATCTTTTAATACTCCATTTATAATTGTTTTTATACATCAGAATGGTACTTTTATTTTTCTCGTTCAAAAATCAAAATTAACATTTGCAGCACATAGTTCAAGAATTCAGATGTTAAATAAGGAAAAAAAAAAGTTACTGGTAACTTTTCAACGAATTTTTTAATTATTATATAATCTCATAATTGTATCTTTTTTTGAAACCATAATCTCATAATTATTATATAATCTCATTAAATTTACGTGTAGTTGACTTTGTTAATTGTCCCAGTTGACTTTGCAGATTGAAATGAATACAATTCATGGTGCTTCAAAGGTTATTTTTTTAAATGTGCTTTTTTTAAATGAGCTTGGTGGTAGAATGATGTAGTTCGAATTTGAACCTGATCATTATTATTTACACTTTTATATTATTTATACTTTTATAAAAGTGAGATATCATTTAAATTATAAATTTCGTGGTTGTTCCTATTAATTTGTCAAATACTTATTGTATATGTTCTTATATAGGAATACTACTTATATAACTATTACGATATACTCCCATTATATGATTTACTAATCAGTTGACGTAATAACTCCTATTTTTATAGATATTTAACAGTTATAATAGTTACTACTTCATATTTAGTAAATCATATTCCTAAATTAATCATATATCTATTGAATGTCATTATATTTATCATTATAAATGTAGAAAGTAAGCTGTTGTAATTCATCCTACTGTCTATATATCATACAATAAAACTAAAGGTTTAAAAACTATTTGGTAACCATATTATTAATTTTAATTTGAAGTTGAAAATACATAAAATATAAAGTATTTCACCTTGCAACCATAGTTTGCAAATCAATAAAAAGATTTGTTCTTTATTTCATTCTTCCTATCATAGTGAAAAAAAAAATGCTAAAGTACTTTATGATAGCAATTATTATATATTAACAACCAATAATTATAATATAAATAGAAATTTTGAACTACAATTTTAATACCTTTTTGTTTTGCTCCTATAATTATTTATCGGTTGGTCATCGACCAATTATCATGTCCAATTATTTATGAATTAGAATTGTTATTAGATTAAGTCTACTTTTGCAATAATTAGATTCTTGGTTCCTAAGAATTGCTACAAGGTAGACATCACATGTGAAGAGAACAAGTATCATTTTCATTATAACTAATCACGTAATTATAATTATAACGTATAGAATTATTGGTGAAAATAATATAAGTTTATAGAGTTGGTCTCTCTTGCACTACATGCAATATATATACTTTTATGTGATATTACTCATAACTTTATGTGATATCTTTATATCAATATAGTCATATTTTTATGTCATATATAAATGTACAACTGACATAATTAAAAGGTATGAGTAACATAATTAAAATGTATGATATGTATTAATGTATGTCTAAAAAAATATAAAGTTATGAATGTTAGAATATAAATGTATGAAAGTTATAGTTAAAAGATATATATATTTTTTCAAAAAATATAGAAAATAAACTAAGTTTGTGGCACCTCTTTTAGGACGGGTGGAGTTACGTTTTGGTCAAAAAAGTAGCATTTTTAGTTATCTACTATAATCTACTTCTTTCCTTAAAAAAAGAAAAGCTGGTACTTTTAACTAAATATATAGAATTGCAAATAAAATTATGTAAATAGCATTAAAGAGTAGAGTATACATGGTTATATATCTGACAAAACACTCTTGAATTTTATTGATATTATAATATTTTCTCAATTGATCCGGATTAATTTGATCCTCATAGATTTATTTTTTTCCTATATTTGTGAAGGATATTGTACCAAATCCATTTAATGAGAGTGAACGACTATTCACAAACATGGATATAGATTCCATTAAACTTATTACAAGAAGGAATTGTACCAAATCCATTTAATTTTATGACCTAAGTGAGAATAATTAATTAGGTTTCCCTTAAGTCTGGAATTATTCCACTAATTCCTAGAATTAGAAGCCCAACTATCTAATTCTAGCCATATATTTATCTTCAGAATTAAATAATTTATATATAGTTCTGTAACATACGAAATTAGGTTTATTATTAATGAAATTAGGTTGGCTTTATGTGATTGAGCTGGATATTTAGGTCCCCATCTGCATGTGCACTTGTATTTAGCTTTAATAATTTTGTTGTTTGTCTAATCCACTCGACATAAAGTAATTGAATCTTTATACAGTGTATAATTTTATATTCATTTTTGCAAGAGTAATATTATTGAAGACGAATTTTAATCCATCTAATCAAACATACTCACAAACATGTCTATGTCTATCATTAATTAAAAGGACTCCATGTAAGCGCAAGAGTCCCAAAATACCACAAAACATATAAGGTGTTTCTTTTTCTACCACATTTATATAAGGAATATCATTTTTTATCATTAAATTTAAATTTAGGTATTTTTTTATCATTTTTTTGAACTTGTCTTTATTTGAAGTGTATAATGAGACCAGAGTGATTTGTGATTTGTACTATGTGACATAAATATTCATCAATGATTTGAATAATGTATGTTTTTTTTTTCTATTTAACCACTATAACTTTCATTTTCATTTCACCCCTTTCATTTTTCAACTCCACACATTAGTCAAACAAGGATATTGGAGTGAAAATAAAAAAATTATCCGAAGTTGTGTGCAAGTAAAATAAAGTCACAGAAAGAATATACGTCATAACCTTGAAGAACTTTCAGGTAATATTTTATTTATTAGTGATTATAAATTTTATTTTTTAAAATCTTCATTTGTCAAATAATAGTTGATTTATAGTTGTGCATTTTTATAGCAAAAGTCCGTTCATTGTTTAGAAAATGTATGTGCATTTGTTATTACTTATGGATTAGGAAAAGAAATTTGTTTGAAACAAGTGGTCAAATAATTGTAATTTACGGTTAATCGAAGATTATTGGACAAAACAACGTCAAATGAACTTTTATGGAAATCATCGTTATGCCCTAATTTGTGGAATAAAAGTGTGTATAATTCTAAATTAGGGTTAAACGATGAATATGCTTCAAATCAACGTTAAACGAAATTATAATGAAATCATCGTTTAGCCCTAATTTACGGAAAAATAGGTTTATAATTTTGAATTAGGGTTAAACGATGATTATGGTTCAAAACAACGTTAAATGAAATTTTAATGAAATCATCGTTTAACGAAGTTTTATGACGTAAATCATCGTTTAGCCCTAATTTACAGAAAAATAGGTTTATAATTCTAAATTAGGTTAAAACATTGATTATGGTTCAAAACAACATTAAACGAAATTTTAATGAAATTATCGTTTAGCGAACTTTGATGATAAATCATTGTTTAGTCCTAATGTATGAAAAAATAGATTTATAATTTTAAATTAGGGTTAAATGATGATTATGTTTCAAAACAACGTTAAACGAATTTTTTATGAAATCATCATTTAGCAAAATTTTATGATAAATCATCGTTTAACCCTAATTTATATTATTTCAATAATAAATACAGTGACACATAAAATTACATATATAATATGTGGCGACACGTCGAATTATGAAACCTAAAAAATAGTCGAAAGTTGAAAAGTTTCAACTCTTCTTTTATATATATATATATATATATTTCCATTGATTGCAGTCATTAGTTAGGTCTATACATTTGACTCTATATTAGGACATCAAAAGTTATTTCACTACTACTTCTATGATATGTTATAAATGCTCAGTCAATATCATCAACATATCTACTATGATGTAATTGCATTCATAAGATGATCGTATAAGAGATGTTCATATTATTTTGATTGTATATCATATATATTCTATTTTGATTAAAAGTGTATGGTGATTGAAAAATGATGTAACATGTTTGAATTAATTAGATTAAGATATAATATATATATATATATAAAAGCTTATTTTGATTAAAGCATATGATATTATATGCCATTTACTGGTTTCACAAACATGTCTATGTCTATCATTAATTAAAAGGACTCAATATAATGCAAATAAAAGTACAATATTTCATTTTTATATATATGAAAGTACAGAACACAATTTTAAACAACAAAAAATTCACAATACCCAATTTATACAAATGAAAGTACAAAACTCAAATAAAAAAAAATGATGGTACTTGATATTGGAAATTCTGGACCAACATATGTCAAATAAAATGTGATTACTAGTATTTTCTCATTTGAATTTTACGTGATTTTAATTTTTTTTGTATGAATTTTGAAGTGTTGCACTGTACCGTATGAACTTTAAATTTGTAGCATTTCACGATATTGAACAAATCATAACTGTACACATGTCTTTAATCAACGATTAGGATTTGTCTAATACCGCAAAATGCATCAAATTTAAAGTTTATAAGGCAAAATACAATATTTAAAAAAAATTTAAAAAAAGAATGTAAAATCATATATAGTTTGGATGAGAAAATGTGTTTAACCCAATAAAATATGCATAATTGTTCATAGACAACCCAATTATCCTAAATAATCATGGTATTAATGTGTAGATATCATAAAAGGATTCTTAATTCGTCGATAGATTAAATTGAAAGTTAATAAACTATACACCCTAAACCTTAAAATCATATACAAAAATCATATATAGTTTGGAGGAGGAAATGTGTTTAATTCAATAAAATATACATAATTGTTTATAGACAGCCCAATTATCCCAAATAATCATGGTATTAATGTGTAGATATCATAAAAGGATTTTTAATTTGTCATAGATTAAATTGAAAGTTAATAAACTATATATTTTGGGTTATGGTCCCTAGAACCTGAAAAATGATTTAATAAAAAAGAAAAAGAAGAGTATTTTATCCTCCATGAACCAATCATTTGAAAGATTCGAACCCCCTGTCAAGATCAGATTTGTATGTCCAAACCAATAGGACAAAAGTGAAGACATATATATATATATATATATATATATATATATATATATATATATATATGGACGTGGTAAAGATAAATATTGTATAAGATTCATGTTATTTTATCCACCATTCATATATTTAAACACTAAGCTATTCTACCCAATTTATACCACTTTTCTATAAATATACACAAAACTTACATTTATTATTATTACTAATGTTTTGACATTTGAGCACTATATACAAAATGATAATTTCAATTAAAATGTTTGCATTGAATTATCATATTAAATTAAGCGTATAAATAGATTTTGGTAATGGATTCTACCTTATACATTTGAATTATTTGTTGAATTTGATAATTCGGTTGCAAGTGAAATTAGTTAAATTTGGGTAAATTCATATTTTTAATTCATTTAGTGCTAAATTGTGTTCCCAGTTCTTTAACAATAAATCTCGATAAAAGCAAAAAAAAAAAGACGGAGAAAATTCCCCCAAATTAACATTTGTTATTGACAAGGTCTTAGTTCTCATGTGACACTGTTTGATAAGATGCTTAAATTGAATGTAAAAAAAGATATTCTTATTTACTTGAATAATTTTGTTATATGTATATTTAAGATCGATTTTGTATGCCAAATATTGATATTGATAATGGCGAATTTTTTATTTTTTTAAAATTTATATATTATCTTTATTTTATATTGTATGACTTTTATGTTATATTAGTGTATCATTTATGTACAAATGTCATAATTTTTATGTACTATAACTTAGAGTGAAAGATGTACTATAACTCAGAAAAAAAAAGAGGGAAGAATTTCAGTGTTTTTTCGAATTAACATATCTTTATGTGATATTATTCATACTTTTTTAGTTATATTAGTTGCACATTATATATTATATAAAGATATAAGTTTATCTATTATTACTTATATAAAAGTGTGTATGTTTCTTACAAAATATGGATTGTCAAATATATCTCTATCAATGATTATTATTTAAGGTTATAATAGTAATTTAGGATTTTCATATAATTAAAACTTTAATATAAAGTGTTATATATAAGGTATTTATATTATTTCTTTCCTTATTTTGAATTGATCTCCACGTGCAACGCACATAATCTAAAACTCGTTAATATAAAAGTATAAGTTATATTGCATAAATGTATGAGTTATATCATATTAAAAATGAGAAAATGGCCCACTGTGTCACAAATCCTTAAATTTTGGCTCAATATGCCACAAAATTTAAGTTAAGTCTCCATTTACCACTTTCCCTATATTTCAGTCCCCATATGCCACAATTTTCATAAAGTCAACCTACCATCATATCAGTATTCCCGGCCCATCATCTGAAAAGTGCACAGAAACTGACAAGATAGGTTGAAATTGAAATTCGTCTCACTTGACTTACATTCGTTCGTGTAAGGGTTCAAATGAGTCAATTTTTTTCATTATTTTTGTGTAAGGAAAAAAATAAAAAATTTATCTTTTTTTCCCTACACGAAAATTTTCGTGTAGGGAAAAAAAGATTAAAAAAAAATTACACGAAAATTAATTTTCGTATACGGGAAAAAAAAATTAAAATTTTTTTTTTTAATTTTTTTTCCTTATACGAAAATTATTTTCGTATAGGGAAAAAAATTTAAATTTTTTTTTAATTTTTTTTCCTTACACGAAAATAATGGAAAAAATTGACTCATTTCAACCCTTACACAAAAAAATGTAAGTCAAGTGAGACGAATTTCAATTTCAACCTATCTTGTCAGTTTCTATACATTTTTTAGATGGTGGGCCGAGAATACTGATGCCATAGGTTGACTTTATGAAAATTGTGGTAAATGAGGAATTAACTTAAAAATTAATATAACATAAATGTTATGTTAATATAACATAAATATCAACACTTAAAATGAAAAAAAAAAATGAAAGTAAAAATATTATATAAAAGTCAAACATATTTATGAATGATTATATTAATATAATAAAAATATCTCATCAGATTAATAATTGAAGTAAAAAAAAATATATGAATTCACATTGACCCACATTGCAGAGCGCCTCATGTGCACGGGTATAAAAATATGAAATAAATAAAATTGGCGTAATATAGGGTCATTTAAAACCAGCGGCGTGTAAATATCCAAATTAAAGGTGGCGCAAATAAATACAGAGCAATAAATGAATGTTGCACGAAATCAGCGTCTAAATTCACTCTCTCTTTCTCTCTCCTCTTTTATATCTCTCGTGAACAGTTTTACTTGGCCATTACGGAACTACACCTCCCAGGCCCTTTTTCGTCTTTTGGACCCCTTCTTCTTCTCTTCCTCCTCCATTTTCATTTATATCTACAGACTATCATCATGAGCTCCTTCACCCACTTCCCTCCTTCCTTTCTCTCTCCTCTCCCTTCTTTCAATTGTACCCTTATTATCCGCTTTTGTGCTTCTCTTTCTATTTTTGTTTTTTTGATAGGATGTCTCGATTTTGTTCATTGGCTGTTTCTCGATTGGGGAGCCATCAATTTTGAGCATGAGTTCATGTTTTTGTTTCGTTTAGCGGGATCAAATGGTTCGATTGTTTTTTAGATATACAAAATTCAGGAATTTCGAATTCGATTGACACGTTGTTTCGTTCAATCGGGCTTCGAATTTGTCTCTTTCATTTCAATTTCACCTGTTTTATGTGTTCTCTGAACAATTTGTGAAGAGCTTTCAGGACAGATTGTTGCAACCGAACAATATTTAGACTTTTCGGACTAAGCCTTAAAAATAAATCTTTTGTTTGGGGAACTGTTTGATTGAATTATATATTTTGTGTGAAGATAATGGAAAATTGAGAGGAAGAGTTTTTGAATTGTATAGAAGGGTGTTAGCGTTAGTTGTTGGTAGTGGAATGAACTGCAGGGTTTATTCATCGTCGTCCAATGAATTGTGGGCGAGGCATTCAAACGGAGGAGGTGGTGTGAGCCACGAGAGTGAGCATGATTTGGGGGTGATGGTTAATGATTTCTTGGAGAATGGCAATAGTGTCAGTGCTGATTCCAGATACAGCAGTGACAGTGATTCCGGCCTCTCTGATCTCGTTCAGCTTGCCGACAAAATCTCTGTCAGTCTCTATCTATATATCTATCTCTGTGTGTGTGTGTGTCCCCTATTTGGAGGAATTCTATATCTCTTTATAGTTCTTCTCTAGGGGAGTTTCTTGCTGGTTATGTGGTGTTGTGCTGAAAGAAATGATTTTGAAGGAAATCACTGGAGGATAATTATGCAATGGTGTAGACATTTTGGAAGGATAACTTTTCGGGTTGACATGTTAAAATTTTAGTGCAAGTTAGAACAATCTGTTTAAGAGGCATATTGTTTCTTATGAATTATAACTTTATCCAATGGTGATGACATTTTGGGGATGTGCTGTATGTGAACTCAGAGTTATAGGCAACCGTTTTTGAGTTTCTTGGCCTTAATGATAGAAATGGGAACACGTAAATGAAAGACCACAAATTAGAATAAGGTGGACCCTGACTGTTGTTTGTTTGGATTTAGGGTAATTTGATGTTTATCCATATCGAGGTTGTAAGTTCTAATCATCATTTTATCATGAGCAATGTTTTGGTTCTACAAAGGATAGTTTGTGTAGAAAGGGATTAGCCAAGGGACTACTTAAATGATAATCTGTTTATAATCCTGCCCATTTGTGTGGAATGAAGCTACTGGTGTTGCCTGTGGTTGTAGGTTTTATTATATTTTTGCTTTTAAAGTGCATTGCATCCTCATATGCTTCATGAATACAAGAGAAGCTGTTTATAAATATTTCATATAGATTGGAGCTGACAAATGCCTGAGTTTGATTACCTTAATTATTTGAGAATTCTTAGTCATGGAAATTTATATTAGTTAATGTTTTTTTGTAAAATATATCAAGTCACATCTCTTATTAGCATGGTACCTTTATCCTATACAAACTTTATATGTGCTCCCTCTTCAACTTCCATGATATATCATTGCCGTTGAAAGGAAATTGGGACCTTTCAATTCTCTTTTGAGCTTTAAACATGTGATGCATGCATGAAGATGCCAAATTGTATATGAGAACTTCTGCAGCCAAGTAGATTTCTTTAGTTGCATTTTCCAATCGGTAAATTGTTTATGAGATGAATGGCAACTCCTTTCTCTTACCATAATCTTTGGTGAATATTTAACTGATGATGCCATTGGCGAACGTTGTTTTTAGTCCAATGCAATTGAGTAAAGTAACTACCTTTAGCAGGATTCTTCCTTGTTATCAATTCTGGATTTTTTAGTCTTGCTTTACTTATTCTACAAGGTATAATGACTTGTAGTTTATCTATATTTCCCTAACAAGTGGTTTTCTGCAGTATTTCAAGTTGGTGATGGATCAATACGAAAGTGACTTGTTGTCAGTGGTCAATTCTCTTGCACTTTCAATTCATGAAAAAGACCTTCATGCTGTAAACTTGGGCCCATGTAAAGCTAGCTGCATCAGATTCTCCCTGGTAAAGCTCCTTAGGCTCTCTGGCTTTGATGCAGGGGTATGCACAACCAGGTGGCAAGGGAGTGGCCATGTTCCAGGAGGTAACAATATCCTTTTCCTCACTATGTATAGTATTTGGCTTTTGGATCAGAAATCTGTAACATGTGATTGAGAGCTTCATCTACTGCTCATCATGTATGACTTTTGTTTCAACCTTATTTACACCAAGTTGATACTTATTGTTCTTCAAGAGTTTTGTTGGTATGATGTGTATGCATCATGTCAGTGGTATTAATTATTTATCCATCGTGATTGCATTCATGTCTTTTGATACTATCATATATGTTATATGTGCAGGGGATCATGAATACATCGATATAGTCCGCTATAATGACACAGGAAGTACTGAGCGTGTGATTGTTGATGTTGACTTCAGAAGCAATTTTAAGATAGCTAGAGCTGTCGAATCTTATGATAGGATATTAATTTCCCTTCCAGGTATCTATGTGGGCTCATTTACAAAGCTCAAACCATTTCTTCAAGTAATGGTTGAAGCTGCTAGATCTTCTTTGAAGCAGAACTCGATGCCCCTCCCACCATGGAGATCCTTAGCATATTTGCAAGCTAAGTGGCAATCTCCCTATCACAGGAAATTTGATTCCGATGAACAGAACTGTAACACCTCCAATCCTCTTGAACACAAGAAGTGCGCTGGACATCTTAAAAGGCTGCATTCTTTACTTCTCACTGAGATTGAAGTAGAGCGAACACTGAGGCCCTTTAACCGTGATAGGAGGGTGAAAACTGAGAGGCGAAGGCATCCGACTTTCCATTAGGGGGAAATCGGACTACTTTTTGATGGATGAGAATTCTTGGGTTGGTGACATTATACAAATAAATTACCGAGAACGGTATATGGTCATCTAAGTTGAAACGTATACTGTGACATTTGATTTCATTTTTTTGGCTAGTAGCACTTTATGAAGCAGAAGATAAGGTTTGTGGTCTTCCTCAACCAACCGCGGATCAAATTGTCTATACAGAGTGGAGTTGAAATGATTTTTTGTCATTATGGATATTCTTTTTTCTATTCTTTTGTCATCTAATATTGCAGAAGTTTTGGTAATCCTTTACATTTTCTATCAATCAGATTTGTTGTGTTATTCCTTGTGTCTTTTAAGTTCATTTCGAAGCAGAGCACTGTAATTTTTCTTTACAACAGTGTAGTGGAACTCATGTTTTCTGCTTTCTGGAGAATGTAATGTCCTTGTGTTCGGACTTTGGATGTATACTAGTTATAAGTGGGATGTAAACAATTCAAGCTAAGATTTTTTGTTGGTTCAAGAGAATTAAGAAAGAAAAATTTATCTAGGGGAATTATCAAATTGTTCAGAAGATTTTTTTCTTAAAATTCGTGTATTTATTTTAAAATATAAATAGATGTTACTAAAACAAAATAGCTATGGAAATGTTATGTATAGAATACATTCATTATGGGAGAAGCGGTCATAATTAGAAATTGGAAACAAACATTGCCTTCTTCTTCTTAACAATTATAGTACAGTCAGAATTTATGATTATATTACTGATAAATAGTATTTTCAATTTTTTTTATTAATAAGGATGAAGAATTCTATCTGTTTTGGAGAAAAAGTTTCTTATAAAGTGGATACGTCCGAATTGGGGAATTTTGGAAGAAATGTATTGAGTTTTTTGTTGGAGGTCATAACTAGAGGTTATTTATGTAAAAGAGAAGAATAATTAAAATTTTTGAGATACGACTTTGTTATAAATGTCAAATTTTATTTGGAAGATAATCTTTTTGATGTATATTATATTATTTATAGATGTATTTATGTAAAAACACACATATATATAATTAATAAATTGTAAGAAATCATATTAAATACGGAGATATAACAGTGAAGAATACACACACATATATATATATAATATATATATATATTATATATATATATATATATATATATGTTTGTGTGTGTGTTATAGGAAAAATTAGTGATCTTGTAAGTTAATACTTGTTTCTGATCTTTATATAACTTATGTATTGTTATACTTACTTCTATCTTTTTTTTTTTTTTTCTATTCTTAATTTTTTTGACCTACAGTCGAGTCAATCTATATTTATTTATGATCATATAAGATTTCAGGCGTCAACATGTATAACACATGATTATGTGAAGTGCAGTTCATATATGATTATGTGAAAGTAGATTTTTATGTCATATAATAGATATAAAATTCACATGGCAATATGTGAAATGGTATATTCTTATATCACATAATGATATTAACAGATGATTTATATGTCATGACAAAAAATTCATCAAGTGACATATTGCAATCAATAAGGACATTTTAGTAGTGTGACTGGAATAAATCAGCTCAAATGTGATTATTATATATTCTAGAGCTAAGATAATTTAATATAATATAGTATATAATTAACATATGTAATGACAAGAAAATAGTCATCTTTTTAAAAATAATATTATCCCAAAAAAGAATATAGTTAGAAAAGTTAATGTTAATTATTTACTATTTGAGGTTTCTAAATTAGTTTCATAACACATTTAAGATGATGAATTTGATAAATAAATGGAGAATATATGTTGAAATTAGTGATAAAAAAAATAGATTTTATCTCAATATATAATATATTATAGAATTTGAAAAAAAAAAAAAAATCAACAAACACATATATCTTTAGTCATAAAAACGTAAAAATATAATTTTAACATATAAAACTTTGACTATTCATAATTTAAATTCATTTTCATAAGGTCATCTCCAACAATACTCTAAAATGGAGGTTTCCAAAAAAAATGAAGGCTTATGCCTCTCCAACAATACTCTATGGGTTGTGATCCTTCAAATTTGAAGAATATGTATGGAAGATGGAGGATGGGTTTTAATTTATTTTTAATTGTTAATCATATATTTCATTTATAAAAATACCAAAGTGAAGGATATAATTTCCTTTTATTAGTTAATTTTGTTCATCTTTTTTTTTTTTTTGCAATTTTATTTTATTAGTTAATTTTGAATGCTTTTTTTTTTTCATGTTGGCTTTAATTTATTTTTTTCAATTTGGAGTATTAGATTTCTTAATTCATTATGTTATTATTTTTTAGATTTTTTGTAATTGTTGTGGTTGTTCTAATTTATCCGTATGCGTATCTTAAAATATTTTGTATGTCTCGCAATTTAATTTCAAATAAATAAAATTACTTTGAAAAAAATATCTTAGTATCATTTAATTGATTCGTGTATACTAATTTTATAATTTAATAATATATTACATAAATCTTTATTTATTTAAATTCTTTAATTTCACAAAAACAATTAAAAATAGATATTTTAATGATATAGAGTATTTATTATTGGAGAAGATTTATGATATAGAGTACTCCATACTCTATAATGAAGGATAGGGTACTCTATAATAAATAATGTTGTTGGAGATCACCTAAGATAATCTATAATTTTATGAATTATGCACATCTTATAAAATTAAATTTAGGACACATTGCACAAAAATTGTATTCTTATTTTTATATTTGTTTTGAAAGGAACATTGCCATATGGATCTTGAGATTTGTTAAGGTTGACTAATATGGTCTACATCTTTGACCAATCTGGGTCCCACACATGCTTCGTCAAAATTGACATCTCTTACTTGTCAAGCTCTCATTGGAACACTTGCTTCCTTATTATTCTTCAGTCTTCACATTTCAATTCTATGTACATTATCATCACGTGTTTTCATTCAAGACCCTGTTCAACTTTTTGTTCTTTTATTTTATTTTATTATTTTACATTTTTATTTTTATATATTTGAACTTTAAATGTTGTTTAAATCGAAAAATGTACTTGTTAATCTGTTGAGTATTTGTGTTCTTGTACAATTGTATTCAGAATCTGAGCATTTTGTTTGGAAACCTATTCACCTCATTCAAATAATATAATGTTTTACTTTTTATTAAGTGATTTAATTAGAAATATTTCTGAAGGAATACATATAAAAATATTTTTAAAATACTGGAATTATTTAAAAAAATAAAACCCTACAAATATAAGAAAACATCTATTTTACTCATTTTCTAAACGTCTGATCTTTTAGATGAAAAATGGAAAAACAACATATTTCTTATGTTAATGAGTAAAAAAACAGTCTTTACGGAAAAATTACTATGAACAAATATTCCCCTTTATTTAAGTTTCCTCACTAATACTCCTTTAGAATGTATAAATCCTCTATGTTTTCATTCATAAATTTCTTATGCAGTTTTATAACCATCATTTCAAAAAAAACATGTCCGCGTTTTGTCTTGAAATATTGTTTGAAGGATAAAAACGTAGTTGTAAATCACGTTGAAAACTAATAGTGTGAATAATATTTTTAGAGAAATTGAAAAATAAATATCTTTTATCATTTTTAAGACAGGACTTCAATAAAAATATCCATTAATCAAACCTTAAAATTAGATCATTACTTGTTATCCCCAAATTAAATACACGTAAGCCTAGATTGAGCTGTAATTTTTGTTTTTGATTAAATCTATATATTCAAGAAATTAAAAATATTTAATAATTATAATTATCATGTGTATGAAATGTCATATTACAATATTTAATAGATAAAATACATTATATAAAAACAAGATAACTATAAAAGTTAAAAAGAATAATTTTGTTCTTTTATCTATGATAGCACCTGGCAGTATCTATCATATCATATATATTAAGTCGTGCACATCTAATTGAATTAGACTTGATTAGTTGTAAATTCACCAACATTATTACACTACCACTGGTTTTGTAATTATCCAAATTCCAAACAGCCCCTATTTTTGAATCCAATTTGTCTGAAAAAGCCCTTCATCTCTGTTCCATCCCAACACGCGTTTTCTGAACCTCCTCGTTAAATCAACCTAATTAGCCACAAGGATTCATTTACTCAATACTAGAACCTTCTTCCCTCCCTCTTTCTTTCCATGGCGGCACGCTCTCTTCTCTGCGCCTTCTTCCTCCTCGCCGCCACCGGCGTCCACTCCATCGGCGTCAACTACGGTACCCTCGGCGACAACCTCCCTCCACCGCATCAGGTGGCGCAGTTCCTCAAGGAGAAGACCACCATCGACCGCATCAAAATCTTCGACGTCAACCCCGACATACTCCGCGCCTTCGCCGGCACCGGAATCCTCGTCGCCGTCACCGTCCCTAACGGCGACATCCCCGCCCTCACCAACCTCGACAACGCCCGTCAATGGCTCTCATCCAACATCCTCCCCTTCTACCCCCAGACCAAGATCAACTACATCCTCGTCGGCAACGAGATTCTCCACTGGGGCCCACAGAACCTCGTCGACAACCTCGTCGCCGCCATGCGAACGCTCCACCAAGCTCTCCGCCTCTCCAACGTCACCGACGTCAAAGTCACCACCGCCCACTCCCTCGGCATCCTCGAGTCGTCGGTGCCGCCGAGCATGGCCAGATTCCGGCCAGGCTGGGACAAGGGAGTCCTCGCTCCGGTGCTGCAATTCCACCGTGAAACAAAAACTCCGTTCATGGTCAACCCGTACCCGTACTTCGGGTACAGCCCGGAAAACGCCAACTTCTCGGTTTTCAAAGAGAACAAGGGGATGTTCGACAAGTTCTCCAAGAGAACCTACGGCAACATGTTCGATCAGTTGATGGACGCTGTGTACGTGTCGATGATGAGATTGGGGTACCACGATGTGGATATTGCTGTCGGAGAGACAGGGTGGTCGTCGCTGGGGGAGAGCTTCGAGCAGCCGAGGTGCTCGGTGGAGAACGCGGCCGCGTACAATGGGGCGTTGGTCAAGAAGTACAATTCGGGTCGGGGCACGCCATTGATGCCCAGAAAGAGGTTTGATATATACATTTTTGGGCTGTTCAATGAGAACCAGAAAAGCGGGCCCTTGTCCGAGAGGAACTTCGGGCTGTTCCGGCCCGATTTCAGCCCGGTTTATGACGCTGATCTTTTGCGTGCAGATGCTGCTGCTCCTCCTCTACAGGTAATTAATTATTTTAATTTACAATTTCTGCAGATTTGCCTTTTTTTTTATATAATTAAAATTGAAATAGTGGTTGGATTTATCGAACGCATTTACTAATCTGAAAATGAGGTTCATAATTGTTGGCCCGATCAAGAAATAAGGGTTAATTAACTTAATTAAATTGTAATGTTAGAAACAAGTCATCATGATCTTTACATAGTTTTTCAATTCGAACCATCATTCATCCTTATGACAAAAGATTATCAACTTCAAGATTTTTTATTATTTTATTTTTATTTTGTGGGAAACATAGGCGTGGGGACAGCAATATCAATGGGTGAGAATTGAAAACGTGAAAGTGGTTAGCAAATGCATGTGGCTGTCTGAATTCTTTAGTTTAGTTGGTGTCCTTTTCTAACTTTGAATCTTGTTCTAAATTTGCCCGTTACGCTTTCTTCTCTCTCACCTTTTCCAATCCCCATACGCCATTCCTTTTTTCTTGTGCACTGATGTACTTATTCTTCTTCAATTTTGCCTTGGTTTTTGGTAATAATGCCCAGTAACAATGTGGCCTTGGTTTTTGGTAATAATGCCCAGTAACAATGTGGATTATTCTAATATTATACCATCCCACCTTATATGATCCCTTTAAAACTTAAAATATGATTGTATAGTATGATCAATATCGATTAGTATGAGTGAGTTTGAATTAAATCACTTAGGCTTCATTTGGATATTTGGATAGAGTGATTTGGATTTCAAATGAATGAACTTGGGGTGGATTTGAAATCCACCAAAATGACTCATAATTAGTTCAAAATAAAAGTGATGAATTTCGAATCCACATCCATTCAAACACCATCGATCGATTTGATATCATGGATTTCAAATGCCTCCTCAAATCCACACACCCTTAATAGAAATCTGTGAAAATGGTGCACCAATTTTCTTGTTTTTCATAGCTAAATGACCTGATTGTAATTTTGGTCTATTTGGTAATTTGATCAAATCTCTAGTATTGAGTGTGTAATTGGGGCGTTCCTGGTTTCATCTTTTGGTTGCCTAAACATTGCCATGTCTAGTTGAAAAAGTTACGAGCCATGATATTTATGCTTGTCGTGTATATGTATGCAGCCCGTTCCAAGACCATCTCCGGCAAAAGGTGGGAACAAATGGTGCGTGCCGAAGCCTGGGGTGACGGATGATGCATTGCAGGCAAACATAGATTATGTATGCAGCCAGGGAGTGGACTGCCGCCCTATTCAACCAGGTGGCGCTTGCTTTGATCCAGACAACGTGAGGTCTCACGCCTCCTTTGTCATGAATGCTTACTATCAAACTGAAGGCCGCCACGATTTCAACTGCGATTTCTCTGGCTCCGCTGTTATTACATCTACTGATCCTAGTACGTTTCTCCACTCTCTCTCTCTCTTCTCCACGAATGTTTGCTGTTAGTTTCATCGTAACTGATTATTTTAGTAATCTTGTTGAGGATGGGAGGGTTGATTCTATGATTACTTTGATGAAGAAAACATTACATTGATTGGATTGTCAATAGTTAAATACTCATGATTTTAGCAATCCTTGATCTGAAACTTTATATATGTTCATTATTGATTGATATATAATATGATCGAAGGGTTATTAACATACGTTTATTTTGTTTTCCGCAGGTAATGGCCCTTGCAAGTACGTTTCTTGAATCGACTAGTATGAATAGCAGATCTCCTTTAACTATGACATTTATTTATTTGTATTAATCATTAACTTCAGTATTTACTAACTAAAAAAAAAAGTGATCTATTACGACCAATCTTGGTGTAGTATCATATTATAATTGCAATTTTTGCAAGTATACTTTTAAATTTGGTATGCCAATTCTTTTATTACCATTACTACGCTAGTCAGTGGCTGCATTGATATTTCTTGGTCTAATTTATGTGACAGTTAATGAATTATGTTTCTTCTTATCGAACTACGATCTGTCATTTTACTCATCACATACAATATCTTTGCCCGTGGAGCTACATTGATTTATACTATTAATTCTTACCGTATATAAGATATTAACTACTATTAAATACATAAAACTCCTACGCAAATATGAAGAATGTATCACTATATAACAAGAAGATTAATATATCCTAGACAAAAAATGTTTCATCTTTTATTACACTTGCTATATTTTTTATTTCAAAATAATTATTATTCGTCGAATGCATTAATAATTAATATGTGATGTGTATTAAATATCATGAAATATGTGATGTAATATCAGAGAATTTGAATTAAGCCTCAAGAGTTGTTGGTTTTTTGTTTTAGCATGACACATTAGAAATCACACATTATTCGGGAAATATTATATAGATTGTATATCAGTTTTTTCTTTTTTTTTTTTTTTTAAGAGAGAGAAGATTGAAATGAATTTGAGGGATGATAATCCAATATTTTCTCTAACCCTCATATGTATGAAAAACAGGGAGAGAAAAACGGGACCTAAAGTTGAGTTTATTCACCATTCTTATTCTCTTGACCTCACCTTCATCCCTCTCCCAGCACCAAAGCAAAAGGTTTTTTTTTTCTTCCTCACCTTGCAACACAGGCTGAGAAAAAAACAAAAAACCGACAAAAATTAGTAAAAAGAAAAATCGAAAAGCCATCTAGTTATTCAACAACAATGGCTTTTCGAATGGGATTGGTTATCCTAATAGTTTCATTAGCGGCCATGGCGACGCAAGTGGCACATTCCACAATCGACTATTCCAATATGATGGTCGATATGGGGTTGGTGGAGCCGGATGGGCATGGATTGGTGGCAGATTCCCTAGAACCCTACGAGGAGATGATGATGGAATCGGAAAGTGCACGACGACAACTCGGAGGGAAATCTCGGTACATAAGCTACGGGGCATTGGCGAGAAATCGTGTACCATGTGATAAGCGAGGTCGATCCTATTACAATTGTACCGGACATCAAAAGGCCAACCCTTACAACCGTGGCTGCACCAGGGTCACCAACTGCCAAAGAACCAATCGCTAATATACCCGCGCCTCCATTGGATTATCGTTACATATATATATATATATATATATATACATGGGATGATTAATTTCCATTCAATTTTTATTTTTCTAATTTTTATTTGATCGAGTTGAAGAATGATTGTGATCTTTTACGCTACAACTTCTGTTAGTGGTTAATTGGTGCTTGTAGTAGACCCGATGCCAACCCTTTTGCCACTAAACTCCAGTCCATCGGATAACATATACTATTACTTACTTTCTCTGTACCGATATTCATTAATTTCTATGTAACAGAATTTCAGGGAAAAAAAAAAAGTGGTCTTATGCCTTATATATCGAAATTAAATGAAATCATATTAATGAAACAAGTATTGGAATAATACAATTATTTCTATACATCAAGTGCACGGATCTATTTAGGATCCGTTCAAATGGGTCGATCAGATCCGAAAGTGTATTTTATATATCCCACGCGCACCTACAAACGTCCATACGCGTCCAAACCCTAATTTTTGCAGTTATATTGACATAACTTTTTTGTTTAGCAAATTTAACATTTTATTTTGTCCTCATAACCTTTTAATTATATCCACATAACTTATATATGAAAAAAATATAAGTTATTCACTGAAAATGTTATACTATTACAACATAAAGGTTTTCGGCTATATAACATAAATTTTTATAGTGAAAAAAATATAAGTTATTCACTGAAAATGTTATGAAATTTGTACATAAAGATTATATTATTAGTTACAACAATATAAATGTTATAACATAAATTTAAAAAAACAAATTAAATATAGATTCGAGTTAAACCGGATTCAATCCAACCCGTACAAACAATTACGTGAATTATGACTCATACATTTAATGCATACAACATTATTCTTGAAATAAAGGTGAATGGTGTATTTGAAATTTACTCAAAATAACCTCGGGTACAAGTTGAGTCAAGATTAGACTCATTAATGGTATGGGGACATGGGTACACTTGTAACCTTTTAATTTAAAGTTACAATTTTGTCATTATGATTAAATAACCAAAAAAATAAAATCTCTTTAGTAAGTGAAACTGTCATTTGAGTATTAATAGAGATATATGATCAAACACTTAGGCGAGTCTCATAAGTAGTCTTTTTTTTTTTTTGGTACATCTTATATATCAGAATTTTCATTGTTTGCATGGTTGATAATCTGGTTCATCTATTAATGAGTTAACTTGGTGTTGTTTGTTGATAAGTTATCGAATGTGATTTTCTATGCATTCGAGTGTGAAATTGGTTAAATTTTTTTTTAAGTTGTTGTGGGTAGTCATTGTAATTGCAGATTTTATTTTTTAAAATTCAAGTTATTCCTTTTTATGACTATGTTCTAAATATTTACTACTACATTATGCATGCATGCATTAAAATTGAATTTTTTATGAAGTTAATTTAAAATTAAAATTTTACATTTAAGGGAGTGATAAATAAATCCTACATCTATATTTCTTTTTCCAATTTAAAATCAATGAATAGGAAAAGATCCATTACTTAGTATTAAATAGTTGGTACGTAGATTATAATAAATAAAATTGACCATGGAAAAGATAAATGCATTTAAATGAATAAAATCTTGATTTACCTATGAATAAATAGATTTTGGAGTGGAATTGATTTCTATTTTGGGATATTATTATATGTATTTTGTTAGTGGGAATTAATATTCCCAGGTCAACAACAACAAAGCATATAAACCAACAAGATAGTTGGGCTTTTCATTGTATTTGGGCCTCTTATTTTTTTAAAGTAGCCTAATAATTTTCCCTATTGAGAATCAGAATCTCATATCCAGTCCAACTAAATCTCATGACATGCTTTTTAGAATATTATTATAATCTCAATTTTATTTAATGACGAGATAACATAAATTCTCAAACGTATTATTTAGAGGGTATAATTTTTATAGGACGTTTTACGAATTTAATTTCAATAGATACGTTTCATACATAACCTATAAAATAAAGATTGATAAGTAAAATGGATTTGAATTGTGATAAAAGGGAATAAATTTGGTCTATTTTGGGGTAGAATCTTGTTCGTGATGTTAGTGGATTCAATTTCAAAATCAGATTGATCAGACACATCCTACGATTTATATAATAACAATTTATTTGATCCTATAAAATAAGTTAACAATTTTTACAGGGTTTTTTTGGTGAGTTTATAAATTCTTTAAAAATCTTGTAAGATGTTTAAGAGCATATAAGTCCCTAATGACATGATTGGTATGATGGAATGAGTTCGGAATGAAATCACTATTCCTACCTTCATTCTCATTCCTTTGATTGGTATGATTTATAAGTGGGAATCACCATTCCTTTAGGAATTGTCATTACCATGGATGAGGGAATTGTCATTTCTTCCTATTCTCATGGTATTATGTATTCCTCACTTACAAATGAATGAATTATATTTATTAATTCGATTATTTATCATTATTTGGTTTAATTTCTTACAAATTGACTTCCCAAAATTAAATTATTATATAAAATTGTATAATAATATAAAATTATTTATAAAAAATATAATATATAAAATAAAAAATAAAAATATCAAATAAATAATAAAATTAAGTAGATAAATAGAATAAAAATAAAAAATGAATATAAATTTTTAAAAAATGTAGAGATAATATGAATATAATATTAATACAAATAATTGTAGTCTAGTTTATATAAAAATATATAAATAAATTATAACTAACTAAAATATTTTTTAAATAATATAAAGTATTATTTTAATAGCACAAAATCATATAAAATAATTAATAAAATTATCATAAGATATAATATAATTAACTAGTATAAGAATATGTAAATAATAAAAAATTAATATATTAATAATAAAAAAATTAATATATTAATAATAAAATAAAAAATAAAATATCTAAATATGATATACCTTAATATTAGTGATAAGGGTGAGCACGGTTCAGAGCAAGTTGAAGATAAGATAATCTTTGGAATTGTTTTAAAATTCGGAGATTTTTGGAAAATTGCAAAAACTAATCTCCAGACTTGCTCCGTCACATCAGTTCGGTTCCTTCAGAGATTCAGGTATTACGGATCGGATCAATTTGGATTTTGGAAATTCAGAACTTTATAATATAAAATAAATATTTGTTCAAACTATTCATAAACTAATAAAATAAATTGGATAATTTACTAAAGTAGTCGTCTTTTCTCGAAAATAATAAATTACATTCACTCAAATTTTATTTTTCAAAATCTTTTTACTCTACATCTCATAAATGGTCATTAGAAATTATTCATTTTAAAAATGAAATAAATATACGTTTTATAGTAAAATTTGAAGGTAAATATAACCTATAATTAGTGCAATGATTAATTTTTTATAATTTTTTAATTAATTAAATATATCATATTATTTAAATTAAATGGAATAAGAATATTAAAATAAAATTATAGTGAATGATAATTTGATCAAATAAAAATTGATTTAATGTTTTATTTGTAGTTATCAATTATGAAATATAATTATAATGATTATTTCATTCATTTCCTATTCCTCTGCGATACCAATCATAGGAATAAACATTTTAATATCATTCTATTCCTATTACCATTCCATTCTTAAATTTATTCCATTCACACCTTATTCCATTCCACCATACCAATCATGCCATAAAAGTATTGGTTAGAAACTTACAAACTTTTTTTCTTTTTTAAGAAGTAATATTGAAATCTCAACTTATTTCTTAAATAAGATTTTTTTTTTATATAAACTCTTTCAAATTTAATCATTTAAACTAAACAATTTTCATCACTAACATCTTATAAGTCTTACCATTGTATTTATCCAACACTTCAATAATTTATTTTTAAATATAATAAAACATGATACAAATTCTAAAAATATTCTATAAGATGTAAGAGACTATATGCTCTTTTAAATAAATTTAGTCAAACACCCTCTTAATTAATTAGAACTTAACATAATTCAATCAATTTTTATTTTTTCTGAAAAAAAAAAACTATGAATCTCAAGATATATAACTATACATTTTAAATTAGCAACAAGTTTAGATATGGCTAAATCTGAATATTCGGTTATATTTAATGTATTTTATTTTGTATTTAATTATCTTTAATATACTACAAATATTATTTTGAAATTTCAATGAAACATATATATGGTGAAAACGAGAATTTCACATGGATTTAGACAAGTTGTGTTGCCTAGAGTTGCTATAGATGAGATCCAACTTAGAAATTATTACCCTAATCTTTATCTTCGTACATTGAGAATTGTATAGTTCTAACATATATGCCATTAAAAGGACTCTTTGAGAAAGAAGGTTTCCTTAATTGGGTTTGAGAATGTGGTCCTAATTCTCTATAATTGTGTCCATGATCATGCATATTTATCTAGCTGCCCTATATATTTAAAATTTTAAAATAATTAGATATTTTCGAGATTGATTTTTCAAACATATATATATATATATAATGTGTGTTAGTCAATGCAGCTAATTTAAAAGGTCAGGTTATCTAGTGATCAAATTAACACTCCAATCATTCAATTGAAATTATAAATTTATTGAAATCTTATTGAAGAATAGATTTATTTAAATGAATCAATTCAAACATGGCATTAAATTGAATTATCTAATTCATGAACATTGCAATCTCAATATATATACATTGAAGTCTTATTGGTATTTAGGATGAAATTGGATTTGAGGGGATAAGAGAATTTTGAAAATTTGAGTGGAGGACTAGCTAGATTCAATTCTACACTTTGAATAACAGCGCAATGAATCTCTTATCACCTCAAATCCTATACATTTAATAAATGATAAGGGGTAAGGGGTTTCGTGCAATTTCTAAAGCACTGATGGATTTCATGTCGAATTTTTAAATTATGAGAGGGTTTCGTGTAATTATCCCAAATTAAAATTATTTACATTATTTTACTAATGCAAAATATATATCAACAATTTGGTTAAAATATTGATGAATATGTAGTACATCAGCTGTGGACACATCAACACGAAACCTGAATAAATATTGATGAATATGTAACACATCAGTTGTGAACACATATTAATATGCTTACGATAGATAGGGTAACACGGCAAGAAATAATATTTGTAGCATATGTAATCTTAGTCCTTTATCCAACTCTCTTATATAAAAAATTAAAAACAAGGATGCTCTCTTCTCTCTCGCTTCTCTTTGGCTGGAGATTGCTTTTTGATTAATTGTCTCTTTATCATGGTGGATTTCGATGCTAGGTTTTCTATTTTCACAAAGATATGCAGTGAATTCCCTTGGATGATGGAGTTCTTCGCAAAGCACTCTGCCGGTGCTGACATTATGATGGCTGCCCCTAATCTGCCTGACGTTAATCCCGTCGTGCAAGTGTGTTTCAAAATTCGTTCGACAAAGCTTGTGGCAGCTTCTCTTTTGGAGGAGGTGTGGGCTTCGCTTTCCATGCTGAGATCCTGGCGACTGTTTTTGCAATCGAAGTAGCAGTGGCGAAGCATTGGACTAGCCTGTGGCTTGAGTCCGACTCGGTTTATGTGGTTGCTCTTCTTCTCAACCATTCTAGTCAGGTCCCGTAGTATCTCCGTAATAGGTGGTTATCTGTTTTGCACTTCCTACATGTTTTTCAGTTCCGGGTTTCACACATTTATCATGAGGGGAACCAAGCAACGGATAAGCTTCAAAACTTATCTCTGGATTTCAAATGGTTGGATACTACACCTTCATGCATCAGCGTCTTCTTATCTGCTTATCTGCAGATGTTTTTGGTCTTCCTCATTATAGATTTCATTAGTTTCGGGCACTCTTTTTCCCTGTTATAGTTTTTTTCATTGAATTTTACTATAATGGATTTTTAATGAGGCCCTCCGTCTTTCTCTTTTTCCTTGTACCCGAATGTTGTTTTCTTTCTTTTTAATAAAATTTATATATTTATTTAAAAAAATTCTAAGGAATATATTTCATGCTCTCCTCATTATCAATCATAAATAACTCTTGAACGTTACCTCTTATTAAATCCCTTATCACCCCCAACTAGGGGTGGAGATTGGAACGGAAATTTCCGATATCCGCCGAATCCGATCCGAAATTTTTCGATTTTGGAACGAATATTTTTAATCCCAAATCCGAAAATCCGAATTCCGATTTAAATCTCTTATCACCCCCAACTAGGGGTGGAGATTGGAACGAAAATTTCCGATATCCGCCGAATTCGATCCGAAATTTTCCGATTTTGGAACGAATATTTTTAATCCCAAATCCGAAAATCCGAATTCCGATTTTTCCGAAAATTTTCGGATGGAAATCGGAATTAGTTTTGAAATTTTTGGAAATTCCGAAATCCGATCCGAAATATTTCCGAAATTCAATTTTCGGAAATTCCGATTTCCGATCCGATTTCTGAAATTCATCCGAAATTTCCGATTTATTTCCGAATTCATCCGAAATTTCCGAAATTCCGATCCGATTTCTGAAATTCATCCGAAATTTCCGATTTATTTCCGCGAATTCATCCGAAATTTCCGAAATTCCGATCCGATTTCTGAAATTCATCCGAAATTTCCGATTTATTTCCGAATTCATCCGAAATTTCCGAAAATTTCCGAAATTCCGATCCGATTTCTGAAATTCATCCGAAATTTCCGATTTATTTCCGAATTCATCCGAAATTTCTGAAATTCATCCGAAATTTCCGATTTATTTCCGAATTCATCCGAAATTTCCGAAAATCTGTAAAATGTAGTTAGTAGAGACATTTGAGAATCGAACACAAGACCTCTCATACTCAAAACACGAACTTACCATCAAACCAATAGTAATTGTTGAAAATAATTCAAATATTTTATACTATATACTATTTGCTATCAAAAAATACTATATACAATAATATACTATATATAATATAATACATTTTATATACATTTACTAAATGTAAATATAAATATACATATTATAGTATACTTTATAATACTATATACTATATAATATATTTTATATACTTTATTCTATGTGTAACTATAAATATACATATTATAATATACTTTATAATACTATATATTATATAATATATTTTATATAATTTATACTATATGATAGTATATAAATATATCATAGTCTATAGTTTATACTGGAGATTTTTAGTATTATTTTATAATATATACTATATATTATAGTTTATACTGTAGTATCTGTAGTTGTTTAGTATTATTTTATAATATATACTATATATTATAGTTTATACTGTAGTTTTTTTATTATATTATATTATATACTATATGCTATAGAAGAATATTATATACTTTATTACATATAGTATAGTTTATACTATAGTTTTATTTTATTCTATATACTATAGTTTATACTGTATACTATATGTATATAGTATAGTTTATACTATAATTTTATTTTATACTATATACTATAATTTATATTGTAGTTGTTTAGTATTATTTTATAATATATACTATATATTATAGTTTATACTGTAGTTTTTTAATTATATTATATTATATACTTTATGCTATATATAATATATACTATATGTATATAGTACAATTTATACTATAATTTTATTTTATACTATATACTATTGTTTATACTATATATAATATATACTATATGTATATAGTACAATTTATACTATAATTTTATTTTATACTATATACTATAGTTTTAGAATTATACTATATTATATACTGCATACTATATACTACATACTGTATACTATATAATTTATACTATATACTATAAAAGAATACTTTATACTATATACCATATATTATATACTATATATTATATAAAATAAAAAGTGAATATCTAATTTCAAAGGTAAATATATTATAAATTTCATTAAAAATGACAACATGTTATATAATAGGAATAATGACAAAGAAAATTATACAAATTATAAAATAAGTATTTTAAATATCGAAAAATTTCGAACAAAGCATTATCATAAATCATAATATAGATTCAAATATTCATTTGATTTAAGCTTCCTAAAAGAAAAATAACTATTAATATGAATTAATAAGTATAATTACTTACACAATGATAATATAGTTTATAATATAGTTTTATTTTATACTATTACTATATACTATTCATATAAATTTTATAGTTTTATTTTATACTATATTATATATTAAATATAAAATATAACACAAAAACTATAAAAATTTATATGAATATGTATTTATCTACTGTCAATGATTCTTAGTATGATTTGTTAATTTTTACTACTAATAGGGCTGCATTTTTGTATATTGTCTATCGTGTGTTTTATATGAATATTATACATGAACAAAATAATTAATCTCTCATGTTTTTGGTAGATATTATATTGATGTTAAATGCTTGGAATATCAGATTCGAGGTGGTATTATTTTTTAGGATATTAGAAAATGTTATATAGCTAATAGACCAACTAATTAATTCCAAAAATTTCTGAATTTTTTAATTTTTGAAAATTTCCGAAAAAATTTCCGAAAATTTTCCGAAAATTTCTGAAAAAATTCCGAAACTTCCGAAATTTCGGAATTCCGAAAATTCCGAAAATTCCGAAATTTCCGAAATCGGATTGAATTTCACATTTCCGAAAATTTTTGGATGGAAATTGGAATTGGTTTTTCATTTCCGAAAATTTTTGGAAATTTTCCGAAACACCCTATTTCCGATTCGATCCGTCCGATCTCCACCCCTACCCCCAACCAATTAGCACAAAATATTTCTAAAATAAAACTACCACATTTCCCACTACATATTTTCCATTGTTTTTCAAAATATTATCCCCTGGCCAATAGAAATAAAATAGCAATTATAATAGATTTGGCAATCTATTGAATACATAGGGACATCTTGAAATATTGATTAAAATCCTAAATAAAATTAAATGTGTAGTCGGCACAAATTTATTAGCAAACATGAATTATAAGTTATAACTCATCAATCATCGTTCACAAGTCATAACCACCTCACTCCCACCACCCAAACACAAAAACCACCCTCACCACCACATCTTCAACCACCGCCACGCGCCGCCGCTCCATGGATGCAAAATCCAAGAACAAGAAGCAGAAACACCAACACCCCAACGACCAAACCTCCAAACCCACCTCCGATTTCTCCTTCAAGCCCTCCTCCGACGTAAAGGGTCTCCGATTCGGCGGCCAATTCATCGTCAAATCCTTCACAGTCCGGCGGGCCCTGCCTCTGGAGCTCCTCCGCCTCCTCTCCCTCCCGCCGACCAAACGATCTCTGCCCTCCGCCGCCGCCTACCTGCCGACGAACTTCACCATCCTCGCCCACCACGCCTGGCACACCCTCACCCTGGGCCTGGGGACGAGGAAATCGAAGGTGGTGGTGTTCGTCTTCGAGTCAGAGAACATGAAAGCGGCGGTGGAGCGGCTGTGGCCGGCGGAGATACCGCTCGGAGAAGTCAACAAGAAGCTGATTCGAGGGTTGACCGGCTGCGAAATGGCGCGGTTCAAATTCCGGAAAGGGTGCATTACTTTCTATGTCTACGCCGTCAGGAGGAGTGAGAATTCATCGGGGTTTCTCTGCGCCGACGATCTCAGGACGGTGCTGCAGGCTGTGGTGGCGCTCAAGGATTTCATCGACCACACCGCCATGCTCGCCATGCCTAATCAGAGGAGTATCAGCTACGCGCCGCCGCTCGCCGTCGCCAATTAAATAGGCATGTCTATTTTTCTGATTTTCTTTTTTTTCGATTTTAGGGATTTGACTCGAAATATATTTGTTCTTTGTTTCATTTTAAAAAATTGGCGAGGAGGTGGTGGGCATGTTTATTTTAGGGGATTTTTTTTTTTGTAAAATACATAATTTTTCTAATGTGTATTTTATTTGAGAATATTGAATAATTGGAGAATTCTTTTTGGCTAAACTAATGAAGAAGTGGAAACTCGATCTGAAATATTTTGGTGTTTAATTTAATAATTTATTATTACTAATAAGTGGTTTATAACTGTGATGTGTGATGAGTATTATTTTTAAAATATGAAATGAAATCTATGTTGAAATAGAGATCTCGAGGAAAAGCACCGGTATGGTAGACAGTTTTATCAAAAAATTCAAGAAATTATTTATGTGACAAAATTAATGCCGAATTTAATGACATATATCTAGTTTCTCTTCTATTATTGTCGGTTATATGGTTTATTATGTTAAATCTTGTACTTGGACTATCTTTTTCATACAATTTGTTTTTTATTGATTAGTTAAGCATCTAAACAAATGCAAATTTCGGTCCCACTCCCTATATTCCACCGTTTTTTTATTTTATTTGTATATATGTCTTCATATCATTAGTTCATTACATTTAAATTGTAATCAATTTGAATGAAATAGGAAATTTAAATTTAAAACCCAACATGTAGATTTCCTTTTTTTGAGGAAAAAAATTATATATAATTTCGTATGATACAACTCATGTTTTCATTACTCTGCATTGTGTTTCTATTTCAGTATTATTTATTTACTATAAGTCAAAGTATTATAATTTTATAAATTGACTTATATAGGTAATAATAGGAGATAGAAGTGTTGAAAATTAAGATATTAAAATACTTGGATTTGGGGGAAACAAAATTTATAAGTAAGAGTGGGTTTTAAACCATTTCATTCAGGGATCTAATTAGGTAGGATAGGTCAATCCACATACTTCATAATTCATATATATATTTATGAAAATGAGTTTTATATGTGGGTAAGAAATATCCATGAGATTCTTTCATATGTTTTTGTGATAAAGAATTATATGAGATTGTTTAATGGATATAATTTATGAGAGTTCAAAATTAATAATTTTTAAATTGATTTATCTTATAAAATTGGATCAGAAGATCGAACAGGATCATCTATTTTAATTTGATATTTCATCTTATGTTCTATTATTTTTAATTTTAATTCACGTCATGTATAAATTAGTTATGTCATCTTTATACTTGTCGTGTGATAATTATTTTAAAATATCAATGAAATATTAATATGAAATAAATTATGTCATCTTTATAGTTGACGTATGGTAATTATTTTAAAATATCGGATGAAATATTAATAAGAAATAAAGTATCTTGTTTGTTGGAAGACATAAGATAAGAGTCATGTTAATATATATATATATATATATATATATATATATATATATATTTCTAAACTCTTCTAAAGAAATTGGAAAAAGAGTTGGCATCCATAAAAGTAAGGTTGCATTGTGGTGGCTGTCTCTGTGATTAACTTGTTTCAATTTCTTTTAATCATCAATTGCAATTTGGTGGCTCACCTAACTTATGATGTTTGTCCTACAAAAGTTTTTTTTTTCTTTTTTTGTTATTTGTCCTTTTTTTTTTTTTTTTTTTTTCTGGTTTCCTATTTTTCTCCCTTTACAGTTGATTGTACATTTGACTGAGACTGAAGTACATTTGATGCTTCTTTAGTGAACTTTATTCGGTGTAGTACTTATTATTGGGACAATGACAAAACACTACTATTGAATTTTCAACTATTGATGAAAAAGATTATATATGTACAAGTTTTAATTTACGTTGCATGTGAAGATCAATTCAAATTAAAAAATATATATATAAATATTGTATATATAACATTTTCATATTAGAGTTCTAATTATAATAGGATTTTATAAGATTTTGAATTATTTAGAATTCTAATATATAATTATTTAAGTATGAAAATTCTAAATTACTATTATAACCTTAAATAATAATTTATAATGGGGATATATTCGGCAATTCAGATTTTATAATGGGAGAATATTATATATATAACACTTTTATATAGGTAATATATATATATATATATATATATATATATATATATATATATATATATTAAAGGAGTAAGTCTCATATGTAATTGGTGTATTGGATCTATACATATGAGGTGGGTCGAATCCATATCCGTGCATTTTTTTTCTTAGTCTTTATATTGTTTTAATCATACTTTTATATTATATTAATCATATTGTTATAATATTTTATATTATAACTTATAAAAAAAATGGAGAATTTCAGCAAAATTTGTACATAAATACTTTTATGTGATATTCATGTGACCCTTATGTATATTCATGTGACTTTTATGTACAAATTTTCATACATTTATACAATATATAAAGGTATATAAAGGTATGCATATTTGTACATAAAGGTCACATGAATATATATAAGGGTTATATGAATATAACATAAAGGTATCTATGTACAAATTTTGCTAAAATTCTTCATTTTATTTTTTCTAAGTTATTGAATATAAAGGTCACAAAATTTATACATAAAGGTCACAGAATTTGTATATAAAGGTTTTGGCCTGAAAAAAAAAAAATAAAAATAAAAATAAAAATGCGCGAATCCAAATCAACTCAGATTGTATGTACACCAAGTGTACATGAGACATGCTCGATAAACAATTCATTTTTAAAGAGGCTCTATAGTCCTTATTGAAGGCGAGGATTCTCAAGAGAGTTATGGCAAAGATCGTGCCTATAAAAGGAAGTATGCCAGCTATTCTCATATGGTATGAGGATTTTTTCAAAAAATCAAGATCAAAATCATTGTATGTGTTCTAATCTAAAATGTATAAAATTATATCGATATGGAGATTTACAATGCATATCAAGTTGCACCATAGGAAATTAAAATATCCTAAAACATCATTTTGGAACATAACACACTGGTTGTTATGACGAGTTTGGATGATTTTTTTACTCATTTTACATATAGTAAAGATGTTTTTACCCACGTATATAAAGAAATATGATTTTAGTCATTTTCTACTTTTGGACAAAAATACTCATCAATTGGACTTTTAAAAAAACATATCTTTTGCAACTTTTGGGTTTTTTGTTTTTGTTTTCAATGACAAATTGTTAAAAAAAAAAAAAGGAAAAACATATTTTCTTATATTAATGGATTATTAT
Organism: Scutellaria barbata; assembly: GCA_028654395.1. NCBI lineage: Eukaryota > Viridiplantae > Streptophyta > Magnoliopsida > Lamiales > Lamiaceae > Scutellaria > Scutellaria barbata. Next base: position 5,007,668 of record CM053649.1, on the reverse strand, counting down.
TATTATTATTATTATTATTATTAAGCTGGCTGCAATGTGATAGTTCCGTAGTTAAATTTCTATTTTTACTCCATCTAATTTTAAGAGATAATTAGGTATTCTTATTTTATTTTTTAAGTTATGATATAGTGCGGATTCATGGAGGACTTGGAAAATGGATAGATCAATTCAAGAAATATCATGTGAATAATAACCTAGAATATCAAAGATGGCAATGATTAGTTAAATATTTTCATGTGAATGATAACCTAGAATATCAAAGAGGACAATGATTAGTTAAATATTTTAATATGGTACTAATGTAATTTTTATTATTGCATGTTATTCACTTATTTGTAATTGTATTGTATATATTAAATGATCGATATTGGTTATTTTGTGTTAATGCAACTATCGTTGTTAGTCTTCAAATCACAATCTAGTTGAAATTGAGACAAATGTTTATTTGTTTGAAAAGAGTATTTCGATAGAGGAGGTTTTTTGTGCAATTTATGTACCATACAATTGGGTTGGTCCAGATTTGATTTGGATTCGTATTTTTTTTTTTTTGTTTATTTTTATATATATATTAGTGATACTTTTATGTATAAATATCATAACATTATATAGTATTTAACTTAAAAAAAATCATTTTTTGTAAAATTTATATATATATACACCTTTATGAGATATTTTGCATACATTTATATGATATTACTTGCATCTTTATATCATCATAGTCATAACAATATGTAATATATAAAAGTATATCTAATATAACTACACAGTATGACTAACATAACTAAAAGGTATAAAAGATATTAATGGTTGTCTAAAAAAATATTAAGATACAACTAACATTACTAAAATGTATGAGTAACATAATATAAATGTATAACACCTAAAAGCGAGTTTGTGCACGAACACCAAGACACGTGGCGGTACGTGGTGGATCGGGTTGACTTGAATAGATGAAACTAAGATTTATATACCAAGTCAATGTATAAAAATTTTGGTGATTTCACAAAAATATCTTTAGAATCAGATCTACACCGCTGCTCAAAACTTTAGGGATCGGCTCTCTTACATAATTAAAATTTCTCAAAATTGATAAAAAAGGGAAATTTGTATTTTTGAATTAACATGATTATAATATTCTTGAATGAAGATTGGTGCATCACTAGTTGAGACAAATAATGTAACATAGCCTATTCAAATGCGCATATCTATATTGCTAGCATGGGTAATATATAATTGTATCTGACTTTCCTAAAAAACTCTATACAAAAATCGAATATTTAGATTATAGAATAAGATAAATGGGTAAAATTATATCCTTAAACAATTTTTAGTTTTTTTAGCATATACACTTTCAACATTAAAATCAAGGTGAAAATTGATCCTAATTTTCCTTTTAAACATAAACATTACAAATTTATTTGGACATTATATAGCATCCATAAGCAATAAAATAAAATTTAATTTCTTAAAATAAGTTTGAATGGAAATTAAAAACTTTTATTTTTTTAAATTGAGTGGGGCTATACACACCCAATCACTTACTAAACAAACCTAATTTCTGGAAAATATTATAACTACAAAAATGTATTTTCTTTTTTATTTTGTTTAGTATAATTAGATTGTATGGTCTTACACTATTAAATCATACATCTGAGAGGATGTCATATATAAGTTTTTATATTGTTGCCAATTATCAAAAGAAAAATTTTGAAAAAGCAAAAACAGGAATAATTAGGAGACGTTGATTTGTGCAGTGTGTAGAGTTGCTATCGTGAAAACACATTTCTTCAGAGTTTGTCTCATAATAAACCCTCCTCGATTTCTTCAATCATTGTTTTTCTCAACTTCTTACACCTCTCATTCCCTTTTTTTATTATTTACTTTTAAATTTACATTTTATTAATTTGAGGGGAAAAAAAAAAAAATATATATATATATATATATATATATATATATATATATTATCCTCTCAATTTTTCTTATTAATTTTTGCATCATTCATATTCTATCGTTTCTTTTTAGTTATCGGTATTAAGAAAATCTTTTTTTTTTTATTCACTTTTACAACAAGTAATTGTCGTTTTATGTTGTGGTGACGTATATATATCATCCTTAAGATTTAATTACACTATCAAGCAGAATTAAAGGTTTGTGAAAACGAAAATCAAGGTCTTTGATTTGTACTCACTAATATTTATTGATAACATAATTATTTTTAGGGGTTGCTCATCTTATACCCAAATTGAATATAAGTATTTCCAATTTATTCAATATATATATTAAATGCCCAAATTATCTAATTTTTTGTGAAATCATCTCCCTCTACTAACATCTATCAACATCTTCTGGTCCACTAAAGTCAATAGGCTCATTAATTGTCTTTTTTGACTACAAATTCATATAGGCCTATTTTGTGTCTGTTTTCATGTCGTATATGGGTAAGCTTACACGAATTAAGCGCTGTAATTAAGTTAGACCCTACACGAAAATAATACCTCCATGTTCAAGCTTACACGAAATTGGTAGTTCTAGACTTACACGAACTTGGTCTGAAATAGTGAATTAGAACCTTACATGAAATAGCAAAATTGAACCTTACACGAAATAATAAACTAGAACCTTACACGAAATATCAAAATTGAACCTTACACGAAATAGCAAATTTTTGTCCTTACACGAAATATCTCATTTTTTGGCCTTACACGAAATATCACTTCAATTAGGCTTACACGAAATAAGTCCAGCGTAGGCTTACACGAATTTTCGTGTAGCCCTATACTAGTAATTTCGTGTAGCCCTATAGTATTAATTTCGTGTAGGTCTAAATAGGAAATTTCGTGTAGCCCTAAATCCTTCAAGCCTAAATTCATGTAGCCCTATATTAGAAATTTCGTGTAGTCCCATAGAGGATAATTCGTGTAGCCTTATAAGCCTATAACAATTATTTCGTGTAATCCTATATCCCTAATTTCGTGTAGCCCTATAGGCATATAACAATTATTTCGTGTAACCCTATACCCCTAATTTCGTGTAGCCCTAAAAAAAAAAATTCGTGTAATCTTACAGCGGTATAATCATTATTTTGTGTAGCCCTACATCTAACAAAATTCAGACCTATCCCATCAAACAAAGTTGTGGTTGACTTGCATGTGTACTTTTGGATATATTGAGGTAAAATTATAGTGACTTAGGTAGATTTGAGGATAATTTAACTATTTTTGAACATTTCGGCTTAACATTAAATGTTTTTGGTTATTTTGGGGTATTTTTTCTTATTTTTATACATTAAATTTTAAGAAAATTATATATTGAAAAGATGATCGTTGAAAGAGCCCAATTCTAATTAGATAAATAAAATAAAAGACATTTATTGTAGCTCAAAAATAGATATTTTTTTAACATAATTTGTTATCATATAAATGACAGGATGTACCTCAATAAATCCCTGAATGAAGCAATTATTGATCTTCTAACCTCCAATATTTCTTTTATCTTTGAACTAGTTCAGGAAAAACATTTCCTTGTCATTTTATCTTTTCAAGTTATTTGTTAGGTTTTTCCCTATTTAAAAAAAAAAAATTGCATGTTATGTCTAAAGATTTTTTTTTTTTTTTTCCTTTTGCTAATATAATAACTTTTTTAATTCTTCTAATAAAAATCATTTTAAAACTAATAGAGTGGCATTGAATTGTGAAATCATATATTTGGGTGAGTTCTAACCTATACATTTGGCTATTGTTCTTATTTGTCGAATGTGTGACATATTGCATATTTTAACGAAAGTTATAAAAAATTAACTTACAAATGAGGGTAATATATTTCCGATTGGATATGGTAAAATATGTCCACAATCTTTGTTACTTAGAATTTTTATTTTTTAACCATAGAAAGTCACAACTAATTTTGTTTTTAATTTTCTTCTCGGAAACGAGAATTTGTTTGCCCCTTCCATTATTTAATACTAACGTTTTCATTTTCCAAGAATCGTAACCAATCATCGTAATACAATAATAGTTATATATTCTACACTATATGTAATAAAATAATATAATGACATATTTAAGTTGCAATTTCTTTCGTTATAAGATAGACCGAAAGTCTCCAATATCCAAAAAAAAAACTTTTAGAGATTTTAAAAATATGAGATTATGTCCCAAAAATACTAAACACAAAAAAAGTATTACATATTTTTATTATAGGATATATTTAATAACAAAACCCAATTTATAAATTCGTTCTCAATTTTAGACCCGAATTTTAAAGTTTCTCAATAAAAAGGTTCAATTTAACATTTTTTGTCAATTTAAGGCTTGAAATTTAGATTGAGTTCTCAATTCCAGACAAAATTTCATTTTCTTTTTTATTTATAGTTATAAATTTATTTATATTTCAATATGTATTCATATTTTGGATAAATTAAGTCAAGTTAGTGTGCTTTAAGAACAATTTTCATCCGACTTATCTTCATTTATATGAAAAAAAGAAAGAAAAAATATAATTAATTTAATTCATAAAATATAATTTATATTAAATATTAAAATCGATTTTCTATATTTTTATTCATAAAATTAAGAAAATAAAAGAATCTTAATTTTTTTAATTGCATTTAATATATATATATATATATATATAAATTAATACAAATCGAATGAAGATCGTTTCAAAATTACACGAACTTGTCTTAATTTATCTAAACTATAAATACATATTAAAATAAAAATAAATTATAAATAAAACAAAAAGAAAAAAATGAAATTTTGTCTTAAATTGAGCACTCGATCTAAATTTCAAGTTTTGAATTGAGAAACAATGTTAAATTGAGCCCCTTATTGAGAAACTTTAAAATTCAAATCTAAAATTGAGAACTTATCTATAAATTGGATCTTATTATGAAATTTATCCATTTTATAGGATATATTTTATTAAAATTGAGTGTGTATAGCCAGCCTCACTCTTTTTAAAATTGTCTTTCCAATATTATACTGAAATATATATAATCATCGGAAGCGAACTTTGGGAACAGTTGTTTATGAATATTAGGTCTAATGGTTCAAATTGGTTAGGAACAAAGAATTGAGAGAGATTGAGATTTTTAATTCTTTAATTCAAAACATGATTGAAAATCATATTCAACATAATGCACTAAAATTAAATTTAAAAAACAAATAAGTGTTTAAACTACTAATTAAATACCAAACAAACTTGATTTTGGAGTTGCCTACGAAAGTTGAATTTGTCTCTGATAGAAACAAAAGAGTAAATCTTCTGAACTGATTAAAATTATAAAATAACATAAATTTAGTTATGTATATTAGTCTTAATAGAAATGATCACGTTTCTTTGCATTTGTTTTCGTTTTCAGCATTTACATTTTTCACAAGAGAGCACCAGGTATATGGATGTCCGGATCCATCGAATCTGTGAGTTTTGTTTGTTTATTTATGTGTTGACATTTATATATAAATGATGTGACATTTATCTATTATAATTTAGAAAGAAAAAAAAAGCAAAATTTGTATATAAATATACAAAAGTATGAATATTTGTACATAAATATATAAATGTATGAATATTTGTATATAAAAGTCATATGAATATACATAAGAGTCACATGAATATCACAAAAAGGTATTTATATACAAATTTTGTTAAATTTTTTCCTTTTTTTCTAAGTTATTGTATATAAATGTTACCAAATTTACACATAAAGGTCACAATAATGCAATATAAAAATTACATCAATACAATTTTTTTGATTTGAAGTAAAAAAAAAAAAAAAAGGTGAAACTGTGTCAACCCTAATTGCATGTGCACCAACATAAAAATTACATCAATACATCATAAATTTTTTGATTTGAAGTAAAAAAAAAAAAAAAGGTAAAGTTGAGTCAACCCGAATTTGACGTGCACGAGTTTTTTTTGTTTTTTTGTCATTTACTTATGTTTTAACTTTCAATCTGGTCACTTTCATGATGTTGCGATTAACTCTGAATTTTCACATATACAAAACTCATTAAATTTGTATTAAAAATATTCGAAAAATAGAACCTATAAGTAAAATAGTACGGCTTCAGTTACCATCAATTCAAATGAAGTTTCTAAATAAAATGTGAAACAAACTTTATATATATATATATATATATATATTGATGATTCACCGATAAATCTTTGAAAAATTAAATAAAAAACTAAAATTAATTCAATTAATGAAATCATCATAGATAAAATAAGGTGGCATCAATCATAAATTCAATAAATACATCAAAATCAAACAAATATAACTAAAAATAAATAATTATATTTCAAATAATAGAATTTTGTTTACACTCAAATAATTAAAACATTAAATGTAATTCAAACATATTAAATAAAATATAACTTATCAGTTATTATATGAGGAAATGAAGAAAATAGTTAGCCATTTCAACTAGGACCCAAAATTCAACGACACCAAAATTGCACAATAAGTCATGATGAAGAAACAAACTTGGCTTTACATATATAATAACAGAATAAGCAATTGACTTGTAACATATCAATACTCAGAAAACAAACAAAATTACTATTTCGTTTGAAATTAACTAGTTGTTAAAAATTTATTTAAGCTCGATCAATTAAAAATAACAATAAGAGATCAGATACATTTTTTCCATTTTATAATATATTCAATCCGTTAAACTTCATTTAAATTAGATTCAAGTAATAAATATCGTCAGACACATTCAAATAAATTTTTCTCTAATATTCCAAAAAACAAAAAAAAAATCTAAATAATAATGTTAAACACCTGGAAACATACATAAATTAATTTGTTTATATATATATAAAAGATGGGGTGGGGTAATGGAAATAAAATGATTAAAGGGTAAAAGAGTGGTGGAAGCAATAATGCATGGGAATGAGAAAGGTGAAAGAAAGTAAAGGTAGTGTGGCCTTCTATTCATGAAATCCACATCTTCCACCTCACACTTTAATTATCATGTTTATGGTCTACATGCATATATTAGAAAAAGTTGAAGCTATATATGCATCTTATCACTTTTCCCCTGGATTGAATCATCATATTGTACCCACCATTGTCCCCTCTCACATGAATCCCCTCTCTCTCTCTCTTCCTTCCACTCATTTCCTCTTTTTCTTTCACCACATACTTTCTTTCGAGACAGTTTAATGATCAAGTTTCGTGAGACGAAATCTCATTTGAAGATGGAAATATTCACTACTCAATTTGACTTAATAATAAGATGGAACGAATTTGACTAGGTTTTGTCTCATGATTTGACGTCCCTAATTTATTGTTTTTTTTTTTAATTCACATGGTTTAAAAATTTGTAGTTCATCACTATATTTATGTGTGCTTGTGGGATTGGAAATTATTTTAATTGATACATTGGGGTTATAGTAATATGTGTGTACATTTTAAAATATAAGATGAGATATCATTTTATAAAAAGTGAATATTCAATTATAATTGATATATTGGGATTCTATTATGGGTTTTGTTATTATAAAATAATGTTTTGCTTTGTGTTTTGTTGTATTGATTTTTATCATGCATATAATAGGATTATTAGATTGCTATGTGTATTATACATTGTTGCAATGAAACACAAGATGATACACTATCTTTATAAAAAAAGAGCCAAAATTGGTTCCAAAACAATTGGAGCTCATACCAATTTTTATTTTACCAAAATTTTATAGTATCTACTTGGATTTATGTTTCTGAATTTATTTTAAGGATAATATAATCCCATATTATCTCAAGTTTGTTATAAGAATTAAGAATATTGTAGAAATTTCAAATATAAACTAATTTATATAAAATCCAACTATAAACTAATTTCCACTTTGCAAACGTGACTCATTTTTTTGAACTTTTCTTTTTATTGGACAGTAAAACCAAATTGTTATAAATATATAAATTGTGGACATTAAGAAGTCGGCTTGTCACTAACATCTTTATTCACAAAAAAATTGGATCAAATGATCACACATTATATTTCATAAGAGTGGGAGAATAATTTATGCATGAAAAACATGAATTTTGGCTCGACCTGTCTCATATACTTAAGTTTGTGAGAGTCTCACAAGAAGAGATTCACTCGTACCAACACATATTCTGAGTCGAAACTTCACACTAAGTAATCATGTTGGAATTATGCCAGAGTCTCACAAGAAGAGACTCACTCGTACCAACACATATTCTGACTCGAAACTTTACACTAAGTAATCATGTTGGAATTATGTCGTATGTACTAAGACTATTATAGAAAGATGATTCTAGTGTTGCTAACGTAACATGAGAACCAAAGTTTCTGGGAGGTGGAAATCTTCCCTTGAACAATCGATTGTTTTCATTCCTACATCAACAGCTGCTCGTGGGTAAAGATTTTCTTCACTATTTTTGATGGTTGGACCTGTATTAAAATCATTGGAGAAATATCCACAGAAAAATATTTCCATTAGCTTTCAGTTCATACTTTTATTTGAAAACAAAAATATGAGGATATTATCCCCAAGTTTTCTGCAATGAAATCAAATATCTATGCATATAGCATCACTAAACCAATCATGCTAATCTACAGAAAGCCGCAGGCGGCTTCAAGTGTATAATGCCAATGCAAGCCCAAAGCAAATTTAAAAGCAGAGATGAAAACAATAAAAGATTTTTAATAGCATGCAGTCTACAATGCCATCCACTTTCAGATTTATATGTACGGCAAATGTATTCAAATTTTGGGCAGCATGTCTAATCTTATTCGACATAATATAATGATTTCTGTGCAGACTAATGTGTAAACAGAATACATGGAGCGATACAATAGCCACACAATACGTCAGACAAGCGTATCCACCATGCTAATAGTCGCAAAACATTATGTAATGAAAAATAAACTCCAACCAACCCACAATGGCATCCAAGGAATTCTTGTTTTACTATCACAGTTTCATTCCTCACCTACACATCTTTTTTTGATAATGAGACCAACCGTTTTTATTCTTCTTCTATCCATGTCTATAGCATACAACTAAAAGTACACCTTAGCCAACAACCATGACATGCTCATCTTGCATCGTTAATTAAGAAACGGCCTATTATGATCAAGCAAACAAATATTCAGTTTATGCAACATACAATTCCAACAAACCATCAACACTACTCTATCTAGCATACAATTCCAGCTCAATCTATGCCAGAATCACAACCTTTAGACTGATTAGGCAATCGAAAAACCAAAACTCCCAATTTACAGCATGAAATACACAAACTTGTGCAGAATTTTAATCTTTAAGCTAAGGGGATGAAAAGGGAAGGAAATTGAATAAACTTATGCATAACTTCCCAACATCTCCAAGATTTCTAACTTAGCATTTCAAAACATAATAAATAAACAAAATAGTCGATGGAATTGAGCTAATTCAACTCACAATTGCAATTCTATAACTGTAATTCGTCAACAACCTCCTCCGAAGTCCCTTCTGGATTAGGGTTCCCAAACTTCTGCTTAAAGGAATCTTGCCTCTGTAACCACATCATATGACCCTGTAATTTCGATACACAAGTAGAATCAAACAGAAATGTCGCAAAAAACTCCATATGCTTGTTATTTCGAATGCAATCATCAGATTCTACCTGCAGAGCAGCGGCCCAGGCAATGAGGAAAGAGGCGAACCATAATCTCTTGTCCTTGAGAAGCTTCCGAGCTTCAAACTTTCTCGTTTCCATTTTCGGGTAATCGGAGTTGCCTCGAATTTTGGCCGCCGTAAACAGAGTCGATCCGCCGGGAAACTATATAAAAATCGGAATCGATTGCGATCAGAATTAGGGTTTACTATCGCCGGAGGAATTAGGGGTTTTATTTCTAATTCATCATAAGTGGTTTTTTTTTCTTGGGTATGATAGGCCCAATTTAGGTATGAACAGGCCCAATATCTTATAGAGGGATTGGGCTATAAATTACTCGTGTTTTTAAGAGCCTATTTATATGATTTGGATAGTTGCATACGTTTTTTAAACATAGTAGATATAAGCCAATAATTTAGTAGATATAACTATAAATTTATATTATTTAAAATATAATAAATATTATCGCTATAATCTTGTAATCTAAATTTCATTATTATTGATTTATTGAATGTTATATTAACCTATATGTAGATAAATTTTTGCATTTGGTTCTTATTTTAAGACGTTGAAGTTAATTTTTTGTAAAAATAAATTTTGGTAGGATTTCAAGTCAAGCCTACTACTTGAAAAGGTCAAGCTGAGCCTACAAATATAAAAAAGTTCAAAGTATAGACCCAACTTTTGAGAACTAGGCCTAAGTCCTTAACGAAAAGTCTAAGTTTAATTTGACTTCTACTCACCCAAATAATACTCATACCATTATTATTAGGGAAAATGATATTTTATACCCATTTTGATATAATTTAATTTTAATATACTTGTTAATATAGTACTACATTTTTAAATGTCTCTAAATATAATATTTGATTCAAAAATATCTATTTTTTTAGTTTAAGTCAACTTGTAATAGTGTAATGGGCTCCATGAGTGTGCAACCAATCTCATTCTTTTACACTTTAATTTGATGGAGCATACATGTGTCTCCGAATTCACGAAATTGTTATTTGTAAAGTTGGGTCAAGAGAATATTAGTACAACACGAGAAATACTGTTAGTACAATATTTTTTTTTTGATTTTATATAATCAGTTTAAATCTAATAATTTCCAACTCATATAAGCAGTTCAATATTTTAGGTTTTGGATTACAACTTGGAAGTCTTGAAGATATTTTCGTGTATCATAGTTTAAAGGTATGTTATTACTATGTGAATATTATTATGTAACATTATATTAAACCGCACATAATTATTAATTTTTGTGTTTAATTAAATTGTATATTTTTGATATTTATTTAATGTTTTATGTTATGTCTATCGGTCAATGTTAGATAATTTTTATTTTCATACATGAAAATGAGTTTTATCATATACAAAAATAGTTAAAATTTAGCATACACGAAAATACTAAAAATTTATCGTACATAAAAATAAAATAAAATTTATCATACACGAAAGTACTTAAAAATTTATCGTACATGAAAATACTTAATAATTTTCATGCAGGAAAATACTTAAAATAATTTTCATACACGAAAATATTTAAAATTTAGCATACACAAAAATATATAAAATTTAGTATACACGAAAACGCTTAAAATTTATTGTACACGAAAATACAAAAAATCGATCATAGTATTAATATAAATTACACGTAATTTTAGGTTTTAGGCTTATAGTAATTAAACCGCACACGAAATTATTTTTTATACTAATGATGATGCATTTTCATGCTTACACTATAATTTCATCATTTTGAGCTACTTACATGAAGTATTATAATATTTATCCTACACGAAATTTCATTCAATTCAGACTTGCACAAATTTCATGATTTTTATACTATGCAAATTAATGTTAATTAATATTATATTTTATATTATAAAAAATACAAGTAATTACTGTTCGAATTAATATTAGTTAATGTTCGAATTAATGTTAATTATCGTTTTTATTTTGCCAATTTTTGTATAGATTTATCATAGTAATTATATAACTTGTAAAGTTATCTTATATTTTATTATATCCAAAACTACATATTTAAGTAATTATATCTGATGTGTTATCACATTTTATTCGTATAGTTTTTCAATTAATATTATAATTAATATTTCTTGATGTACTTTTTATTACGATTTTTGTGCACGAAAAATATTAAAATATGTAGTTGAATATTGTAACACATTATACAAGCAATATCTTTTTTTTCTTAATATTTCAAAATTATTAGAATATAGAGATGAATATTTTTTGATGTGTTTTCTGTTTTTTTTTTTTTGTAAATTTATATGGAAATATAAGTTTCATATCTGTAGTGGTTTGGTTCGGGGATTATTGGGAAAGTTTAGAGTACAAAAACGGTTCCCAAGAGCTTCTTCACCTTCAACGAATTACATTTGTTGATCTATTAGAGTCAATTCATGGACTTGTGTATGCTAACATGAATTGTTGGAGGTATGTGATCCATTCACTTGCGGAGATAAATGGAATAGTGAAAAAGAAAAAAAAATTAAGAATGATTCGAATGTGGAACGATTATTGAGTATTTTATTGTTTTTGTTTCCCTTAAAAGTATGGATTTTGGAGAATCTGAATGTATGTTGTCAAGTAAATCTCAGAATACTAGGGGTTTTATCATGAGTAGTAGATAAGAGCACATGCCCATATCCTTCATTTGACATTCTCGAACAAAATTGTGATTTTTCAAATATTCTCCTTGAATTACAAAATGACGAAACATTTTATTCGAAATAGGGTATACCAAATGAAGATGAAGTTAGGCAAGCTGGGACATCATCAGTAGATCAGTGGGCACCTTGGCCTTCATCTAGTGGTTGTGTGAACTTTGCATCAGATTGAGGTGTCAATTATATCGACTTGAATAGGTCTCTGACTACCTATGGACATCACGAGTCTACAGAAGGTGAAGAAATCTCACAACCAGTTGAACCAGAAAGAGGACCAGAACAATTATCTGATGATAATAGTGGTAATTTTATATATGATTTTAATTACTTCATAACATATTGCAATTTTAATATATATTATATCTACATGTTTTAGGTTTGACCAATGATGAGGATGAATAACCAACGATAGATGTAAATGATAACTTTAGGTTAAATGAAGAAGTCGAGAATACTATGAATGAGGAGCAACGATTGTCATATGAGGAATTCTTGACATACATTATGAGATAAGAATGGTTTATTCCAAAAGTACCATCTCATGAGCAGCCCGTCTTAGTGAACGAGCCGACCGAGCATATTTACCTGCACAAAAGTGCCACCTTTGGTAGTAAAACTAAGTTGAAAAATACGGTTGAATTTTACCATTTGGAGAATCAAGTTGAATATTGTGTGGATCGTTCTGATAAAAATAGATGTTACATGAAATACAGTAAAAGAAATTGTCCATTCATACTGAACGCACACGAGAAATTCAGCATTTGGAAAATTTCAAAGATTGTTTTACAACATACATGTTCGAGTGATTTGAACAGTAGTACACCTCATCGACTTCCACCAATTTTGATCAGTGAGTATTATGTTGAAACACTTCGAAAAGAAAATTCCAAACTAGGTCCTAGGAGCATCACTGAAAAAATGAAGGAGCGACATGGTGTACATGTTAGTTATAAAGTTGCATTGAGAGCAAAACATCATGCAATAAGGGTTGCATACGGTGATCAGAAAAAGTCATTTGCTTTGCTTCCTATGTCCATGGAGGTCTTGAAATTTTCTAATCTCAGGACATATACAGCTTTGGAAACACATGGAAATGGAAAATTTAAATATGTGTTCTATGCACTGGCAGCATCTATTCACAGATTTAAGCGATATTCACTGCCGGTTATAGTTGTGGATGAGTGTCACTTGAAAGGTCAATATAAATGTGTTGGATTTGTTGTTGTGACATAAGATGGTAACGATCAAATTTTTTCTTTAGTAGTTAGTATAGAAAGTGTGGAGAATGATGAGTCTTGGACCTGGTTGTTGAAACATGTTAGTGAAGCATTTAGATGCCCAGATCAATTGCTTATAGTGCCCGATCAACACGCCAGCATCAATAATGACATCAAGAAAGTGTACCCAGATGCAACTCATAAATTATGTTGTTTTCATTTACAACAAAATTTAGCCAAACATGGAACACATTTGGTGGGACTTTCAACAAAGCTGCATATTGTTATCAGTCCACAACATTCGATCTGTACATTTTTATTTTCTATGACTGCGAAGAAGTGTAGAATTATGTTTTATTAAAAAGTTAGAATTTTTATTGAAACATATTGTATTTACGTAATAGTAATTGTATTTATAGGTACAAATCCAATATACAAGCTTCTGGAATACAAGGTGTATTAGCTACCTTGTTCAAGGTTGGAGAACAACGATGAGCTCGAGTGAGATGTCTTGTTAAAAGATTTAACTTCATGACATCAAACACTGCTGAGACATGGAATAATCGTCTTGTTTGGGCAAGAAAGCTACATGTATGTTCTTTTTTAGAGTGTGCTCGACGAATTTCAGAAAAATGGTTATATGTGAGGAGGACTACTGCTGAAGATAGAGAAAATACTCTAACGAAGGCAGCGCATAAAAGGTTAGTTAAATTTGTGAAGATTGGTCAGCATATGCAAGTTGATAAATTGGGACGAAACAAATACAAGGTCATTGATGGGGGTAATATTTTTATTGTTGAGCTAACCCAATATAATAGCACATATTTTATTTTTCAAAGTGATCTGATATCGTGTTCGCATGCATGTGCAATAATAAGAGCATTTACAATGCTAACAAAAAAAGTGGGTTATAGTTCATTCTCTCTCCTCCACCTACCCCTCCACATCACCATTCCATTAACTATAACTCACATTTTTTAACTCCTCCAACCATATCTAAAAAATGAGTTATAGTTAACTCTCTCCTCCACCTAAAATTTAATTTGAGAATTTGTATCATCTAAAATAATTTTATAATATGAATAAAATAAATATCAATTTTTACAAATTTAGATTTTTTCAATATAGGGTAAAAAGTATCTTATAAATTTTTTTCGTCATATTTGGACGAATTATCAAAAAATCAATTTATTTTGCATTTAGGAAAATATATAGTTGTAAACAATTATTATAAATTTAGAGAAGTAGTACATCAAATTAACAACAACTTAATATAGTATTACATAAAATTGAACAAAAATTTAAAGACAATTAATTGAAAATTACAATTACAATAAGTGAAAATTACAATTACAAGCTACAATCAATTGACATAAGATTTAATGTCACTTTGATTTAGTCCTAGCACACATTTGTTGATGCATAATCAATTGCTCTGGAGTTATAGTAGATGTGTCCCTTGAAACTTGGATAAGTGGATTCAAAAAGATAATGAAAAATATAAAACCAACAAAAAACTTGGATAATTATAGATACAAATATGCAAATTTTGTAATATGAATAAATGAAACTTAACTTGGTATATTTATAGAAAAAAATAGAGCCATTTATTAACAGCCATAAACGGTTCTATTTTGACAACGGTCATAAATGGCTCTATTTTGGCAACGGCCATAAACGGCTCTATTTTGCATTGAAATGTTTATAATTTTTTCTCTTTTATTAAATTAGAAAAAAAATATTGCAAAAGCTATATAATTTTATAAAACAATCCTAAGTAAAAAATCATTAAGGTTTGATTATTAAACAATCCTGGATAAAAGCTTAATACTATAATTTTATAAACAAAAAGTGAAAAATATTGCAAAAGCTATAAAATAATTATAAAGAAAAAAAGGATACAAAAAGCGCACATGGGAGTGGCCTTTTCTGCCATCACTCGCTTATGTGGCACGTGCACTGCACGCGCCAATCATGGAGCGCGTACAGTACACGCATATTTTTTTTTGCTGGTTCAGCATGGTGAACCAACCAATCAAATCCCAATTATGAACTACCCACTTTTCCTTCTACAATGCAACATGGGTTATAGTTAACTAACTATAACCAACTATTTTTTAGCATTGTAAATGCTCTAAGGTACATATATAAAATATATTTTAACGATTCATCGACCATATTATGAGTCATGAAACATCTTGACCTTTCTATTATTATTTGTTATAGTTTTGCAAAGGAATCGTTTATGTCATATGTCGCCCTATATTACACCACTAAATGGTTGAGGAGATGTGGAGCGGTGAGGTTAATTTTGTACCCAACCCTAAAGATTGGGTGGCGTCAGATGAAATCCATAATTAATTATGTAGAGCACCCAACAAGCCTAAACAAACGGGATGATCCAAAGAAAAATGGATTCCTTTTGACCGTTCCAGAAGATGCAGTCGATGCGGCCGTACCGACCATAAGAGAGCAAGATATATTGAATGTGTGCCTATGTAGTATGACTATCGAGATGATCAAATCGAGAATGAATGCATTTGCCCCTACAATGATAAAGGCATCAGAAGGATGAAAAAAAAATTCTATTTGTCAGTCAGAAAATCATACGAGAAAAAAGTGTCCGATTTATTTGGCGTCAACAACTGGGTGAAATGACGATGTGTTATAGTCATATGTGTACTGGAAACTTTTATATGTCCATATTATGTGTAGGTGGCTCCCAACTTGTCAGCTAATCGAATTGATTTTTCATTTCACGTCATATGTATTAGTATCACGATATAACATTTTTTTAATAGGTATCAGGTCAATGTTATTTGAAAAAAAATTATCACAAATTTCTTAAAGATATAAAGTGAAAACGTGGATCCGTAAGCAAAAATAAAGTGAAAAACCATCTGAGATAAAACCTACTCAAGCAGCTCAACGGTATCAACATCCGCCAACACTTATACAATGTGAATGCAAGATCATGCCTAATCTGGAATATTTCCTTAACAATGTCTGGTCTAGGAAATATGTAGTTAATACAACTCTCGATCGCCTTCAAAGCCCATATGCCACAGCTTGTTGGATTGTCCTACTGGTAACAAAATTTAGACACGGTACTCTCGAGGTTAACCATCGTTGGGCAATAGGACATGATGGGTAACTTATCATAAGATCTACAATGGTGTAACAATCTCTGTCAAATCCGATGAATAGGAATAGTCCATCGGTATCGGAGCTTTTCAACATCCTTAGTCCAATTATATCGAAGACTATCGAACAAAACTAATGTGTGGTTTCGTACACTGAATTTCACCGCCACCCAATGCCAGTCTAAATTAAGCATCATAAATAGCTAAAATTGAAAGAAAATTTTGTATATTTACAATCCTTATAATGACGTAAATTATAAGTTATAAAAAATACCTTGTTTGTCTTTTGCCACCATGGCTTGATATGTTTCCACTTCAGTGTCTTATTACAAACATAAGGTACGAGACGATCTAGATCTTCAGGTGAGAATTCCTCTTACACTCCTTCAATGTAATGCATTTCGGGGTCATCATTTGTATGCTTAGCGTTCCAAATTTCCTTGCACGTTTCCTATAAGATATAAAAAAATGTAAGTGTGTATAAGTTCTAAAATTTGATTTTAATATTTAACAAAATATGTACTTACATTGAAATTGCAATCTAATATCTGTACGAACCCCTTAATGGAGGCATTGATTCCACAATCAAGGTATTTGGGATGGCTCTGAAGTATACCAAGATATGCATCAATGACCTAAAAGAGTTATACACAAGATAAGAAAACAAATCGAAAAAAGCACAATATACACATATATGTAAACAATCTACACAAATACGTAACCTCTCTATCCAGTTCACCATTCGAATCCATAATGTCTGTAAAGAATTATGTTCCAACGGGATAATCGATACCAATATTTCGCTTGAAATAAAGACCGTTCAGATGGTTAGATCTTTTAAAGACAATAAAGAATTAAAAATGAAGACATGATCCGTAAAACATCCGAAAGGTATAGTTCTCATTTATCAGTTGCTTCCCTAAGTTCGAACCATAATAAGAAGTCCTCCATGGAATGATCAACCCGCCTAGTCAATATAACTGTGAAAGGACTTTGTAAGTAACGAGACCTTCTACTCAGGCAAACTTCACATATATTGACACTTATGATCAGAATATCTGGTACATCTGTCTCTGCATCTGTCATGCACGTGATCTTGTGGCTCAGGAATGGGTGGTGAAGGGTGTGAAATGGCCTGTCCAAACTACAATGTCTGATAAGAAACAATTGCCAAAAATTGATCGACAATAGGTGTACAAGTCTCAGAACCCGACAGATGTGATTCTGATGGCTAACTCTCCCAAGATGCATCTGATGGAGCATCACACTGATATCTGGATGGGTCGACATGCTAATACGTATATGGACCCTCACACTGATATACATCAGGATAATAATGTGAAGATTTATGTGGACGATCGTATTCTGGAAAAGTGCGATGAAAAGCAGATGGACGATCGTAACAATATCTATCAGAGGGACCTATCTGATGTCCAAAAAAAGTCTGCAGCTACTCATAAACAAGCCCTGAGATTTGACACTCTAAACGCTTGTTCTCATCCCTAATTATGGTCTGAAGATGTGAAAACTATCTATCAAAATACGAGTTCATCTGTGCAAAATGATCATTGAGCACACGAGTGAATCTGAAGAACAACTCGTCATATTTAGATGCGGTCCTAGGATCCATAGCAACCGGAGGAGCTGTATCATGTGATGAAGAAGACATCACATGAGCCCGTCGTCGAGGTGTTTGATGCCTGATCGGACTAGCAGCAATAGATGAGTCATACATATCTGTAGGTGGGTGCATCGATGAAGAGCCATGAAAATTTTCATGCATCTCCGGCATGTGGTACTGCTCAATACTATATTCAGATGGCAAGTTAGCCCTACCCATATAATCCACATCAAGTTGATGAGAAAAAGTTGTGGATGTCATTGCCTCAGTGACTGGAAACGTAGTCACTCAAGTACTTCATCGACCTCTCACACTGCTTGATGAAGCATCTCCCTCTGATGGGCGTGTTGGACATGTGTGTGCTCGTTTGGAAGAATCAATGTCTACCATTGGAACACTATGCTGGGCAGGATATAACTCAGCAAGAGGCCTACGACCACGTTAGTGCTCAGGAAGCTGCACACCGGATGACAGCTCCATATCAATGAACTGCCAATATGACTGACACTCCTCCTCAAAAATAGGAACAAGGGTCTCGAATAAGTCAAGGTGTAAGATAACACAAAAATTAAGATAAAATGGGGTTATTTAAATGCAATTTTCATTACAAAATTGTGTCATATAAATTTACATAGTCATAAATACTTCAGCATCCAATATCTTGTTTGTAACATTAATGGTGGACTTCATCAAACACCACTTCAAACATCGAGGTATATGACATGGTGTGTCAAACTTTCGTGCAGCAAATGTACCCGTCAGGGGAATGGCCTCGTAAGCCTAAATTTAGACAAGATACTCACGCATCTGCTATCGTAGAATAGAAATGGGCAACAGTGTTAGATAAGAGAACTTCCCCCATGGAAAGCTCTCTCATCGCTCCTCCTGATCCACTAAATCTCAAACCCACATATCCACATGGGTCTTTCCAAAATCGACTACAAAAATTATACAATACACTATGAGAATTTTAGCAATCTTCATAACATCCTCCTAATACTAGCGAAACTCTCCATTAATGAATCGAATACAAAAATCTGAAAGCTTCGCCTTAAGAGAACCATCAACAACTCGAAAGTATATTCCATTTTTATGTGGAGTACGCCAGAGGGGTTGAAATCTGAATCACCAAATCGTAAACCTGTCACAAGAGAGAACTCCCTCCTCAAGAATCGACAACATTGTGATCCGATGTGGAACCATCTCTCATGCTCATTCGAATGGATCCTATATCGTACCTCTTAAGATACGAGGACATGCAGCAAAATCTTACACAACTCTACTTCAGTCGTCCAATACAAGAAGTGGCCGAATGACGTCGTACAAAAATGACGCAAACAATCCCTACCTATGGATGAGAGCTCCATCTTGATATCTTCTAATATATTCAACCGCATATACCTATTAATGTAAGTCTGACGACCCGGACAACCCTCGCAGACCCAAGCCCAATCCAACTAAAATATGCAAAAAATATCAATTATTTCTAATAAAATTATTTCTTATTTCAATTTCTAACAAAAGTCAATATTGATGTATAGATTCAGCTAACTTTTTAATCAATGATGAAATAATACAATAAATATATTTTATAAAACAATAATTAGATTTATATGTATTTCATTGAAATTTTTTAACTCAATAACAATTTTCACATCAAATGTATAAAATAAAAGATTTATTACATTTGTATGTATTTCATTGAAAGGTTTTATGGCGTGATTAGAAATAAAAAGAAAAAAATACGAATTAAAGAACAAAAAACAGAACATTCAATTTCATATACAAGGTCAAATTGGTATTTTTGTGTAGGCTTTCACGTTGGTATTTTCATGTAGGGGTACAAAGTTGTTATTTTCGTTTAGGGGTACACTACTCAATATTTATTTTCGATATTTTTGTGTACGGCTAAAAATTAGTGATTTTTGTGTAAGGTTATTTTTGATATGTTCGTGTAAGGTTATTTTGGTTATTTTCGTTAAGTTTCGTGATGTGGATAGGACAAAGGACCCGTTAGATATAAAGATCTAAGAACCCAACGTATAAAAATAAGCAGCGGATCTTCCCAAATCGATAATCTGATTTGATCTTACTTAGAGCTAAAGAACCTTGACCCGTTGGCTATATATTCAGCCAAGAACCTCGGTATGATGAACGCCACAAGATCTTGCTCAAATGATCTTGATAAGTTCTTGATAAAATGAAAACCTCATAAAGAGAGAATTCAACACATAAAACTTAAGCTTAGTTTTTGTATTCAAAGATGTGATGATCTTTTACAAGTGATGATCATAAGTCCTATTTATAGGCAAGAATAATGACTTTTAAGTTCCTACACTAATACCTATCACTTGTATTAAAAAATGGGGGCTTTACTTAGTCAATATTGTAGGCTTCCTTTGTAGTCAATATTGGAGGCTCCACTTGTGTTCAAAAATGGGGGCTTTACTTAGTCAATATTGGAGGTTTCCTTTGTAGTCAATATTGGAGGCTCCACTTGTGTCAAAATTGGGGGCTTTACTTGTAGTCAATATTGGAGGCTCCATTTGTGTTTAAGTCCAATTTAGCATTATGTGATGTCCAACCCAATAACATTCATCATTGTGTCTCCTTTGAACTTCTCTTGCACATTTTCTTTAATTTTAGCAACAATGTTCATCAAGGCCTCTTTAAGCTTTGGGTCTTCTTGCACAATCAAAGGGTCTTTCTTTCTTGCATGATTGTGCATGGATGGATCTCTATCATTTCGGAATTTTCGTGTAAGCCTAAAAAATTGGGATTTTTGTGTACGAGTTCAACTATAATTTTTGTGTACGTCAACAAGTTCTTGAGCTACCAATTTTGGGGCAAAATAACTATATTTTTCTATTCCAATTTTGAGCAAAATAACAACTCATAAATTAAATCAAATCCAACAAGCCTCAACTAGCAACAATATTTTTGTGGGAACTATTTCAATATCGCAGATTTCAAATTTATCTACTCAACAATATATACTCAACTACCACGAAAATAATAATATCATAAACATAATAAATTACCACGAAAATTGATAAACTTCAACTACTCGAACATAGTAATAACATGAACATAATATAGCATACACGAAAATTTCAAACAATGATAATATCATAAATGCATATTTTCGTGTATAAAATTCAACTACCAACAATCAAGCAATTCGAAATATATTACCACTTTAATACTGTTATAAAACTAACCTCTTCGGCCATCGTTCGTACACGAAAACTACTGGACAAATTGCAGTCTCCTCTCCACTCCACCGTCGTAGATCTGCCGCCGCTTCACGATATTCCGGCGACTAGGGTCGGTCACGCCTTTTTTTCAATTTCGGTCGATGACCTCAGAAACTGTTTGTTCAATTGATTGATAAACTCACGAAAATGAGGTTTGTTCAATTGATTGATGAACTCATAAAAATTGGGTATACATGGAAGGAAATTTTCAAAATTGAAGGGGTGAAAAAGTGTGGGGAATCGATCACGCAAAGGTAAAAAAAAAATTGATTACACACTCGTGGGACCCATTATACTATTGTAAGTTGACTTGGATTAAAAAAATGAGTATTTTGGGATCACATGTTATATTTAGGGACATTTGAAGATGTATTACTATATTGATGGATATATTAGGATTAAATTATATCAAAATGGGTATAAAGAATCATTTTCCCATTATTATTAGTAGGACATTTGTGTTAATGGGTATGTGTTATTAACATTTATTGTTATAGGTGTCACATAGCACATACTTATCTTACAAATATTTATATTTTTAAAACACACACTTACATCAATTAATATCTCATACTTTTGTTTTTAATTACAAAATATTAATAATTATTATTTGTGCATGTGTGCTTGTGTCTAGAGAATGTTTTTTTTTTTTTTTTAATACAAGAATTGTGTTATTGCAGGAGACGAATGTATTGGTATTTGTTTCAAGAACACACCTTTTATAGCTTTCACAATTAAATATGGTTAATAATATGTAAATTTAATCTTGGTGAGAATCAAACTCAAATCAGTCAAAAATTCAAACTCAACCCGATGTGAATAAGATTAAATCAATTTGAGATTATTTTATCAAATTATTTGAGGCTCCGTGATTTGAAATCCATCAAAATGACTTCAAAATTAATTTAAAAAAGAAAACGATGGATTTCAAATTCACGTCTATGCAAACACCACCGATGGATTTATAACATGGATTTCAAATCCCTCCTTAAATCCACATATCCTAATGCACCATTAAATTGCAATGGATTTTACATTATTTTTAATATAATTTAATCAAAATCGAAAACTAATCTAAAATCAAGGTGTGTATCTTGTGAGACCATCTCACACGTTTCTCATGCAGTGAAATAGGTAAAGATCATATGAAATAGTTCAATGATAGTCAAACCTTTAACTCAGAAAACTTCATCTCTTATTCTTCTCCGACTTCATTTCAGCTACTCACTACCATCTCCATTGCAGTACATGATTGCTTTGTAACATGTGTCTGAACTTTGAATTCTGAATATTTTAAAATATTTTCACATATACTCACAAAGTGATACTTTAATGTATAATAAACGATCGATACTTCAACATATAATGAGTTATATTCTAATATATAATCAATAATAATTTTAATGTACATACCATTCAAATGTGAAGCATTGAAGTAAACATTAATGTATATAAAGTATGCTTTAACATACATTAATTCAAATATAATCAAGTTTGTACTATATATGTTGGTCATGAGAACTACATTGACTTGTATTAACAGAGATTGATTTTTGTATAACATTATAGGACTTTAGCTTACAAAATGAGATTTATGAAATTGTCTTTTACAAATCGTTCCATCCCAAGTTTCAAATTTTACAGAAGGTAAAAAATATTATAAATTGATTTTTTATATTTGTAATATGTATTGTAGGTTGTATACTTTTAAATTTTTAGTTTATACTTATTTTAACGTATTTGAATTGTAATTTCTAATTTTTAGAAGTAAGTATGCATGAATGTAATTATGTAAGTTCTAATTTTAAATCTAAATCAATTTTTCTTTTTTTTCCAATTCTACTTTTCATTCAATTCGTTAACTCAAAAATACTGTTATTTAGTAACATATTATCATTTTATTTTCAAACACAAATGCTAGTATTATCATCTTATATTATTGTCAATTGACATGATGGTGAGGAGGTGCAACTCAATAATCATGGATTGGTTAATTAGTTTGTGAGATACATAGTCTTAGGGTAATTCTATTCGCAATCATAATTTACGATCATTTGACATATAAAATATCTATTTTATCCTTAAAATTCATTTTTACAACCCCAATTTTGTATCTTCTTTTTTCTTGGCCTAACCATCACCATCTTTTCATCTTGTTTAATCATCTTCTCGAATTCATAATAATTTACAACCTCCATTCTTTTTATGCTTGATAATGTTTTTAAACGTGATCAAATCATTTTGATCTGGCAAGTTTCATGAAGAAGAAGCAAAAGATTTGATCTAGCAAGTTTCATGAAGAAGAAGCAATTATAGTTGAAGAGAGGATTCAAAAGGATGGCCGCTTCGAATCAGAAAAAATTGAAAGGGAAAGAAAAAAAGAGCTACTAACGCGCACGTCTTCGATCACTTGGAATAATTACTTCATTCGATCAATAATGTTGTTCACGCTAATTTTTTTACTTTTTCGAAAAAAGAATTGGTGAATCAATGATATTAAACAAAAATATATTAGTCAAACAATCGATAAGTAATCGATAATAGGAATATCAGAAGAAATTAATGAAAATATACTAAGTTCTTTTCATAATAATGATAGATCAATGAAAAATTTACAAATCAAGAATTAATATTTTCAATAATTTGTGTTGTGTTCCATTGCTCTTCGTCAAACATCTTCATCATTTTTATTTTTAGATATGTCTATTATCAATCAAAGATTGAATAATTTTTTCTTTAACTGTAGTATCCGTAAACTTTTATTAAATAAACCTAAACTTTAGTTTTAATTAATTAAAATTAGAAACATGCAAACTAAGCTAGAGAGTGGCATCGACACCTCCTGCTAATTAATTAATACACTTGGCAAGTTCTACTCATTCCTAACACACTTGGCAATTTTTGGCAAATGAAGAAAATGTAATTAGCAAAGAAATTCATAAGCAAAGAAGTAGGAAAAAGAATTGTAAACTTCCATTTTCTCTCATCTCTCTCTCTCACTCCCTTCAAAAACCGCCACCATCACCGTCGCTCTTCTCTCTCAAATCGGCGAGTTTCCGGCCAAAAAATCGTCCAATCAAGGTATAATTCCGGCAAGCCCGACATGAATTCGGGCTCGGGTCTCTAACCGGCCTTGGTTACCTCCTTCTCTTCCCCCTATACCCTCTGCTGCTGTCCCTGTTTTGCTGCGTAGATGCCGGCGCTCGGTCGCGCCGGCGAGTCGAGTGGGGAGGCGTGGTGGCCGGCGCTTGTAGCGCCGGCGGAGTTGATTGGGGGCCGCCGCAGCTAGCGGCGGCGAAACTGGTGGAAATATGTATATATATATATAAAGCTGAATGTATATCTATATATATGGAAATTGTGTGCTGATTTGTTGGGTTGGGGTTGAATTGGAGAGGAAGCCGGCGCCGGTTGCGCCGGCGGGCTGGAGGAGGAAGGCCGCCGCAAACAGCGGCGGCGAGGCTGGGAAAAATATGCTGTATATATGTATGTAAAGTGTGAGAATATGTGTTCTGTGTGTATGTGAGTGTATTGTGGGTGTAGTTGGTGTGGATGGGGATGTTGCCGGCGACTGGGTCGCCGGAAGAGGTGGTGGCGAAACGGCAGCGGCACGGAGACGGGTTGGGCGCGGCAGATTGGAAGTTGGGGCAGGGGAGGGCTGTTTTGAAGGGCTGGGGGTGATTTTGGGGATTTTTGCAACTTTAGGGACTTAATAGCAATTTTCAGGTTTAGAATAATTAATAATTGATCCCTGAGCTTTTGGAGCATCACAGTGTAGCCCTGAAATTCTGGAGAGTTAACATATTAACCTCAAAACTTGCTGGAAATTTACAGAATAGTCCTTACAACCCTAGAATTTATGGTATAAACCCTAAACCCTATAGAAACTATCGATGCAACCCTAGGTCTCGATAGAATGACGAAAAATAATCCCTAAAATTTATAGAAAATTATATCTTGACCTTAGAGTTCCATAATTTTATATCCTATGTCCTATCATATTATGAAATGATTGTTCGATCTTAAAGTGCCATAGGATAGGACAAAACGAAACTTTTAAGCGAGCAAATTTTAAAATAATTCTCAATAAACCCTAATTAAATTTAGAAACCCCAGCTATAGATTATTTCTCGAGAATTTATTCTATTTATAGGCTTTTATAGATTTTAAGATATTTAAGTCAGAAAAATGAATTATATTTTTACTCTCTGTAGGAAGTTCACGTGGAGGATCGAGTTAGAGCTTGTACCGAGGGTTTTGCAGGACTTTTTGCGTAATCTCAAGGTGGGGGGTAAAAATCCTTTTATGATTTAAAAATCGTACAATTTCATGAAAATTATGTGACTACGTGATTTAATTTCAGTAATTATGTGATGATATTTTTACTTAAATTCCTACTATTACCTGATCTACTTTCGAATAAAGTATACGACTTTGAAAGTTATTGATTTCAAGTATCCCAATGGAAATGGTTCAAAGGATGAAAGTCGGGATAATACCCGCTAAGAAAAGGTTTTCTGAACTTATGTGTTATGTGAATTATGTGGCCAACGTGAACGTGTTCAATGTGTATTATGTGAATATGTGGAACTTTTATGTGAAATTTACCTGCGCATGCGTGTGCCACGCCAAGTAGGGTAATTCCTTTTTGGAAACCCATCTACAGGGGATATTCTTCGGAATTCCCAACGCTATAGGGGTGTAACAGCCCAAACTCGGGTCGGCTTGGGGCCCTGATAGGTATTCTTCGGAATCCTATCCACAGTGTGCCATTGGGGCTCTTCAGGAGTCTACAACGTGTATTTTATGAAAAATATGCAAATTATAGTATGTGTAATTATTTATTTAATATCTTTCCCTCTCCCCACTAAGTGTTCTTTGACACTTACCCCTTTTATGTGTTATTTTACAGAAAGCTTGAATGGCAAGGAAGGGTGAACAGAAATGCTGTTACTTTTGCATATGTAAATAAATATAGCTCTGTATATGAATATTCTGCATTTCTGAAACCCTGAATATGTTCGGAACAAAGGCTGTGCGTTTTGACATAAACATGATCGTTTTCTACATTTGGTTGATATAGATCTGAAATGTTTCTATCAGATAATTCTAGAGCTTGCTTATTTTGAATATTCAACTGATTAGGTTTTTGCTGGACGCCCTATGATCGAGCTGCGTATACTCTGTTTTAAAAAAAAAATTAAATTAAATGAATTATTACTCGTGTTTCTATCTTTTATGGAAATGGGACGTGACATTAACGAAAAAGAATGGAGGTTTCAAATTGTCATGAATTAAATAAGATGATAGATTGTGAGAAGAAAAGAACAAAATATGAAAGATGGCAGTTACTATGATAAGAAAAACCTAGATCTAGAATTAGGGTTGTAGAAATGAATTCAAGGATATAATTGGAATTTTAAAAATAAAATGAGTGTAGTGAGAAATGTTTAGGTTGTGAATAGAATCATTCATGGTCGTTTATTGCAAGGGTAAAAGAGACAAATCATAACAATTTACTCATTAATGCTTAAAATATTAATGTACAAACCCCTACTTTTCCACTCTAAATTAAATAAAATCCTACTTTGTATATAAAATATGGGCCGATTAATGGTAACATTTACGCGTAGAGATTAGTCAAATTAGGCTGAGTGCAATTATCCTTGTTTATAGAATTTCAAATGTTCCACGGTCTTAATTTTACTCATTAATTTATTTATTCACACAAAAGCATATATATATGCTCCTATTTTGCTTTTAAAAAAAAATATAATAAAATGCTCCTATTAGATGAAAGTGGACAGATAAAGATTTTGTAATTTTGACCATTATATTTTAGCTTTTTTATAATCAATTCCACGATTAGGATAACATTTTAATTTTTTAAGTTGTTAACATATACATTGTGGAATATGCTTGTATTAATTGACTAGATTTGAGAATGGAACCACTGAGGGTCAAAAGGGAACAAATTTTTTTATTTTGCTCACAATTTATACATAAACCACTAACCTCTAACATGATTTACAATATAATTTATGAATTGTGATTGTTACGACCCAATAAAAATCTAACATGTATGTATGATACAACATGAAAAAGATATTTAGGTCGGGTCAAAGTCAAACCATAAAGCCGTTTAACTAGCTAATTATTTTGTAATTTAAAAATAATCTAAGGTTAATTTGATGAAAAATAAAACAAATATATTCATGTGAAAATAAAATCATTTTAATACCGTGGTGCTAAAATTTATATATCACGTGTGAAAATTAGGTCTGAACCTTAAATGATACCCACCTCTTTGCCATCTAGAATATTGATTCCTGCGCGTGGGACAATTTGGACCATCAATTATGTTGTTAGAAACTGAGATTTAAATCTTAAATTGTATCAAAAAATAGTAACAAATTGATGTACTTTTCGTATGTGTCGAATCACTACTTTTTAAAATTTTGCTTTTCTAAGAAGAATCCATTTCTACTTTTATGATTTACTTTTTTAATTTTTTTTGTTTTCAATGCTATGTACTCCTTGACCCACTGATTCACAAATATAGTATTCAACACTATTTAGTTTTTTAATATATATTCAATTTATTAAGGAAAAAAATTCATAAATAAAATTAAACATATGTATACAAGTTTTGAAGCTTTACTTGAAACTCAATCACTAAATTTATTTATTTATTTATTTATTTATTTATTTATTAAATGAAATCGAGCTGGTCTGGAAGGTTGGGTTAACGTTAAAATAAGTTTAACTACTAATTAACACGATTATGTAATTAATCTATAATATTAATCTTACAATGTCATTGTGGATTATTTATACTGTCAAATCAATAATACTAATAATATTATACAACAATTAACAACTTACGAGAAAGGATACTATTAAGATATTGAGGAATATGAGGTTTGACTTTTGACTAGGGTTTATGGTTGTGTCTTGTGTGAACAAAGATAAATGCTTCTAGATAAAACGTGTAGAGAAGGTTTACTCGTGTACTAGTCTAGGAAAGTCGCATTTTGTTTAGTTGACAAATCATAAATTAATATTGTCTTTTATATGAAATTTCTTTTAGTAACTTTAAACAATTGGGTGCATAGAGATAGATGGATTGAAGAATCGTCATTTATGGCAGCACGACTTTAGCACTATCACTTTTATTAGCTAATCGACTACCTCATGCTTACGAGCTCAGTGACGCTTCACTCTAATTCTCATTCACCTTTCATTTAAAATACACATTGATGTTAATTCTATGCACTTTATTTTATTAGTTACATTAAAATAAGAAATATTAAAAAAAAAATTGATTTACAGAGATTTTTCCAATTGCAGTGAGCTGATTATTAAGATAGAATAAAACTTTTGTCTCACTCTCTTATTGATTTAATTTTGTAACACATATTAACTCATAATTTGATATATATATATATATATATATATATGGATTTAAATTGTGTGTAGTAGAATTTTGTTTCACGAAATTATATTCATTTAAAATAGAATGTTTTTGTGATAAAATATTGTAAGTGATATAGTGAGAATCTTAACTAATATATTGAGTAACTGCAAAATAATATCTAAGATTTATATGATCCAACAAAATACATATTGAAATTAAAGCACGTCATAAATGATTGAAATAAATTAGAGAAGATTATGACTTGGAAGTAGCAATTAGTTACATTTATTTGACTTACTTTTCAATCAAGAAATCAAAACTGTCTATTTCCTTGAATTTTCCCTCACAACTAATATTGTCAAGGGAAAATGGTATATTGTCAACCTTGATAGCAAGTCAAACCCACAACTATCATCAAATATATATATATTGATACATTCTAGCATCTTTTATCTCATTAATATCAACAACAATTCAGTACTGCCAATTAACCATGATGAAGAGGAGTAGAGATGGAGAGGCTGAGGACATCTCCGCCATGGCCAACTGTCTGATGCTGCTGTCCTCCGCCGCTAGCGGCGGTGCCGGAGGCAGCGGTAGAGATTATTCATCGTCACGTGTATTTACATGCAAGACGTGTAACAAGCAATTCACGTCGTTTCAGGCGTTAGGTGGCCACCGTGCCAGCCACAAGAAGCCCAGGATGGCCGCCGGAGATGATCTCCGGCCGCCGTCATCGCCGCCGAAGCCGAAGAGCCATGAATGCTCCATTTGTGGACTGGAGTTCCCATTAGGTCAAGCCCTGGGAGGCCATATGAGGAGGCACAGAGCTGCCGATCAGAACCACCAGCAGGCGGTGGCGCCGCCGCCGTTGTCCATTTTTCCGGTGATGAAGAAACCTAGTAGCAGGAGGGTTTTTTGCCTTGATTTGAACTTAACTCCATTGGAGAACAAGTTTTTCTTGATTGCTTCTTCTCAGATTTAATTAAAGCCTTTTTTATTCTTTTTTTTTTTTTTTGTCCAGAAAATCATTTTGTTACCCTCATTTGTTCATTTGTTATAATATTTATATATTAAACGATGTATTATTGTACATGATTTTAGAATCATCAATTGTTTTAATTATTTTTTCTTGGATGCGGATTAGAAAGAATATTTGTTTAAATTGATTTGTTACACATTTGATGTTCTTGAATGAAGAGTCATAATTTTATTTTATTTATTTTATTAATGGTTATTTTGTATATTTAATTAAATTAAAGAGTTCGTACATATAATAACTCGTGAAGATGGAGGCAGGGAGTGATCTTTTTTTGTTCCTCCTTATTTTAGGAATTTTCATATGTAGTTTTGACATTTAGTAATTGAAATTGGCCTTTTATGAAGAACCCAAAATAGTTTTTATTAGTGATTTCTCAGCTTCGAAATATTGAATAATGCAGTCTAAAGAATATATATATATATATACATATTTCAATCAAATTTTAATTATTGAAGTGGAATAAGAAATTATGATTTTTTATCAGAATAAGAAATTATCAACCAAACTAGCCTGAAAACGTTCAAATAATAATATTGGGACCCGAGAAGAAGTATAATATATACAAAACATGTACGGTAAGGTACAAATTGAGTTTGCGACTTTATCAAAAACAATATTAAAATTCAAGATTACATAATTATTAATTAATATTGTTTATAATATTAATAAACAGTTAGAAATCTGCAGCCATTTGTTCTTTGGATGATACAAGTTGTTGAATTATAAGATTTTGTAAGTTTATATATACTCATGAATTATGTCACTCACGCAGTCATGCTCATCACATACAATATTGTTTATTAGAAGTATTTTGAATGGGAACATAATCAATACTATTACTATTAGGTTGTCAACTTGTATATCAGTCAAGTGGCCTACTTTTCAATTAAAAATAAAAAGTAAAAGATAAAGAAAAGTCAAATTATCTAACTACTAAAGAAACCTCTTTTACGATGTATGTTGCTAGTAGTGAATAAAGTAAACAATATGAGAGTTTTGTGTCTACATTTAAACTCTTTTACGTGTGTATTCACGCATCTTCTGGAGAATATAGTTTTCTTATTTTTCTTCCACAATTTTGATGAATTATCAAAAAAAAGGTTCTTATTAACTAGTACAATAGTGCAAAAAGAACTGATGTGATGATAAATTTATTTTTATTACCTCTATTATGTCTTATTAACTATAATAAGTTTGTCATTTTATTGTGGTAGAAAAATATTTTATTTTATTTATGTGATAGAAAAATAAATCACTGTACTTGTGGTAGAAAGTGATGCTTTCCCATTTAATAATTATGTAAATTTTGATGTATGTAGTTATTTATTAATGTTAATATCATAGTTTCCTTTGCTTATTTCATGGAAGTGTAGGTGAAGAAAAAGAAAAGAATCACAATGTTATCATTCTTATACAAGCTTAAAGGGATTGCAAATTAAAAGAAAAATTTATAATGTATGTACTTGTAGCTAGTAGCATTTTAGTAGTTGCAAGAAAAATGAGAATCAGTCTTCAAGAAGTTCACAATCAATTCTTCGAAAACTAACCCTCTGTGCATTCAAATCAAACCCCACATTATAGTATTGTTGTGCCAAAACTCCAATTAAATTCTCACTAGATTCAACAATCATCATGCAAAATGCAGAGCCATCTATAGTTCTCTGAAACACACTTGCCACATCCATATCTATGTCAGCTCCTTCTGCTAGATGCAATGTCACTATTGGGAATCCTTTCAAGTCCCTCGCCAAATCCCCCTTATAGCATAGATGGTTTTCGGCATTTATAACTTTAGCCGGCTTTACGACACCTTCCATCAACCTCTCGACCTCTGCCACGAGTGGCTTGTATGCGCTCGTCCTCAGCTTCGTATGTGTGGTGCCTGAGTCTATTACAACGTTGTAACGAAAATCCAATGGATTGAAAGATAGTTGCTTCTCTCCCACACTAATCCCTTCAATGGACACTACATAGTGGGAATTGATTTGCATTGGAGTTGAATCCCCTTCAAGTATAGCCCCATCACCTAGTATGAGTTGGTTGTACACATATTGGGTGTCTCTTATATTACCTATGCAATAGGAGAATTTGTTGCCCATATGATTGACGAGATAGTACTCGTTGGGGGCCTCGAGTCCAAGAATCCCGTTCCAATAAGGTGGCACATTGCCACGAGCCATGAGGGAGCACCCGAACATCACATCTGGCACGCGGACAGTGCCTCCCGTGGATGTGACAAAAGTGAACTTCTCCAACGCGAGGAACCCACTGCTCGTTGAGTCATCCTCGTAGGTTATGGTGTAAGAGCATTGAGATTCTTGCTCCTCATGAATGCCATACGCAAAACTCTGGCATTGAGGAGAGTTGATTGCTAGCTTTTGGTAGGTCGATGACTTCTGGGGGTCGAGTACATTGTTGCACCCATTGCAAGGGGTGCAACGGACCCACGTTAGTTGGCTACCTGTGTCCATTGCAAGGAGCTGTGGGACCGGAGGTTCGCCAATCGATATGTTGACAAGAAATATGCTCCCATCTTCCATTGGCATAAGAGGAGCTCTAATGTCATCATCTAGAGACAAAGAGTACTTGTTTTGTTGTGAATAATGAGACAAGATTGAATGACGATGTATGAGGCGAAGAGAGAGCTTAGTACTTTTAGCTTCTAACGGTGAAGTGGCAATGAGATTGTGAAGAGTGAGAGCTAATAGAGCATAAAGCTTGCAAGTATAAGCCATGGTCTTAAATTTGTTAAAATTTTAAGGAGATAAAAGCCATCTTTTTAAATCAATACAGCTACCTAGATTTCAACAATATCATTTCCACCATTTTCTTGTAAACATACCAATATGTTATCAACAAAAAAGCTGAATTTTAACAAGATTATATGCATGTTTATCTTGTCAAATGATTATTAGTTTCAGCTTAGATGCACAAACAAACAAGTCATTCCAAACGTAAGTGAATGGAATGTGTGTGTGTGTGTTTTATCATATAGTATGAAAATTAATATACTGAGATATTTAAAAGAGAAAAATCCTTAGAAGAGTCGAAATTAAAAGTTGTACTATATCATATCCAAAACAAAACTGTCCCCTAAAATAGGATTAGAGGCCACACTCCAACGCCATCGGTGACATTTGATAATATTTGTACATAAAAATAATTCCCCAAAGTCAGAAAAAAAAAAATGGGGATCCTTCTCATAATGTCCTAACCTGAATTTACTAATTCCGATTACGTAAAGTAAATAAAACACATCCAAAGATCAGTCTTCCGCCTGATATCAGCAAGTAATAAAATACGAAAAAGCTTAGCCAAGTACAATAAAATACCTCTGTGTTTTGATATAAGATTCAGCACTCGTTTAAGCTTTCTTCTTCTCTGCACTCGCTATTACCACCTGTTGTTTCTTCCTCCAAGCTGGCATCTTACCAGGAAATGCCCACCTCAAAAACCTTTCCCACGTATAGCAAACAATGAACGTAAGGAAAGCCCAGATCATCAGCTTGTTCCTCAATTCTCTAGGCAACGGGACCAACTTCAGCCAATCGTTCAAATCCCTGAATAAATCAGAGGTGATGACAGTGAAAAACCCAACAGCACCAACAAGGGCATACAAAAAGGGTCTGTTCTGTGAGATGCTCTGATTGAAAGGATGGCCCATATAGTTAACAGCAAAAGTAGCAACTTGTAGCATCATTCCCACCATGTAAGAAACGGTATTCACGAGATTTGGATGAAATTCTGAGTCCGGCTCGATACATTCATCCGGCATGTACTTCTCGGCCTCATTCACTGATGATATCAAGAAGAAAATGTGAACAGCAAACTGACCAAGGAGAGAGAGAAAAACGTACGAGCAGAATATATTTGGGTGCGGTCGCTCAGCTGAAAGGGTTTGAAGTGGGGAGGCATGTGAGATGAACAGAAAGAAGGCAGCTGTGAAAACCCCACTGATTGTTGCCTGAACATCACCCAATTTCACACCATCTAAGTACATTACACTGAGGACATAGGCAGTGGCGAGGCAGTTAAGTCCGAGAATCTTGAACATTTGGAGTGTCGTGACGAGGGTGCTACGACCCTGACGAATTATGTCGATAGTTGGAGCAACCGAAGCATGTTTTGCTGTAAATGGTGATGCCATTGAGGCATCTCCTAGCTTAACGACTGGAGCAGATCGACCATCACCATCCTCGTTTAGCTCATCCATTAGTTTCTTCAGCTTTTGACGTTGCATCTCGGCAGCTGTCAGATGACGGTTTGCAGCTTGATTGCTAGAAGACTCCAACTTTGACACAGTCCGGCTCTTTGAAGAAGTTTCGGCATTTCCACTTGCAGGCTTAAGTTTCTTTGCTTTACCAGATTTGTCGGTTTCACTTTTCGATGCTTGAGAGGAAGACTTGTCATTTTTTCCCGGAGGAATTGCATTGAGTAGAGCTACCCCAACATTTGCCTGTGAAGGAAACAAGTACACCATAATACTTTATCCAATATCAACCAACAATAAGAAGGAAATCTCTCATATGTCTGGATGGTTTTGCAAAACAAGGACTTCAATTGTTACTCCATCCAAATTTCTTACTAAAACACAAACACAAATAATGAGAATAGCAATAAAACAGTCAGAGAATCTACATAATAGGAGCAAAATATTCGTTCAATTACATAACCCTCTAACTATGTAATACCTGTTTCAGAGCTCCAACATCATTGGTTCCATCACCACACATAAGGGTCACCCTTCCCACAGATTTAAAAGAAGTGATGATGAGTTCTTTTTGCTCAGGAGCAACACGAGCAAATACCTAGGAAAGGCTCATGAGCTTATTTTGGGTGTACACCAAACATAAGGGAGAAAAGAGACACAAATACAAACAACCATTAGTAATACCTTAACATAAGGAATGACTTTAAGGGTAGAAGAGTTTAGCTGCAACATCTCCATACAGTCACCACTAATACAAAGATCATGAGCCTCCGATAGAGCTTCAACTTCATTTTCGCTGTTAAAAAGTTGAAACAACGAACGCTGAAGTATCTCAATATAAGAAGAGCAAATGGGAGAACTTCTAGGCAATGAAAAGACGACAATATAATAAAATGTGCAATGATCAAAACAAAAGAAAACATTGACAGTTTCCAAATAATAATAAAATAAATGAAATTTTTTAAAAACATATGGAAATCATCGTAAGTGAAAGTATCCTTACCTGTAGCTAATAGTATTTGTCTCATCTGGAGAAACCCACTCATATTTGTCATTATGACCTTTTGCCTGTCCAAGGATTAGTGCCGGTTTTGAGATAATATTAACTTGGCTGGCAACATGGCAAGCTGTCAAAGCTTGATCTCCAGTAATCATCACCTGATAGCATAACATGAAAAATACATCAACAAGTTTTTTATGATTCCACATTTTTAACACCCAAAACTCTCTCAAGGTTTTTTCTGGTCGACGATATATATATATTTGCAAATGTACTTCACAAATGCACCATACATTTAAAAATTCATCTTCCCCGCTAAATCGGGAATGATGTGAGAAGCATGTAGAAATCCTTCACACCAATTACCCAAATATGTTAGCCTAAAGCACTTCAAAGATACACATTATCATTGGGACCATAGCGTAACTCATTCAGACCATATTAAAAGAAACCTGTTGAACAGAAAGAAATCACATTTGTTCTTCACCAAGTCCAGAGGTAACAGGTTTGGTGACTTTTAAGTTACTCCTAAATTCGAATTTTTAAATTATTATTTTTTTCCATGTTTCAGAATATGGTTAACCAACATGTTAACTAGCCAGT
The DNA here is from genome assembly GCA_028654395.1 of Scutellaria barbata. Lineage (NCBI taxonomy): Eukaryota > Viridiplantae > Streptophyta > Magnoliopsida > Lamiales > Lamiaceae > Scutellaria > Scutellaria barbata. The sequence goes on along the minus strand of CM053649.1, from coordinate 4,971,843 downwards.
TACAATAAATTAGATCTGATAAGAAGCTTCTTGTCCAGCAGTCCATAAAAGTATACATTTGGTGTAACATTAGAAAACTTATTGGGTAAAAGGAAACTCCCAAGTCTCTAGAACAGAAACCAATCTGGGTTTATCAAACAGGTATTATTTGCTCAGGTTTGTGATGGAGATGAATTGAAATGCGGCCCTACTCAAAACCACTAAGAAATCATTTCATATAATTTCAGAACTTCATGTCCAAAACATATTTTTTTCAAAAGAAAGAAAAAATAAATAAATAAAGGAAACTTGAAGATTATTTTGAGCTGGGGTTTCAAAAAATTTGAAACTAAAAGCATAAATAAAGATATCCATAATCAGGATGGAGCCAAAATTGATGCTTTCAGTGACTTGCAGCAGGTTTCTCTGCAGTTAGAAAATAAATGATAGGCAGCATATTACTCCAGATCCACTAAATTCAAGCACATTTACTTCTTTTGTTCACATACATAGATAAAATTTTCTTTATTCATTGAATGAATCTGAGCATGCCCATTGATATGTCCATCATCACAAATTTATCAATGCTTGAGCTGGCCAAACAAATCACACACCATCTACCATCACAGGAACTAAATACAAGCAGAAATTAATTGACACCACACTGCAATGTAACACAGTACAAAAGAGTCTCAGAAAGTACTCACCAAATCATGTGAGGATCCTTTTAATTCAGACAACACAGAGGCTGAATCTGCTCTGATAGGGCAGTTGAAAACCTGAAGCACATGTGAAAGGCATTGTACATAGGATTATGCAACATCTGATTATAGAAATTGTGGCAAATGATTGTATTTAGTGTATATGTACTAATTACTTCTAGAATGGCAGGTGAAACATAGTAGAAAAATAAAACCACATAAGGCGTTCTTTAAAGTAGATTCCCTACCGCAAAACCAGCAAAAGTAAGACCATTTTCCACGGTTTCTCGCTCCAAGCTTCTCGCTTCAGTAACCTTCAAAAAAGATAATAAACATAGTGTTAACCAAAACAAGAAAGGAGGAAGGAATTTTAATAAAGGATGATAGAGGATAAAATAAGAGAACCACCAGAGTCAAGAGAAACTTGCATGTGTGAGTACATAATCCATGGAAAAAAATAGAGAAAGTAGTAGACAAACCAGCACACACAACACAAGTAAAGAAATGCTCATGAATATTCCCAGCCAAGCTTTTTTAGAAATGCGAGTAGAAGATAGCACAACAAATAACTAATACACAAATCAATATTCAGAAAAACAGTGCTTCTAGTATCTTGGTTATGGGATAGCCGACATAATTGAGTAATGAGTACTATAAGTTAAATTCCAACTTCAATAGGGGTTTTTCAACATCATTTTTTTGCCACTTACATATCTCTCACGAAACATTCAGTTATGAACTATGGCACCAACTGACAAGATAATTCACACCATAAGATATCCATTATTCGAGACACTTTACAGCCTACAAAATTAGATGAACAAGTTTACATCTCTTTCAAGCTAAATTATGTTAAAATTACTTAATCAAGTAAATTTAACTATTTTAGCCCTTACAATCTACAGGTACATGAATGTATTCACACTTTGATAAGCAATAGAGGTTGACATTTTTAACCAACCATGTGACTTTAGTGTCTTATTAAAAGGCTCGCTCAATTAACTAAGGTAAATGCTAAAGTACTAACAGCAAAGTAAACATAAAACCAACAAAGTTTATGTGTAAGGTTATTTTAAGCACTATTGAGCATAGTACCAAAATTTTTTGAGTGATTTTGGTGGACTTAGAAATCCAATTGATATGAAGTCATTTGAAATCATTCCTCCAAATCGTCCCATCAAACTACCCAAACCCTTAAATCCAAATGCAGTACTAAAGATATTCTATTGGAAAATAGTAGGAGCACACAAACATACAAGTGCAAACATGCAGAGGCATACAAATAAAAATAGATTGTCTGCATGCTAATTCTGATAACAAAAAAAAAAAGGGAAGTAAGAAAAGATTGAAGGCAAGGGATCAACAGAAAGGGCATCATTTCAAAGTAAACTAGATCACGTAGATTAACAAGATTTAGGGCAGGGAATTTTCAAAAGAGGACATTGCATTCACAAGTCTATTGTAGATTCATTTTAGTGGAAACTAAAACCATGGTGGTCAACCCTCTAACATAATCTCATGCTGAAAATGCTAAAAGTGAAACATGTGAAGATAACAGAAAGTGATTATCCCAAAACTGCATCTAACCATTACTGAAATCAAGAACCAAATCCAAATTCATAATGCACATCTGTAAGTACAAGAAGGAAAGCATATATAGCGAGGAAAAAATTCTTACTGTCATCTCTGGAAGAGACTTGTAAGCCAAAGCCAAAACACGAGATCCTTGACGAGTGTGTTTCTTATAAGTCTTAACATACCATGCAGGCACATCAACAAGCCTTTCCTGAATGGTTTCTGGAGCACCCTGACATATTCATGAGAACGGATTTGTTTACCATTCATAATTCCAAAAAAAAAGAAAAAATGGGGGTAGGAGGTGGTGGAAACGAACTATACAAGGTTACATTTGTGCCAAAAAAATACATAATTAATACCTACCATCAATGTGCTAACATGTTTCTAGAAGCAAATAAAAGAACATGTAGGTACCACACAAAATAACATGAAATACAAACTAGCTTGGAAATAACTCCAGATGCTACATCAAGGGGACTATCTAAGGAAAATGGAAAAGAATAAAATCAACACACTTCTCTGTACTATGCACATATATCAATAGGATGTCTTGCTTTACAATAGGTGCAAGATTGCTTTTTATGCAACACTTTAATGATCATGTATGTGAATGGAAAGTCATATATGATAGATACTTTCATCTCCATACCTTAACAAAAGCAAAAAATTGCTCCTGGACACGAACAACCACTGCCATTCTTTTTAAATAAGAAGCAAAATGGTGCCTTTGTACAATCTGGACGGAATTGCCACCTCCCCTGCATTTTGTTCAGACGAAGCAAAAGAAAGTAATAGAAGTTACAGACTGTCAGTAAATTTTTCAAAATACAATGAAATCCACATAAACTCATTTAATAATATAGCAAGTGGTATTATTTAATAGAAGCAAATATACTTTAGTATTTCTTATATATAATATATTTAGCAAGTAAAATCCTACACAAACAATATACAAGGACAAAAGGAAAAAAAGATTGTTGTTCTCTTACTCATTGGTCATTATTACCAACAAAGTATAACTGGTCTATCTATTACAAAAATACAAGAAGATTAAACAAAACTTTTCAATTTCCAAGGCACAGGTGCCAGTTCCGGTTTATTCAGCAAACTTGCTATTATATACTGCCTGAAGAAAACCAGAAAGCTAGCAGGAATCACCTACGGGACAACAGAGAGATGGAAAAGGGTGTTCCACATTTTCCAAACTACATTGCTAAGGAACTAATCTATGCCTTAACTAGATCTTTTCAAACGAAGCACTACATGTAAAAGAATAACTTCTCCTCAATAACCTATCTCAACAAAAGTGTTAAGTACTGCAGACTCAACGCTGCACCCTAGTTATTCACACATATTTAAACAACACTTCTTGTATGTAAAAGCAAAGGCCAGACCTAAAACAAAAGTAGTTGAGCTATCCAGTAAGTATTCGAGTGTGAGGTCGGAGGCCCCCTGATTTTCCCATGAAATATAAAGGAGTTTATTCTTGAGCCAACACGCAAATACAGATTTGCATAGAGAATGTTTTCAACACTTATCATAGTAAAAATACATTTGAAAAAGGAAAAAATTGAAATAGGCATTACTTATATGGACATCGACAAGCATCAGCAAAATAACTCCTAGTAACATCTAAAATAATTTCAAGTTTTTCTCCAGCTGAGACATCTCAACGAAAAAATTACCTATTTATTCATCCACTTAAATTAACCACCAGCCCAAAATAACAAAAGGTTTAAGTGTACTTCTAGAAGGATAAAATTCCAATCGTGAAAACTTCACAAGTAAATCATGACGAGAATTGAGAACACATTGGCAGAAGTTTTATTATCAAAAAACCAATAAGAGTAATTATTAACAAAAATTAATCACAAAAGTATTAATTGAAATAGTAACAATAGATGACGTGGATAGCATACTTTTTTGGCATGGCCTTCTCATCTGATTTGTAGGACCACTCGATTCCTTTCAGTGCAGCTTTCTCAAGAGGATCACCAACCTACATTCAAGTGTAGAGACAAAATGTTACCATATAAAACAAGAGTCAAATACAAGAAAAGGACCAATTTAAAACTCTTCCAATTTGCAATACAGATGAGTCCATAAGTTGAATGACAATAGGGACCTTGACAATGACGTTGAAGTGAACAAGCCAAAATTAAATATGCATTAAAAACAGGTTAAAGCAATGAAACTCAAATTTTTGCAAACATTACGCCAATGAACTAAACCGTTAGCATACATTACAGCAGATAACGAACATTCATGAGTCTACCGAAGGAGTTTTTCTTTGTGCTCCACACACACATAAAAGAAGGCAATAATAAATAAATATTAACTTTTGCTTTTTTTTTTTCAAGGCAAATTACCAGACATCTTAAACTGCTTCCCAACTTTGGCGAAATGCAATCATAGTGCCTAGGTACATGCAGTGGGAAGTGGAGTAGTTAGTCAAAGCAATGTTTTAAGACTAGTCTTGAACACTTTCACTCGATGACATATCAGTTTTAAAAACTGATTATAACTAAACACTTCGCGAGAGACTGTGTGACTGCAAACCTAACACTGCATTGACAGAAATATCATACCAGTTTATTATCAACAAAGACCAAAGCATGACAAGAAGCAAGGATTTCCAAAGTTAGATCAGGCACTTTAGACATTTCTGTGTCCAGATCTTCATTGTCAGTCAAACCACCAACTCCAGAAAATTCCTGATGAAAATACAAGAAAATCAAGCACAATTACTTCAAAGGCTCAAGGAAGAATAAGTACAGAAGAAACTGAGAATTCATACCATGTCATCTGATGTTAGCGTCCCGGTCTTGTCAAAGCAACATATATCAACCTGTAGAGGGAAATACATCAAAATTGTGGCATGAACATGCTGGAGAAAATGGAACATAAAAGCTGAAAAAACACACAAACCTAACCTTGCATTCTTCTATTCGTTAAAAAAATTATAGCACTCAACAATAATCACCAAATAATAGGGAGAAATAAGGAAACTGTTCAGATTGATATCTACAAGTACAAAATAGCAAAATACATTCCAGCAGAATTATATGGAAAGGAAAAATGACCAAGCCCATTATTAATCATTTTAGTCAGTAATATCATCATTAGAACTTTAAGCAAAACTGCTATCCTGTGAATCTATTCAGCAAATAGAATGAGCATCAGTTGTTACAATTATCTGCACTGATAGAATAGACAAATTTGCTTTCTAGAATACTAAGAACGTTCTAGCACTAACCTCCTGCATTTTTTAATTGTTTATGTCAATGGTATAAGGTCCAAAGATTCCTTTTAGCTATCAATTATTGAAGACCAAGTCTTTGCTATAATACTAAGAGTAATGTGGGCAATGTTAACAAGGTACTAGAACATTATAATCATTCTTGCATTAAATAAAAATATGATCCAACTTTGAACTACACTCCAGATTAAGAGAAAACCAAGAATATAAGAGCCAAATACATCTGTTGTCAAGGAATAGACATCTTAGTGTTTTAAGTTCAAATCATCAAAATTGGTAACACAATAAGCAGAGCTTCAAATTTTAACACTAACTTGATGCAGTCTAGATTGAAGAAAAGCCTTCATTGTCCCAGCAGGGGGGGGGGGGGGGCCAACACTAATAGGTGAAAGAGTCCAATATATTCTGCAGAACTAAGATACAGGATGACCAGAAAAGCTGTCTCTTTCGAGAGGATTCACCAGAATGATTCAACAAAGGACAAAACAATATCCTGTTCTAAATTAATTCAGGTCTACTAAATTCAACAACATTATTTCAAATAGAGAGATACTCAAGAAGGCATTCATTCTATTACAAATTAAGAAACCACCAGCTTCTCATGAAAAAGACACAGCAACATTCTTTAATGCTGAGAAGGCAATGTAACAAATGAAAGTATGATGGAAAATGCACTTCCACTTGCATTAGACAAACCACGCATAAGAATTTGTACTATTCACCTTTCCAGCAAATGGAATTCTAAATGGTTCTGTACAGTAAATCCCACGCCGCGCTAGTGCAATCAATGATGTGTTAACAGCAATTGACAGCTCCATTGGAAGTTCAGGGGGAATTACAGAAGTGATAATTAATGAACAACTCAGAAGAAGCTTGTATTTACTCCTTGTTGGATCCTCAAGCCCCTGTGCCACAGCTCCATTTTGTCACATGTTGCATATCATGCTGTCAAAAATTTCTATATTTATAAATATTCAAAGCCACCTTACCTTCTTAAGAACATAACCAGCAGCTATCAGTGCAAACACTACTAAGAACAAAATGAAGAGCCCACTTTCCCAGCTATTTGCAGTAACCTATGGATCAAATTAGATCATAAATCGTCAAGGAAATTAAACACAGTGGTAGTTCAATATTATAAAGAAAGTGGCAGCAACAAGAATCCAAAAAGATTCACCCTTTCCGTTGAAAATAATATTGTACGCATAAGCTTTCCTTGACTTGTTTCAAATCCAGTTCGCAGCACAACAGCCACACAACCTCCATCTGGTGCTTTCAAGTGAAATGTCTGCATGAAGAACAAAATAAAGAAATATTCAAACAAGAAGTGCAACATGTGAGCATTAAGTAGATAGAGAAGAAAGACAGGAAGAGACAGACCTTATCTACGGTATGCTGTAATATTTTTGTACCACCAAAAAGAACATGTGCTTTATCCCGTCTAATTGATAGTCTCTCATCATTTCCTCTGCCAGTTACTGCAACCTGAGAGTACACATTCTTTCAGATGAAAACTTTGGAAGACAAGTATGTATGTATTTAGCATTAGAAGTATAATAATAATCAAACTCAGATAAAAATGTATCAGAAAAGAGAACCTCAAAGAGAGGAGACAAACATATTGTCTGCAAATCTTGCAACCTTTTTCCCTTTTTTGGGGTCATAAATCTTATCAAATTTCAAGAGGTGGTGTACCAAAGCAGTCCTAATGCTAGAATTTTGTTAAGCTATTAGAAATGTAAAACTCAAGGAGCAGTTTTTTTTTCCTTTCTTCTCTTCCCAGCTATTAGCTAAAGTGTATGTTAACCTGCGGAAAAAAGCATCCTAAGCTAACTGAAAACAGTTGGTCTATGAAGATCATTAGAAAGCAAGCATTGTGCTACAGTTGATTCCCCAAGGCTCAAGGAGCTAGAGGTATGTCAAGAGCTACAACGATGATCATTATAATTGTATTGACAAAATTAGTTATACTAAATATCTCAAGAGACGTGTCATATCATGATGCCTCAACAAAGATAGTTGGCATATATACACCCATTCAGATGCAACAAAATATCCCTGATCTCATTTTACCACATTTAACTTGAGGACAATTAAATCTCTAACAAATTGTGGAGCTTGCACATGAGCCTGACTGGAAAGGCAAACGAAATCAAGGTGGCTTGGTCAATCTGTCTAGTACATATTGATTAAATCCCGATGTAACTACATAAACTAATAATTTGTTATCCAATCATTCCATGATTTTTTATCCAACCCATATATTGGCCATTCCCAAGAAGAACAAACGTATGAATTAAAAACAAAGGTAAAGCAAATTATTAAAGCAGCAGAAAAAACCTTCCACTGTGGTGTGGATTCCCCAGTCAGAATAGCTTCATTGACAATAGCACTACCAGCTAAAATAAGCATGTCAGCAGGTACCGACTTGTCTTCTCCATCGAGGCCAGTAGAGCGCCCAATAGACACAACATCCCCAGGCAGAAGTTCTGTCCCAGAGAGTTTAACCCACCTAATAATCCAGTTTAAAGAGTGAATGATATAGGCAAACATCCCCAAAAAAAAAAAAAAAAGTGAAAGAAAGAAAGAAAAAAACAATGGTATTTAACAAGTAATAGAGAAATAAATTCATTAGCATTACATACTTTCCACACCGATACACCATCAACATTTGGGTATCCACTTTTACACGTCTAAGCTCAGTTAAAGTCTTCAAACGGCTTTTCGCCATTGTTGACTCAAACATAAACAGCATGAATAGAGTGAACAGACTGTAATACCAATACTCATCCAAACACCATAGGCCCACACAGAAAACCTACATGCAATGAGAAGCACGACAAATTAGAGAAGACCAAAGTAAGTGTCGATCGAAACTTTGAAATGTAAATACAGATATTTATGGCTCAATAAATTGAATAAAAACGTGTAATCGGATTGAAATGATGGAATTACAACAAACCTGAAATACAAAAAATGGTTCCATGACCTGTTCTTTCATCAATTTTTGAAATGTGGGTTGAGGATATTCAAATCTGCATAGTCAAGGTTTATTATTTATCAGCAAATATCTGGTTTGGATGCACAATGATTATTCCTTTCAAATAAACCAGTGAAAATCTACTTGCACATTAAATACAAGATCAATAGATACAAATAATGGACTATTCTTGTAATTGCACCATAAGATTTACATAATACCATCGCTTTGAAAGATCCAAAATACAGACAAACAACTCCAAATTCAAATAGGTTGTGTAGCACAGTAATGCACAAGCAAGTTTGAAGCTGCATTGTGTATAGCACCCAAAGCCACCATCCATAACTCTGTGATCAATGTGCAAGCAAAATTGTAACCAATTAAATTATCCAAAATTTCCGACTTAATAGACCTAAGTTTTGTGCAAGTACTGGATCCTTTGGAGGTCTGACTGACAAACTTGCTATTGTTAAGCAATTTTTATCTAACTTATATACGTAAATTTTGTAGGACTTTATATCCTCATTGTAATCTCTCATTCATTAATCAAATTTACTCTAAATATAACAGAAAGGTAAGTTTGATTTGTGAAAACAAAAAACATCAAAAAGGTAGAGTGACTACTAAAAAGATAAAAGGATACCTAAACTCCGAGAATACTGCTTCTTGAAAATATGCCAAGTCTAATTCGCATAATTAAAACAAGAGTGGAAATATCATGGCAAAAGAAACCATTCTGACATCATGGATTTCAGATATAAATTTAGTTTAATACAATATCACAGCAGATAGGAAAAACTTACACATTCCTTCCCCATTTCTCAGAAGCAGTAAGAATTTTAGCTTCTGTCCCATAACCAGTATTCTTGAGATAATACCCAATAGTTTCCTTGGATGGATAGGGGAGTTTGGAGAAGGTATTTTTCTCATTTGAGTAAATAAAATGTTGCTTCCTAAAATCAAAGTAGATTTCTTCTGTCTCCGGTGTTGTAGAAGAAGCTGCCAACTTAGGAATATTTAACACGCTGGTTAGAATTAGGAATAGAGAATGACAATGCATGAGACAACTTAATTTATTGCAGAATTACTAATGAACAGTTCTCTCCAAGTTGAAAACATCACAAACAAATCAAACAATTCTCATTAAAATGCTTATTCTTGGATTTATAACCTCACAGCTGAAAGCATTCTAGTAGTGGGGATAAGACTGCTTCAATACAGGAGTGAAGTCCATTATTCAGCAATTTCACTCTTAAACACAGAAAATCTAGGAAACTGACTTATAACAACATTGCATTATATAAGGTCTAAGAAACAACAAACTCAAACTGATAAAGCTGATAATGCATGTTCTCCTCCATAAGTGTCCTTCCCAACCTCGCTTCTCAACTCACATACACATCACCAAAAATTATACAAAATTTAACAATCACAGCAGTCTGGTTCTCATGTATGTAAGTAAATTATTACTTTCCTAAGCTCCTTTTCTGTTCCAACTATTAGTTATGAGTGTATGTTTAAGAAAAAAAATCGAAACAGGAGGTCATGGTAAAATTTTGTCTGCGTTGTTCCAAAATGCTTCAGAAGCATTTAAAAAATCTATCACTAAGTCAGCTTGCATGTAGTGGGGATTAGAGTCAAGCAGCTGAATAAATAGAAGTCAAATTCTGTATTTGGTAATTCCACTCCTAAAATATGTATAAAATTCAGGAAGCAAATTACTTTCCATCCCATTTTACAGGAGTCAACCAAGTTTGTACCCAGTTCGGCAGTCCATAATAAGATCAAGCAAATAGACTTGCCAACCAGAAAATACTATCATCTAACTAATCTAACTGTAAGAAGACATATGATTCAAGAAAATAAACATCCAACACAGTTTGAAGCCCATAAAAACACACAAAACAGCCAAGAGAGTGAGACCAGTGGACCAACCTTCCGAAAGTGAAGAGGCACAACTTCTTTAGAGCCAGAAAATTTAGCTGGAGTAATTTTGCATGCATCTGCATGGTGAATATTGTTAACCTGCCATAAACACTCCAACGACATTAGAAATCCAGGTAACAAAGCAAAAAATACTCCTATTTCTATCAAAAGTACAACAATAAATCTACGTAAGGTGATAAAGAGCTTGAAGAGACATTTAGCTTTTGATTAGAATGTATGCCTCAGGTAGAGCCTTTACGAAAAACTTATTTGATACATACTCCCCATACAAGTACAAACAAAAAATCTGAAGAGGGAGATACTTCCCCAGAAAAGTCAGACTAAAAGTCTCTGCACTTGACAGTGGGGTATGTGCAGACCAATTAATGAACACAAAATAAATCCATAATACACGATTGAACAATCTTATTTCTTTAATGTCATGTCAATAAATAATTTTCTATTCAAAAAAGAAGGGTAATCCCTTGATTACTTTTCACAAAAGTCAAAAGATAAAAAATCAATAGTCCTCCATTTTAGAAGATAACCACAGAATTAAAACTTCAGATAGTTTACCATTATAGGTATTTAATGCCTAACACTTGATAAATAATTATTTAATGTTTCTAAGTTATAATTTGGTAGTTGTACCTGGGTTTTGTTCTTCATTTGTGTAAAACATAGTACACATCACATGGTTACATCATTCCTATAGTCGAAGACAGCTTAGAAACTTAGGTTTTATCTATCATCTCTAAGTATATGAACAATAACTAGCTGAAATGAAGAAACTAACAGTTCCAAAAGACAATAAATGTTCTATAATAAAAACCACATCCATCTTAGTTGCAAAACCCCTACTTCTGCATAGTTTCTCTATGAGAAAAAATTATTGAAGATACCATATGTGTGCATTTGTCAAGTGGGCATATATGTCCCAACAAAAACATTTACTGGAGATCAAGATATGATGCTTGCATAAGCAGAAAATAAATAAAATATTCAACCGGTCAAGGCACAAAACAACTCATGAATTCTTAATCACTTAATTCATAACAAACAAGCAACCAAAATTCTAGAAAGGCTTGAAATATCAACAAACCAATATATATACATATATAAAGCAAAAGGCTGATAAGATAATAAACAAAAAAGCATGTTGGGCCAGAAAATGTGAACCTTGGAGTAATGTATAAAGCATTTGAAGTCCACGGCCCAAACAGTGAACAGAAAAACCAGAACATGAAAAGCAATGATGCTGCTCAAAACTATTAATGCATCCCCGAAATCCAAACTAGGGACAACAGCTGACAGCCACACTCCATAGAGAATCGTGAAAGGCCACATATCCAATCGCCATGCCCAATGCCTCTTTCTTAACAAATCAACAGTATCTACCACCTTCCCACCAACATGAAACCTTGACATCCCGCTTCTTTTAATAATTCAACTACAAATTCTCTGCAATTTCAAAAGACAATGCATGAAAATAAGGAAATAATTATGCAAAGGGGAAGTCCAGCAGTTCTCAGTTTCATCCTATTATCACTCTCTGGAACTAAATGGTAAAGAGTCACTTATCAAGTTGCAAAGTGATATCAACTACAGTAATAGGAAGAGACTACCAATTGAAATGCATACTTTACGCCAATCTTGATCTAATACTTAATTACCTAAAATTCATAAAATCCAGTCAAACGAGGCAAAAAAAAAAAATGAATTGATTTTTCTTGAAATTCCAACCTTCTATCAGAAATCAAAAACCTAAGAACAAAAAGGCATAAAATTGTTCAAAAAAATAGTAGCCATCAGAAAGATCAAGAAATCACGAAAGTCATAGATTGAAATCCGAAAAAAGAAAAAGGGAAAGCGAGAGTGAAAGGAAGAGATCGAGAGAGAGAAAGAGATATAGGAAAACCTGTCGCCGGAGAAAATGTGTGATGTGTGGGAGGGGGTTAGGGCTTTGGGGAATCTGAGAGAGTAGAGGAGGAAGGCGGTGATCCCCGCGACTGCTTTTTACTCTTCTGCATCTATTTTCTTTGGTTTTCTTTTTCTTTTTCTTTTTCTTTTTCTTTTTCTAAATTGCATATCCATAAAAACTTTCTATGATAAAACATCTTAATTACTTACTTTTTTTTTTCTTACTTTTTGTATTTTCTAGATATTTTAGTCAATTACATTCTTGATATAATTGCCACCAATTTGGATTATATGAGTCAATGAATATGAAATGACCTCAATCTGCTCATATAAAATTAAAGTGGTACAATATGTTTTGGATGATACAGAATAATATAAATAAAATGACTTAATTATAGTGATATGAGAAAGGGTAATTTGGACCGATAAGAGTTGTTGTAGGTGATACTGGTAACAATGATAAATGTCAAATTTTAACCAGAAAATAGTGAATTTTAAGTTATGACTAGAAATAACATTGTCATCATCATGGTTGCAAATAGAATTTTTCCTTTTATATTTTTATAAAGTTATTTGGTGATACAAATGACGGAATTTATTGAACAATCATTTTCATTGGGATTCAAAATAAATAAGATGCGTTTTGGCATTTTGTTCTAGTCCGACTCTATCCTTGTTTATGAAAAAGGTAAAGTCTTGGGTGAGACCGTCTCATGGATCCCATGTTGTGAGACGGGTCGGGTCGGGTCAAACATAAGAAATTATGTAATATTTTTGTGTGTATTACGTAATACTTTTCTATATATTAGGTAATACTTTGTATTATAAAATGTGTTTTGAGTTGAGTTGGACCATACGAAAAATATGTAATACTTTTATGTGTATCAGGTAATACTTTTGTTTTGAGTTGAATCAAACTATAAGAAAATATGTAATACTTTTATATGTATCAGGTAATACTTTTGTATTATAGGATATATGACCCGAATTGGGTCGGGTCGGGTCGGAAAAAACACGCGGATCGTAGGGCTTCCAAGTGCTCTCTTCTCCTCGTGCAATATGTAATATTTTTGTATATATTATGTAATACTTTTCTATATATCATGTAATACTTTTGTATTTTGCATATATACTAAATAATATAATACAAAGTATTACCTGAAATATAGAAAAGTATTACCTAATACACACAAAAGTATTACTTATTATTATATTCGATCCGCCCCGACCCGTCTCACAAAATGGGATTCGTGAGAAGGTCTCACACAAGACCTACTCTATGAAAAATGATGGTTCTTGTTTGTAGATATATACTAGCAGTACACCTGCGCGATCGCAGTTATGATATAAAATCTATATTTTTTAATATTGATAACATAATGTAATAATATATCATTTAGACGTAATATATATATATATTTTTTTTAATATCTATATTAATTAAAAATATTAATATTTCAACTTTAAAATTATGTTATTTTAAATAATTGTATTTGATATAATTAGAAATTTTGAATGCAAACAATTTTGAAACTCAACATTTTAAATTTAATATAATTATTTATGTTATGTAAATAGTAGATTATGAATTTTAAAATAGATATGAATTTGATATAATATGTATTAAAAATGAAATCTAAATCAAATTACAAATAATTTATTCATAAATATAACACAATACAATATAAAATAATAAAATTTGAATAATAAAATAATAAATTGAACATCAATATTAAAAAAATAATAAAATAATAAATTGAACATCAATATTAAAAAATAATAAAATAATAAATATAAAATCAATATTCAACAATTCAATTTGAAAATAAAATTGAACACAATATAAAATAATAATAATAGTTTTGTGTTTGTGAATTTTAATTTTTGAATAATTAGAAGTCATTTTACTCAACTTGCTAATATGTTTTGTTCATATTTTTGTTCTTTTATATTTTAGAATTATTTTTAGAATGTGTAGATAATTTTCTACATTATTTTTAGATGGATTTGTTCAAAAAAGAATTTAATTTATTCCAAAATTTAGTTTATGTTTATAAAATTTATCTTCCAAATTATTTTTACATTTTAAAATAATATCTTTTAGATTTTTTAAACCATGTTTCGAATTATTTTAGAACAAATTCTAGTTTTTTTAAAACAACATTTAGATTAATTATATCTATTTGCAATAAGTTTTTTTTTATGAGATCTATGTTGGTGTATGGTGCTAAACTTCTCCACAATTTATAGATGTGGATAAATCTTGTATAGTACTCTTCTTGCTCTTTTTTATTTTCTAAAAAATATATTGAGTAAATTCAAATTTAAGATGTAAGGAAGTGAATTCTATTGGAATTATTAGGGCTCACAATTGAATTTTTAAATATTATAATCATAACATTTTCTTGTAAATGATAAAAAAAAACACATAATTTTATATAAAATATTAATTTTTTAAAGCCTACAAAAAAATCAAAAATAAAATATTTATACAGTCAGCATTTTGATGTGACATTTTTAGGAGGAAAAATCGCAAGTTAGTAAAATTTACCAACTTCTTTCATTTTATATATAGTATAGGTTTTAATTTTTACAATTTTTAATTAATTACATATAATTAAAATTTTCTTCAATCTAAATTCTCCCTTTGGTGATAATCCTAATTACCATACTCATTTCTTATTGAATATAATTTTATAGTTATATACATTTACAAATGTAATTAAAGTTTATGAATTCATCCAAATCTTAAAATATGAATGTAACATTGTAGATGTTTCTATCCTAATAGATCACATAAAAATGAAATTATCTCCTATTTTGAGTTGTAAGATGGAAATATTGTTTTTTAACCGGTAAAGGTTCAAATGTAGTGATTAAATTGTAAATTTCAGTAATGATCATAATTTTATATAATCATTCATTCATTCTTTTATCAACTATTGTTTTGATGTTGATTGATGAGAAGAAATCAAGCTAATAGGAAAATTGAGTGTGTCATTGTAACACTTTCAAACTTTACTAATTTGAAATAATTTAAAAACACATACGTGGAAATGTTAGGTTGATGACTTAAATCGAAACATAGCAAGACTTCATAATATATACTTGAAAGAAACTTTGTCGATTGAATAAACCACCATTTATACATATGATCCAATATATATATATATATATATATATATATATATATATATATATATTTACAACAAAAGACTTATCAACGGTTTAATTGTCCCAAAGATGAGTATTTGAACATAAGCTTCAAAAGTTCATCTCGAGCATGGCATATGAACAAACTAACTGACCATTAAGGAGATGGATTATCTCTGCACGTCATTATCTGCATTACAAAAATTTATTAATGAGCAATAGGCTCAGTAAGTTGAAACTTATGCACGCAATGACATATGATGAATCATATCATGCAATATGCTTTTTCATATTTATTTATTCTGAAAATATCCTTTATAGGGTACCCGGAATGCTGGTACTCAATTAATATTAGTAGGTCGTATAAGCATTTCATTAAGATTGGTCAACCATTATATCAAAATATCTACTCTCCATTAGTTAAGCACTATCACTAGTAGTCAACCAACATCATTAGACTGTACACATATTATCTACTTTTCGATAACCAAGCACCATTCAACTTATTCCTTCTGGTACTCAACCATTATCTATAGACTGTATAATCATGTTGCCTACTCTCAATCAACCAAGCACCATACTTCCTCTTTCAAAACACTTTTTAATGCATTATGAATCATAAGAACCACGCATACAATTCAATTGCAAACATAGAATAGTAATTCAAATATCATTTAAATCACATGAATCAATTAATTCTTGCAATGCAGCAATTACAAGCTTCAACTTACCTTAATTCCAATGAGAGCACAATAATGGAAGTGTTTGTCCTTAGGGAAGATGTGATGTGCTTATAAACCTAGAAGAATCAAACATGCATATATACCTTTAAATACTCATTCAATGAAGATACAATATCATTCGATTACACATATCAAGTCTTATAATCCTACATCTTAATATCATTCTTAAACTTGTTGTCCCTAATTTTACAATAAGACATCAAGAACACAAATGAACCAAAACAACATATGCTCTTACATAAATTAACATAAATAACCAATTAAGTTATCTATCCTCTAACTCTTCAAGCACACTTCCAAACATTATAATTATACCAAACATCAATGAAATAAATATACAACAACAACTTACAAGATTCACAAGTTCAATTAAACTATTTCAACTAACTTAATTATCTTCAATTCATCTTCATAATAATACATATAATATCAGATCATATGACATATCATATAAACATAATTTTAAATATAAAACACAGGGAAATGATCAGACCTAGCAAATAAGCTTAAGGATGCAACGTTTTAAGCAAAATAAGTACCAAATTAGCTTCAATTTCATCTCATATGCAACCTCCATGATTAATTACGGTTTTGTATGAGATTTGGCATTCTAAGGATGAAAAAAGGAATAGGAAAAGAGGGTTGAACCTTTTTGGGGTTAAGGTGATCAAATGAGAACATAAAATCCATTTCCTACAACTTTTGACCATGCAAAAGAGAAGCATTTGTCTTGTTCTAGTTGGATGGACTTAATTTATGTATAAAATAGATAGCATGCCATGTCTTAAGAGGTTGATAAAAATCATAAAAATCAAATGCAATACCATACAAATGCTTTTGGTGCAACCTAATTAACTAACCAATCAAATTGCACTATTTTTCTTACCATACAAATGCTTTTGGTGCAACCTAATTAACTAACCAATCAAATTGCACTATTTTTCTTACTTTAGAATTATACATAAATGAAATAAAATTCATAACTTACAAGTGTAAACAAGTTAATTTAGGAATGTCATTTTAGAGATATTATGCATTTAACGTATTTATAACTGTTTTCAGCATATCCATCTTCTCTATCAAGCCAAACCTTTCCACTGTAAAAGAAGCACTTAAAAGAGCATATTAGACATACTTATAATGAATGCATTTTAATGTAAGATACAAATGATTAAAGAATTGAGCGTTCATTCCACGTGTGAAGTTAAGAGTTGATCATTTCCTTAGTTGAGATCTTGGAATGAGAAGAGATTGTCCGTTTTATCATGACTTTATGACAAAATTGGAGGGAGCAAAATGTGATATTATGGGAAGGGTTTGTAAGCCTCCAAGTCGTGTTATTCATGAGACGATTACTTTCCCACTAGAATGAGAACAATCACAAGTTGCAGTAACATCAACTGCTTCATCAATTTCTTGTCATATTTGGAACAAACTTGAAAGAGTGTTTTTAAATTTAATGTAGATGCGTGTTTTTTATGGATACCTAAGATATCGGAATCAGTATGGTGTTGTAGGATGATAAACGCGATTTTGTAGTAGATTTCTCCATGGTAATTACGGGTTGTGTAGATGTGGACATTGGTGAAGCCATGACTTGATGGAGGTTCTTTCATGGATTAAAAAATTTCAAGTTTAATAAGATGATGTTCGAAGTAGTAACCAAAATCGTAGTAGATGCAATTAATTCTCTGAAGTCAAGTGAATCTCTCTTTGGCGATTTCATAATAGAATGCTAGTTTATTCTTGTAAATTTTTGGAAATTTTCTGTTTATTTTATTAAAATATAGTACTATTGATTTAACACGTGTTTGCTAAGACAACTCCTTTATTTATGAGTCTCATTATTGAATCAACCTGTCGAAATTTGTGGTGGGACTTTTTTTTACCCATACAAAAAAAAAAAACAAAAAAATTAAAGTTAATATATTTTTTGAATTTGACAAGTTCATGTTAACAACAACGTGCCTTTAATTGTATGGCAACTATGTCATGATCCGACTTCATGTATCAATTTTCAAAACAAAATTATAAGTCTTTTTCGAGAAACAAATTGTAATCTATAAACTCTTTTAATATTTTTTGCCATTTAAACATAAAAAAAAACGTCTAAAAAAAGAGAAAAAATCAGTCAACCAAATCGATGGCTCGTCAAGCCATGAAACTGATCGGCGACTTGTCACGGCGGCTATTCCGCCCTAAGCAGCTCCAGCAACACCGGAATTTCGGATCACCGCCGCTTCCTCCCACCGTATTCGTCGATAAGAACACCCGCGTTATTTGCCAGGGCATCACCGGAAAAAATGGCACATTCCACACCGAGCAGGCAATTGAGTACGGTACTAAAATGGTATTTTTTTCAGTCTCAGTTGTCTCTTAATTTGTTTCATTGTGCTCACTGATAACGATTCATATTGAAAATGCAAAAACAGTAGAGAAATGCCTGTGTAAATTGAAATATTAGTGTCATTTGTTTGCTTCGTAAAATTTATGCTGTACCTCTTTGCCTTTGTTCTCAATTTGTTCACTAGTTTCTAGAGTTGATCGTTTGTTTTAATCTAAAATGAAAACGTGTTTAAAAATGCTTGATGATTGACCAGTGTAAATATTTTAGAGTTAATTACAAATAACCACCCAAACTATACCCCTTTTTTTCACTTAACTACCTAAACTTTTTTCGATTCCAACTAACCATCTCACCTTTGCACGAGTTGCAAATAACCATTTAAGACCATCAAAACACCATTTTCCGGCCAACTCGGATCACGTATGAGAATTCAAATTAGTCAAGATGTGCTTGGCCAAAACAAAGTCTCATCCATGATTATTTCTTCCGATTGTCCAACTCATCTATACTCAACAAAATTGAGGAAGAATATTGAGGGTTAGGGTTTAAAAGTATGAATCCTATTTATTTTCCCTAAAACTAAACCTAAATGACAGAAATACCCTCATAAGTATAGGGTGTGACTTACACGTGATTCGATTTGGCCGGAAAATAGTGTTCCGATGGTCTTTGGTTAGTTACAACGGGAAAAAGTTTAGGTAGTTAAGTGCGAAAACGGGTATAATTTGGATGATTATTTGTAATTAACCCAATATTTGATGCCATTGGCACTTTGAATGCTTTATTGCTTTTACCAAATTAAATGTTCTTTTATTATAGAAATAAGGATAGCTGAAGTTAAGTATTTTACTTTTAGTGTCCATTTGGATAGAGGTGGATTTGAGGAGGGATCCATGGTAGCAAATCCATCGGTGGTGTTTGGATAGGTGTGGATTCGAAATCCATCACTTTCATTTGAACTAATTTTGGAGTTATTTTGGTGGATTTGAGATCCGAAATTTCAAATCGCTCTATCCAAATGATCATGAGAAATATTTTTCAAAATTTACTTTCATTAAAGAGTTAAAAGTACATTAAATTCAAATTATTTCTGCTATCTGTCGAATATGTATATAACTGTAGATATATTATAGATCTTATGTCCACAGTGGATTATGCTTTTTGATGCTATAAAATATGTGTAATGGATTATTTAATAATTTCTAAATTTTCTCTTAATTTGTCAACAATTAGTAGAGCACGTCTTTGGTCATTCTTATTGTGGTTGTATAATGCTGCAAGATATGCAGAATAAAACTGTCTCATTGTTCCTTTTCCACAATCTTATATGGCTTTTAGTAAATTAAGAGTGCACAACAAAATTTTAGAATATATATATACACACACACATAATCTAGCTTGAGCCTAGATTAACAAATTGCTGCTTTTGCATAATGATATGGGATCAACAATATCTGAATTGTATCTTCTTCTTTTTTCTATCTCCCAATATATCTATTATGCCTTAAAAAATAGGTTGGAGGAGTTACCCCTGGAAAAGGTGGAACAGAGCACTTGGGCCTCCCTGTTTTCAACTCTGTAGCAGAAGCAAAAGCTGAAACTAAGGCTAATGCATCTGTGATATATGTTCCTCCACCATTTGCTGCTAAAGCCATTATGGAGTCTATGGAGGCTGAACTAGATTTGGTTGTTTGCATCACAGAGGGCATACCCCAGCATGACATGGTAACGTGTCAATTTAGTTGCACCTTTGTCTTTTTTCAACTAGCCAAATTGAGTGATCATTCTGTATCAGCTCTATTTGATGATGTTTTTCTTCTTAGGATCTTTTATTACATTGTACTAAGTAAACAGAAATGCCACTTGTCAACATTCATATACATGTTAACTATCATTTCTTATAGCGCATGAATTTTTCCCTAACTGCTGAAGAATGGAAACCTACTAATCTGTAGTTAATTTAATAATCTACCAGAGAGAAAAGGACATGATCTTCTGGTCCTGATTTAAGTTAGCAGATGGAACTTTTCCTTTCTCATCACATGTAAAGTTTCTTCCTGAAGGTAGCATTGTGCCATCAACCTTAAACAATGAGATTGTGTTAGTTAAATATTGTACACAGATGATGGTTTAGTTTAGTTTAGTTCAGTTCTTCCATTCCGCAGGTTCACATATAACTCAGCTTGTTGCTGTAAACACAATATTTTCTCAATGCTTTTAGGTTTTTTGAGCTGCTATGGGTATTGCTTGGAGTTCAAGGTATTTTCTGTATATTTGGGTGTTCTATGAATGGGACAATCAGATGTATGAATCATGTAGTGGATAAAAAATGTGCATTTGGAGCATCTTGAAAGACGCTTTAGATTTTTATGCAGCAGTTCCTGCCATTTCAGTTTTGATTTAGACTCTGTTATGCTTGTTATTGGAACAAAAATACCAGTTAGATGTGTATAATTTGACCACCGTTGATTAATAAACCTTTAAGATACTCTATCCATATAAAAGTTCCCGAACCAGAAGCACTACTATTCTAGCTTTGTTATTTCTTATTCTCTGACTCTGCTAACATGATTGGTATTGCTGATCCCAGTCGGTTGTATATGTAGTCTATGCCACTCTAGAGGCATGATTGAATATGAGCACGAACACTTCTGAAATTCTCCATTGCTCACAGGTGTATATCACGTGGAATTTCATGATGAAGTCTTTGTAAATAGTGGTCATAGCCCTCTATATTTCTTTATATAAGGTGTATATTCTTGTTCTGAAGAGTTATATTTTTTATTGCAGGTTCGTGTAAAGGCTGCTCTGAATAAGCAGTCAAAAACTCGGCTCATTGGTCCAAATTGTCCTGGCATTATCAAGCCAGGGGAGTGTAAAATTGGAATTATGCCTGGATACATTCACAAACCAGGACGTATTGGAATTGTTTCACGATCTGGTACATTGACTTATGAAGCGGTGAGAGTCATTAGTTTGAAGTTAAATATTTTACCAGCTCGTTCTGTTGTTCAAGCCTCTCAAAAGCATAGTGAACTATAATGAAATACTATACACATTATGGAATTATCTTCTCTGTTGCCTTCATAATGAAAAAGCCTGTTATGATTTAAAACTTCAAACATTCACAATAAATGTTTTCTATGATGAAAATACTGCTCATTGTTGTAGCAAATGATAAACTGAAATAATTATTTTTTGGTATAGAAAATTGCTTGTAGTTCTTCCTTGATAATAATTTTCTTCAAATTTCATGGTTGAAGTCATTAAGCTCATTAACATAATAAGAAGCAAGACAAAGTTCTGCAACTTTGCATGATTTAGGTACTATCTTGTAAAATAGTATGTTTATAATGAATATCTTCCTTTGTCTCCTTATCAAGGCCTTCTTAAATACGTGAAAGAAGTTCATTTTGCCCCTTGTATGACATTGGCTCGATTACTTTCAGGGTTCTTAAGCTGGACTATGTTAAACAAGTTAGAGTTGTTACTGTACCCACATATAATTTACACACTGAAGCCCATTGATCTATGTCTCTTCTTATCCCAAGTGCCAACAAACTCACACTCGGTTTTGATCATATATGTTTAGCACCACTCCATAATTCAACATTCTTCCATTGCATATTAATACATACTTCCCCTAAGTCATATAATCAAGTAAATTAGCTCCAGTCGCCTACCCCTAACTTGATGTTCAAATAGCTGAAAAGGTTTCACTTCATTATATCATATCCACCTTGTTTATTTTATTCTTTTTTTTTCAAAGAAAAACAGGTCTGCATTATATTGGGTTTGTCTGATTCTCTCTCTCTCTCTCTGCCCAGTCTGAATTTTGAGTCATTATGTGGAAGTTATCAATCATTTTCATGCTGATATTATTGAAGTATTGAAAGCGATGATTCTCTTGGATAAAAAGGAGAATTTATTTAACATGTGGTGGCAGCCAGAATTTGTATTATCAAGCTAGATGGTTCTAGAATATGTTTAGCTGTCTTCTGATATTATGGGTAAAAGCATCATAGTGATCCAGTTGTCCATTGCCTCTGAAGCTTCTGTAAGTGTAAAATCCGAAGCTTCATAGGTGGAGCAGTGGCTCTCCACTAAGATGGAAGGAAAAGTAAATTATTAGGAATAATAGAATCCACATTTAAATGTTAAAATTGTACAACCTTCATAATACCTTTTCTTTTCTTGGGAAAAAGAATTTATTTGGTAGAAATGGTTTATCTAATTGTCTAATATACTTCTTCGCACTCCGTGGATAACTTTGTTACTCATTCATTTTCTAGGTCTTCCAAACAACTGCTGTTGGCCTCGGGCAGTCAACATGTGTGGGAATCGGTGGAGATCCTTTCAATGGGACAAATTTTGTTGATTGCATGGAGAAGTTTCTGGTGGATCCACAGACAGAAGGTAATGTTCATCTGACTAGTTTCATTCTCATTTACCACCTATATCTTGAGATGACAATTTATATGATTTGAATAAGAATCTATCTTTTTAGCTCCAGTGGGGGAGAGGGATGTTGATTCTTATTAAACATATACAAATTGTAGTAACTAGTAAGACTACTTGGATCTCTCTTCTCTCTATTGTCTTGATGAAGTTGGATTAAAGATGCATGGAGGATGCTTAAGTAAGAGAACATAAGCGCCATGTGCCACCCAGGATGTTTACCCTAATATCTTTATATTTCTCAATTTCTAAAAACTCTCAAATGCCTTTGCTTTAGTAAGAAATAACTTTTGGTCACCACAAACCATTAGATGTTGCTCTGAGCATTGGAGACACCAAAATTCTTCTTGTCTCCCTCTAAATGCTGAAATAGTATAACAATGGAATCAAGTAAGATGTTGACCCCTCATATATGTTATCGGTGCATTGATTTGCTTCATTTGTAAAATGCTGACAAATATATATATATATTTTTTTGTTCTAATACTTTCCAGTGCCAGTCTTTTTCCTTCAATAATTATGATTGTTGCATATGATTAGCTAAATGGGAAATAGGGGTTAGATAATGAGCATATTTGCAATACAATGTCCATATCACCACATTGATGGGAAGTAAATTACTGTTTTTGACTTTGTATATAGTCGGGGGTAGACATGGTTGTGTCAATCATCCATGGCCTTGAACCTATTGCCGTGTTTGACATGAAACTTCAGGGTGCATGTTTATGTGCAATGTTAATTTGACTCCACCATTGGATGTTTTAACTACCATGGGGGATTTTATAGTTTGAATTTAAATGTAACGTTCTTTTTCATTTATTCTTTGTATGGGTACATTTAAGCATACCTCACCTCATTCATACTGCTAACTCTCTCAGATACCATATCCATAATTAATTTACATTTCACATTTTAGGTATCATTCTTATTGGAGAGATAGGCGGCACAGCAGAGGAGGATGCTGCAGCTCTTATAAAGGTAAACTCAGTCCTGAAAATTACCAGACATTCTGCAGTCTTCTGCAATGTTGTGATGAGAATCTAAACGTGGTGCCTATGGTTCGGGTTTATGGTCGCCGGAAGAAAGGGATGGAGGCCAGATCACGACAGACAATTATTTATTTAATTTCTTTATTTTGCTATTTACTTAGTTAGCTATTTCTGATTTTACTGTTTGGGCTTGACTCTGTTTTGTGGGCCTTGGGCTGTAGCTTTAGGATTTGCTATTTAATTCTGTTTTCCTTGTTGATTAAGGGATTATGATTTACGTGAGAATTGAGACTTTTACAGCGTATTGCTGGTTGCTAGGATAATTCGAGATTTGTTATTGGATTTCTAGAATTTATCTTACCCGGTTCCATCATGTTGAGACAAAATTTTACCCTGGATTAACAGTGCATCACCTTTGTTCATTGTAACAGGAAAGTGGGACTGAAAAGCCTATTGTGGCTTTTATTGCTGGACTTACTGCTCCTCCTGGGCGAAGAATGGGCCATGCAGGAGGTACTGTTACTGTAAAATTCCCATGCATATACTGTTCCTGCATTTGTTTAGTTGTCTTATCTTATTGTAAATGGATTCAGAGACATAAAATGTGTGACTGAGATCTTTTTAGGCTGCTCCTACAAGATGAGTTGATAGGACGAAACTTTGAAAAAACTTGATCAAATACATGGAGCTCAAAATTTCCTCCTCCCTAGAAGCTTGATCTTGTTTCATGGAACCTGAGTTCTCGAGTTTTTTGTCAAAAAGAAGTTCTAATTATATTTCTACTCTCTTTTTTTTCCATCAACCTTACTCTAAATACTTAAGATCGACCAAGGCCTAGACGTAGTCAAAGCTGGGGAGCTATTGAACAATTCTTAGGTTAGAGCCTAGTTGGATGGACCTGGCTAGTGAAATCTAAAGCTTGATATTGAACCCCCCATTATTATCTAAAAGTGTGTAAGCTGGCTTTATTCATTTAACACTTGTTTTAATCTTGCACCAGCTACTCTTTTATGTTTGCATCATTGTTCTTCACGGTACATTATCACAATCATGTTCAGGTTAAAATTGATCGAGTTATGCTTGAATTTGCAGCTATTGTATCGGGAGGGAAGGGCACTGCACAAGACAAAATCAAGACCCTAAGAGAAGCTGGGGTGACAGTGGTCGAGTCACCTGCAAAGATAGGCACTGCAATGCTTGAAGTCTTCAAACAGAGGGGCCTCGTTTGAGCCTGTGAAAATATCAAATCTTTTCTTCATTTTTCCTCTTTTGGGGATGAGAAGTAGCTATTCTTGCATCACTGAGGCCCTTCTATCGCTTCTAATAATGAACACGTTACATTTCTGCAGTGGGATTGTAAGACCCGAGCTGCCAGAAGAATGTCTTGGCTGAGTTCTTCTTCTCAACATCTTGAGGCTCATAGCTTTCCTGGTTTACTTGAAAAGGATATTGTGAAAATTATTGTCTTCACATTCATTGAATCCTCGAATGAAAGCTTTAGATTATTCTTCTTGCTTGGTTCACAATCGTGTTGTTCCTTTTTTCTTGGGTGTCACGTTGGCTTCTTTTCCTTCATTCACACCTACCCGTGGTGATTGGAACTCAAGACTTAAGCTTAGGTAACACACACCCTTTACCGTTAGGCTATCATGCTTTATTGGATCGTCTTAACTTTAGCAATTGATGTCATGTGAAATATTGACTAGTTTTCTTACCAATAACATATTGAGTAGCAATTGATCCCATGTTATGCGCTCCAGGTTCCAATTTATATATAATGAAGTTTGCAAAAATTAGCGAGTTGCCATTTTTCCACCCAACCAATCTAGTAATAAAAATAATAAAAAATAATATTTTTTTTATATATCTTACACAATAAATTTCAAATAAATCTTACATGATAAGCTATCTTATAAGTTATATATAGGAGTAGAGATGAAATAAAAGATTGTTATTATTATTATTATAAATTTAATACTTTTGTGTGTATTAGGTAATAATTTTCTATATATTAATTGTATTATAGATGTGTTTAAGATTGAGTCTGAACAAAAAATAAATTATATAATACTTTTATATGTATTGGATAATACATTTTTTTTTATATCAAGTAATGAAATTTTGATAAATTACTAATATACATTAGCCACGTGCTTCAACATTTTCATATCTTGATCTTTACAAATCTCACAATTAATCCCCTTTCCCTTCACTCTCTCGTCTCTCCTCCTTTCTCTCTTTCATTCATTGAGTTTTTTCTTTTAATTTGTTTAGAAATCAAACAACAAAATAATGAAATGGGTGACTATATGAAAATCATATGAAAATTGTCTGAAAATTATAAAAAAAATGTAAAAAATCTAGTAAAATCAAATGGTTTCGTTCGATCTGATAGGCCGAAAGGTTGAACAATGTGCTTGACGCCACATATTGTGTCATGTTCGACCTCTAGTGACACAGTATGTTCGGTCTCCTGGGTCCAACGAAACTGTACGATTTGCCCAATTTTTTTGTATTTTTATATGATTCGAATGTGCTTGACGCCACATACTGTGTCATGTTCGACCTCTAGTGACACAGTATGTTCGGTCTTTCAGAGTCCAACGAAACTGTATGATGTGCTCAATTTTTTTGTATGTTTTATATGATTTTTACACAATTTTCATGTGATGTTATATGTTAAGTAAATCCGTAAAATTATTTTTATTATATTGTTATCTTATCCCTCAAAATTTAAGAAGAAAGTTAGAAAGATGAAAAAAAGAAATAAAAAACATAGAGTTGAGGACGGGGAAAGAGAAGGGAGGGAAGAGGGTTTTATTTTAATTCTTTAAAGATAAAATTGAAATATTTGTATTTTAATATTTTTTTAATTAAAATAATAAATTTTTTGGGTGTATCCAAAAGGGTTTGGTGTGGAGAATCCCACCATTAGCTTTATTTTTTTCTCATTGCACTTATATATATTTTTTTTACTTTTACACCTTATATTTTAATTCATTAAGGACCCTTGTAACCTTATTTTATACTTTTGCTTCTTGTTTCTTCTATTCATTAATTTTTTTTTCCTCGTTAACTTTTATCTTTGATTTTTATTTAATCGGTATAGAAAAAAAAATTAAAGGCTAAAAAGTCATAAGACAAAAATTCTTGAAAAGAAGGTCTCACAAATCTCTTTCTATGAAACAGAGCGAGTTTAACCTAGTGTACTTCTGATTAACGGTCAATGCTTTGACTAACATCCGCCTATTAAAGTCAAAAACAATTTTTTTATGTGTAATAGATAATACTTTATATTTTGTGTAATATTTTTATGTGTATAATTTTTTTAAGGAATTATAATTTGACAAGTAATACATTGTTTGATTGTAATAATCTTGTGTGAATCATGTAATATTTTTATTCGTATCATATAATAGTTTTGCTTCTAAGATTCGAAATTTATGATTAATTTGAAAAAAAAATGTAATTTCACAAACAATACTTTCACTCACATCATGTAATACTTTTAAAAAATTATAATTTAACAAACATTATCATTTATTATTTTTATTTGTATAATATAATACACTTATATATAACGAATATTGCTTATGGTTTCATAACTTCTATAAATAATTAATTTGGATTTTTTTATTTGACAAATAATCAAATGTATCACATAATACACAAAAAAATATTAAATTACAATAATAAAATATTATATTATGATAATAAAAATATCATGTAATATTTTTATTTGTATCATTAGAGAATACAAATATTAATTATTTGTAGCTGATGTGGTTCCGATTTACCGTTCTCCTTTTTGGTACTGAAACTCGAAACCTCGAATCCAAAAACCTACAAAACAGACACCGGGAGGGGTTCCCGGCGATGGGACTCCGACGCTCAAGTCAGTTGAATTGTTCTGAATTCTCTCAAGTAATAAGTGTGTGTATTTTGTGAATCGTGTGTCTAAAAAGTGAACAAAATAAGGATATATATACTCTCTGATACTTGTTGTAGTAGGAATAGGAATCCCAATTGTAGTTGAAGTAGGAGTCCTAGTTATAGTAGAAGTAGGAGTTCTCCTAAAAACAGGGGATATGTATAATTGATCCATAAAAATCCGGTCTGATCAAGTTTGACCATATCAAGTACCCCCCCCTTTCGTAGTGTGTGTTTACACACACTAGTGAAGTTCGCTAAACTTTGAAAAAAGATGTGAGTTTCCTCCATTATAAATAGTTAATCACATAAGTATACCTGAATTTCAAAAGAAAATAAAACATATTTAATGAATGGAATATAAGCTTTGCTTTTTGTATCAAACCGTTTAGTACATTTCGAGGGAATATCTTTGTTCGTCAAGACCTTCGTTCTTTCAGTTCGTTAGGACATTCGTCCTTTGAGTTCGTCAAGGACATTCGTCCTTTCAGTTTGCCAGGACCTTCGTCCTTTCAGTTCGTCAAGGACATTGGTCCTTTCAATTCGTCAGGACATTGGTCCTTTCAGTTCGTCGAGGACATTGGTCTTTTTAGTTCGTCGAGGACATTGGTCTTTTCAGTTCGTCGAGGACATTGGTCCTTTTAGTTCGTCAAGGACATTGGTCCTTTCAGTTCGTTAAAGACATTGATCCTTTCAATTCGTCGAGGACATTGGTCCTTTCAATTCGTCGAGGACATTGGTCCTTTCAGTTCGTCAGGACATTGGTCCTTTTAGTTCGTCCAGGACATTGGTCCTTTCAGTTCGTCCAGGACATTGGTCCTTTGAGTTCGTCGAGGACATTGGTCCTTTCAGTTCGTCAGGACATTGGTCCTTTTAGTTCGTCAAAGACATTGGTCCTTTCAGTTCGTCGAGGACATTGGTCCTTTCAGTTCGTCAGGACATTGGTCCTTTTAGTTCGTCGAGGACATTGGTCCTTTCAGTTCGTCGAGGACATTGGTCCTTTCAGTTCGCCTAATCATTAAGTATAACGGCAATCATATGAATTCGCAGAAAACAAAAGAGACGATAATTTTAATCGCGGTTAGGTTAAATTAGACTACGTCCACAGAGAGTGAATATTTCTCATTTTATCAAGGTGAAGCAAATTGAGAAAAAGGTAATAAGAAACGTACATAAGTGTAGCTTATTAAGTTGGTTCTTCTCGAATATTTTGTTGTTCTTTGCATTCTTGCTGGTGTTGACGAACATATCGGGTCAACTTATTCTCTCTAATTAATCTTTCTAGTTCGTTCCTCAAATGCAAGCATTCATCAGTGTCATGCCCATATTCATTATGAAACCGACATAGTTCCCCATTTCCAAAGGTAGATGGCTTCTTGGGATTTGGGCTCCAGGTTGCCGGCCATTTTAATTGTGGTAAATTCCAGATTTCCATCAATACTTGTTCGGGAGGGATTGTCAATGGCGTGTATTGATTATATCTTCGGCACACCTTATGATCTCGCAATAGTGGAGGTGCGAACTTCACTCGTGCTTTATCCATGTCTTTTTTCCTCACAATTTCCTGCTCGTGTGGCCTATTCGATCGGTTAGAACCCTCGCTCTTCTTAACCCGAACTGCTTCTTCCAAATTGATATATTTGGTAGCTCTTTGTAATAAATCGTCAAAGTCCATGGGTGTCTTCTTAATCAAAGAGGTATGAAGATCGCCTTCTCTCAATCTTTGTATGAAGGCACTAACCACCAAATCATTCGACGCTTCAGGAGCCTCAAGTGTTGCAGCTGTGAATTTCTTAACGTACTCTCTCAATGTCTCATCCATCTTTTGTTTGACTCCGAACAATGTCTGGACGGATCGTTTTTGTCTCCGAACACCGGCGAACTGATGTAAGAATAGCTTTGATAATTGTTCGAAATTGTGAATCACTCCGTCGCTTAGCTGACTGAACCACGTTTGAGCAGCTTTAGTGAGGGTAGTGGCGAACACCCTGCACTTAATACCATCAGAATACCGATGTAAAAGGGCGGTATTTTTGAATCGGCACAAATGTTCCCATGGGTCAGCGGTGCCGTCGTACTCGAAATTCACCGGCCGAAAAGAGACGGGTAGCTCGTCCTTCATGACCAGGTCAGAAAAAGGGTTTCCTCTTGAATTCCGTGGAGCTCGCCGAGCATTCTGATGGGCTTTTCCCAGTTCCCTTCGCAATTCGATAACTTCATCTGATAGTTCGGCGTGTTCCCGCTTCTGACCCCTAGGATGATCGGAACGACTCTCTCTCTCATTAGTTTGTGATTTGTCATCCGGTGGGTTTTTCTCAACTTCGACGTTTTCCGTTTGTCCTTTGACTTGTGCACTCAAGACTCTTTGAACTGCCACCGATATCAAATCGGAAAGCTCTTCAGGAGTCAAAGTAATAATGTGAGGGGGATTGGCTGGGACTGTGTTCTGGTTGTCCCCTTCTTCCTCACGATTCCTTGATGGTCCACCCATCTCCATTCTCTGTATTCCTCTAGTATTTACCATGTTTGTTAACTCAACGTCTTTAACTTACAACTTTCCACAGACGGTGCCAATTGATATGGTTTCGATTTACCGTTCTCCTTTTTGGTACTGCAACTCGAAACCTCGAATCCAAAAACCTACAAAACAGACATCGGGAGGGGTTCCCGGCGATGGGACTCCGACGCTCAAGTCAGTTGAATTGTTCTGAATTCTCTCAAGTAATAAGTGTGTGTATTTTGTGAATCGTGTGTTTAAAAAGTGAACAGAACAAGGATATATATACTCCCTGATACTTGTTATAGTAGGAATAGGAATCCCAATTGTAGTTGAAGTAGGAGTCCTAATTGTAGTAGAAATAGAAGTTCTCTTAAAAACAGGAGATATGGATAATTGATCCATAAAAATCCAATCTAATCAAGTTTGACCATATCAGTAACATATTATATTTTTATGTGTAACATCGATGTTGGTCGGCCTAACGTAAATCGAGTAGGTCACAAGACTGGATAAAAGTAAGAATATATAAATGGCAAAATATTATGAAATAAAATTCATGGCCAAAAGTAAAAAAAAAAAAATGCAAAAGATGAATTTTCCAAAAATTAAAAGGAAAAAAGCGGGGGTAAATCCGTAAATACGGATAACATTAAAACAAAGGATTAATAAAAATATTGATGGAATGGAAATCTCTAGAAGAAACCAGAGGATTTGAAAATCAAACATCTGTCCCTCGGACTCGTAAAGAAGTAACATCAAAAGAATACTCTAGACCTTATCAGGCATTCAATTCCCTCACTATTTATACACCTCTTCTTCCCATTTCTCTCTCTTCATCGGAAGAGCGAGACGTAACTTTTCAAAAGCTTACTTGAGAATTGTCGAATTTCTGTTTTTTATAAAATTTTGATTGATTGATTGATTGTTGCTTGCTGCTGCTGTTGTAAATGGCTGGTAAGAGTGAAGGTCCAGCGATCGGAATCGATTTGGGAACCACGTATTCATGCGTGGGAGTGTGGCAGCATGATCGTGTTGAGATTATAGCCAATGATCAGGGTAACCGTACAACGCCGTCTTATGTGGCGTTCACCGACACCGAGCGTCTCATCGGCGATGCCGCCAAGAACCAGGTCGCCATGAACCCTACCAACACCGTGTTTGGTAAGTTTTTGAACTTTGCTATTAGGTTTTTGTGCTTTTTTTTTTTTTCCTTCTTCTTGATGTTTATAGTCGTGGTGTTGCTGTATTTTGTACTATCTGCTTTGAATTTTGATATTTGTTCCTTTTAGTATTTTTGAGTTTGGTTTTGCGTTTTGGAGGCTGAAGTTCGAATTAGCGATTATTTTGTTTTTGCATTTGATCATCTGAAATTTCACTTTTCCGCAGTTCCATCTGTGTTGGTTTTTTCCATGCATGTACCATTAATTGTTGAAGAAATTGGTAAAGTGAAACTGCTTAAGAAAGAATGAAGATATTGCGATGATTGTCGTTCTAGATACAGTGGTTATGGTTGAATTGTGGAAATACCATTAAATTACTCCGTCTAAGCTAGCCCTGTTTTATTTATTTGTATTGTATGATGCCATTGATTAGCTTCTGAACAGAGTAAAAATCATATTTTGAAAAATGAAATTGTATAACGTTTGGTTCTCTGTAACTGAACTATGGTGCTTAATGAAAGTTTATGTTGCTCATGGTGTCTATTTTGCCATGTAGATGCTAAACGGTTGATTGGAAGGAGATTCAGCGATCCCTCAGTGCAGAGCGACATGAAGCTATGGCCGTTCAAGGTCATTCCGGGCCCTGGTGATAAGCCCATGATTGTAGTGAACCACAAGGGTGAGGAGAAACAATTTTCTGCTGAGGAGATCTCTTCAATGGTCCTTACCAAGATGAAGGAGATTGCGGAGGCGTATCTCGGATCGACTATCAAGAACGCTGTTGTGACCGTCCCTGCATATTTCAATGACTCTCAGCGTCAGGCAACCAAAGATGCAGGTGTTATCTCCGGACTGAACGTTATGCGCATTATAAATGAGCCTACTGCTGCTGCCATTGCATATGGTCTGGATAAGAAGGCTAGTAGTGCTGGTGAGAAGAATGTGCTTATTTTTGATCTTGGTGGTGGTACTTTCGATGTGTCACTCCTCACGATTGAGGAGGGTATCTTTGAAGTGAAGTCAACTGCTGGTGATACTCACCTGGGAGGGGAAGATTTTGATAACAGAATGGTGAATCACTTTGTTCAGGAGTTTAAGAGGAAAAACAAGAAGGATATTAGTGGGAATCCTCGATCTTTGAGGAGATTGAGAACTGCTTGTGAAAGGGCTAAGAGAACTCTCTCTTCTACTGCTCAGACTACCATTGAGATTGATTCTTTGTTTGAGGGCATTGATTTCTACACCACCATCACCCGAGCTAGATTCGAGGAATTGAACATGGACTTGTTTAGGAAATGCATGGAGCCAGTTGAGAAGTGTTTGAGGGACGCAAAGATGGATAAGAGTGCAGTTCATGACGTAGTTCTTGTTGGTGGCTCGACTAGGATTCCAAAGGTTCAACAACTATTGCAAGATTTCTTCAATGGCAAGGAGCTGTGCAAGAGCATTAACCCTGATGAAGCTGTTGCCTATGGAGCTGCTGTGCAAGCTGCAATCTTGAGTGGTGAAGGCAATGAGAAGGTGCAGGATCTCCTTCTTTTGGACGTAACTCCATTGTCCCTCGGTCTTGAGACAGCTGGAGGGGTTATGACTGTGTTGATCCCTAGGAACACAACCATTCCTACCAAGAAGGAACAAGTCTTCTCCACATATTCGGATAACCAACCAGGAGTTTTGATCCAGGTCTATGAGGGTGAAAGAACGAGGACAAGAGACAACAATCTGCTTGGAAAATTTGAGCTCACTGGGATCCCACCGGCACCCAGGGGTGTTCCTCAGATCAATGTCTGCTTCGACATTGATGCTAACGGCATCTTGAACGTGTCAGCTGAGGATAAAACGACTGGGCAGAAGAACAAGATCACAATCACTAATGACAAGGGTAGGCTGTCGAAGGAAGAGATAGAGAAGATGGTGCAAGAAGCTGAGAAGTACAAGGCTGAGGATGAGGAACACAAGAAGAAGGTGGAGGCCAAAAACGCATTGGAGAACTACGCATACAACATGAGGAACACCATTAAAGACGAGAAGATCTCGTCGAAGCTTTCACCGGATGACAAGAAGAAGATCGAGGATGCCATTGAGGCTGCCATCCAGTGGTTGGATGGAAACCAGCTCGCTGAGACTGATGAATTCGAGGATAAGATGAAAGAGCTGGAGAGCCTCTGCAACCCGATCATTGCCAAGATGTACCAGGGTGCTGGTGGTGCTGATATGGGCGGAAGCATGGATGAAGACGGCCCCACCGGTGGTGCCCCTAGTGGTGCCGGAGGTGCAGGCCCCAAGATTGAGGAAGTTGACTAAATTTGATGATATTATGCGATTCTTACAGAGATGGGATAGTTTTCAAGTTCTACATATGGTTTTTATGTGCTTGTTATATTCTAGTGTTTTCTGCTGCTACCTATAAATATAGTTTTTTGTATGTTTGGATGTATGTTGAACATCTCTTTTTCATAATCATTTCTAGAATTAATATTCTTTCTTTTTTTCAAACTCATTTCGTATTACCACTCCAATCCCGAAAGAACAACAACAAAAGTTTCAATACTTTGGAGAAGATTCAAATTTTGGTGGGAATTTGAGACTTTAGATTTTTTTCCAATTATAACATTGACCTAAAATTTAATAATTCCTTCGATTATTCAACGTCTCAAAGTGCACATTTAGAAATCATAAGGTCACAAATTGGAATTATGTGAGATCATTTTACGGATTTAGTTATATGAGATAAATCAATTCATAACATATACTTCATAAT
Source organism: Scutellaria barbata (assembly GCA_028654395.1). NCBI lineage: Eukaryota > Viridiplantae > Streptophyta > Magnoliopsida > Lamiales > Lamiaceae > Scutellaria > Scutellaria barbata. Next base: position 4,937,459 of record CM053649.1, on the reverse strand, counting down.
TCACATATCAATTTGTGAAAATGAGTTCTGTTTGTGGATAATGAATTTGTTTGTGGGTAATGAAGATTCGTCCCATAATAACTAAGATTCATTCTGGAGCAAAAATTTCTTATTAAAAAGACAAGATTCATTTGGGCAGTTTCTATCATACACTCTTAATTGTTTGCAATTTCAATCATAATTAAAAGATTTAATACCAATATACATGTAGTTATTTTTTCACTTAATGTCTAAATCAAGATAGTTTTCAAATTGCTATTCATACTTTACGGTTGTACCTATACTTCTTTTTTTTAGCTTTCTTGCCTTCATACCCTTTCTTTAAGGGGCATGACTTGTCTCATTGTCAAATACATAATTATAGTACACGTTCCATATATAAAATTGTGAAAATATATTTGATTTGAGATAGTGCGATTCTATATCATATATCTATATTCGTGATACCGTCTTGTATTAGTATTTTGATTGCCAAGATTGAAAGAGATAAACCAAATTACATTATTACTGTTCAAATCAGCAGTAAATTAACTTTGTGAATAACAAAAAAAGTGACAAGATTATTTATTTAAAAAGAAAAAGGTTAGCATTGTTGTTGATTGCAACCTACTTTCGTTTGTATGTGATGATCCCATGTGAGCATCTCTCGAACTCTGCCCACTTTTCCAACCAAAACATTACACTTTCACCACTTGTCTTTTCCACCCTTTCACTTTTCATTATTTCACATTTGTTTTTACTTAATTCCAAGTCCTATACATATACATATATATAATTACATATTAATATGGTGCTCTATTTAAAATTAAGCTCCTTATTATGTCATCTCGTACAATTACCGTAGTATTGACATCCTCGATAATCACATAAAATATATTGAAAACAATAAAATATGAGATGAACACGAGATGAGTTGTGGCCAGTGTTTCAATAGATGGGATTGATTATCCACAAAGTGTAGCAATTATTTGCAATGAATCTTGACCTCTTTATCATCTCTCAACACACACACAAAAAAAGGCCCACTTATTTCCTTCTCAAAATTTCTCCTTTCAAACTAACATTTTCCCTTCAAAGTATAAGATGAAATCCAAGAGTGGATTAGGGGTAGGATTAAGCCTTGTTTTTGGTTGTCTACTACTTGCACTCATAGCAGAGCTCTACTATCTTCTATGGTGGAAGAAGAGAATCATGAACAAGATTGATGAAAATGGGAGCCAAATCCCATCAAAATCATCCAATTTTTTCTACATATTTTGTTGTTTAAGAAACCCCACTTCCCCTTGTCAACAAATCTGCTCATCATCTCCAATTCTTGTTCATGACCCACAATCATCCTCAAACTCAAGCAAAGATTTGTGGGCAAAGCAAGAAATGGGAAACCTGCCAAGATTCCTCTTCACAATCACAGAAGAGACAAAGGAGGATTTGGAGAGTGAAGATGGGGTTTTCAAGAACAGGAAAAGTAGAAGCAATTTGAGTGATTTGCTTCAAATCTTGGAGACCCCATTTTTGACACCTCTTGCTTCTCCACCTTACTTCACTCCACCTCTCACTCCTTCGTTTTCTGATCACCATTTTATAAGCCCATTTCTTGAATCAGTAAAAGATGCAGAATTCAACAGGCTGAGATGCTCTCCACCTCCAAAGTTTAAGTTCTTGAGAGATGCTGAGGAAAAGATGATTCACAAAACAAGAATCTTGGGAAGTGGTGATGAGAATCAAGATTTGGAAAAGGAGTCTTCTTTTTCTTCTTCAAAGGTGTTTGAAACTTTGCAACACCACATTCACAAACCTCATGTTCATTTGGATCTTTGCTAGATGAGTTTTTTTTGTTCTCTTGCAACTTTTGTGTTGGTTGATTATTATCACTATTTTCATGTTTTTTGTTTTTGGGAAAATTGCTTTATTTTCTAAATCATTTTTGGATATGTTATCATTTTTAAAACTAAATAGCTTTATGATGTAATTCTTTTTTTTTTTTCTTTTTAAATCAGAACTATGATGTAAATTCTTAACACCCCTTAATTACTGTAAATTAATTGAAGACATTTATTTATACAGGTATTTTTAGTGACCAAATTAACTATGTTATTAATTTTTAATTCAATCTATTGAGTCAGTTGAACTAGCCCATAATATATTAAAATTGGCTGAGAAACATTTCCGAACCATTTTTTCGTGTTTATATTTTGATTATTTGTAAATATATTTTTAGAAGTAACTTATTATATTTGTTGATTAATTGAATCATTTTGTACATTCATTTAAATTCAGATTAAAAGTAATTAATTTACAAAAACATATATATTCTTATATTCATTGAATATATATATGTATTTGTGCACGTACATGAATAGGTCTTTGATATTCCTATCATATAAGCTATAGATTGCATATATATGACTTCAAAAAACTATACTTATATTAAGGTTCAATTCAACTTCTTGTAGAAAAAAATTTGAAACTTAAAATCAAAATCTCTAGCAAAAATGTTCGTGACCTAATATTCGCTTATGCAATCTTTCAATATTCATTACAAGGTAGGTTTGACTTTGTACATTTTGATAATTTAGGTTTATGTTCATTAATTTTTTATGTTTATACTTTGATTTTGTTTAATTTGTTGATTGTTTCCTTTTCTTGATGATGTTGGTGTTGAAGATTTATAAATCGACTTCTTATAATTAAAATATAAAATTCTCATTGTTATTCATTTTGGTAATCATCATTCATCACTTCCAAATATAGAAATGTTGTACATGAAAAAAAGCTAATTAGATATTACTCCTATTTATTAAGAATATTTACATGTAAGAAGACACAGGTCATATCATAACTAATTTAATAAAAATAAGCACATTTGTTTTTCGTTAAACATAATTTATAGTGAGTTATTATATAAAATGCATATATATATTTTTAAATTTAAATAATAACGTGTGTATGTTATGTGATCACATACCAGTGTATATTTTACCAAATTAAATAAACTAAATTGATTAAACTACTCCAATCAAGATTCTTTTGAATTGGGCACACAAACGATCAAATTTCGAACTAAATTTAGATTTGATATAATCGATTAAAACAATTAATATATTAGACACTGAGAATCATACTATCTCTGTATTTATACATCTTCACGATACTCCGCGTTTGTATTAATCTCATTTTGTAGAATGCAATATATTGTTAAATAAATTGTATATACTTTTGCAATTCGAATCATCTGTTTTCCAACAAAAGATTATAAACGTTTCTGACTAATTTTACAAATTGAATGCCATTTTTTTCTAAATCTTGGGACATTCTCACATCAAAAGTGTAAATTTTAGTGAGAAACATCGACAGTCTTTCGTAAAAAAATTGATGATAATTCAAATTGGAAAAGTATTTAAAAGTTGTGATAGAAAATTGAAAAGGAAAAAAGTGAGAGAGAGAGAGAGAGTTAGAGTGATGTTTTGGGTTTTGAAAAGGAAGAGTTTCCCGTGACAAAGGGTATCTCAGTCTCTCTCTCCTGCATCTGCCAAACCCATCTTCAATAATCATTTCATTTTCTTTATTTATATTCTTTCTCCAATCAAATATTATTATGAAATTCTACTATACATCAATGATATTAATATATTAATTTTTTTTTATTCGGATAATTTGTGTGAAAGTTAACTTATGTCTTTTGGGATGTGAACTGTGAGCGATCTTGTGAAATGCATTGAATCTCTTTACAAGGTTGAAATGTACATAAACCCTTCAATGATTTTTTTACTGCATGCATTTGATTTTTCTTGAATCACACCACACCAATAATTTTGGTGATTTAATTAATCAATGTAAACTAATTATTTTTAATTTAGTATTTAATTTAATTATGTATAAATTAGTTAATTTTAATTTAATATTTAGTATTTAAATTGAAACATGTATATTTTTTATAAATTGAAGCAATTATTTTCTTAATCTTAATCGTACATTAAGACATCACATTATGAGATAAGATCAATGCTGGTATTTTATTGGATGATAACTGAAACAATGATCGTTAAAATGAATAAATCAAATATGTATTTAATAGATTTAATATTCGAATTGCACCTGCGTGCAACTGATGTATGGATCTTAAATTCTTACAACGAGGGTCGGATCGGACCAAATCCGACCCAGATCTGCGCATTTTTTTTTGCCATGACTTTTATGTTGTTTTAGTCATACCTTTATATTATGTTAAACATACCTTTATATAATACTTTAACTTTAAAAATAAAGTCTAATTTCAACAAAAAATTTTAATTTCAGCAAAAAAACCTGAATTTCAGCATAAAAAAAACCTTAATTTGTACATATATACTTTTATATTGTATTACGCATACCTTTAAATAATATTAGTCATATATTTATGTAATACATAAAACTACAACATAATTAAATGGTATGATTAACATAATATAAATGTATGTTTAACATAAAAAAAGCCCTAAATGTATGACTAACATAACATAAAGGTATATTTAACATAATATACATGCAAGTTTAGCATAATATAAAGGTATATCACCTAGAGTGAATTTGGGTGGGTTTGAGTGCATCCACCCAGGCGCGTGGGTGCACGTGCAAGCACGTGAAGGGTACGTGGGTTGGGTCGGGTCAGTTGCATGCAAGTTTTTGTGTTAATATTCTATTTGACCCATGTCGCCTATCAAATTCAAATCTAAAAATGTATTAAGATATCCAAATCCATCCAAATCGAAGCCATATATTCTTAACATACGAAAATTCATCCAAATCAATTACATATAAATTGTGAGATACGAAAACGCACAAAAAAAATCATAATTTCGATACAATTTGTATATATATACCTTTCCGTGGTATTACTCATACCTTTAAGTGATATTAGTTATACATTTATGTAATACATAAAAGGTATGACTAAGATAACATAAATGTATGTTTAATATAGCATAAATATATAGTACATAGGAGCGAATTTGGGTGGATTTGAGTGCATTCACCCAGACCCTTGGGAGGTGTGTAGACATGTTGGTCGGGTCAGGTCAGTTGTACACAAATTTTTGTCTACTAATAAATCATATACAATCTGATAAATCTAGAATTCACCCAGGCACGTGGAAGGTGTGCAAACGTGTGGGTCGGGTCAGGTCAGTTGCACACAAATTTTTGTCTACTAATAAATCATATACAATCTGATAAATTTAGAATGCAACCGATATTCAATTAAGTAATCAATATCCGATTAAATAGTATGCAACCAATATTGATGAAATATGATGTAATCAATGCAATTACAAAAATCAATTAATAACAATACATTACTAAATTAACTACACAACACCAAAATAAGATGCGACCAACATCCGATAAAATTGTATGCAACCAATATTCAATGAAATAATGCAACAAATATCGATGAAATAGGATGCAATCGATGCAATGAAAAAATAATTAATAATAATACATCACCAAATTAACCACAACACCAAAATAGGATGCCACCAATATCCGCTGAAATAGTATGCAACCAATATCCGATGATAGTATGAACCAATATCGATGAAATATAATGCAATCAATTTAATGGCAAAATCAATAAATAAAAATATATTAATAATAAGAGCATCTCCAATGAGGGTACAAATAAATATTTATACCCACCCATTTGGTACAATTGTTATTGGGAAGTTAGTTACAAATAGGAGAGAGGAAGTTTGGGTACATTTATTTGTACCCAACTTTTTAGTGGGACGCATTAGATTTTGAGTGTAGTTTTTTAATTTATTTGCATTTTTTCTTTTTCTTTTTTAAATTTATTTATTTATTGAATTTAGAGTGTATTTTTATTTATTTATTTTGAGTGTGTTCATTTATTTTCTTATTTATTTATTTATTGAATTTTGAATAGTGAGATTAAAGATACTATTACTATTCTTATTTTTTTATTCAATTTCGAATAGTGGGACTTATGAGTGTACTATTCCAATGACAATATGTACTCAAATTATAACAACTAGTTATATTTCAATTTTAGCCAAAGACGTTTATTGATTGTAATTTTGATTTTGAGTTGTATTCATCTTTGTATTTTATAAAAGTTCATCATTTTAATAATATTATGTAAAAAAATATTATGTTAAATTTGACACAATGTTAAGTTTATTAACAAATTAAAAAAAAATTTATTTTCCAACTTTTCAGCAAAATATATTAATTTAAATATTTTTTTAGTTAATTGTATAAGTGAAATTGTAAATAAGATTATAATAAATTGAAAATGTGAAAATAAAATAGGTGGTTTTAAAAATGTGGGATCCAAAGAATATAATTTGTACCTTAAATAATTGGTAATTAGGGAAGAATAGGTAGAAATAAGTGGGTTATTAACTTTTGATGTGACAGTGATTTGGGTATAAATTGTACCCATTCCAAGATGCCCTAAATATATTTCATAATTTATTAAAAACATAGTTTTATAAAAAGTATTCAATCTCATTAATTAGTAAGTTTGCACAGTTTTTTATTTTAGTCAACCCACTTTCATTTTATTTTTTCCTAAAATAGAATTTTTTTTATATTTCAGTTTTAAATATTTTAAACATAACCAAATTTGTAATATATAAATATTTTATTTTTTAACTACTTTTCCTAAAATAGAATTTCTTTTATATTTCATTTTTAAATATTTTAAACATAACCAAATTTGTAATATATAAATATTTTATTTTTTAAAATATAGCAAATTCTTCTTACGAAAATATAACTATATTTTTTTATATATTATTTAATATTTAATAACGTTTCTTATATATATTAATTCAAGTTCATTAATTAACCATATTAAGGGTAATTGTATAAAAATTTAATTTATTAAATATTTTATTTTAAGAAATTATTATTATGAGTATATTTATGGGGTTTATATAAGGTATTAGCGGTCTTACTTTTATATATTTATAAAGATTATTATTATTATTATTATGAAACATATTGAATATGAATCTCTCACATGATGCATGATATCGAAAAATTTAATTGTACTTTTATAGTTGTTATTGACTGATAAATATAATAATCAGAGAAAGTAGATATAGAGTATATTGACTTATGATATTAGACTTCTTAGGGGAATCTTTGGGTTTTAGTGATATAACTTTTAAATATAGGTAAAAAAGTTAAAATAAAAATGAAGGATTAAAATGTAATGATTCAAGATCTAGTGGTTGAGACGACTGATGTATTAATACTACTGATATACTATAAATTCATATTATTATTTGTAAGTATTTGAGTTATAGGCAAACCTTATTTTTCCCATCCATTTTTTTTTTTGGGTAATCAAAACAGAAAAAAAAAAAAAAAAAAAGGAATTTTCAACATCTAATTCTATCTTACGCTCCATTGAGATTAAAATTCAGAATTTAAAATAAAATCTACCCATGTTGGAGATTTAGAGTAGATTTGTAATCCATTTATATTACTAAAAAAACAGTTTAGAATGGAAGTGATGAATTTCAAATGCGCATTTATTCAAAGACCATCAATAAATTTGCGACTAGGAATTTCAAATACTTCTTCAAATCTCTATGTATTAGTATTGTAACTTCAAATTTTTTTTTTAGTTTTAATCCGAAATCTATTATGCAGGTTATGGTTTACTATTACTTAAATTGATATCATGACTTATGTGTTTGACATTATTTTATCTATATAACGCCTATTTGATATTTTGATTAGGAAAAAAAAAAAAAAACCTTAGTCATTGAATTTTGACGGATTCTCTACCAAGTCAACAAAAATGGAACATATCTTCGACTATTTCCACGAATCAAGTAACCCATATAATTTAGGTCATATGGTTTGAAAGATGTTGAAAACACATTCTATATGTGCTCATGCATTTTAGAGTTTGCGTTCAAATCTCAACTCTCACGCCCAACTTTAGATATTTTCATCTAACCTTTTAGTTTGACGAACCTAACTTTTTAGTTATATTCGCACCACCTTTATATTCTGTTCGCATAACCTTTTATGTTATATATATTGAAAAAAGTCTAAGTAATATCACTTAAAATTATGAAATCTGTACATAAAGATTATATTAATATAACATAAAAAATTTACCCGTACCGCATAAAAGTTACATAACTTTTATGTTATTTATACTGAAAAAGTTCAAGTAATCTTACTTAAAGGTTATGATATTTATACATTAAATGTTATATTAATATAACATAAAGGTTATACTCGTATGACATAAATGTTACATAACTTTTAATTATGTTATTTGCATTGAAAAAAGTTTAGTAATTTTACCTAAAGTTTATACTAATATAACATAAATGGTGTACTTATATAATAAAAGTTCAACTATACTACATGAATTTTCATACTGAAAAATCTATATTATTCACTTAAAAATTATATTAATATAACATAAATATTATATTTGTATAACATAAATGTTATGACATTAAAAAAAAAATTGGGCATAGATTTGGAACAAACTGGACCAGACACACCCGCGCACGTCTGTTGCATAGATCATGACTCATACCACTTGGTTCACACAAACACTACTCTTCAATTATTTCCAAGAAAAAATAAAAAAAATTTGTAAAATTTTGTAATAACTACATAAATTCATTGATAAGTTTAAGTTCTATTAATCTACTAGTAACAAAATCAAAAGGTTTCATTGTTTAAACATAACTTTCAAAATTCAAAAATGAAAAATAGAATTAGATTGATTTATTATTAATTAAAAATTAAAACAATAATAAGAGATATGAAGCAAGGAAATGATAAAAAATCTAATAAACTTACAATGATTTATGTATTTTCATAGTAAAGGCTACTATACTTTTGCATAGCCAATCTTCATTACTAATAAAGAAAGGAGAACAAAATATATAAGATTGTCTACAAAGTTAAAAAGTCACCACTAAAAAATTGCCCACAATTGCAAAATAAAATATTTAGATCATCAAAGCCAGAAATAACAAGAAAACAGAACACAAAAATTAACATGCAAGTTGCAATATATATATAGAACAAATGTCACGAGCAGAATACACTTCTTCCTATTTTAACCCCTTCTGTTTATGATACAAAATACTCTAATTCACTCAATTCAATCATGTTCAACGATAATGTTAACTTAAAAAAAAAATCGAGGAAAAAAAGGGAGGATCAGAGTCCGATTGCAGCAACATCGGTTAAGCCAAGTTCAACACATAAAGAGTTGAGACCAGGTTCCTTCAATAGACTAAATGCACAAAACCCATAATAAGAGTGATAAAGATCCGGCAGCAACCTTGGGAATTTACTGAAACCACCGTACTGGATTAAGAAAAAAATAAACGACAGTCAAGAGATTACTTTTGAAACAGGTGATATTTAGTTGAAAAATGCGAAACAAACGAATATGAAATGAAGAAAATACGAGACTCTGAGAAGAAAAACTGAACAATCTCTCTTCGAAAGTGATTGTTTGTTGAAAGCATTCTAGAAGTGACTATATCACAAGAATAAGTCCCCCAAGAATTAGGGTGTAAACAAGATGTATATAATAAACTCAGTCCAAATATTAATGATGCTTGAAGTTAATTCCCTGTGCAAGTTTGTGGTTTTCACTGGCATGGAACTGAGTTACGGGGCACAATGGAAATACAAATTATGCATTCCAGTTAGTTAAAATGACATTAAAAAAAGATAGTTTAAAGTACTATTGAACACTAAAGCTGAAAGGAGAAATAGAAGCACCTGAGATTGACAGGTAAACAAAAATCCACGTAATGCTTCCTCGTTGATGAATTTATCTGCTCTTAAGATCCTTAGAACTCCTCCGACCCTTGCAGAGGAAAATTGCCATGTAAAGCTAAAAAAAAAAAGAAGAAATCTTAAACATAAAACCCCTGAAAGGATTATTGAAGCATACCAAAAGGCATAACATGTATCTGTTGGCTTGTTTGCTCTACCTTGGAAGCCGCCATCCTGTGCCTGCTTCTGTAACACAGCAGAAAAGGTAGGTTCTCAAGTACCTTAATACTTTCGCTGAATTTCAGTTCTGCGCTCTCGACATTGAAATAAATTTAGTTGCTGTTGTGAAATATAGATGAGAAGTAAAACCTGTAAGCTCCAATCCAGAAGCAATGGGACATTGATAATGTGACAAGAAGCATCTTTGGACAGTACATCTTCTATAAACCCCATTAGTTTAAGAGATGCAATAGCACAGTAAGTGGCACCACCTGTGACACTAAAACAATTCACATCCATAAGTGTAACACAAATCTACAGAAGTGACAGCCCTGGATCAAAAGCAGATAAAGAAAGTTTCAGACAGACTAGTAAATGGAATCAGATTTCCAGCTCTTACTTCAAAACAAGAAACCAACTTCCATCACTTGCTCACAGAGTCAGCACCCCCCCCCCCCCCCTCACCCCCCAAAAAAAACAAAGAAAAAGAAAAGAAAAGAGGAAGCATAGAAGCAGAATGGGTTGATAATATCTGAAAGCGATTGCACAACATATATGAAAAGAATGAAGACTTGTCATATCCACTCACCATGAGATTCTGAACCAGGAATAAGTCCAAAACCACCATCATATGACTGCAAGGATAGCTTAAATGATAAATATATTTTGCAATATAATATTGGGTAAATACAGAGGATGCAATCTTGTAATTGTAGGAAATAAAAGGCCAAATGCCTTATTAGAAAAACCACGACATAAGATGAACCAATACAAGCAGTTAGCCAATTACCTGACAACTTTTAATATACTCCTTAGCTTTTTCTCGATCCATGCCGCACCAGTTCTTCAACATTGAACAAATGGCCGCTGAATACATCAGAAACTACAAAGTCAATTATCAACCAAAAAGAAGATGAAACTCAGAATTACTCTGATACAGTTTCTTACCTGCACAAAACACAAAGCGGAGATCTGTTTCTCCTCCAGTGTGAATGGGCATGAAACTGGGACACATGTGACATGTTACGATATAATTCACTATATTCCGGCCATCAGTCATTAATTGATCAACTAATTGAACCGATAAGCTATCGGCCCAGAAACACATTTGGTGTACCAACTCTGACAACAAGAAAAAACCAAAGGTCGTACAACTCCTCTCTATCAGTACTAAAAGCTTCTGTGTAAACACTCTAGAGCCTAAAGCGATAGTATACTCAGGTAATCATTATTTTCTTGGTCGTTTTGACCTAAAAGAATTGATTCCTCCAAGTTCACTTACACTCTTCCTCAAACACCCACATAGTTTGTTGCCAGTAGACTTAGGTACTTACTTTGGTTAAAATTTATAAACTGATAGAATCACACATATAAAGAGCAAAAGATACTCAAATGTCCGCATCCAACTCCAACACCTATGGACTAATTAATTAAAAAATTAGAAAAAAAAAAAAGGCACTCCAAACAAGGATAGAGTGCAGCACGATATCTGCTATCAAGCTGATCTTTATGCAGATATTGGCTACCTGCCTTTCCTAACTGGACAGAAGGAAAAAATTAAACAAATGACGAATAGAGTATTGTAGTCTGTAACAAATAACTAAATGGCAACCTTATAATTAAAAAGAAGGGCAAAACATGAATATTAGTACCATCCATCAGGCTGCTGAAGATTTTTCATTGATTTCAATAACAATTCAGTGTCCACAAGAGATAAGTCATAGCCAATAGTCTTTAAGATCGCCAGTGCACAATATGTGCTTGCCAGGTGACTGCCATTAGGAACTGCTACCTGCAAAGACAAACTGAAATGAGGAAAAAAAAAAAAAAAAAAAACAAGAAAGCATTCAAATTACTACAGCAAGAAAGGAAATGACCAAAACTTTCAGCCTTTTGCCCAAATCAACATGCTAAAATCAGTTTTTGTACCCCGTTATCATTTGATTGAAATTGGGAGCTTCTGGAACCATGAAATCCAAAAAACTGTCCTGCACAAAAAATCTGAATTATAGCCTTACTTCTTTAACAAAATGAAGAAACTCCGTAAATTAATTACCTTACCATTTTTCAACGTTTCCTCATTCTTTGGATGGGCTTGTAGTGATAAAACCCAATTAATTACTGCATCCTTGTCTATCTAAAGGAAATAAATAACAGAATTGTCAAGGAGGACATTTTCTGAAACCTAATGCTATCTATCAACTATAATTAGGGCATATACGCCTGCTCTAATCTATTTGTAAAACAAAATGCATGGAATAAAATGGAAACCAATTCCTCCCAAAAGTTAGCATTGCCGGCACTTTAAGAAACTTTGATGCACTTTTATAATTATTATGAATCCTAAACCCCTGAATGACACACAAACTGCCATATAGATGTTTATATTTTAACAGAAAGGAACGTTTATATCATGGTAATAAAGAGCAAAACTAAATCGTTAACACTTCAATCTACTGGATAAATCATAAATCATGATCATGATTGAATTATATAACATAACCTGAAAAATAACTCGCCAGTAAACCCTTGTTTTATGCAATAAACGACAAATTAAAATGGAAATTCTAGCTGATCTGTGGCTGCCAGATGAACCTTACATGAAAAACTGCTTAATCTGAAACCATCATACCTGTCTGGTAAAACCATTCCCCCATTTCAGAAAAACCACAACAGTCCAATAACACAAATCCTTTCTAGACTTATCCATCCATTTATAGTACAATTTCAGCAGGAGAAAGTAACAATAATTATACTGCCTCCTAGTTACACTGCAGAGTGGAAAATGAACTTCAAGCTCTTCCTTGTCAGCTGTCGAAGACTAATGTTGCTACACGGCACACTAAATGGGACCTTTTATCTTAAGTTAAACTCCAACAGTCCAACTTCACTTCTCACTGTTCGTGACAATCGCACATTTTACAGTGCAGTTAATTACTTAATATAAATATACTTTATCCAATAAACTATATCCTTCTGTTCCATTAAAAATTTTAATTCACAAATGACCAATGTGATTAATCAAAATCACAATTAAGTTATAGATTGAATAAGATAAATATTCGAATGCAGTTAATTTCTATGCTATTTCATTGTAAGTGCACTCCTGCATTGTTTACACTAATAATTCTCCATAATCTAACATATCAATCATGAAGTTCACCTTCCAATTAACCAAAGGAATCCAACAATTTCGAGAATTAAAGGCCAGGGTTTTGATACAACGAGCTCTTCTCATTAAACACAAAATGAAAACATCCAACTGAATTCAGCGAATAATTCATCAAAGAGAACAAGATCAACCCCTCTCAATTCCATTCCTACATCTAGAGACATAAATCACTCCATAACTATAATAATTCCCAACAGAAACAATCTCACACTGACTGGACCATCAAAATTGAAAAAGAGGAGAGAGAAGGTACTCGATCGAGAGCGGAAAGGACATCGAGGCCGGAGATGACGAAGTAAGCGAGAGTGAGGCGGTTGATCTCTTGGCCTTGATACGGCGACGGCAGAAGCTGATACATCATCAACAGATAGTTTATATGACGATCTCTATCGAAGACCAATGACTCTGAATCGGAATCCCAAAACGCTTCTTCCTCCATTCTTCAAGCTTCTCCGAGGTTCCACAAATCTGGAAGTCGAAGGAGTATGTGCGTGTTGAAACTTGAAAGAATTAAAAACAACCCAATTATTTATTTATTTATTTTGTTTCCTCTTCAGTTTTTATTATGTCATTAAACGGAAGATTTTATGTTATGGGTGGGACTAAACACACCCCAAGAATTTCTAAGCACACCCCAATCATGTGTAAAATCACATGATTTTACACATGGATGAGGTGTTACACATGAATGGGGTGTGCTTAGAAATTTTTGGGGTGTGTTTAGTCTATCCCTTATGTTATTCCCCTGCTATTAAATGTGTGTATTAACTATTAACTAATAAATCTGATAATTCAAGTTCTCCAATCCAACCCCACCCAAACCAACTGACCAAATAATATTTGGGACGAGTCGAGACATAATTTAGGGAACCTACAAAATTGCAACTCATCCCAACCTTGCTTGGATCAATGAGTCAATTCGTCAAATTCGTACAAATCCCTAATTAATAGATTTAATTAGTAACCCAAGAAGAATTCTTTTTCGATTTAATTTTATGGTTTGTAAAAAAATAATTTACTGCTGAACATTATTGTTTGTTGAATCCGTGTTTTGAAATTAGGATATATGACCGCTCAATATTGTATGGATTTTTAGGGCTAGAGATAATAATTTCTCGATTTTAAGTCTAAAACCTTACACGAACTTTTTCTTATTAGGGCTAAATGAGCTTTACACAAACTTTTTCAAGTTTTAAAGCTAAACTAACATTTTGCAGTACATTAGGATTACACGAACATTAAATGACATAGACTTACACGAACATTATTTGTAATATAGGGTTACACGAGCATTTTTTAAAATATAGGGTTACACAAACGCTATCCGATATAAGGTTACACAAACATTTTGAAAAAATGGGCTAAACGAACATTATTTTACAAAAATTCCAACATTTTAAAAATAGATGAAGTTTTATATATTTTTTGTGTAAAAAAAAAAAACCACTTAATTTAATAAATTCAACATTATTTATTATTTATATTTTTGGTGTAAGGTTAATATTTGAAAATGAAATCTAATAAATGAAATTTTAAATACAATAGTAATTAGCAACTTTAAATTAATGTATAGGATTACAATACTAAATAATATAAATAATATAAGAATTTCAGTTAGATTTGTTAAAATAGTATTAAAAAGTTATTTAAATACCAAATAAGAAACAATAATGTAACTAAACAAAATGCATATAAGATTTTTTAGTTAGAAACAATACCAAATAATTAGATTTGTTTATAATAAAAAAAATACCAAATAAAGAATTCAAATTATTTAAATATTTCAAATTAATTTAATTTAAACAAATAAGTCTGAAAAATATAATAAATAAAAAGAAAAAAACATAAAATGAATATCCTTTACAAAAATATGGGAACAAAATAAAGATAAATTCTAAACTTTATTAATAAAAATCAAATATTCGTTATATCCCATTTTGCATGAAATGCTTCGTCAGTTTGTAGTCCAACAGAAACATTAGAGTTCGGTACCTCTGCATCATATGTAAACGTATGAAAACTATGACCACCTCAATTATAATCTTTATCTAGTGCAATTCTTTGTTCCGAATACGAGGATCCAACATTATATAATCTTGACGAAAAACCTTTAGGGCTCTTATTATGAATTCCTGTAGACACCACAACATCATTGACTCCAAAATCCATTCTTTTCAAGGAAATGAAAACAACAAGAATCTTATTGATTATTGACAATAATCGATCCAAATCGGAATCATTCTTAATTTTAATCTTTTTCACTCTTCCCTTTGTCTCAACTAGTGAGTGGATCACATATCCCCAATAATTAATGCCGGTACGCATAAGTTCATGAATTGAATCAAATAAATCATGATATGTGATGTGTTGAAGATGAATCATCTCTCGAGAACCGTTTGTGTACTCTAAACATTCTCAATAGCCTTCAAATCAAACCATTACCAACATAAAACTCAACTTTTTATATACTAGGAAGTTAAAAAACAATGACAGTTCATAGTAAAAATATATATAAACAATGAAATTCAAAAGTTTAAGAAGTTAATTAATTATTTTGAACTATTAGAACAATAAATCAAATTTCAATAAACATACAATATTATAAAAAATGATTACAAACCATACTGTAACATATTACCAAATAAAATAAATAAATTTGCACTATAAAATAAATAATTTATTTAATAGACATTTTGAAATAATCAATATCATTTTAAAAAATATATACAAGTACAGAAATTCAATAATTTTCATGTAAACCTAAAATTAACAAAATTTGAGTATACTTATAAGCTTAAAATAATGTTCGTATAAGCTTAAAATTGGGTCCATAATTTTCGTATAGGTCTAAAACAGAAATTTCTAAGTAATTTTAAATTTTAAAAAAATGTTCGTGTAACCTTGTATTGAAGAAAAATCTTTTTATAACCCTAAAAATGAAAATAATTTAAATAAAATTCATAATAAGTAATCCACGAATATTATAATAAGTTATCCACGAACATTCCTATAAATAATCTTACAAATAATTTAAATAATTTTAATATTTGGGGTATTGATAATGTTAACATATTAATGTTTATATTTTGATGAGACAAAATAACTTTGTAATAGGAAATTATAATATCTCATTTTTCGTAATATTTAAGTGAAACTTATATTAGGTTTAAAGTCTTTAATTTTAGTTTGAAAAATAGAAAACTTCAAGTTAGAAGTTGTGCTACAAGTAATGGAAGAGCAAACATTCTGGAAGGAAGAGCCTTATTCAAGCATAGCAACAAGAAAAACGAAATACTGCACAGCTGCAAGAACAAATATAATACAACATCGCTGTAAGTTTAAGTCACAAAGAAAAGTAACTTAGGTTGCAAGGCCAAAACTTGCATGCTACTAGTTTCACAGACACATTAAATACAACAAGTAGAGTTGACCTAAGATATAGTACAAAGAAGATCAAACCTAATATGAGGATTAATCTTTTCAACGGGTCAAAATAAAGTCAGTAGAGACGGTTTGCAAGTTGTAGAGTTTAGAGCCAACCTACAGTGGACATGTGGCCTGACAATATGCAGTAAAATTGCAACATGATACAACCGCAATAAATGATCTGCAATACAAGATACGAAGGAGTTAATGCATTACCAAATATCGTTTAACGCAAGCTATGCATACGTGAAAGAGATTCAACTTCAAGAAAGAACATGCTTCAATATATTTCTACATCTATAAATAAAGGAAGAGTTGATCGAAACAATTACTGAAACTTCGATATTCTAATTCAAGTAAAAATCGCTTAAAACTCTCAAACATTTCAAAGACATACAATTTCAGTCACTTAACCTCAAGAAACAGTCAAACCAAGATCTAAACTTCTAAGATATAGAGGTTGTTTCACTGCACCAATTGATGAAAAATATATACTTTTACCTTATTGCTATATGCTTTGGTTATTTTAAATGTGTCCTTAGTTGACATGATTTAGTCTTTGTCGAGTGTTTTAGTTGTCTAAGGTTATAGGCAATTACTCTGTATGAGTGTTAGAAATCCTAAATGGGTATGCCTAAGGAACTTGCAGCAACTATGTGTAAGTTGAGTTTTTATAGGTGTTAACTTGTTAGTTGATAGTTTGCAAGGTCAAGTCCTATAAAATAAATTTGCTTAACGAAATTCCTGCTCGAGTGAGTAGTAGAGTGGATATAGAAGGATTACACCCACATTTGTACCACTATAAAACCATAAGTGTTTATTGTTTTATATTTACTTGTTGCATCTATACGTTCTATCTTTCTGCATACAAAAAGTTTTATAAAATGCATATTTAAGAAAAGATTTTAAAACAAACCATTTCTCAAAAACTATTTTCCATTGCAAGAACTTTAAGTTACAACAGACAATATTAATTCATAATGCTGTAAGTTGGACTGCTTATTCTGTTGTAAGCTTCTATAACTTTCAGTGACCTGTTTGAAAGTTTTTCTAAAATCGACAAAGATTCATTCACTTATTTCTGAACCTTTAAACCACTTGAGACCAACAGATAAGTCATCCACGAATATTTCTATAAATAATCCTATAAATATTTTAAATAATTTAAAATTTGGGGTATTGGTTTGACCGAACATTTTAATAAATTATTTAAAAATTTTCATAATTTAAAGAAACATTTGATCCATGATCATTACAAAATAATCCAATAAATAATTTAAAAAAATTCATAATTTGGGTATTGTTTTCACGAACATTTTAGCAAATTATATAAATAATTTTGTAATTTAAACATTCATTATAATAAGTGATCCACGAATATTAAAAAATAGTCCTATAAATTATTTAAATAATTTTATAATTTGCGGTATTAGATCCACGAACATTTTAACATAATTTAAATAATTTCGGTCATCCACGAAAATTTTAAAATAATTTAATAAATTTCATAATTAATTCACGAACTTTTTAACATATTTCAAATAATTTCATAGTATTTTAATTAGCGTGATCCAAGAACATTTTAACATGATTTAAATTATTTCATAATTTCATATCTTATCCACAAACATTACAAAATAAATGATAAAATTATAATAAACTCTAAGATATGCCGAATATTTAAAATTTACTTACTCGATAATTCTTCGAGGTTATAGACAATATCTCATTTCTGTAATTTCATGTAGTTCACTCCTCAATTTTGATGCAACTATATAATAATAATCTTTGTATAACTATAATGTAACTAAAGAGTAAATATTACCATTATGAGATCCTCTGCCTATTCAAATAGGTGAATTGGAATTTACTATGTGCATGTGAGTCTTTACCTGACGTGAAATTGTCACTACAACTGCCATCAACAGTCATATTTCTCAACTTTAAAATACAAGTGATAGAAAATGGCTCATTTATTATATTTAATGGTAAAAAAAAAAAGTATTTTCTTATATGTTTGGTGGTAGACTGGGTCATTTGCTTTTAAAAAAAAAAACAGATATATATGTAATATATTCTAATAAAACTTAAAACAAAATAGAAAAATATTCAACTATATTTAATTTGAATATGAATATAAATAAGTCAAGTTAATTCAATATAAAATCAGATTTAACCTCAAATTTTTGCCCTTAAAATTAAACTAGATCAACTCTATATTAATTTATTAAAATTCATAAAATCGAACCCAATTATATATGAATAATCAAATATATTAAGAGAAAATAAGTGAATAAAAAATTGATAAGTTTTTTCATAAACATAAACAATATTCGATAAGGTTCACGAATTTAATTAGAATTCAAAAACTTTTCAACTTAATTCACTCAACTGGCTAGCGGATTTCAATTATTGACAACCCTAATTTACATTAGGTAATGGTAATTGAATAAGAGAATAGATAAGGAAAAACAAAACATGAGAGCATAATGGAATCATAAAAAGAGTTGCAAGTTGAAAAAATGATATATATATATATAATATTTTGTGATGGTGTGTAATATATTAATTGTTGGTATTAATAATAATAAAATAAATATTTAAATAAAAATTAAAATTGTAAAAAAAAAATCAATTGAGGAAAAAAAAACAAAATCAATTAAAGAAATATGTGTTAAATATAGAAAATAAATTTGAATAAAGTGTTTGCAATCGCAAGAAAAAACCCACAAAAGAATGAACATTTTAGATAATTAGAAATGGTAAATGTGTCATTATACAACAAAAAAGTGAAAAAAAAAATTCACATATAGGAAAAGCACTTCTATTAATATTAATAGAGTTAGGGATTTCACACAATATTTAAAAACCACAAAAAAGTTTCTTTCAATTTTCAAAGTGAGTTCTATGATGAGTTTTCAAATCACAATAGGGTTTTATTATTGTAGATTGAAAATATGCAAGGTGAAGAATACAATACAAATCATTACACAGAAAACTAAATCATTACATTAAACACCCATATCCAGTGTGATCGACCTTTTATACAATAAAAATCATAACACACCTAAATAGACAAGATTTTCCAATAAACTAAATCATTACATTAAATACCCATATCGGGATGTCCAGTGTGATCGATGGTAAATAAAACATTTTATACAATAAAAAATAAGTAATCATTGTATACATATCTTATTGGGTGAGAACAAAACAAAATGATTTATACAGTGTTCATATCGCGAAAACAAAACAAAATCATTTATATGTTGAATTAATCAAACCAATGTTTTGGGACCAAAAAGACAATTTCAAAATAATATAATATTCAAATTTTTAGGATGTTATGAAATGTAAAAATCAATACATGAATATCTCAAATATCCAAATGATTGAAAAAATCAAAACCGTAATTTCATTGAATGTGGATTTCGATATGTATATTGAATATCCATGATATTTATCTAAATCAATATTTATTGAAGAATATTGTGTAATATTATTGATTAAAATTACTTAAATATATTTAATTGTAATTAAAATGAACTCTCATAAAAATAAATTGTATTTTGCCAATATCAAATATTTGAAAAATAAGGTTGAATTAATTGTAATTAAAGTGAAGTCTAATAACAATAAGGGTTAATTTAAATTTTGGCCCTATATGTAAGATCCTTTTCATTTTTGGACAACCGAGTTTATGTTTTTCAATTTTCGTTCTACATTTTGAATATGTAAATTATGATACATGATGGGCTTAAACTGATATTCTAGTATAATAAATTTGTTCTATCATGTTATCTCATATAAGTGTATGTCCATACATTTAACCTAGAAATGTGGGTGAAACACGAGTTAAAATAAATTATGTCAAGTTTAAAAAAAAAAAAATATATATATATATATATATATCTCGTGTTTTCGTTTTAGACTTCCGCTATAATGTATCTCATGAATTCTTTAGTTTTATGTAAGTAAAGGGTGACGACATTTTCCTAATTAATGGGACTAGGGCGTTACAGGTGGTCTTCAGGAGTCCGACCCAAACAGAATGCTTCACCTGGATGTAGAGATGTTAAACGGGCTGGTCCTAGCCCTATAGGGCCACAGGCTAATCGGGCTAGGGCCTTATCCGGTTCACTCTTAATGGGCCTCTCATACTGAGGACCTAACCCTAACCCTAGCGGGCCTCGGGTTAAACGAGTCACTAACTGAGCTACGTAAAAAAATCAATATAAAATCTAAAATATAGATCATAAAATTATATTTTTAAAATAAATAATACAAAAATAAGCATAAAATAATAAAACAATACTATTGATTTGCTTTATTATTTATCAATACATACCTTATCTATATTTATTATCAATTAATAGATTTTAATTAATAAAGTTCAAGATAATAGTCAGAATAAGTGATTTGAAACTATACTTGAAAGAAGTTAACATCATTATTCTTGCTTCCTAACATTAACTACATTTTTATTTAAATAATATTATAGACATAATTAATTGAAACTCACCTTAGCTCAGTTGGTAGAGTGGAGGACTCGGGTTGCGGGTTCGAATCTGGCATGGTGCGGCTATTTATTTTGTTAATCAGCCATAACAGGGCTTGCTCGATCAACCAACGGGGCCCGTTTAGCCCGCGAGCTAATACCGTCAGTTCAAAAAGGCCGGATTTAAATGGGCCTCTAGTATGGAGGACCTAACCCTGGATTTAACACCTCTACCTAGACGACCTTTGGCGACCCGACTAAGATTATTTTCGTGGCGGGTCCGAAGGAACATGGTCGACCCGGGTAGGATATCCCTTAAAATTAGGAGTAGGAACATTTTTTGGTACTAAAGCACTAGAAAACTTATTTTTCTAAGCGATATGAATACGATCCTGACCGGTCTCTATAAACCGATCAGGATCTGCTGAGCTAATTTGCTAGAGTAGGCTTCGAGCCAGTGTTTTTTGCACATTTTATACACTTTTTTAGTTCGATTCGCTTCCTTTTGATCCGAATTCACATAATTTGAGTGTTTAATCAGGAATTAATTAATTTACAAATTCCGACGTCAACATCAACTATGATCTTTAATGTGTCCAAAATCTATTTTTATGTATTTGAACCATGATCCACTCAAAATGGTGGTATTAATATTACACTATTATTTGGGTCTAACATTAAAATGAACATTCTTATGTATTATATAATGAAATTTTAATTTAAGATGTTATATATTAAATGTGTAAAATATTTTTCAAAACAATGATGATATTTCAAAATTAATGAAAGAACCTATATATAAAACAATGAAAAATATAAATAAAACCACGCACACGTGAATTCACTAGCACAAATAAGATGATGAAGTTTATTAACATAATATTAATTTCTATTGTGTATCTTAAATGGTTAATTTGGAAAAAATATATTAAGATATAATCTTATTTTGAAATACGATGACATTTTCTAAGTTTTTCTAAGATATCTTGAATGAAATAATGTTTTATTTTTTTGAGCAGTATACAGGTCTTAATTATAAGCACTATTAAATAGCTTATAGATGTTATTTAAAAAACACATAATATAGTTCAATCCAATACCAATGATCCAATATATGATTGTGTGAGAGAGAGAGATAAAATTTATCATTCAAATAATTAAAAAAGATTAAGAAAAAAGAAAGAAAGAAAAGATATAGAACATACATCATATTAAGTGGTGGAAAAAAATGTATGAAAATGATTATTTTTTAATCGGTGGAAATCGGCAGAGCTAGTAGTTATCGAACTATTAAAGCAATTTTTGCAGTACAAAATGAACTAAAATATAAAGAGGATTTAAAAAACGATGAATGTAATCCACCCTCCACAACATTAACCTTGAATCATGCTATATAAGTCAAAAAAGATACACAATTTTAGTAAATTATAATGATTGTTTGCTTTGATCCAATTAAAGGAACTCCATATTTCCAGTGATTGAGACATATATGTAGAAAGAACAGTCTTCTCACCATATTTTTTTAACGAAATAATGGAATATTATAAAATAAAATAAACCTCAAATGTATATAAAGAGAAAAAACAAAACAAGTGCTGGCCTTATTAATACCCCAACATAGGAAAACTCAACGGAAAAAAACTATATCAGGAAAAAAAATAACAAGCACTAACAAAATCTATAATATGGATGTTCTGAAAAATCTAAGAACATATAATGATGAAAATATTGAGGTGGCGAACTCCACCATTTGAAAACACATCCAACTGTGAAAGATTATCAATCACCTAATTTTCCTTTTTTTAAATATGAGAAACACGAAAGCTCATCTGCTCAATAGAATGCAATACCGAAGTCCATCTATTTCTGAAGTATCGAGGCACTTGAACCGATTAATGCATAAGAAGACACACTACATAAGATGAATCAAACTCCAGCCACAACTGCATCAAACCTTTGGCCACAACTAGCTCAACTGCAAAAATCACAGCATGCAACTTGCCATCAAATATTATTTCTTCAGAAATAATCTCCTCACCATATGATTTGCAAGTGTTATTTCTTCAATGTCTCCTTATGTAAACCTTAATCTAGCACTTGAACAACATTTTGAATCTTTACTCCTCTTTATCTTCTCTTAGCATAAGAGATTGAAATATATTATGAGGGAATTATCAAATAAACTTTTTTATAAATGTCTTATAATCTCTCACGTCTTATTACATGTTTTTAAAACTTATATATATATATATATATATATATATATATAATGTTATAACTTATTTAAGATACATGATAAAAAATTTATAGTTCAACACTTGAATAAAAAAACTGAATTACTGACCTTATGATCAAAGTTGCCACTCAAGAGTTCCATGAAAATGAAAATTGGATCATCAAGGGGCGCATTTTGTCAAATGTATCCACTAGTCTCTGTTGCATATCCTTTTGAATCAGAGGATTGCAGTCAACAACTTCAAAATTAGAAATAAATTCATATTTCATTGGGAAACAGAGATTTCTCAATCTGTAGCAGTGTTTTATGCTTAATTTCTTAAGACAATTAAAGCCATCTTCCCCCTCCAATATCTCTAGATCAATGTCTTCCATTTGAAGATAGGAAAGCTTCGGGAACTCTTTTTCTTTGACTTCCCAGAGTGGCCCTTGAAAAGCATTGCATCTCAACTTAAGCACTTCAAGATTTGGCATTGAAGAAATCGTGCTCATGTTTTTCCACGGATAGCCCAACCCACTTAACGTCAACTTTTTCAGAGTTAACGGGAGCATTGAAAGCTCAACAAGTTGTGCAACATCAAACTTGTATGAAGGATTAACAATGACATATTTGAGTGATTCCAGTTCACTTAGACGAGAAACATGAGCAAAACAACACAAGGGCTCTACTACATCAGGCATTATATCAATACGAATTCCTAACTTTTTTATATTAGGGATCCTTTCGATAACACCATTAATGCAGCTGTTAAAGCTCACATCTGATAGAGTTAAAAGGTTTGGTAAAAAAGTGTCACCTACTTTAGGTAGGTCGCTACCAGTTATCTCAAGATGCTTCAATCTTTTCATATTCCATAACTCTACAGGCAAATATGATGGAGCTCCACATTTCATTATCAAATGTCGATGGACAATCAAGTATTCAAGTTTCCAAAGTTTGGATATCGAAGGAGGGAGACTTGTGTTGCACGTGAGAGCAAGATATCTTAATTTAACTAATTCGAGTACTTCCAAAGGGAACTCATAAAAACGAATATTAAGAGCATCAAATCTTTTTAGCAACTTTAAACCATAACATATTGGTACTGGATATTGATGATATGGACCTAAACATAGGAGAGAGTGGGTTGTAGATGCACAATTTTCCTCCATTGATTTATACACAACTTTAATGCCAAACAAAACGTTGTTGTGGATGGTCAACCTGCTCTGATTTTCTATAAATTCCCTTGAAGCATCCATATCACTATCCAGGACATAAAATAAGTTATTCTTCCTAGCTTCTTTGTAGCAGAAGTGCCACCAGGAAGAATGAAGGGCACATGATTTTATTCTTTCAAATAAATCATTCAATGGGGTACTGCTTCTCTGGTGGACCATAACAACATTATGCAAAGCAAGATGTTGCAAGCATTCTACACAAGAAATTTCTAAAGTTTGAAAACATCCTTTCTCAATGATTTTCTCAGCAATCCATAGATTAATGAGTTTGGATTTGCGAATCTCAACGTTGTGTGGGAAAACTGCCATGTAGAGAAAACATGATTTCAAAGCTTTAGGTAAATTGTCATAACTTGGATATAGTACCTTTGATATTTGATGGTATGCACAGGTGAAAACTTGATGTTTTCTTCGTGTTGCTACATCAACCCATTCTGATCTAGGTGTTCTCGATAGGAGGTCGGCGACTGTGACGATTGTAAGAGGAAGGCCATCACACTTCTCAGCTATCATCTTTATAGCTTTCTCATATTCAGGTGGGCAGAAGCTTTGAGCAAAGATATTCTCACACAAAAGATTCAAACTTTCTTGTTTATTTAGTAAGCGTACATTTATGAGATGATAAGAGAACGAGTACTGATGTTGAATCCTTGTTGTAACTAAGACTCGACTTCCAATTTTTGTGTTTGAAGATAAGATATCAAAGCATCTTTCGACCAGCTTCATATCCCAGACATCATCCAACACAATGAAACATCGTTTACCTCTCAAATAATCACTCAAGAAACCTTCTGTGAGCATTTCAGGCTCATCAACTCCCAATTGAGCTAGAATGTCTTGAATAATATCTTCTGGTTGATATTCTCTTCCAATCGTCACCCAAACACAACAATCGAACCATTCCAAGATATCTAAATCTTCATAAAGCTTATTAGCAAGAGTAGTCTTGCCAATACCTGCCATCCCAACAAGTGAGAAAATGAGTTGATGCTCCCAGCTACCAATAATGTCTTTTTTGAGTTTAGTATAGACATCAGATAATCCAACCATCTTTGACTTGGAAGGAAGGAGTTGATGATGAGGTGAATGAGTATGTTGTTTTAGATACTCTGCCTCCATCCTTTCCAATGTGTCTATGAAGGAACCACAGTCTTTTTTCAAAGCCTGCTGAGCTCTTAAGTATTCATCGGACCTCAGTTCAATGATATCCAGATCCTCATAGGAATCTAATGCCTCAAAAAATTCATCCGCTGCCTCTTGGACTCGTAGAAGGGAAGCCTTCAATCTAATCCTGCTGCTCAAATCCAATCTATCCATAAATACTTCAAACGACTTCATCCTTTTCTGCACGGTTTCAAAGATTTCCACAACCTCAGGTCTATCAGAAAACACAGTAGCAGCATACTCTACCGTCAAGGTTATCATGAAATCCAGTCTCGAAAGAGCAGCATAAGCCGCCATCTCATCTCTCTGCTTTTAACTTTCCCTCAAACTCACACTACACCAAGCTTTGCTACTCAAATAATTATCAATAATTAAGTCAGTCAACCTTACATTATTATTATTTTAATCTACAAATTGCTGCATCCATACATTCATTAATTAATCAATGATATATCATTTCAATTATTTTACAAAAGCTGGAGCTAGCTGTCACCAACTATAAATCAATATTTAATTTCTCCTGACCTGTGCTTCGCCACCAGCTGCCGACACTTTTTGTTATACTTATATCAGGTAACCTAATCCGTAATTGTTGATGTCACAATTGTTTTTGCCAAGTGTGCCGATAAGGATTCGTGTAATTAGAGTCATATAAATTTATATTTCATCAATTAAATTAATTGTTTTTTTTAATTTTTATATTATATAAATTAAGATAAATTAATAAAAATTATTTTTAAAGTACACTAACTTATTTTAATTTATTTAAAATATTAATACATATGAAAATATTAATAAATTTATGAAAATTTATCTTTAAATTGAGAATTCAATTTAAATTTCAAGTTTTAAATTGAAAAAATCTATAAAATTAAGACTTTTATTGAAAAACTTTAAAATTTAAATTTAAAATTAAAAACTATTATAAATTATGTTGAAATTCAACTTATTTAAACTATGTCAAATAAATGGGCAGCTGAATCGAGCAATAATCAGTGGCCGACTACCATTCAAAGTAATCATTTGTATTTCCCACTCACTACATTAAAAATAGATCATTAATTCAACTTGCTAATAAATCATCTTATCATGGCATTAATCAACAATATATCACTGAAAATATATTACAAAATTTTTAGCGACACTACATTAAAAAAAGAGTTTTTGTGACAACAAAATATTATCCTTTATAAATTGATAGTCCCCCAAAAGATAATCTTGCGACATTATTGTCGTAAAATTATTATTTTAAAAACATTCTTGTTAATTGTTTTTTTAACATATTATTATAAATTTATATTATCTATCTTTACAATAATATATTTTACTAAAAATCGACTTCGCACAAAAAATTGTATTGTGGCAAACAATCATTTTTCTTGTAATTACAATTATTTCTTTAATTATATATATATATATATATATATATATATATATATCTTCTTTCTTTTTTTTGATGAAGTATACATTTGTCAATTTACTTGTAATAGTAAAAGTAATGTACTTATTAAAATATATAATTAATAAAATGGGAAATTAAGTAATAACTGTATCATCTTTCATTTTAGTCTTTTGTATTTACCTGATTGAAATTTTCATCATTTAATTTTTACCTTATTATTTCAGTCCTCTAAATTTAAGAGGGGGACAATTGTTTGAAGTTTCCATTAATGTTGCACTATTGATAAGAATACTCAATATACTTTACAATTTTATGATAATGCATTTTAATTTTGAGAAATTTGATGAAAATGTCCTACTACTTTTAGCCTAACCTGTAATGCTTGATATGACAATTTTTTTTTTCCACAATTTTTTTTTTATATTAGGTGTATCGATCATGATCCGTGCAATTCAGGTCATATAACTTGAAAGATGAATTTCACGTTTCAAAAGCGTCTATACATGCTCTCATGCATTTGCATATATCCGCACCCACATTCTTATCTCACACGCTTAACTTTTGCGTGACGATCCAAAACCTACATGTTGTGTTGATGTAACATTAATGTTATGTTAGTTTAAGATTTTCATTATATTACAGACATATAATACCTTTTAGTATTTATATTATAATAATTTAACTTTTATATTATAATAATTTATGAATAATGGAAGAAGGTTGGTCCAGATCCTTCTATCCTTCCCCCAACTGCCAAAAGAGGCCTTGAGTTCTTTGCTCATATTTCTCCTAACAAAGCCTATCAAAAGACTTTGTTATTTCATTTAGAATTCAATGTTCCATGGATTTTTGCATGTGACTTTTCTTTCAAAAAATGTCTTCCAGAACCATCCCCCTATTCTCTAGTTAGATCTTTTAGAATCAAGTGGTGGGGTAAATATAATAAAACATTTTGTTCAGAAGAAGTTGTCAAAAGATTTTTCACTACTGGTGAAAAAATTAGATTCAAGAAAACAGAAGAGAAAGATGTCAAAGAATCTAAGAAAAAGGAGAAAATTGATGAATCTCCTGGCAAGGATTTATCTTCAAAAGAAAAAATGATGTTTGAACTCTTCAAAAAGAATCAATCAGAATTTTTTGAATTTTTATCTCAGAAAACAGAAAAATATGAAGAATCAAGTTCATATGATCCATTTGCTATGCATGATGGACAAGATCCTTTTGATTTTTGATTTTAGATGGAGCCACATTCAAATTGGAATTCTTTCAAAAGAATTTATATTCAGCAAACTCATATCAAAGAATGTCCAAGATGCTATTCTTACAAATGTTATAAGAAAAACAAGACATATATTATAAAAGAAGGAAGAAAGATTTTACTTCAAATTTTCACTGATGAGGATTACCCGAGAAATCCAGAATTATTGATCAGATCTTGATCGGATGGTCATCTGGAAATCTTAGGTGGTATCGACGATTTTGGAAATTTCGATCAAAATTGGATTGAAATTGAAAGAAATTAAAACAAACAAGATCAAAATTGGAAAAAGGGATTAAAATTAAAAAAAGTTGAAACATACAGGATAAAAATTAAAAAAATGTATATTTAATTGTAAAAAATGAAAATAACCTTATATCAGAATCAAAATTGAAATTAACCCTAACAATAAATTTTATATTGTCAATATCAAAATTTAGAAGAAGCCAATCGAATATATTACATTACATTGTTAAACTCAATACATTATATTGGAGTATACATTGGAAAGTATCTTGTTAAACTCAATACATTCCCATTGAGCTTGTAACATATCCCTCCTATATATGTAATCTTCTTGTTAAACTCAATACATTCCATTGGAGCTTACATTGGAACATATGCCTCCTACGTAAACGTATCGTAGATTTTGGACATATGTTTAAGCATTAGAAAATAAGATTTTGGGCATAGAAAAAAAGATTTTAGGAGCTTATCATACATTACATTGGAAAATAAGATATAAAACAAATTTGATTAAAACAAATATTTGTTCCATCCTCTACTAATTTGATAGTTACAGCATTAAGGAATCCATTATTACTGTCAGAATAGTAACCCAGAATCGATCTCCAACCAATGCAGCTTGAAATATGAAGAAATTCAGAAAACGGGCATACAACAACGGTTTTGCAGTAATAGACAACGCTTTTCTGGAAATTAACACAATGAAGAAGATGAACACAAATTTACGTGGTTCGATCAATTAGATTGATCTACATCCACAGGAAAACAAAGCGAACAACTTTATTGCAGAATCAAACTCGAAATATACAAGAATTGAACTCGAAATCCTCACGTCTAATTTCACGAACCCTAGAAATTTTGGGGCTTTCTAATTCTCTCAATATTTCGATGTCCAACTAAGATCGTTTGTGCGCCTAAGTATATATAGCATTTCCCCTCAACCAATTTTGCCCAACAACTACCAGAAATCCACAACATTAGCCAAGAAGAATCGCGTGCACTGTAGCAAAACCTAATTTTGCAACTAATTTCAGTTTCCAGTTTCAACTGCTGGCCCAAGTTCGTTTCTTCTGGTTCGAGGCGTTCCAGCCCGGTTCTTGCCAAGCTGATCCCGGTTCCTTGAAGAGCCTGATTTTCTTAGTCAATTACAGTTTACAAATCTCCACCTTGACTCTTAAAATCACCTGCAAAAACATTATACCTAGTACATAAAATAACACAAACACAAAAATACATGCACTGTAAAGGATACTTTTCAGCCTCTAAAATTCACCAGTTTTGCACCCTAATCAAATTCATGCAATGCTTAAACTTTCCATATGGCAAAGCCTTGGTGAACATATCTGCTGCATTATCTTCTGTTCCTATTTTGACAGCTGCAACTTTGCCTTTCTCCACCATGTCTCTAACAAAATGGAGCTTGACATCTATATGC
Source organism: Scutellaria barbata (assembly GCA_028654395.1). NCBI lineage: Eukaryota > Viridiplantae > Streptophyta > Magnoliopsida > Lamiales > Lamiaceae > Scutellaria > Scutellaria barbata. The sequence continues at coordinate 4,907,409 of CM053649.1, read as the reverse complement.
TTAGATCTCTCATGGAAAACCTGGTGCTTCACTAAGTGCAAAACACTTTGATTGTCACAGAAAATGTCTACTTTTCTCTGAGTTAATCCCATTTCTCCAAGCATTCCTTTCAGCCAAGTAGACTCTTTCATTGCTTCTGTCATTGCAATGTATTCTGCCTCAGTAGTAGATAGAGCAACCACTGATTGTTGGATTGATTTCCAACTTATTGTTGTCCCAAACATGGTGAACACATATCCAGTTAGGGACTTCCTTGTATTATGATTTCCAGCAAAATCAGAATCAACAAACCCTTGTAGCATGTCTGATTTCTCTCCTTGTTTCCTGAACAGCAAGCCTATATCCTTTGAGCCATTTATGTACCTAAGTATCCACTTAAGTGCCTCCCAATGAGCTCTCCCCGGATCTGCCATGTACCTGCTCACAACACTCATGGAGTGTGCCAAATCAGGTCTGCTACAGACCATTGTGTACATGAGGCTACCAACTGAACTTGCATATGGTACACCTTGCATATACTTCTTTTCTTCATCTGTTGTGGGCTTCTGATTTGCTGAGAGTTTGAAGTGCTGTCCAAGAGGTGCTTTTGTAGGCTTGGACTGATGCATATTATACCTTTTTAGTACCTTAATCAGATAATCAGTCTGATGTAGGAACAGCTTCCCAGCACTTCTATCTCTTTTGATGTCCATTCCTAGGATCCTTCTAGCTTCCCTAAGATCTTTCATTTCATATTGTTGCTTCAGTTTCTCTTTTAGTGAATCTATTCTTTTCCTGCACTTACTTGCAATTAACATGTCATCCACATACAATAATAGATAAGTGAAGACCACACATTCCTCTTTCTCTAGATAAACACAACTATCATATTTGCATTTACTTAAACCAATACTCAGCATATAGTTATTGAAATGCATGTACCACTGCCTAGGGCTTTGTTTCAAGCCATAAAGGGATCTTTGTAATAAGCATACCTTACCCTCATTACCTGGTTTGATGAACCCTTCTGGCTGTTGCATGTACAAGGTTTCATCTAGATTCCCATGTAGAAAAGCTGTCTTCACGTCCATTTGTTGTAGCTCTATGTTGAAGTGTGTAACCAGTGCAAGAAGAATCCTTATTGAGGTGTGTTTCACAACTGGAGAGAAGACTTCATTGAAGTCAATGCCTTCTCTCTGTGTAAATCCCTTTGCCACTAACCGTGCTTTGAATCTCACTTTCTCAGTTTGATGCACCTCCAATTTTCTTTTGAAGATCCACTTGCTACCAATTATTTTCTGATTCTTAGGCTTATCAACTAGAATCCAAGTCTTGTTCTTTTCAAGTGACTTAAGCTCTTCATCCATGGCTGCCATCCAGTGAGTCCTATCATTTGACTTTATAGCAGCTTTGAAATTTTCAGGTTCCTCATACTCCACATCTTGTGCCACAGCAAGAGCATAAGAGACCATATCAGCATGTCCAAATCGATTTGGTGGCTTGATCCTTCTCTTTTCCCTATCTCTTGCAAGCTGATAATTATCCAAGTTAGGATGCTCTCCATCTGTTTCTTCTTCTTCTTCAGATGATGATGCCTGCAGCATCTGATCTTCTCCTGGATCTTCTTCCATATCAGTCTCCACATCTCCTTGAGGATGTTGCTGTGGTGGCTCCACCTCATCTTATAACTGGTCATCTTCTGCAAGATTCTCCACCTCAGGTTGATGATTAATGTCTCCTAGTTGATTTCTTATGGTTTCAACTGATGTATTACTCTTGTATCCCATCTCTGATTCTTTGAAAACCACATCTCTACTGACAAAACATTTCTGATAACCTGCTTCTGGACACCAAAGCTTGTATCCTTTTACACCTGATGGATAACCTCTAAAGATGCACTTTAATGCTCTTGCATCTAACTTATCTTGCCTTATGTGTGCAAAGGCTTTGCAGCCAAAGACCTTTAGATGATTGTAGCTTGGAGCCTTGCCAAACCACAACTGATCAGGAACCTTGAAACCTATGGCTGATGAGGGTGATTTGTTAATGAGGTATGCAGCTGTATTGACTGGTTCACCCCAGAAACTTTTTGGTAACTTTGCATCAAGTAACATGCACCTTACTCTTTCCAAAAGGGTCCTGTTCATTCTCTCCGCAATGCCATTCTGTTGAGGGTTTGCAGCAATAGTCCTATGCCTGGTTATGCCTCTATTTATGCAGAAAGTTTGAAACTCCTCAGAAAGATATTCAAGTCCATTGTCAGTTCTAAGATGCTTCACTTTTCTTCCTGTCTTATTCTCCTCCAAAATCACCACTGCTTGAACATGTTGAAGGCCTCACTCTTTTGTTTAAGAACAAATACCCACACCTTTCTTGAGTAGTCATCAATTAGAGTCATAAAATACCTTCCACCTCCATGTGTAGCAGTCCTTGAAGGTCCCCATATGTCTGAATGTATATAGTCCATGCAGGCAGTGGTGGTGTGAAGTCCTTTACCAAAACTTTGCTTCTTGGACTTTCCCAATATACACTGATCACATGTTTCTAACCTTGAGAATGAATGATCACCTAGGAGTTTCTGTTTTGCCAACTCTTGCAAACCTTTCTCACCTAGATGTGCCAGCCTCTTATGCCATAATTCCATTTCAGATTTACTCATCACAGCAGATGCTTCAGCTATTACTGTATTACCTTCAAGAATGTACAAGCCATTTGATTTCTTTCCTTTGAGCACAACCTTACCATTTTTTGTAATGTTAATTCCTCCTTGCTCAGTATTGAATTCAAGACCTGCAGTAGTTAGTGTACCTAAAGAAATTAAATTCCTTTTCAGATTTGGGATATACCTGACATTTGTTAGAAACTTGATCTTCTCATCATGTGTTTTGATCTTGATAGTTCCTCTTCCTTTCACTTTGCAGGCTTGATTGTTCCCAAGCAACACCATGCCTTCATCTGCTAGGTCTAGATCTTGAAACCAATCTTTCACAGGGCATATGTGGAAAGAACACCCGGTGTCAAGAACCCATTCACTCCCTGATTTTTCTCCAATTATGCACAGCATAGAGGCACTATCATAACCAGCTTCAGCCACAGCAGCTTCTTGTTTATTGTTCTTGTGCTGATTTCTCTCAGGGCAATTTCTTTTGAAGTATCCTACCTTGTGACAGTGAAAACACTTCTTGTTAGCCACATCATCCTCAGTTTTATTTTCTTGATTTGTTGGTTTATCAGTCTTCTTCTTTGGTGGTTGGGGCTTCTTCTTGAAACCTTTGTTCTTGACTGCTAATCCCTCACCGAGAACCTGAGACTTGGCATCAGTATTGCTCTGAAGTACTTTTGTCTCTATGGCCATCAAGACTTCATCCAAGGTCAGAGAAGTGTGCCTACCATAGATGATTGCATCTTTGAAAGCATCAAGAGACTTGGGCAGGGAATTTAGAAGCATCAGTGCCTTGTCCTCATCATTCACCTTCTCATCGATGTTCTCCAAGTCATCTATTATCTTAATAAACTCATCTAACTTCTCAGCCACCTTCTTTTCATCTTGCATCCGAAAATTCAATAATTTTTGCTTCAAGAATAACCTGTTGGCAAGAGACTTGGTGAAATAAAGTGAGTCCAACTTCTTCCATATCTTGGCTGCAGAATCTTCCTTGCATACCTCACGAAGAGCCTTCTCTCCTAGGCAAAGAATTATCATACTCCTTGCCTTCTTGCAGACCTCCACGTGCTTGGCCACTTCTGCAGATGATGAAGTACTCATATCTTGATCCACCAATGCCCCTTCCAGGTTATTTTGCACCAGCAATGCCTCCATGTGTACCTTCCATAGATTGTAATCCCCTTTACCCGTAAACTTCGAAACATCAAGCTTGAGACTCATGGCTGCCAAGATCGGTTCCCACAGACGGCGCCAATTGTCAGAATAGTAACCCAGAATCGATCTCCAACCAATGCAGCTTGAAATATGAAGAAATTCAGAAAACGGGCATACAACAACGGTTTTGCAGTAATAGACAACGCTTTTCTGGAAATTAACACAATGAAGAAGATGAACACGAATTTACGTGGTTTGATCAATTAGATTGATCTACATCCACGGGAAAACAAAGCGAACAACTTTATTGCAGAATCAAACTCGAAATATACAAGAATTGAACTCGAAATCCTCACGTCTAATTTCACGAACCCTAGAAATTTTGGGGCTTTCTAATTCTCTCAATATTTCGATGTCCAACTAAGATCGTTTGTGCGCCTAAGTATATATAGCATTTCCCCTCAACCAATTTTGCCTAACAACTACCAGAAATCCACAACATTAGCCAAGAAGAATCGCGTGCACTGTAGCAAAACCTAATTTTGCAACTAATTTCAGTTTCCAGTTTCAACTGCCGGCCCAAGTTCGTTTCTTCTGGTTCGAGGCGTTCCAGCCCGGTTCTTGCCAAGCTGATCCCGGTTCCTTGAAGAGCCTGATTTTCTTAGTCAATTACAGTTTACAATTACAACATGAGGAATCCTATTGTTATCTGTTGTATGAATTTGGTAACCCGACTCGACCCAAACCTACGGGCCAAGCGATGAAGTCAGGTCCGCCATCCTCTAATCGGACTTGTAAAATTGATGCCCACTTCAAATTAATTTGTGAAATTGTTATTTGACAATTAATATTTTTATTTTCATAGTTTAATACTCTATATATATACGAGTTTTATGTGTGAATTTATAGATCACCGTGTGTTTGTCTTTTTGCCTGAATGATAATTTAGAGACAATGTCACAAATTGAGGTTTACTTTGATCCTGCACTGCAAATTATGCGTATTTGGGAAAATGGCTCATCTTGTGATATCTCATTTCTATAACTCTTTACTACTTCAACCTGAGTTTTGCTTTATTCTTATGAAATTTCATATAGTTTTTTATACCTCTTTTTTCACCATTATCTGCAGTGCTGAGGAGTGAAATGTGGCTGTTATGTCACACACACTGGAAAAAATCTGTTCTGCTCAATGAATGTTGAATGATTCTGTCATGCATTTGTTGTATACATTAATGGATAAAGACATGCATGAATGAATGCACTCTCATGAGGTTTAGAACTTATATGTGGAATTTTGTGATACCCTGAATTTTTTTCTCATTCTGATGGCCACTCAGGGGGTAGAAAGCATAACTTCTGTAATGGGGTTTCTATTAGGTTTCCTCATTGGTTAATGTTTGTCATGTTGGTCTTGTTTTTCTTAGCATTGAATCAGTGGTTTTGGATTATTTTGTTTCGCCATTGTTTTTTTTCATTTGGATAGAAGGATTTGAAATGAGTGGATTTGAAATCTACTAAAATTGGAGTGAATTTGAATCCACCGGAATGATTCCAAAATTAGTTCAAAATGAAAACTATGAATTTCAAGTCTCTCCTCAAATCTACCTATTTATGTGGACCCTAAGATTTTTTGCGACACATAGTTTATGTTAGTTTTGTAACAGTGGAGTTGTTTAGGAAGGTTTGTAGGAACAAAAGTCCACATCTATTGTTCCTATGTAAATTTGTATTTGATGAATTCATCTATAAGAATGTGTTGGAAATACGACACAATGGTCGATGTTTAGATAATTCCAAGAAATTAAAATATTTGTTCTAAAATTTGTAAATCCATCTTATTGCGAAAAAAGAAAACGTAGTGTTTGATCTAAACTTTTGTTGTTAGTTTGAATAGTGTGTAATGTGAAATATTAAAAATTCGAAATCTTTATATACAGACATATACATGTGTGAAATTAGTTTATGCAATACAACAAAGATGTGAAATGTCATACATACATGGATTTCCAAAGTCTTCGACTTATTCATTAATGTTTGGTAAAATAAGTTTTTTTTTTCTCTAAATTTATTTTATTGGATTTTTCATCATTTATCTTTCATCTTTTGATTTTTAATTATTTATGTTTAAAAAATAATATTTTTTAATCCTCTAACTTGTTACAATAGGTAAATTTTTTTTTTTAAATTGAAGTATAATTTTAAGGGTTAATATCAAATCGTTACCTGAACTATGGACATTTTTTCCAGTAGGTGTCTAAACTCAATTTTTTTTCCGATTACTACCCAATCTCCCAAGAATTTTCCGACAGCACCCTGATCCATTTTTCAGGCAAAAACTTAGGGTACTGTCGGAAATATTTGCCGGAAAAATGTTGAAAATTAGGATTCAGGGTGCTGTCGGAAAATTCTTAGGAGATTGGGTAGTAATCGGAAAAAAAATTGAGTTTAGACACCTACTGGAAAAAACGTCCATAGTTCAGGTAGCAATTTGATATTAACCCTAATTTTAACACCATTCTTTTTAATTGAAAGAACACTTTTTTTTTTGTATTCATTTTTTTATTCTTCATCCGATATGCCTATATTAATATTAATAAATAAATAAAATATTTTTCATCTTGAAACGTGAATTAAAGTTTTGTTATTAATTATTAATATTAATAATTTGGGCATTCCGAACTTAAAAATATGAAAAAAAAATTAATTTTTAATTATTAATATTAATTTAGTGTTTTATCAATTAAAAAAATTAGTATTAAAGATAAATTTTAATTAAAAAAGAAAATTACCTGCTATAGCAGGTAAGAAGACTAAAAACTAACCACTCTTAAACATAAATGATTAAAAATTAAAAGAAGAAAAAAAAATTCGAATAAGATAAACTTAAAGAACTAAAAAAACTTATTTTCCTTTAATGTTTCTTAATTTAGTGTTTGTGGAAATAGCTATCCTCATCTTAATTTGTTCCAAATCCATCAGAGAAAGCTTTCAAAAATTTAAAGTAAGAAAACACATAAGGAATCAAGCAGCCAACAAATTATACGATAGATAAGAATACCGAGTCAACTCTTACATGCCAAATCCATCTGCTGACAACATATATAATTTGCTCATGGGAATCAAGCAGCCAACAAATTATACGATAGATAAGAATACCGAGTCAACTCTTACATGCCAAATCCATCTGCTGACAACATATATAATTTGCTCATGGGCATTACTTTATTATTATTTTTTATATAAATTCATTTTTTCCAATCTTATCTTTCTCATGTGATTTCCTTTATTTTTTCTCTTTATAGAATAGAATGCCTAGACAGTTTAAGAAACAAGTAATTAACAAAAAGTCACAAGCAAAAGCTAATAGGGAAGACATTAAGAGAGAACTCTCAAGGCAATAAGCCAAAAAAGAAATTTAGAAAGGCTCAAACACAAAAGAACTCACCAGATGTAAATTATAAATATAGAAATATATTTTATAAAAGCATGACAATCTCCACAAATTTGCAATACAAAAAAACAACGTACAAATTTAAAAAAATATATTTTATAATAGAAGAATTAATGATTGATGATGATGAAGAATTATAGTGGAAATTGTATATATTAATTTAAAGTTTTGAAACAAAAAAATAACATTTGAAATATTATTTAAGTAAATATAAAAGTATAAAAAATGAAAATTGGTTATTTAAGAATTATAAAATTACTTTTAAATATCTACCTATAAAATATAATTAATAAATATAATAAGTAAAATGCTAATAACATTGGCCAATGTTATCTACGGATCATTCTATAGTACATCGATTTTTTGACACGTGGAATATGTACCATTAAATTAAAGTGTCTTAAATACTGCCCATTGGATCAAAATTTTATAACAACCAATTACCTGCTAAGCTGGTTATCAAAAATAGATGATTAAACTTAATTCTAACATTGGAATGTTAGAATGACGATTTAATTACTCATGAGTTCCACTAATTCATGTGAAGCAGAAAAAAAAAGAATTATAATTCCAGTTCTAAAGGTTACTTGGGGATGAATTCTGCTCATTCATGTCTAAACATAAGAAACTCATTTATGTGTTAATCTTATGTTTAATTTGTTTTATGTTTAACAATATTGATCACAACTACTTTTGGATTTGGAGGAGTATTTTGGGTGTAAATAATGTGCAATTTTGTATGAATTTTTAATATGGTTCCTACAATATAGTATAGATTTATATTTTTAAAATTTGAGAATTCAAATGCCATAAGGAAAACCTAAAACCCCTTCTCCAGTATATCTATAAGTAATATTTATGGGAAACCGTTACGGATTTAATTATGTGAGACAAATTAATTCAACATCCATATCTTACTATTTACATGTTATTTGTAGATAACGAGACTCCATCTCACGGTAAATAATCATGAGACTATTTCTTATAAATTTTTGTGAAATATTTATCGATGCAAGCATCGAGACAGGAAAAAGAACAAGAGAAAAAAATAGGAGACGAGACTGAAAGAGGAGAGTTATAATTCTCTATCAAATTCAAAACATAAATCATCAACATATATATCATAAATAATATAAAGAAAGAAGGAAAAGAAGAAGAAGAGTGAAAATGTCGACGTATGTTCCTATGCAAGAAAAAAAATAAAAAACTAACAGTCGTAATGTTGTCTATAATGTGAACACACTACAGAAAGAAGGAAAAAAAGAAGAGTGAAAGTGTCGCCGTATGTTCCTATGCAAGAAAAAAAAAGCAAGAAAAAAAAATAAAAAACTAACAAAGTCAGTAATGTTGTTTGTAATGTGAACACACTAAAAACGAAAAACAATAAGACTAAATAATTATCCACGAGTATATAAAAATACTCGTGAGATGCCAATAGGGCAAAACTTTTTATTGTCGGAAAAACAAAAAATAATAAGATCAGAGAATTATGTACGAATACAAAAAAAATACTCGTAGAATGCCAACAACGCAAAACTTTTATTGTATAATATTGTTAGTACAAATCAAGAAGAGATTTTTGAAAGAACAATCTCTTTGAAAACTTCTCAATAGAAATATATAATTGATTTAATTTAAAAGAAAAAAGAAAAAATAATTATATTGAAAAATTCAACATTAACAAAGAGAAGAGTGCTTATAGATTAGAATAATACTAAGATCTCAAATAAAATTGAAATAATTTGGATCTGAGAAACATATAATGAATAAGGCAGTTCATTTTACTAATAATGAAGTCTCATTTTTACGTACTGGGCAGCAACAGTGAAGTTTCAAGTTTTAAGATTGAATTCTTCTAATTAATTTATAAGATCCAAAACCTGGTTTGCCTGTTTCAATCTCTTTTTAAGAAATAGAATAATGTATATATAAATGGCCATGCAGCTAAAAATGAATGATTTTATAGGTGTAATGAATTATTGGCCCACATACAACTTAAATAATAAGTAAACAATCACTTGTTAGTAACTTATAATAACAGATCAAAATTTAGGTGTACTGTTATATTGGTGTATTATGAAATTTCTCGTTATTTACACTTAGTATTTGGGTCATAAAATGGAATTTTATAAAATGACTTATAGATGAAATTGAACATTCAAATAATTACTACTCCCTTCGTCCCGAGTTATTTTGCCTACTTTGACCGGCACAAATCCTAAGAAAATACAGTTGACTGTTGATTGAATGTTTAAGTTTATGTTTTTTTAGTGCTTTTTTTTGCCATTTTTGGGCTGACAAAATAAGTTGGGACAAGAAAAAATGGAAAGTAGACAAAATAAGGTGGGACGGAGGTAGTATCTCTTTACTCAAAAGTCAAATTAAAAAACCCAAAATTTAAAAAATAAAAATAATATTAGAATTTTTTTAATGATATACAAATAGTTTGAGAAAGAAACATTTTAATTTCCATTTTTTTAATATCTTTTATTTTACATGACATTTTTTATTGAGAAAATGTCATATTTATAATTTTTGTCAACTTCTTTACTTTTATATTAGTATAGATAAGTTATTGCATCATAGCGTTTTTCTTCTATAAATATTTTCCCTAAATAATTTCAAAATTACTGGAATATATACACATCAATTATGTAATTATTTAAAGTTTGTAGATGATTTGTCTCAATCATGTATTAATTCGTGGTGAGAATGAGTAATTGTTAAGCACTTGCATATATAAGCTTTAGATGTGAAGCATATGAATGAATGTATTCTGGCATTACTAATGTTTTACATAGCCGAAGCAACTACAAACCTTGGCACAGATCAATCTGCCCTTGTTGCCCTCAAAGCAAACATCGCGTTACACCCTCGTCACATTCTTGCAAGAAATTGGACCGACTCAAGCTCGGTTTGCAGTTGGATTGGTGTCACTTGCAGCTTGCGGTACCACAGAGTGAGTGCACTAAATATTTCAAAAATGGGCCTCTCTGCCACCATTCCACCACATCTTGCAAACCTCTCTTTCCTCGTTTCGCTAGACCTCTCAAACAATCATTTCAATGGCAATGTGCCTCATGAGTTGTCTCTTCTTCATCGACTAAAGTTCATTTCTCTCAAATCTAACAACTTATTCAAGCTTGAGTACTTATCTCTACGTAATAACAGCTTTTCAGGCTTCATCCCAGCATCCCTCTCGAATTTATCAAATCTGCAATTCCTTCAACTTTCTTACAATAATCTACAAGGAAAAATTCCAGAAGAGCTGGGAAGACTTGGTTGCCTGCAGTCTCTGATTATTGAAAAAAATCATCTGTCGTGTGTTATAATACCTTCTGCGATATTTAACATATCCACGCTAAAAGTTATCGATTTTACAAGAAATGAATTGAGAGCCAGTTTTCCGAGTGAAATGTGCAGTAATCTTCCACTTCTTGAAGAGTTATACCTTTCTCAGAATCAGCTAGGCAGCCAAATCCCATCAAATATTTCTGGATGTTCACAACTTCGATTTCTATCATTGTCTCACAACTCCTTCAATGGGTACATACCTGCAGATATCGGAAAGATAGTTTCGCTTCAAAAACTATATCTTGGGTACAACAATTTGAATGGTACTTAAATGGAGTCAGTATTTTCTTTAACGTTCTATATTACATTTTACTTAAAATTTTAAAATTGACAGGTGTTATACCAGGAGAGATTAACAATCTTCATAGACTAGTTTTAAAAATAGACAAGTGATTGGATAAAATTCAGAATTTTAAAAGTTTGCTGGATATTCAATCTTTTCAAGGGAAAAAAAAAAGTTGTACATGTTGAAGCATGTAAAAGCATTCTCCTCTAGCTGTTTTGGGGTTTTTTTTTTTTTTTGGCAAAAATATTGTGTTTTTAAAGAAGTGATAACTATTTATAATCACTTCGAAGTTCTGGTTTTTCCTACTTTATTTAACCAGAACCTGATGAGTAAAACACTCTAAATAGCTTAATAGTTAATATTATGTAAAATATAGAATCACTTTTTTTAAGTTCTTGCAAATACTCCCTTTGGATAATAGCTTAACATTGATTTCATTAATAACTTTTTAGAGGTTGCTAACACTATAAAAATACTTTTGACTAAAAAAAGAAGAAGAAAGTAGCTTTAGATGCAACAAGTTTCTTTATACTGGTGTAATGCTTACTTTCATCATTCTTAGCAGGCGTCCTACCTAAAGAAATTGGGAATCTTACAAATATAAAATCATTGAATCTCAGAGAAAACTTTACAGGTAAACGAGAGATTTACAGTGCAAATACTTTCTTTCTCAAATATAACAACTTAATTCACAAGTAAATGATATTCACAGTACAAATACTTTCTTTCTCAAATATTTTTAGTTTTGATTTTGGCAGGTCATTTACCTAAAGAAAATGGGTTACCTGTTCTTGAACAACTGCTCTTCTCTATAAATTACCTGAGTGGATCAATACCCGACTCCATTTCAAATTGTTCGAAACTTTGGAATCTCAGACTAGCTGAAAACGATTTTACTGGTTTTGTACCTCACTTTTTTGGAAACCTAAGATACCTCGAAAGTGTTCAATTGTTTCGCAACCGTCTTAGGATGGAATCATCTTCTTCAGAATTGAGCATCATTAGCAAATTGCCCATCTTTAAAATATTTTGCAATTAATGATAATCCTCTTATGGTGTCATTCCAGTTTCCATTGGGATTTTATCATCCTCTTTCGAAGAGTTCTATGCTTATAATTGCAATATTAAGGGTAGCATTCCTGCTAGTATTGGCAATCTAAGCAACTTGGTCACACTTTCCTTACACAATAATGAGTTGTTTGGTAATATTTCTCATATTGTCAAACATTTGAATAAACTTCAAGCATTATCTCTAAATGAGAACAATCTGGGAGGTCCAATTCCACAAGGTCTGTGTGATTTACACAACTTGTTTAGTCTAGGTTTTGGACTAAATCAATTAGCAGGTCCAATTCCTGAATGTCTAGGAAATGTCTCTTCTGTAAGAGAGATTGATCTCAATTCCAACATGTTGACATCCAGCATACCATCAAGCTTATGGAGCCTCAAAGATTTATTGCTGCTAAACCTGTCCAATAATTCCTTGAGTGGAATTTTACCTCCTGAGATAGGTAATTTCTTAGCAGCAATCAAAATCGATCTATCAATGAATCAGTTTCAAATTCTATCCCAACCACAATTGGGAATTTAAAATCTTTGATTTATCTATCTTTGGCACATAATAGACTTGAAAGTACTTTTCCTGTGTCTGTGGGGAGTATGCTTAATTTGGAAACACTAGACTTTTCTTACAATAACCTTTTTGGTTCAATCCCAAAATCCATTGAGAACCTTGAACACCTCGTAACTTTCAATGTCTCTTTCAATGCTCTAAGTGGAGAAATTCCTACTGATGATCCTTTCAAAAACTTCACTATGGAGTCTTTTAAGGCTAATAAAGCATTATATGGAATCCAAAGATTTCGTGTCCCTCTTTGTCATGTTGTTTCCAATCGCAAATAAAAGAAAATGAATGTGAAATTTGCTCTGTTTATTCTTGCTAGAGTGATTGCACTAATCACTGATGTCTCATTGGTCTTTATCTTTATAAGATATAGAAGAAGAGATAAGGCTGGACAAATTGATGAGCAAGTGACTATTATATCACAAAGAATTTCCTATTACGAAATCTTGTAAGCAACTGAACAGTTCAATGAAAACAATTTAATAGGGTTTGGGAGTTTTGGTTCTGTCTATAGAAGGATTCTTAGAGACGGGAATGTTATCGCGATGAAGGTGTTTAATATGCAAAACGAGACTGCTTTTAGGAGTTTTGACATCGAGTGTGAAGTACTACGTAACATTCATCATTGAAATCTTACCAAAGTCATAAGCAGTTGTTCCAATGAAGATTTTCGAGCATTAGTACTTGAATATATATCCAATGGAAATCTTGAAAAATGGTTGTATTCCCACAACTATTGCTTGGATATGGTGCAAAGATTGAATATAATAATTGATGTAGCATTTGCATTAGAGTATCTTTATCATGGCTATTCAACACCAATTGTTCATTGTGACTTGAAACCTAGTAATGTGTTGTTAGACGAGGAGATGATTGGCCATGTATGTGATTTCTGGATATCAAGACTTCTGGGCAACGAGGAGAGCATTGTACTAACCAACACCCTAGCAATATTTGGTTACATTGCGCCTGGTTCAATATTTTTTATTATACTTTTACATTACATTTTTAATTAATATATATTATCCTCTTGCATAATGATTATTTTAAATTCATCCAAAGTATGGTTTGGAAGGGCAAGTTTCGAGAAGGTGTGATGTTGATGGAGACGTTTACAAGGAAAAGGCCAAGTGATGACATGTTTGTTGGAGATTTGGACTTAAAGAGTTGGGTTCAAAATTCACTTGTACAATCTTTAGATGCCAACTTATTCATCAATATTGATCAACAATATAGTGGCAAAATGGTGCAATGTGTATCGTCCATTTTGAAGTTGACTTTGAAGTGTTGTGAAGAATCAACAAGTGATAGGATAAACATGAAAGAAGCTCTAACACAGCTGCTCAAAATCAATCTCTGTTTTCCCAACCCTTGTAAAGATGATGCCCTGAACTTCACAAATATAAAGGGATGAATCTTGTTGTTCTTTTTTTATGCTTTAGTTTTATTATTTAGTTTTAGATTACGTGGGTTGCACGTAGAGATTACTTTAAATTAAGGAAATAAATAATACAAATATGATATATATAACACTTTTATATTAAAGTCTAATTATAATGGACTTTTATAAGAATTTGAATTAGGTAGGATTCTAATATAAAATTATTCATGTATGAAAATCTTAAATTACTATTATAATCTTAAATAATAATCTTTGATAGAGATATATTTGGCAATCCAAATTTTGTGAGAAATATCTACACTTATATATATATATATCCTTTACATAATGAAATTCATGAAACGATCTCACGTAAAACCTATTTTTTTATAAAAATTACCCTATTATTTGTGATTAAATATCTATTTTAAACTCAGATTACATTTATTTTACACACTATAAACATCTTGTAGTCATTACGTAACAAATGAAAAAAAAAATTCGGGGTTGCAAAATTTGATTTAAGTACACATAATTAGATTTTTGGTATCTTTACGATATAATTGAATAATTTATAACCTTTCACAAAATTATTATTTATGTTTAAAACATATAGATAAGCCTCTAGTTTTTGAGGTGGTTATATAGGATGAAGTGATAAAGTTAAAATTTTTGTTTAAGAGACTTAATAAACAATACTACAAAAATGCATAATATATGTTTTTTTTTTTTTCATTTTACAACAAACACATGTTAAATTTAATTTTAATTACCAATATATTTTTTTCACAATTTGCAAACAAATAAATTATACTTACAGTAACCTACCTATAAATTTTTAACAAATTTGAATTAATTACACAATGATTTGTGACCACAAGGAAAATTTACATATTTCAATTTTCAAGAAAACCTATACTGACATTATATATTTTGAATTCAATATTTAAAAATAATTAAAATAAATAACGCCCGAATGATAACTTATTACAAAATATACAGATATATGGCTCATGTATAATTAAGAGAAAATATATATTAATTTGAAAAAATAAAATTATAAATAAAAGACAATGGTAAGTCAATTACACCTAAACATTAAAATAATTAACTTATTACATTATACTTTTTTTTTCTGTGTATTTTTTTCCCAAAATTAATTTTAAAATTATTAAAATATATTATAATTTATAATTATTTAAAATTTTAGGGGCTCAATGCCTTGTCCTTCGTCCCTTATTGGATATGGCATTTTTTTTAAATATAAGTATTATATCACGTAATCTTTAGGCATCATTACATCCCTATGTAGTTTATTTCGTTAAATATAAAATATACATCTACTTAAAACGTTACATTATACATAAAAACTTTTGTATAATTGATGTGCGGATCTTGGATCTGTTTAACTGACCCCACCCAATTTATGTGTCGCTCCACGCACGTGCATGCACCCCCACACGTTTGGATGGATGCTCTCTAACCCACCCAAATTCATTTACGATGCTATACATTTATGTTATGTTAAACATATATTTATATTATGTTAGTCATACATTTAGAGCATTTATGTTATATTAAACATACTTTAATGTTATGTTAAGTATATTTTTATGATTTTATATTATATTAAGCATATCTTTATGCAACGTTTTATGTTAAACATACATTTATGATCTTATGTTATGTTAAGCATACATTTAGGATTTTTATGTTATGTTAAACATACATTTATGTTATGTTAAACATACTTTTATGTTATGTTAGTCATACCTTTTAATTATGTTAGTTGTACCTTTATGTATTATATAATATATGACTAATATTACTTAAAGGTATGCGTAATATTACATAAATGTATATATGTGCAAATTAGGATTTTTTGTGCTGAAATTAAGATTTTTTTGATCAAATTTAAGGTTTTTTTTTTAAGTTAAAGTATTACATAAATGTATTTAATATAATATAAATGTATGACTAACTCAATATAAAAGTTAGGGTAAAAAAAAAAAGAGAAAACCTGCGGATTCGGATCGGTTTTGGCCGGACCAAACCACATTGTATGAATCTATCCATACAATGGTGTACTTCATACAATAGTTACACACAAGTGCAACTCTACATTATATATATGTCATGTACGAATAAAATAGAATATATAATTAACAAACTATATATATATATATATATATATATATATAATAATTAGATTGTCGTACAAAATAAAACTATCCAAGTAAATGTACTATTACATGCAAATTTAAAATAATATATCATCAAATCCATCCAACTGTTTATTGTAATTGATTTGGTGTTTTTCATTCTAATAATACTAGATACTAATTGTGTAAAAATGGAATTGTTTGTGGATAAAACATAGTTGATAGAATTAAATCTCAGTTGTGACATCAATTGCAAGAAGGAATATGGCATAAGCCTATTTCATATTTATTTTCCGTAAAAGCACAATATCAAATTGTATCGAGCATGCTTGCTATAATTCATTACTTAACTTTTGTAATGAACATAACAATAATTATTAATAATGACTTAAGATTGTGGCCAACCACTTTTTCTTTCGCTATTCATACAAGGGTAGAATATCTTATACATTTGTCTCAATATAAGATTGTGTTACCGATATAATTTTATTAGAGGATCAATTCATAAAATAAAGATTAATTTATTGAAAATCAATTCAAGTTGTGAATACTATGACTCTGACTCATAAGTTTTTGTGCTTATAAAAAACTAACATGAATATATTCACGATGTTTAATCTATAAGTGATCTATAAACTTAATTCATCATTTTTCAATGTCCTCACTTTTGCTTAATTTGTCCATATAATCGCAAAATAAAAAAAAAAGAGTAACATCTCTAATGAAGAATAATTAACTGGCACTTGGGTTATTATTTAAATAAATAAAAATTAAGTACAGATAATTAAAAACAATAAATGTAAAAGAGATGTTCTTGAGGAAAATGAATTATTGTTTCAAAACTACAGAAACCTATTGCTACAAGGCAAGTCCTCTCAATTCTCAGCAAAGATATTTTGCATCAATATCTGCAGAAAGTACAGAAAAACCTAAGCAAATTCAAAAGAGAGATGCTATACAATCTGAGTTCTAATCAAATCTTAGCATAAGAAGCTGACTAGAACTGTCTGAATCAAGTCGGGTCTGTGGGATTTTAAGACATGCTTGTATGATCATATACCACCAACACTTGAGATCTTCTTCAAAGCTTCCTCTTCCATATCGAGCAGTTGTTGACAGAACGTCTCAACATCACTTGCCCCGTTTTTGAATGTGAATCTGAACTCCTTCCAATGGTACTCACGAGATCCATCAGCAGTCACTGAACCCATAATTTTCCCAAGCACATCAAATCCCTTCCTATCCACTGAAAGAAGGAAAGCATCCTTCACAACAAACCACAAATCAGTATTTTAAAAATGAGCTTACATTTCAATATATGGTTGATTTGTTATCAAAAACTGCCCCTCTTAATTAGAAAGAGAAGCTTGCCCCGAAAATTCATAGTTAATGCCCATGTATGATCTTGTAGTATTTGATGATAAGTTTCTCAATATTAGTTGGACCTCATAAAGTCTAGCAAGAGCACTAAAGCATCTTTCTTAATTGCAGATATATGCCTCCTTAAAAACAAATCACCATTTTATCCTCTGGCTTCATACTCCATATGTATCATATTACGTTCATAGAGGGGCAAAAAATTAAGTCTCAATACACACTTGTAGAAGAGACATAACCTAGCAGTCTGAGGCTTCAGTAAGACAGCTAACCATATGCCTTGCAAACACGATTTCGTGTTTATATGTAGAATGAGTGTGACACTTTACTGATTCGTATGCAGGAATGTGTAAAAGCCTACAGTTTTCCTAGTTCATACAGAAAATAGAAACACCAATTATAAGGGCATAATTGACATAGTTCAAGAATGGTGTGGATACGGAGGTGGCATCACAATATATTGGTTACTACACTAAGTTTGAAGCTTTAAAGAAGTATTTGCTATTGAGATCAAACTCAGAAAGTTACCAAAATATAAACAAACAAGGGAAACAATAAAGCATATCTTCATGAATTGGCATGAATCATCATAAATTGATCACAACTTAAAAATAGACACTACTATTCCAGTGGCAACGGAAGTCATACCTTTGCATTTTCGTTTAGGAAAGTGATGCAAAAGAGAGTAAGAGCTCGACGCCTCAATTCACTTTGATTAATTCCATCGATCAAGCCCACTGAGAATCGAGCTGGATACCAAAGATGTAAGTTGCTGAAGTCAGAAGACAGATTATCACGGAACAGGCTCGCTTATGAAATAGGATGAGCACAACTGCACGAGGATCATTTTTATAAAGGATATGTTCTTACCTACACGATCACCCTTAGACTTCTCAATATCCTCAAGTTTTACGTCATGAGCTTTCGAATTGATATCAAAATACATGCACGACCTGCATAGTTAAAAGGCATCAATTGTCAGTATAATATGTGGGAAGTGCTAGCTCTTCTCAAATTATACAAATAAATAGTCTTGAAATCAGAGCTCTCATATTCTCTAGTTGTTTTTTCTAGCTGTGAATTCAGTCCATCATGTTCTAAATAAATTCTCATAACTGATCAACAAAGACATCCGATGCCATCATTAAGATCTTTTATCTAGTGACCTGAAAATTTGTCGTGTTAACTTGCCTCTTTTCAAACTCGAGGCTTATAATTTCTTCCTGGTTTAATACCTAATGACATGCCTAGCATTTAAACAATTTCCTTTGGCTCAATCTTTCTAGTTTCAGAGAAAGATGTTCAGATTAAGTTCACCCCCACAATGCCCGTCTTAGAATAAAAAATTAGAAGGATGCTACAAAAATTCTAACCTTAGACTGAACTTGTACACAGAGTACTGTATATCGCCTCGGAGTAGTTCCTGGAGGTTTGCACTTTGAGAAGTAGAATTAAGATACGATGAACTCAATATTCCAGAAACTGCATAGCTCGATCCCTTAACAGCTCTCTGGTCTGCTAACAGGGTCTCCCTAAGGCTTTCAGCGGCTAACTTAGCCTGTGACAAGGTATACAGAACAGTGAGGATGCCCATTTTGCAAAGCAATGCTATCAATTTTCCTATGGCACAAAATTATACATACCATAAGCAGATTGGATGTTTTACTACTGCTACTGAAAGGATTGGTTTTTGCTCAAAGTGAGAATTCATAATGGCTTACACATGCACGCATAGAAAAGGTATACACAGAATTTCAATGGAAACTTGCACATTGAGGATAACATTCCATTCAAGAAATCTCATTACATGAAACTGCACAATTTAGATCTCAGCATCAAGAAGAAAAAGTTTGCCTATAGAATAACAATACATTAAACCATAATTTCTCAACTATTGAATACCTTTGCATCTTCAAGGAGCAGAACATCACCAACCAGAGCAAGCCGAGCTGGTAGCTGCATCATATAAATCAATGAATATCTTGAGTTTGTTATGACTCAAAATATATCTAGACTACACGCTTTCTTGCAAGAAGGCAATAACATACCCAACATGACTGTCCAAAAACACCGATAAACAAATTAGTATGTAGTTCATATTTTCTTTTTCTTGGTTTTCATCAGCAGATAGGATAGGCCATAGGGAGTGTGATTAATCTAGCAGATTATAAATGCTGAAAGAACAAATAAGGAATCTATGTGAAACTTAATTATAAAGCCAGAGAAAAGTTACCAAACGGACACCTTTCTAATTGATCTGAGTATGTGAGCAAGTGGGCCTGGAAAGGGACTGGTCACAGCCAAGGAGCAACGCTCATCAATAATAGTGTTCTGCAAAAGAAAAATGGAGAGAAAGGACACATCACCAACAGAATAACAGCCTAGTTCATACACTATCATTGTAACCAACTTGATATAAGCATGAGAAACATTAGAAGATAATAAAACTAACATAATTTATACTTTTCTCTTGATACACCTCATGTCCCTTTTCCATGACAAGATAACAGAAACAAAATCCATGAGCTCTACTGAGAAAATACAGCAAAAAGTAGGTGACTGCTCTTGACATTTTGAATTTTGAAAAAATTTAAAAAATTTGATTAGCAATTTAGCATTTGCTACAAAAAAAAATTATTTTAATTCTCCTCAATCTTTCATCTGACTGGTCAAAGATGGACATTCCTTTCATGGAGCGAGTGGTGGCTGAACTCTCATTATGAAATATGATTTGGATTTGCACGGAAACTTACAATTTTCTTTTTTGTTCAATCATAAATTGATGATTTATGAATCTATTGAATAACACAGGAATGCAGGATGAAAACTTAGAACCCTGACAAAACAAAACTGCAGCTACAGATAGGATAAACCCAAGAGAACAGCAGCAAGAAGAGACAGGAAAAGAGACGCTCCCTAAAAAACCTAATTACGCTCAACCAGCTTCCAAATAGAGAAATCTCAGGCATTTCGAATTGCGAAAAGGCTAGGCGCACATGATCTTATTACTCGATTTTATCAGCAAAATCAAAAGCACATCCTATAATCCTATAGAACTTAATCTTCACACGCTCCCTTAGACTCTCAACACAAACTATCCCACTTTTTTACAGAAAAATAGCCAGGAATGAGACCTTCTGGATAAAAATTTTAAGCTTTTCCATGTAATATCTATTGGAAATGCACTACATCAAATTCAAGTCAATGTACACAGCACATTTCGAAAAATAATAGCATTCAGGTTTCGTAAAACAGCAGCATTATTTGTTCTTGATTTCATATAAATTTGCATCAAAAGACAAGGATAAATGAAAGAACGCCTTCACAAATACTTAGTATAAACCGAAAAATGTGACAAGATCCTCCATTGCAAATAGAGTTTAGCTGCTTAACAATACACACGACATTTATAAAGTGGCATCAATGTTCGCTCGACATGTTTTAGAAAGGAGATTAAAAAATAAAAATTGAAAAGGCAATACAAATACCGAAAATTAACAATCGCCCAAAATACAAAGACATCCATGGAAGCAATTATACCACATTATGCAACTCGTTCTCAGGTACCCAGATATAGGGCTTTCCTTTCTTCACAAAATACTTCACTTTTGAAGTGTAAATCTCCTCCTTGCTGAATTCCACGATAAATTAGTTCAACATAACATCAAAGTATCAAAAAGAACTAATAAAACTCATTTTATGTATCAGCTGATTGTAATTCCGAAGGCATACCTTCCTTGGGCGTCAGCTTTGATGGTGTTGAGATTGCCCTGCCAATTGGAAGCCAGTATATTCTGAAAAAAAATAAAAATTAACTTCAAAATTAAAAGGAGTTGTTAATGGAACATGTATTAGCGAATAATTACATGGGTGATTATCAACCTTGCATTTCTCAGCAATAGTTAACACGGATGATTTTCCTCGCTTCATCATGATTCTCTTCTCTCGATTGCTCTGCTATTCTACACGTAGAGAGAGAGAGAGAGAGAGAGGGTTTTTGGAAGCTTACTTGGTTCAGTGGGGTTTTAGCTGGATTGCTGTTTGTATCAGGCACAATGATCGGGTCGGGTCGATTCATTTCTTGCATATGGATATGGTCCAACTAAATTATGGGCCTGGGTCGCAAACTGGCAACAGCGGGTTTGGGCATCGACCCCTTGACGTATTGAAATGAATTCATTTTTTTTTTTTATTTAAAAATAACATATTGCAAATAGTTCATATATTCTTCATAAATAACATTGATAAATTTTACAAAACAAATAAACATAATGATAACTATTGAAATTCATGCATGGACCAATCTTTCATAATTATTTCAGGGAGTTTGGAATATTTTTTGGGCCAATAGACTTGTTCGTGGTTGAGACATAAAGTTCTTAATGAGTTTGGGTTGGTTTGGAAGCGAAGCCCTTTTTACACCGGAGAGTTTAATGTCAGCCCAGTTTGCCAGTGTAGCCCATCTCCAGCCCAGTGAGTTTTTCAATCAGATTAGTTTTTCTCGTGGATTCTATTTGGATTTTCATTCTTTCAAGCTATGCACACTAGACTTCTTATTCTAGTTTTAAGGGATGTTTGGATCCGAGTATTCATTTATTTTTTAGTTAATTCCATAATTTTTTCATAATGTTTTGATTAAAATTGTTTATGCTATCTTATTGACTTGATTTCAATTATTATTACTTGATTTTGATTCATCACTTAGATTAATATTTAATAATTGATTATTAGAAACTTAAATTGTGAATTCTAATTGTTGTGGTTTAATTTTCATAAATTATAAACTAGAGGTTGTGCATCTCTAAAGTAACATAAACCTGAAATTATTAAATCGAGCTTGCATATTTGAAATCTTGTTTACTCTTTCATCTTCGAAATCTTGTTTACTCTTTCATCTTGGTAATTTAATGTATTTAACGAACTAAGTTTAGAGTTTGTCTAGCTAGATTATTCGTTTAAATAAGGTTAGTTAGCAATCTTTTCCTAATTTAATTAAACTTCAGAGACGATTTGGTTTAACAGAGTTTGTTATTAAGTTTAGGACAATAATTTCAAGATAAAATAGACCCCTTGTTTTTCTATTTTCTATTATATTAAATTGAACATAAAAATCATAATTAATTCATTACTTTTTGTGGGATCTACTCCAACTTACCACATCTACTAGTTATTAATAAAGTTATGAAGGAAATTTAATTAGTCACGACTGTGCAATGAAGTATCCTATTTCAAAACCTAATTATAATCCCAAATTAATCAAGTTCATAATTAATTTGAATAGTTTGGAAA
The DNA here is from genome assembly GCA_028654395.1 of Scutellaria barbata. Lineage (NCBI taxonomy): Eukaryota > Viridiplantae > Streptophyta > Magnoliopsida > Lamiales > Lamiaceae > Scutellaria > Scutellaria barbata. Next base: position 4,884,684 of record CM053649.1, on the reverse strand, counting down.
AAAAAAAGTTTTAGAGTTATAAATAAAGTACATAATATAATTAACTATCTAATAAATTAACAATTCACTTAGCATCAATATTATAATTATTTCTTTCATAATTATCAGTATAAATTATTTCTTCTGATATCAGCAATATAAACAAACATTTTCTTAATTATTTATGAGTTAGGTTTGTTTGTAATTGGTGTATTGATTTTAGATCCATACATGTGGGTTGGATCTGGTCGGGTCGGGTCCAACCTAAATCCGTGCATTTTTTTTCCTCTAACATTTATATTATTTTAGTCATACTTTTATATTATATATTAGTCATATCTTTATGTAATACTTCAACTTAAAAAAAATTTCTAATTTCGGTAAAAAAATGTTAATTTCGACACAAAAAACCCTAATTTGTATATATATACCTTTATGTAGTATTACTCATATCTTTAAATAATATTAGTCATGCTTTTATGTTTACGTAAAACATAAAAAGTATGACTAGCATAACTAAAAGATAAAACTAATATAACTAAAAAATATGAAAAATATTAATAGATGTCTATAAAATGTTAAGGTACAACTAAAAACCCTAAGGGCATATTTGGTTCGTGTGTTGGGTTAATTAAGTTAGTTGGGTTATGGTGAGTTTGCACTATTTGATTTAGATTGAGTTTAATATTTGTGTTTGGTTTGAATGTTAAGTGTTGGTTTTGAATTGAGTTTATCAAACAAATCTTTGTTTGGATCAAGTGTTTGTTGTGGGTTTATATAAATTTGACCAAAGTATCCTCAAACATAAATGATGCTATATTTTTTTATTAAATTCTAAAGCAAAATATTAATTTAATTAAAATATTTTTACAAACTAATAAAAAATAATAAAAAGGCAATAAATAATTAGTCCTTTCATAAAGTTATTTTTATTTATATAAAGGTAATTCAAAATTATTTTGTTCCTATTCACAAATAAGGACAATTAACATTAAGCTTACCTTCTGAGACTCAATTCATTTTGAAATAAATGCATTTATACAAAAAAAAATGTTATTGATTGTATAATTTGAATTATGGAGTTATTCGATTTATATGTTGTACAAAAATATTGGATGATCTGTTCTTTTTAAATGCTTTTTTTTCTTTTTCATATAATATTTAGATGTAATCATGATAATTTTAAATTTTAAAATAGAATCCTAATTTGATTTATTTCAAACAAAATATATTCTTATTGTTTAAAAAATATTTATATAAATTATAACAAATCAAATCCAATTGTTTTAAACTTATTTATCTTTTGGAACAATTTTATTTACTGACATTCAAGTAAATTTAATTTTAATTTGGATCAAAATATCCCTAACATTTTTTTCCAATAAAAATTATTTTTAAATTTCAAAATTAATTCTAAAATCCAAAATTAAAAGTAGTAAATTTTTTTTGATGGGTTAATACTTGGTGAAATTATACTAAATAAACTTTAATTGCGAACAAATATGCATAAGAAAATCAATATCAATGATTAATTCAGACAACTTCGATAATCAAATTTAGGTTAGAAAAAAAAACTACATTTTGGTGGAGGAAATTAGGTTACAAAAATTATTGTTTCAACTATTTATATAATGACATTGAATAAATACTTTAAAAACAAAAGATTGAGTTGTCCTTAATAATTGAATAATAAGGGTAGAGATGGTATTTTGTACCAATATGCATAATTGGTTTACAATGGGTTAAATAAACCCACCAAAGTTGGTGGGTTTATTTAACCCACATTACACCCTATTTCTTAAAATTGAACCGAGCCCTATATTTAACCCAGGTCTTAAACCAATAAACCAAACATAGGTTTATCCGAGTTAAATAGCCTCAACCCACCAAAACACCCCAACCAAACACACTCTAAGGGTATGCTTGGAAGGAAATTATGTGGGATTGAGGAAATCCTGTCATTGAAATCTGGATTTTGTAGTAAAAGTGAATAGTAAAAATGTATGTTTGTTTGAAGATTTAGTAGAGTAGGATTATATTGTAAATGTCAAATCAATGATGGAAAAGGTGAGTTGATATAATATTTTATTGTGAAATGTGGGTTGATATGATATTTTTTTATGAAAAAATATATTTAATAATGATTGATGATTGTAATATAAGTAGTAATGATTACGTCTGGATTTTGTAATTGAAATTGAAATACAGAAACAAGCATACATTGAGATTTTGAAGTTCAAAATCCTGTTATGTCAAATCCCTTCCAAACATGACCTATATGTATGAGCTTTTTTAACACAATATTATAGTTTAGAATCTTTTTTAAATAAATGTGGTGGAAAATGAGGTGTTTAATATAATAGGTGAAGTCGCCACCACCAATGGTGACTTCTGACATAAGCCATAGCATGGTCGTCACTACTAATGACGACTTCATTAATATTAGGAGAGAGAAGAAAAATAGTGGCGATTTACGGTGGTGGTGACTTCATTAATATTAGGAGAGAGAAGAAAAATAGTGGCGGCTTATTTTAATATTAGGAGAGTGAGTTGAAAATCATAGGAGAGATGAAATAGATTAATATTAGGAGAAAGAGTAGAGAATCATGAGAGAGAAAATAAGAGAGATGAGAAACTAATGTATCTCATGAGTGAGGAGAGAGAAAATCTAAGTAACATCGTAGGAGAGAGATGAGAGAGAAAAGAGGAGAGAGCTTAAAGAAGAGCAATTAAATGAGAGGGGAGAGAGGGTGAGAAGTGATAGGAGAGAACAGAGAAAAAAAATAAAGTATATTAAGAGTGTGGAAATGAGAGAATCATTCCACTTTGAGAAGATAGTTCATTGATATATTCGTGAAATTTTGGATGTTGAACGTTAATAAAAGAGAGTTGAACGTTGAATTGGATTGAATTAAATATTGAGTAATATCTTAAATGAGGGAGGAGAGAGGGTGAGAAGTGATAGGAGAGAGCAAAGAAAAAAAAATATGTTAAGGGTGTGGAAAATGAGAGAATCATTTTAGTTTGATAAGATAGTTCACTAATATATCCGTGAAATTTTGGATGTTGAACGTTTATAAAAGAGAGTTGAACATTGAATTGGATTGAATTAAATGTTATGTAATATCTTTCACTGCAAATTGCAAGTTCTTTTTATTTTTGAATATCATTCCTTTTGCAAGAACTCCTTCGTTAAGGTCATAAATCCTAAGTTTCTTAGGCATATCAATCGAGTCAACTAGTATCTTAGGATATGATGTATTGAAAAATGGAATGTTCCGATATATGACATATTTTGAATGGACAGTGGGTGGAACATCTTGATAGTTTAATGATGTATTTTGATCGTGTTGATTATAAAAAGTATTAAGATATTCGGCATTAACATTATCTTCATTAGATTCAATTTAAAATTCACTTTCATCAAATTTAGAATCTTCAAGCTCATCAACATCTTGATTATCGATTGTTGGGTCATAATCATGATTCGATGATAAATCTTCATCATTATGGTCATGATGTCTAAAATGTGCAGCCATACTAACATTCGTTTGACTAACATATATATCAGTGAACTATCTTATCAAACTGAAATGATTCTCTCATTTTCCACTCAACATACTTTATATTTTTTCAATACTCTCTCTCATCACTTCTCAACCTCTCTCTCTCTCATTTAATTGCTCTCTCATTTAATTGCTCTTCTCTCGCGCCTCTCCTCTTATTTCCTTTCTCCTCTTTTTTCTCATGTAATTCTTTCCTCTCTCTCCTCTAATATTAATTAGATTTTCTCTCTCCTCACTCATGTGATATATTACTCTCTCATCTCTCTCTTATTTTTTCTCTCCTAATTCTCTACTCTCTCTCTCTCCAAATATTAATCTATTTTATCTCTCATATTATTCTCTACTCAAGTCTCCTAATATTAATATTAATATAAGTCGCCACTATTTTTCTTCTCTCTCCAAATATTAATGAAGTCACCACCGGTGGTGGCGACCATGCCAAAAAGTTTGGCTTATGTCACTTCACCTATTATATTAAACACCCCATTTTTCACTACACTTATTTAAAAATAATTCTAAACTACAATATTATGTTAAAAAAGTTAAAAATATGATTAACATAATATAAATGTATGTTTAACATAATATAAAGATATAGTATCTAAGAGCGAATTTTGTTGGAATTGAGCGCACTCACCTAAGTACGTGCGAGCATGTGGACAGTGTGTGGGCCGAATTGAGTCTACTACATGAATTTAGAATATGTGCACCAATTACACCAACATTTTTGTCATTAATTATTGTGCTTTATATGATTTCTTTTTTTCCTTTCGCAAACCAAATTTGATATGAGTTTTAGATGAATTATTAATACAACTTTTCTATTTTGAATAATAAAGACGTACACAATTTGGCAATGTTGTGTAAACCTAATCTCAAACGGGTGACAAATTAGTGAATTACTAGGGTGTCATGTTACTATGCCACATGAAATTACACGTTTTTTTTATAATAATTATAATTGCATTGGTATTCATTCATTAATTTTTATACAAAAAGATCTTGTGTATAACCAACAAGCTAGCTTAATTAAGTATCCTCATTCCTCCATATACATTTTTATTCCATAAAATAATTTTCAATGGTAATAATTAATAAGAAGTATATATGAAGTTTTTTCTATAATTTATTAACTTTTATGAAATTATATATTTACATTAAAAACTAGTTTTCATCACAGAATTAAGAAAACAAATAAAATAAAATGACCCAAAACTAAAGATTAATTTCTTCAGTTTTGAGTCTTCTTTCTACGCTACGAAACATGCCTGCAATTTCCGCGTCATCCAAAAAAGTCAACTTATGAATGTCTGAAATAAATATCAATTTTGATCAGAAAAAAAAAACAAAAAAAGAAATCTCAAATGCAAAACGGAACGACGCCGTGTTGACGCAGCAATCGTTGAAACTTCCTTATCTTTTCCATTGAAACCGATTGCTCCTCAATCCCTCCTCCTATCACCGTTGACATTTATAGTCTTCTTCTTTCACTTAATTTAAATTCTTATATGAATTATGCCTCCTTTGACCATATTTTTAAATATTAATTTAGTAGTGTAAAAGAATCGACTTTAATTATATTTAATCCAGTTCTGAAGATTGTGTTTGCTGTACATAGTATCTTTAATCATAAATTAATATTCTTATAAAAAGGTTTTGCAAACTTTTTTCATGTTCCTAGAAAAAATCTCTAATGAACTTTTAGCAATCTATAAAAGAAAAGTATCATTACGAGTATACTTATATAAATAAATATATACGTGTGTCATAATGTAATATCATCGTACTCTTTGTTCAGATTAATTTAATATATTCCATTAATATAGAGTCTTTATTTGATTCGAAATTTTGGTAAAATGTGTGTTTTGATTGTTCACATAAATGATGGACGTGAAAAGTAAATCATTTCTAATCCACCTAAATACTAGATTGAATTATTAATTTTTCTTTTTTACTAATTGTAGTAGACTTGGACATACAAAAATCAAAGTAAACCATCCACAATATTGTTAAATATTATTATTATTATTATTTTGGTTGACTTTTCTATTTTGATTTGTACGTGCCATGCCACTCATGTCCACCAACTCACACGCAACTATAGTACTCTCTATAAATTAGAAGAAGTTGAGCAAATATTCATACATATTATTAAAGAGCAGCTTTACTTCTGAAGTACATATAAGCTTCACCAAACACTATAACCAAAACAAATAATCAAATTAACCAATCTCCTACGATGGCGCCGCCACCAAACACGGTGGTTTCACCGCTCGTAACGTTGATTGTTCGAATCCTCACTCTCGTTTCTTTGGTCATATCCGTTATAATCATCCTCACCAACACTGCCACCGTCGGCATCGACAACAAAGTGAAGTTCAACGACTTCTATGCATACCGGTGAGTGAATATAGTTATTAGTTTTATTTTTAAATTAATAGTTTGAATATTGAGTTTTCAAATTAGTTATTTATTATTTAATAATAACATGCATGGTGCAGCTACATGTTGGCAACTGGGGTTATTGGAATTGCATACACTCTTCTTCAAACTGCATTCACAGTATATTTTGTGAGCACTGGAAATCGATTTGGAGGTGATGGGTTGGCTCTCGTTGACTTTTTCGGGGACAAGGTACATGTTGACTTAATTTTAGGTGCTTTTTAATTTATATGTATTTTTTCCAGGGAAAAAGATAAAGAAATTTGTATTTATTCACGACTTTTTTTTAAATTAATATCCTTGAGAGAAATTCAAAATACACTTTGGAATATATATGTTGCGCAGACATGCCAAGTTTCACAAATTAAAACTTATATATATATATATATATATATATATATATATATATATATATATATATATAAAGACCATCTAACAAATATATATATATATATATATCTATTTTATGAGTTATATACGTATGACTCGTGGATTGAATTGTCATATGTAAAATTAAGTTTATCGTTGAATGGTCTTAAAAAAGTTATACTCAAGTTTTAGCCTTGTAAGTGAGATATGAGTAAAGAATTTTTGGATTCAAAATTAAATGTCAAAAAAGAGAAAGTATAAACATGTTAGTATTAACTGAATCTAGGTCATAAAATATACTGTATATATATAAGATTATGTTATTTTATGATAATTAAAAATTGTGATTTTTCCGATAGTTAACATTGATTTAAAATTATATAGGCATTGTCGTACCTGTTGGTCACCGGTGCCGCCGCAGGGTTGGGGCTGACGGTGGATTTGAAACAGGGAGGTATCGATTCCGATGTGGAAGGTTTTCTAAACAAGGCAAATGCAGCAGCCAGTCTTCTCTTCATTGGATTTATCTTTTCTGCCATCTCTTCTATTTTTTCTTCTTTTGCTCTTCCTAAAAGATCCTAGTTAATTAGCTCCACTTTTATTTGTTTAATTAATGTTGTTTTTAATTTGAGAAATTTGTGAAAATGAAAGCATATTTTGTGGGAAATTTAATAGTAATACAATGTATTTTAGTTTGTTTGTATACTTGATGGGGACTATTATTTTTAGAGAGACACTTGTGTGCCCCCGGGGCACGGATCCTAGATCCGTGCCCCCGACCCGCTCCACTCCTTTTTTTATTTTTTTTTAATTTTTTGTTTTTTTATCTCTCTCCTATCTGTTCCACTCCTTTTTTTTGGTTTTTTTTTTAATTTTTTTCTTTTTTTTCTCTCTCCTACGCAAATACTCCTTTTTTTTTTCTTACCTCTTCCTGTAGTGCTATTCCTTCTTTTTTTTTCTTTATTCCTTCTTAATTTCTTCACATGATTGCTACAAATTTAGGGTTCTTATTTTTCTAATACTTCAACAAGTTTTTTTCTTCCTAATGTGTATAAAAATCTAAGGCTTTTATTTTCTTATAACTTGAAACTCTTTCTATCTTGATCCGATTCATAGCAACATACAAGATAATTGATGCAACAAACACCATAATTGGTTATTAATTGAGTAATATGATTTTGAATAAATTTTGTGGAAGAAGATGATGAAAATCTTGTATTTAAAATTCTGATTTATTCTATAGGTATTATAAAAATTCTGATTGTTCATGATGTTATAAATTAGAATTATAAAATTATATGGTTGAATTATATGTAAGTAAAACCTTCAAGATATTATGAAAAAAAGTATGGGGTATTATTAGTTTATTCTATAGGTATTATATATATGTTCTACAGGTATTACAAAAATTCTGACTGTTCATGATTTTATAAATCATAATTACCCTAAAGCATTGATATATGATTGCTCATGACCAGGGATACTTTTAAGGTATTACTGATATGATCTATAAGTACTAGATATATACTCTTCAGGTATTATAAACTTACAGGTGTAATACTTATAAGGTAAGTGTAATACTTGAAAGGAACATGTGTAATACCTGTAATGTATTTTTTAATACTTGAAAGAATATGTGTAATACATGTAAGATATTTATGTAATATCTGAAATGAATATGTGTAATACCTTAAGAGTATACAACTAATATCTTCATTGAAAAATCTTAAAATTTCAAAAAAATTCCTCAAAATCAACAAATCATGATTTCATATTGTTTGAAATAATTGATTTTCAATGTTTTAAAATTATTGTAATAAATTGTGATTTGAAATCAATTATCTAAATCTATGAAAATGAGTAAAAGAGAAGAGGAAGAAGAAAAAACTTCATAAATGACTTTATGAAGATTTGATGAAGAATAAGAACAAGAATATAGAGAAGAATAATAATGTACAAAACAAATAAGAAAAATAACAAATTAATAAGAAAATAGATTAAGAAGAAGAAGTAAGGAGAAGAAAAAAAAAAGAGGAAAAAAAAGAAAGCAGCGCTGTTTTTACATTAAAACCTGAAGGGTAACAGTGTGATACCTTAAGAATAAATGTGTGATACCTTAAGAGTAAATGAGTGATACCTTAAGAGTAAATGAGTGATACCTTAAAATATAAAATTCAGGTGGTGCACGGTGCACACCAGCTATGGTGTGGCCGCGCGTGGATGTGCGTAAAAGCGGCCCTGGCGCCGGTTCAGATTGGGAGCACAGATCTAGGATCCGTGCCCCTGGTGCATATAAGGTTTTGCCTTATTTTTAATTTTTTCCCTTGTTTTGTGGAAGCACAAATGCATCATTCCTCGTTATAATATTCATTCCTTGGGAAGCACTTATGTGCCCCTGAGGCACCGTGCCCCCACCTACCTCATAATCATATATATATATATATATTTTTTTTTTTTTATTCTTCCTCTTTTTTTCTTTTTTCTCTCTCTTTTTCTTTCCTTCTTTTTTCCTTTTTTTTTCTCACTCCTTTCTGTGGTTTTTTTTTTCTTTTCAATTTCTTCTCACATCTTTTAAGATCAATAATTTTTTTCAATTTCTTCTCAATTTCTACACTTAATCAACAATAATACAAATTTTGGATTCTTATAGTTCTAAAATCTAGAGTTTCTTGTGTCAATAATGGAGAATTTTTTTAACAATAAACGAGGTGAAGTATTTGGCTGAAAACAAGAACTTATATGTAAGTAATACTTTTGAGGTATTACTGATTTGTTCTTTAGGTATTACAAAATTACATGATTGAATAATATGTAAGTTATACATTCAAAATATTATGAAAATACTTTTGAGGTATTACGACTTGTAATACCTGAAAGGAACATATGTAATACATATAAAATACTTATGCAATACTTCAAAGGAACTTGTGTAATATCTATAAGGTACTTATGTAATACCTGAAATGAAAATGTGTAATACTTAAAGTGAAAATGTGTAATATCTGTAAGGTACTTATGTAATACTTGAAATGAACATGTGTAATACCTGTAATGTATTTAAGTAATATTTGAAAGGAATATGTGTAATACATGTAAGGTAAGTGTAATACTTGAAAGGAACATGTGTAATACCTGAAAAGGAACATGTGTAATACTTGTAAGGTATTTATGTAATACTTGAAAGAACATATGTAATATCAGTAAAATATTTATATAATACCTTAAATGAACATGTGTAATACCTGTAAATCATGAAATTTCAAATGTTTCATCTTCTTCCTCAAAATCAGCAAATCATGATTTCATATTATTTGAAATAATTGATTTTTAATATTTTAAATTTATTGTAATAAATTGTGATTTGAAATCAATTATCTAAATCTATGAAAATGAGTAAAAGAGAAGAAGAAAAAAAACTTCATAAATGACTTTATGGAGATTTGAAAAAGAATAAGAATAAGAAGATAGAGAAGAAGAATAATGTACAAAACAAATAAGAAGAATAACAATTTGATAAGAAAAAAGATTAAGAAGAAGAATGAGAGAGAAGAAAAAAAAGAGAGGAAAAAGAAGAAAGCAGCGCTGTTTTTACACTAATACCTGAAGGGTCATAGTGTGATACCTTAAGAGTAAATGTGTGATACCTTAAAAGTAAATGAATGATACCTTAAAATATAAAATTCAAGTGGTGCGCGGTGCACACCAGCTATGGTGTGGCCGCGCGTGGGGGCGCGTGGACGCGCGTAAAAGTCCCCCACGCGCCGGTTCGGGTTGGGGACAGGGATCTATGATCCATGCCCCTGGTGCATATAAGTTTTAGCCTCATTTCCAATAACATATATATCCATGTGGGAACATTAATATGTGTTTCATTATTGATGTATAGATATATCTAATATATCTATTTATTTTATATTCCATAGTTTAAGAGGATGAACTTATTACACATGATCGGTGAGCATTTTAGCATTTTTGAACTAATATTTATACTAATGAATTTGATTGCTATGAGATAGTTGTCTCAGAAATCTAGCTAATTTGATAAAATGAATTAATTCGCAATTCATAAAATAGAGATTGATGATATAAAAATAAACCAATTTATCATGGGTAATAGGATTTCAATATGCATACTATATAATTCGGTGACACAATCTTATAAAATTTTGTGGTTTCTAATCTGTATTTGGTTTGAAAAATACATCTTTTTTTTTTCCTCACCGAACTTTCAATCCTATGGCCTAATTGGTTCCATGCATTTTAATTTTAATTTTTGTCCCTTCATTTATAAAATAATCGAGGGGGGATTTGTACATTTTCCCATTTTAAATTTCGTAGGCCTTTCATAGAGACCAAACCATTTAAATTCTTGTGTGTTCTTTTACGTTTTGTGCTTCGTTTTGATTCAATTTTGCAAGCCATTCATCACAAGTTCATAGACAGGTTCTTGGTGCGTGTTTTATGGTGGATTTGTTCATTAATCCTAACATTTTACATTAAAAATTCATTTGAATTGTTTAAGAATTAGTGCCTAATAAAATATATTGATGGATTTCACGAATACATATCAATATTCAAAACAATATGAATTTACCTAGCATAGTTTGTCGTGATGTAAAATCCATGAATTCGATCCTCAAAGCATTAATACCCCCATCATTTTAGGGTCAAATATAATTAATTATTAGCATTACATGTGGGAAATCCATGAATTCCTCATTGACTTGGTAAGTCTACCATGATGTGATCAAACAATAATTGTAATTCAATATGTTAATGAATGTTTAATGTACGTGCTGATCATCAATAAGCAATTATTATTCAATCCTCAAGAAAAAAAAATCATAGACAAATATTTATTTTGTTTATAAATAATCACTATTGCAGACACTATTCGATACAATGACTCACAAACCATATGAGATAGGTAAATCATATTAGAGTCCTGTATAACAAATGCCCCAATTGAGCTCATGTATGTGGAAAAAAAAAATCCTAATTTGATATCATCATTATTTCAAATAATATTTTTTGCTGTCATGTAAGTAATTAAAGTTTAACTTAAAATTCTTATTTTTTTAATGCAATAAACCTTTTAAAATAAAACACAAGTACTGTAAATGGAGCCTTTATTGAGTAATGTTATTCCATGAACATGAAATACAAACTGAAGGATCCATAAAGAAATCAAAAACAACATTAAAACTTTTTGAACAAGTCATGAAAAGATTCCCTCCAGAAAAAAAAAAAAAAATGTCATTAACAAAACAACATGATCCTTAAACACAGCAATTCCGTAATAATTTAATTAAAGAAATAATCCAAAGGGCTCAAGCTTGGTGAGACTGACATTGTTGATCTGTTCTTCCATCTCAGGTGTAAAATAGTTCTTCCAATCTCCAACCTCACCTTTTCTGAAAAAGCTCGTGTTTGGCACATACATGTAAATGGATCCACTCTTATTCACCTCCAAATTCTTCATCCTCTCCAAACTACATCTCCAAACAACCTCATCAACTTCTCGTTCGTCTCCGAACGGTTTTCCCAAGAACTCTGCAATCCTCGATACATTTCCTTTCGGATCAGACTTCATGTCCTCGTACCTAATAAACATCACCTTCTCAGGCCTTCTCTGGCTCTCCAACCAGTACTCCAACACGTGATCGAAGAACGACCCATATTGATGGACGCCGGAGCAGAAGCAATCCAGGGCCCGTTGCAGTGGAAACGGGTCTTGACCGGGCCTGAATATGGAGTTGAAGAAATGCCACATGGAGACCAGGGTGTCCTTAGGGTTTCTTGCGATGTACACGATCTTGCAACGTGAGTTCTTGACCGAGTCCGGGAGGACTGAGTATGGCAGGTGGGTGTGGAGAAGACGAGGAGACGAGGAGTCAAAGATGTTGGTTTTTATAGGCTTGGTTGAATAGATGGTACTTTCAATGGTGGGGACATGGAAATGAGGGTTTTCCATGGTGAGAATATCATGATCTTGGTTGTTGTTGCTAGGGTTTTGCATGATGCATAACGTGAGTGATTTGAGCCAGGTTGTGCCTGTTTTGATGGTTGATGCGAGGAGAACGTCGTCTTGTCGGGCCTGGAAGGTTGACCGGAAGGTGATGGCGGGCTTGACCAGGCCCTGCTCGAACCAGAAGCCTTCCCACTGGGTGATGTCCATGGCATCCCAGAAACGCGCTTTTGGCAAATCGTTTAGCGTTTTCTGATGATCATCAACGTCGTGATCTGGGCTGGGAGGTTGAGTTGAGGAAGAGTTGGCCATTTTTGGAGTTGGAATAGTTTCAGAACTCATATTTTATGTTGGATCACTTCTCTCTGCAGAAACTGTGATTAATCTTATCTATATATATATATACTAGTTTTAGATGTGGACGTGGAGAATAAGTCAAATTAAGGAAAGAAATAATACAAATTACCTTATTATAAGACTTATATATTAAACTTTTAATTATAATGAGATTTTATAATATGAAAATCCTAAATTACTATTAGAGTTTATTAACTTTTTTGCCCCGTAACTTAGGGGGTCTGGCCTTTTCGGACCATAACTTTTCGGGCTGGCAATTTAGGACTATAATTTTTCGGGCTTCGCGAATTTTGCCCAAATTGAGCCCGAATTGCTTAATTGGGCTCAAATCGCACGTGAAACGCACGTGTTGTCGCGAAAACGGGCTATTTTGCTGATTTGGCTATTTTTTTCACCCGTGGCATTTCTTTTTAATATTTTGCTCGCTCCACCTGGCTGAATTAACACAAAATCCCCAAATTCCCATTTGCGAACCCTAATTTTCCCCCAATTTGGTGAGAACCCGTAGCCAAGCCTTGAAATCGCACAACCCATCCTCTGTTTCGAAAATGTCGTACATAATAGGCGAGATGAATTGCAATTGTGGAAAAAGGGCTGTTATCCGTACCTCTTGGAGCAATGAAAACCCGGGAAGAAGGTTCTCTTCATGCCTCAATTATAATGTAAGTAACATGTAGCTGTGTAATTCAACTTCCTTTTGAGAGTGTCGGTGATGGTTTTGTTGCCTTTGAGCTGGTTCGGTTTGGAACCTTTTTCTTAGTCTCTTTGAAATGGTTATGATTGTCTTTAGGGCATTTTTTTGTCTGATTGTTGCGTCGAGTTGAGAGTGGCTATTTTAATGAATTATAACATAAATAGAATATTGCAGACATCAATGCATTACAGAGTTGAGAGTAGTTTTATCAGGATTTTGTTGAAAATATTTTTTGTAGAAAAAGATGCATTATTTGTTTGTAAATATGAATTCTGTTTTGGCATATTTTTTGCTTCAATTTTGCAGAGAGATGGATGTCGTTTTTTTGCTTGGGAGGACCCTCCTATGTGTCGTAGATCAACAGCTTTGATTCCCGGACTCTTGAGGAGGATCAATGCAAAGGAGGTTGAAAATGCAAGGTTGAATGACACTATTACTACAATGGGTTTGGAGATTGATCAGCTCAAAAATATTCATAGAAGGCTACTGAAAATGTTGTTTTGTATTCCAGTAGTTTGTAGTGTTTGTTGTTGGGCTTGGTTGAACATGGTGTAGTTTTTGCTTGTAGTTTGTAAGATTTGTAGTTTGCAAGTTTTGTCTAAGAGGCTTAGTTTTGGATCAAGTTAGTATGCCCTTGCTGTATGCAGTAATGTATTTGCAACCCTTGAATTTGGTTAAGTTTTGGATCAAGTTTTGCATTTGCTATTTTTGCAGCTCTATGAATTATTGTGATGAATTATTGTGATGCATGAACTTCCAGGTGCAAAACAGATGAAGAAGCAAAAACACTTATAATTGATTCATTATAAATACACTGCATTTCTTAGCAAAATGTGAAATGTCTCCAATAGTTTAACATATCACCATTCTAAAAGAAAAGCAGCATTCCAAAACAAAACCACCAACTACACAAGTTTAACTAACTAATCATCATTCCAAAACAACATCAGGGTCTACAAAATGGCAAATCAACAATAGTATTTCATCAACTAGTGTTTAGCCCTTCCTTGACTTCTTTTGCAACTCTGACAGCAGTACAAACTTTTTGCCTCCACTTGTAGGTCCTTTTGGCTTTACCCCTTTAGTTTGTTGTCCCTCTTGCAGCTGATCATGCATTGAAGGGCCTGGAACATCTTGTGTCTCCTGAGTTGGAGATTCTTGCACAATAGAAGCTTGTGTTGGCCCCAATTCAGTGTGGTCCTGACAACAAATAATATTTCATCAAAATCTAAACTTTAAGCATCTAACTAAGTAGTTATAATTCCAGTATAAGAATTTTGTAGCATCTAATTCAATACCATGACATCTGGTTGTGTGGAATCCACTGCAATATGTGTCTCATCTCCATCAGGATATGTTTCCTCACCAAACTATAAACAGATTGCATAAGAAACAATGAGCATCCAACTAAGTACTAAAAAATCCATTATAAGAAACTTCCAGTATCAGCAAGCCCAAATCAACATTTAGAACAACAATCTTACTAGGTGACATCTAACAAAATACTCATAATTCCACTGCTCTGAAAAGTAAATCATTTAATTCAAACATCTAATCTAATTTAGACTTACATCATCTCCATCATTAGCATTCTTTAATCTCTGCCCTGTGGCATCCTTCCGCAGCATCTACAAGACAGAGCACAATGTCAGAGTGATGTAACATGCAAATTGAAAGAAAGCAGAAAAAATTAAAATTTACCTTTGAATTGCTAGTAGAACACCCTTCCTCATTGCTTGGACATGTCTTTTTATTATGGCCTTGCTGACCACACTTTCCACATTTTATGGTTTGTTGTTGCCTTTTCAACCTCCTTGCAGTCTTAGTTGTCTTGTCTTCATTTGGGTCCTTTTTTCTTAGCTTTGAAGGTCTCCCAACTCCCCTTGATATCATTGGTGGTAATGGCTTTACAAAATGTGTCTCCTCCCACAAAGATTCTCCATTTATCCCTTTGATTGAAGATGCATATACCAGCTTGTACACATCTACTGTGTAGTGTAAGTCAACATAGTCTTCCGGATTTTCATTTTCATGGTAGATTGCACACAAGGCATGCTTGCATGGAATCCCACTCAAACTCCACTTTCTGCAGCTGCACTCCTGGACATCTAAATTCACTACGTACTGACTTCCATCACAACATCCAATCTGGTAATGCTTGCTATCTCCCTTGATTGGAATGCAATCATTCACTCTTTCAGCCGTCTTCTGCAAAATTTTGGAGATTCTTGGGCATAAGTGACCATTCCACTTCTTGGATGCCTTTTCTCTACCAGCTTGAAGCCTCTTCATAAGCCATTCTCTAATCCACTCAAGCATACTTAGGATAGGCAGCTCCCTAGCTTCAAGAATACAAGCATTGAAAACCTCACACACATTGTTGAGCAGCATATCACATTTGGGAAATTCAGAAAAGTGTGATCTTGTCCACTGCTCAGCAGGCTTCTCATTCAACCATTGCCAAGCACCCTCATTCATGGTCTTCAGAGCATTCATAGCCCTCTTGAATTCACCCACAGTAGTGGCACTTGCAGCATTCCACAAAAAATTTTTCAAAGCTAATCCTCTATACCCTGCAAGCTTAAAATTGGCATGCAAATGCCTTACACAAAACCTATGTGAAGAACCTGGAAAAACCTCTCCAAATGCCTGTACAAGGCCCTTTTGCTTGTCACTAATGAATGTCATCTCATGGTCCTTGTAGATGCCTAAGTCTAATCTCAAAATTCTCAAAAACCACTCCCAAATTTCTGTGTTTTCTTTACTTACTACAGCATAAGCTAAGGGATATATACCGTTATTGCCATCCACTGCTACAGCTGTCAAGAGCATCCCTTTATACTTTGTTTTTAAAAAACAGCCATCCACTCCAATGATTGGCCTACACCCTGCTCTAAACCCCTGTTTGCAAGCACTAAGACACACATAAAATCTGTCAAACCTGTTGCATCCATCATCATCAGTTTCAGTCCCTAAAATGACTGTGGACCCAGGATTACTTCTTCTTAACTCTTGTGCATAATCCCAAAGCTTACCATATTGGGCATCCGGATTACCCTCTATCATCTTTAGAGCCCTTCTCTTAGCTCTATAAGCTACATCCTTAGACACACTACACCAAATCTCCTCAATTATGTCTTGCCTAAACCCTTGCACTCTTCGTTTTGGATCACTTATAAATTTTTTCATGTATCTCTCACTCAACCATTTTGTTTTCACATTTTTTACATTCCTAGTGGTGGCACAAGTATGTATTTCATTGTACAATCTGACCCTAAAGGTATTCTCACCTGCAACTTTCCTCAAATTGACCCTCCACCCACATGTAGTATCAGCACAAATTGCATAACATCTACAAGGATCACTCTTAGTAAATTTGATAGACCTATGTGTGTTGACAGCATGAGAGTTAATAGCCTTTTTAAATTCTTCCTTATTACTAAAAGTTAAGCCAATAGAGAAAATAGGATCATACACACATTCATTGTTGAAAATTGAGAAATTAGGTTGTCTATCCTCACCATCGGAGTCCTTGTATTCATCAAAGTTCACCCCATCTACATTCACATCAGATTCATCAGACTCATCCCCTGCCTCCCCAATTCCAGTTTCAGCCCCTGTCCCCCTCCCCATTTCAGTCCCCATCTCCATCTCCCCCTTTGCCCTACCCATATCCACTTCCTCAATTTCTTCATTTTCATCAGAACTAGGCATATTATAATAACTATCAGACAATCCAAAAGATAATTCATCATCAGAATTAGCATTTACATCACCACATTCAGCATTCATTAACTCAGGAAATTCATTAGCAACAACCTCATCATCATCATTTTTCTCTAGTTTTTCAGCAAATACATGAAATGCCTTAACTGGTACATGCAACACTGCCCATTCTCTAAATAATTCATCACTATGCAACAATCTAAACCCATTATTTTGCTTAAAGAAGAACCTCCTATTGAAATCACCTAACTCAATTTCAGTAAACCTTTGCAAATCTTCAAGGGTAATTAACGTAGGTTCTACAAAATCATATACAATCAATGATCCACCCTTATATTCAGCCGAAGGGTAAGTTATGAACTCACCTCCGTAATGAATCACAATTGAAATGAATGGGGTTTTTGAATCTGTCAACAACAACAAAAAAAGACACAAAAAAATTATTAAAAAAGACTCATTTCCTGCAAGCTGGCAATTTAGGACATAAAGTATTGACTCAGGACCACAAAACTAACAAAATAAAGAACCATATACCCCACATGTCTGCCTCAACTACAACATAAATGCAACCCCCCAAATTTCAGTTTTCAACAACAATTATGAAAGGACATAGAAAAAATAGAAAAAAAAAGCCACAACAATTATAAAAAATAGACGAGCATGACAGGGTGGACCACAAACTCGATTATAAAAGCCCTCATTTCAGTGCTCAGAAATTTGAGAACACAAACAAAACAGAAAATAAGGAGGATAAAAAACAAGAGCTTACCATATCGGGGTGGTGGGAAGTTGATTAATTTTTTGTCACGTCTCTTCACCATCTTCTGTAAATTTCCGCTCTGTCGATTTAGGGCTTAAAGCTAGGGTTTTTACTTTGGATGATTCAAATGGGTGTTACGGTTGCGTATTGGAGATGGAATGACTACAAGATAGATTATTCTTGCAGATTAGGTGGGTTAAGGATTTTAGGGTTCTAGCGCAAATTGGGAATTTTGGTTGATTTGGGGGAAAAATTACTCTGTTTTGTTCATTTAGGGCATTTGGGGTATGATTATACACGTGGAGGGCACCTTCAAACAAAATGAAAATGCCACGGGTGAAAAAAATAGCCAAATCAGCAAAATAGCCCGTTTTCGCGACAACACGTGCGTTTCACGTGCGATTTGAGCCCAATTAAGCAATTCGGGCTCAATTTGGGCAAAATTCGCGAAGCCCGAAAAATTATAGTCCTAAATTGCCAGCCCGAAAAGTTATGGTCCGAAAAGGCCAGACCCCCTAAGTTACGGGGCAAAAAAGTTAATAAACTCTTACTATTATAATCTTAAATAATAATCTGTTATAAGGATGTATTCGGCAATCCATATTTTGTAAAAACATTTACACTTTTATATAAGTAATAGATATAGAGTTATTGTCATGTATTACTCTACTTTTTGGCGACACATAAATGATATTATTAAAAAAGGAATTTTTAAAAAAAAGGTAAAAATAGAAAGGGGAAAGTAGTCTTTTATTCGGGGATATAAATGAATCGAATCGTTCGTGAACTATTTTGAGCTCGATTCGGTAGATGTTTGTTCAAGTTTGTTTATTGTAATTCATTAAAGTAAATAAACAAACTTAAATTTGACGTTATTCGGTTCGTTAGCTCGTGAGTTAGTTCGTAAGAATGTATTCGATAAATTAAGCTCAACTTGGTTCGATAACTAAACAAACTAAACTCAAACATTTAATAATTAATTCAACTAGATTCGATTCAAGCACATCCCTATTTTTATCTAATTCAAATTCTCTGTGTCCTAGTGGTTTGTAACTTATAAATAATCATGAGATAATTGCAACTTGGAGAAAACTAAATTACGTACAACAACTCTGATAATTAATTGTGTAGGCCGATTATATAATTGAGCTCAGATTTATTAAAAGGCCCAATGGCTGATAAGGTGTAAGTAGTGTAGGGTCTTAATATACACAAAACAAAACAAATTATTATTTTTTATTTTATGTTTTTTATATTACAATTCTGTTTAGAAGAGTTGGAACTTAATAGATTTTTACGGAAATTAATATTTCAATTCTCTAAATCTATTTTATTAGATTTTTCATTATTTATCTTTTACATTTTGTTTTTAGTCAATCTTCCATTGGGACCATGTTAATTACTTTGATTCTTTATTCCAAAGTCATCTTTCGATTCCGTACACGCTATGAACCATTACAATTGAGTGTGAAATACAACATAAATTAATAAAAAAATAATTTTTAACCGATTTTATCCGAGTGTCAATTTAAAGATAAAATCTTATGTTTAATTATTTGTTTTAAGATTTTTATATAATTATTTTAAAATTTATATTATATGTATCACTTATAAGGTCTCCTTCCAATGGAGTTATCTATATATTTATAAAAAGAAAACTTTCAATAAAAATAACAATTGTTTTCCCGTTCAAAATTGAGTTGCTATTTTCAGAAAAGTTCTTGACATTTATTTAATGCTTTGTTTTTTATAATTTCAATATAGATGAGATATTTATCATAAAAAAAAAAAAGAAAAAAAGACGTGTCACGATTGGTTTTGCTGCTATGAATTTTGGTTTTTTATCATTCAAAATATAGAATCTTGAGAATTGATCAAGTAGTTGCAGTTCACTCATATATTTTGATGTTTATGTATTATTACTTATATCTTTATATCAACATAATCAAAAAAATTTGTAATATACTTTTATTATATAAAATTATAAATGTAATATCTAAAATATATGAATATTATAATTAAAATATATACATATTTTTCAAAACATGAACACACGGGAGAGTGTGGAAGAGTGTGTGAGTGTACTCACTAGAACGTATGAGGGTACGTGCCGAAGCTTGGAAACACATGTCCATAGAGGCAGATTCAGGATTTATTGATTGGAGGGGCAGAGAAGGAACAATACATAACTAAAAGATTTAAATATATTTAAACTACACTTACATATTTTGTTATGATCATACATCTAATTTTAAAATTATATTTATGACTATTTTTGTGACACCTCAAAAAAAAAATAATAATAATAATTAATTTAAATTAAGTATAATTAATTTTATTTTTACGTATAATTATATATGTTATAACAGATTATGATACATATAAGTGCTAATAACAATTAATTGAAGATCAATATAAATTTATTATCTTATAACCTAAAGTGATGCCACCTCATTTGTCTAATGCGTGAGAATTTCACAGCACACCTAGCCTAAGCATGACACCTACCTAATCTAAGAAGGAAAAGTTGATTCCAAGTAGCAGTAGTGCAATGGAAAGAAATAGGAAAGCAAGTAAATGTTTTACTACTTTACCTCTTTTCACTCTCAACTACACCTCTCTTCACTCTCAGACCACCATTGCCGTTGCTGTAACGTCCCGTTTCTTTTGTGTAAATAAATCTTAACCGAGACGTTACTCACTCATAAAAATTTTCACTATTTCAAAAGAATAAAGATAAATAAAAATCAAGAATAATTTAAAATCCAAGATTTATTATAAAATATACATTTCCATAATTCATAAAATATTACATTTACAAATAAAAACTTCTGTAACCTTTAATCATCGGCTACCAGCATCCACCGCTCGCACTCCACGCCTTTACCTATTTAAACTGAAACATTTTTTTAAAAGAGGGGTGAGTGACAAAAGTACACTCAGTGGGGTGGGGAACTCAGGATGACATGAAATAATTTTGGAAGATTTTACGTACATGCCAAAACACGATTTTATCACATAAAATAGATTTTCGAAAAATGCTTATCTTTTAATAAAAACCAGCATGAAATGGATAGCTTCAAATACGTGCCTTTAATCATTTAAAACTGCAAGTAATCATCTCAATCACATATAAACATATCACTTTCATAATCATTCATATCACTTTTCACATAATTTACGGTGCTTAGCCGCCATGAAAGCATTTTACGGTTCTTAGCCGCCATGAAAACATTTTACGGTTCTTAGCCGCCATAGATGTGGTTCTTAGCCACCATAGATACGGTTCTTAGCTGCCATAGATGTGGTTCTTAGCCACCATAGATGCAGTTCTTAGCTGCCATAGATGTGGTTCTTAGCCACCATAGATGTGGTTCTTAGCCACCATAGATGCAGTTCTTAGCTGCCATAGATGTGGTTCTTAGCCACCATAAATACGGTTCTTAGCCGCCGTACATGCACATGCACACATATTCACATCACACATACACATATCCAACATACACATGGAAGCACATTATTTTAACATAACACTTAGTTGCAATTCGGAATCATATCTTATTGCTCATATACATACATTAACTTCACATCATTCTTCACTTTTACATTCACAATAAACATTCACAATCCATCATGTGCTTTGAAACATTCATTAATCATATCCATCATATCACTTTCATTTTCACATATAACATCTCATGCATTCAGCACGTATACCCAACACATTTCATATAGTATAATAGTTCGTAATTTAAATACTTCATAAATTAAAGATTTTGAAAGAGGTATCAATACCGACATAACAATTTTCCCGCATATAATAACAATATTAATTTAAAGAATTTACCCCCACCTTGTTCGGTGGTTACCACGTGCGTTGCAAGTATCGAAGATCACGTATCCCAAGACTTCAAATCAACGGGTATCCTACATAATTCACAGTATTTCTTAGATCTTTATTAAATAAAATTAATGATTTAAACGATATAGAATCGGATACTATCTATCGAGATGAGACGGATCGAAACGGAAGACTTAACGATTGAGGTTGAAGAAATAAGAGGGAAAGATCAGCTTGTACAGTTGAGGTGAAAGAGAATGAATTTTGGATCACAACAAAACAAGAATGAGCTGAATCGGAGTTGAAACGAGCTCGAACGGAGCGTTTTAAGATTAAGGGGTATTTTGGTAATTTGGTCAAAGGGTTGACTTTGACCGGGACCCACGACCCCCGGTTATCGATATCTCGTTGGCGACGACTCGATGATAAGGTACGATGAAAAGAAAATGAGATTCGGATCGAAAACGAATCGAAAATACGGCGTCGCATGCGTTCCCGGCGACGGGAAAATTTCACGACGGCGTCTCCCGTCGGCTGCCTAGTTTTCTAGGCAGCGGGGCAAGTTGCTCCCGTCGTCGGCCTGCTCGAGCAGCCATCTTCCCGGTGCCACCGGCCGTGGCGGAGCCATCCTATGCCATCGAGCCTTAGTCCTCCGGCTAGCCCGCACCACCGGCTACTAGATCCGGCCATCTCTCACCGGATTCCGGCATGAATAGTGCCTGAAAAACAGCCTCAAAAACCCTTCGTCGCACACATTTCACAAACTCCTTGCAATAGTCCCCCTTTCTAGGTCATTTTCCGGCACCGGCGCCGCCACCCATGGCGGCACCACCCCTCCAGTGGCTAGCCCACAACTCCGGCAGCCTTTTAGGTGCCTGCAACGGTAAGAAAAGAGAGAGAGAGAGAGAGAGAAACGGGAGAGAGAAAAGGTGGCCAGAAGCAACGGTTGGGGTTTTGGAGATGGTTGTTCGCCGTTTTCCGGCGAACGGAGAATCGGAATAGAATTCCGGAAGTTGCCCTAGACTCGTATCGTCGAGGGCTACGTTATATACGAAAATCAGCCGAAACGGACGGGTTTGACTTTTTCCGGCGACGGCAGCGGCGGTTTTTCGCCATTTTCCGGCGAACGGAGAATCGGAATTGAATTCCGGAAGTTGTCCTAGATTCGTCTCGTCGAGGGCTATGTTGTGTACGAAAATTAACCAAAACGGACAAGTTTGACTTTTTCCGGCGAACTCCGGCAGCGGCGGCTCCGGCGGCGGCGCGGCGGCGGCGACAGCTCCGGCGGCGGCGGCAGCGGCGACGACGGAATATAAAATTAAAAGGAAAGAGAGAGGAGAGAAAAACTTACGTGTATTCGACGCTTTTCGGCTCGTTCGAAGAAATGGTGAAAATGAAATCGAATGAGGGCCTATTTATAGAATATTTTGAAAGTTACTATTCATGATAAGATTTTGTTTCTCGTTTTTCCGAAACTTCGTATTTTGCCCTTTTCTTCGCCGTTTGAGCTACGGGTGTCCGATTGACCTCTAGTTCGTTTCTATCTTCTCATTTTTCCGTTACGCATCTAATGGTATAAAAATATTTTATGTTCCATGTTTATAAATTTTATCCCTCTAAAACCAATCGTTAAACAACATCTGAAACGTACGTAATTAAATTAAACACTTAAAAATTAATACACATAAGATATTTTAAATAAGGGTTTACTTATTTAATTAATCAATTATACTTCGTTTTTATTTTGGGTGTTACAGTTGCTGTCTCTACTGCACCGCCGGCGCCGCTGCTGCTGCTCCACCACACCATTGCTGCAGCCGCTGTTTCCATTTTCGACAAGTACGTCGATTAAGATGTGATATTTTCCGAGCCATTACGATTTCGGGCTCGGAACACCGAAGCAGCCGCCGCCTCCGCCGTGTATGGCCGCGGAGAGTCGCGGCTGTTCCCTTTCTCTCCCTCTTACATCTTTTTCGCTGCTGGGTTCACCATCGTTGTGGGTCGCCGACGACTAGAAGTCGCCGGCAGCGACGAACAGTGGCTTGGAGAGGATTTGAAAATGGGAATTGCATGTATAATATATGAAATGTTAGAGGGTTAGCACAAGTAACAAATTCTTGATTAATTAGAGTTTGATTTTTAAATTGGTAGAAGTTACAAATTGGATTTATAAATATATATATATATATATATATATATATATATGATTGTGAGGCCACATGACAAGGAATAAGCATGCAATTGAAATCCGTGGATTTTGAAGAAAAAGCAGATTACAGCTTTAATCTTTTAAATTTTGTTGTAAGGTCCAAAATAATAATAAATGGCAAGTGTACCCTGGGGTGTGTAGTAATTGCATGATCCTTTAGAAATTGCCAAAAATATAGATTTCATTTTAGAATTAAATGAATTTTGTTTAAGTGGACTTAAGGGACTACTAAAATTTATGTTTAGTCCAGTAATTCAATAAAAAATACAACGAGCCAAGCGAGCCTGTTAAGATTCAAGCTAGTTTATTTTATATATCTGTCAAAGAATTCGGAATTGAGGAATTTATTTTAATTTATGAATAGTTCAATTAGATTGTGAATTGAATTATTATACTTTGTAGGGAACATCGAAAGAGAACAAGATAAGACAGCTTAGTACCTAGATGCTTTCAGGACGTTGTACTAAAGGTGGGGGTAACATCCTTTATTTGTGTATTTTATGTGAATTTTATGTGTTTAATGCTACGTGATCTTGATGTGTTTTATTAAATGCACGTGTGATTTTATGTGATGTCTGACTGAATAGCAAGTATGCTTTTATATGATAATAGCATGATTCTGTAATGTGAATACGTGATTTTGTGATAAAGTAAAATTATTTTCATGGCGGTTAAGATCCGCGAATATTTTCGCTGTGGTTAAGATACTTAATAATTTCACGACGGTTATGATCCGTAATAATTTTACGGCGGTTAAGATCCGCGATTTAAAGAAAAGTTGATTGTTTTCACTATGTGATATTATTATATGTTGTTTAATTACAGTTTAACCCACTGAGTGTTCACGCACTCACGCCATGTATGTTATTATGTTTACAGATTATAGGTAAAACGATGGAAAATGAAAGGGAGATGCCGTAACGATTTTTGAGAACTAAATGTGTTGTTACTGTATTACTGAAAAACTCATGTTTTTAAAAAAAATATTTTGTATAGTTAAGGTCGGGTGTCTATACTCCGAAGATATCTTTTGCAGTCGCTATAAATATATGTAATATTTTAAAAACTCTTTTTAGAATCGTTTATTGATACAGGTTATTTTGGTCTTTCAGTGTTTAAATATTTTACGAGTTGTTGGACGCCCAAAGTATATATGTATTATTATATTTTGATCCGAAAATGGGGCGTGACAGTTTAGTATCAGAGCCTGGCTTTACCTTTTGTAGGGCTTTGCTCGGTTTTAAAAAAAATGTGTGAATTTGATAAGCATCTCTCTTTGCTCCCTCTCCAATGGGTATAAAATTAATTGATTATATGTGTTTGACTTCTATAAATGTCAATAAATGTACTGTTATGTAATGATATGTTTGAAATTGTTGATTTGTAAATACATGTTTTGGGATTTATTTATGAGGACTGTTAGAGGTGTTTTTTTAAAGTAAAACTCATATAGAATAATGTATACAGATGGTCGGAAAAAATTTCACCGCTAGGAAGTCTATTCCCTAGAGGAGACTTAGAGACTATTTATTTGATAGCCGTGTGTATGCAGATCACTCTGTGGGCGAGCACATCGTCCGACTGCTACATACATGGAGACGAGTACGGGGTACCGGGGGACTGATAGGTAATGTAGAGGGTTGCCATCAGTTGATCAGGACACTGCCCAATGAATGGGCAGTACGAGCTCACCGTATCTACCGTGACGAGGTGGTCTACTCGGCGGAAGATAACTCTCCCATTATAAATTTTGGGAGATTCGCGGGACAGGTGTTAGATGCATGGGCTCGGAGCGAGTACCCATCTACCCCTGAGCCGGGACCATTCGACTCGTCTAGCGATGACTCAGACGGGGATGAGGATGGTGGCTCAGATGAGGAGGATCCGGAGGAGGACCCTGAGGAGTATCCTGATGGAGGAGATCCGGGTACATCGACATCCGGGGTGGTGAGGCATCCGTCGCCACCTGCTGCTGCTGCTGCGTAGATGTTGGAGTTTGGGGCTTGACATTTTGGAAATGTTATCGGATGAAACATTATATATATATATTGGGTAATTGCGTACGTAGTTGGTGTATATAGTCTGATATGATGCCTAAATAGCCAAAATTTTGTTAGATTATATATAAAGATATGGCTTATAAAATGTTATTTTATGAAATTTTATGTTGTGAATCTTCTTTAAAGATTGGTGATTTTCTTATAGCTTATGTTCTTTATTTTACAAATAATGACGTCATGGTGCTTAATAGTTAGATTCTTGCGTATACCATGACAGAATCATGCCTCCTCGAGGTCGACCGCGAAGGAGTTCGAAAACTACAGGGGAGTCATCTGAACCTCCCGAGGAGGGACTAATGGGAAATTTAATAACTGTATTAAAAGGCTTGGCGGATCAGTTTGATGCCGCGCGAGCAGCACCTTCAACGGTACCTAGAGATGATATGAATGTCGTAATCGAGCAGTTTCGGCGATTTAATCCACCAACCTTTCACGGAAGAGGAGAGCCAGCAGATGCCGAAGATGGTTGAGAGCTTTGGACAGACTTTTCACTCATATGGTTTGTACCGACGTGCAAAAGATATCATGTGCTATCTTTCAATTCACTGAGAAGGCAAGCTTTTGGTAGGAATCGTACGATCGAACTATAACCCCTGAGAGAAGAAGTGACATGACCTGGACAGACTTTAAAGAAATAGTTATGCAGAACTATTTGCCGCAGTCTTATCGTGATAGGAAGGAAACAAAATTTCTACACCTTCGTCAAGGAAGGATGACCGTTGGAGAATATGAAAGAAAGTTCAATCAGTTGAGCAGATACGCAACGCATCTGGTAGACACTGATGTGAAGAAAACTAGGCGCTTCAGTAGGGGCTTACG
The DNA here is from genome assembly GCA_028654395.1 of Scutellaria barbata. Classification (NCBI taxonomy): domain Eukaryota; kingdom Viridiplantae; phylum Streptophyta; class Magnoliopsida; order Lamiales; family Lamiaceae; genus Scutellaria; species Scutellaria barbata. The sequence goes on along the minus strand of CM053649.1, from coordinate 4,857,894 downwards.
ATCAGAAATTGGTGTCATTCTAGCGGGATAATGAGGAATATCTTATGCCGAAGTCATCGAGAGAGCCCAAGAAATTACGTCCCGCATGCGTTTGGATGTCGTTCCACCTAAAAAGCCTGTTGAAATGCCCGAAAAGAGAAAGTGGGATGACCGAAAACAAAGTCAAGCTACGTCCTTCAATCAGACAAAACGATCGATGGTGGGTGGCACTCCAAATATCTCTATTCCCAAAATGGGAGTCACCTGCCCCAGGTGTGGAAGGACTCATGTCGGACAATGTCTTTACGGGACTGGACGTTGCTATCGGTGTCAGGAACCAGGCCATAGTGCAAAATTTTATCCCAAGCGTCCAAAGAATGGATCAGGTTCCAGCTCGAGACCTGAAGTTGGGAAAGCTCGAGCTTTTGCTCTAACACGAAAAGAGGCCGCTGAAGGGCCAGAAACTATGGCAGGTATGTTATTAGTATGCAATATACCTGCTCTTGTTTTGTTTGATACCGGGGCAACCCATTCATTTGTGTCTGTCACATTTTTCGAACTGTTGGGATATACAAATGATAAGATAAATGCTGAAACCTTAGAGGTTAGTATACCATCTGGAAAGACAGTAAAAACCAAACACACATGTCGAAATATGAAGATTGCTTTTAAAGATAAAATTCTTCCAACTACCTTGCATGTTTTAGACATGAAGGATTTTGATGTAATTTTGGGCATGGATTGACTTAAGGCTAACAATACGATAATCAGATGTCGAGAAAAAGAGATTATTATTCGATCTCTAGGAGAAGAAGAATTCATTTTTCATGGAACTCGACTCGGTATAAATCCACGAGTTATATCGACCATGCATGCGAGCAAACTGTTTAAAAAGGGAGGTTGCGAGGCATTTCTAGTAAACATTATGGATCTTGAGCAAAAGGCAACTCCTATCGAAATGGTACCGATAGTGAGAGAATATATAGATGTTTTTCCAGAAGATTTACCCGGACCACCACCGGATAGACAAGTTGAGTTTGGCATAGACTTAGTGCCCGGATCAGCACCGGTGTCGAAAGCGCCATATCAAATGGCCTCAAAAGAGCTGGAAGAACTGAAGGTGCAGTTGTAGGAGCTTTTGGAAAAAGGCTTTATACGTTCTATCGTATCTCCTTGGGGAGCTCCAGTGTTGTTCGTGAAAAAGAAGGATGGAACCTTTCGGATGTGTATTGACTATCGTGAGCTAAACAAAAGAACAATCAAGAATAAGTATCTGCTGCCTAGAATTGAGGATTTGTTCGATCAATTAAGGGGTGCAAGTGTATTTTCAAAAATTGATCTAAGGTTTGGATATCATCAAGTGAAAATAAAGGACGAGGACATATCTAAAACAACCTTCAGAACTAGGTATGGCCATTACGAATTTGTAGTAATGCATTTTGGACTTAGCAATGCACCAGCAGTTTTCATGGACATGATGAATCGTGTTTTCCATCCTTACCTTGATCGTTTTGTGATAGTTTTCATTGATGACATTCTAGTATATTCACAAGATAAGACCTAGCATGAAGAACATTTGAGGATTGCCTTGGAAATTTTAAGAAATGAGAAGTTATATGCCAAGTATAAAAAGTGTGAATTTTGGTTGGAAAGAGTAGCGTTTCTTGGACATATAGTTTCTTCAAAAGGAATCGAGGTAGGTCCAGCTAAAGTAGAGGCAGTTAGTAACTGGAAGTCTCCGACCAACGTAAACGAGGTGCGAAGTTTTCTTAGGTTGGCTGGGTATTATAGGAGATTCATTGAAGGATTTTCGAAGATTTCCATCCCTATGACGCGTCTGACCCGAAAGGGAGTGAAGTTCCGGTGGACGGATCAGTGTGGGAAAAGTTTTCAAGAATTAAAAAAAAGATTAACAACTGCACCAATTTTGGTAGTTCCAGATGGGACGAAAGAATTCGTCGTATATAGTGATGCATCCAAGCAAGGTCTGGGATGTGTATTGATGCAACAAGGAAAAGTGGTAGCCTATGCGTCAAGACAATTAAAGACGCATAAACAAAACTACCCAACTCATGACCTAGAGTTAGCTGCAGTGGTGTACGCTCTCAAGATCTGGCGACATTATTTGTATGGAGGAAAATGTGATATTTACATTGATCATAAAAGTTTGAAATATTTCTTCGAACAAAAAGAGCTCAACATGAGACCGAGAAGATGGCTGGAACTGGTAAAAGATTACGACTGTACAATTTTATACCACCCTGGAAAGGCTAATATAGTGGCTGATGTGCTAAGTAGAAAGGATAAGAGTCAGGCAACGTACATGATAACTACTCAAGCAGAACTTATAAAAGAGTTCGGAAAGCTAAGTATTGAACTGGTCATACCCCTAAGCAGTACAAAAGCAAGGCTTAATGCTTTAATGATCAAACCTACTCTTCATGAAAGAATCAAGCAAGCGCAACTTAACAACAGATTCACTCAAGTAATGAAGAAATAAATAAACCAGGGGTTAGCAAGAAATTTTGAGTTGAGTGAGGATGGTGTACTAAAGTTTAAAGACAGAATATGTGTTCCGAATGATGAGAAACTTATGAAGGAAATGATGGAAGAAACACATGCCACTCCGTATACAATTCATCCAGGAGGTACAAAGATGTATTAGGACTTAAAAAGAAATTTCTGGTGGAGAAACATGAAAAACAGCATTGGGTTATATGTCAAAAGATGTCTTACCTGCCAGCAAGTAAAAGCAGAGCATCAACGACCGGTGGGAATGTTGACACCATTAGACGTGCCTGAGTGGAAGTGAGAGCATATCACCATGGATTTTGTGGTGGGGTTGCCTAGAACCAATCGAGGAAACCACGCTGTGTGGGTCATTGTGGACAGACTAACTAAGTCTGCTCACTTTTTACCAATAAAAATGACGTTTGGACTAGACAAACTGGCTCAACTTTATGTAAAGGAGATCGTCAGGCTTCATGGGGTGCCCGTCTCTATTGTGTCAGATAGAAACCCTCGATTTACATCTAGATTCTGGCAAAGCTTACAAAAAGAATTAGGCACCAAGTTAGCTTTCAGTACTGCTTTTCATCCTCAAATTGACGGGCAATCAGAACGGACGATATAAATTCTGGAAGACATGCTGAGATCCAGTACTTTAGACCTGCATGGGAGTTGGGAGGATCATTTATATTTGGTGGAATTCGCTTACAATAATAGCTATCAAGCAATGATTGGAATGGTGTCGTACGAGGCACTATATGGGAGGAAATGTCGCTCACCCTTTTACTGGGATGACGTTGGTGAGAAACAAATTTTGGGACCCAAGTTAGTCGAATAGGCGGTAGAAGTAATAAGAAAGGTTCGAGAAAGAATCAAGACGGCTCAGGATCGGCAAAAATCTTATGCAGATAAAAGGCATAGAGAGTTAAAATTTGAAGTAGGGGATAAAGTCGTTTTGAAGATATCACCCACCAAGGGCGTTTACCGCTTCGGAAAGAGAGGCAAGCTAAAGCCGAGATATATTGGACCATTCGAGATTTTGGAACGAGTTGGAGAAGTGGCGTATAGACTAGCTTTGCCACCTGACTACGCTGGTATACATAACGTTTTTCACATATCCATGTTGTGCAAATATGTGTTCGATCCAAGCCAGGTAATAAATCAACAAGACATCGGGCTTGAAAAATACCTGTCCTATGAGGAAATCCCAGTCGCAATCTTAGACAGAAAAATTCATAAATTACGCAATCGAGAAGTAGTTTTAGTGAAGGTCCAGTAGAGCCATCATGGTACCCAGGAAGCAACTTGGGAAGAAGAAGAAGAGTTTATGGCAAAATATCCAAATTTCTCGAGTTCAGGTACGTATCCAAATTTCGAGGACGAAATTTCTTTGTAGGAGGAAAGGATGTGACACCTTAAAAAAATATAGTAATAATAATAATAATTAATTTAAATTAAGTATAATTAATTTTATTTTTACGTATAATTATATATGTTATAGCAGATTATGATACATATAAGTGCTAATAACAATTAATTGAAGATCAATATAAATTTATTATCTTATAACCTAAAGTGATGCCATCTCATTTGTCTAATGCGTGAGAATTTGACAGCACACCTAGCCTAAGCATGACACCTACCTAATCTAAGAATATAATCTAAGAAGGAAAAGTTGATTCCAAGTAGCAGTAGTGCAACGGAAAGAAATAGGAAAGCAAGTAAATGCTTTACTACTTCACCTCTTTTCACTCTCAACTACACCTTTCTTCACTCTCAGACCACCATTGCCGCTGCTGTCTCTACTGCACCGCCGCCGCCGCCGCTGCTGCTCCACCACACCATTGCTGCAGCCGCTGTTTCCATTTCCGGTAAGTACGTTGATTAAGATGTGATATTTTCCGAGCCATTACGATTTCGGGCTCGGAACACCGAAGCAGCCGCCGCCTCCGCCGTGTATGGCCGCGGAGAGTCGAGGCTGTTCCCTTTCTCTCCCTCTTACATCTTCTTCGCTGCTGGGTTCACCATCGTTTAGTCGCCGGCAGCGACGGACAGTGGCTGGGAGAGGATTTGAAAATGGGGTTGCATGTATAATATATGAAATGTTAGAGGGTTAGCACAAGTCTCAGATTCTAGATTAATTAGAGTTTGATTTTTAAATTGGTAGAAGTTACAAATTGGATTTATAAATATATATATGATTGTGAGGCCACATGACAAGGAATAAGTATGCAATTGAAATCTGTGGATTTTGAAGAAAAAGCAAATTACAGCTTTAATCTTTTAAATTTTGTTGTAAGGCCCAAAATAATAGTAAATGGCAAGTGTACCCTAGGGTGTGTAGTAATTGCATGGTCCTTTAGAAATTGCCAAAAATATAGATTTCATTTTAGAATTAAATGAATTTTGTTTAAGTGGACTTAAGGGACTACTAAAATTTATGTTTAGCCCAGTAATTCAATAAAAAATACAACGAGCCAAACGAGCCTGTTAAGATTCAAGCTAGTTTATTTTATATATTAGTCAAAGAATTCGGAATTGAGGAATTTATTTTAATTTATGAATAGTTCAATTAGATTCTGAATTAAATTATTATACTTTGTAGGGAACATCGAAAGAGAACAAGATAAGACAACTTAGTACCTAGAGGCTTTCAGGACGCTGTACTAAAGGTGGGGGTAACATCCTTTATTTGTGTATTTTATGTGAATTTTGTGTTTAATGCTACGTGATCTTGATGTGTTTTATTAAATGTGCGTGTGATTTTATGTGATGTCTGACTGAATAGCAAGTATGCTTTTATATGATAATAGCATGATTCTGTAATGTGAATGCATGATTTTGTGATAAAGTAAAATTATTTTCACGGCGGTTAAGATCCGCGAATATTTTCACGGCGGTTAAGATCCGTAATAATTTCACGGCGGTTAAGATCCGCATATGTTTCACGGCGGTTAAGATCCACGATTTAAAGAAAAGTTGATTGTTTTCACTATGTGATATTATTATATGTTGTTTAATTACAGTTTAACCCACTGAGTGTTCACGCACTCACGCCATGTATGTTATTATGTTTACAGATTATAGGTAAAACGATGGAAAATGAAAGGGAGATGCCGTAACGATTTTTGAGAACTAAATGTGTTGTTACTGTATTACTGAAAAACTCATGTTTTTAAAAAAATATTTTGTATAGTTAAGGTCGGGTGTCTATACTCCGAAGATATCTTTTGCAGTTGCTATAAATATATGTAATATTTTAAAAACTCTTTTTAGAATCGTTTATTGATACAGGTTATTTTGGTCTTTCAGTGTTTAAATATTTTACGAGTTGTTGGACGCCCGAAGTATATATGTATATATATATTATTATATTTTGATCCGAAAATGGGGCGTGACAATTTTATGACACTATATATATATATATATTGATGTGGATAATATAAACAACAAGATAAGAAATATGATAAAAATATAAAATCTCATTTGAATTTGGGGGTGCAGTATATATTGTTGGAAAATTGGTTATAAAAGTAGTGGGTGACACCTATTCGACCAATAATTAAGTGGCTAAATGTTAATCCTTTTGAGGATTGAATGCCAAAAGATTAATCTACGTTCGGAGTATAATCTAGGCAATTTGAATCACTCAAAACCAATTTTTGGTGAGTGGGAAATTAAGCATCTAAGTTGGCCATTTGAAATGGGAATGTGAAGGTCTTGAATGTGGGAAAAAAGCTTAACTATCTCACATAGGAAGATGGACCTAATAAATGCAAGTATTTAAGAAGTCATATGAAGTGGTTCAGTAATTAATGCACTCTTGGAGTGGTATGCTAGTGCAACACACACACGCGCACGCCTCGTTATGGCACGGCTCAACCCGATCCCGGATCCGACCTTGACCGTAGGCCCTGGTCCTTGGCAATTGGACGTTGGGCTGGACTTGAACGGATGGGGCGGCACGGGTTTTCCCAACCCGTTGCTGTGGTTGTTGCAATTGCTGCAATTACAGCTCCCGGCCGCAGCAATTGCAGCTCTAGGGCGAGGATGCAAACTGTGGATGCAGCCTGAGGATGCAATTGCAGCTCCCAGCACCAAGTTGCAACATACATTTTTTGTCGCCGTTTCAAAATTTTAAACGGAACGTTTCTTGCATTAATGACCCATTAGTGGGCAGTTACTTCCCATCAATTTTTTCAGTTCTCCAAAACACTAAAGTTCGCCAGAGCTTTTGAGATTGTGGTGCTACATCTCAAAGGACGAAGTCATTTTATCTTTGAGAGACAATACGCACGATCCAGTGAACTTTACCTTGGACATATCTCGTCTTAAAGACAGAGGGCCTTCCTCGACCCGACTATTGCTGCTCTTTGTAATACTTTAGAAATTTTCATTTTGTGTTCGACATATTAATCCTTACGATGCATTTGTAACGAACATATAATTATTTTAGGATATAGTACTAAAAAGGTTCTCAAAATTTGGGGGCAACAGCCCCACTTGCCCCCTTGTATCCGTCGCTACTTATAAGGTTGGATAGATGCGAATTGTATGGATACTGTATGGATTTCAAAATTTGGGGTGGACAACCTCACTTGTCCCTTGTATCCGTCGTTACATGTCGGGTCGGATAAATCTGAATTGTATGGATATTGTGTGGATTTAAATCCATATAATTGGTGCATGAAGTTTTTATATTGGATGAATATTTTCTATGTCCCATTATATATTTATTAGAGTTTATTACTAAATTTGAGGATTTCAATTACATATCAGAGTTTTAATCCACGTGGAGAGTAGGAAAAAAAAAAGCGAAATGCCAATTGGGCTAAAGAAATGCCACCTTAGCAGAATTAGCCCGAATCGCCCAATTTTGCTGTCTCACGTGCGATTCACATGCAAATTGGGACCAAATTAAACAATTTGAGCTTAATTTGGGCAAAATTCGCGAAGGCCACAAAGTTACAATTCTAAATTGCCAGCCCGAAAATTTAAAGTTCGAAATTGCCAAACAACAAATTTGGTAATAAACTCTATTTATTATATATATACTTAATTGTAAAAGTCCAAACTTAAGATCTCGTATAGATGCAGATTAATCATCTCATGCATATATATATAGAGAGAGAGAGAGCTCATTCTTAGATGTTTATATCTGTATTGCAAATAGTATAACATTTGACTTGCATGTTATATTAGATAAAAATACATTATGTGGTGGTAAGGTTTATTTTGCCTATGAATATTTTCTTAGTATTAATACCGATGTATCTATCGAGCTTTTATATATATATATATATATATATATGATACATTCAGAAGGGAGTGAAAGGAGCACCATCGCTTTCACCATTTATTTTCAAGAAATTTCATTAGTTTTTGCCAAAGTTAATTTTGGTGAAAAATCAATGTACATAACTAATAAAAAGATTTGAATATCTTCAATATACTTTTTGGTGATAAAACAATTTTTTGGAAACAAAAATATCCTTGTATAGTTCGTTTTGAATAGTATATATAGTGATTTAATAAAGGTATTTTATATAGTTGTTTGAGCAATTAATATCAATAAATTTACTTCTAACTACCCTTAATCAAGTGCAGCCTATCTTAAATCGTAAATAATATAAAATATAAAATTACTGATAATAATTGAAAATTAAATAAATTAAAGGATAAATTTCATAACAAAACTCAATTTATAAATTAGTTTTCAATTCTCAATTCTAGACCTAAATTTTAAAGTTTCTTAATAAAGGGCTCAATTTTACATTTTTTCTCAATTTAAGGCTTGAAAATTAGATTGAATTCTCAATTCAAGACAAAATTTCATTTTCTTTTTCTTTGTATTTATACTTATAATTTATTTATATTTTAATATATATATATATATATATATTTAGTTTAGATAAATTAAGACAAATTTATGCAATTTTGGAACGATTCTCATTTGACTTGTATTAATATATATAAATATAATAAATGCAATTCAAAACATGAAGATTCCTTTATTTTATGAATAAAAGTATAGAAAATCGATTTTAATATTAATCAGTTTAATATAAATTATATTGTATAAATTGAATTAATTATATTTTTTTCTTATAAATTAACATAAGTCGGATGAAAATTGTTCTTAATTTATCCAAAATATAAATACGTAGTGATATATAAATAAATTTATAAATATAAATAAAAAAGAAAATAAAATTTTGTTTTGAATTGAGAACTCAATCATAATTTCAAGTCTTAAATTAAGAAAAAAAAAATTAAATTAAGTCCTTTATTGAGAAATTTTAAAATTTAGATTTAAAATTGAAAACTAATCTATAAATTTATCTTAAATTGAATGTAACTTTAAATTCAGGGGAAAAAAAAAGGGTAAGATCCTTTAATAAATCTTATATTATATCGCACGTCATTAGTTTTAGCTTTTAATCTTGTTACTCCATTTTAAAATAATCTCAAGTTTTGTTATATATATAAAAGAACGTGTTAAAATGTTGATTGTGGACAATTTTTAATATGTCCACAAATTTTTTAAGTATTTAAATAATTCTTTTTGTACGATTTTAAATAGAAAATTAATTAAACAGAATGAATAATCATACTCTTAAAGAAAATAATTACATAGAATGAATCATCATAATTGTTGTCTCTTAAATCTCTACATTTTTTAATTTCAGTCATTTTAATCCTCAAAATACTCAAAAAGTAAGTGAAGAACGTGATTATAACGTTATCAAAAAGAATGAATAATCATACTCTTAAAGAAAATAATTACATAGAATGAATCATCATAATTGTTGTCTCTTAAATCTCTACATTTTTTAATTTCAGTCATTTTAATCCTCAAAATACTCAAAAAGTAAGTGAAGAACGTGATTATAACGTTATCAAAAAGTTATTTTGATTTGTCTTTTCCTTTCTTTTCATTTCATGGATCCAAATTTGCCCTCCTTTTTTCTTCACTATTGAACCCGTGCAATACTTATTTAACATTTGTTGTTAATTATATATTTGTTATAATAATTGTATATTTTATATAATAAAGTAATAAAATTATCACAGTTATTGATGAGAAGAATTGTCAATAGTTGACATTTATCATTTTCGATATTTGTTATTTTATACATATATATGATATTTCTTTCTTACTCTGTAAAACATTATTTCTGATATGTTTTATTTTCATTTGTTTTTTTAAAAATGTCAAAGTTAATTGTTTGTTGGTGGAATTTTGTTGTTTTAACTGTTGTGTTAGGTTCTTTTTTTTTTTATTTTTTTCAAATATGTTGTTGGTGATTATGGCATTGATCAAAATTTGGATTTTTTCGAATAAATTCACTATTTATTTTCAAATTGATAAATTCATCTCCATTACGAAAAAAGTTAACGTCGTGTTTACTTTCAAAATTGGTAAAATTTAAATTTGCTCTTTGCATTTTCAATTTCTTTGGTTTTGCCTCCATACCTATTATTTTTAATCCTCATATTTTTTTTATTATTTTGAAAAGATAAAAATTTAACAAAAATAAAAGTATATTTTATAAGTAATCATAAAATATAATGCATGGGACAACAAAATTTTGAAAATATTGAAAGCCAAATTAAAATTAATGTATTATATAATTTATTCAAGTAATTTTAAAATCTTTATTTGAGATGTGTCAATAATTTTTAAATTATAATTAAGTATTTGATAGCATATTCTACGAGTTGTTTTTTTATTTTTTAATATTTATATTATTAATTTTTAGATATTTAGATTTAGATATTATTTATGAATAGAAAGAGGAAGAGGAAGAGGGGAGGTGAAAAGAGAGAAATTGTAACGGTTGTTTAAGATTAGATTTCTCCAAAGTGTTGAGGTGACAGCTCCAAATTTCTTCTAAAAGCTTAGGTGGCAAGTTTTGAGAGAGACAAATTCTATTTTTTCTTCTTTAATTGTTTTTTATGGGCTAATCTTGATCTAGCTTTTATCAAGTAAATCAACTATAATTTTCAATTTTATTATTTGGATTTAATTTAATTTATTAAAATTGCATGATCTTCAAAGATAACGCTATATATCAGTTGCATATTAATAGATACTATCAAGGGATTTTAGGCCTTTTAGGGTTCTTGTTCTTGAAAGAGGAGGAATTTAATTTGGAGAACACACAATTTTAGTGAGTCAAGATAGGTTTCTCACAAGTGTGATGGACGTTGATACTTATGAGTCCCCTCTCAAGCATTGGTAGGATTCCTTTTGAATTAAATAGAGTCTAATTTAAATTAAAATTAATTTAAAAATATTATTAAAAAAATTAAAGGGTATAATAAATCTTTTTTTTTTTTTAATGTTTTGTTTATCAAGCAGTTGGCCGAAGGAGTGATGAGTGAATTCATTAATGAAAATAAATGACAAAACATTGACGAATAAATCAAATTTTGTGTGTTTCGATCAAACTTTTTGGATAAAAAAGACGTTATTTTGATTAAGCCTTGCAACTAACAACCAATCAATATTGGTAAAGTATTCAATGAGACATTTCATGGATCTCATTTTATAAGATGGATCAAATCGAGTAAAAAAAAAATTTTTTTTATATGTATTAGATAATACATTTATATATATATATATATATATATATTAAATAATACTTATATTTTATGATAGGTTTTAGCTTGAATAAAATTATAAGAAAATATGTAATACTTATATGTGTATCAGATAATACTTTTTTGTATATCAGATAATATTAGTGTATTATAGGATATATGACCCAAATTGGGTCGGGTCGAATTTTACAAAAAAACATACGGATCCTTCATGTTTTTCTCCCTCAAGTGTGAGTTCTGCAACATGTAATACTTTTATATATATTAGATAATTTTTTTTTATATATATTAGGTAAGACTTTTGTGTTATTTACATATATTACATAATGTAATACAAAAATATTAGTTATTTTATAAAAAAAATATTATTTAATACATAATGTAATACAAAAATATTACCTATTATATAAAAAAATATTATCTAATATATGTATTATATAATTTCTTATATTTAACCGAATTCCTAAGCCATTTTTACCAAAACTCAATTCAGCAACATAGACTCACTCATCAACATTTTGGTAATCGGGTATTAGTTGAGTTTAATGGTTGGGCGTATCATTGCCCAATTATAAAAAAATAATTATTTGTTTAAATTGCAAAACTTAATTAAAGTTGTAATTTATTGCCAAAGATTTGAAAATTAGTAAATTCACAACTATAACAAAGTTGCATTTTTTTTAATTCAATTATTTCTTTATAAAGATACATATTGTGATGATTAATGTATGAATTTGAATAACAAATTTTTTTTTTTTTTTAGTTTTTATTGTTCTCCTATAAAAACCATTTCGAACAACGAAATGATCACTAACCATGAAATGTGTCGATAATTCAAAAACTAATTTTTATTTTTTTTAAAATTGATACATATTACGAATCTTCTCTATGTTAATACACAAGGTTAGCATGGAGTCACATAATATGAAGTTTAAATGGATTAAGATTATATAAACTAGTTTTTAAAAATAACATAAAATAGTTAAGGAAAATAATAGAAAAGGTTGCGAGTAAATGGAATTGAATGTGATGAGAGGTGGTTTATCAGTGAACACAGGTGGTTCATCTACCCCAACCGAATTCCAACCTTATTAATTGCCAATACAATCTATTATTATTCAATCTTCATCACATGCCCTATAATTACACCTTAAATTTTACATAAACCCATCAATTTTATTTTGAAGATTATTCTTTTCAGGCAGATCTTGAAGGTAGCTGGAAGAAAGATGAAGGTGACTGTGGTGTCTCGTAGCGGCCGAGAACTCGTTAAGGGAGGCCTTGAACTCAACGATTCTGTATGTATTTCCTGTTTTTCTTATATGGGTTTTCTCTTTTATGCTTCGATTTGAACTCCTCAACTTTGATTTTGTGATTTCTATGCAAAAAGATGGGTCTCTCTCTCTCTCTCTATGTGGGTGTGAAAATGGGTATATGCCTCACTGGTGAATCCATATGTGTGTTTTAGAGAGTTTTTGAAATGTGGATACTACAGTGTAGTGTATTGCAGGTGGTGTGGTATTGATAAAACCGTGAGATTGTGATTTTGAGAGCATTGTATTTGTTGGTGAAGGTGTGTGATTTAGGTTGTGATTTGGTGTTGTTTGCAGGCTACTGTGGCTGATCTGCAGGAAGCCATTCACAAGCGGAGTAAGTGATTTTGTGTTTCTTTGTTTGCTATGATTTTGCTTCATTTGGCCAGTTGAATCTACCCAATTATGACGATGACGTATATGCTAGGTGGATTTGTTTATTTCTCGGATTTTGCTCCTGCCTGTTTTGTCTGAGAGTTAGAGTAGCAAAACTTAACTAGATGGGGTTTTTCTTCATGATTTGAAGGTTTGAAATGAAACCTAGTTTTGATGCATGTCATACACTTGGATACAACAAATTGCAGGGTGTAATTGTTCACCTGAGGTAATAAGAGCTGTTTCTGGAGCTCAGTAGTTGTGTTATGTGATTGGTGGCATATTCGTAATCTGTCAGTGTGACTTCATTTTGAGAGATAGATGAATCCTATTTGAACGGTAACATGTTAAACGTGATTATATGGAGTGGAACCTGAGGAAATTGGTATAATAATAGTATAAACATATATGTTCAATGTCATGATGAACCTTTTGATTGTGGGAATTCCCTACTTGTGTCAATTGTGTTAGTGAAAGAAGAAGGAATTCAGAGACCTTGAATCAAGATTAGATCTTTTACTGGGTTGAGATCATGGGAATTTTGATTAGGATGTTGAACCTTTTGATGATTGGAATTTCCTGCTCGTGTCAATTGCGGTGATAAAGAAGAAAGCATTAAGAGATCTTGAATTATAATTAGTTCTTTTGCTGAGTTGAGATCTTGTGAAAGTTGAGTATCAGTCAAATGCACGCGATCTTTACAGTATTTTTTATCTTTAAAATATGAGTGATGAGAATAGCTACTTGTCCTAACTGAAGCATTTGCTGTATGAGAAATTTATTCAGACGTTATTGTTAGATTTCGGGATGTTCTTGGGTACTTTTGATCCATAAAATTGTTAATTATTATGCCAAAATGCAATAATTGATCCATAGTGTGCTTGCACTTGTCCACACGTTTTGTTACATAAGAGATTAGTTTTCAAGGATTCTTTCTGGAATAACTCTTTAGCCTCCGCAGATTCTTAAAGCCCTTTTTCTTGGTTTCACCGTAATGTTTGAATTTGCTTCCGTAAAGCTTTATCTTATATTGATGTGAAAAATGTCTAGCATGAAACATTGTGAAAAGTTTTTGTCCTTGGCCTTCTTCACTTTTCTTGTGACTTAATTTGGAAAATGTATTTTTCTCTGTATTTTCATACGGAAATTCCAACATTCCCTGATTTGATATTTTTGTGCAATATATTCAATTAAAAGAAATTTTCAAATAACTCTTAATATATAGGGGTAAAAGTTGTTAATTGGGTGTTAGCCAGTTTCACTTTTGATAACAGATAATGGATGTTTCATATACACAACACATTTCTCTCATTTACAAAATCGTGCAATCTTTCTGACAGATAATTACATTTCTGTATATTCTACAGCCAAAAAATACTATCCGTCGAGACAGCGGTTGACCCTCCCTCTCCCATCGGGTTCGAAGGATAAACCTACTGTTCTTCATTATAAAAAGAGTCTGAAGGACTATACTGATGGGAAAAATGACGAGCTAACTGTAGTTTTCAAGGATCTAGGCCCACAAGTCAAGTATAGCACTCTTTTCTTCTGGGAGTATGTGGGCCCACTCTTCCTCTTTCCTATCTTCTACTATCTCCCCGTATACAAGTTTTTTGGCTACGAGGGGGAGCACGTCAAGCACACTTCTCAGACATATGCCATGTATTACTGGTGTTTCCACTACTTCAAACGTATCATGGAAACCTTCTTCGTCCACCGTTTCAGCCATGCCACATCACCTCTTTCAAACGTCTTCCGGAACTGTGCTTATTACTGGACGTTTGGTGCTTGGGTGGCGTATTTCGTGAACCATCCGCTCTACACACCTGTGAGTGATCGCCAAATGAAAGCCGGTTTTGCTTTTGGGGTGCTTTGCCAAATATCAAACTTCTATTGCCATATCTTGTTGAGAAATCTCCGCAGTACTGAAGGTGGGGGCTACCAAATCCCACGTGGATTTCTGTTCAATTTTGTCACTTGTGCCAACTATACGACCGAGATTTATCAGTGGCTAGGCTTCAATATCGCAACCCAGACCATAGCTGGGTACGTTTTCATGGTGGTGGCCACTGGGATTATGACTAACTGGGCCCTAGCCAAGCACCGCCGTCTAAGAAAGGTCAGTTCCCCCCCCCCCCCATGTTTTTCGGAAATAGCACCACTGGTGAATTACTTTTCTACCACAATATATAATTTTTTTAAACAAAAAATATAAAAAAATGACAATTTTAACCTTGTTGATAAGACATGCATAGCATCTCCCATCACATAAGCCAACAGTCTTGCACTACACATATGTGAGTGCTAAAGCTATTTTAGATTTTTCCACCCAAATTGTAGTAGAAAAGTAACGAAACTATATGTTGTGGTAGAAAAGTTAATTTTATTTGATTTTGGTATAAAAGCATTTGCTACTGAGTAAATAATTGCATTCAGAAATATGTTCATGGTTCTGATCCTTACGTATGTGTGTGGTGTTGTTCGTTGCAGCTATTTGATGGGAAAGATGGAAGACCGAAATATCCACGACGATGGATACTACTGCCTCCATTCCTGTAGAAGCAACACTCACTTATATTTCTTTTTATGAAATGAATGAATTCTTGTCCGTTGATGATCATATTTAGATACTATTGTTACTTCTTGTTATATGGTGACATGAATGAACATTGTTGTTTTCTTCCATCTCTGCTACATTCTCTGTCTGTGTCATTTAAATTAAGGTAACAAGAAGATGGAGGAGAGAAGAAAATTCGTTATCATTTAGATCTGTGTTTTAAGGTAATATCAATTGGATTATGTTATTTGGTGTTGTTAGATTCAGCATTCTGAACTGTATGATAATGAATATTGCAATGAGTCGAAGCTTTTTCCAGCATTCCGGCATTGTATTATAAACTTAAGTTCGTGAGACGGTTTTATAACAGATTATCTGAATATTCAGATTGTTTGATCATTTCACGGATCTAAATCTGTTAGATGAATCGTGTTTATTATCCAATCGAAAACCATAACCCAACACCTGTAAGTTCAATGACATGTTTAAAATTTTCCATTCTATTCCCTTATCGTCCATTGCATCTTATTTCTCTATTTTCCTCTTCTTTCCTTCCCCTATCTAACGTTGTCGTTGTGGTGTTTGATTTTGAAGTGAAGGCATATTTATCTGCCATTGACAAATTTTAGTTTCATTGATCAACAAGGATATTTATATTCGAAAGAGATACTATGTAATATTTTGACATATAACTAGAGATGTTTAAAAAATGATACTTTATAAAATAAAGGGAAATATTTTAAAAACAATAAATGATAATTTAGTTATAATAAGTCTGTATAACCAAAAATCGTAATATTATAATTAAAAAAAAGTCAATTCATAAAATATATTTCAGGCTCCATTTGGATATATGAATTTGAAATTTTAAGTCATTTGAAATGAATGGACTTTCATTTCCATCCATTTAAAATCCACAACTTTAAAATTCTTTGTTTGGATAAAGTGTGTATTTATTTTACAAATCCACAGATTTCAAATCCCTTATTTGGCAAAATTGAATAGAAACGAGAATATAAGCAAATTGATAAAAACAACTCACATAACCAATACCTTCAGAACAAGAAATACATTAAAATTGTTCGAAAATAAATAAGAATCCCAAATAAATGGAGTGCTATTATCAAACAAGAAATTTGCAATGATTAAGAGAAAGATCAAATACAAACAGAAGCACAAATAAGCTGAATTTGAACACAAATTCAATCAGTAAAAGGCTGATCCTATCGTTTTTGAAGAAGTCAGGTCTGTATTTTAAGTAGCATACATGGTTCAACTTAAACATAAGAAAGTCCAACCTTCAAATTTCTTGCCATAGGACCAAAAAGCACAAAGCATAAAGCAGGGTTGCATAGAACAAAATAAACAAACCTGAAGGAAATTGTAAGCAGAACACACCTTAAGAAATTATTGTAACTTTGTCCTTAATTGTTCACATATGCAAGAATATCATGAAGACATAAAACATAAATGATGTCTAACCTCAACATATGCAGTCCAGGCACTCCACATATCTGATGATACTACAATCATTTTTCGATCTTCATCCCATACGAAACCACTCTGATTAGTTTGTATATCAGAAACAACATTGAAGTGCTTCTTCCAATTTTTCAGTCTATTTTTTATGTTATCTTTTGTTAAGGTGAGGTGTAATGTTGAATTTAAGTACGTTACAGCAGCTTGCATGTATCACCATCACACTTGTTTCCTATAACCATTTGTTCGGCTAAAATATTAGCTAAATGATGATCCATCGCCTTATTCCATGATACATACGGTTGTTTGTACTTGAATGCTATAAACAAACATTATAATAATAACAAATGTAAGAAAATTTATTGAGTGACAAACACAAATATCAACAATCTAAGAAATATTACCTTCAACGTGTCCACTTGAAATATCGTCACGGGAAGGATTACCTTTGTATGCAAACATGTCCATATTCGTAACTCTAGCTTTATGAAATGCTTTTACTCCTTTTTTCATGTTGCTGGATTAATTATGAAATACATTATTGTTGATTATCAAGTAAAAAAAAGAATCCAAAAAACACAAAACTATAAAAAACAAAAAAGAGTAAATAACATTGGAAACCATCCTGGACAACACAACATAGTATTATTTCAAGCAATCAATCTATTGAAAAGTATCAAGGAACAAAAGGTAATTTGCTCCTAAGCTTAAGATATCTCAACACATACAATCACACTATAAGAATCACCACTAAAGTTTGCTTAACATAAAGAAAATCAACATCAACAACTTTTAATAAAATCTAAAGAAACTATACTCTCCGACTTTGATACTCTTCGAACATTTGCTGAGCAAGATTATCCCGAAATGCAGTCCACTCATTTGTAGTTCTAACAACTCGTATTTGTTCTTCATCACTACAATCATTATTTTCTACTCTATGGTGACTTGCTAATTCTTGGTCCACCTCAATCAATAGAGGATCAACAGGCATCTCACCACGCACAAAATTGTGCAAAATGCAACAAGCATTAATAATTCGGATTTGAGTCTTCACATCATAGAAGCTTGCAGTTCGTAAAATCGCCCATCTTTTCTTTAGCAAACCAAATGTCCTTTCAATTGCATTTCTTGCTGAAGAGTGTCGAAGATTGAACAACTCTTTAAAATTTCTGGGAGTATTTCCTCTCCACTCATTCACATGGTAACGAGTTGCTCTATACGGGGCAAGAAAACCTGGACCATTTGTGTAACCGGCATCCACAAGATAATATTGATCTAAAAAGATTTAAAAAGGCACACTATTAAGAACTATAATTAAATATTTAAAAACAATATATATATACTATTAAAAATTTTACCTACCCCTAAAGACTTTTAAGCCATTAGGTCTCTGTAATGCATCACGTAATACTCGTGAGTCCGAAGCAGACCCCTCCCATCCAGGTAGTACATAGAGAAATTTCAAATTTGCATCACATACTCCTAAAACATTGGTACTTATATAACCTTTTCTATTTCTATATCTGCTGCGATCTGCTAATGGTACTGTAAGATCAACAAATGTCCCATCTAAAGCCCCAACTGCATTCTACACAACATTTTCATAAGCTTAAAATAATGACTCAAATTGGAGATCTCTAACCTGATCAGATCGGATGCAATGAACTTGGAGGTCATCGTTCCCATAACTTTCTTGATCCCTTTGTATCTGTCTAACTGAGTCCACCAAAGATTTGGTCACAACATCAACTTCAATCCGTTCAAGTGTTGGAATATCTCCGATACCATTAGGAATCTTGCTTAGGTACAAACACCGATGAAGTACTAGGCACTTTAGTTTTGGGAAGTGGCTACTTTCAGTATCCCAACACTGGAGATTTGACTTCTCTATTTGTAAAAACTTGAGCTCAAGAAACTCTCCATCTGTCGTCTCCCATGTGTCGCCATCACAAGCATGATCGACAAGTTTGAGCACTTCAAGCTTAGGCAACGAACCAACAATATTCATGTCTTTCCAGGGGAGTTGCCCTCCAACTAAAGTCAATTTTGTCAGTGTTCTAGGAAAAACAGGATTATGGCCTTGCCAAGAGAAGCTCTGGGACATGGTTATTTTCAACTTTTCTAGCTGGTTCAGATGTATAAGATTGTGGAGGTGATGTTCTTGATCTCTCAAGTAAACA
The DNA here is from genome assembly GCA_028654395.1 of Scutellaria barbata. Taxonomy (NCBI): domain Eukaryota; kingdom Viridiplantae; phylum Streptophyta; class Magnoliopsida; order Lamiales; family Lamiaceae; genus Scutellaria; species Scutellaria barbata. The sequence continues at coordinate 4,838,893 of CM053649.1, read as the reverse complement.
ATGCCTAATTTTCGGAGATTTGGCATCATTTTGAGTGTCCTTGAACTTAATACAAGACTTGCAACACCAGAAAGTGTTTGCAGGTTTTGTAGAGCAGTAGGAGTTGATGCATCCAGAGGATCAGGTAACATATAATAATCGACAAAGATAAGATGCCTTAAATTTGGCATCCTCCAAATTTCTGGTGGCAAGTATGAAGAATCTGGTGGCAAGTCTGTCCTTGATACTATCCTGGGACGAATGATTAAGGTTTCAAGATTCTCAAGGTTTGATATGGCTGAAGGAATCCGGACATATTTTCCTAAAGCAAGGTACCTTAAATGGAATAGTTCGAATATTTGAGAAGGGAGCACTACACAAATACTGTTCTCAATGTCCAATACTCTAAGCAATCTAAAGCTTCCTAAAATGGCTAGTGATCTTGAATCCAGTCGGGAGTGGAAGCATAAAATAGTATGGGTTGTTGGAGAATTAACATTTGTTAGTCTGTCCTGAGTGATAATAAAACGACGCTCATTGATCATGTTTTCTGGAAGAACATACCTATCCGCAACATGTAAAAGAAACTTCTCTTCGTGGGCTTTTCTTATGCACAAGTCCCTGACCAGATCATGGAGGCTGCAAGTCTTGATTGTCCCATTACTCTTCCTACTTGTGACCAAAACAAGACTTCTCTTCACAAGATCTTCCAAATAAGCTTGTGCTTTATCTTCCAAGCTTTTACATCCACTTTTTCCAATCAGAAAGCCCTCAGCCAACCATAATTTGATGAGTCTAGAAACATGAATCTTGCAGTCTTGGGGAAATACACCAATGAACAAAAAACATGGCCTCAAATGATGAGGCAACTGTGTGTAACTCAACGATAGTATCTTCTCCAACTGTCCATCAGTAATTGAAGTCACATTTCGCGCAATTTCCTCCCATGAAGCTCGAGTCTTAGCAATGGTGGACAGGATCCCTGCAGCGAGGACAACAGCAAGGGGCAATCCTCCACAGCTTCGTGCAATCTCCTTCCCAACGTCTTCCAATTCAGGACGATATTCCTGCACATTGCTCGTGAACACCTTCTGCCTAAGCAAATTCCAACTCTGGTTTTCATCCATGAACTTCATCTCATGAAGAGGGCTATGACGGTCTGCATAAGCAGCCACACTCAATAGCCTTGTTGTCAACACTATTCGACTTCCATTTAAGACATCTGGCAACATCCTCCTCACATCATCCCAAGCATTCGAGCGCCAAACATCGTCCATTACAATGAGATATCTTCTCCCGTACAAGGTTTTGTGCACTAATTCGTCTGCTCTTACACCTCCATTCTCATCACGACATTCATTATTCTTGTCTATCTTACCTTCTCTCATCAATTTCATTGAATCTAACAAACGTGTAAATATATCATGTGCACTATAATGTTGTGAAATTGTAACCCAAGCACGAATCTCAAAATGCTCAGTAATTAATCGATCATCATAAGCAATTCTAGCCAAAGTAGTCTTACCGATGCCTCCCATACCTACAATCGGAATGACTTCAAGCTTGGACGACTCTCCACAGAGCCGATCCTTAATCGCCATCAGATCATCAGTTAAACCAACTACGACATCGTTTTTGCTCATAGATCCCAGCCTTAAGGATGACACGGCAGGAACAGGTGGAACTTCGAGTCGATCATCCATCATATCGTTACAAATCGAACCAAATTTCTCTCTCTCTCTTTTCAGCTGCTGTTCAAATTCAACTCTTGATATCCCAACACTCCACCAATTCATCCGAGATTGCTTCCACATAAAATACTCCATAATATCCTCTGCTTCATTAGCTAAATTCCTAATTTTTCCTTCCAAATGATTGGATTTCTCAGGAAAATTCTCAAGGAATGATAATAAGAAAATGACGCATTCACGGATACAAGTAATTGTCTCCTTTTCATCAACAGAAATGGAGTATTTATGGTGGTTGAGGATTTGATCTGTGGTTTGTGCAAGTGAAGCAAGAGCAGCATACGCCATGTTTATTCGATCTAATGCTATTCAGCTATTCAGCAATTGAGAGAGAGAGGGTTGTAGTTTCGTTTTGTTGACACGAGTCAAGAAATTGGATGGATTCTCAACCATGCACTCAAAAGACGATTCTTTTTTTGTTTGGATAATTACACTGCAATCCCTATAATATTCAAATTTTGCATTTTAGTTATATCCATTTTTTTTTGTTGCACAAAATACACTAAATTATGTAAATTGTTTAATTTTGTATGTTCAGTTTTCAAATGATCGAAATACTCTTACAAAACACTATATTTAATCGAAATATTAAACAACATAGCTTGACTTTCATATATCTCACCAGGGGAGTGTCAACTAAGTTTATTTTATTTTTAAAATAATACTAGTATTTCTCTCATAAATTATGATATCTATAATTATATTTTATATTTATTATATTAAAAGATTAAAAATTTCATATGCTATAAATCAAAAGAAAACAAAACCAACATACATAAAAATATTTTCATTATATTTTTTAATACAAACAAATTGAATTCTACCTAATGAAATTATATTGATCTATGAAATTGTCTTATATAAATAATTATAATTAATTTTTATATATACTTAGAACTCCATCAATGTGCATCACTATATTGGAAATGAAAGCATAAATTGATGTTAATAAATTAGTATACATTAATCTAATCTAAAGGTGACAACATTGGTACAAGTTAGTTTTGGAAATCCTTGACTAGTTTCCATGAGATCATTAATGGAAAAAGATCCAATATGGTATACGAGTTGCAGAAGAGTTGCAGAATTATAGGAATGATTTTCTTTAATTGTATTCACTAAAGCACGATTAATATATAATACAGAAGATGGGGAATATACACAATTAAAGCCCCATAACTTAATTCCTATAAGAGAGCCTAAAATCAAGGAATAGAAAATATTTTCACAGATGACATGGAGGAATAAAATCCTTTCGAATCATTCCTTAATATGCCCCCGCAAAATGGACGTGCCGTCAGCAATGGAGATTTTGTCTCGAAGCAGCTCAAATCGTGTACGAGGAAGAGGTTTCGTAAGAATGTCAGCAAGTTGATCAACTGTGCTGACGTACGACACCGAGAGAATTCCTTTTGAAGCAAGGTCACGTACAAAATGAACATCAATGGCTATGTGCTTCATTCGAGAGTGTTGAACTGGATGAAGGGCAAGCCGTGTAGCACCCATATTATCACAAAGTAGTCGAGGCGTAGTAGAAACTGGAATGTGTAATTCCTTGAAAAGATTGACGACCCACGCAACTTCGGAGGCAGCGGAAGCAAGAGAGCGATACTCAGCCTCAGTTGAGGAGCAAGCAACTCCTGTCTGTTTACGAGAGCGCCAAGAAATCGGATTCTCACCAAGAAACAGAATATAAGCAGATGTGGACTTGCAATCCAGATGATCACCAGCAAAGTCAGAGTCAGAGTAAGCTGTAAGGCGAAGAGCAGATGGGCGACGAAGAAGAAGACCATGGTGAAGAGTCCCTTTTAGATATCGGAATAACCGTTTGACTTCACACCAATCAGAACCAGATGGGGCAGACATGCGTTGGGCTAGATGATTCACAGTAAAGGAAATATCCGGCCGTGTGAAAGATAAGTATTGGAGACCACCAATAGTGCTGCGATATTCAGTCGAATCAACAGATGAGGAAGATGCAGCGTTCGGATTACTTGGTGTGCGGAGAGACTTTGCTCCATCCATGTTCTGTCGACGTAGAAGATCAACTAAGTACTTGTGCTGTGAGAGGAAGAGGCCTTCCTTGCAACGAGCAACTTCAACCCCTAAGAAGAAGGATAGTGGTCCCAAATCCTTGAGAGCGAAAGAGGACTGCAAGTGTGAGACAACTTTCTGAATCTGAGTAGGACATGACCCGGTGATGATTAAATCATCCACATAGACAAGAATGATGAGCTTAGTATTGCCATGAGTGTAGGTAAATAGAGAATGATCCGCTCGGGATTGCACAAAACCAAATGAGGTGAGAGCGGAGCTTAGAGCAATGTACCATTCCCTCGGAGCTTGACGAAGACCATATAAAGATTTGTGTAACAGACAAACTGAAGAAGGTTGTGATGGATCAATGAACCCCGGAGGTTGTGACATATAAACTGGAACCGTCAGAGAGCCGTGGAGAAATGCATTACTGATGTCAAGTTGGCAAAGTGGCCAATTAGCTGAAAGTGCCAAGGTAAGAACAGTTCTAATCGTGACAGGTTTAACTACCGGACTAAACGTCTCAAAGAAATCCACTCCAGGGCGTTGATGAAAACCCTTAGCCACAAGACGGGCTTTATAACGTTCAATTGATCCATCAGGGTTTTGTTTAATACGAAAAACCCATTTGCACCCCACAATATTGGCATTAGGCGGAGGTGCAACCAAGGTCCAGGTTCCATGTCATTGGAGTGCAGTAAATTCCTCTGCCATAGCTTGACGCCAATGAGGTGAAGACAAGACAGCAGAAACACAAGACGGCTCTACATCGGGCGGTAGCGGGTGCTTAGTTGCTGCATACAATTTTTTCGGTTTGTAGATATTGTTTTGAGCTCTTGTGCGCATGGTGTGAGTTCTGCCCGGAGGTGGGGGAAGTATCAGCGGTTCTGGAACAGTTTCCGGAGGCGGGGTTGTAGGAGGCAGTGGAACGACCGCCGAAGTAGGCTGAGGGTCAGGATGTGGCATGGCAGGCAGAGACCTGGTCGGGATTTGGGAACTTGCATCTCCCGCAGCGGCTGGAAGTATCGGCAGAAATGAAGGAGAGGGAGCAGGATCAGCTTGTACTGGTGCAGTAAAATTCCAGAAGGTGGTTTCAGAAAATTTGACATATCTGGAAATGAAGATGCGTCCAGTTTCCGGATCATAGCAGCGATAGGCACTTTGACTTGTAGAGTAGCCTATGAATATGCATGGTTTGGATGGAAAATTTAACTTCCCCAGTTGATATGGACGCAGCCACGGAAAACAGATGCATTCAAATATGCGGAGTTTACGATAATTAGGTGTGCGACGAAATAAAACCTCAAAAGGACTCTTGGCCGAGTGAATCGAGGAGGGAATTCGATTAATTAGATATGTTGCTGTTTGTACTACAAAAGACCAGTAATTTTTGGGTAAACTTGCATGATGAAGAAGTGCCTGGGTTACCTCAAGAATATACCGATTACGTCGCTCGGAGATCCCATTCTGTTGTGGAGTGTGCGGTGCAGTGGTCAACCAAGAAATGCCAGATGCACAGAGATAAGGCTTTAGAGCCAAGAATTCGCCCCCATTATCTGTGTAAAAATTTCGTATAGGCAGAGAAAACTGCTTCTCCACAAGAGTACGAAATTGTTGAAAAATGGAAAGTACCTGTGACTTGGCATTTAACATATACACCCAACAGTATCTACTGAATAAATCCACAACGAGTAAAAAATAATTGCGACCATCAATTGAAGTAGGCGCAGGGCCCCAAACACCCGCATATAAAAATTCCAAAGGTCGAGAAGCAACAAAAATAGAATCTGAAAATGGTAGTTTGTGAGACTTGCTCACATTGCAAGAAAAACATGTGTCAGGCACAGGCGCTGAAGTTTGCAACACAGGCAAATTATTAGCAGATAAAATAAATGAACTCGTTCGGCCAGAGGGGTGACCAAGACGAGAATGCCATTGATTGGCAGTAGTGCGCACACCAAGAGCAGCAACTTTATCAACTGAACCAGTAATCAAAGGTTGAAACTGGTAGACACCATTGCTGCAGGGTCCTCGAGCCAGTGGCGCCCCCGTGGTGGGATCCTTAATCAGGAAAGAACTCTAGGGACACATGATTTGCCATAGTAAATTGATGCACAGAAATAAGATTTTTCGCAACACATAAGACATCAGATAATTGAAAAGTATGTAATGATGTATGAATGTGAGTAGAGCCAGTATGAGAGATAGGTAAACCTGTGCCATCCGCAATCTGAATTTCATCTATGCCATCATATTCCAAGTGGATCGAAAGATTACCAAGATCACTCGTGAGATTGTGCGAAGCACTTGAATCCATTAGCCAAGGTGCCTGGGAACCGTGTGTTCGGGACTGAGTGAAATGTGCCGAGGCTTGCTGAAGTCGTTGGCAAAAGGGAGCAGTGTGTCCCTTGAAGCCACAAATCTGGCACTCTATAGTGTAGTCACGACCACCTTCTCGCAGGGACTGCTGGAAACGGCTGCGGCCTTGAGGGGGACCACCTCTGCGACCCCCACTGGGATTTCCACGTTGCGAGCCATGTCGTCCCCGACCACCACCAGAGGGTTTCGAACCAAACTTGTTGGACGAGGAGGAGCCCGACTGAGCCATATTGGCCGTAGCAACCAAGGAGGCTGCCTTTGCCTCAATCTGCTTAAGGTACAATTCATGTTCGATTAGCCGATCACGTAACTCCTCAAAACGAAAGGGTGTGTCCCTGGTGCGAACCGCATTGACTATGTCCCTGTACTCAGGCGTGAGCCCATTCACAATATATAGGGTAAGATCATCATCCTTTACAGACCCATCAATGAGTCCAAGTTCATCCGACAATGATTTTATGCGGTTAACAAATTCAGAAACAGATTTACCTTCAAGAGTAGCATTAGTAAGAGATGTTTTCAGAAAAATCACGTGCGCTCTGGATGTACTTGCAAAGGCAGCAGAAAGCGTCGAGAAGGCAGCGGCTGCCGTGGACGCAGTGGAAATAATTGGCAAGATATCCGACGAGACTGAACCGAGAATGGCCGCAAGAAGTAACTGATCTTGCTTGAACCACCGGAGATAGCCCTCCGGATTAGCAGCAGGATTCGGTGATGGTGAGGATCCGTCAATGTGACCGATCAATGAGAAGCCGTTCAATAAGGCACAGAGATGAGTGCGCCATGAAGGAAAATTCGATTGAGTCAATTTTATGGGTAAGTGGTGGTGGGCTGAGATTGGAATAACTGCCGGAGAGGTGGCTGTTACCATAGGTTCCATCGTGGGAAGGACCGGAACCGTGGTGGAGGATTGGCCGCAGGTACTCATGGTTGGGAAGGATCGAGAAAACTCGTGAGAGAGAGGCTTCAATGTGATACCATATAAGAGTTGCAGAAGAGTTAAGAGTTGCAGAAGAGTTGCAGAATTATAGGAATGATTTTCTTTAATTGTATTCACTAAAGCACGATTAATATATAATACAGAAGATGGGGAATATACACAATTAAAGCCCCATAACTTAATTCCTATAAGAGAGCCTAAAATCAAGGAATAGAAAATATTTTCACAGATGACATGGAGGAATAAAATCCTTTCGAATCATTCCTTAATATATGGCATAGCCCGCAATCAAAAGAGGAAGTGATACAATTGTGCCAAAAATGACCCTGCAAAAGAATTGGACAAAGATGACAACATTAACATAAATTGAATTTGAATTAATTATAAACAATATTGATTAATTAATTAAGGCAACAATGGGCTTACGCCGTGCTGGTTTCTTTCACCCTACATCTGGTGGAATGCACTGGGTATGTTAGATTATGACACGTGTGCAATTTGCTTTATTTATATATTTAATTTTGTAATTTTAAATATGAAATTGAAGTGAGAGAATATTTAATTGCACACGTGTCATGATCTGACACACACAGTGCATTCCTCCAGGTGTAGGGTGGAAGAAACCATGCTAAGTACGTCTGCATGCAATCCATACTCTTGAGCAAACACGTACGAAGGAAGCAATTGCTTGTGGTAGTGCCGCCTGAATATTAATTTACATGTATACATATTATATATTGACTACGATTAATTACTAATTACAAGTTTATTAAAATTTCAAACAAAAAAGGTGCAGATGAAAACAAATTTAGCCAAAAAATTTGGTTTTGGACATCTACAGTCACTCTCCTCTATTAAACAATGTCTCTTTCAGTCTTCCTTACTTCCTTTTCTATTCTCTCTTCTAAAATTTTAAACATAATACCTCAAGTATTTGTAAACACATTTCACTCATTCTTCCCAAGATTCTAGCTATTAATGTGAAGATTTTACTTGTTGAGGAAAAAGGTAATAAATTCCTCAAGATATTTTCCACCATTCATCAGGATTTCTTATGAAATTCCTCAAGAATCGTTCGTATGAATTTTCAAAAATGAATGTTCGTGCAGAATGAATCATGTGCGTCGTAACCCTTTTGTTCATTAAGATTAGAAGAGTCAATTTTGGCTAAAAAAATTATTTCTTATTATTTTACTAGTAGTTTTAATTTTTTGTTATGTTATGTAACTAATTTTCAATTTGTCGCACAAAATTACAGGATCGAGAAGATATTTAATGTAAATTACCTGAATAATAGCGATATGGAGGATGTTGGATCGCAAACCTAAAGCTAGAGATCCAACGGCAGTGGTGAGAGGTCCGCCCACAAATCTCAAAACCATACCATAAATGGTAAGCCGAACACCGCAAGCTATTACCTTCTCTTGCAGTGCCATGAAAAGTCCTGCATGCATACAATCACATTACTCTTCACATATGGCAAAATATTTTGATTTTTTCATTAAATGCTAAATTAAAATTGTAGAATCTAAATGAGATCTTTTCTATGGAATAACATCAATTTTCAAAATTATTTGAATCAAAATTGTCAACTTTTGTAATTAGATCTCATCATACTTTTTATGTCATGAGAAATTGAGCATTTCATTTGGTTTTTTTAATGTATCAGGCCAGCTTTATGTTCCATTTTTCGAGTCATATCCTATAGGAATTGAGTTATATACTCTCATCTAAATTGACAAGTGGTTTCCCAAATCGAAAATGATTATAAAGTAATTTAAACAGGTCTCAGAATTAGTTCGTATCCACTATGTAATTAAATACACTTAAAAAGTTAAAAAAAAATAATATAGAAATTGATTTGAATGTAACTAAAATTACAATTTTCTTATAACTATGAACCAATATTCCAATTATATTTTCCAAAAAAAAAAACAACTTACCCACGGTGAACATGGCCACCCCACTTCCTGCTTTAGCCATAATCAGAATAGATCCTGTTACAATGGTTGGCATTTCAAAATCCCACCTATTTATATTAAATATTAATACTGCTTAATATATATATATATATATATATATATATATATACATATATACACATGTGACTATATATATAGTAGCAAAGTGTACATGTGTTGCACCACATAAGTTGCACGTAAATTGACCATTTATGGAATGATATTTACGGTTTTGCTAGAAGAGCCCAAATAAAATTACCGTTTAAAAAATATATTTTTAAACATTAATATTACTAATATAAAATAGTTTAAAATGAAAAATTATAACTATTATGAATTTTCAAACTAATTAATTGCATTGGTGATAGTTTCTTTTTCGAAACTTTATTTGTCTACTATATTTTTATTTGACGAAGATTTTTTAGAAGATTTTAAAAATTAGTTTGTCTATTTTTTATAAAATAAAAATCATTTATTCTCTAGAAAGCAAAAAATTGGAGGCAAAATATAATTGTCTATATAAAGGAATCAGTAAAAGATAATTAATAAAGTCAAAAAGAAATAAAAATAAATAATCATGAAGATCTAAATGTTGGAAGATCTAGAAACTTTGGTTCAGAAAATCTATCAAACTAAGAATTATAAAGGTATAGATTTAGTTAGATATGTCATAAAGAAAAATGAAGATTATGATATAAATATTATATTTAAAGAATATTAAAATAATAAAATATTCATTTTATTTTTCTATTTGATTATAAAAGGTAAGAATTCATTTACATTCCAATCTTTATTTGGAAAGTAAAACACAAAATTGACAGCAATCATTTAAACACATGTTTTGATTATTTTTCTTCTAATCTTAAATATTTTGAATCTTGAACTAAAATTGCATCTACATTAATATAGATTTAAAGAAAATTATTATTTGAAAAGTAAAACACAAAGTTGACTGCAAAATATAATTGTTTATATTTAAGAATCTCTAAACAATATTAATAGGAACAAATGGAAATAAGAGTGGAAGAAGAATTAGAATAAATCCAAAAAAAAAAAAATTAAGAAGGAAAATTTATAAAATGAATTAAAATTTTGAAAATATAAAATTGTTGAGAATCAAATAAAAAAGTTAATAAATAGGGATGACAATTTTGATCCGACCCGTGGATATCCGACCTGATCCAAGATATTTGGGGTGGTGTGGGGTGGGGCGGGTTTGGATCCTTTTCATGCCCCACCCCTCTGACCCACTCGGCTAAGTATTATATATATCTATATATAAAATATGCTATAAATATATATTTTTAATATATATATATATGCATATATTTAAGATACATATATTTAGAAAAATAAATATAAGTTAATTATAATCATTTTTTAATTTTATCTTATTTGAGAAGTGTTTGTTATGATTAAAGATGTGATTATACGAATAAATTAAAATTATTTCATAATGAATCTCATAAGATAAAATTAAAATGATTATAATTAACTTATTGTTATATTTTTAAATATATGTATCAATATATGAAAATTTTGAAATACATTAATTTTTTCATAATTTTGTCATTTAATTTTTTTTATGTAAAGGGGGTTGGGCGGGTCAGACCCGCCCCGCACAGGGTAAGGCGCGGGACAATCATTCATGACTCGTCGCAGGACGAGTCGGGGTACGGATCCTCTATCAGGGATGCGAGATGGGCTTGGGTATTCTACTACTCGCTCTGTCCCGTCCCCATTGCCATCCCTAGTAATAAATAAGGCAAAGTCAAAGATTTAACTTTAAAAAAATTCATACAATATTTATAAAATAACAATGATAAAAATAAAACAAGATATTAACACAAGTTAAGGATATAATAAAAATGTAAATATCTTAATTATGATGAAATAATAAAATATTGATAAACTTATGGAATAAAATATTTTTAAAACCTTTTACAAAATTATTCGATCCCCAATTCTCATATTAGAGAGGGGAGTAGGGAATCGCAATCATTCTCAATGTCCAATACTCTGAGCAATCTAAAGCAACCTAACAAGGCTACTGAACTTGAATCCTGTCACGCCCCATTTTCGAAATAAAATAAAATATAAAATTTTAACATTTTGGGCGTCCAGCAATTTAAAACAAACTATAACTGAAGGATAATATCCATACAAACTACATAATTTACATAAAAGTTTTAAATGATCAGAGACCGCAGCAAAATATATATATATAGGCCATCACACTTTTACAACCTTTCAAATAACATGTTTAATTATTACAAAAATTATATACTCGCATCTTTCTTCACATTCAGCTCCCAACACCTGAATGTATAAAAGAAAACATATAAAGGGGGTGAGCGTATAAAATACACTCAGTGGGATAACATTATAAAAATAGGGGTTCACATTCAATCACACCCATATTCACCTTCAATCACATAATTCATAGCCATTTTGGAATATATGCATTCATCATAAATCAAACATAATTCACATTCAAACAACACTTTTCACATAATTTACGGTGCTTAGCCGCCATGAAAGCATTTTACGGTTCTTAGCCGCCATGAAAATATTTTTTACGGGTCTTAGCCGTCCTGAAAACATATGCGGGTCTTAGCCGCCCTGGTACGGTGATCAGCCGTCATATACGGGTCTTAGCCGTCTTGCACACGCATGCACATGCGCATATAATTTCTTCACACATTCACATAGCAAATATTCACATAAAAGCACATCTTAATTGCACATACGAAAATATCAAATTCACTTCATCATATCATAACATTGCATGCGTTCAGCACATAACCCCAACGCATTTCATATAGCATAATAAAATTCGTAATTTAAATAATTTGAAAGAAATATAAATACCGACTTAGCAATTTTTCCCCACCTGAAGAGCAGCTGACCAAAAGCTTTAAACTTCCAAACTATCTACGGTGTAAAACCCGGCGTATCGCCTACAAACATAAGGGTTCGACTTAGTCTCTAATCGAATTATGATCGATTTAAAATAAATTAATATTTTAAAGCTAAACCCTAATTTTTGAATTAAATATAACTTATTTTGTAATTAAATGTAAAATTCATAATCTATATAGATCAATTTGAAATTAATATTTCGAATTAAAATAGTTATGAATTTAGGGTTATTTATCCTTAAATTAATAATAATTCAATCGTAAAACTGATTTAATTAGCATAATATTTATAAGTTTATAATTTTTAGTCTCAAAAGCAATCTTGCAAAAACATAGATTTAAATTATAATTTCAATTGAAATTTTTTAACTAAATTGTACTAAATAACATAATAATATTAGAATCCAAAAATTCGTCTTGAAACTAGGTTTCCTTAATTAGTTCGATAATAAACTTAGGGTTTTATACCCTAATTGGTGTTATAAGTAGTCTAAAGTAATATAAACTAATTAAATTAATTTATCCCTATTATTTAATTAAATCCGGTTTTCATATGTTAAATTTTTAGTAATTATATGATAACATTTATATTTCCTAATATATTCTAATATTAAATGAAAACCTATATCATTAACATAACTTCAACAAATTAAAAAAAAAATGCATGATATCATCAACAATAGGGAAAGCTATGTAATTTCAATAAATTTAAGGGTTCGTTTATCATCATTCGTATTTTGGTGGTCTTCATGCATGTTTTTAATTACTTAAGGTTTTATATGCAATTCCATTACTAATTAAGCTTTAAAACAATTTCAGCAAGCCAAAATTACGTTTTTACCCCCATATTCATCAAATTTGCAAAACAGAAACCCCCCAACATATTACCCTTCCCAGCCGCTGCAGCTGTCCCCCACCCCCGGTCACCGCCCCAGCCGTCCCTGCCGTCTGCCGGTCTGCCGTAGCCGGCGACTGGAAGTCGTCGGCGACTCCTCACCACCCAACCGACACCCTAGACCCAACCTAAACCACCCAGCTCCAACCTTTGTTGCAGCAGCTCACGGCGGCGGCGTAACCACCACCGGCGCGCTCAGCTCCGGCCAACACACTCAGACCAACCCACACTGACTCATGCACCACACATACCAGCAGCCCGACTCACAACAACTCAGACACATTCACGCACAGCCAGCCGAGAAAAACAGAGCCGAACAACTCCAAGCTCAGCCCGACACAGCCGCCGTTCCCAGCGGCGGTTTCCGACTGACGCACCGGCGCCAACACCGCGCCAGTTCTGACTCGACTCAGCGGTGGACGGCGGCAGCAGCAACGACCAGAACAGTAGCCAAGAGAGATTACAGCTGCAAGAGGAACGGCCATGTTTCGTAATTTCGAACCCATCCTTACGACGAGCAAGGCAAGAGCTATCCTTTTTGACGTATTACCTTGCCAAAAACTGAGGATAGACAGTGGAAAAAGGCGGTCAACTTGGCTGTTGGAAGGAGAAAAAGATGGAAGAAAGAAAGAAATGTCTTGGTTGCTTGCTTTGGTTATGGGTTACGTACATAGAGAAGTGATGGAGCATGGCCTCACATATCAATCAATTTATCCTTCTAGAAGTTTATTGACCTAACAACAACCTACATGCCTATGCTACAAAGTAAATCCCATGCCATATAACTTGAGCTATGCAACTTATATCATGTATATATATGTACTTCACGTAGTAGCCTAGGTTATGTACATCATCTAATATAATTACTTAGGTTATAATCATATTTATATAACTTATGAATTGTATATCTTAATATCTATAACTTATGTAATAATTTTATCATGTATATATATATCTTATCTTAACATTATATGATCTATTACTATATAACATATATTGTAAGTTTATATCATATGATTATGTATACATTAAGGTAACATATATTATATAGTTATATGCATGCATTAGGGCAATATATATATATATATAGATATTTAAAAAAAAAATTCTTAGGTGCTACAAATCCAATCCGAATTGGAAGCGTAAAATGGTATGGGTCGTTGGAGAATAACCAATCAAACATTAAATATTACAAGTGTGAATTTTTTTTATGGATAAGATGGGCAAAAAAAATAAAAAAATAAAGAATTAACAAAAAAATTACCTATAAAACTCATTCAATTGTTGCGTCCACCTCTCTCAATTTTACCATTTTACTCTGCCAGTCGTCCGAGCTCCAATATGTTTCCATCCATGAAGCGTTGTCAATAGATGGGCCGGCACCGGAACTTGCTTTCCAAGAGGCAGAGTCTAGCAAATAAGTATATAGTCTCCTCACCCTTAATCGTAAGTGAAAAAAAAAAAAACGAGAAAAAAAGGAACGAAGTAATACTTCTATTAGTGCACTAACATATATTCTACTTATTACTCCAGCCTTAGGATTTTTATGTAGCCAACCTTACAGTAAACCATATTATAATACAAATAACGGATTGCAAAATACTAATACTTGACCAGGCCTCCTATAAAATCCAAAATCATGTTGTCTATATGTTGTGGCAGTCAGGCAGGCATTAATGTAGGCAGCTGAGAAGTGAACAAAATTTTAGCAGCATTGCCCCCAAACAATCAATCAATCATCATTGTCATTTTCTTTCTCTGTTCTTCCTCTTGCTCTCTTCCGCTGAGTATCTCTCTCTTTATCTATGAATTGATTGATGAACCATTTTGAGTGTTCAAGAGTGTTGTGATTTTGATTTTTTTTAATTAAAAAAAATAAGCAAAATAATAATTTCAATGTCAGATTAGCAAATTTGGCCCAAACAGTTCAAAATTTGATTTAATTGAGTGATTTGGGCTAAAATTGAACTAAATTCACGAAATCCAAAATAATTGAAGTTCTAAATTGTCAACCTAAAAACTTAAACTGCAAAATTATCGCACTCTCTAATTTATTAAAAAATAATAATAATAATAATATCACAAAATGTTAGAAACTTAGTTTTGTTAGGATCAGAAATTTTAACTATATCAATTTTTTTTCAGATGAGTTGTCTGAATCCACTTTTCGTTCATAGCACTCAAGCTATGTTGATTACCATCGTTTAAAATGATCGGAAAGTTGATTTAATCAGCTAATGTGTGCCATATATATGTAACTAAAAATCCTACAAAAATTATCAAATTTCAATCACTATAAGATTAAATCGAAGACATTTTAAAATTTATAAGACGTAGTTGCAAAAATTGATCAAAATGACAGTAAAATTACCAGAGCCCAATATTAGTTACACCATCAATTTTACCCTTTTTCCGTAATTGAAATCAAGCTCTTCTTCCAACCGAAACCCAATATCAATAACACATTAACAACAATATACAATTTCTCCTAATAATTCACATAACATACTAAGAAATCGAAATAAATCTGCTCCTTTTGGAGCAATTTTGCATGTGGGTCCCGTACCAAAATTAAAAAACCAATCATTGGAATGTGTTCTCCTCCGAGAGAAGTTCGAGACAATATATTACTTGCCCAAAATTATTTAATGGATAACTGAGAAATTGTAGATCGAAGTGATGACTTTGGATCCTTTTTGAAATGCTTGGGAGCTTTGAAAATGTGTTTATCCCACATCGGAAAAATGAAACTAATTTCATTGATTTATATTGATTTTTCCTTTTGTTGGTGTTGCTCCTCTAATCTCCTCTCTCTCAGCTCCTCGCTCTCTCTTGCTCCTCGTCCTCCATCCTCTCCTCCAGAGCAGCTCCAGCTCTCTCAGGAGAAGTTGCTCCTGTCTGAAGTTGCTCATCTCCTCCAGAAGGTTGCTGAGGACCTCCTCCACCATCAGGAGACGTTGCTGCTCCTTCTCCTCCAGAAGGAGAAGGTTGCTGAGGACCTCCTCCTCCATCCTCTCCTCCAGAAGTTGCTCCTCTCCTCCAGAAGGTTGCTGAGGACGAAGGTTGCTGCTGAAGTTGCTCCTCTCCTCCAGAAGGTTGCTGAGGACCTCCTCCACCATCAGGAGACGTTGCTGCTCCTTCTCCTCCAGAAGGAGCAACTCCAGGAGACGTTGCTGCTCCCAGGAGGAGGGGGAGCTGCTCTACCTGCTCCATCAGGAGAAGTTGCTCCTGAATGAAGTTGCTCCTCTCCTCCAGAAGGTTGCTGAGGACCTCCTCCTCCATCCTCTCCTCCAGAAGATTGCTGATGAAGTTGCTCCTCTCCTCCAGAAGGTTGCTGAGGACCTCCTCCACCATCAGGAGACGTTGCTGCTCCTTCTAATGAAGTTGCTCCTCTCCTCCAGAAGGTTGCTGAGGACCTCCTCCTCCATCCTCTCCTCCAGAAGATTGCTGCTGAAGTTGCTCCTCTCCTCCAGAAGGTTGCTGAGGACCTCCTCCACCATCAGGAGATGTTGCTGCTCCTTCTCCTCCAAAAGGAGCAACTCCAGGAGACGTTGCTGCTCCTTCACCTCCAGAAGCTCCATTCTTAGGAGTCTTAGGAGGAGGAGCGACTCCTCCTGCTGAGGGAAGAGCAGCAGCAACTTCTCCTCCTCCTGAAGAGAGGAGGAGTTGCTCCTCAAAGCCTCTAAGTGCTCCTCCGCTCTCTGTAATCTCTCTCTCAGACCAAGAGAGGAGGAGTTGCTCAGAGCCCCTAAGTGCTCCACCCATCTTTGTAATCTCCCTCTCAGACCAAGAGAGTGTAATATCTCTCTCAGCTGTCTCAGAGCCTCTAAGTGCTCCTCCCCTCTCTGTAATCTCTCTCTCAGACCAAGAGAGGAGGAGTTGCTCCTCCTCCTGAAGCTCTGCTCTCTTTTCAGCTCCTCGCGCTCCTCCTCTCTCTGAAGCTGAAGCGCTCCTCCTCTCTCTGTGTGTAATCTCTCTCTCAGCTGTCTCAGAGCCTCTAAGTGCTCCTCCCCTCTCTGTAATCTCTCTCTCAGACCCTCTAAGCGCTCCTCCCCTCTCTGTATCCTCTCTGTAATAATCTGAAATGAAACGAACCCATGATGTCAAGCAAAACAAGAAAAAAATAAAACAAGAAAAAAAAAGTGCACTAACAAATATTCTACTTATTACTCCAGCCCTTAAGTTTTTTATGTAGCCATCCTCATAGTAAACCATATTATAATGCAAACAACAGATTGCAAAGTACTAATACTTGATCAGGCCTCCTATAAACATTAAGATTTTTAAGGAGATCTCTAACCTGATCAGATCGGATGCAATGAACTTGGAGGTCATCGTTCCCATAACTTTGTTGATCCCTTTGTATCTGTCTAACTGAGTCCACCAAAGATTTGGTCACAACATCAACTTCAATCCGTTCAAGTGTTGGAATATCTCCGATACCATCAGGAATCTCGCTTAAGTACATACACTGATGAAGTACTAGGCACTTTAGCTTTGGGAAGTGGCTACTTTTAGTATTCCAACACTGGAGATTTGACTTCTCTATTAGTAAAAACTTGAGCTCAAGAAACTCTCCATCTGTCGTCTCCCATGTGTTGCCATGACAAGCATGATCGAATAGTTTGAGCACTTCAAGCTTAGGCAACGAACCAACAACGTTCATGTCTTTCCACGGGAGTTGCCCTCCAACTAAAGTCAATTTTGTCAGTGTTCTAGGAAAAACAGGATTATGGCCTTGCCAAGAAAAGCTCCGGGACATGGTTATTTTCAACTTTTCTAGCTGGTTCAGATGTATAAGATTGTGGAGGTGATGTTCTTGATCTCTCAAGTAAACAATGCCTAATTTTCGGAGATTTGGCATCATTTTGAGTGTCCTTGAACTTAATACAAGACTTGCAACACCAGAAAGTGTTTGCAGGTTTTGTAGAGTAGCAGGGGTTGATGCATCCAGAGGATCAGGTAACATATAATAATCGACAAAGATAAGATGCCTTAAATTTGGCATCCTCCAAATTTCTGGTGGCAAGTATGAAGAATCTGGTGGCAAGTCTGTCCTTGATACTATCCTGGGACGAATGATTAAGGTTTCAAGATTCTCAAGGTTTGATATGGCTGAAGGAATCCTGACATATTTTCCTAAAGCAAGGTACCTTAAACGGAATAGTTCGAATATTTGAGAAGGGAGCACTACACAAATACTGTTCTCAATGTCCAATACTCTAAGCAATCTAAAGCTTCCTAAAATGGCTAGTGATCTTGAATCCAGTCGGGAGTGGAAGCATAAAATAGTATGGGTTGTTGGAGAATTAACATTTGTTAGTCTGTCCTGAGTGATAATAAAACGACGCTCATTGATCATGTTTTCTGGAAGAACATACCTATCCGCAACATGTAAAAGAAACTTCTCTTCGTGGGCTTTTCTTATGCACAAGTCCCTGACCAGATCATGGAGGCTGCAAGTCTTGATTGTCCCATTACTCTTCCTACTTGTGACCAAAACAAGACTTATCTTCACAAGATCTTCCAAATAATCTTGTGCTTTATCTTCCAAGCTTTTACATCCACTTTGTCCAATCAGAAAGCCCTCAGCCAACCATAATTTGATGAGTCTAGAAACATGAATCTTGCAGTCTTGGGGAAATACACCAATGAACAAAAAACATGGCCTCAAATGATGAGGCAACTTTGTGTAACTCAACCATAGTATCTTCTCCAACTGTCCAACAGTAATTGAAGTCACATTTCGTGCAATTTCCTCCCATGAAGCTCGAGTCTTAGCAACGGTGGACAGGATCCCTGCAGCGAGGACAACAGCAAGGGGCAATCCTCCACAGCTTCGTGCAATCTCCTTCCCAACGTCTTCCAATTCAGGACGATATTCCTGCACATTGCTCGTGAACACCTTCTGCCTAAGCAAATTCCAACTCTGGTTTTCATCCATGAACTTCATCTCATGAAGAGGGCTATGAGGGTCTGCATACGCAGCCACACTCAATTCCCTTGTTGTCAACACTATTCGACTTCCATTTAAGACATGTGGCAACATCCTCCTCACATCATCCCAAGCATTCGAGCCCCAAACATCGTCCATTACAATGAGATATCTTCTCCCGTACAAGGTTTTGTGCACTAATTCGTCTGCTCTTACACCTCCATTCTCATCACGACATTCATTATTCTTGTCTATCTTACCTTCTCTCATCAATTTCATTGAATCTAACAAACGTGTAAATATATCATGTGCACTATAATCTTGTGAAATGGTAACCCAAGCACGAATCTCAAAATGCTCAGTGATTAATCGATCATCATAAGCAATTCTAGCCAAAGTAGTCTTACCGATGCCTCCCATACCTACAATCGGAATGACTTCAAGCTTGGACGATTCTCCACAGAGCCGACCCTTAATCGCCATCAGATCATCAGTTAAACCAACTACGACATCGTTTATGCTCATAGATCCCAGCCTTAAGGATGACACGGTAGGAAGAGTTGGATCTTCGAGTCGATCATCCATCATATCGCCACAAATCAAACCAAATTTCTCTCTTACTCTTTTCAGCTGCTGTTCAAATTCAACTCTTGATATCCCAAATCTCCACCCATTCATCCGAGATTGCTTCCACATAAAATCCTCCATAATATCCTCTGCTTCATTAGCTAAATCCCTAATTTTTCCTTCCAAATGGTTGGATTTCTCAGGAAAATTCTCAAGGAATGATATTAAGAACATGACGTATTCACGGATACAAGTAATTTTCTCCTTTTCATCAACAGAAATTGAGTATTTATGGTGGTTGAGGATTTGATCTGTGGTTTGTGCAAGTGAAGCAAGAGCAGCATACGCCATGTTTATTCGATCTAATGCTATTCAGCTATTCAGCAATTGAGAGAGAGAGAGAGAGAGGGTTGTAGATTCCTTTTGTTGATAGAGTCAAGAAATTGTTCGGATTCTCAATCATGCACTCAAAAGATGATTCTTTTTTTTTTTTTTTGATACACTACAAAAGATATCAACATAGTTTGACTTTCATCTATCTCTCGTTATGAGCGGAGGGTAAGCTAAATCAATTTACTTTATTTTCAAAATAGTACTAGTATTTCTCTCATAAATACTACTATCCAGATCCCATTCATTCCTAAGAATACTTCAAAATTTTGGCTTTTCAACTACTTCACATATTTATACCATTTTTACTTTTATCTTTTTCTTAAAATTTTCAAAAACCCAGCTTGCCAATAGCAATTTTTCATTTTTCCATATTGTATCCAATTAGATCCGAAATTTACATAATTTAATCGATAATCAGGCCCAACATGCTTCCGTAAACATAAATAAAACTGAGTTTAAATCATACCTCGTCTTTATCTCTTAAATTCTCCTGGATCTCGTTCGGGTTTTACGGATGAATGATCCAACCACTCGCCCGTAGTCTATGGTTCTAAACCGATCTTTCTTGAGAACCCAGATCGCAACCCTTCTCAACGGCCACCTGCCTTTAAAGGGATCACAGGGAGACTCACTGCTGGATGAATTTTGTACTTATAATTATAAATGAAACAAAGTGTTGGAGCAAAAGCCTTTTTATTGAAGAATATAAATTAAACTATTTTACAATACTATTATCTCCATCATTGGAGAAGAAACTTGATTTAGCCAATCATGACTAAGACTCGAAAAGAGGAAACCCCCATAAACAGGAAAGCTTGAAAGCTTAACTATTACAAACTAGAGAGAAGATTTTTCGAAAATTAAGATAGAAGGAGAAGTTGTGGATTTTCGATGATCTTCTTCTGAGGCCAAATGCCTCCTTTTATAGGCGCTAATGTGCTCCTGTGTGGATTCATTATTGTCTTTCAGCTTGTTTTCCACTTGATTAGTGGGTATGGGGCCTACCTTCTTTAATTTTCCACCTACCGTTAGGTAAGTGCACCTTCCACCATTTATTATTCAGTTAGGTGGTCTCGTTGTCTTTTTGCGTCGATAACGAATCTTTTGTTGAGTGGATGGGTCCTCCACTTTCGTCTTTTAGTTCGAGATGCAGATTCTTCAAAGATGGCGGGACCGACCATTGTCTCCTGTTTGAAATTAGCATCCTATGCTTATTACAATGTATTTCTATACTATTACATTTGTAGAATACATGTAAACTTGTGAATTATTGAGTCTTAGTCTATACTCGTTTTCTCTTATTACATTTTTTGTTTTTATTTTCTAAAAACTCTTTCATTTTCTCTTCTTTTTTGGGAAATCGGGTTTATCTTGTTTGACCTTAAAATCATGTCCGAATAAGGGTTTCTCATGTGTTTGGCAGTAAGAACAAATTCTTTCTTTCCACCTTCCGATATGTATCATATTACATATCTTTTTCCTTATTTGTTCCGTCGCCGAAACCTTATTTTCCCGAATTAATTTTCTCTTATTTTCAAAGAGGCTTTCCGCAAACCTGGTTGTGTTTCTTGTCATTGAATTTAATAGGAAAGACTCATTTACAGAATTTAGGAATATCTTGAACGGGTACTTTACTTTGTCCATCTTAGTAAGACAAACCTCATAATCCCCAAGCTCGCGTTGTAGATATTTCTTCCTCGGCGAGGACGACTACTAAACGATTATTTGATGGTGGTGCTTTGACTCTGTTGAACGCCACCATGTCTGATCTCTATAGTTATATAAACTGGAAAACTGGTGATACCATTTACTTGTGATTTCTAGAGCGGATGAGATAATCTTTAGCTCCAATGTATCCCCTCTACCCAAATGTGGATTATTTTGCCATGAATCATGCACAACAGTGGATATCCATTACGGTAATTTCGAGATTTCCGGAAAGCTAGGAGCGGTCATGAATACCGAAGCAATGGCTCCGAAGTCAAACCATTCTCTAACGTCTTGTGGGTTTACACCCGGGAACATCCAAAGTCTTGGATACTTTTCAGACCAATCGGTAGTTATTTTGCCTGGATTGATCCAATTTCTAGTAACCAACTTCTCTCATGTTCTTTGGTAACCTGAAATGGAGAAACGGCTTGATTAGTATTAACCAGTCTGTGGTCTTAAGTTAACCTCTCCCTCTTTTTCCCCAGAGGTGCTAGGTTGACTCGGGTTGCCTGGAATTGCTTCCTGACTTTCCAATTTAATATTTTTATTGGAGTCCGTTAAACTACTTGATTTGGCATTATCAGTCTTTTCATCGATATCCGATGAAAAACACTCGTCTGTAGGATGTCCTGTTTCGGGTATAAAACTACCCTGTTTGTTCATCGATGATGAACTTTTCTCTTTCTGGATCACCGATGGTGAACACGCCTTGTGTAGAGGCCCCTCTAATGCATTCCATAAATGACAGTTAGAGGTCCTGGCAGCTTGTATGTCTTGTTGGACTTTGTCTAAATCCACCTTCTGAACATATGCAGCTGCTTCGGCTCGTGTCTTAAGCAACTCACATGCCTTGTAAAGTTCCTCAAGGTTTTCCCTGAGGTGTCTTGCTCGAACCGTGATGGAATCTGCTTCAATGATGTCCATCCCTTGTTAAGAAATCTGCAAAAACATTCTCATTAGATTTCACAATGACAATATCAAATAAATAATATTGGCATTCTGTTTGCCACCAAATAATACGAGTTTTTTCGATTTTATATTCGAGTTTATTTTTTAAAAAAGCTTTTACATTTGTATTATCAACATTTAAAGTAAATTCTTTTACTAATAAAAATAAAGGTCATTTTTTAAATGTCTTCCAAACCGCAAATAATTCTTTCTCATTAATATGTCAAACTTTAGCTTGTTGTTTTGTAAACAACTCTCCTGTATATCTACATGGTTCTTCACCAGTAGCTGTTTTCCTCATAAACACTGTTTGTAACGTCTCGATTCTTTTTGTAAATAAACCTTAACCGAGACGTAACTTGTAAAAATTCACTCTTCTATAGAATAAAGATAAATAGAAATCAAGAATAATTATAAATTATACATTTCTTAAATTCATGAAATTACTCATTTTTAAAATATAAAGTTTCTGAAACCTTTGATCATCGGCTACCAGCATCCACCACTCGCATCTCACGCCATAAAATCTCTAAACTGAAAACATTTTAAATGAGGGGTGAGTGACAAAAATACACTCAGTGGGGTGGGAAAACTCGGGATGACATAAAATAATTTTGGAAGATTTTACACACACATGCCAAAACACCATTTTATCACATAAAACAGATTTTCTTAAAACGTTTGTCTTTTAATAAAAACCGTAGAAAATAGATCACTTTAAATCACGTGACTTAAATCATTTTAAAAATGTAAGCATCTATCTCAATCAATCACCATCCACATTCAAACATATCATATCACTTTCACTTTCATATTACGGTTCTTAGCCGTCTTGCAAACGTACAATCAATCATCATTCACCTTCAAACATATCACTTTCATTTTCACATAATTTACGGTGCTTAGCCGCCATGAAATGATTTTACGGTTCTTAGCCGTCATGAAAACATTTGCGGGTCTTAACCGTCTTTTTATGGTCGTTAGCCGTCGTAATACGGTGATCAGCCGTCATTATGCGAGCCCTAGCCACCTTGCATACGCATGCACATGCACACATATTTACATCACACATACACATATCAAACATACACATAAAAACTCATTAGTTTAACACAACACTTAGTTGTAGTTCTCAACTGCCATGAAAGCACATCTTATTTGCACATATGCAAAATCTTAACTTCGCATCATTCTTCACCTTTGCATAAGAAAAACTCATAGCACCTTATTCATTCCTTGCGTAATACAAACCACATTTCACATATGTATAAGATTCACCTTCATCATATCATAGCATTATCACACCTAACATCTCATGCATTCAGCACGTATACCCAACTCATTTCATATCGTATAATATTTCGTAATTTAAATGCTTTGGAAGAATTATAAATACCGTAATAAGCAATTACCCCCACCTCATGAGAAGAACGTGTGTAATTATAAGTTGTTGAGCAAGCATAGACAATTCTTCATTCCTCTTTTCCTACATCGATCATTAAAGATGTTTTAGTACCTTATCTAACTATAAATTCTTTAGTTAAGGTCTTTAATAATTAATATATGTCCTTTAAGGTTTTTCTTAATAAGTTGGAACATGTCTCTAACGATGTTGTGATTTAAATAATAAAATAAATTATTTTAAGTTAAATATAAGGTTTAAGCGAATTTGTAATAAAATGTGTTTATTAAAATATTAGAAAACTTAATTAGACTTTAATTAAATCTTGAAATACTTATCTTAGATTTAGGAAAATTAATTATAAAATTATGATTTAGGTTAGATCTTTGAAGATTTGATAATAATTCTAAAATAAGTAAATTATAAAGCTTTTAGCTTAAAATAATTCTTAAAGACCTTTAAAATAATCTTAGAAAATCTTATTATGTAATTTAAGGTTTAACTTAAATATTAGGAAAATTTGAATATATTTATGATTATGGCGTATTTAGATTAACTATATAATTTAAATTATAATCATGAATTCAATTAACTGAAATTATAGGTTAATTTAGGAAATATATTTAATTGTATATTTAATATTTATAATTAGGTCTTTATTTCATTTATTAAATTATGGGGGTCAAGTTACAACTTCTATAATTATATTTAGGACAAAAATTATCATTTAAATTACTAGAGATGGTAATTAATATTTTTAATGTTCTATTACGACCTAATTCACTTGTTTGGGTCAAGAAGTAATATTAATGACTTATATGGTCCATTTCGCAAACCTAATTAATTATGAGATAAATCTGTAAATTCAACAAGTTCTAGAGATCGTTTTAGCAATATAAAGAAATTCTAAAAGAAATACTTAATGTTGTTAATCTATAAGTTACATAATGTAATTTTATTAAAATTCAAGGATTTGATATCATTATGCATAATCATTGGGTTAAAGTTGATATTCTAAAAAATTATAGGATTTACGAAATAAAATTAAGTATTAATGTAATACGATAAGGTGATAACACTTGATTCCAAAATCTGACCTGAAACTAGGTTTCCTTAATTATTTCGATAAGGATTTAGGTTTTTATACTCTAATCGATATATAAAGAGGTCTAAATAAAATAACTTAATTAATACAATTTCTCTTTGTGATTTAATTAAAGTTCGGTTTCCTTATATTAAATTCTGTTTAATTATAGAATAATATCTACAATTTCAATATATTCTATGGTTCGTTTTATAAGTCCAGATAAAATTTTTGGACATAACCGTAAATTCATCAATACTAGGGATCGATTTAATAATAACAATCAATTCTAATAGGCAATATATAATGTCATCAAATTTTAGAGTGTATTATGTAATTTCAGTAAATTCGGGGTTTTAAAAGTCATTATCAAAAATTCAGGGGTCTTAATGCATGTTTTAATTACTTTGGGATTAAACTGAAATTTCATCAAAGTTTATAGTTTCGCAATTTAGTCCTCCAATTATATCCAATTTTCAAAAGAAAACCCTTACCCCAAACCAAACCTTTCCCAGCCTCCTTTACCCCTGCTGCCGCCCCTGCCCTGCTGTCTGCCCATGACTTCGCCGTGGCCGGCGACAGCCCGTCGTCGGTGACACCCGAACACACACACAACTCACGACATATACACCCATCTCCTTGCACGCACCCGGGACCGCTCACCTCCAGCAACACAAACACACGCACGCACCCAGAAACGGCAGTGCTGCTGCTCCTCACGGCGGCGCGATTTAACTCCAGCCACCGGCGCCATCCTACCCGTCGCTTCAGCCGCTGCCGCCTGCCGACCCACAGCAGCCTTGCCGACGCACAGCTGCTGCCACACACATCGGCCACAGTGCCGCTGCTCTTGCGGCGGCGCCACCAAACCCAGCTGCCGTCGCCCTCTCCCTTCACCCCCTTGCTTCCCCTGTTCAGCCTCCGTCTCACACCCGTACGCGCCGCTTGCAGCGACGACTCCCAGCTCCTCACCACCAAAAGTTCAGATCCAAATTTACCACAAAAATTAACAACACACCTCAAGAGTTCATCTATTTAAACCAGATTTTACTGGTCAAGCATAACCCATTTCTGTATAAATATTCAAGAGAAATCCAAGTCAACTCCCCATTTCTTGATAATTTCAGCTATAAACCCCAAATCCAACTAGCAGTATATATCAAGAACAGACTTCCAACTGAGTAGGAAAATCTGTAAAGACTTCAACTTTAATCACAAAACTTCGAGCCCAATTCAAGAAAAATCGGAGCTGTATAAAGATAAAACCCACTTGGAATTTAGAAGAAAATCATGTCAAAGTCTGAAGAAGAAGACGAGAAAGAGAAGCAGGAAAAGTTTTGATGTTATTTCAAATTCTTTCCTCAATGTTTTTTTTTTCTTCCGAAGGTGATAAAAAGAATAACCCACTTGTGTCCTTTATGATAAGAGAGAGAAATGATGTGATAATGACATATCTATATTTATCCAACTTATATCCTAATACATATATTATTAATATTATATAACCTATTTTATAAAGTATATAAAAATAATAAAATTTTAGGGTGTTACACTGTTGTCCACCGGAAGTCATTAGTGTCCGTATAGACCACTAACTGATTCTCATCATGAGCAATCGTGAGTTTCGGCAGGTTACTGCAAACCTATTTTAACTCTCGGACACGTTGGGAATGAATATCTTCCCATTTCCATTTAGTTTTCTCATCCTTTTGTAATAAAGGACGGAAATCCTTGTGATATTTTGCGAGGTCCTTGATAAATGAACCTGCAAAATTAATCACTCCCAAAAAGCTTTGAAGATGTGTCTTATTTTAAGAACATTTGGAAAATTGCTGATTTTCTCCACAATATGTTCTTGGAATTCCATACCTGCATAGTCAATAATAACACCGAGAAACTCGATTCTATTAACCGCAATGATTGTCTTCTTATCAGAAAGCACCAATCCTTCTTTATGACATGCTTCTGAAAATATTTCAAGATACTTTAAATGATCTTTCATATTTTTAAATGCAATCAAAATATTATCTATGTAAACAAATATAAACTTAAAATAATCTTTGAAAAGATTATTCATTTTTCGTTGGTATATATGGGGTGCATTTGCAAGTCCTATAGGAAGTACATTTCAGATATACTAACCATGTGGAGTAGAAAAAACCGTTAATTTCTTTGACTCTTTTTCTAACTTGATCTGGTAAAATCCAAACTTACAATCAAATTTTGAAAATACTTTTGATCACTTAATGCAATCGATTAAGTGTTCTCTACTTTGGAATGTAACAACCATCAAATTCAATAATCTTATTAATATCTTGATAGTTAATTACTAACCGTGTTTTTCCTCTCTTTATTTCACCATGGTTTCTTACCAAAAACTCAGGGCTACTATAAGGAGAAATATTTGCTTCGATCAGATTGAGATCGATATGCTCTTTAATAATCTTTTGCAAATCTTTTCGATCTTCAATGTGCATCTGAATCGTTATATCACACCAACTTATATCGGTATTGTTCTTTTACCTTTAGGGTTGCTTCGATCATCTGGTTTTTGTCCACCAGGCTAAAGGATTTTCATTGAAATTCCTCTGTATCAGCCTTTTAACATTTTTAAGGGAAAGTAAACTTTCCTCATCAATGTTAATCTGAGGTGGTCCTTCTTACAAGGCATATTTTAGAAACTGAATCGCTTCTTTATGTGTCTCCTCCATTCCCTCTTATCTATAAGACAAAAGAACTTTTCCAAATTTCCTCTTATTCTGCATTTTAGGATGAGTTAACTTAGCATCATTATCACCACATTTGCTGTGAAAATTAATAGGCATTATCCTATTAAAAACTTTTTCTCACCGCAAAACCTGTATTAAACTACTACAGTTAGTAGTAAAGGTTAACAGGTTCTTGTGATTATCCTGCTCATATTTTGTAAATGTTTGGATAAAATTGTTACCCAACAAAATATCAGCTCCTGTATCATAAATATAGATAGGTGGCATTTTTACTTTATAAAGGGGTATCAAATGCGCCTCCGATCATTATTTTTGATTCTCTAATACCCTTATTGAGTATTAGGATCTTTTGGGAGAAATCCTTTCCTGCAATAAGAGGTAAAGTTTCCACCGTTTCACTAGGGAAAACTCCTGACTTTACTGTGCAAATGCCTGAACGTAAGTCAATATAAGTTGCAAAATATTTTGTCTTATATTAGTCATATAATACCCCAACGGATATATAAATGGAGAAAATACTTGTCATTTAAAATAGTCTGGATTGTCTGGATATTTTTTCATCTTTTTCCAGGATTCTAACATGGTTATCCTTAAGTTTGTTTGATTATACTTAAACATAACCTCTTGTAATCTTATCACATCTTGTATTTGATGAGGTTGACCTTGTCTATGCATATTTCTCATAGTGTCTAACAACTCATCTATTTTGGTATTCCCAACATCAAGGTGATTGGATGTCTATTTTG
The DNA here is from genome assembly GCA_028654395.1 of Scutellaria barbata. Classification (NCBI taxonomy): domain Eukaryota; kingdom Viridiplantae; phylum Streptophyta; class Magnoliopsida; order Lamiales; family Lamiaceae; genus Scutellaria; species Scutellaria barbata. The sequence continues at coordinate 4,810,519 of CM053649.1, read as the reverse complement.
GTACATGTAAGCCACTGTGATTCTTATATGACATTTTGCAGTTTGTTCACTTCTCAATCTATCTCTTATAAAGCTGTGTGTGTACATTTAATTTGTGATTTTCATAAAACTATATTCCAACACAAAACAGGATTTAGGCACAATGTAAGCAAACTTGCAAACCAAACATAAAATCCTTCCACTATGGATTACAAAATAAACAATATTCAACATAAACCAATTCATCCATCTTCATACATGATTCAACCAACAAATGCTACTCAAAACATTCCTCCAACAGACATTGAAACCACAAGAAGACACTTCCTAAACCCTAAACCACACCCAAACCTAAAAACTACAAATTACAGGAATTGAAACCAAGAACTTCACAAGTTTTTTATTACGCAATTTCAGTTTGTTGATCTCCTCAACCTTCATTTCAATTTCATTCTTCAAGCTTGTATTTTCAAGCTCCATTGCATTCATTCTTCTCAATAAACCAGATATCAAACTTTGATCTACTACACATTGGGGGGTCATCCCAAGCAAAAAAACCGCACCCACCTTTCTGCAACGTAATCAGAATAGGGAAGATATCACAGTTGCATCATTCAACACATTTTGCATTCAATAAACTGCAGAATGAGAATAGAGCCTAATTAAGTTTAACATGAGACATTTTAACTGGGAAAGCTAAATATTTACTTACATTATAGTAGAGGCAAGAATTGAACCTTTTTTCTGGGTTTTCATTACTCCAAGAAGTGCGAATGACAGCTCTAATTCCACAATTACAAACCATATCTCCTATTTTATATGATATTTTGCTGTTCTAAACAAAATTTATGCGTGGAAGCTGTGTCAAATCATTGTAAAACATAAAGGTCAATTTTTTAGAAATTATAGTTCATGATTACAATTCCTTCCCTCGACTTGGAAAAACCCCCAATACTTATTGCAACGAAATATCTTCCTTCTCTAGTGGCGTGATGGTGGTCCAGCTCTAATTAGGGTTCGTTTTAGTGGTTTGTGAACTTGGAGTTCGATTTTGGGGATTAGGGTTCTTGATTTTCCAGAATGAAATGTCACGTAATTAAAAAGTGCCACTGTGTCTGATTTTGGCCCACAAAACCCGAAATTACGTCCGCACATGCATATCACGTGTAATTTCAACCCAATTAAGCAATTCGGGCTGAAATTGGGCATACATTGCACTTTTTTAGAAAATACTGTCTAAATCGGCCAGCTCGAAAAAAAAAAGTCCGCAAATACCAGACCACCTATTTTACGGAGTAAAAAAAGTAGTTTACTTTAAAAATAATTTCATTATATTTTTTAACACAAACAAGTAGAATTCCATCTAATGAAATTATATTGATTTATGAAACTATCTCATATAAATTATAATTAATTTTTGTATATACTTAGAACTCCATCAATGCGCATAACTATATTGGAAATGAAAGCATAAATTGATGTTAATAAATTAGTATGCATCAATCTAATCTAAAGGTGACAACATTGTACAAGTTACTTTTGGAAATCCTTGACTAGTTTCCATGGGATCATTAATGGAAAAGATCCAATATGGCATAGCCCGCAATCAAGAGAGGAAGTGATACAATTGTGCCAAAAATGACCCTGCAAGAGAATTGGACAAAGATGACAACATTAACATAAATTGAATTTGAATTAATTATAAACAATATTGATTAATTAATTAAGGCAACAATGGGCTTACGCAGTGCTAAGTACGTCTGCATGCAATCCATACTCTTGAGCAAACACGAAGGAAGCAATTGCTTGTGGTAGTGCCACCTGAATATTAATTTACATGTATACATATTATATATTGGCTATGATTAATTACTAATTACAAGTTTATTAAAATTTCAAACAAAAAAGGCACAGATGCAAACAAATTTAGCCAAAAAAATTGGTTTTGGACATCTACCATCACTCTCCTCTATTAAACACGTCTCTTTCAGTCTTCCTTACTTCCTTTTCTATTATCTCTTCTAATATTTTAAACATAATACCTCATGTATTTGTAAACACATTTCACTCATTCTTCCCAAGATTCTAGCTATTGATGTGAAGATTTTACTTGTTGAGGAAAAAGGTAATAAATTCCTCAAGATTTTTTCCACCATTCATCAAGATTTCTTATGAAATTCCTTAAGAATCGTTTGTATGAATTTTAAAAAATGAATGCTCGTGCAGAATGACTCATGTTCGCCGTGACCCTTCTATTCATTAAGATTAGAAGAGTCAATTTTGGCTAAAAAAAAAATATTTCTTATTATTTTACTATCAGTTTTAATTTTTTGTTATGTTATGTAACTAATTTTCAATTTGTCGCACAAAATTATAGGATCGAGAAAATGTTTAATGTAAATTACCTGAATAATAGCGATATGGAGGATGTTGGATCGCAAACCTAAAGCTAGAGATCCAACGGCAGTGGTGAGAGGTCCGCCCACAAACCTCAAAACCATACCATAAATGGTAAGCCGAACACCGCAAGCTATTACTTTCTCTTGCAGTGCCATGAAAAGTCCTGCATGCATACATCACATTACTCTTCACATATGGCAAAATATTTTGATTTTTTCATTAAATACTAAATTAAAATTGTAGAATCTAAATGAGATCTTTTCTATGGAATAACATCAATTTTCAAAATTATTTGAATAAAAATTTTCAACTTTTATAATTAGATCTCATCATACTTTTTATGTCATGAGAAATTGAGCATTTTGTTGGGTTTTTTTAATGTATCAGGCCAGCTTTATATTTCATTTTTCGAGTCATATCCTATAGACATTGAGTTATATACTCCCATCTAAGTTGACAAGTGGTTTCCCAAATCGAAAATGATTAGAAAGTAATTTAAACAGGTCTCAAAATTAGTTTGTATCCACTATGTAATTAAATACACTTAAAAAGTTAAAGAAAAATAATATAGAAATTGATTTGAATGTAACTAAAATTACAATTTTCTTATAACTATGAACCAATATTCCAATTATATTTTCCAAAAAAAAACAACTTACCCACGGTGAACATGGCCACCCCACTTCCTGGTTTGGCCATAATCAGAATAGATCCTGTCACTATGGTTGGCATTTCAAAATCCCACCTATTTATATTAAATATTAATACTGCTTAATATATATACATGTGACTATATATACAGTAGCAATGTGTACATGTGTTGCACCACATCAGTTGCACGTAAATTGACCATTTATGGAATGATATTTACCTTTTTGCTAGAAGAGCCCAAATAAAATTACCGTTTAAAAAATATATTTTTAAACATTAATATTACTAATATAAAATAGTTTAAAATGAAAAATTATAATTATTATGAATTTTCAAACTAATTAATTGCATTGGTGATAATTTCTTTTTCGAAACTTTATTTGTCTACTAAATTCTTGTTTGACGAAAATTTTAAAAATTAGTTTGTGTATCTTTTATAAAATAAAATCATTTATTCTCTAGAAAGAAAAAAAATTGGAGGCAAAATATAATTGTCTATATAAAGAAATTAGTAAAAAATAATTAATAAAGTTAAAAGGAAATAAAAATAAATAATCATGGAGATCTAAATGTTGGAAGATCTACCAACTTTGGTTCAAAAAATCTATCAAACTAAGAATTATAAAGTTATAGATTTAGTTAGATATGTTATAGAGAAAAATGAAGAATATGATATAAATATTATATTTAAATATCAATAAAATAATAAAATATTCATTTTATTTTTCTAATTGATTATAAAAAGTAAGAATTCATTTACATTCCAATCTTTATTTGGAAAGTAAAACATAAAGTTGACGTCAATCATTCAAACACATGTTTTGATTATTTTTCATCTAATCTTAAATATTTTGAATCTTGAACTAAAAATGCATCTACATTAATATAGACTTAAAGAAAATCATTATTTGAAAAGTAAAACACAAAGCCGACGGTAAAATATAACTGTTTATATTTAAGAATTACTAAACAATATTAATAGGAACAAATGGAAATAAGACTAAAAGTAGAATTAGAATAAATCCAAAAAAAAAAAAATTAAGAAAGAAAATTTATAAAATGTAGAATACTTGTAGAATTGATTAAAATTTTAAAAATATAAAAATGTTGAGAATCAAATAAAAAGGGTAATAAATAAGGCAAAGACAAAGATGTAACTTTAAAAAACTTCAAAAAATATTTATAAAATAACAATGATAGAAATAAAACAAGATATTAACATAAATTAAGTATATAATAAAAATGTAAATATCTTAATTATGATGAAATAATAAAATATTGATAAACTTATGAAAAAAATATTTTTAAAACCTTTTACAAAATTATTGGATCCCCAATCCTCATATTAGAGAGGGGAGCAGCGAATCGCAATCATTCTCAATGTCCCATACTCTGAGCAATCTAAAGCAACCTAACAAGGCTACTGAACTTGAATCCAATCCGAATTGGAAGCGTAAAATGGTATGGGTTGTTGGAGAATAACCAATCAAACATTAAATATTACAAGTGTGAATTTTTTTTATGGATAAGATAGGCAAAAAAAAAAAAAAAAATAATAATAATAATAAAATAAAATTAACAAAAAAAGAATTTACCTGTGAAACTCATTCAATTGTTGCGTCCACCTCTCTCAATTTTGATCGCTTTTACCATTTTAATCTGCCAGTCGTCCGAGCTCCAATATGTTTCCATCCATGCCGGCACCGAAACTTGCTTTCGGAGAGGCAGAGCCTCTAATCTAAAACAGAACCACCCCATGATGTCAAGCAAATAAGTATATATTCGTGCACTAACATGTATTCTACTTATTACTCCAGCCTTAGGATTTCTACGTGGCCAACCTCACAGTAAACCATATTATAATACAAATAACAGATTGCAAAATACTAATACTTGATCAGGCCTCCTATAAACATTAAGATTTTTAAGGAGATCTCAAACCTGATCAGATTGCGTGCAATGAACTTGGAGGGCATCGTTCCCATAACTTTATTGATCCTTTTGTATCTGTCTAACTGAGTCCATCAAAGATTTGACCACCACATCAACCTCAATCCGTTCAAGTGTTGGAATATCTCCGTTACCATCAGGAATCTTGCTCAAATACAGACAATGATGAAGTACTAGGCACTTCAGTTTTGGGAAGTGGCTACTTTCAGTTATCCAACACTGGAGATTTGACTCTCCATCTATTAGTAAGAACTTGAGCTCAAGAAACTCTCCATCTGTCGTCTCCCATGTGTCGCCATGACAAGCATGGTTGACTAGTTTGAGCACTTCAAGATTAGGCAAGGACCCAATAATGGTCATGTCTTTCCACGGGAGTCGCCCTCCAGCTAAGGTCAACTTTTTCAGTCCTAGGAAAAACAGGATTATGGCCTTGCCAAGAGAATCTCTGAGACATGGTTATTTTCAACTTTTCTAGCTGGTGAACAAGTATAAGATTGTGGAGGTGATGTTCTTGATCTCTAAAGTAAACAATGCCTAATTTTCAGAGATTTGGCAACATTTTGAGTGTCCTCTTACTACATACAAGGCTTGCAACAACAGAAAGTGTTTGCATGATCAATGCCCAATACTCTAAGCAATCTAAGCTTCCTAAAATGGCTAGTGATGTTGAATCCAGTTGGGAGTGGAAGCATAAAATAGTATGGGTTGTTGGAGAATTAATATTTGTTAGTCCGTCCTGAGTGATAATTAAACGACGCTCATTGATCATGTTTTCTGGAAGAACATACCTATCCGCAACATGTAAAAGAAACTTCTCTTCGTGGGCTTTTCTTATGCACAAGTCCCGGACCAGATCATGGAGGCTGCAAGTCTTGATTTTCCCATTACTCTTCCTACTTGTGACCAAAACAAGACTTCTCTTCACAAGATCTTCCAAATAATCTTGTGCTTTATCTTCCAAGCTTTTACATCCACTTTGTCTAATCAGAAAGCCCTCAGCCAACCATAATTTGATCAGTCTAGAAACATGAATCTTGTAGTCTTGGGGAAATACACCAATGAACAAAAAACATGGCCTCAAATGATGAGGCAACTGTGTGTAAGTCAACGATAGTATCTTCTCCAACTGTCCATCACTAATTGAAGTCACATTTCGCGCAATTTCCTCCCATGAAGCTCGAGTCTTAACAATGGTGGACAGGATCCCTGCAGCAAGGACAACAGCAAGGGGCAATCCTCAACAGCTTCGTGCAATCTCCTTCCCAACGTCTTCCAATTCAGGACGATATTCCTGCACATTGCTCGTGAACACCTTCTGCCTAAGCAAATTCCAACTCTGGTTTTCATCCATGAACTTCATGTCATGAAGAGGGCTATGACAGTCTGCATAAGCAGCCACACTCAATAGCCTTGTTGTCAACACTATTCGACTTCCATTAAAGTCATCTGGCCACATCCTCCTCACATCATCCCAAGCATTCGAGCACCAAACATCGTCCATTACAATGAGATATCTTCTCCACTTCAAGGTTCTGTACACTAATTCTTCTGCTCTTACACCTCCATTCTTATCACCCACCAATTTTTCCTCCATTTCCATTGGAAGAATTTCTTCTTCTGAACTACAACATTCATTATTCTTGTCTATCTTACCTTCTCTCATCAATTTCATTGAATCTAACAACGTGTAAATATATCATGTGCACTATAATCTTGTGAAATGGTAACCCAAGCACGAATCTCAAAATGCTCAGTAAGCAATTCTAGCCAAAGTAGTCTTACCGATGCCTCCCATACCTACAATCGGAATGACTTCAAGCTTGGACGATTCTCCACAGAGCCGATCCTTAATCGCCATCAGATCATCAGTTAAACCAACTATATGTATGTTATATAAATATTATGAAATTAGTTATATATATATATATATATATATATATATATATATATACGATAATTTTTAATGTTAAGGTATAATTGAATTAAAATAATTGACGGGTTGTAATTTTATTATATATATATATATTATTTTTAAATAATTTTATATAAGTCTTGTATCTTCGAACTTTTAAATTTGTAATTATCTTAAATATTTTAGATATCAAATTTATAATAATAAAATATTGATGTGAGTTTTCTAGATACTGTAATGAGTAAATTATATTTGTAATCACCTATATTTATATTATTCAAGCATTCAATTTTTTTGTTTTATTATTTTAGTATTAAATCATTAATATAAAATTATTAAAAGAATATTAAAAATTTAAAGTTAAATGTTAGTCTATTAGTCTATTCTAACATTGTGTAATGGCAGAAATCAATTATTTCGCTCCACTTTCTGATGTGTTTTGTTTTTGTTTTTTTGTTCATGTATAGGAAAAAATGAGTTTCATTTCTGTCGTTGTTTGGTTTGGGGAATATTGGGAAGGTTTATAGTACAAAAACGGTTCCAAGAGCTGCTTCACCTTAAAAGACTTACATTTGCTGATCTATTAGAGTCAATTCATGGACTCGTGTATGCTGACATGAATTGCTGGAGATATGTGATTCATTCACTGGTAGAGGTAAATGGAATAGTGTAAAAGAAAAAAATTAAGAATGATTCGGATGTGGAACGAGTATTGTCCATGAGTTTGGAGTGTCTTATCGTTTTTGTTTCCCTTAAAAGTACTGAAGCTCAAAACACCAGCTTTGTAGGGGGTTCATCAGGAAGAGTAGGAACGAGGACAAGCTCATATCTGGTATTTGACATTCCCCAACAAGATTGGGATTTTTCAAATGTTCCCCTTGGACTACAATCAGACGAAACGTTTTATTCGAAATGGGGAATTCCCAATGAAGACAAAGCTAACCATCCTGAGACATCAAATGTGGATCAGTGGGCATCTTGGCTTTCTTCGAGTGGTCATGTGAACTTTGCTTCTGATTGGGATGTCGACTACATCGATTTGAACAGTTCTCCGACTGTTTATAGACATCACGAGTTTACAGAGGGTGAAGAAATCTCATAGGCAACTGAATCGGAAAGATTACCCCGAACAACAATTATTTGCACCTAACAGTGGTAAATTTTTTTATATGTTTTGAAGTATGTCATAACATTTTGCAATTGTAATATATATTTTTACCGTTGAAATGTTTCAGGTTCGGGCAATGATGAAAATGAATCAGCAAATGCGACAGATTCACCTGATGATGCCTTCGATTTAGATGAAGAAGTCGAGAATACTCTAGATGAAGAACAATGACTGACGTATGAGGAATTCCAGGCATATATTATGAGACTGGAGTGGTTTATTCCAAAAGTACCATCTGATGAGCAGCCCCCATTAATGAACGAGCCGCCCGAAGATTCAACCATGCACAAAGGAGCCACTTTTTGTAGCAAAATAGAGTTGCAGAATGCGGTTGGATTTTACCATATCGACAGTGTAGCTGAATACCGTATGGAGCGTTCCGATAAGAAGAGATGGTACGTGAAATGCAGTAAGAATAATAGTCCATTCGCCCTGCACGCACACGAGAAATTTGGGATTTGGAAAATTTCAAAGATTGTTTTACAACATAATTGTGGGAGTGAATTGAGTAGTAGTGAACCCCGTCGACTTCCTGCAGCTGTGATCGGTGAGTACTACGTTGAATCAGTTAGAAAAGAAAGTTACAAGCTGGATCCTAGGACCATAATTGATGAAATGAAGGAGCGACATGGTGTACAAGTTAGTTACAGGGTGGCATTGATGGCAAAACGACATGCAATGAGGGTTGCATACGGTGACCCGAAAAAATCATTCGCTCTGCTCCCACTGTATATGCAGGTCTTGACAATTTCTAATCCCGGTACCTATACAGTTTTGGAAACCCACCGAGATGGAAAATTCAAGTTTATCTTCTATGCAATGGCAGCATCAATTCACGGTTTTAAGCGATTTGCAAGGCCGGTTATAGTTGTGGATGGGTGTCATTTGAAAAGTCAATATAAAGGTGTTGGATTTGTTGTTGTGACGCAGGATGAAAACGACCAAATTTTTTCGTTAGCAATTGGCATAGGTAATGTGGAGAACGATGAGTCATGGACCTGGTTTTTCAAACATGTTCGTGAAGCATATGGCTGCCCAGACCAATTGCTTATAGTGTCCGACCAGCACGCCAGCATCAGCAATGACATAAAAGAAGTGTACCCTGATGCAACCCATGATTTATGTTGTTTTCATTTACAACAAAACTTGGCGAGACACGAAACACACTTGGTGGGACTTTTCCACAAAGCTGCTTATTGTTATGAGTCCACAAAGTTCGATAGATACGTTTTCTTTGATGCCTAATCCTAAATACATCTTTGAATGTACATTCCAACAATATGCATGACTATTGTTTTATTGAAAGTATATTGTATTTACTTGTCAATCTGCTTGTGCTTATAGGTATATGTCAATGTTGCAAGCATCTGGCATACAAGGTGCGATAGCTACCTTGTCCAAGGCTGGAGAACAACGATGGGCTTGCGTGAGATGTCCTGTGAGAAGATTTAATTTCATGACATCTAATGCTGCAAAGACATGGAATAGTCGGTTGTGTGGGAAAGAAAACTGCCTATATGTTCTTTTTTGGAGTGTGCAAGATAAATTTTGGAGAAATGGTTCTACGAGAGGCGGACTGCTGCCGAAGAAAGAGAAAATACTCTGACGATCACAGCACATGAAAGATTAATCAACTTTGTGAAGCTTGGAAGGCGTATGCAAGTTGCAAAACTCGAACGAGGCAAATACAAGGTAACTGATGGTAGTAAGATTTTTATTGTGGAGCTAAACCAGTTCGAGTGCACATGTTTCATTTTTCAGCTGGATTTGTTACCCTGTTCGCACACATGTGTAGCAATAAGGTATCTATACAACATGTTATGAAGCTGCTTACTATGCTACATAAATGAAATGCTTGACCTAACTATTATTATTTGTTATAGTTTTGCAAAAGAATCATTTACATCATACGTGGCACCATACTACACAACCGACTGGTTGAGGGGGATGTGGAGTGGTACGGTGAATCCCATTTCTGATCCAGAAACTTGGGTAGCGTCAGATGAAATCCAAAGTCAATTATGTCGAGCACCTGACAAGGTTAAACAAGCGGGACGACCCAAAGGAAAATGAATTTCTTCCAGGCGTTTCGGAAGGTGCAGCCGCTGCGGTCGAGGTGACCATAACAGAGCCAGATGCACCGAGCGCATTCCGGAGCAGTATGACTATCGGGGCGAGGAAGTTGGGAATGATGACGTCCAACCCAGAAATGATGAAGGAATACGAAGGAAGAAAAAAAAGTGTTCAGTTTGTCAATCAAAAACACATACAAAAAGAAAATGTCCGATTTATTTGGCGTCAACATCAGGGTGATCTGGAATGTCCGGGTGGATGTAGTTGCACTAGATACTCTTACATCTGTTCAGTATTATGCTTTAGTGTCTTACAACTTATATTATAAATTCGTACATAAATAAGGTTCACACCATACTTATGGGTATCAGTCCTGATCATGACTTCGTAGTTGGGCATGAAAGGGAAGAAAAATATATTGTCAAAATAAAAAATGCAACTGGCAAATTACATTGTCAATGTTAAAAAAGGCAACTGGATATGTTCAATAGTCCACAAAATAATGTGCAAAATAAGGAGAAACTATCTACTTAAGGGGCTTAATGGTATCAACATCTGCCAAGAACTTATACAATGACAATGCTAGATCACACCTAATCTGATACACTCCGTTCACAATGTCTGGTCTCGGAAACATGCCACTAATATAACTCTCTATCGCCTTCAATGCCCATATGCCACAGCTCGTAGGGCTATCCTGCTTGTAGCAAAATCTGGACTCGATACTTTCGCAGCCAAGCATCACGGGACAGTACGAGTGAAATCCTAGCTTACCATAATATCCACTATAGTTCAACAATCTCGGCAACATGCGACGAATAGAGAGAGTCTGTCAGAGTCGTAGCGCCACCATATCCCTGGTCCAATGATGACGCAGACTATCGAACAAAACCAATGTATATGTACGAAGATTCACCTCCACCGCCACCCAATGCCCGTCCAAATTGAGCACCATAAATATCTGTACACAAGCACCAATTACAGTTTTATCAAAGTTAATTATCAGTCTCGAAAATGGAGAGGTATATTACAAAACAACTAGAAATGTACATTGTTCGTTCTGTCCCACCAAGGTTTGATATTTTTCCACCTCGGTTTCTTACCACAAATGTAAGGAACGAGACGATCCAGATCTTCAGGTTCAAATTCCTCTTACAGATCTTCTACGTAACGCATCCTCGGATCATCATTTACGTGTTTCCTATTCCAGATTTCCTTGCATGTTTCCTACAAAAAACATAACAAATATATGTGAATCATTTATCAAGTAACAATTTCATTTTAATATATAAGACAATATGGTGCTTACATTGAAGTTACAATCTACAATTTGGATCCACCCCTTAAGAGATTCATCACTATCAACATCAAGGTCCTTGGGCTGGCTCTGAAGTATACCAAGATATGCATCAATGACCTGAATAAATGAAACAAACAACATAAATAATATTCCGAAATAACCAGCAATCAGATCAGTAATATACAAAACACCAATTACAGTTACGTACCTCCCTGTCCAGTTCACCGTTTGGATCTATAATTTCTGTGAACCATTCTGGTCCAACGGGGTATCCGATGCCCACGTTGCGCCTGCAAAACAGTGGAAGAGATGATTTAAGTAATATCCACAAAGAAAAGTGAAATGCTTTGGAAAATCATCGCAGGATGGAAGTTCTTACAGATCAACTGCGTCCCCAAGCTCGGTCCATAGTAAGAAATCAGTCATGGAATGGTCACCTAGAGATGTTAAACGGGCTAGGGCCTTATCCGGTTCACTCTTAACGGGCCTCTCGTAGTGAAGACCTAACCCTAACCCTAGCGGGCCTTTCGTAGTGAGGACCTAACCCTAACCCTAGCGGGCCTCGGGTTAAACGAGCCACTAATCGGGCTACGTAAAAAAATAAAATTTTATCTTAAATTGAGAACTCAATCTAATTTTCAAGCCTGAAATTGAGAAAAAATATAAAATTGAGTCCTTTATTGTGAAATTTGAAAATTTGGGTTTAGAATTGAGAACTAATTTATAAATTGGGTCTTGTGATGAAATTTATTCGATTTGAAACTATATTTGAAGAAGTTAACATCATTATTCTTGCTTTCTAACATCAACTACCTTTATTTAAATAAAATTATAGATGCAATTAAATGAAATAGACCTCAGCTTAGTTGGTGGAGTGGAGGTGTGTAGGTCAATGGTTTGAATCCGACAGGTTGCAATTTTTTAACCGGGCTAAACGGGTTAGCCCGGTTAATCGGCGGGCTAGCCCATTTAACCCTCGGGCTAATAGGGTCGGGCCAAAAAGACCCTGATTTAAATGAGCCTCTAATATCTCGGATCTAACCCTGCATTTTTAGGGCTAAACGGGCTGGCCCTATTAGCCCGACCTGGATTAACATCACTATGGTCAGCCCATTTTTTCACCCGTGCTGTGAAAGGACTTCGTAAGAAACGAGATTTCCTGGTCAAACGGACCTCTTGTAACCCGACACTCATTTTCAGAATATCCAGCATCACCGACTCTACATCGGAATCTGGCACGTGATCAACTTTCTGTGCAATAGGTGGCGTAGATTGTGTATCCACATGGCTGAAATGCAGTGGCTGATAAAGAACGACCGCCGATGCTAGATCAAGCACCGGGGTATATGTATCAGTGGTCTGTTGTTCCGATACTGGTGGCCAACTCTCCCAAGGTGTGTGGGATGGATCGACATGTGGGGTCGCATATGTACGATCGGCCTGATAGGCATCAGGATAGTACTGTGTCAATGTAGATGGCCCTTCGTATCCGTGAGAAGGAAATGTCGAAGGATGGTCGGAGCCATATCTCCCAGCATAGTCATGAGAAGACCCGAAGAAAGACTGAAGCTGATCACGAATCAGTCTAGGAATCGACTGCACAAGCTGCTCGTTCTCATCCATGATGCTAGACTGAAGGTGTGCAAACTACCCATCGAAGTGTGAGTGCATCTGAGCAAAACGATCGTCCAGAACGTGGGTGAATCTGGAGAACAACTCGTCGTATCTGGATGTGGCCCCAGGAACATCACCAGCCAGAGGAACTGTATCAGAGGAACTGTATCAGGTGACGAAGAAGACACAACACGAGGCCGCCGTCTAGGTGCCCGATGCCTGATCGAACTAGCAGCAATAGGCGAGTCAGGCACCTCTGTAGATGGGTGTGTCGAAGAAGAGTAATGGAAATGAGAATGCATCTCCGGCATATGATGTTGCTCATCACCACGTGCAGCTGGCGAGTACTCACGACCCATGTACCCAATATCACCACGATCGGGAGAAACTGTGGATGGAGGTGCTTCAGAAACTGAAAATGCGGTCTCGAGTAGCCCGTCGACCTCTAAACCGAGCTGGTAAAGCATCTCTCTCAGCTGGTCGTGACTCACGTGCGTGTGCTCGTCTAAAAGGCCCAACATCTACTGCTGCAGCACCACGTAAAGCAGGATACAACTGACCAGCGGGTCTACGTCCACGTCGATGCTCTAGAGGCTGTACCCCGGTCGACAGGTCCATATTAATGAACTGCCAAAATGGCTGAGACTCCTCCTCAAAAGTAGGAACGAGGGTCTCGAAGACATCAAGCTGTAGATAAAAAAAACAATATAATAGGGTTAGTAGGGTACTTTAAATCAATAGCACACACAATTTGAAAGCTTAATGAGGTTTATAGACTAGAAAGCTACCTCAGCATCTAACGTCCTGTTCGTAACATCAATAGTGGACTTCGTGAAACACCACTTCAAACATCGTGAAATAGGACGTGGTGTGTCAAGTCTTTGGGCAGCAAAGGTACTCGTAAGGGGAATGGTCTCGTAAGCCCAAATCTATACAAGAGACGAAGACAATTTAGTAAACCGATAACAACTTTACAAAAGTTAGAAAATGTAGGATTTACCCAAGCATCTGGAGAACTCACCAACAGAGCGATGGAGAAGCCATAAAAGTGGTAGGTGAAGGTCCGTCCTGACTGCTATCGTGGAATATCGGATGGGAGCTTGTCCATGTTTCGCAACAGTGTAAGATAAGAGAACTTCCCCCATGGGAAGCTCTCCCAATGCTCTTCCTGATCCGCTAAATCCCAAACCCACATATCGACGTGGGTCTTCCCGAAATCCACTCCAAGAACAATACAGTACACTATGATTATTTTAGCAACCTTCATAGCATCCTCTGGAGACTGACGAAACTGTCCATTAACGAATTTGGTATGGAGATCTGAAAGCTTCACCTTAATAGAATCATCGACAACTCGAAAGTATATATTATCGTCGGGTGGAACATGCACGCCGGAGGGATCGAAGTTTGAATCTCCAAATCGTAAACCTGTCACAAGAGCGAACTCCCTACTCGAGAATCTGCAGCATCGGGATCCAATGCGGAACCATCTCTCCAGCTCATTCGGATGGGTCCTATGTCGCACCTCCCGAGATACGAGGACATGTAGTAAAATCTTACACCACTCTGCTTCAGCCGGCCAAAATAAGAAGTGGCCGAATGACATCGTACGAAAATGACGCAAGCAATCCCTACCTATGGATGACAGCTCCGTCTTTATATCCTCTAGTATACTCAGCCGCGTATACCTATTAATGTAGGCTGGACGACCCAGACAACCCTTGCGCACCCAAGCCCAATCCAATTGAAATATGCAACGTACTTCAATTAATTAATTTATAGTACCTACTAAATTTTTTCAATCCTATATAATCAATTCTTCCAAAATTTTTGACATTTGACATTATTGTATGGAATTTAAAGTTTAGTTATGTACTTTTTCTTTATTTTATATTTTGCCCGTTTCATTGATAAATACTATTGATATTATTATTATTATTATTATTATTATTATTATTATTATTATTATTATTATTGATATTGTTAGGATTATTGATCAAATTAGTTCAATCATCCAGAATTAGACTTCAAGTAATTAGGTTAGTCTTGAACAAGAACCCTAACCCTAATTATGAATCAAGAAAGATAGAAAATCAAGAAAAATTAGAAGACACAAGATTTACATGGTACGATCAAGAAAACTTGATCTACATCCACGGGAGAGAGAAAAGCATCCACTAATTTCACCAACATTACACGAATTTGAGATAATCCCCAAAAAACTGAAAATTAGGGTTTATATAACCCTAAAAACCCTAAAAACTCAATCCGATGCAATACTTATCCAAATCTAACAAACTCTATCAATTTGGATTCGCCCAAACACTAGGAATAAAAGCCTCAAAGTTCGAATCCTAATTGGATTCGAATTGGCAGTCAATTTTACGAAATTGCCCCCAAGAACCCTAATTTTAGCCCCAATTCAATTTCCAGTCCTAGATCTGAAATTTCATCCAATTGAGCTCAAATTCGTCCGGTTCTTATGCAATTGATCCCGATTCCTGATTTTGCAGACCTACATGCACCTTAATTCACATTTGTTCAAGTCTAACACTCACAGATATTATTATTATTGATTATTGATATTATTATTGATTATTATTATTATTATTATTATTATTATTATTATTATTATTATTATTATTATTATTATTATTATTATTATTATTATTATTATTATTATTAAACTTTAAGAAATCATCATATTTCAATAAACCCATTATAAAATACATTTGATAATGTGGAGAAAATTGAGTGGCGTATGAGGAATTCCAAATTTAATATAAAAAATATGATGTTAGGGAGCTAAATTTAATACGAATCTAAATTTCATATAATACGAATCTAAATGTTAGGAATTCCAAATTTAATACGAATCTAAATTTAATATAAAAATTTGAATATTAAAAGTTGTTAGGGAGCTAATTATCGCAATTTTATGAGATTAATATTTAATTGAAGCAATTTTTTAAACACGTGTAATTAATTGTGCTCAGTTCTTAATTATTTATAGTTTTATACTATTGTACCCCCTTTTCACTATAGTACACGAAAATTTTCGAGCACGTTTATTTCCTAATTTTTTTGTACGAAAATTTCCTAATTTTCGTGACTTGCAATTTCAGAATTTTGTGCACGAAAATTTTCGACCACATTGAAATTTCCTCATTTTCATGCACGAAAATTTTCCTAATTTTCGTCGACGAGTTTATTCCACATTTTCTGTGAACTATATTGTTTCACGAAAATTTTCGTGAACTATATAGTTTTCACGAAAATTTACTTGTGATAAAATTTTCGTGAATATATATAATTTTCGTGAAGCTCCCTTTAATTTTCGTGAATTATTTTCGTCAATCTCCCTATAATTTTCGTGACCTAACATATAATTTTCGTGAGCTACATTTTCGTCACCTATGATTTTCGTGAGATACATTTTCGTGACCTATGATTTTCGTGAGCTAAATTTTCGTGACCTATGATTTTAGTGAGCTAAACCTTGGGCAAAATTACAGTGCACAATTAAAATCAATTCCAACAACAAATAGCATGCAATTTCATGAACAAAGCACCAATTAAAAACAGCCGAAACAAGTTTCTTCTTCGAACTAAAAACAGCTCAAAGCATACAACAAATTTCATCTTCAAACTGTCATCATCATATGGAATTAAAACCAAAGAACCAAAATCAAGGGAAAGAGTCAATTAACTACCAAAATCAAACCTAATTTCTAAAATCAACATCCAACAACCAAATAATGTAAAATATAAGCCACAAAAATTAGGAATTATAACTAACCTCTTCAGCCATGGTTCGTCCCCAAAGCTGCCGCCTATTCACCACCGATTCACCTCCGCCGCTGCACGAAATTTCCGGCCAAGCCTCACCACATTACAGGGGCTTCACGAAAATAGGTTGATATTAATGTGCTTGAAAATGTACACAAAAATGGCAAGGAGATGGCAAGGAAATGGCAAACATGAAGAAGGGTGAAAAATTGAGATACCTTTGCTGGAGAGGAGATGGTAGCGGCGCCCACAACTGGGTAATTTTTTGAGTGTAAAAAATTGAGTGTTGCACAATTATTAGGTTATGAGTGGGGTAATGAGTGGGCCCGCATAAATTCAAAGCATTGGTTGACTTGGAGTAAAAATGGGTATTTTGGTACAATTTGTTATATTTTTTGATACATTAGGGTGTCAAACTATATCCATGAATAAAATTGATTTAAATTATAGGAAAATGGTTAATTTGGGCAATTTTCCCTAATTATTATTATGAAAACCTAACATCTTGTTTTCAATGCTTGTAATCTTCTTTAGATAATTAAATATTTTAAAATATATTACAATTTTGAGTGACTTTTGTATGAAATCGTCTCATGAATCTCATTTCATGAGGCAGGTCAATTAGACCTAGTCAACATTCAAAGTCAAAAAATCAAATGTGAATTGTCAACGTCGGCCAACGATCAATGGTCAACGTTGATCAACGGTCGACCAATGTTGTTGACTAAAAAGTATTATGTGATACGCATAAAAATATTATATGATGATACTTTCAAAAAGTATTACATGATATACATATTCATAATATAATACTTTCATATGTATCATATAATATTTTTTGATATACATAAATATATAATATTTTTTGACATACATATAAAAAATATTACCTGATATACATAATATTACATTTAACTTTTGTTGATCGAGGTGTTGACTTTAACCTTTGATCGTTGATCGTTCCGTTGACATTGATCTTTGATCATTCCGTTGACATTGACTTGTTGATCGGATCGTTAACCAAATCGTTGACTGAATCAAACCCAATTCATCTTACAAAATGAGATCTGTAAAATCGTCCGATGCAAGATTTTGTCTATAATTTTTTCAAATATAAATATTTTAAAGAATCTATAAACTTCATCAATTGACAATTGACATATGGCGAATTAATATTTAACTACCTGAAGAGAGAGATATGAACATTGATTCGATCACTTTAATCTAAAGAAGATGAAGATTGAAATAATTGTACACATAAATTAATAATTACCCCCTCCCCCTATATATATATATATATATATATATATATATATATATATATATTAATAATGAATATATCTTATGTACACTTGGTGTACATATAATTCGAGTCAATCCGGATCCGTATACTTTTTTTTTTTTTTAACTTTCAAGTCAAAACCTTTATATACAAATTATGTGACATTTATGTATAAATTTTGTGACCTTTATATTCAATAACTTAGAAAAAAATGAAGAATTTTAGCAAAATTTGTACATAGATACATTTATGTTATATTCATATTACCCTTATATATATTCATGTGACATTTATGTATAAATATGCATACCTTTATATACCTTTATATATTGCATAAAGGTATGAATATTTGTACATAAAGGTCACATGAATATCACATAAAGGTATCTATGTACAGATTTTCTGAAATTCTCCATTTTTTTTATAAGTTATAACTTATAATGCATAAAGGTCACAACATTTATACATAAAGGTCACAAAATTTGTACATAAAGATCACCGAATTTGTACATAAAGGTCAAGATATAAAATTGAACAAAAAAAGAAAAAAGAAATTCGTGGATCCGGGTCGGGTCGACCCGAATTGCACGGATCTTAGATCCGTGCACCAGGTGCACAGGAGAATTTGTGATTAATAATACTTATTTATATAGGAGAATCTGTTAATGATCGTACTTTCTTTGTTTTTGAGTTTGACTTGTGTGTAACCTGTGTATGAATTTTAGATTTATATACGGGTTGGGTCGGGTCAAATATAATTTGGATCCACGTTTTTTTTAATCTTAATTTTTATATTGTTTTAGTCATACTTTTATATTATGTTAAGTATACCTTTGTAATACTTTAACTTTGAAAAAAAATTCTAATTTCGGAAAAAAAAATATCACGCCCCATTTTCATATAGAGTTAAAGATGCGGATATAAATTAATTTTTTTTAAACAAAGAGTAAGCGCAACATTTTCATAGGGCGTCCAACAATTTTCTAAACTGTTGAGATTTAAAAGCAATCAAAAATTGAAAAATACGAAGGATTTATACTATTGCAGCGGAGAATACGTTCTTATTTAGAACAAAACACATAGATGTTGTAACATACAAAAATAGGATTTCAAAAACGTCGAACGTACATATATATTCATATATACATGCAAAAATAGCAGGCATTTATGTTAATCCCTCCTCGCCTCCAGATCTTTCTGTAAAATAAATCATAGAAGGGGTAAGTGCTAAAAGAACATTTAGTGGAGTTGATTTTTGTACAGTAAAGGGGTTACATACAACTTTTTTAATGTATTATAATACACATTGTCGACTCCCGAGTAGTCCCTTACAATTGTGGATAGGTTTTTTAAGAAAACTTATCTGGGCCACAAACCGACCCTATGGGTTGTTACCCCCTTCATGTTGGGTTTCCGTAGGATACCCTTTTATTGGGTTTCCGACAAGGAATATCTCACTTGGCGTGTAGGCGCATGTACAGTTAAATTGTCACAGAATAATTCTCACATAGTACACATTGGTCACGTTCACGTTGGTCACATAATTCACAACAACACATAGGTAAAGAAATATTTTGACATAGGTTAGCTTCTATTGAAAATCCATTTGGTGCAGGAATTATCCCGTCTTATCACCATATGAATCCAGTCGCATTTATGTCACTTGAACACAATAACTTTTAAAATGTATAATTTACTTGTTTTTTAATCGTATAGTAAAAACGTCCCACTTGAAATTAAAACCACATAGTCACAGAATTCAAATCACATAGTCACATTGTTCATCGTAAAATTGTACGATTTAAAACGTAAGTAAGATTTTACCCCCACCTTGGATACTCAACAGTGTTTGTTAAAAGCTTGTGGTGTTATTCCTCTTTATTCTTGTCCTTCACTTGTATTCCCTACAAAGTATAGAAGCGTGACTTATCTTCTGATTTAATCGCTTATAATCAATAAAATCAATAAGATTAACCCTTAAGAAGGTTGATAGACGGGGATTCTAAATTTAGGATTTACTGAAAATTAAGGTTTGTGGATCACACCCCTAAAATTTGAGTTTTCCTGCTTAGAGATTAACTCGTCATGTTTTATACTCTCTCTGTCCCCTAAAACTTTTCACCATTATTTGGGCACACTTTTTAAGAAAAATTGACTATTTGCTTTATAAGTGATGGTATAAATGTCTATTCTACTATTTCTAATGAGGGATTAGTTTTAATATTAAATGATATTGTGTGAGAAAAAGTAATGGTATTGTGTGTAAATAAGTGTATATTGTAAGGATAAGAATTGTGATATAATTTGTCATTTTTGGATGTGCAAAGTGTTGGGAGACAAACTAAAAAGGAAAGTGTGCAAAGTGTTAAGGGACGAAGGGAGTATTATTTTGGGATCAATCTACCATTCTATAGAGTTGTAGGGTATAATATATAATAATTATCAAACTCTGGGGTTATAATTTAATTTCTGCAATTTCTAGGGTCGTATTGTCATTCCAGCAAAATCCTAGAGTTATAATGTCATCTTATCAAAGTTTAGGGGTAATTCTGTAATTTCATCATTTTTCTAGGGTCCAGTTTGCTATAATTCAAAAGTCTATGCATATCTTATGAAGTTTGGGGACCATTCTGTAATTCCAGAGAATTCTGGGGTCTATATTTAAGTCCACTAAAGTTCAGGATCCTTTATGCAATTATTCATAACTTCAGGGATTTGTGTGCTATATACCCTAAAACTAGGGTTTGCAATTTGGTCCTCGAATTAAATCAAATTTACAAAATGAAAACCCCAATCCTAACCCTAGCTGCCCTTGTCTCCCCCCTACCGTCCCTACTGCCCTTGCTGCCGCCACTCGATGCTACCGGCGACCTTATGTCGTCGGCGCCCACACACACTACACACCCAACATACGCACAACGCACACACAACACACATGGCACTGCCGCTCACGGCGGCACCCAATACTCAGTCTGCCGGCGCAACCCTGGTACCGGCCTCCCCTCATGGTTCCACACCCACACACGCACATATACACATACACACATGCCGCCACTTGCAACGAAGGCTCACAGCAGCTATGTCGTTGCAACCAGCGCCGACAACCCATACACCCAACCTGTTCGTGCGAACCTCGCACCGACATCATGAGAACACTCAAACGGCGGCAAGCAACAGCGGCGCAAGAGAGAAAAAAGAGATAGAGAGACTGGGTTGTCGCCCCTTCCCGAGGCCATATGCGGTGGAGGCAGCGGCTGCTCGGAGTTTCGGGCCATGATTCGTGATGGGCTTGAAAAAAATCTATTAGTTAAATGGTGTACCTTGCTGGAAAAGACCTTACCCGTGGCGATTAGAAGATGACGGTGAAGACGGTGTTTGTTAGAGAGAAAGATGGGAGAGGAGAGAGGATTTTCTTATTCTTGTCTTTTCCACATTTGCCAACTACCCCTATACGTAACCCTCTTACCCCCTAACTTGCCATGTGTATAATTTCTAAGTATGAGGTGTCTTTATGACATTATTTCATTTAGTATAAGTAGATTAGAGTTAACAATAAGATTAATGTTTTAAAAGAAATTGTGGGTACTATAAAAAATTTGATTAAAAAACCTATACTTTATAAATATATATCTTTATGTGGTATTACTCATACCTTTAAGTATATTAGTTATACATTTATGTAATATATAAAAGTATACTGAACATAATTAAAAGGTATGACTAATATAATATAAATGTATAACTAACATAATGTAAAAGTCCTAAATGTATTAATAATATAACATAAATATATGTTTAACATATCATAAATATATAATACTTGAAAGCGAATTTAGATGGATTTGAGCGCATCCAACTAGACAAGTGGAAGCGTATGAACGATACATAGGCCGAATCGAATTGTACGGATTTAGGATCCGTACACCAACTACATGATATTTGTTTTTTTTAATAAATATGAAATGTGCCATATGAATTTGCCGAATTGTGTTGTTTTATTTTTTAATAAATAAAACTAGCTCATTTGTATGTCTAATGACACCTTCGTGTACGGTGATTTTTATACATATAAAACTCATTAAAGAAATCTGAAAATGGCACTTTCTTAGTCAATGATATCACAATATGATTAGTTTTTTCTCGATTATTTTGTTGGTATAAATTATATATTTTACAAACGAATACGTGAAACAACATTTCAAATGAAGAATTTGATTTAAAAGAAAGGAAAATTTGACAAAAAATATTAATTATTGAACATATCAACCTTGTTGCCCTACTTAATGTTGGTATACTAATATGTTAGATATTCAATACATTTATTATTATTATTATTATTATTATTATTATTATTATTATTATTATTATTATTATTATTATTATTATTATTATTATTATTATTATTATTATTATCGACATTATTAAGGGGTGAGATCATTATCATTACACACCATTATTAGGATATTAAGAGTTGATGTGATTGTCTAATAATTTTAATTCTTTAAAATAAATATCTTTCAAAAAATTTGGAAAAGTTGATGAAATGTTTGTTGGTAACTCATGATTTGGTAATTGTTGATTTGATTTTGTTCTTTTCAATCTTTTATCTACGATGTAGCTTATTTTGGTGGGAAAACATCACATGCGATCTGTACACAACATGACTAAAAATCCAAATATTATTCTAAAAAAGTTTGAGAATTATTTTAGGAAATTTAAAAATAATTTAATAAAATATAAATGTTCTAATTAAACCTGAAAATTAGTTTAAAAAATCTAATATAAAATTATAAAATTATGTTTATAATAATGGAAATAATCGAATATTGATAAATAAAATCTACGAGAAAATGACTCCATTTATCATTTTTTCTTATTTTGTGGCCCCATATACCATCAAATATAAAAGTTAGTCCTCAATTACCCTTTTCCTTATAATTTGATCCCCAAATGTTCATTTTCTTGACCTGGTCCAAAAACATAAAAGACATTGATGGGATATGACTGAAATACTCAATTAAATAATAGAGAAAAAGCTGGCTGTGCACAATCAAGCCTTACACGAACAAATGAAGTAATAATATATTAACTTAACAATTTTGTCTGTATTAGGAAAAGTAATTAAATGCTACACGAATTTGTGTTGTGGGCAATATATGTTTGTATTAACTTAAATTTCGTGTAAGTTTTTTTTTTTTTTTTTGTCTTACACGAAATTTAAGTTAATATAAACATATATTGCCCACAACATAAATTCGTGTAACATTTCATTACTTTTCCTAATACAAACAAAATTGTTAAGTTAATATATTATTACTTCATTTTTTCGTGTAAGGTTTGATTGTGCGCAGTTAGACTTTTCTCTATTATTTAATTGAGTATTTCAGTCATGTCCTATCAATATCTTTTATGTTTTTGGACCAAGTCAAAAAAATGGATATTTGGGAATCAAATTATAAAGAAAAGAATAATTAAGGACTAACTTTTATATTTGATAATATATGAAACCACAAAATAAGAAAAAATAGTAAATGGAGTCATTTTCTCTAAAATCTACAGATTATTTTCAATAATATATATGTTAATAAAATGCATTAACAAAAAAAAAAAAAAAAGAAAGGCGAAAAGAAAGGAGGCAAGGAATGGACAGTAGAAATTGAAAAAGTGAGAGGCCCACAACGTGTCACCCTCCACCGCACATCCTGACTTATTGAATCCAACGGTCCCCATTTATTCATCCTCTCCATTTAATCACCTTCAAACTCTCCTTTCCACTATTCAACGTCTTTTTTACCCAAACTCTCTGTCTCTCTCTACGTACTTCACCCTCCATCACTCCCCACCCATTCTTCTTCTTCGTCTCTCTAGCTTCTCACTCGAATCTTCTACCAAGGTGCATTTCTATTTCTCGACGTTTTTATTGATCTGTTTGTTCATTTATTCGTTCTTATTTGATCGCAATCCTTCTCATTTTCCCCGCCATTTTTTTTTTGTCTTCGTTATATGTTTCTGTTATTGTTTTCTGTGGATTAATTGAGCTCGTATTAGATACTTATTTTATGCGTTTGTGATATGGAAGTTGGATCAATTTGTTATGTATATTGTGTGATCACTGAAATTTGAGTGTTTGCGATGAGATCGGATTTGCATGTTTTGCAGAGTTTTGATTTGTGATGATATATATATATATATATATATATATATATTTTATTATGATTCATTTTCATCAAATTGCACTCGATTTCTGAATGGCTTGGGATATTTTTAGGCGTCCATGCTTTGTAGGTGTTAAATCTATATGTTATTGAATGTTGAATGTCTTTCAGGGGTTAATGACTCAATGTAATGTGTCTTTGTTTCTCTATTGTAATTTAAGATCGTCTGAATTGATTTTGGTCTTTGGAATTTTTGGTGAGAGATCTGCACCTGGTGTAAAAATCTGGTTGGTGCTAAATAAATAAACGATAATAAACATGCATGGAGATGATTTAAGAAATGCCACTAAGTATATTAATCTAACCTGCAAGCGAACAGTATTCTTAATGTTTTTTGTTATTTACATTGATCATGTTTCTTGCACATCCCTTGCATGGAATCCTGTGGTTTTCTGATGCTTAGATGAAGTTTCAAAAGCCAAAAAGTAATTCATTTATATTGGTCAAAAGAAACCAGAATTCATGATTCTTTTTTTCCTGCCTTTGTTACACCAATTATAGCTGCTCATGTTTTCATATTATTGCAAATGGTGATTCTCTGATTTGATATTAGCTCTGTATCTCTCTAGAGGGGAATGGAAAAGTTATCTTTTTTACACCTGAATGCAGGATCCTGACATATTTTTAAATACAAATCATTAGATTATAGGAGTTGGAAAAATCATCAATTGTGTGCTCATTAAAGCTATATTTTTAGTAAAGGGATTAGCATAAGATGGCAGATGGCGAGGACATTCAGCCACTCGTCTGTGACAATGGAACAGGAATGGTTAAGGTATATTCAGAATTTTGATTGTTCATAAATACACGGTCACCTGTCTACTTTCTTGCCCTTATTGTTTATTGAGTTTAATGATCCTTTTTTTTTTTTTTTTTTTTGCCTAATAGGCTGGATTTGCCGGAGATGATGCTCCACGAGCTGTATTTCCTAGCATTGTTGGTCGGCCCCGTCACACAGGTGTGATGGTGGGTATGGGCCAAAAGGATGCATATGTTGGGGATGAAGCTCAGTCAAAGAGAGGTATTTTAACTCTGAAGTACCCTATTGAGCATGGTATTGTTAGCAACTGGGATGATATGGAGAAGATATGGCATCACACATTCTACAACGAGCTGCGTGTTGCCCCTGAAGAGCATCCTGTTCTTCTGACTGAAGCACCACTCAACCCAAAGGCTAACAGGGAGAAGATGACTCAGATTATGTTCGAGACATTCAATGCTCCTGCTATGTATGTTGCTATTCAAGCTGTCCTATCCCTGTATGCTAGCGGTCGTACTACTGGTAAGCCTCTCTTATATACCAATATCTTTGTGATTTGTTAGTAATGGTATTATCTTACTTACTGTCTGATTTTAAAAGCTTCCAATAAGATGGTGATTAAGTTGGTGCCTCAGATTTTGTTGCAATGCTTATGCATTCCAAAAGATGAATTTAATTTCTTTATGAGACAAAATGTTTGGTTTTTACTTTGATGTCTTCAACTTGTTGCTTCCTAGGGGTGTATTTAATTGTCAAGAGAAGTCATGTATTCAGTTATTATTTTGATTTAAATGCTAACCAATATCTTTCTTGCAAAGGTATTGTGCTGGATTCTGGTGATGGTGTCAGCCACACTGTCCCTATCTATGAGGGATATTCCCTCCCTCATGCCATACTTCGTCTTGACTTGGCTGGCCGTGACCTTACTGATTACCTGATGAAAATTCTCACCGAGCGTGGTTACTCTTTCACCACCTCAGCTGAGAGGGAAATTGTGAGAGACATGAAAGAAAAACTTTCTTACATTGCCCTCGACTATGAGCAGGAGCTTGAGACTGCTAAAACTAGCTCTGGTGTGGAAAAGAGCTACGAGTTGCCAGATGGGCAGGTGATCACCATTGGTAATGAACGATTCCGTTGTCCTGAGGTACTTTTCCAGCCTTCATTTATCGGAATGGAAGCATCCGGGGTCCATGTGACCACTTACAACTCCATCATGAAGTGTGATGTGGATATTAGAAAGGACCTTTATGGCAACATAGTACTCAGTGGAGGTACTACCATGTTTAACGGTATTGCTGACAGAATGAGCAAGGAAATTACGGCCTTAGCCCCAAGTAGCATGAAGATTAAGGTTGTTGCCCCTCCTGAAAGGAAATACAGTGTCTGGATCGGAGGCTCGATCTTGGCCTCTCTCAGCACATTCCAACAGGTTAGCATCGATGCTTAGGTGCACAAACGTTCATGAATTCAAATTAAATTAATTATTCTAAACACGCTCGTTTTTTGTTATTTCTGCAGATGTGGATTGCAAAAGCTGAGTACGATGAGACTGGGCCGTCTATTGTGCATAAGAAGTGCTTCTAATCGAGCAGTCAAGATTTATTGACGCATAGTTTTCTCTTAGTCACCAGAGATGCAGCTTGCAGCCTTGTAGTATTGTAGCTTTGTTTTCTATATTTGCTGTCTGATTTTGGATCTTGATCAAGTTGAGAGTATATAGGAGTTGATAGATATGTGTTCTCGTTATTCTTAATTTTTAATCGATTAAACAAGTTTCGAATACATTTTCTTTTCAGATATTGAACTTCTTCCATTCCTTCAAAGCAAAGACAAATTATTCATCATTTAGCAAACTTTACATGTATATGTTTGAGAAAAAAAAAAAAAAGTCACTACACAGTATCTTGGAATAACACCACACAATCCCTCTCTATATGTTTGTATATGTATATGTGCCTTTATGATTTTATACAGAAGATAGAAGTGAGACTCTGGCTTGGTGATCCTTGTCCCAAAATGGATGATTGTCTTCCATGACATACTCATGATTTCCAGCTATATTGTTGCTCACTAATAAATTGGTGTATTCTTCTGATGCTAATAAGTTGTTTTCGTCTGCAGCATCACGATGAGCGACAAGAAAGTGAGAATTCGATCTCAAAATTCTATCAGAATCGATGGTATGGTTCGAGCTTTCATTCTGGCTGAAGCTTCCAAACCCTTTGATCCCAACTGTTAGTTTCCTTGCTCTTGCTCTTTCGTCTCTCAGATATGATCTATCTTCAAGAAGCTTTTGAATTCTTTTGGATTTTTTCTTCACACTCAATCCCCAGTTGAACCTGTATACAACAATCATGCTTAATTCTTGAATTCTATGAGCTTATTTAAGTTTGCATCATCATTGAATGAAATGAAATACGAGATGAAGAGGAAATGGAACGATTTACCAACCCTTTGTCATCTACAAAATTAAAAGCTTCCATGTCTCTTATACTATCTTCATCACTTTCAAATTCCTCTGCTATTCTTTGTGGGCCATGTGTGAGAAGATGTTCCAAAAGAGTAAGAGCGTTGTAAGAACCTCTCCAGCTCCATTCATCAAATTTAGACAACCTGAATCAACTCCCATCATTTTTAGTACAAAATGTAAGAATTTCTCGTGCACAAATAATATTATTGTCACAATGAAAATTTATGTTGAATTATGGAATTTCTTGCGGCTATCTTAATCTTATTATGCTAAAATAGCGGTATTTTTGAATTTAACACGAATACCTTAATAATATATGCATGTGTTTTGCAATATTATCTGTCCTAAATAAAATCAAGAAAGAGTAGAACCTGTGATGCAAAATGTGAACAATTCTCTCATAATCATCAACTTCAAAGGCAGCACGAGATATTAGTCTCATAGCATGAGCACTTGGTGCCAATGAATCTCCATTTGTTACTTCTTCTGTCAATCTTCATATTCAAAGAACACATAGGCAACTCTTTACAAACGTCGTACAAATAGAAATAATAACCTTAAACGATGATTATTAATTGAATCGAGCTCTTACAATTGTATAGGTGTGACATCGGTGAGAACCAATCTTGCAGTCTTGATTTTCTCTCTCAAGAAAAATGAAGCTTGTCTCCTGAAATCTTGCATCAAAGATCCCATTTTTCATAACAATTTCTATGTAAAATGCAATGATTCTAAATATTATGATATGTGTTATTTATATATATGTGTGTACACATATTGAAATGTGAAGAAGATAGGTAGTCCAGATGAGGTAGGCAATATAACTACTCCATTAGCATAATGAGAATTCAACCACTCTATAAAGTGGATTTGATAATTTTTTAATCCACATTTGACCATAGAAATAACAGAAAACTGGCAATTTTAAGGGCAAAATTCCATTAGGTCGCCAATTATTTATTTAATTAAATTGTCCATAAGTGCTTGTTTGTTTATTGATGTGTGTTCTAATCCACAATTAGATTGGTATTGATCTTTGGTGGAGTGTTTGACCATTTTCTTAAATATTGAGTTGGTCAAAGATTTTGGCTCTGGTGAAATTTTTTTGCCCCAAATTATATTTGACATTGAGCTTCCACTTATAATTATAATAAATGTTACATACATTTTACAGCAGGTGGTTGCAATTTGTAAATCATGTGTGTTCGAATCCTTGGGAGCAAAAAAGAAATTATTCCTTTGATATATATGGATCTAACATCAAACTTGACCATTTAGATACATCATTCACTTAACATGATTGTAATCAAGATGGGTCCAATACTTGTACAAATTACTCGAACATGAAGATGTTACTCTGTTATCCAAAAAAACAAAAAAAAACAAAAAAAAAAATTGAAGGGTGAAATAAAGAGATTGTTAATGGAATTTGTCCATTTGTTAAAAAAAAAAAACATCATATCTATTAAAAATTAGGCAAAAACTTTTATCCACAAAGTGACCCGATCTGGTCCAAATCCATCAGAGTGCGCCTCCACATGCCGCCACGCGCTTGGGTGGATGCTCCCAAACCCACCAAAAACTGCTCTTAGGTGGTCTTTTTTATGTTATATTAATCATACATTTATATTATGTTATTTATACATTTATATATTAAAAGCTGCTCTCAGGTGGTCTCCTTTATGTTATGTTAATCAAACATTTATATTATATTAGTTACACCTTTATATATTACAAATAGATATAATATGAGACCATTTGCAAAGATTGGCAGTTGTATAATAAATTTTTTAAATTTGAATATTTTAATACAAAAGGGATCTTAATTTAACATGATTTTTATAAATTATCCTTTTATTGTATTTGCAAGAACTTCAATATTTACACACAAATTAAATGGTGTTCATCGCACTTAGAAGTAGTGTCAACCAACTATTTTTAAAATTATAAATTGTTAGTGTTTTCAAAAACAAAGATAAGTCTTTTTAAAATTATTTTTGCAAGAACGAGATGAAACGTTTGTTTGTTTGAAATCACATAAGCTATTAACCTTTAAAAAAAACCATTGATCATGCTAAACTCCGTAAACATTAACTACACTATTCCATTACTTACAAAAATATATATCAATTGCATATTACATAGAATGGATTCAAAAGGGTTCGATAAAAACCACAACCCAAGTTTGTTAAAGTATTATTTGCTAAAAAATATTTTTGATTATCCTAAGACATTTCTTTATATAAAGGGTTGATTTCAATTTACTACTTAAACAATGAACATTTTTTTCAGTAGGTGTCTAAACTTAATTTTTTTTGTTGATCACTATCCAATTTCCTAAGAATTTTCCAACAACACCCTAAATCCTAATTTCCTTCATTTTTTCAGAAAAAACTTAACATGTGAGACACACGTGATATTTTATAAGGGTAATTCTGTCTATTAAAAAAAATCTTTTTCCTTTAGCAAATGACAAATGGGTAGCCTATTTTGAATTAGGCATCACTTATGACCCACAACCCTAATTCCAAATGTACAAAGAACATACCCTATGCCCCAAATTCAATCACCCACTAGAAAATTCCCCAAAATCAATCAAATAGATCGAAGAAGTAGTCACTCACCCTAGTTGAATCCTATTTTTGTTTAAATGGGATGGCGTATAAGTTTTTAGGAGGTCAACGAATATCCCACCAGGATTGATGTGCCCATTTTACGATAAATATTTCATATCTATTTAGATTTTTTGAATGTTGTGTGTGTTTTCTAACCTCGGATGATCGGGTGAATTGTGACCTCGTAGGATCGTGTCGGGTGAGCAAGAGCCACTTCATCACAATACTTACTTATGGGTTAACAGGTCACACTTTGCGAAGTATCCTACAAACAGACTCCTGAGAGCCAAAAGTATTAAAGGAATGGCCCTAGGAATGGTGTGTGAGATTTCCCCCACACTGAACAATTTATTTTTTCATGTTTTTTAGGGTTTAATGAGGTTGTGGTCTTGAGAGTTTCTTTTCCATTGTATTTACTCAAAAATAAAGGTTGTGGTCTTAGTATATATACTGTAATGTCATGTTTATTGTTTGTTTTTGGTTCCAATTTAGTTACTGTTTAATATTTTTGATTTAGGGTTTTATATTGCAGTAAACTAATTTTTTGTAGTTTTTTTTTCCATGATTAGGTCCTACACCAAAGATGTTTATTATAAGAATGCATTACTTTGGAATTTTTCTGAAATATGTAGAAAAAACTTGTTATATGGAAGGCGACATTATTCATATTGACTTTTGTAATCCTGATGAAATATCCATGATTGAGTTAAAAGAAATGGCCATTGAAATAGGGGTGTCTGAATTTGTGAGAATGTATTGGAGAAGGGGAGGGATAAATGATTGTAATGATTTAATTTCCATGGAGATAGATATTGATGCCATGAGGTTGGTAAAGTTTATTGATGAAAATAGAATGGTTGGGCTGTTTGTTGATCATGAGAACTATAATGATGAGAATCTAAACTTTGTGCATGATAATGAAGATATATCTAATGAAGTTGGTGATGGTTATGTAGATTGTAGTGAGTCTGTTAGAAATTTCAATTTAGTTGATCCTACTTTGAGTAGTGATGATAGTGATGATGTGCAGTCAATTGGATCAAATTCTAAGTTGTTTGAAATGTTTGTTGATGATGAATTTGAATTGTTTGATGATGATGCAATATTTGATGAAAATATTGATGAAGAAGTTAAATGAGGAGGGTTAAATGAGAAGAACACTGATATTACTCCGGATTAATGTTCTTCTTCTTCTCGATCTAAAAACTCAAAACCTCGGATCCAAAACCTGCAAAACAGACACCGGGAGGGGTTCCCGGCGATGGGACTCCGACGCTCAAGTCAATCAGATTGCTCAAAAAGATCTCTCAAACTATATTAGTATATATATGTATTGAATTGTGTGTGTAAAAGTGAACGTAACAAGGGTTATATATACTCTCTGATTTAATTGTAGTTGGAATAGGAGTCCCAGTTGTAGTTGAAATAGGAGTTCTCCGAAAATCAGGGATTAGCTCGTGATTACCTTAAAAATAAGGGATGTAGATAACTGACTCGCGGGAATAGCAGTCAGTTGAGGTCAGCTCGTTCTTAGGTCAGTTCGTTCTTCTCTTATTATTTAGCTCGTCGTTATGCTTCGGACTAACACAATTCGTAAGATATATTGCGTACTTAGTTCGCGTCTCAAGGTAGTTTCCATATAATAATTGTGGCTAGTTCGATTTCAGGGTAAAAACCCGGTCCAATTTAGTTCGACCACATCAAACACAACCATCGTTATCCCTAGTTCTAGAAAAGTTGATAAAGGCAATCTAAAACTTTCTCACAATCAAAAGCATTGCTGAAATATGAAGAGTTTAGCTTGGGACAATGCTTTGAAAACTGCACTAAGTTTAGGAAAAATGTCAGATATTATTCTATACAAAATGGAAGGGATGTGAAGTTTACAATTAATCAGACTAAGAAAAGTTAGCTAAAATGTAAGCATCCTTCTTATCTTTGGAGTAAGTTTCATACTAAACTCATTTACAATATTTGTTTTATCAAATATTGATAGGGTAGGAAGAGAAAGAGTCCTCTAACAACAACTACTAGCGAAGAGCATGTAGGATTGGACATTCCTGCAAGTATGAATGAGGAAACCAATCAATCAAGAAGAGTAAGTCTTACACTTCATTAATTTACAATATTTTGATTAAGAACTCTCTTAACATATTATACATTTTAACAGACAAAAAGTGTTTCCAACACCCCTCCAAGAGTTTTAAAGAGCTGTATAATCAACTCACCAGCAAAGAATACCTAAAAATCTTCCACTATTGATGCACCCACTAAGAAGACAATTGTCCAAAAAGAGCCTAAATAAGCTAAAACACCAAGTAGAGCTGCAATAAATAAAGCTGTTGCAGAAGTCCATAAAAAGAATACACAAGAATCTACCATTGTTGGTGCAACCACTAAGCAAACAATTGTCCAGAAAGAGACTAAAAAGACATTAATTAGGCCATGGGTACCTCCAAGTAGTGGCAATTGTTGACATCAGAATTTGTATATTGATTAATTCATAGTCTAACACTCAATTTACGTAAATTAGGATCAAAGCAAAGCAAATCGGATTAAAAAATGGATTAAAATGATGTGTTTAAGTGCAGAAAACATTGGCCCGGGGCCTATTCGGACAAATTAGCTCGGCTGATCCTGGTCGGTTTATAGTGGTCGGTCAGGATTGTATGTAATTTATGTTAGAGAAATTAGCTTTCTAGTACTTGAATACAAAAGTGTTGGAACCCTTTACAAGATAAAAATATTACTATTTATAGGTTAAGAAGGACACAAGTAGTGAATATCATGCCCACTAAACCTTTGATTTTCGCCTACTTTTGAAGGAGTGGGCGGTTAGAACTACCCACGATTCCCTATATACAGGGCAAATCCTGCTTGGTAACATATCACACACCCTGGCCGGCTCGGCAATGTCTGTTACCCACTATGGAAACAGTCATGGCCGACTCCCTTTGGTCATCTGAGTGCACCGAGTTATTTGAATCGGACTCTTGTAGGCCATATCTGCAGACTGGTCAGGTTAAATGTTCAGTTCTAACTCGGGTCGGGGGATCCAACAGCAGTGACATTACAAGTGATGTCATGTTATCCAACACAACAAGAGAAAGTGTTAAAAAGGCTTCTGTTAGTGAATCAGACTTCAAGTTGTAGATAGATGTAGTAGTTTCTGCATCATATGTACAAAGTGTTTTGTCATTTCTTTTGTGGTTGTAATGGTGAGGTCTATGAACCTCCTGTCATGCATTGAATAGTGCTTTTGTAATGTGCTTAAGATATATTTTGATGGTTTGCAAGCAATTTATATTTTTTTATTGTACTGATTAGTCATTTTTAATGTAGTTGAATTATTTAAATCTTATATACCACATCTCAATACATAGTGCAATGATAGAAAAGTGTATGTTTGTCTCCTTTGCTTGCTCTGTAGTTTCTATATAAGTGATAGCTGCTTTGTATGCTATGTCGAGAAAAGGAACACTTTTGAAACAGGAAAGCTTCTGATAGTGATAACATTGTCTAATTGCTAATCAAATCTATAATTTTTTCATTCCATGAAGTTTACACGAGTAGTATTTATATTTATCTCTCCCTAAAGTATGTGTAATAATACAGTAAAAAAATAACAAATAAATTTTGGTTGATAATACAACAATCTTTAACAAAAAAATCACCTGCATGTCTTGAACTAGAAGAAATACGTACTACAAGAAAACTGTCCGATAGTGACGGATTTTAGTGATGGAAATATTCTGTCACAAATTTGTTACGGAATAGTGACAGAAAAGATTTTGTGACGGAATAATCCATCACTACATGAATTCCTATTTTAAAAAAAATTATAAATTCGGATATTTATCTTTGTGACAGAATAATCCGTCATTACATAAATTCCTATTTTAAAAAAATTATAAAATCGGATATTTATCTTTGTGACGGAATAATCCGTCACTACATGAATTCCTATGTAAAAAAAATTATAAATTCGGATATTTATCTTTGTGACGGAATAATCCGTCACTACATAAATTGCTATTTAAAAAAAATTGTAAATTCGGATATTTGTCTTTGTGACGGAATAATCCGTCACTACATAAATTGCTATTTTAAAAAAATTGTAAATTCGAATATTTATCTTTTTGACGGAGTTTTCCGTCACAATTATGTAGAGACGGATTATTCCGTCACTATAAAAGAAATATTAAAAATACTTATAAAAGAAATACATGTAGAATATTATTACATAAAGCACTAATGGTCTAGTGGTTAAAGTATCACAATAGGTCCTGGGGTTCGAATCCCAAACAATGCATAATATTGGGTGTTAACACATGTCATGCTGACATGGCTGACATGTCATCATCATCATGACTACTCAACCAACAAGTAAGACCTGGCCAAATCTACAAAAAATACAAAAAATTAGTGACCATCATCATGACTACTCAACCAACAAGTAAGACCAAATCTACAAAAAATTAGTGACTGATAATTTTCCGTCACTACTCAACCAACAAACCAACAAGTAAGACAAATTTAATTTCCGTCACTACTAAATCTAAGTAAGACCAAATCTACAAAATTAGTAACTGATTACTCAACCAACAAACCAACAAGTAAGACAAATTTAATTTCCGTCACTACCAAATCTAAGTCACTACTCAACCAACAAGTAAGACCAAATGTACAAAATTAGTGACTGATAATTTCCATCACTACTCAACCAACAAACCAACAAGTAAGACAAACAACAAATAAGACAAATTTAATTTCCGTCACTACCAAACCTAAGTAAGACCAAATCTACAAAATTAGTGACTGATTACTCAACTAACAAACCGACAAGTAAGACAAATTTAATTTCCGTATGATTTTAATGACGGAATTTCTAATTTCCGCACTACTCAACCAACAAAATCTAAGTAAGACCAAATCTACAAAATTAGTGACTGATTACTCAACCAACAAACCAACAAGTAAGACAAATTTAATTTCCGTCACTATCAAATCTAAGTAAGTACTCAACCAACAAGTAAGACAAATTTAATTTCCGTATGATTTTAATGATGGAATTTCTAATTTCCGTCACTACTCAACCAACAAACCAACAAGTAAGACAAATTTAATTTCCGTCACTACCAAATCTAAGTCACTACTCAACCAACAAGTAAGACAAATTTAATTTTGAACATTCTTTCTTTGTGTAAAGAGTAGTCATCTTGTCAAAAATCTCCAACAACTGTTCATTCCTATGTGCCCTCAAGTTTTGTTTGAGATGATACCAACATACACCGTGTATTGCTGTTGGAAAAACACTTTTCACAGCTTTTTGAATGCTTCTGTGCCGGTCTGAAATGAAAATCAAACCTTCTGGAGGTGGGGTCCCAACCACATCACGAAATTCTTTAAGAAACCATGACCAAGCATTATCATTCTCTCCATCCCCAATTCCAAAGGCTAGAGGATATATTTGTTCATTACCATCCAATGTTGAAGCAACAAACATAGTTCCTTTCATCCTTCCTTTCAAGAAAGTTGCATCGATCACAACAACAGGCCTAGCATAACGTTGAAATCCATTAATAGATGGACCAAGTGCCATGAATAAATACTCAAACCTGTTTGAATCATCAGTTCGCAAACTCACAATTGATCCAGGATTCTCTTTTTTAAGCATGTATAAATATGATGGGAGAAGTTGATATGATGTTTCTGCATCTCCAAGAATGTTCCGTTGTGCTAGTTCTTTGGCTCTCCAAGCTTTAGTGTATAAAATATCAACCCCATAATTTCTTTTAAGATCTTTCATAAGATCACATGGACGAATCAACCTTCCATTATCCAAAACAGATGGTCCTATGAGTTCAGCAATAATCTTACTCTGAACCTGACGACCTTCAGAACTAGCAACATCCAACTGACATGTTCTTTCACAAATTTCTTAACTTTCCAATAACCTAATCCGCTGATGCCATCTGCCTTTAATTCAAATTTACAATCTTTAACTTTACAACGTGCAACATAACGGGTTGTGGATGATCTTTGCACACGAAATTCAAATTTCTCTTTCAATGCATACATCCCCAAACTCATAATTAAGTCATTCTTACTCATGAACAACGCACCAACATGTAAATCATGATTTGTACTTGAAGATCGAACTGTGGTAATTTCTGACAATGAGTAGTTTGAGAAGTCTGGAAATGTTAAAGACAACTGTTTTGAGTCTTTTTCACCATAACAATTATCTTCAACATCATTTACCTCTTCAATCTGGTGATCATTTATCTCTTCGATATGATCATGGATAATTACCTCAAAATTATCCTCTGGATGTTGTTCGGTCTCTATCTCAGGACCATCCTTCTCAACATCAATCCATCTATCATTCAGTGGGAACAAATCACCATCTGAGTTATCTTCACTGGTCTGCTCTATATGTTGCCCATCTAGTCCCTCGTTACTAGAAGGAATTGATTTCTCTTGTAAATCATGCGAACATGCTTCTACAGTCTTTTCTACCGTCTGCTCATTAACCCTCGTACATCTCATTCTTTTATCAATCATGAATGATGGCTGATGAATATCGGTTGCAACCGGATCTAGACTATTTTGCTGATTTAATAACTGGACAAAACTTTGATTCATTGGAAGAAGTGCATTACTCTGTTGACCCAAGTATGTAGATTGAAAAGTTGCATGATTCGAATGAGGATTTTGGTAAGAAAGTGGTGGGTAAAATGATTGAGCTTGAAAGCCAAATGTTGGGTAAACTACTGGTGGAGCAAACGACTGAATTGAATGATGTTGATCCATACTTACAAAAATATTAACCTCTTCATCATCAGGGTTTATACTCAACAAATGCTTCCACTCTCTTTCACTTGTAATTGGAAATCTAACATTTTTTCCTCTTTTTGTTGCAATAAGACTACGTAACTCGAACTTGAAGTTATCTGACTCTTTCTTTGCAATTAGTCCACCAACCAAATTTTCTAAGTCATCATAAGTGAAATTTGATGACAATATGATATAATCTGACACACCACCTTTATATTCATCTCCTTCCCAATAACCACATGTCCAGATAATCATACCCCTATTATCCATCCCTGCAAATAATCAAATAATGAATGAGAAATAATATCACCAAATGAAAAAACAACTCGGATACATAATAAAGCTCGTACCAATATATAGTTTAGCTCGCACCAACATATACTTAAGTCTATACCAACAAATATTTAGTTTATACCAGCTTTTAATTAATTCATACGATCATATAATTAAGCTTGTACCAACATATAGTTTAGCTCGTACCATGATACAATTAAGTTTGTACCAACCCTAAACCATTGTATACTTCACCTCGTATCACCATATAATAAAGCTCGTACCAATCTTAAATTTAGCATGTACCATCATATAATTAACCCCGTACCAACGTACAATTTATCTCGTACCATCATACAATTAAGCTTGTACCAATCTATAGTTCACCCCGTACCACCATAAAATTAAACACGTACCACTATATAATTAAGCACGTACCGATCTTATGTTTAGCCCATACTACTATATAATTAAGCATATACAAATAATTAATTTAACCCGTACCACCATATAATTAAACCCGTACCAACCACCAATTCACTCCAAACACCATGAAATTAAGTCTATACGACCGTATAATTTAGCTCGTACCAAGATACACTTCACCTCGTACCACCATGAAATTAAATTCGTATCAATATATACTTCAACTCATACTAAAAATTAACAATTAGTACCAACAAATACTTACTAACTAATATTTCAGTTCCTACCAACCTTAAATCATTAATTTATGAGTATCTCGTAGTATTATATTTTAGCTCGTACCACTATGTAATGATCCGTACCAAATTATTAAAATTATCATGAAAACCCGTACCACAAAAAACCCTAACTTTATTTGAGCAATGAACATTTAAATAAAAGAATGAATTGAATGAAATTGTACCTTCAATTTTTTAGATGAAGTAATAAATGGAAGATGAATGGAGTATAAAATTGGTCCCACTGCATTAAAATAAGAAAAAAATACAAAACAAAGTTGGTCAGAATTGAATTGAAGATTAGTAATGAATCTTGTGAAAATTAAAGTTTCTATCCACGTCGATCAAGAATAACAGCCGCCATAAGAGAAAAAAAACAAAAACAAGCCGCCAAATGAAAAATGCTCTTAAATTAAATGAGAGAAATTTCACAGATCAAGACTTACAATTGTTGTATTGTTAAATGATCTCGATTCCCTAATTGCCGATAAACTCTTTAATTTGCAGATCAAGATGTGAGAAAAATATGATTAAGATGTGAGAAAAATATTGCCAATCAAGACGTAAATTCCAGAGATCAATATTGTGTTTTGTTAAATGAGAGATTAGATGTGAGAATAATTAAAAATAAAATAAAAATAATAATCTCAAGGGTATAATGGGGTAAAAAAGATTTATCTTGGCTAAAAAAAAACAGTTTATAAAATCTTAACAAAAAAGAATATTTTTAAATACAAGTGGTTACAAATGGGGGTTTCCACTATTTTTATTATCTTTTTTAGTGAAGTTGTAAAACATATATATTTTAACTATATATTATATTCAAATTGAACTATAATCAAAATCTATACAATAATAAGACATAAAATACAATAAATTTAGAATTTTGATGGTCTAAATATTGAAAATCGATGAGGATGATAAACGTAGTGAAGTTGGAGGCAATGGTATAGACATAGTAGACTGAATTGAAAGGAAATATTAAAAGAGAATATGAGATAACGTATAATCAAACAACATTAATTAGCAGCACTATCTTTTTGTTTTGTGTTTCTGGTGTAGTTGGGTTCAACCACAATTAGTAGAAAGACTAAAGATCTTGATTCTTCTGTTGACAAACGCATAACGTACACATTTTTGGTGGGGTTTTTACTGAATTTGAGCATCTGTTTTACCTCAAGGCATTTTATTTTGTGGAACTATGGCTTTGAGCTTAGTTCGATCGTAGAGTATTTTCCTATAGATTATATGTCTTTGAGTTTTGACGGCTAGCATCTGCTCTTCATGTTGAAATCTCATTAAATCAAGTTTTGCTATATTGTTGGTGTATAATAATATTATAATGGAATGTTCTGGTTGTTTCCATCATTTGATCTTGCTGCTATATTGTTTATCCATATCCTTACTCAAAACTAAGCAATAAAGTGTTTTCATATGAGGTGTATGTTCATAGACTATCTTGATTGTTTTAGTAAATATCTTATTTAACTGCTCTCAGGAGCCTAGCAGTATGGAGAAAATCATGGAAATTGATGATCATATAGGGTGTGCCATGAATGGCTTAATTGCTAATGCCCGCACAGTGGTCGAACATGCATGAGTTGAAACTTAGGTACTCATCATCATTTATAGTTCTTTTCCATCTATTCATCTGAATTTGATTTCTTAGTTGCTGATGTGAGTCCTTTGCTTTGTCTAGAATCATAGGTTCTCATAAATGAAGTGAGATTGCTCATTGTTTGCTTCTACTACTAATCATAGGATATATATTCTACTAGAATGGAGAAAAGTCATAGTTATTTGGATTATTGAGAAATATATATTCTTTCAAGAGTTTTAGTGCATGAAAAGAGCCCGACTTCATATTATTGTGACAATTATTCTACTGTTATACTTAAAAAAAAAAAAATCCTATTTTACATGAATATTTAATTGTTCTTAAATTAAGTTCAAGAAGTCTGCAAGTTTTTCTGATCCTCCTGGCATTGGCTATATGCATGACTAAAATTTTTTATGCAAATTTCTGTTGGAAAACTGTGGAAGCAAGTTAACTAATTGGAGGTAATGGTATGCTTAATTGGTAGTAATATAAAAGAAAAAAGTAGGTGTAAATTTGATACGAAAAGGCTTCAAACACTGCTTTATTTTCTTCAACAAAATTAAAGTACACAAAAAAAAAAAAAAAAAAAAGCTAATCTTATAAGAGTATATGAGAAAAGGTATAATCTTAAAAACCAAACAACATTAATTAGCAGCACTATCTTCTCCTTACCTGATTCCTTGCAATTCGTCTTCCATGTCTTCTTCTTCTCCTGAATATGTTTTCAAGAATCTCATCAATCTTGTGAAAGTAGATATCCCTGAAACTGATGCAGCCAAACAACACCCACACAAAGCTTCCTAATCCCACCACATATCCTAACACCACTGACACATATTCCCATTCAATCTCCATCGTCTTTTCCTCCAATTCCACACTTCCCGGTTCTCTACTCTTCCTGCAACTTATGTTTATAGGCTCACCACATAGCCCTTTATTTCCTTTGAAGGAATCCCACGAAAATGTTTGAAGTTGAGCTCCCGTTGGGATCTCTCCTACCAGCTTGTTATAGGACACATTCAACACTGAGAGAAATGTAAGTTTCCCAAGCTCCGTCGGTATCGCTCCTGTTAGCTCGTTTGCAGACAGGTCCAGTGATCCAAGCTTCCTCAACTTACCCAACGATTTTTGAATTGCTCCACTGAAAGCATTGTGGGATAAGTTGAGAAGATAAAGTGAGGTGAGATCTCCAATTGCTTCTGGTATCTCTCCTTTGAAATTATTGAAAGAGAAATCAATG
Organism: Scutellaria barbata; assembly: GCA_028654395.1. NCBI lineage: Eukaryota > Viridiplantae > Streptophyta > Magnoliopsida > Lamiales > Lamiaceae > Scutellaria > Scutellaria barbata. Next base: position 4,769,681 of record CM053649.1, on the reverse strand, counting down.
GATGTGAAGTCTGGCCAAATCTTGACAAGTTTCAACTCTAGCCCTTTGATTGTTAATGTCACCTCATTTTGGTAGTAAGAGCTTTTTAGAAGCTTAAAGTCCGGATGGTTGTGCCCCAATTGTGAATCAGTGACTGCCATCATTCCTCTCCAACTTGAGAAGCTTTTAGGATGCAGAGTGCCACTGAAATTATTGGAAGCTATGTCGATGATCTGAAGATTTGGAAAGCTATTGTGGCATCCCACCTCTCCGTAGAATCTATTGGAGCGCAACACAAGAATGCGCAAACTTGATGACAACATGCATGGGAATGTATCATTGATATTGTAGTTTCCCACATTCATAACCAACAACCCTCTGCAACTTGCAAGAGACAATGGAATATCTCCTGTTAAATTGTTGTCACTAAGTTCCAATGTTGTGAGGCTACAACTGACAGAAAACTTATTTGGGATGCCACCACTGATATTGTTTCTCCCCAGATTCAACACTTGGAGACGCTTCATGTTCGACTCCAGTAGGCAAGGAGGTATAGTACCAGTCAATTTGTTGAGAGACAAGTCAAGAACTTGAAGATCGACAGAATTGCAAAGGGAAGGAGGAATTGATCCACTTATACTATTATTTTTAAGAGAGAAGAATTGGAGAGAGGATGTGAAGTTTCCTATGTTAGGGGGAATGGAGTTGACAAAGTTATTATTAGAATAATCAACATAATAAGCTTGTTGAGGGAGCGGGGGCAACTCACCTTGGAGATTGTTTGAGTGTAAGTCTAGAATCCATAAAGAATCAGGAATCTTGTAAGGCTTTTGCAGATCCACAAGGAGATTAGCAGAAAGGTTCAACTGAGAAAGTGTTCCATTTCCAATTTCCCAAATCCAGCTAGGAATTTCCCCTGCAATCCGGTTGTTTGAGAGGTCCAAAAAATCGAAGGTTTGGGATTGTTTTATAAAATCTGGTTGTTTTCCAAGGCCACTAAATTGGTTGTTGGAAAGGCGGAGTATCACTATGCTTTCAAGTCGGAAGAAAGACTCGGGAATAGGTCCCTCTAATTGATTACTGCTCAAATCTAGCGATAAGATCGAGAAATTCAGAGTTGGAAATTCATGGAGTCTGCCACTAAATTGGTTGTTGGAAAGATTAAGCGACTGCAGCGAAGGGAGACCAAAGAGAGATTGGGGAATGCTGCCACTCAGTGAATTGCTTGTTAAATCTAAATGCACAAGGTTTGAAAGTGGACGGGAAAACATTAAAGAATTTGAGCCAAACAAGTTATTTGGTAAATCCAGAGAACCTTGCAGAGAGCAGTTTTTGAGACTCAAGATAGTCAAACTCGAGAAATTAAAGTTTGGAACTACTGTCGACAAATTGTTTCCATCAAGTTGAAGAATAGTAAGGGAATGAAATTGTAAAAGAGATGGATCGGGAGGACTTGACAGACCACAATTCTTCAAACTCAAGTTCCTTAAGTTTGGTAAAGATGAAGATATAATGTTATACCACTCAATCTTGTCAGTAGAAATGTCAACACCACCAAGATAGAGTTGTTTGAGTCCCGTTAGATTCCGTAGCACCATTCCCAAATCAGGGTACTCTAGTTTTAATGCCTGCACATCATCAGACAAATCAAGACTAACCAATCTCGTCAAGAGTGAAAGTTCAATTGGTATCTGCCCACCAAAACCAGCATCTGACAAATCCAAGTGTGTCAAATATGTGAGATTGCCAATCCCTCTCGGAATCTGATTTCCGTTAAAGCTATTCCATGCCAAGTTCAGCTTCTTCAGGTGCCTAAGTCTAAAAAGACTGGATGAACTCTCAAGTCCACCATAAATGTACTCGTTTTCGAGCTGCAAACTGATGATATTGCCGACACCATCGCATTCCAAGCCTTCCCAACTGCAACAGTTGTCTGTCTGATTCCACCGCACCAATTTCCGTGAATTAGATGAATTGAATTTCAATTCATTTTTGAAGTCAAGTAACAAAGTTTTCTGATCATGCATACATTGTTTGTATGCATGACTGAAATTTGTAGGGCAAATTAGAAGCAGAGAGATGAAGAAAAATAGTGGAACCAAATAGGCATTTTGAAGAGGATGATTCCACAGAAACAAGAGGCAATACTATGTGCCTTTATATTGACTTTAAGTCTTCTTTCCAACACATTAATTTGAAGATTCAACAACTCAACTTGATTACATGATAACATTTTTGTGGCTCCTGCTATTTTCCCAATCAGTTTCAGAATGCATAATTAAATTTTAAATTCACTCTAATGAATTTTTACTATTAAAAAATTGGCATATTAGAGACGTGGCTAAATACTGACAAAATAGAAATATATATAACATTAATGATAAAAATTACATAAATTTTATAACAATATTAGCATGTATCCGATTATTAATGTAATAGCCAGGGGGTGAGTAGTGCGGTTTTAACGATTTTTCCCTTAATTTCAATCCAAATTGTTATGTGCGGTGTGGTTTTCATATAAAGATTGAATTTGTAGTTTTAAACGATTGGGTTTGGTTCGGTGTGGTTTTTGCGGTTTTTAACTTAATTTTGTTTCATAGCAACGATAGCTTTAATGTCTTGTGATATATTAATTTTTTTAAAATAAATATTATTATATCATATTACCTATATATATATATATAAATGTAAAATGTGTCTTCAAATTTATATTATATAATAAACTAATTAAAAAGTTGAGGAGTAAACTAGTAATTGAATAATAATTATTAACTTAATAAAATATGATTTCAAATACTCACATGAGGTTATTTAATTGTGAATTGATTATTTGTCTTTTAATAATTAGCATCAAATAGTTTCTAAATTGTATATTAAAAATGATTTAACCTAAAACTAATAATATATTTCTTTAATTATATTAATAATAGATCAAAAGTTTTAGTGAGAGAGTTCATGGCCATTGCACACATTAAAATATAGACATAAAAAACAAATTATATATACAATACAATAAAAATATAACTCAAAATATAAAATATAATATTGCAGGTCTAACTATATATATATATATATATATATATATATATATATATATATATATATATATATATATATATTGGTTTGGTGTGGTGTGATTTCAATCAAAAATTATAACCAAACCATATAGAGTGGTGCAATTTTGGTTAACGTTTTGAGTTGCGATTTTTTTAGAAATTTAGCAAAAACTGTTTGGTATGATGTGGTCGATTGGTGCGGTGTTTTTCAGTTTGTATGATCACCCCTAGTAATAGCAATCAAATATTAAAAAGATTGACATTGTTTAGTATCACTTATACGTTATTCGATTACGTCTTTCTATATGTACTTGTAATCTCCTATTATCATTTTATCACCTAACTAATTGTCATTTTCATGCACTAAAACTCTTGAATGAATATATATTTCTCAATAAACAAAATAAATATATATCTTTAAGAAGATTATTGTTATAATGTTCCAGATTCATTGTGTATTTAATTCAAGTATAGTGAAACCTTGATAAATGAATGTTCGATAAACGAATAACATCAACAAATGAATAATTTTCTTCGGTCCCGACTTGGGCCAATGAAGTAAATGAATGTTCGATAAACAAATAACCTCGCTAAATGAATATTTTTTTATAATCCCAAGGATATTCATTTATAGAAGTTTTACTGTAGGAGTTTGGTCATACACTAAAATTAAGAAAATTAATAAATTAAGAAAATGAATAAATTTAATTTTTGTGCTGATAACGCGAAGTAAAATATATTGTCATAAATATCATATTCTACGTAGATCGATCGATCAATCAACAATAAGAACAATAACAACAACAACAATAATAATAATAATAATAATAATAATAATAATAATAATAATAATAATAATAATAATAATAATAATAATAATAAATAACACAAGATCAATGAGAAGATAATTGTATTCAACCATTATCTTATTCATTCATTTAAATAATATATATATATATATAGAGAGAGGAAGATGAACTTCAAAAGTCATAAGAAATAAATAAAGAATTTAATAAATAATGCCTAACATTATTATATTATTTACAACTGATGTCATATTTAATTTTGTCTTGAAATACATATCAAAGCAATTAATTTACCCATCTAAAAGCCCCTTTAGCCACAATTGAGACAGTCCACACCCTTAATATTTATATTATATTTTTGGTACTCAAAGTATACCTTGATTTCAATTTAATACCCCGATTTTCGTGAGTTTCAATTTTAGTACCTAACGTTTCTAAATATTTTAATTTCAATATCTTTCATTAGGGTTCCGTCCAAGTTGGACGAAACTTAACTAACCTAACAAAATTGGACGCAAAATCGTTTTATTTCCCCCACAAAATTGATTCGCAACACTAATCGCCTCAAATTGATTCTACAACCCTAATTTTTTCCAAATCCACTAACCCTAATAGCTCTTCAATCCAACTTCAAATCTAACAAACCACGTCTACGGGAATAAGAGTTGATGGCAAGACAGAAAGATGACACCTTTGTTCCCCAATATGGTAAGTTATTTCTTTAAGTACTTCAGCTCAGCTAGCTATGTATAGAACATATTCATGCTTAGGTAATAATTTTTCGGGTTGTGTTATGTCTGCAGATGATGATAATGAGTCCACATTGTTTACTTTGAAAATCTTTCATGGTAGTGTAATGGTGAATAAACCTGTTAGGTCTTATCAAGGGGGTAGAGTAGATTACTTCGACTATGTTGATGGGGAAATGTTTGGACTGTTAGAGTTAAAAGAATTTGCAACTGAATTAGGATACGATTCACAAAATATATTGTTTTGGCATCAATTTGGGCAAAGTTTAGAGAGGGCTGGGAGGATTATTGAAACTGATGTTGAAGCCTATCAAATTATCAAGTATATCCCTAAGGATAGAGTGGTATTAATATATTTAGAGCATTCATTCCTAATATGTGTGATATGTTGACAAACAATATGTGTGAGAGTTTTAACTCATTCATTCTGCCAGCAAGAGACAAACCAATCATTACCATGTTGGAGACAATAAGAAACTTACGCATGGCTCGATTGCAAGTTAGTAGGGATCAAGCAAGGAAATGGGATAAAGGGATTTGTCCTAGAATCAAAAAGGTGTTGCAAAAAAACATGAAGCAAGCAGCTGAATGCATTCCTATGAAATCAGATGACTGGCATTTCCAGATCATAGGACCATTTGACCAGCACACGGTGAACTTGGAACAGAGGATATGTAGTTGTAGAAGATGGGATTTAACTGGCATCCCATGTAAACATGGTATTTCTGTAAGTTGGTGTAGAAATGATGATTCAGAGTCTTATAGACAACCACATTACAGTGTTGATACTTACTTGAGAGCATATGCACACCCTATCATGGGCATCAATGGTCCAGAATTGTGATCACGGAGTGAGTTGCCACCACCTTTGCCTCCAAAATATGAGAAGAAGCCCGGTAGACCAAAGAAGATGAGGAGAAGAGGACCTAATGAGCCACCTGCATCATCCAGTAACCCAACCAAACTAAAGAAGGGAGGAAGATCAGTGAATTGCAGAAAATGTGGAATTTCAAGCCATAATTCCAGGACTTGCACCACTCAGACACATGAAGAGAATGAGACTATGGAGACCAATGAAGTAGCAATTGGAGAACAGCTTAATGCAGAGGCTGTTGAAGTACCAGTTGGAGCATCTCAACCATTTTCTGAGTTTGAAAGTAGCCAACCTCCACTGGACTTCAATTTGTCAACAACTAGTTGCTCTCCACTGCAAGCCAATCCTTCAACAGCTAACCAACCTCTACAAAAAGCAAGAAAAATGTCTGTAAGACCTTATGTTGTTATTTATAGTTAGTTAATTAACTTGATCACCAAAATTTATCTTTTCACCCTATCAGGTTAAAAGGAGTGTCTCATATACTGCTTCTTTAGATGTGAATCCATTGACCCAGACTGGTGTTCATTAATTACCAATGAGTTCAAGTGTGTCTGACACCAACAATCCTAATGTATGTATTATTTAATATGTTCTGCAAATTCTAATATAGTTGACATACTTGAAAAAATCACACTCTATGTCTAAATGAATTCTTAGATGAAGAATACAACAGAATTGAATAAAAGGCAAAAGAATGACAGTCAAGTTCACATTAGTGGAAGTGGCAATGTGAGTCTCTTTATCTCTCTCATTGATTGTTATCTCTCTCATTGATTGTTATGTGTTTCTTTTAGTATATAAATCTTAACATAGTTGGTGTATTTTTTTACTGTGTAGATTTTTAGATCATGAGAAGTAAGTAGTCCAGTGATTGTGAAGGGAGGGGTGAATTACATTACCATGTCCAATCTAAGATCATATATTGGGAAGTCAAATAAAGAAGACTCATCAAAAGGGAAAACAAGTGCAAGTAGCAGTGGGAAAGATTCTGAGATTGCCAAGGAAAAATCTAGCAAGGGAGGTGAATGAGAGATTTGTGTATTGCCAAACTCTATTGGGATTTATTTGAAAAACATCAATTCAGTTTGTTTGTATTGCTTTTAGGACAAAATGCAACTTTGGTTTGTGTTGATTTGGTTTTTGTTGATTTGGTTTAAGAGATTTGCTGTGAACATATTAATGAAATGCAACTTTGGTTTGTGATGATTTGGTTTTTGTTCATTTGGTTTCTAAGATTTGCAGTCTACATATTTGTGTAATGTGCATATTTATGAAATGATATTTAATAACATAAATAACACAAGAATAAGATTTTGATAATGTAAGAATATCAAATTGCATTACATAAAATAGGTGGCAAATACTCAAACTCATTCTTTTTGTCTTCTTTGAGTACTTTACACATCAAAACTGCTACTACACACAACATAAGTGCAGTGACAATAGAGAAACAAATCCACAAAGAATTAAACTTCTTCTTCAGTGCAATATACTTCAAACTTGCAGATTTTTCCTTGCTTCTTGATTTTCTCAACTCTGCTTCCAATTGCTTCTCTTTAACCTTGCATGCATCAATTTCATTTTCCAATCTATCAAATTTTTTGAGGAATAGAGGAATAAGTTCCTTGGACCTTTGACACATCTCAGGATCAAGCCACTAGAAAAATCCACAATATTTGTGTGTCTACATAAACATAAAACAATATGAATGTGACTTGCATTTTTTGAATCAAAATCGAGATTTTATTAATCAGTTCGAAAACTTACCCCATAGTACGGGCATGCCCAATAGCGTCTTCCAGGGCTATCAGGAGTCCACGAGTTCTTCAATGGACGCTCTATCTTACATCCACAATACACCAATTCAGTTTGATGATTTCCGAAAACAGAGGAGCTGGAACTTGGAGATCGAGAGCAATTCCTTCTCATGGTTGTGATATTGAAGAAGGAAATGGAAATTTCTCGAAAACAATGAAATGCGTGAATCTTGCAGAAGATTTTGAAGCTTCCTATGGCGATTAGGGTTGCGAACCAATTTGGGGGGGAAATAAAATGATTTTTCCTTCAATTTTGTTAGGTTAGTTAAGTTTCGTCCAACTTGGACGGAACCCTGATGGAAGGTATTGAAATTAAAATATTTAAAAACTTTAGGTACTAAAATTGAAACTCGCAAAAATTAGGGTATTAAATTGAAATCGGGGTATATTTTGGGTACCAAAAATGTAATTTTCCCTATTTACAACTGATGCCATATTTAATTTTGTCTTGAAATACATATCAAAGCAATTAATTTACCCATCTAAAAGCCCCTTTAGCCACAATTGAGACAGTCCACACCCTTAATATTTATATAAAACTAACAATGTCTCATAATTTTAATTGGTCTCATCTATGTGGATATTAATTGCATATTTTACTAATTATAAATAATAATATTTTTGTTATATAGCTTGTTTTTAGGTTTGATCTCCATTATTCTATTTTTAGATGGAAAGGGCATTTGTTTCTTATATTATTGTTAGTGGAAATATCACTCCAACTCCACGTATCTCCCAATTGAGTTAGATAACTCTCAAATAGCTCAAAATGGAAAGTAATTGTATCATGTCGAAGAAAATAAAAAGTAATAATTATTTGAATTAGGACAAAAGAAATAATAATGAAAATAACAATACTTCTCAAAGTATTGACATGGTTTGCATGTTTAATATATAATTTAGTTGGTTGGTCAGTTTATGAATTTTGGTTGATATTATCAAATTATTATGTATAATGGGTAATGTCTAATTAGTTAATATCTATGATGCACTCCAGTTACATAACATTTACAATTATACTTTGCAGTTAATGTTGATTGACTTATTTAGATCATCGCATTCCACGTCTTCCCAACTGCAACAGTTGCCTGTCTGATTCCACCACACCAATTTTTGTGAATTTGATAAATTGAATTTCAATTTATTTTTAAAGTGAAATAACAAAGTTTTCTGATCAGGTGTGTATTAACTGAAATTTGTAGAGCAAATTAGAAGCAGAGAGAAAAAGACAAATAAGGAAGTTGACTTCAAGTCTTTTTGATCTCAATGTTGTATATATACACCTTTGAAAATTCTAACAAGTGAACTTACATAATAACGTTTTGGATAAATTTCAGATTTGGTACCCGAAAGTAGGCTATATTTCAGATCGAGTCCACTAAAGTAGGTCGTCTCTAATTTGGTCCCCGAGTTATTTAAAATACATCAAAAGTAGTACCCGCCATTAAGGGTTCCGTCTACACTAACGGAGATCAACCGCCTTAAACGATTTGGTGCGAAAATCAGATTGGAAGCCCTAATTTTTTTCCCCAAATCCGCGCAGCCCTAAATTGCAGCTTTCTTTTCACTAATTTTCCTCAGAATCGACAAAAAATCGATCATCACTAAAAGCTCACAACTTCCCAACCCTTCAAATGTCCCAAAACAGCGTTTCTTCGTTAAATTCAAGTTGGTGTTCTTCAAAGGGCCTTCAATCACAGCAACATTGTAAATGTGGATTTGAGTTGCCCTTGAAAACATCTTGGTCGAAAGATAATCCAGGGAGAAGATATTGGTGTTGCCCAAATTATGGGGTAAGGTTTATTATCAGTGTTTTAAGCGTGAATGAAACTGATTTTCCCAATTTTTATGGCTGAAACTGAATGTGATTTTTGTATGTGGCAATGCAGAAAATAGGGTATTGTGGATGTTGGTCCCAAGTGGTGTCCGAGGTTCAGAGGGGGGGTGAATGAACCTTGGTCGATTTTTCAGAATCTTTAAAACAACCGTTCTGCACTGCAAGTTACTTGAGCTTGCAGCGATAGATGGTTACTGCTTGCACCGCTAGAATGCAGTGCTGCACGCTGTAACCTGGAGTTTTGTACGCAACGGAAATATACTTTTAAACACAAGGCTGTTTTACACAAGAATGCTTCTTTCAAACGTTTTATGATGAGAGATAGATATATGCAGAAAATAAGCACAGATAAATAAAGCGATAAAAACACTTATGGCTTATAGTGGTTCGAAGGTGGTGTAATCCTTCTACGTCCACTCTACTGCTCCTCGAGCAGGAACTTTGTTAAGCAAGATTGATTTACAGGACTCTCCTAACAATCTATCAACTTACAAAGTTAACCACCTACTGAAGTCCAGCGTACACACAGCAACTGCAAACTTCAAAGGCTAACCCACACAGGGTTCTATACTCCCACATAGGAAAGCTGTCTAACACTAGACAACTAAAACAAACAGCAAGGATCTCTCCTATCAACTGCTTGACACCACTAAAACAACCTAAGCACACAGCAACAAGGTTAAAAGGATAAAAAGGTTTTCTTCAACTTGTGCTTCGAAGTGAGCTTCTGAATCCGTAAGGAATCCTTTAACTTGAACTTGCTTCACTTCGATAGGTTGAGTGACTGAAACTGAGGGCTTGAAATTTTGTAAGCTTGAAACTTTTCGCGTAGATGCTTTAGTAATAGTGACAGTATCAGTTTTCAGTAACCAGCTTCAGTTCTCCTCGACCTCTATTTATACTTGTAGAAGAAGATGTCCGTTGAAGGAGACATCCCTCTTTTGAATTTGAAATAGCCTGGCCAAAGTATGGTTCGCATTTAATGCGACTGACCTTTCTTTTCGGAGCATTTAATGCGGCAGTTGCGGCTCGCAGCTTTCTGCGGCGCGTCAGTCCATGTGGCATCTTCTTATTGGCTCCGAGTCTGCTACTTTGACTTTTTCTTGAACGGCTCTTTTGTTCCTGCTTGGATCTCCGTTCCTCGTACTGCATTTATCCTTCCTGGGATTTGCAGGATACTTCGTCTTGTAGTTGGCGCTGTATTTACTTAACTGTTCTGTAAGTCTGCGCTGTATCCTTGGTCTTTGTGCAGCTGATGCATTCTTTCAGTGCTGCTGTATTTTAGACCTGCTTGCAGTATCATCCGGCAGTGCTGCTGTAATCATCGTTCTAGCAGTACTCCTGTATCTTTTTCATGCAGCGATGCTGCACGCCGTTCTTCCTTGCTTTGCTGTATTGAAGAACAGCCTTATATATGCTTTGCTGTTCCTTTCTTCTTCCAGCAATGTTGTATCCTGCCTTTATGCAGCGATACTGTATCCTGTCTTCTTGCAGTGATATCTTCCTTTAAAGCTTAGATGCAGCTTTATCCTCTTTTAACCTCCATTTCAAAACATGACTCAAGACTCAATTCTAGTCTATTTATTCACTTAAACAATGTGAAAAATGGGGTACTCAAAACTTCCTATTACATGATTGGTTTGTCTCATCAAAATCTAAACAATGAAATCCCAACAGTGGAGTGTTCAAATGGTTTGATGATGAAATGTGTGTTAGGTCCAAAAGCATCATCCCTGGATTGCTACGAAAATGTGACAGGCTTGAGAATGAAATCAATGAAGGGAAGATACTAGAAAAACAACTAGCTGCAGAGTTGGGAATGGCCAAGAGTAAAGAAAGGAAGATAATGGATGAAATCAGTGCTTTGGAAAACAAATTAGGGGCAGTGGAGAAGAAATACAAGTTTGCAAAGAAATTTATTGTAATTTTGATCATTGTTGTGTTTGTGGTTTATAATCTGTAGTCAAAAGCTGGATGATTGCATTGTAATGAAAGTTTTGCATTGTAATGAAATCTTCATATAAATTGAACTTGTTGCAAATAAATTGCAAATTTGCATAACAAAAGCTGTCACTCCAACATTTCACAACAAATCTGATACAATTCAACCATGTGCTACATAATACAAATCTGATATAATTCACATAATACAACTATAAGTTCTTGCACACTCCTCCACTTGAATTGAATTGAAATACAAGTTCAAACACAATCAATACAACTCATTCACAGCATCATTTCTTCCCAAATGCACCATCCTTTGAGGATTCTCCCATCTTCCTCTAGTAAGCCCTTTCATTCAAATTGGAAAGTGTAATGTAGTTGACACCACCTTTCACAAACATTGGACTGCTCATACCCACTAATTGGAGAACCTATCATCATGCCATATACATGAGTATACTCAAAAATATCATCTCATTATCAAATTGCAGTTTGAAATGTCAAAAAAGAACTCACATTCACATTCTGAGTTCCACTAGGGATTCCTTGAATGTTTGTTGACATCTTGGTCTTGGACTTCTTTGATTTCTTGTTAGCAGCCTTTAACATTGCAGGAAATATAGAATTAGGGATATATTGCTACTAAATTGCAGAATATGATAGAAATTAAATACATACAACTTTGGTACTCTTGCAGTGGGTTAGCTATTTTCTTGAGTTTCAGCTAGTAAATCTGGTTGGGATGAAGTCAATGGCACCTCCACAGGCTGCTGCTCTCCAGAAACTCCCTCATCTACTGGATCAATTTGTTTGCTCTTGCAAGTCCTCTTATTGTGCCCTTTACCTCCACATATTCTACAACAAGTTGTCTTTTGGACTCTCTTCAATCTTGTTTCACTAGCATCAGATGTGGGTGGCTCATTTGGATTTCTTCTCCTCACCTTCTTAGGTCTACCTGGCTTGATCTGGATCTTAGGTGGTACAGGTGGAGGCAAATTGTTCTTGGGCCAGAATTGAAGACCACATATCCCCATGATGGAGTTCTCATATGCCTTTTTATATTTATATGTCTCAACCTTGTAGCAGTCATGTACATAAGTCTCCGGGTCCTCATCCTTGCACCAAATTGCAGAAATTGCATGTGTGCATGGTATGCCTGTCAAGTCCCATCTTTTGCAGCTACAACACCTTTGTGCCAAGTCCACAACATGCTGGTCATGTGGCCCCAAAATCTGATAATGCCAGTCATCTGATTTCATTCGGATGCATTCACCTGTTTTTTTCTTCTTTTTCTGTAGTAATGCCTTGATTCTTGGACAGATGCCCTCATCCCATTTGTTTGCCTCATCTCTATTCACCTGCAGTCTTGTCATGAGAATGTTCCTCACAGTTTCTAACATAGTGAGCATTGGTTTCTAACTATTGGCAGCCACCTCAACATCATCATCAATCATAGCCCTAACCTCATCACTCACAAACTGATTTTTCATTTTCCTACAACTACCCTCAGCACCCCCAAACACATTCTCCTCATATGACCTATCATTCTCTTCCATTTCATAAACACTGTCTACAAACACATCTTCATGAGCATCAGCAAGGTTATCATCACCACTCAACCTATCATCATCACACAACTCATTTTCTTTTGTAGGCTGATCTTCTGGCATCACTTCATCTAAGAAGGAAATGTCAACATGATCATCAACTTCAGTGTCTATAGGATTATGTTCATCTACTGGATTAGGTTCTGCAATTTGATCAGGTTCAACAGTTGGAGGTGAATTTAAGTGTTCTATATAGAAAATAACCTCTTTATTCTTAGGAATATAATAACCCATCACAAACACAGCTGCATCAGTTTGCAGGATTCTTTTATCACCCACCATATCCCCAACCTGATGCCACCACAGAATTTTGGTAGGATCATAACCTAACTCAGTTGCAAACTTATTCAATTCAAGCAATCCTAACTGATCAACATCTATATGATCAAAATAATCAACAACACCCCCTTCATATTCCCTATGCTGACTAGTAAGCATATACTTCATCCTACCACCATAATGCACTTTCATAGTAAACACAGTAGGTTCATCTACAGTAATACATACAACATTGCAAAATTTTACTTCATGAAACAAAATAACATAAATGTACCACAAAAACATCAATACATTATTACCATTAAAGCAAAACACATACATTAAGCAATCAAATTGGCCGCATTTTTGCAAAATGCAGAAATTGAAGATTATAACCCCATAAATTATTATCAGTCAGATAGCAACCCATACATTAAGCAATCAAATTGGCCGAATTAATTCAAATTGCAGAAATTGATTGCATTATAGCACAACCCATAAATTAATATCACCTAAACCCTAAACCCATACATTATAGCAATCTACATCAGTCGCATTTTGGAAAATAATTACAACTTACCGTAATGTGGTGTGCACAGTAATCTAGTGGAGCTTCTTCTTGCCATGAGAAGCCCGATTGCTTGAGCCTACTGCAGTGAGAGTTGACTATTAAAGGGTTGGAAGGTCGTGAGCTTTCAGTGATGGTCAATTTCTTGTCGATTCTGAGGAAAATTAGTGAAAAGAAAGCTGCAATTTAGGACTGCGTGGATTTGGGGAAAAAAATTAGGGCTCCCAATCTGATTTTCGCACCAAATCGTTCAAGGCGGTTGATCTCCATTAGTGTAGACGGAACCCTTAACGGCGGGTACTACTTTTGATGTATTTTAAATAACTCGGGGACCAAATTAGAGACGACCTACTTTAGTGGACTCGATTTGAAATATAGCCTACTTTCGGGTACCAAATCTGAAATTTACCCTAACGTTTTTATGGCTCCTGCTTTTAGACCCTAAACTGATAAATAACATATCTTTGGGGGCCTAAATTGATAAAACTCCGATAGTCTATTAATTTATATATATATCAACTCTTACATCGCACAATCTGTTCATAAAAATAAAGAATAACTGTTTAAGCAAAGAAATTGGTGTTTTGAAGAAGAAAGAAAGACTTAACTGTTGACTTGGAAGTCTTTCTTTGGTTTAATACTATTTGTTCAAAATTATTGACTTTGAAATTTTTTATGTTTGAATTGTCATTGATACTTATATTTTTTGGTGTTTAATTAATAAAAAAAAGGTTTTATTTAAAAATAAATTAATAGATAAGGTCCAGTAGATATATATAGCACGGTTAATTATTAATGAAATCTATGTAATGCACGAGTTTTTGTTATAATTTCTTTTGAATTTTATAGAAGACCATTTGCACTTTTTGATTTGTAATGAAGTGTATCACTTCCACGACCTAAATTTAATGAACGATTAATAAATAAAATCAATAGCATTAGAAGATTATTCATAATAAATATACATGTTTTAGCGACTAGAAACATTGAAGTAGCCTTTTGAGTCTCGATCAGTTTGTTAGTTTTGTTTTGTTTTTGTTTTTTTTAATTAAGTGAAGCGACTTAGGATAGTTTGGTAGGAGACATGAGAGATGAAGAGATTGATTAAGTTGTAGACGTGTTCTGTGGAAAAGAGATCTAATAAGACTAACATACTATTCAACATGATAGTGTTTGGTTAACTATATAAATTTTGAAGATATATTCCACCAAACCTGTTTGGTAATGCACATAAATCTTTGTGAATAGAGTTTCAGATTCAGTTTTATTAAGAGAAATAATGAATTCAGAGCCATGTTTTAATATTGAGTTGATTGACGTCAATCGATGTTGTTTGGGTAGGGTTCGTCCATTTTATACCGAATGAGATTCAAGACAATCTCATACAAGATTCACTTGTACAAATGATACAAAGTAAACTCTTTGTAACAAAAATACATTTGTGGTCGTCGAAGCTAATTTCAATATTTGAAATCTAGCATATGTTATTTTAACAAATTTAATTAATGTTCCCATATTATTTAGTAATATTTCTTATCGATCTCGAATTTGGACTCATTAATTAGTCATTTTAATTGTCTTCTGAAATTTAGTTTATTACAAATTTTATTTGGAATTTTTTTATATGCTAAAAATTGTATACTTGTCAAGTGGTATAAATGGTCATTCTTTTCTATATATAAATTAAAGATAAAAATGTTTAGACCATGATATTCAAAACTTCTAAAAGACTTATAATATAAAAGATAAAAAAAATGGAAGGATGGACAAATGATCCATTAATATTTATGTGTAAGTACATATATTCTACTAAAATGATTTTAAGTATAAAAACACTATTAACGTTTACTTTTAGGTACATATAACTAACTTAAGGTTTATTTAAGTATAATAACCCCATTAATTTTGTAAAATTAAAATATTTATGCCTCATTTTTCTTTTATGACCTCATTTTTTTCAACTTTTATAGAAAAAAAATATATTTAATTAAAAAAACATAAACATATTAGGATATATATATATATATATTATAATTAATAATTATTATTATTTTCACTTTTTCACTTTTAAAAATTAAAAATTTTAAACAAAATTTTTTCATATTTATATTATGTTAATTTAACATTTACATTATATTATATAGACATGTAATACCTTTTAAATATTTATGTTATAATAATATAACATTTATATTGATATAAAAGTATAAATAACATAATGTTATGATATTTGTACATAAAAATTATATCAATATAACATAAAAGTATAACAATGTTGGAGTAAAAGTATAGATATACCACACGAATTTTTAAAAATATGACTGTTGATATAAATATATTAGTAATATAATATGAAAGTATGAGCGATATCAAATAAAGGTATGTACAAATTGTGCCAAAATTGTTTTTTTTTTTTTTTGAAGTTAAAGTTTTACCTAAAGGTTATGATATTTGTAAAAAATGGTTATACTATAACATAAAAGTTTCTATTGGGAGAAAAAGTAGGTCAGCGAAAAAAAATATTCAATATATGAAGTTAAAGTATTATCTAGAGGTTATGGTATTTATATATAAAAATTACACTAATAATATAAAAGTCGGCGCATGAAAATTAAATATATATATATATATATATAGCAAAGTCTTGGATGAGACCGTCTTATGGATCTCATGTTGTGAGACGGGTCGGGTCGGGTCTAATATAAGAAATTATATAATATTTTTGTGTGTATCACGTAATACTTTTATGTATATTAGATAATACTTTGTATTATAAGATATGTTTTGAGTTGAGTTGGACCATACGAAAAATATGTAAAATTTTTATGTGTATCAGGTAATACTTTTATGTATATCAGGTAATACTTTTATTTTGAGTTGAGTCAGACTATAAGATAATATGTAATATTTTTATGTGTATCAGGTAATACTTTTGTATTATAGAATATATTACCCAAATTGGGTCGGGTCGAGTCTTAAAAAATGCGCGGATCCTAAGGCTTCCACATGCTCTTCTCCTCGTGCAACATGTAATACTTTTGTGTATATTATGTAATATTTTTTTATATATCATGTAATACTTTTGTATTTTGCACAGATACTACATAATATAATACAAAGTATTACCTGAAATATAAAAAAGTATTATCAAATACACACAAAAGTACTACCTAATTATTATATACGACCCGACTCATCTCACGAAATGAGATCCATGAGACGGTCTCATAACTACTCGTATATATATTATTAGGCAAATACTAAAATATCTTAAAATAATGTTAGCAAAGTAGGAGTATATCCTAAAAGGTCTCATCATTTGTAAAGTAATTTAAGCAAACACATTTAATTATCTATATATGATTCTCAGATTCATTGTCAAAGATACAATCAAACATGAAGTACAGCTAAAGAGTTAAAAGAAAATAATGGGTGTCAATTCCTATATAGAAATAGTAGAATTATAATAAAATTTTATCAATATATATATATATATATGATCATCTCATTGATATAATTTCATGGGACGGACGCCCACTACCCTCAATCTAATCTCTTTTTTATTTTCAATTCAAACTCATTGATATAATTTCATGGGACGGACGCCCACTACCCTCAATCTAATCTCTTTTTTATTTTCAATTCAAACTCTTCATTGTAAATTATTAATTGTGGATTAACTCATATCATAAAACAAGAACTATAAGACAGTCTCATAAATGTCGTATTCTAACATTTTAGGGGAAAAACAAAAGAAGTCCTAAAAGAAAACACCGGAGAAAGTTTTTGTTCAAACATATTTAAAAACAATTTGTGTTGAAAATCGCATATTAGATTTTATCATTATTATATTTTGAATTGTTGTGCTAGTGAACAAGTAGGCCTTTGATTGAGCATCCATAGGCATGATCCAGTTTTGGGAGCACAAATGAAACATTCATATATATATATGCAGCCATCAATGGACTACTATGTTGTCTACATAAAATAAAACCCCATAAAGATATCATCATATCATGCTAGCAATAGAGAATGTCCTTCTTGAGTTTTAAGATGTAAGAATCCATTAAAAGATAAGCAGTGAATGCTGAGCAACAGGGATCCCTTAAAAAGATTACAAGTTAGTTACACAATATCAAAGACAAACTTAATTGGTTGCAAAAATTCGTATATCTCTATGTTGGTTAACATATGCGACAACCTGATCGATGTTGGTGTGGCTGTATAGACTATGATGCAACCTGAGTCGACTTAGGTTGTAGTTAAGTATCATGATTGAATTTCCCACATGCCAGTTCGATAACCAACAAACATGAGAGCCATCTCCCATAACATATTCGGAATGCTCAACATATTAACCTTTGACCCAGGGATTTCTGACCAATTTACAGATATTTCAATCATGGGGATGCCAAACAATTTGCATAAGTACACTAATTCAACATCAAAGCACCACCTGCAAAGAGCAAGATTAAACATTTTATTACACACGACAACTCAAAGGGCTACACTTCTGAAAGAGCAACAGAACTACGAAAACAAGCTTTGATAACAATGAGCAGAACAACTGGCCAGTCACTTTGAAAACTGCAATGAACTAGACTAAGCACATTAATTTGCTCAGTCACTTGATGTTTCGCTAAAGTTCCAATACATATTAGAGTTGATTTTTTTTTTACCATACAAAATACGACCAATCTTTATATGACAAGTTTTTAGCACATTCAGCACCTAGCATAGTTTAATATTACCTAATCTATTTCGAGGATAGTTTAGTGGGTAACATGGCTACTTTAGTACCAATTGAGAATAAGATAGAAAAATGCTTAGAACCAGAGGTGAAAAGAATTTAAGCCCTCAAGAGATTTCTATTAGTGATAGATGCTCAAAAGAGAATGAAGCATCTCTCACACAACACAGGAGATGCTCACATGTCTTAGAAAAAAAAGGATCTTTTCATCGAACCTATACTATATCATTCTATTAACCCTGGTTTTAGAATTACCACTCAAGTCAGGAATCATAGCCCGATGAATTATGTATGAGTGAGAAGAGCCCAATAGGCAAACCCTGCTCAGTCACAATACAAGACTGGTTGAGTCTACACCAAGTCAAACTTATATATCAACCTAACTCAACAATTTGCCTTTCCTCGTGAAGTGTTCAGTTTTCATGAAATTCCTGGTCCAGCCATATAAAAGTTGCATTCAGTCGGCTATTAACAGTAAAACTGCAAGGAATTGGTTACCAAAATAGTGGCTTGAGGTCAGTTAGAAACAGGGGGAACTTACAGTACAGTGGGGTGAAATTATATGTTTCAAAACTCTTTCATTAGTGTGAGTTCCCTGTTCCAGAAATGTTGTACTCAATGATACTACCTAAGAATTGTCCCAGTTTTCGTTATTACTTTGCAGACTTGCGGTAATACTTGAAAATACAGTTTTCACATTTCGACATTGTTCAATCTTTGTACAATTTTTTCATTGTTTATCTTCAGACAAAACTTATCAGTTTCCTACATGCTAATATGCAGATACATACAATGTAACATAGAGCATGCTCAAAATAACCAACCAGGTTGATTATGTAACAAAAAACAGTTAAATATTTTTAAAATTTAAAAACGAAAGAAAGTACAAAAAAAAAAAAAAAAAAAAAAGATGGGGCAGTAGGTTGCAGCTCATTCAAATGTCTCACATTTCATTGTGAGCCCCACATTTCCAATTAAGGATATACTGGGATAACATGAAATTTCAAACTTTGCAACATATTGGATGTATACATGTGAAGCAGTATAAGATATCAAATTTTTAAGAGATATAAAATAAAAGATAAAGAGTAGCAAACTCCCTAATAGCAGAGGTATTAGCATTGCTGCTGGGCATTTCAAATAGGAATTCAACAGATACCAAAAAAAAAAACATTTTTGTTAATATAAACATTTACCGTTTCAAGCGCATATTCGTGAAAAGCTTCCGGGCAGCAGCTCTAGTGAACATCTTGAAACCACACTGAAAAATTAAGAGGAGCAAGGAGAATAAAATAAAGAAAAAAGGAAAACAAAGAACTACTTGTACATGGGTTGTACTCCATGATGCAGTAATTTAAACTATAAAGTAATTCAACAGTACATAACAGATAAGAATTATTATGATTTGTAAGATTCACAACATTACCTGTGTGTCCCTAATTCCAGGACCAGCAGCCAACAGAACTACCAAATGGAATCCCTTCATCAAGAAATTCCGGTACCATTTCCGCTGCAAAATGAGATGAACATCCACACAGATTAGCTACAACAAACACAAAATAAAAACAAACTCATTGTAATGCACACAAGTGATAAGTAACAAGACTCAACTGTTGCAAGAGCCTTCTCCTCAAGATGAGCTCGTGAGCCAAAAGCAACAATAGGGACATCTGAGATCCTTAAAGTCGCATCACCCGCAGAAGAGTCTCCAAACTTGTGTTCCTTAACAGCAGCTGCAAGAATCTGACAGGGAAATCATCAGCTAGGTTACAGATCACTAAAAAAAAAAAAGAAATTCTGCACAATGAATACATGGCTCCATATGGTTTTCATTTAAAGGAAAATTGTTGAAAGGTCCCTTGGGAAAAGAGAATATGAGTTTGTCAGAATTTGTCATTTCAAAAGTTGGCTATGCAGGAAAATGAATTGGTTTCAGGTATATTTTGATAACATGCACGACACTTCAGGTAAATTTTGATGTGGTCTTACCAGTTCAAATCATGAAGTTGGTTGTATATTAATTATGTAAACTGATGGTTATATTAAATATAATATGAATGATGAATTGGTTTCTATTGTAAAAGTTTCTTATTCTTATATTTTATTGTTAAGAGACAGAGATGGTGTGATGCATGGGATGTAATAATGAAGCATAATGAATGTTGGAAAAGGACTTAGCATGCTGGAAAATGGGACCTTTAGAAGACGAATTAGAATAAATTCTACTTGAATGGAAAATAAGAGCATGCTGGTGGGTGATGGATCAAATAAGAAACTTTCCTATTCAAATTTGGAATTGAGCTCCATAAGATGAAACAATAAAAGCCTAAAGAAAGCATCTCTGAATAGTCAAAATGGCAACCAACCTGATTCTCAAGTTTCTCAAGGTCGCTAACTTTAGTTGCACCATCAGCATCAAGCATTAAAAGTAGTTGACCACGTGAGTGGAGCATCCCCTGTTTAGCCATGCTTCCCAGAAGCAAAAAGATTCAATGATTTGTTTCTAGTACAAAATATAGGACATGTAACACATCAAAGTTTTGTTCAATATATTATTCAGAATTGACTCACTTTTCTTATAGCTTCTCCCTTTCCGTGGTTCCGTCCAAGAAGGACTACCCTGACATTATCTACACTGTATCTCTTCACAAAGTCAAATGCTACACGTTTCGTACCATCAATGCTTCCATCATCAACAATCACCACCTATTCCAATGTTTTATTTATTAAAAAAGATGTACTTAGCTAATCAGCAAACAGAAATATGATGTCCATTTCAATACAGGCACAAATGTACACATATATTATGTTGACGAGAATTAAAAACTTAAAGCAAAGGGAACTTGAAATAGATTGTTGCAGATAATCCTCTTCAAGGAAAAAGCATAACTCAATGGAATGATGAACTGTTGATAAGAATTTAATATCTTATTTGAGAAATCAAAAAAGAAAAAGGAGAAGTCAAAGAAACTCCGTCACTGTCATGTATGCTTAAGTGTTTTATTTGGTGCTAAAAGCAATAACTGAAAGCAACTGGGGAAACTGAGATATTGAAGTGTTGAAGCAACCGAATGACATATTTTGGCAATAGGTCCAGACATTGAGCCTTCACCATGAGGGCAGTTACTGCAAGATATGACATAAAACTATCCCAAGCAAATGTCCCTAATCACTACTGGAAAGTAAAACCACATCTTTGTGATACCAGTTGTAGGACTGAGAGTCCAGCATTATGCTAAAACCTATAACTGACAGGGGTTGGCCACATTAAAGTCTTGTAAGCCTTCAGAGCTGTGCTAGATTAATGTTTTGGCTCTCTTATGGGTCCCATGCCTCAGGGATTCTCCATGAACATGCAAGCAATTGTCAGCATACAAACCAACACTAATCATGCATCCATAAACCAATAAATATGTAGCAGACGGGAAAGTTGTGTTTTACATTTAAGGAAATAAGCAAAGAAAAAGTAAACGTCAATCTTGATAAGAACAGGTGCATGCTTCAATCATCAATATGTCTGTGGAATTCACCCATAATTTGAAGTTTTTGCTTAACTTCCACAGATATAAAATCTTCAATGATGTCTTAGCTGGATGTAGAACAACATGGATTAAGTAGACATATCTACGGTAACTACCAAACGTGTAACATCTACCAAAATACCTCATATGAAAATGACTTGTCCTTTGTGGCACGTTCTTGCAGGTAACTACAATTACCAAAACACTTGTCAAATGCTTAAAAATATATCTACAAGAAAATTTGCAAGAACTTCAAACCGTTGTCAGATACTTACTCAGTGAAATAACAGCATTCATAAATAACTACATACAAAGATTTCTAAAATATATATATACATTAAAATCTCACAGCCTTCCTCTAGTGTATATGAGTGTAAGAAATGAACTGTTAGTGGGGCTGACCAAGTTTCCTTTTCGGCTCATGCCAACAATTAAAGAACTTCAAAAAATCTGGTCAACTAATGTTGAACCATTCATATAATGAACAGATCAAAAGTTAAATGGTAAATGGAAATGTTAAGAATAATTCATATGAGAATTACAAATGATTCATATATAAGAAAACAAAAAGGCTAAATCTTTGTTCTCCCTTCTACTTATAGGTGAAACTCATCATAATCTATGCTCCTTACAAAAGCTAAAAATGTCGAGCAACCACTATTTTGGTAAGTATAAAACAAATAGCCATATAATGGTACATTGATCTTCATCATACAAATGAGTCCCACTGCAATCAACTTACTAAAGCAAAAGGCTAAAAATAATCTACAAGGTGGAAAATTAACTCAAGAATATTATAGTCGATTTCAAATGAGGCAATTAGTGTACCATCTAACATGCTAATTATGTGACTCGTACATAGGAGGAAGGAAGGATAATAACTTTCTAAATGTTATATTCTAAAGTTGTCGATGAGGTTCTAACATCTTATTTAACTGTCTTTATATCAACTTTCTTCATTTGAACTTTTAACATTGAATGGATGACTCAATCTATTAACTCGTACAACTTTGCTCAATTGCTCAAATTACAAAGCCCGTGTAAGCTCATATTACTTACTTAAGAACAAATCTTAAACCCTTTCATCAGTTAGAAATCACTAAAATTGCTTAACAAGCTAAAGAAGCAAGTGAACTTCAGCTAATAGAGCTTGGTAGATACACATTTGAAATTGTAGACAAAATGTTAACCATGCTTTAACACAAACCAAGATACTGTTTAACACTTTAAATCTACTTTCAAATATCATATAGCCAGTTTGATTGGATCTAATATTACACTTAATCATCAATTTTCCTCCAGATATATGTCCCATGAGTCTATAATCCAAACACAAAAGCATCTGAGATCAACCAGCACTTGTGATGCACCAGATTATCTTGTGATACCATCAATTAGTTGTGATTAACAGTACAAGCTGCAGTCAATTCACAAACTGAAAGATATACAGAAGCATCACCAAGGTTGATGTCTATGTCCAAATAAAAATTGATTAAAAAATGTGTAGATCCAAATCATATTGTAATTGTGGATAGTAACACAATGTCAACAAGTAAACCCGAGCATCCAAAAGCAGAGAAACTAAGTTTTCAATGTGATTACTTTAAGGTTTCATCAAGAGCTCCTGGAAGCCTGTGCTCTTCGTTGTATGCTGGAATTATCAAAGATATGTACTTTTCAGCAGGATCGAGGATATGAGGACAAGTAACCTATTTTAGAAAAGCAACCCAATCAAAAATGATACATGTAACAGCTGCAGGCAGAGAAAGACTTTAAGAAACACATCAAATTTACACCAAATCTAACTAGCCCTCTTCAAAATTATGTAACTCTTTCATAAATTAAGAAACGGAAAATAACAACAGTAACAACAACAACATGTGGGTACTTTTGACAAGTAGATATACTGTGTAAACTAGCAGTCAAAGTTATAATCTTGCATCCCTTCATGTAAAAAATCAAATTCCAAGAAAGAATGTGCTTCAGTTAATCATCATATTTCTACTTCAGTACACAACTTTATCCCAGAAAATCATGAATAAAACAAAAACAGATCAAAAGGAAAAATACTAATACCATATCCCCATGTCTACAACAAAATTGAATCTTGAATGCATACCGGCTTCAATGAATTGGGATCCTCGAACACAGGTGGCACCTCAATGTGACATCTACAAGGGAAAAAAACAAATCAAAATTAAGAGAGGAAAAGAAAATAAAAAATAAAAAATAAAAAAATCAGTCATTGAGGGTCAAAATTGTACTTGTAAGCATGGGTTCTTCTATAGGAAGAGAAAACAATGGCCGCTAAAACTCCAACAGCAAAAACTGAAGTGAATATCGATAAGGATTCAAATATCGTCCATATGAATCCCATTTCTCTTCAATTTTGGAAATTAAAAAAAAAAAAAAAAAAAGTAACTACAGATCGGTTTTACTCCAAATTCTTCCCCAATAAATCAGTAATTCAACCTCATGATCTTAGGACAGTAGGAATAATTTAATCTGCAATTGTAGCTTAGTTGGTAGCGCCTTAATTCTCTGGCCTAGGGTTTGAACTTTGAAAGGAAGACTTGTTCCCCTTTTTTCAAATTAAATTTATATTTATTTAATCATAAATAGGATATGAAATATTTGAAGAAATGTTAGTTAATTTTCTTGCCCATTTGTTTTTATAACAGTTGGTGGTTAAGTTAATCTTATCTTTCATTAACATAATATTAATAAATATGCGTCAAGGGCCCAAAATACCTTAATTTATATAATGGTAACTCTTTTCTACCATAATTGATATAAAGTGGAACTTTTCTACCACAAAATTATAAGTTTGATTGTTTTTTACCTTTTTTTTTTCTTTTGGTGATGTGAATAGTGGATGTGAACCACAAATGATTGATGACTTGTACTTGTGATCATTGAACGATTGACTTGTGAATAGTGTATATTTTTGTTTTTTTTAATGCATTTTTACTTGAATTGTTTTCATTTTTCATCTCAACGTACAAGTGAAATTTTCTTGCGTTTGTAAAAAGAAATTGCCATGAACAAACCCAGATTTGAGGTAATTTTTTTTCCCTCACAATTATTTAGTAAATTCTAAGTTTATAGTTGTGTATATAGTGTTGGTAGAAATTGTCGTGCACTTAATCAATTTAGAAGACAATTATGCAGAAATTGCCCTTTAGCAGTAAAATGTAGATAAATATGTTTGAAAACCCTAATTTGGGGCTTAACGGCAATTTTGAAAAAAAATTAAAAGGTAAATGGCAATTTCACAATAATTGCCGTTTACCCCTAAAATTATATTAAAATTATCGTTTACCCCTATATAGGGGCAAAATAGGTTGAAGTTGAAAATGGAAATGCAAGGATTAAAGGCAATTTTAGGAAAAAAAAATAGGGGTTACACGGCAATTAATCAAAATTGCCATGTAGCCCCTATTTTTTTCCTAAATTGTCGTGTAACCCTAAAACTTCGATTTTTTGTAAAAAAACACCCCATTTTAGGGTTACACGGAAATTTAAGAAAAAATTAAGGGTTACACGCTAATTACAATTTTTTCAGCATAATTGTCTTATATACATTGAGTAAGTAAACCACATTTTCTACCAACAAAACCCTAAACTTTTCTACCAACAAAACCCTAAACTGTAAACTACATTTTCATTCATAAACTTGCAGCACTAATTCTTCACAAAAATTGCAGAAAAATACATCACAATTGCAGCCCTAATTTAATGAATAAATTGCAAAATTTTGGTCAAAAAAATAAGATAGAAATAATTACCGTTACTAACCCGTACAATGTGTGCTAATCTTCACGAAATAATATAAGATTTTTGATGACAAAACCTCTCCAAACTTCTTCACCATTTGCCGTGTAGTTTGAGGGAGGAAGATGAGCAATAAAAAGTTTGAATGCTTCTACACGGCTATTAAGAATTAGGATAGGAAAAGTTACTACATATGACACAAAATGCCAAACAACTTTAATTTTTCTTAACATGCATGTGAATCAAAATGGGAATCAAATTAGTCTTGTACTTGTAGTGTTAATTCATGTGGGTCCAAATGTGTCAATTTTATACAAAAGAGTAGAAAACATACATCTTATATGCATTGTAATAGAAAAGTAATTGATAATTTGAACACTTATCACATATTAATAATCCCAAAAACTTTTTCTTTGGTTTCATTTTCATTGAAAAAGTATTGTTGACTCTCATTTAAAATTGGTTTGAATTTTTCAAGTTTTCATAAAAAAAATATTATTTTTTTAAAATCCGTGTATTACACGAACTTCGTATTAATATATATATATATATATATATATATATATATATATATATATATATATATAACTATACATCTTTCATTTTGTTGTTTTAACTTTGGATCATTGTTAATGGACAATTTTAAGGTTTTCTTCACTAAGAATATAAAGAAAATTTCAATTAAAATTTAACAATAACTTTAAAATATCTCTTTTATGGAAACACTTTTTTCAACATCATCGTTTATTATATTCAATTCATTAATTATCTATAAAATATTATTTACAGAGTGTATTTGTATACATTTACATATCACATCAACATTTTATTAATATATAGTATTTTATTATTATTATTATTAACTTATTATTATATTGTTTTATAAGCATAGAATAAAATTTTCTAAAATTATGTTGATTTATATTCGGCCTATTTTCTAACTTATTTCACAATTGCACGGTGTAGACTATTGATAGGATGAATAATGTCGATCTCATGTAGATTAGTGAATCAAAACAATATTAATATCTAATTCATTCGTCAAACTTTATCTAAATGACCCAAATAAAGAGTTGTTTTTAATTATTTCAAACCAAAACCAAATAAATGAAAATAAAAATGAAACAAACAATTTATAGAGATTAAGATTCAAACTAAGATTTCATTGAACTTCAACCGAGTTTACTAATCTAGCAAAATAACACTCAATTTCAATCTATCTTGTGTAAACAATTATAACCTATAGATTAACCTCTCTCTCGAGTAACTTAACACGTAGATTGATTATCAATGTTTGTATTTCTACCTTACAATTAACAAACTCTCAAAAACTCATAAGAACATATTCTCACCCTAATTATCAACAATCTCTCGTCTTAGCAATTAATTAAATCATACATTCACAAATCTAGAATAATAGACCATCTCTCGACTCATTAATCAAATCATGCATAAAAATTGGTCACATGGAAAAAAAAAACAAGAAATAGCATGAACAATATATAATTGAAAGAGCTATTATTAAAATTAGAAATTTATCAAAATTTCCATAGACTACTCTTGTATTCTAAGATCACGAGATTCCTAGCCAACAATCACATTTATAAAGAAAAATAAATTACAAAAGACATGGTGAAAACTAAAAATAAAATCAAAGAAAATTTTGAGAATTGGCTATTACGTTGCTTCTTCAATCTACAATCTTCAATTTCCTCTTTCATTGCATGCTCCCAAGATGAAATTTCGTGTATATGATAGTTCAAAAGTATTTCTTTCAAGTCACAAATTCTCATTTTATACTTAAAAGGGTTAAGATTGAATTTGAAGAAAAGTTTTAGTCAATGAGGTTTAAATCTGACCAAATACGCGTGACCCGAATCGGATTGCACCTTCACGTTTTGCTCTTGCACACTATTGTGCACTAGGTTCGACTTAACCAAAATCATGACTTCTAAATTTATTTCGACTATTTTCTAATCTGAATTTGACTTTGATTTCTTCATAAAAGTTCAAGCCATGTAGTTAGTTTTACAATACCACAAATTTCAGCTTAATATTATTTTTCTATATCAAATTATACCCAAAATACTCAAGCCTTGTGAAGACAAAAATTTAATCGTCTTTACATAACATCAATCTTCTTGTAATTTTTGCTTTGTTCGAGATATAATTGAGAAAATTATTCACATGAAAATGGTAGAACTTCTTATCTTTCTAACAAAATAAGATTTATTGAACTTTTAGAGCACCAGATATGTCATTTTTCTCGACTCATATTTTCTCTTGTCCCCATTGATTCAATTAAGTTTTCAACTTGTGCTAAAATCTATCAAATTTTTTTCTAGTCATGTCAATGAAATCTTCACAAGATGATATAATACATATGAAATCTCACAAAGGCATGTTTTCTATTACAAAATGATATGAAATTAAGTTTCAAAATACCTAAAAAAACACAAATGATTAGTTTTACTTAAAAATGAAATCATAATTATGTTTTTTACACATAACCAATGATGAAAATATTTCGAAACATCTCCTATATTTTCCTAATATTTTCATCTTTTCCATATTTAGTGGTTTCATGATACAAATTGTAGAAAAATAAACGAAAATATTGAGTAAATATCAATAAATATCGGTGAAATACGGATAATATAGGTATCAATTTCGATATGGTTTCATAATACAAATTATAGAGGAGTGTGCTTGCTGTGCAATTGGTGCAAATGCAATTCGGCTCGATTCGGATCTGCGTGTTTTTATTATTATTATTATTTTTTACTTCAGATCAAAATCTTTTATTGGTGTGATATTTATGTTGCATTGTTGTTGTGACCTTTACAAAATATATAAAATTTGTTGAAATTCTTTTTTTTTTCCCTAACTTACATTATATAAATGTCACAACATTTGTACATAAAAGTCATACATTTATAACAAAAACTTTTATACAATTGGTATATGGATCTAGGATCCGTGCACCCGACCCGACCCGACCCACGTGCCACTCCACGCGCCCCTACGTGCCTGGGTGGGTGCGCTCAAACCCACCAAAATTCACTCTAGGTGCTAGACATTTATGTTATATTAAATATACTTTATATTATGTTAATCATACATTTATGTTATAGTAGTCATATCTTTAGAGCCTTTATATTATATTAAACATACATTTATACAACGTTAAACATACATTTATATTATGTTAAGCATACCTTTATGGTTTTATATTATATTAAGCATATCTTTAGGATTTTTATTTTATATTAAGCATACTTTTATGTAACATTAAACATACATTTATGTTATGTTAATCATATCTTTATGGTTTTATCTTATGTTAAACATACCTTTAGAGTTTTTATGTTATGTTAATCATACATTTTAATTATGTTAGTTGTACCTTTATATATTATATAAAAGTATGACTAATATTAATTAAAGGTATGCATAATATTTACATAAAGGTATATATGTACAAATTAGGGTTTTTTTGTACTGAAATAATAGTTTTTCGATCAAAATTAGGGTTTTTTAAAAAGTTAAAGCATTATATAAAAATATGTTTAACATAATATAAATGTATGACTAACACAATATAAATGTCAGGAAAAAAAAATGTGTGGTCCGGGTCGGATTCGGCCCGACCCGACGCATTGTATGAATCTAAGATTCATACAACAGTTGCACATAAGTCTCACTCTACATTTATAGGTCAACATATAACCCAGATTAATTGGATTTTAGATTCATGCTCCTGATCCAAAAGAGAAATTGTGATGATAGAGTATCAATTTCGATATCGTAGCTTCATAATACTAGGAAAATCGATGAAATATTAGTAAAATATCGATAAATATATATATCAACATTTCCACCGAAATCAATATTTCCACGATATTTTCGTGAAATTAAATTACTAATATTTTCATAGAAATCAAAATCCTCATAACTACATGTATATTTTTTTTTTAAGTCATACAAAGTTTCAAATTTGGAAATTTTGATATAAATTAAAAAAAAAAAAAAAAAGGGGACAGAGAATACGCGCCGACTGATGGGAGCACTTTAAACAAACTACTTTTGTTCGCAGCTCCTCATATTCATACGTATATAAATAAATAAATAATATATATATATATATATATATATATATACTCTGTATATTATTATTTCTTACCCTTCTTTACCATTTCCTTCGTCTTCCTTGATATTTCCTCAAAAATCTCCATTTTATTTTCTTGCCGATGGCTTCACCTTCTCAAGCTAGTCTTCTTCTTCAGAAACAGCTTAAGGGTATTTTTATTGATATTAATTTCTGATTAATTTGCAATTTCTGTCGGTGAATGGGTTTTGGCTTTTTAGGGTTTGAGCTAAATCTTGTGGGTTTTAATGATCTGTCCTTCTTATATGCAGATCTGTGCAAAAACCCTGTTGATGGATTTTCGGCTGGTTTATTGGATGAAACCAATTTATTCGAATGGAGTGTTACAATAATTGGGCCTCCTGACACTTTATAGTTAGTGTTTCTCTCATCATCTCTTTGTGAATGTGGGGAATTTTGCATATCTCCTTAATTGGGATGTGTTTTAATCTGATTTTGGTTTTCAACTCTAATCTGTTGCTATTTGTTTTATTCTGTGAAAGAGGTTTTTTTTTTGGTGTTGTGATTTTGGATTCTGTAATTTCGTTTTCTTGTTATTATTGTCAATGCTAGTGGTGTTGATTTAGATTGTGTTGAGGCAGAAGTTCTGCTAAATCAGAGAAATTTTAATTGTTCCCCAGGCATCATGAGTTTCAATTGCGGCGTCTGCACTTGATATGAGATATCGGTGTAGGTTTCGATGCAATGAGTATTAATATATATTTCACTATAAATTCTTTTACTGGTTAAAAATTTAATAAATACGTATATAGATCATTTCATACAATAGGCTAAATGTTAGAATGGCTACATATTGCTTTCTTTAATAGGTGAATGATTGTCATTATATTTATATGTATGTATGTGTATATAGTTCATTTCATACAATAGGCTAAATGTTAGAATGGCTACATATTGCTTTCTTTAATAGGTGAATGATTGTCATTATATTTATATGTTATGTATATGTAATATAATCATAAACACAATCCTCATTCTTTTAATATGTCCATAATTGAGTGTTATTAATTATGTTGCATAGGACTTGGTTTACATTATCTTACAGGTCAATTTCAGTATTGGTCCTCCATTGCCTTCTCTAATAATGTGAATCTAGTTATTGCCATAGACTGAGTATTATTCAACAAGGTTTTGTTTAGAAATAAGGTGTGGCACTTCTGAGGGGAATTTGATAACTTGTGAAACCGATAGTGTTTTTGTCCAAAATATTTATTCTCATATTCTTTTAGTAGATTTAGAAGTTCTTCATTTAGCTTCTCATCTTACAGATGTGGCATCTTCTTACAATGATTGGTTGTTGGAAAATCATATAAGTTCGAATTTTGATTGTTGTTGTATTGAAATCTTGGATGCAGTGAAGGAGGTTTCTTCAATGCTGTTATGAGCTTCCCCTCAGATTATCCAAACAATCCTCCTACAGTGAGATTTACATCCGAGATCTGGCATCCCAATGGTTTGCACTCTTTCTCCTCGAATAATGCTCTAGGCAGTAGGCTTGTCTGGTTATCCTTTTAGTGGACTGATTTGGTAATTATGTGGAATGCAGTTTACGTTGATGGAAAGGTTTGCATTTCAATTCTCCATCCCCCTGGTGATGATCCAAACGGCTATGAGCTTGCGAGTGAGCGATGGACACCTGTCCACACAGTATGTTCATGAATAAGCTTGTTTTGTAGTATTAGGGCCTTTTTTCCCTGGTTTTAATATCTTTCTTTTATGACAAATTTATCATTTAATACTGGGACCTTATTAAAGTCTCTAACTTGAAAACCTTATTTATCCTGTATTTTTGCCTAATGAAACACAGTTATAGATTTTTAGGATACCTGGTGAAAATTCAACCTAAATCTCACCTGTTCTGGAATTTGTTGATTTTCAATCTATTGATATTTTTTATAATCTTGGTTTTGAAGTTTGGAAAAATTGAAATCTATTCGTGACATGAAATACTGAAATCCGGCCTTTTGGATTCATGTTATATATAAATGAAATGACCTCTTGAAAATGTACAGAGAACTGACAAATTGATTTGAGCAATGCTAAATTGTTGTGGTACAAATTGATACATAACTAATGTCTTGAGTAATCAGTATGAAGGATTAATGGTCTTAATAGCAGGGAACGGTCCGGATGTTTTCTGTCAACTAAGGGCTACTTGGGAGAGTATCTGTAGATCCATGGGTTAACTTGGCATCATCTTACATTTGAGTCTAAATAAGTCATCCACCAGAGTTTGATATAATCAAATTTCGGGGAAAAAAAAAGGATCATGTTGACTTCAAGTTTAATGTTTATATGATGATTGCTAAAGAGAGTACTTATTTTTCCAAGCATGTTCATTGAAATGTAAACAAGTTTCTGAAATGGTTTTGGTCTTTGAAAATTTTGAAGCAAGCCCTGTTAATAAAGTCTTGGTTTATGAATTACTCATTGGTACACACTGTTATTTTTATTTCTTTTTAGTTTTAAGTTCAATATTCTTTTGGAGTTTGAAGTATTTTGCATGCATAGTTCTTTTTCTTACCAGTTCTCAAATCTCTTCGTCCATAAGTACCTCTATGGCTCAGACCTTTCTATTTAAAAACATAAGCTTATCGAAATGGTTTATTTTCAGGTGGAGAGCATAGTTCTTAGCATCATATCAATGCTTTCGAGCCCTAATGACGAGTCTCCTGCTAATGTTGAAGCTGCTGTAAGTGCAAAATGAAATAGATTGTTATTGATTTTCTCAGTCTTGTCCCTTATTTTAACTGATTTGGTTTCTTCAAGCTAATTTTTACATAGCATTTAACTTGCAAAGCTTGAAATAGCTCTATGATGGATTTTTTCCCCCTCATTTTATGACCCCAATCAGATGCTCTCATTTGGATTGTTGGATTTGTTTTTTGTCTTTGTTATTGATTAAAAAAAAAAAAAACAGTTTATCAATTAGATGGGAATTTTCTACTTGTTTCTAGATTTCCTTAAGTTGATCATTGGTTTCATGGTCGATTAATTACTGCAGAAAGAATGGAGAGATCGAAGGGATGAGTTCAAGAGGAAAGTTAGTCGATGCGTAAGGCGATCACAAGAAATGCTGTAATCAAATTCCCTGAATTCTGCTTCGACCCATTACCTGAAAAAAAATATTCAGTCTGGTGTCAACTGAAGAAGAGTCTTCCTTTTGGTTACCATTTTGTGCAAACAATGCAATTTTAAATCCATCATACCTTATCTTCTAATGCTTCTTTGTGGTTTTTGCCTATTTCATTTAAAAGTTTGTTAAGTAGAACCCATTCACACAGTGGCACATGACCAATGAAATTCTATGGGAGATGTTTTTTTTTTTCTTTTCTTTTTTTCTTTTTTTTTTGGGATAGATTTGTAATGCTTAAACCGCGAGGGCCTTGGGTGGAGTTCCTCGTCCTCGGGATGAATTTGGTCAAATTCGACATTTGGTCGTAAAGGGATTTGAATCGTGCCATATTCCCCTTGATTAGCATTTTTTTTTTTTTTTGAATATTTGATTTTTGTGGGAGAAATGTCAAGTACATTTTATTTTGAAAACATTATTAATGGTAAGGAGATTTTAATGTTAATAACGTGTTGTATGAGTAAAATAATTTTTAGTTTTATGAAAATTTGATATTGTATATAAGGGGCGAGGTTAATCGAAGTTGCTTCTAGTCTAAAGTATCAAATTTATTCGGGGTGTAACGGAGTGGATCTAGTTCATGAACAATTTGGAGCTCGATTAAAAAAATTCTGTTAATTTTAACTTAGGTTCATGAGTTGATGTCACATTTTTACAAACTTGTGCGATGACTCAAGTTAGATGGTTAAGCTCCTTCCCTATTTTGTATATAAGCTATTTTGCCAAATTAATGTTGTTATAGTTTGAAGTCCGAATATAATTATGGGTTAAAAACGTTTTCTCATTCCAACAATACCCGATTTTGCATGTGGTTATTTTCACTGCAGTTGGTATGTTGATTAATGATTGTCCTTGAGGCTGTCAATAATTGTGTGTTGCATGCGGGGACGAACTCCCCCTCAAATTTAAAAAATTTCTAGGGGTATATTAGTAAATTCACATATTAATTAAAAAGAAGAAATATCAATTAAAAATAGATTTCTTGAGTACAATCTCATTCACCTTACTTACCTACTCAAATTGAGTAAATATGCACAATCACACAATAATCTAATTCATTTTTTACTACATGCTCAAATTCAATAAATAATCTCATTCATCCTCTATTAGCTACTCAAAATTTATAAATATATAAAAGTTCTTCCGATCATAGAAAAATATTAGTTACAAATTTAAGGTAAATCTTTTATGTTTAAATTTTATAATTTATTTTTTATATTAGATTTGAGTTGAGTTTTAATTTTCAATTGTTATATCATATATTATATAAGTAATAAGTGAATATTCTTTTGTTGTTTTGAACAATAAGTAGTATTATATATTATGTAATATTTTTATTATATAAATATAATTTTATATATTATATATTATATAAATAATAAGTCAGTATTTTTTGACATGTTATTAAATGATGCCCTATTCCCAGTGGTATACTCCCAATTTTTTATTTCCAGTTTCAAGTGTTAGTTTTTAGGGATATCATCTATTTCTACTGCAATTAATATAATGATTTACTTTTATACCACACAAGATAAATAATATACGTTTCTATCACAATTCAATAAAATAATATTTTTACCGGTTAAAAATATTTTTCCATCCAACCTATACATAAAATTATATATTTTTGTATAAATTTTGAAATGTTATACTTTGTCATATGAACTTTAAATTTAATACATTTCACGATATTGAATAAATCATAGCCGTACACGTGTTCTAAATCAATGACTATGATTTGTTTGATACTATAAAATGCATCAAATTTAAAGTTCATACAACAAAATGTAACATTTTAAAGTTTATACAAAAAAGTGTAAAATCGGGTATAGTTGGAATGAAAAAACGTTTTTGAAGAGCTCCCAACTCTGAATAG
Organism: Scutellaria barbata; assembly: GCA_028654395.1. Taxonomy (NCBI): domain Eukaryota; kingdom Viridiplantae; phylum Streptophyta; class Magnoliopsida; order Lamiales; family Lamiaceae; genus Scutellaria; species Scutellaria barbata. The sequence continues at coordinate 4,734,961 of CM053649.1, read as the reverse complement.
ATTGCATCTAATCGTTCTTGAGTCCAAATAGATTTAACTCAAAAGGTGCAGTGGTCTTGACAGGTTGATTCTGATGAAGCTTACCAATTGCATCATAAAAATCAATAGAACATTGTTTTACAGAATTTGGTAAATGTTCCAACACTTTAGCAAGAACAGCAGGGTGACCTAATTTTCTATGCCAAACATCAGAGTCGTACCTATTAATATTTTGGTCCAAGTCGAAATTTTAAAATAGATCCTTAATTTCTTTAAATATCACAATTGTGCAAACTCAATAGATACTCTTATAGATAGATGAAGAGCCAGTAATAACAAGAGTTCTTTTATTGTCTGATTATATGACTTGACATCAAGTTGATATAGACCAAGCTTGCCTTCCAGAAAAATCTTATGAGTCAGTTTGTCCTTGACAACACAACAATTATGGTAAAACTCAAGAGTATGTCTTATGTGAGATTGTCTCATGGTTTCATTTTGTAAGATGGGTTGGATCGGATTAAACATAATAAATTATGTAATATTTTTGTATGTATTAGGTAATATTTTTCTATATATTATGTAATATTTTTGTATTATGTTATATAGTATATGTACATGATACAAAAATATTATATGATATATAGAAAAAATTACCTTATATATACAAAAGTATTACATATTACGCGAGAGAGAAGAGCACCTGAAAGCCTTAGGATCCGTGAGTTTTTTTAAGACCCGACCCGACCCAATTCGGATCATGTAAACTATAATACAAAAGTATTATCAGAAAAATATTACTTGATACATATAAAAGTATTACATATTTTTTTATAATTTGACTCAACTCAAAATGCATCTTATAATACAAAGTATTACCTAATATAAAGAAAAATATTAATTAATAAACACAAAAATATTATATAAATTTTTATGTTCGACCCGCTGTCTCACGGAATGAAATCCATGAGACAGTCAGATCTAAGACTTTGCCAAAAGTCAACAACAACATTATTATTTCTTGTGAGTGAGTTTCTCCTTAACACAACAATTATGATCAAACTCAATAACAACATTATTATTCCTTGTGAGTGAATTTGTCTTTAACAACACAACAATTATGATCAAACTCAATAACAACATATTATTCTTAGTTAATTGACTGCTTTGCAGAAGAATGTTGTGAGTGAGTTTGTCTGATTTTCATACAAGAATATTAATATCAAAACAATGTCCTAAAAGTTCAAATTAGAGGACGAATTACCTTTTTTTTTTTTTTTCCTTTTTGCCACACAATATTATTTTTGTTAGCTAAAAATGGTTCTAACATCTGAAATGGGCCAATTGGAACATGCAAATAAATGACCAACTGAATTTTGAATTATTACTGATTTGTACCCCAAGCGAACAATTAATGTCAAGGTAGCAAGTGACACGTCACAAATCCCACCATAAATAAAACTAGAAGTCAATAGTTAAAAAAAAAACCTATGATATAAACTTGGAAATTACATTAAAAATACTATAGACTGTTTGTTATTATTATTTTGAATATTATCTGTTGAGTGAAGACTTTATGAAACTGTGGAACAACATTAGAAGTGAAACGCCTTCCATTGATTTTATTTTCATAATAAAACCTGTTATAATTTTTTTTAAATTTTATATTATTATTTATAAGTTTTTGGTAATGATTAAGGTATTATTTTTGGATTTTTTATTAACATTTTTTAAAATGAAAATTTTAAATATGAAGAGGAAAATCTAGTGTAATGACAAAAATGTCCTTTATATGTATATATACAAAGTCATGGAGTCATTTTATTGGTCGTCCTTTGCATGAGGTTTTCACTGAAATTGTATGCGTATGTTATTATATAGAAGATTGATTTTATATAAAATAAAGTTTATATTGATCAATAAAATCGAATCAATACATTTAAAACCAGCAATATTGATCTCATATTAAATTATATAAAATTTTATTGAGACGGAGTTTTATAAATTTTTGTGTATTATGTTTGCATCATTGCATGAAGATTCCTTATGAAAAATTGTTTCTAGGGACATATTGGTGACTAGCATTTTTGAATAGTTCTGCAAAATTTGGTTAGTGCATCTTATTTTCTATTTATTATGAAAATAAACAGATTAAACAAAAGAAATTTTAGTTTATTACAAATTTCACTTATATAAATAAATATAAATATGTGACCAACTTATGATCAAGTGACTTCGAGAATGAATCATGTTAAATAGACGACTAAATGGCTGACTAAATGTATGGCTTTAAAAACGACTTAGAAACTATTTCATTTTAAGATTAGAATAGTGAGTAAAAATTCACATGTGAAATGAGTAAAGATAGGATTAAATTAAAATAAATTTTATAACAACATTCAATTTATATATTAATTTTCAATTCAAGATCAAATTGTCAAATTTTTCTTTTAGAAATTTTAATTTAACATTTTTTTTTTCTTAATTAAAGTTTCAAATTAGATTGACTTGGAGATTTTTTTTTTTCTTTTATTTATATTACTAGGTTTATTTATATTTCAATATATATTTATATTTTGGATAATTAAGATAAGTTTGTACAGTTTTGAAATATTTTCATCCAACTTATCTTAATTGATATAAAAAAGAACGAAAACAAAAATTAATTCTTTTTTACATAAATTAAGACAAGTCTGATGAAGATTGTTCCAAAAGTACACTAATTTATCTTAATTCATTCAAAATATAAATACATATTGAAATATAAATAAACCCACAAATATAAATTAAAAGAAAAAGAAAAAAATGTAATTTTTATTTTGAATTGAGAATTCAATCTTATTGGAACTTTAAATAGAAAAAACAAAAATTAATTAATTTTTTATTAAAATTTTTCAACAATTAAATTTATAATTGAAAACTAAATTATAAATTAAATCTTGTTATTAAATTTATCTCACTAAAATATGTCATAAATAACTTAACAAAAGATACTCTTCCAAAATAACAAGTTAGACTCTACGAGAGTGACTCTTTGTCTGATTAAATAACATATTTGTAAGTTAAAACATTCGACTTCAGATACCTTGAACCATGAATAGAATAAACAAATAAAATCAAATAATCAACAAAACCACTAACAATATTATTTATACTTACTATACACTCTAGAAACTCTCAAAAAATAAAAAAAGAAAAAAGAAAAAAATGCAAAATATTTAACAAACTCATGAATCATAATAACCCTCTTGAACCAAAAAAAGTGCAAATCCTTCATACATAAGATTTATAACATTAGTTTACAAGGCACTTTCCATGCATTAGACTCAATCAATTATGTGTCTGAGAATCATCTCATCTCCAAAACCAAATACATATATATATATATATCCACCTCAGTTTCAGAAATGTTACATCTTATTACAAAGTTCAGTAACCTGTCTTTCCATTTCTGGTGTCTTGATCTTCACTTCGACTGATTCTTGAGCAGAATTTGGATAGAGTAATTGTATTCCTTAGAGGGCGTAAATCCGGTCGATATCGGAGTTGGAAAACTCGGAGTGATGCCATGAGTTCGAGCCACTCCGAGCGTGCTTCTCTCTCTTCCTCATTGATCTCATCCTCTTCGATCGTACAACATAATAAGTCATGGTTCCAAGAACACCGGCCATTATAATGCCTCCAACAAGTGTGACCAATATGGCGGCCCATTTATGTTTCCGCCCCACAACTATGTAAGAAGACGCCATGAACGCCACCGAAGTACACACCGAGGCCAACCACATCAGTTTGTTAATAACCTCCACAACGCGTCTCTCAGCCTTCGTCTCACCTCTAACCAGCGTGATTTGAACCACAACAACGGCTAGGGATGTGAAGAGGGCGATTGCATTGAAGATGAAAAATATCTTGAAGGACGTTCTACTCACCACCACGGCCATGCCATTGTCGTTGTCCCCACCAGGCACCGTAAAGATGGCGGCAAAGGCAACTGTGGCGAAGAGGACCGCAACCACAGTGACGGAGTTGGTGGCGTTGTTGATGCCTTCTCGATGGAGTTTCCTGAGCTCTTTGGCGATGCCGTGGACGTTTTTGTTTGTTCTCTTTGTTTGTTCGAGCTGAATGTGGACGTCGTTTTTTATCTGAGTGACGGTTTTTCGAAGCTCGTCTCTGGGTTGGTTCAGTTCATTGGCTCGGACAGCACCACAGCGACAAAGGAACTCCTTTATGTCTGATGATTCTTCTGAGAGTGGAAGATTTTCTGCAATGTCGAGAGCTGTTTTGCCGTCTCGGTTCAGTGCATTGACATTTGTATCAGGCAGACGTAATAACAAATTAACTATCTGCAAATAATAAAAAATCGCTGAAGGTTAAAATAAATATGTAACAATTATCACAGCACATATAACAAAAACCCTCATTAACTTAAAAAATTTGAGTCAAATTTTCAGCTAGTCAAAAATGGAAAATGCATAGAAAAAAGAAATTTGTTAGTCATCTTTTGGAATTATTTGTATGAAGCATAGCTGTCATTTCAGCACGGGCATCGCTTAACAGTCGACTACCGATTGTTTGAAAGAAGACTTACATTTTCTTGCATTTGTCTTTAGAGTAACATAGCAATTAAAGTTTTTGAGGTTTCTTAATAGTCTTTAGTATAAGCATTACTCAATTATAGAAGATTTAAAAGCAATTCTAGATTTAAAACAACATGGATGTACATGTTCAAATATACCTCCGCTCGTTTTTTCCTCGTGGCTATATGTAAAGCAGTGTTGCCAAATTTGTCTGGAAGCATAACTATAGCTGCATCAGCGTTTAAGAGCAATTTGACAACCTCAGAGTTGATTCCTTTGACAGCCATATGCAATGCTGTCTGTCCTTTCTTGTCTGGCCTTCTAGCCAACTGTGGATCTTTCTCAAGCAACGCCTTGACAATGTCCACGTGCCCTTGTCTAGCTGCTAAATGCAACGCGTTTTTTCCATTGGATCGAGAGATTTCCAGCAAGCTGCAGTCCTTTGAGAGAAGTTCGTTAACCACAGTACTATGTCCCCTAGAAGCTGCGGTTATAAGAGGAGTTGCATTTGATGGACCGATTGTCTTACTTAGCCCTGGGTCATGATCCAACAGCACTTGGACAATTTCTACAAAATCAAATTAACACAAAGCATCAGGAAAATGAAGTAAGATTGTTACATATGGTGTTGAAGGATTGATAAAAACGTGTCCGAGGGCTGAACCATGTTTAATAACTAATGAGAGGTGTTTTAAACAAATTTTCGACAAGTCTTAACATTTAAACTATATTCACTTATTATGAGTTTAAATTCGTCATGAACTAATATACGCCATAGATAGAGTAAAGAGACTCTGAACAATGATGATTGGACTTTAGGTTGTGTTTGGATTGAGGGATTTGAAATGAATGGATTTCAAATCCACTAAACTTAGAGTGGATTCAAATTCCACTCATATTGCTAAAAAATCAGTTCAAAATGAAAGTCATGGATTTCAAATCCGCATCTATCCATACAACACCAATGAAATTGATTGATTATAATTATACCACAAATGAACTCACTTTATGACCTAACTTCACTACAAAATAGGCAATTAGAAACAGAGAGATATAAGAATCAATCTAAAACAAGACAATCACCATGGTGTCCTTGACTTGCAGCCGTATGCAGAGGATCAAACAATGATCGATTTTTCTTTGTAAGCGTCTCCTTATTAGCATACTTAAGAAGCTCTTTAACCACATCAATATGCCCTTTCTCTGCTGCAGTATACAATGCCGTCTCTCCCAACTCATTCACCTCATTCACAACCGACGCCCTGATTTCCGCAACCTCCAGGTCAAAATCCGCCCCACTTGAACTCCCCACCATTTGAGAATTAATGTCATCAAGAATCTGCTTCACTGCCCCAAGATCGCCCCTTTGAGCCGCCAAATGCAGCTCAGTATCATTGTGACGGCCCGTCACCTGTTTCACATACTTCTTTTTCCCAGACTGGTCGATTCGCTTCCCTGAATTTGATAGAACCAGAGCCGGGGCTGTAGATGAGGATGGTGAAGGCGATGGTGATGGCTCCGCCAAAGGGTTTTGGCTTTGTGTTGGAGTTACAAGAACTTTTTCCACCTCTTCGTCTCCCCCTATAGATGATCCAGTTTATTCATGAGATGGACCAAATATTATAAAGATAAAAAAAAAAAAAAACCACAATTTCTTCAATTCAACACAATCTGTTTGAATGTTTTATATCTTTGAACCCACAAACTTTTCCTATATCATATCTTCTTCAAACAGAAACAAGATCAGTTATCAAACATAAGTAAATAAATAAATAATTTACTTTTTGACCTTTCGTACAGATAGAATACATCGCAGTACCCAAATCAGAACAGAAAACCCTAAAACACTTCTTTAATCTCTAATTTTAAAAAAGAAAAAAAAAGAAAAAGAAAAAACCAAATCTAGTGAAGACTGCAAAACCCAATAATTGTGCCTTTCTAGTTTCTAAAGGCCTGGTAGAAGCTAAAGAGTTAAATTGATAGTTCTTCCAAAAAGTAAAAACTCATAATTCAGCAACAAATTCAAGCTTAAATTCCAAATAATTCCCCAAAAGAATTACTTATGAATGATTGATTCATCCAATTAAGCTACCAACCCACTAAAACGTTGTTGAATAATTCAATTCAAAGCTTGAAAGTAAAGTAGCTTAGCAGCTCAGAAGGAGATATGCATAATCTTAAAGATGGATAAAGAAAAGGAAAATAGCATACCATCTTTGACATGTGAAGACATGATTCACTTCCAAGTCAACAAACGAGGATGGAGAAGTTGTGATTTCTGGAAATAATTGTTTATGAGTTGCAAGTTGAAGAGGGCTATTGGTAAAGTGGGTGACTCACGAGGAAGAAAGGTGGAAATAATGGCAACTACACGACACACACGAAAGTGTTGCGAAATCGCCCACTGTTTGGCCTTTGATCAAGAGAGAGATAGAGATAGAGAGGGAGAGATAGGAGAGAGAAAGTACTTTTATGTATTCTCTCTCTATACATATATGTGAATAAATATATATATGCATTTGGACGATTATTACAATTTAGTTTGGGTTCGAGTATTGGGTTGTCTGAATTTGGACAGCATTTTTTTTGATATTTGATTTATGATTATAATTTATTTGAGTATGGTTTTAAAAACATAATAAAGAATTTTAATTATAATTCCACTTCATTTGAAATATTTTAAATTTAAGCTTACACATCATGACTTATGTTGAATTTACATCTATGATTCTCAAGGCATGGTTAAAATACCAAACAAACTTCAATATTTGTGAAGATAATTACAGCCAAGTGTTTTACCTATATAAAACATCATGCAATGTTTAGGTCGGGTTTCACGGGTAATTTAATTTGACTCATTTATTTTTTCATATAATATAATATTAGAATATATTAGTTTTAATCAGGTTATATAAAAATTTGATCATTATGAATCAGATTTATTTGTAATTTGACAAATTTTGATGTCAGTAAATACAACTAACTCTAACTAATATGTGAGTCAGTTTCACGTGAGATCTTATACTTAGATAAAAAGAATCCACTTATTCAACGTGATCAATTGAATCAACTTATTCAACACGGTTAATTCGATCTCACAAAATTATATAAAGTTTTATTTCACGTAAAGTTTTATATAAAACGGTTTCATATAAATTTATGCCACTATGCATTTGATTAACATAAATCACAAGCTCATATTATTTGATAAGTAATTTTAGAGCCTATAATATGGTATAATTTATTTCAAGATAAGTTGTTAAATTTTTTAAATAAAATAGAATAAGATTATAAACCTTTTAAATATTTAAAAGCTGTCAAAATAAATTCTTAGTTCAATAAAACAATAAAGAAAGTGATCAGGAAGGCTTAATTCGAAGACAAATTTATTCAAACAATGTTGTTAATTTATTTTAAGTTGTTTTTAAAAATTAAGAAGATCTTAAAGTTCAATAAAAATACTTTTTATGCTCCCAAATAAGTGTTACTTAGTAAAAAAAATAAAAAAATTCTCAAAATAGGTCGAGGTTTTAAAAATTCAAGAGATAATGTCACCTTAATATTCACAATTGTTGACATTTTCACTCTTTCGGAATTACATCTTTTAGTATTTCAAAATAAGTATTGAGAAAGAAAAAATTGATGATAGAACTTAAGTAAGGATGAGTAAGTCATTTTATAAAATTTCTTAATTTGTGAGAATTTATTTATATATAAAAACAATTTTTATTTATAAGATTGTTCCCGTTAAATTATACACATCTATTAATATATAAAAACACAATTTCATTTATAAGAAATTGTTCCCGTTCATTTCTATAAAACAGTTTCTTCTCATTTATATAAGTCAGTTTTTTATTAAAAGAAATATTTCCACGCAAAAAATATGTCGATTACGTCATTATTTTGAAAATCCATTTGTATCTTGTAAAAATTACGAAAATTAATTTCTATATTGTAATAGATTATGAAAATTCATCTATATTCGATAGTTTGTAGTTCTTTCATGTCATTCTTTTAAAAAAATTGTTCCCTTTAATTGTTTTTTTAATGAATATTTATATTTATGTTTGAGATATTTTCCCTAAAACTTTATTTAACTATATTAGATATGAGATAATGTCAATTTTAACTATTTATTAAACTTGGTTTCTTCCATATATAAAACTTTGACTTTTAAAATATGAGAAAACTTTGACTTTTAAAATATGAGCAGTTATATGGTGTAATTGGGCACATGTCGGATTCAACCTAGAGCGCTTAAATTATATTCAATTTATTGGAATTAATTCTGATATTATGCAGCTTGGAGTTGATGAGTTTGATGGTGCTGCTTGGAGTTGATATAAATTCATGCAAATAAGATAACGTCGTTCTTCTCATTAAAGAAGGGTACTTCATTTCTTTTGTATAGAGATACAAGGACATTTATGTAAATCACATTGCTAGTGCTATACCACTTGTAAATGTGCTATCTTGTTTTTACGTTTTATGTGCGGGGCTATATAAGCACATTTTGTATCTTTTTTTTACTAAGTGAAATAATATTCATATCTATTTTTTCTCTCTACATCTATATTCAATTTATCATTATGGTATCAGAGCGGGTTGAGATGGGAACACCACTGAATGTGACTTGGCCGGCGCTGGCTGCCGGCACCTGAGCTGGGGGGCTGGATCCAGTAGATCTAATGTTCAGAATGAAGCTTCAGATAATCCTGGTATGATTCTAGTTTCGAATCCTCTTAACGGAAGCAATTATCTCCCCTGGAAAACTTCTACGACAATTGCACTTGGTGATAAACCAAATTAGGATTCATCAATGGATCTATAATAGAACCTCCTGAGAATGACGAATTACATGATAGTTGGAAGATGAATGATTATATGGTATTCTCCTGGATATTAAACACATTTTCTAAGGAAATAATTGAGAGTTTTGTTTACTCTAAAACTGCTAAGGAAGTGTGGGAAAAAAATAGCCAAGAGATATGGTCAATTAAATGGACCAATGCTATATAAATTGCAAAGGGAAATTTCAAGTATAACTCAAGGTTCTGATACTATTATGGTGTATTTCTCAAGGATTCAAAACTTTGGGATCGGCTGGATAATTTAAGACCACCAATTGTTTGTGATTGCTTTTTAGGAAGAAACGTGGTTGAATCTGAAAAGCAAATCAAGTTACTACATTTTTTGATGGGATTGCATGAGACTTATGAATCAATCAAGTCACAGATCTTACTGATGGAGCCACTACCAGATGTAGATAAGGCATACTCCCTGCTATCGAGAGTTGAGCAACATAAAACCACTGATTTGCTATTTCATGAAAATTATGAGAGTGTTGCAATGGTTAAAGGGAATTTTGGCAGAGATATAGGTGGCAGAGGATCTTATGAAAGAGGAAACTCAACTAGAGGAGGTGCTCAATTTGGTGGTTTTAGAAATGAAACTCAGATTAATGGCAGAGGTGGAAGAGGTAGAGGTGCAATGAGATTAAGTAAGGAAGAGAAAGCCAAACTTATTTGTCAGTATTGCTCAGGACCAGGACATAAAATAGCAAATTGCTTTAAACTACATGGATATCCTGAATGGTATATAAAGTTTAAGGAGCAAAGATACACTGGCTATGCAAATCAAACAAATGCTGCAAGAGATAATGGTCACAGTGCTATAGATGATAAAAAGAAAGCCATCTCTTATAATGAGATTTCAAGTCTGATTCAGCAGGAACTTAAGAAATTGTTTGGTGCAAAGGGTTCTAATGCTAAAGGTGGAGGTGCAACAGAAGATAACTTTGTACATTTTGTGAATGCTGCAGGTAATTCTAAAATTTTAATCTCTTATGCTTTGAATGTAGTTGAAAGCCTTGGTGAGGGTTCTTGGATACTTGATACAGGTGCTAGTAGACACATGTGTAGTGATAAAAATCTCATGCATTCCATATACATTCTTCCTCTTCCCTTATATGTTTATCTTTCAAATGGTACCACCATTTCTATCACACATTGTGGAGCTGTCACTATAAGCATAGAGATTATTTTAAATGGTGTTCTATATGTTCCTTCCTTCAAGTTCAATCTCCTATCTATACCTCAATTGACTTCCACATCTCACATTACTTGTTTATTCACTCCACAAACATGTATTTTACAGGATCATATTGAAAGAATCCTGGCACATATGAAAGACAGGTTATACATACTGGAAAATCCTCAAAATGTTGTCTCTTCTACTTCTGAAAAATTCACTCATTGTAATGGTTCTATCCTTCTATCTTGATATAATTCTTTGGGGGCATGCTTCCATAGGTGTATTGGAACATTTGGACTTTCTTAAACCATTTTGTACTCCTGAATCTATCAATGAAATAAAATCCTGTTCTTCTTGCCAAAAGGGTAAATTCCATCGATCTAAATTCAACAAATCAGATACTACAATCAAGGATCTTTTTGAATTAGTCCATGTTGATGTTTGGGGACCTTGTAAAGAAGAATCATTTACCAACACTCCATATTTTCTTACCATAGTTGATGATTTTAGCAGGAGCACATGGACATATCTTCTTCACCAAAAGAGTCAAGTCTCAAACATACTCAAAATCTTCATTCTCATGATTCATACACAATTTCAAAAATCTACCAAGATCATTAGAAGTGACAATGGTCTTGAATTCTTAAACTCCCAATGTTAAGAATTGTTTAACACTCTTGGTATCATTCATCAAACAACATGTCCTTATACTCCTCAACAAAATGGTCATGTTGAGAGAAAACATAAAACCTTGTTTGATATTGCCAGATCAATCATGTTTCATTCCAGCTTGCCTACTCATTTTTGGCCATATTCCATTCTCTACCCTACATTCATTGTCAACAGGTTACCTTCTTCTGCTATTCAATAGCAAATTCCATATGAGATTCTTCATGGTAAGAAGCCTGATTACACCATTCTTCACCCCTTTGGTTGTCTTGTTTATTCTGCCAGCCTTGATCCATCACACACTAAATTTTCTTCTAGAGCCAACAAAAATGTATTCTTGGGGTTTGTGGCAGGGAAGAAAGAATTTTTCTTATATGATCTTGATCAAGCCAAAGTTCATGTTTCTAGAGATGTAAAATTCTTACCCATTGATTTTCCATATTCTCACATAAATCGCTCTACTTCTGACCATATTCTTCCCATTTATGTGGATTCTTCCAGTATGGATACTGTCCCACATAATCTCCCTCCACCACCTGTTGTTTCTGATACAATCAATCTTTCATCTCACTCAATTCAGCCTTCCAGATCTCAAAGAACCAGAAAACAACCATCCTAGCATAATGATTATGTTGTTAACATTGTTTCTTCACCATATATATTTCTTTATATAAGCATGTTAATTTTCATCCTTCATATGTTTCATACTTAAATCATGTATCAAGTATTAAGGAACCCACAACTTATGCTGAAGCTGCTTCACAGACTAAGTGGATTGAGGCAATGAATGCTGAGTTAGAGGCACTTCACAAAAATCATACATGGGAGTTGGTTTCCTTGCCTAAATGAAAGAAAGCTATATGGAGTAAATGGGTGTATAAGGTGAAATTGAAGGCTGATGGGAGTGTTGATAGGTATAAAGCCAGATTAGTGGCCAAAGGTTTTAATCAAGTTTATGGATTGGATTATAAGGAGAGTTTATCTCCTGTGGTGAAGCTGGTTACTATCAGATTCTTCATTGCATTGGCTACAAATAATCATTGGCTTTTATATCAGTTGGACATTAACAATGCTTTCTTACATGGTTATCTTCATGATGAAGTATACATGAAGCCTCCACAGGGTTATACTGCTGCTAAACCAGGTCAAGTTTGCAGGTTGACAAAGAGTCTTTATGGTTTAAAATAGGCCTCCAGAGAGTGGAATCAAGAGCTTTCTGCAAAACTTCTCACATTTGGATTTACACAATCAACTCATGATCATTGTTTATATATCTTGATCAAAGGAGATTTGTTCATTGCTTTATTGGTTTATGTGGATGATATACTCATCACAGGTTCTGATTCTCAACTAATTGATGAAGTTAAATCCTTTTTGGATGGTCTCTTTACAATTAAAGACTTGGGTATAGCAAAATATTTTTTGGGAGTTGAGATTGCTAGGGGAAATGAAGGGACCTACCTTTGCCAAAAGAAGTATATACTGGATTTGTTGGTTGATACAAATATGGAAGATTGTAAACATGTTTCTACACCATTACCATCTGGTCTTCACCTTGTAGAAGATGATGGTGATCCTCTTACTGATTCTGAGGTTTACAGAAGAGTTCTAGGGAAGTTTTTGTATTTCAATTTGACTAGGCCTGATCTTACATACTCAATCCAGCAACTCAGTCAATTTGTGACTAATCCACACTAGTGTCATTGGCTTGCTGTGCAGCATGTTCTGAAGTATTTGAAGGGAACATCCTCTCTTGGTCTTTTCTATCCATCATCATCTATCTTGAATATTTGTGCATATAGTGATATTGATTGGGTAGTTTGTAAGGACACCCGCAAATCCATCACAGGTTATTGTGTTTATCTTGGTCACTCTCTCATTTCTTGGAAGAGCAAGAAATAACCTACTGTTTCCAAATCTACAACTGAGGCAGAGTATAGAGCTCTTAGTGCTACATTCAGTGAATTACAATGGATTGTTTATCTTTGTTATGATTTCAGAGTTTCTCCTCCTCTTCCAATTCCTCTCTATTGTGATAATCAGGCTGCTATTCACATTACATCTAATTCTATCTTCCATGAGCGCACAAAACATCTGGATATTGATTGTCATGTTGTGAGGAACAAGTACAAAGAAGGTTTTATCAACTTGTTGCATGTTTCTTCTCCCTTGCAGATTGCAGATATCTTCACCAAAATTCTTGGTTGTGCTCGATTTCATGATCTTCTTCTCAAGTTGGGAATGGTCCTTTTTCATCTCATTTCCACTTAGGGAGGGGTGGGGTGTTGGAATTAATTTTGATATTATGCAGCTTGGAGTTGATGAGTTTGATGGTGCTGGTTGGAGTTGATATGAATTCATGCAAATGAGATAAAGTCATTCTTCTCATTAAAGAAGCGTACTTCATTTCTTTTGTATAGAGATATAAGGGCATTTATGTAAATCAGATTGATAGTGTTATACCACTTGTAAAGATGCTATCTTATTTTTACGTTTTATGTGCGGGGCTATATAAACACATTTTGTATCTTTTTTTTATTAAGTGAAATAATATTCAGATATATTTTCTCTCTCTACATTTACATTTAATTTATCATTACAACTTTTTCTAATTCATACGGTAACTTTTATGTTATATTAGTAGAATATTTAAATTATATTAATATGATATTTATGTACAAATATTTTTCTATCAACATAAAAATTTATGTAATATAGATATACTTTTATGTTATAAATATATAACCTTTAAACGATATGCAAAACAGTGGATAGCAATTATACACAAAATTTTACTGATTTTATGGTTTTAGTGGCAATTACATTTGGATCATATCATAACTCGATGATATAATCTGAATCGTTAGATGAGTATACAGCAACGGCCAGGATCATTGTCTCAAGGACATCTGATCATTTGTTTCACAGACATCACATTTGAACAGTATACACCAAATCTAAACGTTTTTATTCAAAAATTAGGTTAGGGATAAGTGATAACAAACACGATCTTTGTTCTGTTTGTTCCCTTGAGAAGATCAAATGCATCGAGTTATCTTCGATGGAGACGACGATGATGAAGGCGATGAATCCCCAAATTCGTTGCCATTTCCATGGAATAAATCCGACAAATAATTCCCCAAATTATCCGGCGAAAACCTCACCAGAACCTCCAGATTCTTCTCCACGCTCAGTATCGCCACGTAGCTTCTATCGTAGAATTCCCGATACGCTGGCACCAGTTTCCTCGCAATCGACATTCTGATCTCGTCGCGAAGCTTTGGATCCGCAACTACCCACGAGTTCTGCTTCCTGTACGCCGCCTCGAATGCGGAGTTGAATTTCCGGAAATGTTCTCTGATTGCGTTTGGGGATGATTCGATTTCAGTTTCCGATGGAAGAGAGGAGAAGATCTTAGCCCAAGCTACCGATTCGTAGTTCGCGGCGTAGAGTTTCACCTTCTTTTGGAGCTGCGATAGCCACTGTTGCCCTAGGAGGAGTTTCAGGGCGGTGGAGCTGACTTTCTCGACGACGAATTGGAGGTTGTTTGCTAAGAAGAGGTAAGATAATCCAATGTCCTTGTAGAGTTCAGCTTTGCTGTCGAGTTTGCATAGCAGGACGAGTATGATCCACGCGAGTCGGCTGGCGACGCCGGAGGTTGCGCCGCCGTGGCGGCTGTCGAAGTAGGATTCAGGAAATGGTGACTGGGCGGGGTTTTGATTTTCATCGGCGAGGATATCGGAGAGGGTTCCGCTGTTTTCTGCTAGTAGAGAGACGTAATCCATTACTGAATAGGTTAATGGATGGATTCCGCCACCGGGGACCGGCGATTTGGACGAGTTTTTCTGGATTGATGAGACGAATTCGGAAAGAATCGTTTGGACAGATTCGCTGAGCTTGTTAATGGAGGAGAGAGCTTGCAGTTTGATCGGCAAGAGGGATTCGTATGAGAAAATCGATTCGATTTCCGGCCATAGATCGGAGACGGTCTCGAAAAGACTCATCATGACAAAAATCTTGGCAGAGGATCGTTTGCTCTTAGCCACGATTTCAGGGAATTTGAACAGGTTGAGAGCTCCTTCCATTGTTGTATGCGCGATACATGTTTGTTTAATTGTCTCAGAGACACCAAACACGTGATTGCACAGCAATCTCTCTCCTCGAAAGATCCCTCTCACCGCAGCCTTCGAAGAGTCGATCCACCGGTTGGTTTGATGCTCGAGAGCTTTCTGATCCATTCTGAGGATCTGAGATGGATTGAAGCTTCTGATTCCGAGGCGATAGAGTTCTTCATCCACGATGGATTTTCGTGTGATTTTGTATATCTTCCCACACTCTTTGCTGTATCCGGAGCTGATCATACTCTCTGCAATCATCTTTAAATCGAACATGGCTCGTTCCACCTTGGACATCGGATCATCCCCATGATCGTCAACTTCTTCCTCGTCCCCAAACGACAGTGATCTTGATAGGTGTGAGGAACCACTGGAAACCGATTCAGACTTCAAGCAGTCTCTGTTTGCTGAGAGGACGTAATAGAATTCCTTCTCGAGACGAAGCATGGCAGTTTTCATCAAGTTGTTGGCTTCCACCAACTGCTTGGAACTCGAGCGCTGTGCAACCAAGAAATGCATTGCTCTTCGCAGTTTCTCCACGCAGTTGATGAGTTCTTGGGCCTCGTCTCGATTTTCTTGGAACAGTGAAGTGAACTTCTCCAAAGAGGGGCTCTTCGGGTCCCATTTATGGATGATGATCCCTGCGTTTTCGATGCTTTCTTGGATGGTGGACTCGGAGAAATTGTGTGCAAGTGTTGGAAGAGAAAGCTGGTTTTCATGGAGGGTTTTGGATAAAGGGGAGAGAGATTTTATTGCTTTCCGAGGCGTGGTTGGCGTTGGGATTTCTGTGATCGCCATTGATTCTGCAGAGCTGTTTTGGAGTTAAGAGTGTTAAAGATTGTCAACTCCTTTTGGGCTTATGGAGAGTGACTGAGTTGTTGGTTTTTAAATAGTGGTGAGAGAAGAAGAAAGAGGGAGGAGAAGAGAGGAGAAATTTCCGGAAGTTTAATACTTGACTAAGTTCAAATCCAAGAATTTTGCAGCCAAAGTAAGTCATAAGTCTGCATTGACTCTACCATAGGCTAAAAGAGAAGACATTGCAGTTTTCTTGCATTTTATGAAGAGAATTATACACTCTTTAGCATTTTATTTAAATGAAATATGCTTTTTATATCTTAAAAGTTTTCTAAGAGCAGAAAAATAAGAGGGTTTACTTTGGTTTACATACCACTTGTGTATAATGATGGGACTTGTATTTATTATCGACGACATCTATATGTGAAATGAAACATGAGCTGTAAAAGCGGATTCGAATTGTGTATGATTATGTTAGATGGAATTTAATTTCATCAAAATTAGTTCCAATGAATATTCAAGAATATACAATCTATCATAATGTGTAACCCCAAACAAGTTGTCATTGTCAATTTGAAATAAATAGCTTAATGTAATTTGGTCCAAGTACAAGATCAAAGAATCAAAAGTTGACTTTTAAATATATATTTTTTTACGAACACTGTTGGTATTTTTTTTTTACTATGTAATTTTTTTTTCTTGTCTTTAAAATTTAATTTACTATCAATCCTACTTTCTTATTTTATTTCATTCTAATTAAATCTTTTTTTTTATTCATCTCAATTTATTTCTTATTTTATTTCATTTTTAAATAATTATTTTTCTTATTTTATATCATTCTTACTTCTTTTATCTTATTTTTAAATAAAAAAATTTCTTATTCATGTCAATTCATTTCTAATTCTATATGATTCTTTCTTATTTTATCTCATTTCTTTAATAATTTTTTAAATGTAAAAACTTTAAAAAAAAGAAAAGATAAGAAAATATTATTATTTAATTACCTTTTTTTTTGTATTGTTAAATATAATGAATCTACACATGTAGAATAAATTTTAAAAAAAAAATCATAGTCATAATTTTCTAAATGTATAAAGTTTTAAAAAAAAAAGAAAAAAAAAGAAAATATTATACTATTCTATGACAGTGAACAATTTCTCTTGTTATGTAATAATGTCACAACCACATCAAAATAATTTTTTCTTTTAAAATTATTTTTTTCTTTGACGATTTATACTTTTTGTTTTTGAAATTGTTTTTTTCTTTGATCATTTATACCTTTTACCACATCATTTTGTTTTCGCGATAATTAATCTCAACCATATTATTTTTTTGTACAGAACCATTAATCTCACAATAAGAATCATTAATCTTAGTCATATTTTTTTCTTGTATAGAAGATCATTGTACTGTTTCAGCATTAACTAAATTTTGCATCTTTTTTCTTTTTTAAAAGTTTTTACATTTTGAAAATTATGGTATTGAGTTTTTATAATTTTTTTCACGTATGTAAATTCATTATATTTGATGATACAGATAATTAAATAGATTGGGGATTTC
The DNA here is from genome assembly GCA_028654395.1 of Scutellaria barbata. Classification (NCBI taxonomy): domain Eukaryota; kingdom Viridiplantae; phylum Streptophyta; class Magnoliopsida; order Lamiales; family Lamiaceae; genus Scutellaria; species Scutellaria barbata. The sequence goes on along the minus strand of CM053649.1, from coordinate 4,717,230 downwards.
GAAGATTTAAAAAAATAATAATTAAATAGACCTAGAGATTTCCAAGATTTCATAGTGTAGAATTTGTGTGGATGAGAATTACAATTGGGAAGAATTTCATGGTTTAGAGTCTGTGTGGATGAGAATTATATTTTATTGTAGCGTTTATGTGGATGAGAATTGGGAAGAAGGTGTATATAAGATGTGTGACCTACGAATTATTAAAAAGGGATTATATTTATATTTGAGATGAAAATTGATAAAACAGTACTGATATGAATGTTGATGAGGGTTATATGTATGAGAATTAATAAAAAAATCCATATGTGATAGCATGAAAAAAGAATTATATATATTAATATAAAATAATAAAAAAAAAATCATACAAAATGCGTACGATTAAGTGCATGCCTGATCAAACTACATATATATCTATATATCCGTCATAGTATAATATAAACAGATAAAATATTTGTGTGGTCTTCTTTCATCTTGAAATGCAACTCAGTATAGTTGAATGTATTTGTTATTACGTAATAAGTATTTCATATTTTACGTCATTTTTATTTAAAAAAAACAACTTGTAAGCTATCAAATTCATCAATTTCCATGTATCTCTATTTTAACTTGTCACAAGTTTGTTATAAAGATATTATAGAAATTTCAATAAACCTATTTTTGAGTCTTTTGACTTCCAAAACAATTTTTTTTTTCTTATAAGATTTTACTGAACACAAAAATGACTTTCGAAATTCGCAAGTCCAGTTTATATGAACTTTTATCCAAAATATTTAAAATTTGATTTTTACTAACTAGGTATTGTAAAAATAAGCTACTTCTAACTTCTAACTTGTAAGCCAAGTCAATACCTACCTTAAAAAAAAAAAAAAAAAAAAAAGAAGTTGGTTAGTTTGGATGACAGCAATATAATGACTCAGACAGATTGACTAACAAAGAATGTGGAATTAAGCAATATGAATATCTTTCCTCGTTCAAGGAAATCCTCTTATATTTAATTTATTATCCATGCCCCTACACTCTTTATAATTACTCCAAATGCCCCCAATATTTTATATATACTAATCCATGACCACAGTGCTCTTATTACTTATAGCATCTTTGAGGTATCAATGCATGCACACCATTTTTTTTTTTTTTTATTTATTTTTATGATTTTTTTTTTTTAGAGAAAGTCATCGTATTAAGAAGCCTGAAGGAAAGGAAATGTAATTTGAGTTCATCTATTTAATTTAATTTTTTTTTTGAATTAGGTTTTTATACTTATATTTGTAAAAATTGATCACTTCTTAGTTTTTAGGATTTTGTTTGGGTTAAAAACTTGGTTTTTTTATTTATGTAAAGTAGTCACATTAATTAAGTGTAGACATTAAGTTTAGAGATCATATTTTAATGCGGTAAAAGTATTTATTTTTCTGGTCAAAGTTGTTAGAAGTAAAATAAGTACATACACCTATATATATCAGTATTGTTATATTTTTAAAATTCAATATAATCATTAAATTCAAATCAAAATATTTAAGGAGATATGATTTTTACCCATCAATGATGAACATTAAATATTTAATTGTTATATATATCCTTTATATATGTGGATGGAAAAGTGGTAGAAAAGACGTAGGTTAATTTGGAAGGAGAAAAATAAATGTTGTGTAGAGACTTAAGTGGGTAGAAAAGACCTAGGTCAATCACATGAAATTTATTATTATTTTGAGGCACAATTTAAATAAACTCGAATAATTAATTTGATAATAGTGTTAATCTTTCTTCACTAGCTAACAAATTCTGCAAGTTTAAATCGAATTCTGAAATAATATTGTCTATCTTGGAAGTTTTACTAAATACTCCAAATACTTTTTTTTCCAACATTGAAAAACCTAAGACATTTTCTCACCAATATTGACTAGACTAATTTTAAATTTATGAAAAAATCAAATATTTGTGAAATGAAATTTCAGGGTAAAAACACATATTTAAGCTTATTAATTAACTAATTTAACCGATCATGCTGAAAATGATTATACTAATCAATGTCTAGTTGAATATCAAATAGTTTAGCTTCTTAATTATTCAATTTTATCATATTTCTTATTTAATTCCTTCGTATCTTAAGTAAAAAAGATATTGAAAAAGTAAACTTGTAAATTTAGTCAACACCCCACTATTATAGGAAACAAACTGGAAATTAATCTTATCTTGTTATTTATTGGTCCACCTAGCTATGACTTCATGCTAATGTATGCATCATCTATTCCACAAATGTTTCATTTTATTTTATAAATTATCACCATACACATCATATGTTTATGATAACATTAATAATAATATATGAAAATGTTTTTCTTTAATTACAAATTAAGGGATGAGAACTCGAACCCGAGAATGTATTTGGGTTGAATGTATTTTTCTTTAAATTAACTAAATCAATGTACTAATAAGTGAATATGTTAAAAATATTGAATTACGAAACAATATATATGTGGAGAATCGTAATATAAAAGTACAAGATTTAATTTCAAGTGTGACTAACATACGACTACATTGAATTTTTCCAAAAAAAAGAATTAGACAACTTTTTTCTTTTAAATTAACTCTAATGTACTTTCATGAGAATGAATTTGATTTTTCACAACTTAAATCAATTGTTATAAGTCTGTATCTACTTATAAGTTATGAATTGATTAATTTCACAGATCACAAGAATCATGCTTCATTATTGTTTATTAGTCTCTGAAATATTTGAATATAAATTCATTAGTCTTAACTTAATTACAAGTATATCTTTCAACCTATGTAAGCTCTTGGGTTTGAATCTCACACTCATTCGTAACTTAAAAAAACTATAAAAAAAAAACAGTTGAATTTGTCAAACTTAATCTTTTTTTTTATTTTTCAAAATGACAAACATGCATGGCATGTTTTTTATAATTTTTTAACTGGTTACGTATAGTTGATTGAGCTCTTATTCAAACTTACAATTGACTCTTCAAATTATTATTGATTATAAAATTAAGTTTGACTTATGTTTAATTGAATTGAGTACATATCAAGTTTACTTAACATAATATATTTATACAGAAAAAAAAAAAAAAACAGGTTATCGAGATTTGATTCGTATCCAATTAATTAGATTATATGTATCGATTCGATTATATGTATGCGTTGAGTAATTTGATCAATTTTTATATATTGTATCCAGCTTCAAACTTCGTATGGTAGATTATTGTATTATTAGTCAAGTCAATTTGGGAAGAACCTTTAATTTAATTGAACATAAATTGAGTTTATGTTATATAAATTTATATATATATATTATGTTTGGGATTATTTATTCATTATGGGCGATGCTATTTTCTGAAAACTGACTAAATCAATTTGATTAATTAAATACTTTCGGTCATTAGTGATGTACTATAGAATTTAGCTGAGATACGAGTTAACTCACAACAATAAAATAGAGATTAATTTGTAGAAATAAATTTGAATTGTAAATAATAAAACTTTTATTTATAAACTAAATATCCATAAACCAGTTTTATATAAGTTTTTTAAATTTGATTTCAATCGTAGAATTTGTCAATGATTGTGAAGATTTTAAACTTGATTTCAACTGATGAATTTGTCAATGATTGTGAAAATATTATTACAGTATTTTTATTTGGAGATAAAATAATAAGTAACCATGTGACTTAGTTTTTAAATAGTATTTAAGTATCGGACATATTGCAACCACATGACATTATTAGGTGGAAATTACATGGTGCAAAATAAGAATAATATCTTTGGTGTGTATATAGATTAATGTACTTATGCTTATATTCAACATGAGTTAAAAGTCAACTATAAATGTGTGTATAAAATAGAAGTATGATGAGCAAAGCAACTATATATATACATCGTGCATCATAATTAGATTATCTCAACCCTAGTAAGTTGATTGCATTGAAAGCACATATTCAATGTTTGAACACATTAAAAATAATTTGGGCCTCACTTATGCATCTAATTAACAGTTATGCTGAAACAATTACAAATTATTATACATTAAATCTATGTCATCATTCAGAATAACTTCGAAGTCTTGACTTCTTCTTTGTTATGCTCTTTAATCTCAAATATGCTCTTTCAAGTTTTTTAAGAAGCCCTAGCAAAGGTGTTAAGACTTTGAAATTTGTATATGAGTAAATTCCTAACCAAACATTTAAATTAATTGATTCGATTTAAATGGATCGAATTGAATAAAAAATTGAATAAAAAGTGTAAAAAACAGTGCCCGGAGCCTACTCGGCCAAATTAGGTCGGCTGGTTCTGGTCGGTTTATTGTGGGCGGTTAGAATTGTATTTCATAAATGTAAGAGAAATGAGCTCTCTTGTACTTGAATACAATAATTTTCCAACCCTAATCTCATATCAATTATTACTATTTATAGATAAAAAAATACAACTAGTGGGAGGTTACATTAACCTCTCCACGATCTCCCTCTAGTTGTCCCCCTATTTTCGAGGAAGTGAGGAGTTTGCTTGCCCCCACTTCCTGTTTTGTAGGATAGTTATTTGGGATGCTCAAGCTGAATCTTGCCGACTTGTTTTCTAGTCTTGCTCGTCTAAGTTCCTGGTCGGGTCAATGATCTGTCTTTTTGGAACTACCGTAAAATCGATCCTAGTCAGCTCTCCAGGATGACCGGACATGCATGATACTTGAACCGGGGTTAAACTGGAACCAAGTGCTTAGAAATTTGTACTGACCGGATATCTTTCTTGGTTGGCCAAACCTTTACTACTAATCAGCCTCGGTTCGGGGGTGTCCAACAAAAAGTATTTATAATGTATGGAAATTTTCAAGTTGTATAGAACTGTGTAGTCGGACAATAGTGTATGAGCCAAAAAAATCATCGAAAATGACTCTCTAAACATATCGTGTATCATGTTATATATAGATAAGTTGTATATAAACAAAAAAAACCAACAAATGCATGAACTTCACACGGTAATGTGACCTTTTTTAGGTTGAAATTATTCCTTGTTTCACAACACAGGCCTCTTTGGACAATGGTTGGTTCCATAATAATCAATTTTTCAATTTAGCCCCACGAATTGAGAATTTATTTGATTTAAGTTTAATTTTTGCTGAAAAATGTCATATGAAATACATTTTTTATTCTCGTTTAGTTATCTATATAACATTCACATTACCGTACAATAATTTAATTTTGACCAAAATTATAAAATTGAAACAAATTAATCTAATCATGGTCAAAATTAACAAAGGACTATTTTAGAAAATTAAGGAAAGTTGTAGAATTTTGTTGCATATAGTTATATAATCTGTATTTTATTGTAGGCCCAACTATAATAAAACCCAAGTGTAATTTAATTTTCATTGGTGGGCCAACTAAATTGAAGCCCAAGTATAAGTAGGTTACAATATTGGCCCAACTATGTCATCATATTATTCTGAGTCGCTGACAAGACGGTTTTATTTTCTGGAGAAAAAAAACTGAGACTTATGTTTTGCCTTTCAACTTTTCTATTTATGTTCTCGCTCAAGGTTGGTGAAGTCGTGAAGAAGTCGGATAATCATTAATCGAGCTGATTGCAATCAGATTCTTGGTGAGTCTTCTTAGAATCGAAAGCTTATGTTCCTTTTCCCATTTCTTCGATTTCTCTCTTGTCATTTTTTTTTTCCTGTTTTCTTCTGGAAAGCTACTTCAATAAATTGCAAATGCTAGAAACAAAATTCTCAACTTTCTCTGAATTTGTTGAGGAATAATTAGAGAAACTGTTTAAGATAGTATTCGAATTCAACCGTCCTATAGCTTTACTTTTATACAATAATGGAAGCCAAATTTAGAAGGAGAGAAAAACAAGAAAAATGAAAATTTGATTAGATAATGAAGAGGCGGTGTCCAAAGTTCAATTCTGACTAGTGATGTAGTCGAATTGAACTTGAGATTTTGAGTTTGGTTTATTTATTTATCAAATTATTGAGAGTTTGAGTTTGGTTATCAATTCATATGTTAAATATTAAAAGATATGAGTATAGTAGAAAATTTACTAATTTAATTGATTTTTTATATTTTTGTCTTAATCTCTGAAAAGTTTCGTGTTTCTTAAGATAGTTAATTTTTATGTTCCTCTCATTCAGCCTCTTCTCCTCCGCCACGCCACCTACCGTCTCCTTCTGTTATTAGCCTTCTTCGTTTAAATTAGATATATTATGCTATGACATTCTGAAATGTTGCAACTTTGCTGAAATTTGTGGATTTAGTTTGTTCTCTAAGCCTTCTTCCTCATGCAGTGGTTTTCTGAAATGTTTGTATGCTCGTTGAAATTTATGAATCTAGTTGTTCTATAAGTTTGTTTCGGTGCTAGGTTTTCTGTATTTAGTTTATTAACTTATGGAAGTTTGCGGAATATGTTGTTGGATCTTTTCCTATTAAGTGGTGAAATGGATCAGAATTTGCTGCGAATTTCTGTAGTGAAAACTGAGTTCTTAGAATTGATTTGGCTGTCTTATGTTGATTGAATAAATTATATTGGTAACGTTTATATTGAAAATGAAAAACTTTTTTGTGTTGTATTCTTTAAAAGTGTCCTGATGGTTTTGTGAATTGGGTTTAATCTAAATTAATCCAGAGAGTACATGAAGTTGAGCTTTCCACGAACAGCAGTGAGATACAAGAAGTGATCTAGCAAAGCCATTTAGATGAATAAATAAAGCAAAGTTGTGAAAATGGAAAACAAAGGTGATCTTGAGACTTCTATACAGCTTGAGGGTACTCAGAAGCAAAAGGAGACACCATTTGTTGTAAGAATACCCTCGTATGAAGAGGTGGTTGAGAGTTCTCAACCCAAGACACAATCTTTCTTCGACCCATCCACCTCCTTTTCACAGGCCTTCAATTTTATCAAGAACTCCGAGTTCTACACAACCCCGCCACCAGCATTACCTTCTCAATCCTCCAAAGGTTCTCCTTCTCCTTCTCATGCAACCCATACCAGGTCCATCCTCTAACTCTTCCTATATGTTTATGCATACATATGATTGGAAATATCTAGCTCTTCACAACAAAGTGATTCATCATTCATGTATGATTGTAGTTACGTCAAGGGCATTTATTTTGTGTTGTAGGCAAAGAGCTCAGTCTGAAATTCCATCCACTTCAGTTTCATCATCTGGTGCGAATCGGAATGCCATCCTTGTTAGCCATAGACAGGTGAATTGTTGCATACTGGTACCATTACATTGAGTTAACACATACTAGTACCATTACATTGCGTACTGGTGGCTGCTAATTGTTTATGTGTTAAAAGACATGTAGTTTGGCCGTCCTATGCTGGTAGTGCCTTTTAAATTCTGTGATTGTGAACTTTGTAGTTTCTTGAAACTTCCAGAGGGAGTTTATTAGTGACTTATCTCCCTAAAATTGAAGTGATCAAGGTTCTATGAAGTATGATTCTAAAGTATTCTTCTTTTGTCTTGAAATGCAGAACGGGAACCCTTTGCTAAAGCATATAAGAAATGTGCGATGGGTTTTTGCTGATATTGTTTGTGACTACTTATTGGGCCAAAATTCATGTGCTCTTTATTTGAGGTTCGAATTTTAATTTGTTTTGATTCATTGATGTGATGGCCCACCAATTATAGTATGTTATGTGATGGTTATCAAACTTATATGCTGTCACATGGTTAGACATATTCTGTTGAGTAGCCAAATCATGATCATAGAGATTTATGGTTTTTTTTTCTCTTCAACTATTTTGCAATGGGGTATTGAGGTAGAATCTCTTCAGATCATTGTATTAAACAAAATTCTCAGCATGTGATTTAAAACTGGAGAAAGGCCTGCAACAACTGCCAAAGTGCCATGATTAAGTATATTTGGGCTGGTTCCTAAATTTGCTAATGATTGTTGACTTCCAAATACTGTAAGACAGATTGATGGAAGTAAAACTATCTTTATAACATCAGAAATCAAGTTATAATATCTGAATTGTGCTTTTCTCTGTAAATACCGTCTCAAATAAAAGATTGAGAAAATTAAGCACACTTCATTACAATATCTTTTTCAATATATTTTCTATAATTTTCATTGACCTTAACAGTCTTATATCCCTATGGCTGGACAATTTACCTGTTGATCTACCCATAAGCTAGGCTACACTTTAAGGCGGAACATTCCTCTACTGATTAATACAAGCAATTTCTGATACTCTTTTAGCTAGCTTCAACCATTAACATATCCTAGTATAAAAAAAAAAAAAACAAAGCCTTATCACAGCTTGTCACAATCGAGCCTACATGTTAGCATAACTTTCCTTTGTTTATTTAGTTAATGAAGTTATCCTCTTACACAATTTATGAAATTTACCATGGAGGTTATCAATGCCCTAAAGATTTACTCTCTTTTTCTGTCCAGTCTTCGCTATCATCTTTTGCATCCAGATTACCTGTATTTTCGGATAAGGGAATTGCAGAAGAACTTCAAGCTTCGTGTTGTATTATGCCATGTTGATGTGGTAAACCTTTTGAGACTAATCAGCTCTACAAGTTACGACCTAATCTTTGTTTTGGTTCTCTGATTTTCTCCCTATTGGAACCAGGAAGATGTTGTGAAGCCCTTACTTGAAGTCACAAAAACAGCGCTACTCCATGACTGCACTCTTTTATGTGGTTGGAGGTATCTTTTATGTGCACCATCATAAATTTCTTGTTCTCTAATTCTTCTGGGAAGCAAGTTTGGCATGCGAATCTTTCTTCACATTTTCTGAATTCTGAAAAGTTTTTCTGACATCCGAATAAGTGCATTGGAGAGCGTCTGTGGGGAAAATTTTTATACAGGAAAATTAGTAGTTTTAAAAATTTAATTATTTTGCGAGTTAAAGCAAAACATGTCATTGAAGGAATTGGTTGTTGAAATCTTCTTTACCAATTTTATATGTTTTCTGGAAGGTCGAGAATAAGATGTACTGGTAAATTCTTGCAGGAATTTCTCATTATTTTCTGTTTACTACAAATGTAGAAAGTTTACAATGAGAAACTTCATTTTCAATTTTTCCCTACTGTCATCCAATTGAAATCCTTACTTATTATGTATGGTTTTTGACCTTTTTATTTAGCTTGGAAGAATGTGGGCGGTACCTTGAGACCATTAAAGTTTATGAAAATAAACCTGCCGATCTTATTCAGGGCCAAATGGATATGGACTACATGTCACGGGTATAACTCATTTTATGGCCAGTGTTCAGCTTTCTTAATTTAAAAGTTCACATTTTATAGACTGCTGATTAATACTTGATCTTATCTAATTGAATCTCTTCTTCTGTGACAGTTGAATCATGCACTCACATCATTGCGGCATGTTAACAAGACAGATGTTGTTACTCTTGGGTCTACATTTGGAGTAAGCCTGTGATTTCTGCTGTACAGTTGTTAGTGATGGTTGGTATTTCTGTTCATTTGTGATAAACTCAAAATTTACCAATTTCAGTCTCTTTCTAACATCATGGATGCATCAATGGAAGATCTTGCTCGTTGCCCCGGCATAGGAGAAAGAAAGGTAGTCTCCAATGTTTTTTATGTGTTGAAAGTTTTTGTACTGATCAGTTTAATATTTGTTTGTGCCATGCATATCTCACTGAACTTGGACGATTTACTAAATTGTCTCCTGTTTTTACTATTTTAAACTGAACTACAATGTCTTGTACGCAAAGATCAAGCCAATTCTGCAAACTTTTGTTCTGATGCTTTCCTTGGTACAACAATTGTGTGAATCTTGAACATAATTCAAACTAAATTTGCTCGAAAGATATGCAGCTTGAATATTAATGTCTACTTTAATTCTTGCAAGAAAGTCGTAATGAAGTTTTACAATGAGATTTTTATTGATGTGCTTTTGCTTGAGCAAGTCCATCCATTTGTTTTTTTTGGCCCAACAGCCAAAAATATCAAACCTTTATAGGCTGCTATTTTGGCCAGTTCTTTTAAAATTGTCAATCTGGCCAATGATTTTGTTATTTTAGTGCAATTTTGTTCAATTTGTAAAATAAATACAAAGTTCGGTGACGTGCAATGACAATGGAAGGCAAAAGGAGTAGAATTTAAATCAAGTTTAGATTCGTTTTAGATAATGTGTTAGAACCCTTAATGTCCAGATTTATGGTCAATGAATTTTCATATGTATCATAAAATTGGTTAAAAGACAAATCGTGGCCAAATTGGCAAATTTTAGAAGAATTGGCCAAAACAATAGAATCTTGTGACAATTTGGTTTCTTTTGGCATTAGGCTGTCTTAAATTTTCATTACTATTACCCACTGTTGTTTTCTCATCGTTCTTGTGGAAGTATGTCAGGTAAAACGCTTGTATGATACTTTTCATGAGCCGTTCAAGCGTACAGTTCCCAACCAAGCACCCGTTTCTGAAAATCCCATGGATAAGAATGCTGGATTTGCATCTGAAAGCTCAAGAAATGACGATGATGTTAAGGAAACTCATGATTCAAACAAAAAGCAGAAGAAAGAAGAAGAGATCAGCGTAAAATCCGCCCTGAAGGCTGCATTAGCAAAGTATTCGGGTTCAATTGGCAGAAAGAGAAGTACAGTGGTGCACGATGAAGCGAAAGAAAACACCGTCGATGCTCCACAAGATATTGCAGGTTAGCTGTAATCTTCGTTCCTTTTAGTGATGAAAATAAGTAGCTATAGTAGGTTTCAGTTCTTTAAATCGACAAAAATCGCAGGTGGGTCCTTTATGAAGTTTGTAGCCTTTGCAAACAAGGGTAGAAAACTCAAGACATTGCCAAAATAGTAGCCCTTATAAGTTATTAACATGTAACATTTGGGGTATCCCATTAGTATAGCAAAAGAAGAAGTTATGAACTATTCTGATTCCTACTTATTACTAGTAGACACCAGTTAATTGAAAGGTTTTGTGTTTGCATGTTCTATCTCCATCGATTGTATTTAACACATCAATGGATGTGTCAACCTAAAAAATCCAACTAAATCATTTTTTACAATTTTCAAATTCACACATGTTACACATTCATTGATGTTAATACGCAAAAGATAGGGATAACATGAAATCAACGAGATTAAGTAAAGTGGAAATAAGGAAAGTTAATTACATGTTCGTCTCATTGGTACATATCAATATTTTCATGAATACTTCTACATTCGGAGGGTGTTTGGCTAAGCTTATTTAACAATCTTATATACATCTTGTAAGATGTTTTTATCTTATTTTTTAAAATAAGTCGTTGAAGTGTTTTGATAAATAAGATAAGTTTTGTTTTTAGCTTATTTTTTAAAATAAGTCGTTGAAGTGTTTTGATAAATAAGATAATGAAACTTAGATATTGTTTTTAAAATTTTACCAAATGTTTTTAAAGCACGGACGAAAAAATCGGTATCGGTGAAAATATCGGTACCCTAATTTTACGGATATATCGGTATCGATATCGGTATCGGTGGAAATATCGGACATTTTTAAAAAAAATATAAAAAATTTCTAAAAAAATTGAAAAATATATCTACTAGTTATAATATCATTATAACTGACATTAATACATATATTGAACTTATAATTTCAAATAAAATGATATATTTTCAACAAATATATAGATAAAATACTATATAAACGTTGTCTACTATGATAACATGACAAATTTTGTATAAAAAGATACTAATAAATAGAATAATTTAATAATTTTTGCACATGCTTAATACCTAAGCAATACCAAGGCATTTTAACTTATTTTTCGAGAAGTGTCTTCATATAACTAACATTAATACGTATATTGAATTTAAAATTTCAAATCAAATGATATATTTACAATAAATATAGAGATAAGCTATTATTATATAGTATATAATATATTCATCATAATTCTTTTCTTAAAATAAAAAAAAATTAACTAAACTTAATTAAATTATGAAAAAAACCTAAATGCTAGTGTGTTAATTTATTTCAACAATTTAATTAAAATTATTATTTGTTCTAATCATAGATAAAAATATAGATATAGAACTTAAGTTTGATAGATATTTTAAATATATATAAAAAATTTATAATAAAAAAAACAAAAAAGACAAGAAAATAAGGAAAAAAAAGAAAAAAAAGGGAAAAACACAGGAAAGAGCACTATAGCGCGGTCAAGATTACTGTTCACGATCAAAATATCGTGTTATTTTAGCGATATATCGCGATATATCGTCAAAAACGATAAATCGGAGATATTTCGTGATATTTTTTTCAAATATAAAACTGTGGGATATTATAATATCTCCCCTCCAATTTTCGCGATATATCGCGATTTTTTACTCCTTATTTTAAAAAATGTATAAATTCTTAAGCATCTTATAAGATATTTTAAGAAGCTTATAAGCTAATCATTTGTCAAACTAATTGAATTTTTTTTCCAATTTTCCCTAAATCCTAATTTTATCTTCCTCTTCACGTTGGTGCACTTGCTCCTCCCCTCCTCCTCCTCCTCCACCATCTTCTTCTCATTTTTCTTTAAAATGGTGGTGTCTCTTTTTTTCTACCTTCTTCTCCTTCTTTCTCCATTCTTTTTTCTTATTCTTAATTCATTCTCCATTTTTATTTATCTTTTATGATATATATTTTCTTAGAATTAATATTTAGAAGATTGATTCAATTATATATCTACTACGTCATGTGTTGTACCCCTAACTCGAGTCGAACAAAATTAAATATAAGAAGGCCAGAAATGGTCGAGCCGATTCGGAAGGCCAGAAATAACCGAGCCGCCCAAAAGGCCAGAAGTGGTAAGGAGGCCGGCCAGGAATGGACGAGCCGGCCAAAAGAGCTCGACTTGAACTCTTATCTAGGTAAGGAGGCCGACCAGAAATGGACGGGCCGGCCAGAAATGGACGAGCCGGCCAGAAGAGCTCGACTCGGACTCTTAGCTAGGTAAGGAGGCCAGCCAAAAATGGACGGGTCGGCCAGAAATGGACAAGCCGGTCAGAAGAGCTCGACTTGAACTCTTAGCTAGGTAAGGAGGCCGGTCAGAAATGGACGGGCCGGCCAGAAATGGACAAGCCGGCCAGAAGAGCTCGACTCGGACTCTTAGCTAGGTAAGGAGGCCGGCCAGAAATGGACGAGCCGGCCAGAAGAGCTCGACTCGGACTCTTAGCTAGGTAAGGAGGCTGGCCAGAAATGGACGGGCCGTCCAGAAATAGACGATGTTGGACATCCGATCCGAGCTACCTGCTATATTATATCTGGATAGCCCAGTAAAAGCCATCAGTTCACTTGACCGGCCAGGATAACACATTGGACGTCCAACCCAATAGACCGTCCAGGATGGCCGGCCCGAGCTGATCTTGCTGCCCAGGTTATAGCTAGCCACCAAGAGATCGTGGGTGACAAAACCGCCAAATGCCACGTAAATAAGCGAAAATCAAGAAGAAAGTGGGCTCAACTTCCACAACCTCCACGATCTCCAATACTTAGGTTATTTTTCAGCTATAAATAGATGTAATTTCAACTTGTAAATCCCCCCCAACACTTTTGTATAAAAGCACGAGAGAGCTATTTTCTCTCACATAAATTACATAAGATTCTGGCCGGACCGTCCAGGATCAGCCGAGCTAAATTGCCCGAGTAGGCTTCGGGCCAATCTTTTGCATACTTCACATTTTATTTCACATACATTTGGGTGTTAGACTAGAAATTAACCAATTACAAATTTCGACGTCAACATCATGAATATGCAATAAATACTTTATAAGTATATATAACTAATACCTTGATTGAAGGATTTATGTAAATCTGATGGTGCATGGATGCATATCAACTATGGTATGGACGATGCATGGATACGGTCCACACATATAGTTGGGTTGAGATATGGATCTAAAAATGATATATGTGTTTTTGCCAATATTTAAAGGTGACGAGATATGAGTTGGGTGATCAAATTTAATAAAAGATACACACTCATAATAAATTGAGGGTGTGAAAATAAAAGGTTTTTAATGAATAGTTGAGAGGTAAAATAAACAAATCTAAAGATAGTTAAACATAATACAGATTTCTAAAGCACATACATAACACTATAAGTGAGGAAAAGCAGAAGAGTTATTGCAAGTAGGGACCTAGTCACTAGCCATTATTGGCTGACTTAGAGTGGGCTTTCGAGGGTTAGGGTTTTTAGTCATGTAGAGAATATGATTATCCCCAAGGCCTTCTTACCTAATCGCAGGTACTCTACGCCTGAAGGTAAGGATCGATGTTCAGGTACATTATACAAGAATGGTAGGGACCGTCGATGTATTGAATAAGTCTTGCCAACCCCTCCCGAGTCTCATTCTCACCTCTTCGATGGCAACCGCCGATGTATTGAATATGTCTTGTCAACCCCACCCGAGTCTCATTCTCACCTATTCGATAGCAGCCATCTCCATCTAATTCGTTCTATCTAAAAAAGTTTAAAATCACTTTTTGAAATTTTATATTTATATGTTACTTATGTAGTATAATACTAATACATCAGTGGTCTCACCTTTTATTTTCATTTTAATTTTTTTACCTATTTTCAAAAGTTACAAGAGTAAAACTAAAAAATTCCTCCAAAAAGTCTATTATCATAGGGTAATATAATTTATATCTACCTTCTACGACTATTGTATTTATCAACTAGCAACTATAAAAGCAGAATTAAATCTTTTGATTTTATACATCATGTGATGACGAATCATTTGAAATCAATATTCGATATGTTTCATAATAATAATAATAATAATAATAATAATAATAATAATAATAATAATAATAATTAATTTTTATCTTTATAAATATATGGAAGTAAGGTCATTAATGCCACATATGGGCCCATATATATTCTCAAAATAATAATTTCTTAAAATATAATATTTAACAAATTAAAGTTTAATAAATTGCCTTTAATATGATTAATTAATGAACTTAAATTAATGTATATAAGAAACATTACTAAATATTAAAGAATATATAAGAAATATAGATATATTTTCGTAAGAAGAACTTTAAAAAAATTAAATATTTATATATTATAAATTTGATTATTTTTAAAATATTTGAAAAAATATAAAAATATCTATTTTAGAAAAAAACAAAATGAAAGTGGGTTGACTAAAAAATTGTTTAAACTTACTAGTTAATGAAATTGAACTTTTTATAAAATTATGTTTTCAATAAATTATGAAATCTATTTATTATTAATATATTATTATCAATTGATTTTATCATTGCATTATATTTCATTAATATGGTTGCATATTATTTCATTAGATATTAATTGCTGGTGTTGTATGATTAATTTTATAATGCATTATTATTAATTTATTTTATCATTGCATCGATTGCATCCTATTTCATTGATATTGATTGCATATTATTTCATCAAATATTGATTATATCCTATTTTTGTGTTGTGTAGTTAATTTGGTAATATATATCATTGCATTGATTGCATCCTATTTCATTGATATTGATTGCATATTATTTCATCAAATATTGATTACATCCTATTTTTGTGTTGTGTAGTTAATTTGGTAATATATATCATTGCATCGATTGCATCGTATTTCATTAATATTGATTGCATACTATTTTATCGGATATTGATTGTTTCCTATTTTGATGTTGTATGGTTAATTTGATAATGTAATATTATTAATTGATTGTTTCATTGCATCCTATGTCATCGATATTGGTTGCATACTATTTCATTAAATATTGGTTGCATCTTATTTTGGTGTTTTGTGGTTAATTTGGTATTGTATTATAATTAATTGATTTTGTTATTGCATCGATTGCATTCTATTTCATCGATATTGGTTGCATACTATTTTATCGGATATTGTTTGCATGTTATTTAATTGGATATGGGTTGTGTCCTAAATTTATCGGATTGCATAATGATTTATTGGTAACACCACCATCTTTTGATTATAAAAATTATGATTTTTGGACATTGGATTTGATTTCGATGGATTTTCATATTTCATAATTTATATGTAATAGATTTGAATGGATTTTTGTATGTCAATAATATATGGCTTCGGTTTCGATGGATTTTGATATCTCAACACATTTTTAGATTTGGATTTGATACGCGATATGGGTCAAATAAAATATTAAATTTATTAAATACATATTTGATTTATTTATTTTAACGATCATTGTTTCGGTTACCATCCAACACAATGTCACCATCAATCATATCTCATGATGTGATGTCTTAATACACGATTAACATTAATAAAATAATTGTTTCAATTTATAGAAAATATACAAGTTTCAATTTAAATACTAAATACTAAATACTAAATATTAAATTAAAATTAATTAATTTATACATAATTACATTAAATACTAAATTACAAATAATTAATTTACATCAATTAATTAAATCACCATAACTATTGATATGGTGTGATTTAAATAAAATCAAATGCACATAGTAAAAAATATTATTGAAAGGGTTTATATGCATTTCAACGTAATAAAGAGACCTAAAACCACAACCAACAACCCAAAAGATAAAAGTTATTTTATACACAAATTATCACAATAAAAAAAAATAGTATAATAATATTATTGATATGCAGTAGAATTACTCATATATATATATATATATGCTTTTTTAAAGATTTTTTTGTTAAAAAAAATCTTCAAGCAATTAAAAAGATAATTTTTTTTTCAGATGTGGCTTTACATTGGAGACGTGTAATAAAAGTTGGAAGGTCGTTTAAATTGATGGGACCCACAATCTTATTTGGTTGTTGGTCGTTGAATTATTGTCTTTCCAACTTCAGGATGGGGGCCACTAATTTTGAACTTGATACTTTCTAATCAATAGCAAATAAATAGCACTTTGAATTTCTGACACATAAAGCTAAATTCAGGTCATTATATGTTTTATAATTAATTTTTGCTCTTGTCACACAAAAAACATCTTATTTCTTATCTTTATTTTGGTCCAAAATTACATTTAATATACTTTAATATTTCTAAAATCCCAACTACTATATTTATCATTATTTATTGTTGTTGTTTGAAAGATATACTTCATCTGTTCCTATTTGATGGGCTTTTTTAGGTGAAATTTCGTTTTGAATTATTTGATTTGACTACGGATAATGTGTGAGATCGTTTTACGGATTTCATTTTTTTTAAGATGGATATATTCGATTTGATTAAACTAATGTCGGTCAAACATTATTACATGATATAAATAAAAATATTGCTAATAATTATATATATATATATATTATGTTATACTTTTATGTATATTATATGATATTTTCAAAAGTATTATATGATATATATATATATATATAAACATTACATTAAGAGAATAAATATTATGGTCAAATTATAATTTCTCAAATTAATCATTGATTTGAAGTTTGAACTCATGAAACCAAAAGTATAATTTTTTATGCATACAAACAAAAGTGTTACTTAATAATATTTATCAAATTATAATTTTTCAAAAGTATTACATGATGCATACAAAAACAATAAGAATAAAAGTATTAGCTGTGAAATTACAATTTACCAAATTAATCATTAATTTATAATCTTGGATTAAGCAAATGTATTACATGATACATTGATATGCACAAAAATGTTACATAATACGCATAAAAGTATTACTTGTTACACACAAATGTATTATATATTACATTTGACTTCGTTGGTCAAATGTTGATTGCGTTGAACGTTGACCAGAATGTTAACCTGCATTGACCGAATCATTGATGAAATCAAATTTATCCAATCTCATAAAATATGATTCATGAAATGGTTTCACGTAAAACTTTGTCTTTTAACTTTTTATTAGTTCAACTTTTTTTTTTTGAGCCCCTCTTATTTATCCCAGAAAGATCCTTTTTAATTCCAACTTATTATATTTAATTTCTTTCATTGTTTACGACTTACCTCATACCCCAAACCAGTAAACATGACCACACAATTTTTTGATATATAAATCCTTCATTTCATTTATAAAATTAAAGAACTCATTTTCAAGAAATCATCAAGGGCCTTTTTTTTTTTTTTTTTTATCCAAGCAAATACATTTTCTTTATTTTTATAAACTTTCTTAGTATTTTTGAAGATTAGCAAAGATAATTCTCTATCTACAACTATCAACAATCCTATCATTGTCATATAACCACAAACAAATACTATACAAGCACAATTACCAAACCTAAATATAGTTGGCGACAAGAAATTATAACTACCAACAACAATCAATTAATATCGTTGTAATTGAGTGTTGTGGTTACGTTGGAGACAAGTGTTCGCAAATAAACCATATAACCAATTTAATCTTTTGTTTTAAATTTAATTACATTTAGGATAAGGTGCATGGTTTTGAAAAATAGATTAAGGGGCATTTTTTTTTTTTATTGAGGTGTTATTTTTGCAAATTAATGAAATGACCTAAAGTAATAATTATTCAAATTTCCTATTAAAGAAAGACTTTATTTAGTCACACTAAACTTCATTCTTTTTTAGCCAAAATAAATAAAAAGTTAGACTATACATATCCCGAATATTTCTAAACACACCCCATAAATTTAATGAAAATATAATTATATACACAATGACAATTATGCCCTTATTATTTAAAAAAATTCGAACACTTTCTAATTAACACATTTTCTTCTTCTTCTTCAACATCATTGAAACTCCATCTTTTAGTTAAGAAAACTTATTTAATTTGAAAAAACACTTGAAGCAATAAAAAAAATACTTGGGACCAAGAACATAAGTTCCAAAAAAACTTTTATCTTTGTTTTTATTTTCTTAGTAGTGTGGGCAGTGACAAAGCCAGGATTTTCAGTGAGTGGACTCAATTGACAATATTATAAAACAAAATAATTTAAATAAATGTTAAAAATAAAATTAAAAATTAGTATTAATTTTGATAAACTCAAAATATTAACGTAACTACAATAGAAAAGTAATAACTACATCATAGCATTTCTTTTCTATTCTTCATTTTTTAAAACCGCTTCATAATAGCTTTATTACTAACACTTTGAAACACATCTTTTTCAATATATATGTTACTAAACAATCATTTAATAACCCGTCTCCCAATTGGTTGTGCAACGAACTTTTGATGATTTTCATCACCAGAAAAACGCTTTCTACATTGGCAGTTGTAACTGGTAAGATTAATGACAACTTAAGAAGTAGATAAACGAATGGAAAAATAATATGTTTTCTTGTAGCAACCATCTTCTGAGCTTTGGAGAAGTTTGGAGAAGTTTCTATCTAAACGCACATCAAAAATGAAGTTCTCAAGTTGACTTTCAAGTTCATACAAAGTAACGCCAGAAAACTCAGATGGATAAAACTTGGCAAGACCTACTAACTTATTTTTATCAAATGCAAAAAAAATTATCTCTTGGATCAAAAGATGTCATAGATAAAAGCAATTTTGTGTTCACTTTATCGAAATGATGATTTAGCTCTAGAGCTTGCACATCAATCACAGAATAAAAGAGTTCAACTCGATAATTGTGAAGATTAGTGATTTTCTCAACTCTGTGCCTTGATCTTCCTCTAGCAGCATATGTATCTTCCATGCTTAGCATATCTATCTTATTCTTGCTACGAAAGATGGAAATTTCAGTCAACAAAGTATCCCAACCATTATCTCTCATATCTTGTAAACGAGCTTTTGATGCTTTAACAAGATTCATGGCATTAACAATATCTTGATCTTTTCTTTGTACAACTTGTGATAGTTGATGTGTGATTCCAAAAATATTCCTCATAAGATGTAGCACAAAAACAAATTCAAATTGATTTATAATGTCTAGCAAATCAACAACTTCAACTCTTTGTGCATCATCATTACCATTCTCCCCAACGTACTCAAGAACATCAATAATAGAAGAAAAAAAATTCATCAAGTTAATAATGGTACCATAATGAGAGCTCCAACATGTATCTCCAGGCCTCTTTAATGTCATTTTCTAATTCTAACTCTTTACCTGTTTTAATTTCACCACTTGCAATCCCTTCAATAACCTTTTCCATTTGTTTCTTTCTCTCGAAACAAATCTTTACTTTTACTAGAACCTCCAACAACATTATATAAACGTGTGACAATATTAAAAAAAGAGTCAATGCTTGTTTGTTTTTTTGCAACAACAACAAGTGTGAGCTGAAGTTTATGAACA
Source organism: Scutellaria barbata (assembly GCA_028654395.1). NCBI lineage: Eukaryota > Viridiplantae > Streptophyta > Magnoliopsida > Lamiales > Lamiaceae > Scutellaria > Scutellaria barbata. Next base: position 4,697,016 of record CM053649.1, on the reverse strand, counting down.
AAACAATGGATATAATATGCAGTGGAGTTCTTCATTAGTATCAAACTTTTAATTCCATTGAATTCACCTCTCATATTATTGGCTCCATCATAACCTTGACCTCTTAAACTTGAAATACTCAAACTATGAGTGGAGAACAAATAATCAATACCTTTCTCAAGTGATGATGCAATTGTATCACTAACATGTACAAGACCAATGAAACGTTCAATAACACATCCACTCTTATTCACATAGCGTATAACAACTCTCATTTGCTTTTTGACTGATACATCTCAACACTCATCAACTAAAATGGAGAAACAGTCATTCCCAAGATCTTAAATAATAACATATGTTGTCTCAACTGCAGTTGCATTTATAATATCCTTTTGGATATCAGAAGATTTAAGCTTGAGATTTTCTAGAGCATTATTCAAAACCACATTCTTGATTTTCTTGTTATACGAAACAATCAATTTCAAAAGTTCAATAAAATTTTCTTGATTTAATGATTATTTTGTCACAAAAAGTTAATCCTTGCATAAGGAGATAACATAAGCAAACAATTGAAGCATTTAACCTGCAATGATAATCAATCTTTGACTGTTTCAATATTTTAGAAAAAGTGACTTCAATATGTTGAGCTTGGTGTATCAAATCTTGACAAGCCAATATGCATTTGTTATGATCACTATTATGGTCTCCAACATGCTCTCTCAATCTTTCTTTCTTATACCAATTATTAAATTTTTCAGAGACAAATGCATCATGCCCTCTTTCATTATGTCTAATTGAAAAAAGACAACAATATAAAACAAAATGACGCATCTTTTGTAATGCTATATTCCAACCAGTCTTTGAATGCATCAAACCAAGATTCAACAAATTTACGCTTTCGAATTCCATCTACCTTTTGAGAAAAATCATACATACATGGTTGACATGAACCTTTTAATAAGTAAGCTCTTCAAATTTGTTCAATTAAGTTAACTGGATAGGTCATTATTTTAGGTATAGTCCCGGATCACTAGGAAGATTTTCTAAATCAACCTCCTCGACATGATGTTGAGTTGATGACTCTTGAAGTTGAGTTGCAATCTTGGATGCATTAATTGATGATGATGGTGTCTCTACAATGGGTGATATTCTCTTATAAAATCACTCCATTATCTAAGAAATCAACCTAATTAAAATCATAAACTTAAAATAAACTTAAACTAACATGCATTCATAAACAACAATCAAATTATTATCGATTATAGTTACAATGAATAATCAAATAATAATTAATAATACAAAAAAATTAAAATAAATAATTATCAGTCCTATTTTTCAAACCAAAAAAAAATTACTCATTTATTATTCATATAATATATAATATAACAATTGAAAATTAAAATTCAAATCAAATCGAACATAAAAAAAATTATAAAGGTTAAACTATGAAGATTTACCTCAAATTTGTAGGTAATATTTCTCTATGATAGGAAATTTTTTGATATATTAATAGAAGTTGAGTAGGTATTAGAGGATGAATGAGATTATTTATTCAATTTGAGTAGGGATTTGAATAGATGATAGAGATTGAATGAAATGTGATAATGTGCGTATGTTAATTTATGTAGATAGTGGAGGGTGAATGAGCTTATAAGACTGTGAATGAGATTTATTCTGATATAGATATAGGTGAATGAGACTGTGAATGAAATTTATTTTGATATAAAAATTTATTCTGATATAAGTGAATGAGATTGTGAGACAGTGAATGAGATTTATTCTCATATATTTATTGAATTTGAATAGATATTAGAGGATAGATGAGATAGATTTAGATATATTATATATATATATATATATATATATATTTATTAAATTTGAGTAGGTGGTAAAGGATGAATAGAATTGATTACACATATTTTTAATAGATATTTTTCTTTTTAATTAATATATGTGAATATACCATTATACTCCTAGAAAAAATTAAAATTTGAGGGGACCAGTGCCCCCTTAGCCCCCATATAGCTTTGTCTTTGAGTGTGGATTTATAAAGTTATAATTTTTTTTTCCAAAAAATCATGAAAAACACAATTGACTATCATAGACCGAACATGTTGCATTATGTTCGTCCAATATTGGCCGAACAATCAATAAAATGTTCGACGAATGGTCGAACATGTTGTAGTGATGACGCTAAAGCAGGGTCGAACTTGTTGAATAGTGTTCGATTATAGGCCGAACTTGTTGGTGGCGTGACGCTAAACTAAAGTCGAACATAGTGCGATCCTTAACAAAAAAATTCACATTTTTTCTACTTGTTTTTTATGTTCTCTTGTATTTTTCATATGAAAATTTCATACCCATGATTACTAAACAATTTTGGAACAGATTAACATAACTTAGATCAAATTTAACCTAGGATTTGTGGATTGAAATTGTGGAATGAAGTGAGGCAATTAGAATTTGAACTGAGGTGAAAAATTTTAGGTTTGCAATATGTTTTATATTTAATTTAATATTATATTTATAAAGGGTATAGTTGTAATGTGGTGGGGTATGTTTAGAAAATTATAGATTGAAATATATTTATTTAAGGTGTATTTAGTAAATGAGGTATGTAAAATAAGTTATGAGGTGTGTTTAGCTGAATCCATAAATAAATTTGGATATGATTACCCTTTTCATTCGATCACGTACTCACCATATCAATTGTTAATGTACATTCAAGAGCAGATTATTTTTAACCTAACCCATATCACAAATTCTACAAATTAAATACATAGTTGATAAAGATTGGGAAAAAAATCTACAAAATTTAAATTGTAGTTCAAGTTTTTCTTCAACAAGCTTAGTGTTTAAGTTTGGAGGTTTTTACAAAAGTCTACCTAGCTATATATGCATAGCCAAAACGCTGAACAAAATAAACCACATTATTGCTAATGTTTTATATAGTAGTATTCCTATACTTTTTAGGGGTTTTGGAAATCAGTAGGATGCCCATGGTATTGCTGACTTAGCTTTAATAATAAATCTTTTAATCTAGATGTATATAGGCAGCTTTAATAATAGTATTTATGAGACTAATTAATACCATGGCTTGCTTTCTTCTAAAGATATATAAATTCGTACGAGAATCTTCATCCACGAGGTCTACTCATGTTTAATTTGATGTAGATATTTTGATAGGTGATTTTCACATGTTAATAATACTCCTATCCATTGCAATTAAATATCATTTTAGAGGTTAATTTTGTCCTCTGACTAAACGGCAAAGTAGCTGCTTCCCCAATTTCTACTTCTCTATTTTCCCTTTTTTTCGTTTTTCAACTAATTAAGTGTAGCTTTAAATTTTTATATAATTTTATTCTCAAATTATCCTTATTATTATTTCTTAAGCTAAGACTTAGGAATTTGATATGATTTTTTTAATATAATTAATTTGATTCAATTTCTATTTTGAATCTTAAATTTTTTTCATTAGCAATTGATATATTTAGTCCCACCAATTCTTTTTATTTTATATTTTTACATATGAGTATATTTTTTTTATGGATTGTCAAAGTTTCGACTATAATAGTAAACTAAAATAATGCACATATTAAATTATACTTAATTAAATTACAAATATAAAATAAAAATGATATTAAAGAAAATTACAAATTATACGTTATTAATGCACATATTAAAAATAAATTTTAAAATATTTTAAATTTATCATAAATTTGTGATTTTAATAGAATTTTGTACACGCTCTGACGTAAATGAACACCAAATATACAGTTACACACAAGAAATGTCATGGAAATAAGAGTCAAATCTGCAAAAAAAAAAAAAAAAAATTGACGAAATACTAACTTAGGATTAAAATGACGACATTTTATAAAACTTAATTATGAAAACTGATTCATATGAGACTGCAATTGTCAAGTCTCGATAGGTATTAGACATTTTTGTAATTTTCCCAAGTAATGTAGTTTGCTTGCTTGCAGATTTGAAATGTAGGAGTTGTACTTTGGGTATTAACTATTGTACCCCAAATGAATGAGACATTTTACGCTAAAGCTTTTAATTACATTGCTGGTCGACAAAGTTCATGTTTTAAATATTAAAGAAATTTTATTGGGAAACATTTAGCTTTTAGTACTAAAACACTAACAACCCTATTTACTAATTAATTACTAAAAAACAATTGCGAACCTACTTGACCAAAAACAGGGTAGTTAGAAAATCTGCAGGCTCCATTAATGATTTATTCGTAGCTGAATTATTTTTATTCTCCACTAATAATATTATATATATAGACCCCACCATAATTTATGCTTCCTTTTACGATCGGTGATAATATTGGTCCTTTAATTTTAAAAAAATATTGATATTGATTTCAATGTAATTTTCGAAAAAACTACGGAAATTTTATTAAAAATTTGGAATTTTAATATCATGAGATTTTAGGAAACATTATAACACATATTTTTATTAAAACCTAACTTCAAATACTTACAAATTACGGATTGATACATTCATGATAAAGCGGGGTACGTAATTCATGATAAAAATTTATTACAAAATAAATAATTATTTTCTAGCATTTTATACTGTAATTAAGATGAAATTTCATGTCAACCTATTTCGATATCACAATTTAGAAATCCGAAATTTCGCAATATTTAATCTTACTTGAGACGAAAGGATTGATTGATTCGAATCTAAAAAAAAAACACAATGAATTTAATTTTAAGGTCCAATATATTATATTATAAATATATATGTAACTTTTGATATAAAAAAATTCAATGTTAAAATATTTCAAAATTAAGCCAACAAATCCATTGAAGATAATATTACTTCTTCTCTAGCTCCTTTCTCTTTTTAACCCAATATTTATTCTCATGCATAATATATATATTTAATGTCATATTCTCACATTTATTCAAATGATTTCTCCAACTCATCATATCATAAAGAGTAGTAACTTTTTCGTTAATTTGATTTTTTTTCAATTATTTAAATGTAGAGAAATACTTTATTAATTACATATGTTAATTATCATTAAATGAATATGAGATGAAGATAATTGAATCATACATTCTAATTCGATATTTCATCTTATATTCTATTATTTTTAATTCACGACAAGTGTTAATTAATGATATCATCATCATACTTGGCATGTACCGATTATTTTAAAACATCAGATGAAACAATGAAATTGATTGACTAGAATATCTTGCTACTTGATGAAGATCGCTTTTATAATATCAAACGTGTCCGAAATGAAACATTATTGTAAATTTGTAGTAAAATAAAAATTGCAGGAATGAAAATGACAGATGATACAACATATATGCATGTTCAAAAACTTGAATCTTTATATATATATACACATACTAGAAAACTGCATTATCCATCCCTAAAAGCTAACAATAACAATATCCCATTCTCAGACATGGAGCTCTCTTCCATCCTCCTCCTCTTCCTTTCTCTCTCTCCACTGCTTCTCTTTCTAAAACACCTTCTGGAGAGAAAACACAACAACTGCTACATGCTCAACTACGAATGCTACAAACCCTCGGAGGATCAAAAGGTGGGCACAGAATCCTCATGCAGAGTGGTTCTGAGGAACAACAACATGGGATGGGAGCAGTACAAGTTCCTCCTCAAGACCATCGTCAGTTCGGGCCTGGGCGAGGAGACCTACAGCCCGAAGAACGTAATTGCGGGCCGGGAAGAGAGCCCGCTCCTCCTCGACTCCCTCGAAGAGCTGGACGACATCTTCTTCCAAACGCTGGATAGGGTTTTCGAGAAATCTAGGGTTTCTCCGCAGGAAATCGACATTCTTGTGGTGAATGTTTCTCTGCTCTCACCGGCTCCGTCTCTGGCTTCTAGAATCATCCATCGGTACCAAATGAGGCCCGATGTTAAGGCCTACAATCTGTCCGGGATGGGGTGTAGTGCCAGCTTGGTCGCCATTGATCTGGTCAGACAGGTGTTTAAGACTCAGAGAAATAAGTTTGCCATTGTTGTCAGCACTGAGTCTTTGGGCCCCAACTGGTAAGAAGATATATAACTATCTTATAATGATACAAGAGTGGAAAAAAAAGGCATGTTTTTTCACTATACCAAACTTTCAAATGCAAGACGGCCATGAACTTGTTTTGAGCTTCGAGATAGATTGATATCGAAGTTGGTGAGCTTCGAGATCGACTGAACTCGAAGCTCATTTAAGGTTGTGAGCCTCTTTGAGTGAAGTGGTGTGAAAAAAACATATTTTTTTCATTAACAGTATTTTTAGGTGGGAAAAAAAAAAAAACAGTATTTTTCATTGTCATAGCAGACATAAATATACCCCACATTTATAAATATATATATATATATATTTTTTTTTTTTTTAATTCATTTATTTATTTATTTAATATTTTGACGTTTTTGAAATTATATTTTTTGTATTGTGGGGTCAATTGAATAATTTTATTTATGTGTTCTCCATAATACAATTTGTTAATGGACGACATATAGAGAGACTAAGATTTATGAAAATATGATTCTTCAAAATTACCATTTGAATTTTTTTGTTTTGTTTTGTCTTTGATATCTTTTTTATTTAGTTGTTCAATTTTTATATTTCTTGATTTATTTCATACATACGAGTGTTTGTATCAATATTATATGAACGAATTATAACTATAAAAATTAAAATACTGGGATATGTATGCAACTAAATTTTAATTGAGTTCGATTAATTTATCTTTTAATTTCGTAATATATTTATTATTTATATATTTTACATGCTAATATAATTGAATAAACGAAGGAAAAAAAAAAAATCTACCAAATGTGAAAAGTCCATTAAATTTGGGATGAACCCATACAGAAAAAAAAAAAAAGGAGTTAATTAATTGGCCAATAATAATACAATATATATATATATATTGGTTTTAATTAAATAATTAATTAAAATAATGTTTTCACAGGTATTGTGGAAGTGAAAACTCGATGATGCTCTCAAACTGTCTGTTCCGATCAGGCGGTTGCTCCATGCTTTTCACCAACAACTGGAAATTCAGACACAGAGCAATCTTGAAGCTCAAGCATTTGGTAAGAACACATTTCGGATCGAACGATGAAGCTTACGAATGCTGTATCCAGGTTGAAGATGAGCAAGGCTACAGAGGGTTTCGACTCACCAAGAAACTCACAAAAGCAGCAGCTCAATCTTTCATCATTAATCTGAGAACTCTGTTGCCAAAGATCTTGCCTCCATGGGAGATCATTAGGTTTATCTCTGTCTCAGTGAGATGGGGTAAAGAAAAGAACCCTCTTCTTGAAGCTGTTGGAAAGGGTTTGAATCTTAAATCTGGTGTTGATCACTTCTGCATACACCCTGGTGGCAGGTATGTAATTTATTTATTTTTTCCGATAAAATCATTTTTTGTCTCATAATTATAGTGTCTTTCGAGTTCGGTTCCATAAATATCACGATTTTCAGGTTTGTTCATAATTTTAGAATCTGTCTGATTTTCAATTCAATTTTGCACACATGACTTCTAAATTGGAGCTTTTCGATGACCTAGTAGTGACGTGGCGCGACACATGTCAATCATTGAGAATTTGACATGTGTTGTTACGTTATTTTTCGGTTATTGGAAAGCCTCAATTCCGCAGAATTGGACTGATTCTTAAAATGTGAGACTAAATTGAAACCATGATGATTATGGGATTAAAATCGGAAAACACCATAATTATACGACGAAAATTGATTTTAACCCTTTTTTTATTTTTATTTTATCAATTTAAGACCCTAAAGTTATGTTAATTATTAATATGGAGCTTAAAAAAAGAAAATTATTGAGGCAGAGTTTGAAAGATGAAGCTATCACTTAACAACGAGGAAAATAATGAGAGAAAAAAAAAGTAATGTTTGACATTTCTAATTTGTTGTTTTAATCTTATCATATATAATTTATTTTTTCATTCTTATATATGTGATGTTAATTGAACATATTATCATTTTAAAGACTTTTTAAATAATTAGAAATTGTGAGTTGTCAAACAAATATTTAGTTTCATGAATACTCTTGAATTGATATGGTATTTTTTCTTTTAGGTTTTGTATATATAGTTTTTGTCTTTTTTTTTTTTTTAACCCGAAATTGATAGTTTTCTATCTTAGAAACCGAAGTATGCCGATAAAGTCGAAATGAAAAAAGAAATCTTCTATAGTTAATGATTTTGTTATTTTTTCTTAAATAAATGAAGCAAATTAATTTGTGTTTTTCTATCTATGTAGATAGGTTCTTAATTTCATCCATATAGAAGGTGTCAGGTTTTGACTTATTGTCTTTGAACTAATTTCTGTAGATAAGTTTTATCCAAAATTTATGATAGTATCAGGAGCTTTGATTTTTTATTTTATTTTTTTCTATATTTTGCTTTGATTAAAATTTATGACAAGCACAAAGTACACTCGATATAGAGTCCATTTAAGTCCTTGTCATGTCTAAGTCAATTTGAATAGTAATTTTAGATCTAGATATTGCCTCTTCCTTTCATGAAATTATCCAAGAACATTTAAATGTTACTATTAAAAAATAAAATAAAAAGGCTATTTAAATATTAGGCGTAGGGGAAAAAATTGTGAGATCTATTTTGCTATTTTGGCCGACTATTAATGTGTTTTTTTTAATTTAATCATGATTAATTTGTCAATTGGATACCACTTTGGCCAATATTTTTAAGATCAGTGTAAAGTCATTGGCAACTTGACGATTTTTAGGGTTATAAAATTGATATATGACTATATAAATTAACATTTTTATAAGAACTTGATGAAAATAACAAAATGCTATTAATTTTGTTTCTTCTTTTATATATTAGCCATAAGACCTAACATAATTATGTGACTTGTCAATCTACTCATATATAGCTTTAGATAACGATTTCATACACCATCCATGTCTTTATTTTATAGTAATTTCTAACACGAATGCCATAACAATCATCAATGGATAATTAATTTCTACAGTACTAGTATCGACCTAACACTAAATCCCTAAAAAAATCATATAAAATCATTTTACAAATATAATAATTTTGAAAGACTAGAATTCATATGTATGTAAATTATGAATTGACATTTCTCACTCAAATAGGTTGATAAACGATCTAACAATCCACTTCTTCATTAAAAAGGAAATTACAAATCCTAAAAGACAAAATTAAGCAGCACAACACTCATCTATTATATTTCGAGTTAATTGTAGCAACGCATCAAATTATCAACGACTTTGCATATAAATTATCGAACTTTTCTTTTAGCACGAATATATAACTACACTGATTTGATACTTAAACCACTAAACTAACTTTCCGATTATTTTCACCGGATTTTGGCACATAGTTGCACATGTCATATTATTAATCTAAACAATTGAATCGTTATATTCCCGCTACAAATATTTCTCATGATCCCTTTCTTTCAACACAAAATCCATGTACATACAGGGCTGTGATCGATGGAGTAGGGAAGAGCCTAGGGCTAACCAAGGAGGACTTGGAGCCAGCAAGAATGGCTCTCCACCGGTTCGGAAACACGTCGGCGGGTGGGCTGTGGTACGTGCTGGGGTACATGGAGGCCAAGAAGAGGCTCAAGAAAGGTGACAGAATATTGATGATCAGTTTTGGAGCTGGCTTTAAGTGCAACAACTGTTTGTGGGAAGTCCTCAGAGACGACATGGACGATCCGAACGTGTGGGCCGATTGCATCGACAGATATCCGCCGGAAAACCTGCTCAACCCCTTCACGGAGAAGTATGGATGGATCAACGATGACGTCTTGAGCTTTATTAGACTTGAAGATTGCCAATTTCTCAATGATGCTGCTAATTAATTCACTACTTCATGATCTACCTATGAATTTATATTGTGTGTTTCTTCATTTGGGTTCATTGGATCATGTGTATGTTGGGTGCATTACACAAGCTGTAATAAATTGATGATGGATATTGAATACACTTGGTTTGGTTCTTAAGGTGTAGGTAAGATTATTTATTTCAGTTTAGTAATTTATTTTTGAATGAATTGAACAAGACTCATAAAGTGTATTTGATTTATATATAAATATTTGATTCCTACACTAGATGTATACGAGTTTTTTTTTGTTGTTTATTTTATTCTTTTGGCAATATAATTTACACAAGTATTTTTATGCACGATCCACCCGATCCATGGTGTATTTCACATCTCTCACACGCGCTCAAACCCTAACCCAAACTCAAACTCAAACTCTAGTTTCATAATTATATTGACATAATCATCTAGTTTAGCGAACATAACCTTTTAATTATGTCCGCAAAATCTTTTAATTATATTTGCATAACTTTTTGCAGTGCATGACAAAATCAAAACACTTTTAATACTCAATAATATTTAATGAACATAATTTTTTTTGATCACGTATTGGAAATAATATTTTTCATGGAAACTCCAATGCAAACAAGTTTTAGGTTTAGGTGAGAGTGATTAGTGTTTTTTCAATGAAATGAAACCAAACAAGGCTCTTTTTTTTATACTAAATTTTTTATATATGTGTATTACTAGCTAGTATGATAATTATTTTTTAGCCAAGTAACACTTATATCTTAGCTAGTATGACAATTATTAGTACGACTTAATCGTTCTAGCACTCAAAAATCCTCGAGTTTGTTAGCACGTAAATATTATTCCAATAATTATAAATGATGGTACTTTTTGTAAACACCCAAATAGTCTAATACCATCAATTACATTATGGTATCTCCAACTGAATCATATGCTGAATAATTTCATACATGGAAATCAATATAAATAACCAAACAAAACAAAAAAAAACTAATAGATAGAACAAATAACCAATAGGTTAATAAATAAAATCAATCCACATGTGCACATGTACCATGTTGCACAATTATTTTACATGTAATACATACTAATAAAATGAATATGAAATCCTGAAGGGAGTGAAATGATAAGTCCTTTCTATACAATCAAGCAAAGCAACTTACCAAAAATTGAGGAAAGGCATGTTAAAAAAGAGCATTTGCAAAGCCAACTCAAAGACTATTTTGTCCTCTCCCAAAATTAATCTATCGAGTTATTTAAATCAAAATGTACAATCACAAATTCACAATATAACATACAAAGCCACACCTTATATGACAAAGGCACCATCATTGTTTTCCTCAGGGCTTCTTTGGCAGAAGTGGCTCCAAATAATTGGTTTCATCTTTTGCAGAAAAGTTTTCCCTATTTCCTGACTCCAACTGAGACAGAGAAGGATCATCTGGTCTCTGTTTCGATAGTCTTTGGAAAAGGCTTGATTTATTTTCTGGAAGTGAAGGTTGTCTCCTAGGGGAATTGGTTAAGCTCTGAACGTTTTGCAAACATATTTGCACCGCATCATGTACTCGGACAAAGAACCATTCTCTTCCTATAAGATCGACCACCCCAGATCTTGTTAGTGTCAGCAGAACATCGTGATTTGGATTGGCGACAGCAATCTGGAATTATAAGTGCAAAAGTTATAGTAGGTAAGTATCCGTGATCATGATACATGTTAAACTGTAATGTCTTTGCCTGTACCTGGATGTTCCGTGACTTGTATTCTTGATACAATTCTTTTAAAGCTTGAACAGCACTAGAGTCTATGTAAGTGACGGCTGAAATAAACGATTGATATGCATGCCTATGTGAGATGCAATCCAGAATCATAAATTGTGTTTAGCTTCATAATCTACTTGAACTATTATAGCAAACGAAGTATGTATCCCACAATGTGAGATCGGCTATATGGATCATATCATGCAATCATTTTTGGGTCAAGTTACATGTTTCTACGTATGCAAGTATAATATATCTTTCTTTTCATAAATTCATTCCATGTATTTTCAGTCTTTTTCTTGCCTATTAAAATTGAGTTAATAATTCTCGATTTCCTACCTGCCTACTGTCTTCTCCAAACCATCTTAAGTGTACTCTGATTTTCTCATCTGCTGAGGCTACTATGCTTATTCTATCTAATATATATGCACATCCATCTCAATATTCTCATTTTGCTACCCCCATTTTATTCTCAAATTCAAATTCAGTCATCCAACACCTTGATCCACAAAGCATTGCTGGTCTTACCGTTTTATAAAACTTCTCTTTTTAATTTGAACAAAACTTTATGATCACATAGTATAAAGGACACACTTCTCCATTTGTTCCAACATATTTAAGTTCCAACTGTAATATCTTTTATCAATTTCCCAATTTTCTTCAAAACCTTGTTCTAAATATACAAAAAAAACTTACTGAATACATTTACTTCATGTGCATTAATTTTTCATTTATTCTGCTTCTATGATTACTAAGGTGACATTTTGTAAGTTTAGTTTTCAGTCTACATATGGTAAACCTTCTCTCATCTCATCAATACTCTAGTTTATGTTTAGAAGTTATTTAATCCCATGCCCAAAAGATAAATTCAACTCTTATGGACTAACAGATAAACAGTCATCTTGAGCAAAATACTTGAATAAACCAGATGAAAGATCTAGATTGCGACTCACGAGCCATCTCAAGAATAACAAAGTGAACTCTTGTAACTTCGGGGCCACGTTTTATGGATCCATCAGCTTCAATTTCATATTCTCGAAGCCTTTTGGAAGAAAACAGAATGGAAAAGTTATAAGAATGAACAGGAATACAATCATAAATGGAGAACTCTTTCCCTCACCTGTCTTTGATATAACTTGTATTTGCAAAATACATGGGAGCATCAACCCGAACAATCACAATTCCATTGTATGTATATGCCTCTGGATATTGCTGGATGTTTCTATATACAGTAGTTCCAGGTAAACGGCCCAAGATAGCTGCAAAAACAAATCATACTCAGCTCACGATTGACACAGTAAATCTGTAGAGTCCAAGTAAATACTGTTACTCTCGGATGATGGTGATAATGTTTCATATGAATGAATTATGCATTTCTGTTGTTTCTCTTGAAGTTTATTCACTCTTCATTTCTGCATACGTATTTTTTCAAAGGTCTACAGTCAATATGTGGCATAGGGGTTACATCTCGTACAAAATATAATAGTATACCACTTCTACTAATAGCTCCTCATAATGTTGTTCGCCCATTAAGTGGTACATGAGCTAAACAAAGATGATTACAATCAGAGTTTGGTTTACAAAATTTCAAACTAGAAAACAACCTCAAAGCAAAGGCAACCTATTAAATGTAAAAGACACGATTTAAGAGTGTGTTTAGTGAGCTTGTAAAAGCCATATGATATATGAGACCTGACAAGATATTATAGATTATGTGCTGAAGTTTTTAAGTAGGAACTTACAAGTCCCAAAAATATAATATCCAAGCTCATAAAATAGTAAGGAGATTCCAATATATCGGTGGCGCCGTGGAGGGGAAGTAGGGAGAGGATAAACTCAGGGATCATATAGATTGAGACTAACAAGTGCAATGGAAAGACGGATGAAAAATCTTTCAGTGATAACAACAACAAAAGGCATTCACGGGTATAACAAGAGAGGGGTCACTTGAGGGGAGAACAGCAGCCACAGCTACAGCTAGAGCCACAGCCACGGGTCAATGAATGCATTGCTAGATCTAGGAATCATGCATTCAAGTTGTGGCTCTGAATACAAGGTTGGGAGATATATATCATTTATAAAATGATCGTATCTGTGTGCACAATTTTCACCAGTTTGGCATAGCAAATCCTTGTAATCTAGAACAAGACTTACCGATATGTGGATTAGCTGATTCATGGATGACAAAAGCAAGTGAAACACCAACCTAAGTAACAATAATGGCAAGTAATGAGAAAAAAAATAGCATATTACACTGGAAAAGGTGAGCTTAATTTAAATTCAAAAGCAAAGAAAATTGCAAATGATGTATTATATCTAATGGAACACAATTCAATATCACATAAATGCTTGCAAGAACTGAAGAAGTGATAGCAGGGGGAGCAGGAAAAGATGAAGACAAGAAAGACAATAGATTGAAATTTCACATGAGGAACTGAACTCTCAATATATCACATACAATGCACATTATTGAAGTTTTGTCAGTCAAAATATGAAATAGCATAGATGTAATAAACATCAATAAGCATAGATTATTTCCTCCAGAAAATTATAGCTTTAGTAATCATAAGCATAGGAAATATAGTATAGCCAATATTAACATCAAAGAGATGGCATGTCTCTATGGATAAGACAGATACTCAAACCAAAGATATTTGCTGAAACAAATGAGATGATTAATTCGATCATTGTTTAAACTTTGATATAAAGATAGACAACAATTAATAAGATTTAAGTATCCACAGTTAATTATATTACTAACAACTTTAAGAGGAAAAACAATTGAATTTTGTTTATATAGAAACAAATGACTACTTGTCAGTGTATATCAATGTCAGATGTTTTCAAAACAAATATATATATATATATATATATAAAGACGAAGGTTATTAAAAAACCAAAAAAAAAAAATTTTAAAAAAAAGGAAAGATGACTTAGAAATATTAGTTTAAACGAGTTGTCATGAAAAAATGCAATGACCGTTCAAAGTAGATATGTTAGCTCTTCATCCAGCAAAAATGGATACATGTATCTATTGAAATAAACAGTTTCTAAATTCTGTTTTCTACATTATAATTATCTTACAGAGTTCAGAATAGGCAAAACTAATGCAGCCTTGGCCATCTATTTTGTTTTGGTTTTCTTCTTCTTTCTTTTTTATTTTTATTTTTTTTCTGTTTCATAATCTTCTTTCCACTTGATCTGGTCTCTTCCTTATGGTAATTCTTGCTTTAGTTGAGAACACGGAATGAGGGGGAAAGGAAACTAAGATTACAGTTCAAAGAAATCATCAATATGAAACTATACTTACACCAATAAGGACACCAATCTCTATGCCCAGGAACAAGGTAAATACAAAAGTAATGATCCAGAGGAGAAAGTCTCTCTTATCCACCCGCCATAAGAAAACAGCCTCATCATAATCCACCTGAAGTAATGAAGAGTGGAATTATAGATTCAATTGCAATCTGAAGAAACTAAACCAAATTTTCTACCATCTATTTGCATATAATTTCTTGAAGAGAATTATATGCAAATAGATGGTAAAGAAATAGCTAAATCTTATACTCTTTTAAGATCATAAAGAAATCAAAAACTAAAGAAGCCTTTATTCTTGCAGTCTTTTGCATCAAATGAGGAGTATTGAGGTATGAAGGATTTGCATGAAAATGAGTCCATCAAGTTCACTCTTTGATAGATTATCTTGCTGCCATATATTATCATGAATATATAAACTACTTTTAACTTCTTACCAACTCCTGATCAAAGCACATTATAATACAAGTAAACCAAGAAAGCTATGGACTATTGTGCTTAATTTACTACAAGAGAAAAACTGCCTTCTGCTACTTTTGACTGGGGATTCCCAAAGAAACATATTCCTTTAAAGCATCCCATATCTTATTTAACAGATTCATTCTTCAAAGATTTGCTATAAAATCTACATGGCAGTCAAATGCCAGGTCCTTGAGCTTATATAGAAGATAAATGTGAGAAATAAAATTGTAGATATCCTTGTATACTTTTCAAATGTACAACTCACCAGTCCAATAACAGCGGAAATGACAATAGCAGCCAGACCACACTACAATGAGAAACAAATGAAGGACAAAATGGAATTATTAGAAACATGACATATTAAGTTAAAATAAAAAATTAGATAGCTCTAGCTCCACTGATACCTCAAATATCCCTAACTTTAGCTTCTTTGTGTGGTTTGTGAAGATGTAGTTTTAAGCACTAGGATGATGAACTAGGATGGGTTAATATAGTTAAAGAAATTTATGCAGTAGAGTGAAAACCTAGCAATAAGTTTAATGAAATCAAAACCAGTCATCAGGATGATGAACAAAATTTTCTACTTTCACAGTGAAGAAGGTCGAGTAGTCTTCCACAGATCAAGTTTGCACTTCCAATGACAACTATATTAGAGAAGAAGAAACAATGTCTTCAAATGTACCTGTGGTATGTATTCAAACAATGGGGTCAGGAATTGAAGCGCACAACCCATAATAATTCCCATAATAATTCCAGATAGGCCAGTTTTGGCTCCACTTTCATGATTCACTGCCGACCTTGAAAATGATCCTGCATCATGTATAATTGTTGATGTTGATTATCATGCTTCTGAATATTCTAATAAATTAGAAGTACTATCCGATAGGCCATAAGAGAAATCAAATTACTGGTTGAAGAGAAACTCACCAGTTGTAGGGTATACCGAAAAGAAAGAGCCAACAATATTTGCCACACCAAGACCAAATAACTGCCAAAACCAACAGTAAATACTCATCCATAATCGATCACAATGGATAAAACAATGCATGGCATTGCAATGTGCTAAGATATTTAGGGCAAATTCAAGTTGATTACTATCTAGAAATCCTTTGATATGTTTGACCTGGTCTATCCCCTCCCAAACGCCTTAAGCCCCATGTCATTTACAAACTCAGTCCTTTGCCCTTGAAAAAAATTAAAATGAGCAACCAAAAGCAAAGTAAAGCTAAGATCAATGAGAACAACCTCTTGATTGGAATCCAGCTCATAACCATTCTTTGCTGCAAGTGCTTTTGCTATCCCCACAGATTCCTACATAAAAGATGCATATTAAAACCCTCCTCCCTGAAAGTGCGCATGTTATTAACAAAACATATTAGCAAAACATGATACTGATGAGACGTATCATTAGTACTTCTCTTACCAAAATAGCCACACCAGTAATGAGAATTGTCGTAGAAATCAAAGATTCAGCATACTCAAATTTCTTTGGGATCGAAAAGCTTGGCAGCCCCTGAGGTATTTCACCTACCTAGAACAGCAGCAAAAAAAGTTAGATATAGTTAAATATGATTCATTTAAGTTAAAATTAACAGGAATCATGGTCATGATAGTAACTGATACTTTGGATTATTCTTAACATTTCTACATATTGGCTATTCGGCAATTAATGCAATCCTCACCAAAGATATTGAAGACGGATGAAATACTTTTACAAAACCTGTGCCCAGAACTACAGCTGTAAGGGGACCAGATGCTCGCAGAAATCGGAAAGCTTTACTGGATTTTCCCTGCTAATTAAAAAAAAAAACATACAAACAAAGTTAGTGTAAAGAAGTACAAAAGCTGAATACTAGATACATGATTGAAAGAACTAACTCATACCAAGTGCTTCATCACTAGAAGAATAGCCAACGTGATGGAGCCCATGAGGAAAGGTGGCCACAAGAACTAGAGTGAAATAAAGAAACAAGAAAACAATAATTAAACCATGGTTAAAATAGAACACCAGCATCTATAAGAAATTAAGCATAAACAGAAATCAAGGTATATATTAACAAACTGAAACTGCAAAAAGAGTTTAACAGTGGGTATCCATGCACCATGGAGAAACAAAAAATTGGAAGTAAATGCTAGAATATCTCATTGAGAATATAAAGCCACCGATAACAAAGGGGCCTTGCGGTTAATAACTGATTAGAGATTTTTTTATTATGTAAAGGCTACTACTGCATTTATTTACCACTTATACATTTAAACTTGGTTGAGTTTTTGAGGTTGTGCAGGTGGATAGAGTAAGGTTTATCATGAACCTTGATGAGAAAATGAAGAGAAAAGAGGATACAATCATACACAATATCTTTTGGCTTTCTTCTCAACGTGAGAAATTTTGAAAAATAAAGAAAAGAAGACATAAACAAATGAGAGCCCATATAATACTTTCTCTTAAGTATGAGAATTTATGTTTAAAGTGAACCCCACCCCACCACCCACCCCCACACAAACAGTAAAAAGCTAATAAATACATTCACCACTCTAATGAACTAATGTGAGAGACATGTCAAATGCAGCTTGTACAGAAAATCATTGAACTCTTAGTGCTATCAGTCATGCAAAAGGCTCTAACTGCAAACTTCTTGTTTTAGGAAGGAAGCACCACAAATAACAAAATGTTGATCCTTCAATTTACTGAAACATGCAGTCCAGACTCAAAGCATATTGATATTGATGTAGCAAAGATGGACTTGAAGTACAGAAATTGCAGCACAATCCTCTATAGTAACAAAGTTGCACTTAGAGTGGAAAAAAATTCACTACTATAAACAAAGAAAATAGGCATATTTTACTACTCTGTACTGGTGTATCATTACCTTCTGAGATGTAAAGTTCACAGAAACTCAGACATCAATTCTTGTATTGTTAGTGATGACATATTTTATTTATAGATTGAGAAACTGATATAAATCAGGACATCTCAGAAGTGACGATCAAAAGGGATCCTCCAGGAAATATGAACATGAAATGTTTTTGGTCAAAAGAAAGTGACTCCTAGGTGGTTTTTAGTTACTGTACACAAAATTTAAGAGTCAAACTATATTTCAGTAATTTTAGATTTCAATCTGCATTTCATTAGTTTTGACTTGGGTGTTTCTTTTTCCAATATGCTTTATACTTGAAGTCCAATAATACAGCATTAGTTTTAGAATCAATCATTTATCAATATCCAATTTAAATTCCCACTTCTTTTATTGAAGGAAGCGTGGTTTAGATCTATATTTCTGCCTTACTTTTAACAGAGCACATTATTCTTGAGGAAATATTACTGTTCAGTGTTGAATGTTTAATTCCTTGCAATAATGCACTATCCCACATTATAAAAAAGAGAAAACATCATGCGTCTTGGATTTTTTCCCATATTCACATTTCACACCACCAACCACACTTATTTGAAGTGTTGCACTCTGACTTTTCACACCATTTTCTCTCCCACACTAGGAATAGTGCTGTCTAACCACTAGTTCATTAAACATGTAGGTTACAGCCCAAAAGCCAAAAAGATTCAAAGACTTGCATTTGAATTTTCTCTGTATGAAGGCTGGAGTTATGGGCCATACATTGCCCTTTCCTCATACTAGAAGCTGTGAATAGTTTAAGCATCTTGAACTGAGAAGGCATATTGCAAGACAATTCATTTTTCTTGTGCCAAAAATGCATAAAGCTACCAATGAAATTAGGCAAAAGGATAGATGACTTTCAAGCTTTATAACCATAGTTGAACTCCTAAAGATATTCTTGACCAAGTAGGAACTATATATTTGTAGTAAGTTTGGGCATTCTCCACAGGAACTTAAGTTCGCACTAAGTCGCAACAGAAAAGGCATTTAAGATTGAAGTTGTGCTCTGTAGCTTCTTTGTCTGCATTATATGAGATATATCATACCTTGTTAACTGTTGTAATCTTAATTATTTATAACTCTTTGTTTCTAATAAGAAAACACAAAAAAAAAGAAAGAAATAGATATCAAAGTACAGATGAATGCCCTAAATCATAAGGCCAATCGATGTTCATCATTATTGATGGTCCGTTTTATTTGGGTAAATCGTCATCTTCTAAGCTTGTGTATAAGTGGTCCGATCTCTATCTAATATAAATTAGCTGCATTAGTGGATTCCTATAGATGATTTGTCTACTTTATATCAAAAATAAGTAGCAAATAGTGAACCTTCCTACAAGTAGTTATCCTTGCAGTAATATAAGCCCCCAGGAGAGTTTCTTTAATACACTAAGTAGATGAAACAGTATAAAACCAGAGCAGGTTCACTCACAAGTGAAGTTTATACAAATATATTTCTCAACCTCCATGACTTCTTTTGAGCACGTGGGATAATTCTGAAGCTCTAATGCATCTTTGTATCACTCAATGATATAATCATAAAAACGTGGTGTAGTTTCAAATAAATTAAAACAGAATAAGATAATGAATGCACTCCGTAAAATACAAAATAATTTATTGGAGAAATAATCATGCTCCTCGCAGTTTTATTAAGATGAACCGACAGAGAACAATAACTTTTCAGCAGTAGCTATAAACATACCTTATCAGCTCCTAGAATAATGCTCTTCACCAATGGAATAATTTCACTGCTGCGTACAACACTATAGCCCAAGAAATCTTTTGCCTGAGACAATGCAATTATAATGGCTGAAGCAGTAGTAAAACCAGAAATCACAGAATGGCTGATGAATCGAAGAAGCCATCCAAGCCTAGATACAAAGAAAAGCACTATGAGAACTTGTTTTTTGCCAGATGGAATGGTGTACAAAAAGTTAAAATGAAAGAGCAAGGCTTGGACAGTTTCTCCAGTTGCTCGATTTGTATTGAATTATGCAAGAAAATAGCTCACATAATGGAACACAGATTCCAGATTATCACTTGCTGAAGGGTATTGATGATAAGGTTCAGTCCTTTGAACACAGAAAACCTATTTTAGCATACTGCATAGCTACCTATTCAATGTGTGAATCAGTCTATCGATTTCAAAAGTTAAAAAGCTTGTATCCAACAAGTCTTATGATCAATAAAGAATCTATATAATGTTACATATTCCTAAAATATTTGAACAAAACATGCCTAAATAAGAGAATGAGCATATTCCTGTTCAAAGCAATAAGTTAAACGAGTAAAACTAATTTGACATGCCAGATTCCATAGAATGATATATAATTTGAAAAACAATCAAGGAAGACAGAATCAAGATATTAGCACCTTAACAGTCCCATGATGCATTCGAAAATGCCAACCATAAGTGCCAATAGTATCGCAAGCTCAGTATACAACGGTTCCGAGGGGTTTACTATGCTCCCCAATATGTTAGACACCAGGAGGGATGTCAATGCAACTGGGCCTATAGCAAGCTGGCGAGATGACCCGAAAATGGCATACACAAATATAGGCACAAAACCAGAGTCTGGATTACACAAGTGCACGTAAGTCAGAGTAGCTACATAGGCATACATGATCAAATAGAACAAGACGACAGTAATACCACTCAAGCTACCAAACAATAGAAATAACAGAACAATTACTCGCAAGCATCATCTACTAGTAATGTCTGAATGCATCACTTATTTTGGACGCCAACGACAGTATTGGTTGCGCACACACACAAGGAAACAAACTTACAAAGTCCATATATAGGATGAAGTCCAGCTAGCTTTGCATAAGACATGGACTGGTTTACACATCAAAAAAACAAAAGCAAACAAGTATAATCAGCAATAATTAGACCGAAAATGACAAATCAGAACCAACAAAAAATATGAATCAATAGAATTGAATTGTTTTCCGATACCTGAGGGACGAGCATGACGCCGACGGTGACGCCAGCCATGAGGTCGGGTTGCAGATACTCCCGCCATTTGTAGGTGCGAATCCAGCGATAGCAGGGCAGAAACAGCTCAATCCACTCCGTCCAACTCATCCGCTTGATCTTCTCCCTCCATTTTCCGAGTAAAGGCGGCGACAGCGCGCTGGTGGAAGCGGTGGCGGTGGGGTGCTGCAGCTGGATGATTTTGACGGGTCGGTTCGTGGTTGCAACGGAGGAGAGGTCGCCGACGCTAGGCGAGGAGTAGCTAATCCCCTCCATGACGGTGGCAACCGCCGGTGGAAACAGAAAACGGTGGCGCGTGTGTGAAAACCACGTATTGTTTACTAAAAATTGTCGCTATTGGCGGAAAAGATACACACCAATCAATGGTGATTATGATTTTAAGTTTATATGAAAAGATTGTTATGCTTAACAAATGAATCAAAGTTTTATATTTAATGCTTTGCTATATGTTTTCTTATTGTTTATAATATAAAATAATTATTTTATAATAAATGTATAACAATTGAAAGTTTGTTTAAAATTCTATAAATAAAAATACAAAGTTTGAACATAGTTTTTCATTTGATAAAATCAAAAAATGCTTCTAAGAAACATTCAAGTGTATGTATTTGGCATTTTTGTACTACAATTCCATGGTTTTATCATTCATGCCCTTACTTTTGCAAATGAATATATGATTTACTTAGAAGTTCTCCTAATAATTTTTTTAATTAAAAAATGTAGTTACATATTGAGTTTATATTAATTGGAGTATGAGACTTTTCCCTCTTTTTTAATAGCAACACCAAAACATTACAATTATTTATATTCATATTTTACAACCAAGAGAATGTAAGACGTCTATTTTTGTTATATATGAAAATAAATTTGATTGTAAAACATGTGAATTTTTTAGGATTAGTCAAGTTTTAACGTGTAAATTCAATTATTTTGCATAAATTGAGATATACATATTAAATAAACGTACTTAGTCTAATTTACTATACTATATTTGAATAATCTCAATCAAATTCTTAGGGTACACGCAACTTAATGAATTCTATAATTTTTTTCTTGATTTTACAACTATCAAAATTGACAACTAAATTAGCGTTTGTCTTTTTTGTTTAAAAAAGAATATCATGAACAATCAGTTCAAATATTTTTTATTCTGAAGCTAATAAGAAGGCATCTGAAGACTCTGAAGTTGCGTTTATATTTGAAATTTTTAAGAAATAATCTGAAATTTATAGCCACAAATAGACGTAATATTTGGATTGATAGGAATTTAATACCTTCTACTTTTATTTTAAACTAATTTTTAGTAATTTAATTTTATATTGTATGATGTAGGTAGATTTAAAAATATTCATTTTAAATTTTATATTTTAAATCACTAAATTCAAAAACAACATTAGTAAATTTTGAATGAAGTAAACTACAGAACAAAGATACTTATTTAAATAATAATTTTTATTTGATAATTGTAAATATATATATATATATATATATATATATATATATCTTTAGGTATTATTATAAAGTCTTTTTCATTATGATACGCTAAAGCACTTGAGAGCGATTAAATGAGAGCGATTAAATTAGTTTCTTTTAAGAAGGAAAATTTTATCAAGTACTTTGAAAATATTTGATTGGGTCTCCGATTCAAGATATAAATACACATTAAAATATTAATAAATTTATAAATATAAATAAAAAAAGAAAAAAATATGAAATTTTAAAAATTCAATCTAAATTCCAAATCTTAAATTAAGAAAAAATATAAAATTAAGTTGTTTATTAAGAAATTTTAAAATTTAAATTTAAAATAAAAAATAATTTATAAATTTGAAATTTATCCAAAATTGTATTATAATATTATATAATATTAATTGAAGGATGATAAATAAAAATAGAATATAATTATTGGAGAGAGAGAGTACAATGAAGACAAAAGTGGAAGAGTAGTAAGATCTGATACGCAGTCGTCGCATAATGTACATAGCCCTGGAAACGTCCACCTTCATTCTCATTTTTGCACAGCTCAACAAAAGAGGACACTTTCTATCACCCATTTTAGGTCAAATTTAATTTATATAATTCTGATTTTTTTTTAAATAAATAAATAACGTAATTCTCATTCTCTCTCCCTCTCTCTCACATGTTAGGTGATGTAATCTCTCTCTCTCTCCCTGAACAACGATAACAATAAAAAATTATATTATTATTATTATTAGGAGTTTAATTAATTTAAAATCCAGGAAGATAAGTTTATTATTAATTATTTCTAAATCTAAAAAAAATATACAAATTCTCTTGTGCACCAAATATATGGATCTAAGATCTATGCAAAGTTTCACTGTAGCACCCCAATCCATCTTTGTAGGATTGAGACACCACTAAAACTTTAATTATTTAAATTATTCATAAAGGAAATAATAGTTTTTTATTGTAAATAGTTTTCGTAAATAATCTCAGCGGAAGACTTCACTAAACACGAGTATTTTTTTTTCTTTCTATTTTAAAATGAAAAGTTTAGCATGCAAGAAACTTAACTCGTGTTCTACCCACATTTGTAAATCAAAACCTCGATATTTTTAAAACATTTTAAAAGTTCACTTAAACCAACGTAGAAAGTATCAAAAGAGGCACTAAGCATATTAACTTCATACATATTAACATATAGTAAAAACATATAATATATAGGCTTCTAGAGAAGGATCCGTACAGCTGGCTACTCATCCGCTTCGTTGTAAGGGGATCCTGAAAATATTTAAAACATACCAACATAATATTTGAGAAATCTTAGTGGATAACGTTTATGAACTATTACGTTAAAGAGATTAACCAATACACTGAAACATCATCTTTCAAGGTCCGAAAACCTGGCACAAACATCCAAGGTCGGAAGACCTGGCATCCAAGGTTTGTCAACCTGGTACTTCACCCGAATGGTGTCATTTTATTTCATCATACTCAACATAGAAGTTATTCTAATCAATGTAAATGTAAATAAATGTTACCCACTTTTGACGTTGATTCGAAAGCTGGGATAGCTCCTGAAGAATTCGATCGCTCGTACTACACTCGGCACGTTCATAATTTCTTAGTCTTTAAGTTACATTTTAATTATATCATACTTAACTAACCTAACATGCTTATCGTACATATAACATATGTATATCACAATAATTTTTCATAATTTAAACGATCATCCAAAATTCATGAAAATAAGCATATATTTACATAATAACCCTTGGTTATCATGCTAAAATATTAGGAATAAATTCGAATCACAAAAGCTTTAATAAATCATTTACTAAAATCAAAATTGTTCGAAAATGCTTTATAACCAGTCTGTTTTATAAATTTCACCGTAAATTGTATATTTACTGAAACCTTTTGAAATTAATAATTTAAACTTCTAACATCATGTACTTAAACATAGTAAAACAGTTTTGAAAAATCATAATGTACCGATTTTATATAATTAATTTTCTAAGGTCCAAAACTGCAGAATCTCAAATTCGAAACTGGACTTATTTTGAAATATCATTATAATTCATAAACTACTCCAAATATTACCAAATTTTAATCATAGACTCAAGACTTCATGTAGTATAACATACTAAAACAGTTTTGAAAAATTATAATTGAATAACTTTATAAAATTATATTTCTGAGGTCTGAAACTAGATAATTTCAACTTGAACTAGACTATCTTTGAAAAATTATAATAATTCCTAAACTACTCCAAATATTACCAAATTTTAACCATTGACTAAAAACTTCATTTAGTATAACATACTAAAAAAGTTTTGAAAAATTGTAATCGGCTGAATTTATAAAATTATTTTTCTAAGGTCCGAGACTGGATAGTTTCAACTTGAACTGGTTTATCTTTGAAAAATCATAATAATTCGTAAACTACTCCAAATATTACCAAGATTTAACCATAGACTCAAAACTTCATGTAGTATAACATACTAAAACAGTTTTGAAAAACTCCAAGTATATATTTTTATAAAAATCGACAAAGTGGACTGATATTTCTGAAAATTTTCACAACTTGATTAACCAACCTATTTTCATAATTAAAATGTAGATTTAGCTTTTATAACTCTATCAACATCAAATAAACCATCTTAACTCAATTTATCACACATGCAATGAGCTTATATAAGATAATCAAACATGCAAGGACTAAATCAACATGCAATTGTACAATTAACCCAAACATAACATATTTTAAAGATCAACCATATAAAACAAAACTTTGAACAAATGTCTTCACATTAGTAGAAAATCACCCTTAAATCATACATGCAATGTGTTTGGATAAGGAAATCAAACATGCAATGACTAAATCAACATGCATTTGCTCAATCAACACTCAAATGTAACATATTTTAAGGATCCACTACTTAGAACAAAACATTCAACCATTTTATCATATTTGTAGGAAAACTCACTTAAATCTTACATGCAACTCAAGATTAGAACCTAATCATGCTCCTAAGGAAGAAGATGGGTGAAGAAAAAGACAAAATACCTTTGGAGTTGCACACCAAAGAGTCTTTGAACTCTACCTAACTCCTTGTCTTGAGGGATTCCTTATCCTTTCTTCACTCTTGAATTTCCAGCTTTGTTGAAAATGGATATGAGGGCTTTTAGGTGGGGAGGGTTGTAGAGAGAAGATGGAGATGCTAGAGAGAGAAGGGGAGCTTCCAAGTGAAAGGGAATGGAAAAGAGAAAGGTATATATATTATGGCATTTGTAGGGTGAGGAACTGTATAAATGATATAACACACTTCTAAAGATATGTATATATATTTTGTACACACATAATATACTACATAATGATACATGTAATTAGATTATAACTTGTAGTGTATAGCAATTGGATAGGTGATGATTACTAATATTGAAATTTGTGGTGGATTTGATGGAGGCATGAGAGATTGAGTGTAGTTCTAACTAAATTGACATGCAAAAGTACTTTTTTTTTTTTAGTCAAGACAATTATGCATGAAAATATGACCAAATTAGCACATCACTTAAGTCACATAATATATGTTTGAAAAATATATTTAATCTAACATATCATAATAGTCACATACCTTATTGCACATAAACTATATAATAAAAATCTACCTAATTATAATTAAACACATAAGTCACATTTTTTATATTAATTATTAAAATTATTTTATGTAACTTATCTTTTTTTTTTTTTTCGTTCGTTCCATTACTCGTACATCTTGAGTGCATTACGATCAAACTCAATCTCCTCGAAAAGCTATCCTACAAGACTTTTAAACTTAAAGAAACATTAGATCATACATTCTTGATAAATAATAAAATTCTTCTTAACTTGAAAATAGCATACATTATAAATTATTTTATGAAAAATGTAAATTTTTATATAAAAATATATGTTATGCAAGTTTTATGAAAATGGGGTGTTACATTTACCTTTTTTTTAATAACAAAATTTATACATAAATATCTTTAAAAGAAAAAAAATTAAAGTATACTAGCAGAATTAGTTTGACAATTAGTTTGACGGTACAAGTATTTTTCATTCTCTTATAAATCAACAACATGCATGGTATATACCTTCATAAATCCTCCAATACAAATGATAAAAGATACAGCATTCCTACAAATGCTTCATCAATCCATAGAACAAAATGCTTCATCAATCATGTCAAATAACTCACTCACATCAAGACATGAATTATTGTTCAGATTTAGATGTATTCTAACATAGTTTTTCTTTTCTTTTCCTTTTTAAGATGAAAGCACAAGAATCAAAATATAAATCTGTTCTAATATATGAAGGCACATATCATAACAAGAGAATCATAACTTTGCTCATAGCACTAGGCATGCGAATGAGTGTGTGAAGTAAAAAAAAAAAAACCACTGTCCATGACATGCTACAACGACTTCTACCAATAGACAAATTATAATGCAATGCTAGAACACAGGTTCCATGTTAAAAATAGACAATTTTTTCAAGAACAGATTTTGTAATGGGAATAATGTGTAGAATATTTAGATGTGGCCCCAACACAGCAAAATATCATGTCCTGCAACCAATCTGCATGACTTAGTAAACCAGAGCAAGGGTTTTCTACTGCATTTCATTCAAAAACCTTAATACTCATAGCAAGGCTCTATCTGATGAAAGAACGATAAACTACAGCAATCAAAACACCAACTACAGAAAAACCTTCAGCTCTTGAGTTGGCAATTCGTTTAGCAATAAATACCAACCAATATAGCATAAAAAGAGAGGACAAAAGGGGAAGGAAGAGATTGATACAAATAAATCAAGATAACTTCCTGTAGTTGTGCACGAGAGTCAAGCTTTCGTGTGTAGCCCAACTCTTAAAATGGGCAAGGGTCACATCAATTTGGTAAAGTTTTGGTGCCAAACTCAAATCAACAGCAAAAATATTTTATCCATTAACATATGGTCCCTGATCATATAAATGGAAATAGCACTTCATCAGCAAAGACAGATATAAGCCCTCATTATGAGTATTGACTACTTATTTCCTTGTAATTCTCTATTCAGTTAATTAATGTAATCATCATAGAAAACTCCACACCTTGTTTTTCAGGTGCTTTCCAATGCCTTCAATTCATCAAGCAGCAGCTGTTCTGGTCCACCATTGGGATCCTTGCTCTTTAAGGAGCCCCTATAATAAAAATGAAACAAAACCCAAATGAGTATCATATAAACGATATGTCTCACAATAAGTTGAATTGATGATGCAAATGCATATATCACCAAAGGTGTCGAAAACTCAGTAGCTTGTTAAAAACAAACAAAAGTTCAAACAAAAATAAATCAATAGTAATGGGCATATTTTTCTATACGCTTTGACATATAGCATGGCCAAAAGCAAAACAGATAAAAAAACATTAGCAACGATGCTAAGTTAACCATAAATCCTGCCCAATCACAGGACATATAAAATATATGCACTAAGCCTGACGTACTCAACAATAAAACCACAGTTTGTAGCTTCTAATAATAATTAAAAAAAAATCTAAGTATTAAACATCAAGTTCTGTAGTTGAAGAAATACTATGATGCCAATGTATGAAAACACCATTATTCTACCCACTCAAAGTTTAACGAGCATAATTTTAAAGCAATAGAACGAACCTCATGAACACCACTCTCGAGCATTTTGGAACATTCTTAGCCATGGACTGGGGCCCTTCTTTTCCACATTCCAACTCTTTGGATACCAAGGGTACTGCCACATCAAGAAGCATCATTCAGGATGAGGCATCATAGCAAGATGCCTCCCATCCGGTGAACAAATCGCTGCCACCCCCAATGGAGAACCATTCATATTGAAAGGGTATACTTCAGTTTCTTTCCCATCATCATCACAATATCTCACAGGTGCCAAGTCAGACTTCAGTATACTACCAAACACACCCTCATCTGGAAAATAAGCCCGTCCCTCGCCATGAGCTGCCCATACACCCAGTGTACTACCCTCCATGCCTTTGAACATCAAAGCTGGCGACTTCTCAATCTTCACACTTGTGAATCGACACTCAAATCTTCCAGATTCGTTGTGAATGAACCTGGGCTGTGAAGGATCACCATTGTCTCTGAGAACACCTCCGACTTTGGGACCTGGGACCCACCCTAGA
Source organism: Scutellaria barbata (assembly GCA_028654395.1). NCBI lineage: Eukaryota > Viridiplantae > Streptophyta > Magnoliopsida > Lamiales > Lamiaceae > Scutellaria > Scutellaria barbata. The sequence continues at coordinate 4,668,069 of CM053649.1, read as the reverse complement.
AGAGCCATAAGCTGACAACCATTGCAAACCACTAAACTGAATGTATCTGGCCCATCATAGGACTCATGGAATTGATTCAAGAGAGACTTGTTGAATCTTATTGAAGCTGCCCAACCCTTTGCAGAATCCAGCACATCTGCATAGCTGAATCCTCCAACAAAGGCGATACCTCTGAAATCATTCAACGAGATTGCTCCATTAAGATGGTCAGACATGGTGATATCCCATGGTTCAAAGCCTGCAGCATGGAAAGCACCTGCCATTTCTCAGTCCCCATTGCTCCCTTCTTCACGAATGATAGCCACCTTTGGTTTTGAAGCTGCATTCATGTATTTTTCATCTGTGTATGTGGGCGTGAAAGACAGCTCCCATGAAGGCTCATGACGATTTTTCAGGCCTTCTTTCTCGAGCTCCACACAAGATGCCAGCCTTTGGAATTTTTCAAGCTCAAAGCTGGTTTCTTCCCACAGATCCCTAAGACGAGAAGTTTCTTCTTTCAAGTGGGTGATACCATCAGTCTTTAGCTCAACTATTTGAGATGCAGTGACTTCACCAATGATCTCAATAGATATTCCAGCATCTGAAAGTTTATCTGTCACCAAACCAATATTCTTTTTTCTAACCTCAATGATGAGGCCAAGCTCCTCGACGAAGAGTGTTTGGGAAACATTACAACTATCAGGAGAAGTCAGATTCAAGTGAATGCCACAGTTCCCAGCAAATGCCATCTCAAGGACAGTAACTAGCAATCCTCCATCACTGACATCATGGCCAGCTGAAACCAGCTCTTCCTCGATCAGTTTCTGCACCGCATTGAAACATTTTTAAAGTAGGAGACATCATCAAGATCAGGGCAGTCATTCCCAACTTGATCAAATGCTTGTGCAAGGGCAGATCCGCCAAGGCGGCGCTTCCCTTTTGTCAAATCAATATGAAGGAGAAGACCATCATAACCAAGCTTCAAATCTGGGGTCACCGTTTTAGTGATGTCAGGACAAGTGACATAAGTGCTGATTACTAAATTCCCAGGAGCCTTTACAACTTCTCCAGATGCATGTGCTGCCATAGAAAGACTGTCCTTTCCCCCATCGATAGCAATGCCAAGTTCAATCATAGCTTCTGAAAGAGCTATGGCGGCATCATACATGGCCGCTCCCTCTCCATCCAGTTTCGCTGCATACATCCAATTGCCACTAGCCTTTACATCAGATAGAGAAGTAACCTTAGCCCACACAAGATTAGTCAGAGCTTCTCCTACAGCTAGCCTTGCCATAGCTGCTGGATCCAAAAGTCCTTTCATCGGCTGCTCCCCAATCGAGCATGCACCTCCTGTAATGTTTGTATAACTTTGAGCAATCACAGCAACATCAGAAAGTGTAGGGGCCCAACAGTTTGTTGTTGTGCAACAAGGCCTGTCACACACCTGTCAACTTTGGTAGTCAAAAACGGTTTAGAAGCAACAGAAGGAAGCCTCAGTACTCTTTTCAGTGAATCCATAACAGTCATCCAGGAAGCAATATCAAGTGGCTCCCTGGCATTAGTGATGCGATGAAATACAAAAGTTTTCTGGGGCATGTCACCAAGTACCTTTTCAAGCTCAAGATCAACAGCAGGTGGTGGTGGAGGTAGGCCATTTGATTTGCATCTTTCTGCAGCTAAACTGTCCACAAGAACAATTCGCCCTTCACCACTAATTGTTCCAATAACCGCCATTGAAACTGTCTCTCTTTCACATATAGACTGTAAGAAGTCTCGGCTTTCAGGCTTCACCAAAATAGCATCTTGCTCCTGGTATTCTGCTCCCCAAATCTCCAGGATTGACATAGTGTAATCACCTACTACCACAGCTCTGATATCAATAGTGGCACCCTCCGGATATATAATTTCTTTGACAACATTACAATTTCCACCAGCACCCTGATCATGAATGCTAACAATAGGGTTGCTCTCTCCCATTTCTACACAAGCACGAACAACTCTATACAACAGCAAATAAACATACTTGTGCAAACTCTGCTGCCGTAATTTTACAAGCACCAGACATTGCTTTGCTCTATACACTGATAACTGATTGTTCTCTGTTTGCAGGAAAACAAAAACAATTGGAAATCAAACGAACCAACGAAATAATCAGCAAAGAGGATTCAAAAATTAGCTTAAACAAGTCAAAAATTCTCAAGCATGCCAAGTGTTTGATGAAATTCCTCGATGACAAAGCATATTGCAATGGGAATCTACTCTGATTGAATCCTTACCCAATGCATCATACAATGATTATCTATCAAAAGAAACGAAAACAAGTTAGAAGAACCGTACCTTTTTGACGAAAATCAGAAAACACCCAATTTAAGCCCTAAACTGTGAATTTCTTCATAAATCCTTCACCAATTTGCGTTAGAACATCGTGGGTGAAGGTTAAACGAAGTTTAGAGCAAAACAATTGACGAAAACACAATAGATTTTGGAGATTGGGAATTAGGGTTTCCAATTTGGTGGAGAAACGGGGAAGGAAATGAGAATTCGCGCCATGCACTGTTTTTTCAAAATCTGTTTAAGCGTTGGCGCGTTGCCGTGTCCCTGGACTCGTGTGCACTGTTTGCGTGTGCTAATCTCAAATGGTGGAACTATTCGCACCCACAAATTTTTAAGTACACGCTAAATTTTTTAATATTTCAACTAAAAAATAATAATAAATAATAAATTTTAAATTTAACTTTATGAATTAAAAGTAAAAATTCTCTCAATTCCCTCTCTCCTCCCATCTGCTTCTCCCTTTTTTTCTTTTTCTTTTTTTTTCCCTTTTTCATTTCTCTAACTTTTTAACTTTAAGATGTAGGGAACAAAATAAAAATGTGAATTTTACAAATTAATAAAATATGTAATAATCTTATCAAATTTAGAAACAATAAAAAAAAGTGAATCAATTTTAAGGATCTCGTTCGACTCTGGTTATCAAACACACAAAGGTATGTTCGACCACTAGGTATCGAATACACTAGAGCATGTTCGATGTCTAGTGGTCGAAAGGGACCTCAAATTTGATCCTTTTTTTTTTCATTTTTTACGTGATTTTTACATGATTATCGCATGATTTTTATATATTTAGTTGATATGTGAAATGATTTTTATTATATTATGATGTTATTTCTCAAAACTTGAAGAAAAAAAATGAATCAATTGTGAGAGTCTCGTTCGATTTTATTTGGGCGAACACACAAACTATAACATGTTAGACGTTTGGTGGCCAAACATCTGTGTGTTTTGTTACTCAGAGTCGAATGGGACCTCAGATTTAATTCGCCTTTTCATTTTTTTTCACGATTTTTATATGATGTTCATACGATTTTTATATTTAATTGACCTGTGAAATAATATTCAATTATATTATAATATTATTTTTCAAAATTTAAAGAATAAATAAATGAAAAAATGAAAGGAAAAAAAAAGGAGGAGGAGGGAGAAGAGGAAGGGAAAGGATTTTAAATTTTTTTTTTTTAATTTGAGGATATAATTGAAATTTAATTAAAATTAATTTTTTTTATTGTAAATATAAAAAAGATGGGGTGTATTTACAAAATTGACGGTGCGGATAGTTTCACCCAATCTTAAATACCAATTTTATTGGTATTATTATTAGGATTATTAAAAATAAGTTAATTAGGAGTTATAAGATCTCTTAGCAAAATTTTACTTGTATACGTCTTGAATTGATATTTTATTTTTTTATTAACTTGATAATTTTTTCTTTCAAATACCAAATTATTTCATTAGCAAACCCAAACGAAATGTATTTATTTTTTCTTTTTTGAGGGCTTACATCAATAGTTTGTTCGTTAACTTTGTAATTTAGAATTTTTTTTTTTTATCAAAGTTTAGTAATTAAAAAGAATTATTATTTATGCATCATTAATATGTCAATATGAGCTAAATAATTTCAACTGAAATGTACTCTATCTTACTAGTAGAGGTTGATATTTATATTTAATCTATTGTTTAATCAATGTATTTTAATTAACCGAAAAATAAATGTTTTACTAAGTTTAATAACAAGGGAAGAAAAAATGGTTCAAAATTATGACAAATCATCTTTAAAATAATAAGATATTTCAAATATTTTTTCTCAACATCCACAAAATATACTTGAAAAAATTATTGAACCCGGTTTTTTTAAAAAGAAGTTCAATACATAAATAAAATTGAAATAGGCAAATTAAAATAATAGGAAGTATGTCATTTTAAAAGACAGCAGCTCTTTAGCATCCATCATAATAATATTTTAAAATATTATTCAAAGAATTTTTTTGCTAAAAAATATCTGTTTTAAATCTGTGCATTGCATGGGGTCTCATCCAATCATGAAGAAATTGTAAATTTTTTAAATTCAAAATATGAACTTGTAAAAACTAAAAATTGTGTTTAATTAAAAAATAACGACAGTTCATATACATTTTTTTATATGCATATCTCATATCCTTATATTAAGGACAAATCAACAACATCATGCTGCATAACATGATAAACATTCCTAAATCCTTCAATACAAATGACAATAGATACATTCCTATAAATGCTTCATCAACCCACAGAACAAAATACATAATCATGTCAAATAACTCACTCACATCAAGACATGGATTATTGTTCATATTTAGATAGATAGTAACACAGTTTTTACAGATTAGGAACAATGTTGGCATAGCTTACAATGGCGTTCACGCGTTAACTTTGAGTGCCCAGCCTGCGATGACATACTCTTCTGCAGCTTTCGTTTTCTCAAAAGACTCCAGAGAATAGAGCAACTGTCCAAAGGAACAACACATTAGCTGATTTAGTAATACAATTTGACTAACAATTCATCATCTTCCACACTTCAATCGTGTTTATGTTGAAATTGGATCCTTTACTTTTGTTTGTAAAAGTTGAGTTTTTGTACTTTCATTTGAATTAAAATCAGGCCCCTCTGCTTAGTGACGAATGTCTGTGACATAACGGGCCAGTACTAAGGTGAATGAAAGAATAAAAACTCAATTTTTACAAAAAAATAATTCAGGGAACCGACTTAATGCAAATGGAAGTACAAAAACTCGAATTTATATAAAAGAAGTACAATGATCAGTTTTGTTTAAAATAGGCACAATTATTTTAAGAACAGAGTTTGTAATGGGAATAATATGTAGAAAATCTTGATGTAAAATATCATCTCTTGGGAAAGATATTGCAGCTAATCTGCATGACTCAGTCTTACTAAACTGAGCATCAGTTGTCAACTGTATTTCATTCGATAATTGAATTTAATCGTTGCCTAAAAACAAATATTTTGAGAAAAGAAATATCTTGGTGAAAAGAAGTTTCATCTATCACTTATCTTCTACCAAATTAAAGGATTTCTTAGCAAAACACCTTAATATACTTGAGGCAAGGCTCTATCTAATGAAAGAAAGATGAAGACTTTAGCTAATTTTAGCCAAGGGGTGTCGATCAAATCTCATGAACTACTGAAAAATCTTCAGCTCACGATTTGGTACTCTATTTAAAGTCTATCTGTGATTTAATTATTGAATTAGCTTAATAGAAGTGTTCTATCTGCATGACTTACTAAACAGAGCATCATTTTTCAGCTGTTGAATTAGCTTATTTTTAAAAATTCAAGTCTATTCCTGGTAGAAATGGGAGAGATTTTGATCCTACATAAAAATGATGCAACTTTAATTGTTCCAACTGTTGAAGAATAAATATCAACCGATATAACATAAAAATAGAGGACAAAAGGGGAAGGAAGAGATTGATACAAATAAATCAAGATACCTTCTTGTAGTCGTGCACGTGAGTCAAGCTTTCGGGTATAGCCCAACTCTTAAAATGGGCAAGAGCCACATCAGTTTGGTAAAGTGCTGGTGCCAATTTCAAATCAACAGCACAAATATTTTCTCCATTAATATATGGCCCCTGATCATGTAAATGGAAAGAAAACTTCATTACCAAAGACAGAATAACGCTCGTTATGAGTATTGACTACTTCTTATTTCCCTATAATTCTATATTCTAATAATTATTGTAATCGTCATACAAAACTCCACACCTTGTTTTCTGACAGGTGCTTCTCCAATGCCTTCAATTCGTCAAGCAGCAGTTGTTGTGATCCATCGTTGGGATCCTTGCTCATCAAGAATTTGACAAAAAAAAACAATAATTTGGAGCCCCTATTACAAAAATCAAGCAAAAGCCAAATCAATATCATATAAACAACATGTCCTCTAGACTTTGACATATAGTACAACAACAAAAAAAGCAAACAAAAATAAAACAATAGTAAACGATATCTCCCTCTAGATTTTGAAATACATGGCACAACAAAAAGCAAATGAAAACGAAACAATAGTATACGGGCATACTTTCCTCTAGATTTTGAAATATAGTGCGAGAAAAAGTCAAACAAAAAGGGGGGGGGGGGGATATTTTGCTCTAGATTTTGAAATATAGAGTGACAAAAGGCAAGATTAAATCGATCTACCCTGGAATCATAACCTCCAACCGTAAACATGAAACAAGAAATGAACTAAAATCAACAAATCCAACATCCCTATTTCATTCCATCCACAAGAGCTCACCAAGATTTTAGTACATCCAAGAAACATTATACCATAGCACACACACACACACAAGGAGAAAAGGGTAGGAATTTATACAGTGATGAAACTTCAGGAGGAGGAGAAAGAGAGGGATTGGGGTATTTTTCTTCAATAACACCAACAATCACATCAGAATCAGCGATCCATTGGTCATCAATTTTTATCAGTGGGACCTTTCCTTCAGGGTTGAAATCCAAAAACCTAAAAATCCCATAAACAAAAAATGATTGAAAAGTCAAAATTCAAAAGAACAATATATCCAAAAACTATAACTATAAAACAAGCAGCGTTTAGGAATTTACCATTGGGGCTTCGCGTTGAGATTGATCAAATGCATTTTATAAGGTATCTTCTTCTCTTCCAAAGTCAACAGAACTTTGTGGGCAAAGGGACCTGCGATATGCAAACAAATCATGGGTGAGAAAAAACACGACCAAGATTGCACGTGTGCGTTTCCATTAAAGTGAGAATGCAGGAAAAAAAAAAAAAAAAAGGAAGCTACAGTCTCCAAGAAGGTGCGGAGCGCCTGTAGCAGCTTTGACGCAAAGCTCCACAGCCATAGCGGATTGTGAGCTGTAAGTGTTTGTGAAATTGTCTAGCAGAGGGAGAATGAAGAATAGCAGAGATGAGAAGAGCGAAAAAGATGTCTAGATATAGAAAAACAGTAGCGCGTTTTGGAATAATACGTATGGTAATATGTCAAAATTGCATTATATTTTTCAAAGAATTTTGGTAAAATATCAATTTAAAACAAAATAATTAAAAACTTTTCATACAAGGCCCATAATTTAATTTACAACTAAATAATTTAAAACTATTCATGCAAGACCCAAAACTTAATTAAGTTAATGTCGCTGTCGAATAAAATGTCAACTACCAACATCGTTGCCAAGTCATACTTTTTTTTTTCTTTTTTTTTTTAATGAATGTTGAAAATTTTCAGGCCTGCAAATCAATCTTCTAAAAAATAAAGGTTTTGTTTTGGACCACACCACAAAATATCACACACACACACACACACACACACACATATATATATATATATATATATATATATATATATATATTTATTTATTTATCTTCCATCCTTTTTTTTTTACTTTTTTAAATTCATGTGTGTGATTGTCAAAATTATATGATCTGTTATAACTATTATATATTAAATTTGTTACTTTTAACATACATTTTATATAATAGTATGAAAAATTAAGAACAATTAATAATATAAAAAATAATAAATTTTGTTTAGATAATATAGTGATAGAATATATAGTTTATATGTTAATAATAATTGTTAAATTGTATATTCTTAAATAAAGAATTTAATTGTAATCTTCAAACTCCTAATTAATAAGAATTGATTACAAATCTTATACATATTCATTCTTAATATATAACTATAAAATAGTTCTTATGTGAGGCGCGCCTCACATGAAATCTTATATAAGATGAAGTTTATATTAATCAATAAGGTGAGTCAACTCATTCAATATGGTCAATATTGGTCTCACATAAGACCATAAAAGCTTTGTGAACTCACATAGATGTGATTAATCGGTTCGAAAAATCGAAACCGGGTCGGTTCAAATCGACGGTCAACGATTTCGGAAACTGTTGACCCGGTTCTGAATCGAAACCGTAAATCGATTTGATGCGGTTCGATTTCGATTTGGGATGTTGTCGAATCGTGAATCGACAGTTTAACCATCGATTTTTTTTTTTGCATTTTCAGAGATAACACGTGGACAGTTCGAATCAGCCGACCTTTTTTTTTTTTAAATATTATAGATTTGCCGCTATAAATACTTTCATTTCATTTCAATTCACACAATTCTTCAATCTCTCTCTCAACTCTCAAGCTCCAATTCATTCATTTTGTGTTAATTGTTATTTCAATTTCATAGATTCATAATTAGTACTTAGCTACTACTCTTCCATTTCATTTCAATTTCACACTCTCATAATCTCATTCTCATAGCCACTACTCTTCTATTTTAATTTCATTCAATTTTATTTTAGTTTTCATTCTCTTTCACTTCCAAAAAACTATATCAAAGGGTCGGTTCTTCTTCCTTCAGCTCATCCCGTGGGAAAGGAAAAAATCATATGCCACCAACACAAGATTTGTCTCTAGATGATCTCATTGATTCTTACTCTCCTCATTTGAGTCAAGAATATGATAATTTTGAGGAATGTCTAGGCCCTAATACTGCCGCTACCTTTGCCGAGCAAGAAAAAGAGGAGGTACCGAGAGATACTCAAGGGAGTAGTAATACTAGGTGTACCACTTTTCGAGCACCTTCGACACTTTGAAGTGATATTTTCTCCGTTCATTTTAGGAAGGAGAATAATCGAATAGCGATGTGGATTATATAGTTACTTGTAACTATTGTGAAAAAACTACAAATTCAAGCATGAATGAGGCTACGGGACATTCAACAACCATGTGTTGAAAAAGCATCCCGACAAGTTGGGTAATGAACGATCACAAACCCAATTTCTTGGATTTATCGACTATTCTCAAGGAGTCGAAGGTATGGATTCTTTACTTTTTAAATTTAGTCAATTATCACATAGGAAGAGAGTAGCCGAATTTGTTGCTAAAAATATCTTGTTTTACAATTTTCATGTGATGATGATTTTGAAGAATATACTAGGGTTTATTTACAATCTTCTAGTAGAAAAATATCTAGAAATACCGTAAAACGGGATATAAAAAAATTGTAGGAGAATATAAATATAAATTAATTAAAAAATTCAAAATGTCCAAACAAAAAATATCTATATTTAGTGATGTTTGGAATGATCCTTATAAAAGAAATAATTATATGGATATTACGGCTCATTGGATAGATGATGCATGAAATGTACAAAAATGTTTAATTGCATATATTGACTTTAATGTTAAACATTCGTCTATAAACATTGCACATAAAGTAATCGGTGTTTTAAATGATTATGGTATAGTACAATTTTTTTTTACTATTGGATATGATAATGCTAGTGTTAATATGGCTAGTGTACCTTTGTTAATTGAATATTGTAAACATCCATTAGAAGGTAAATTTTTTCATAGTCATTGTATGTGTCATACATTAAATTTATGTGTTCAAGATGACTTAAACAATTAGATGAATATATTAAACCTATTGCAACCCTCGTTCATGAAATTGCGGGATCAACCTTATGACATAAGAAATGGGCTAGATTTTGTAAGAATAATGGAATTGAAGTTAAAAAATTTGTAGTTGATGTTAAATATCGTTGGAATTCTACTTATAACATGCTTAACGATTCTTATGAGTATAAAGATTTGTTTTGTCAAAATTTTATGAAAAATCCACATGAAGAAATTATGTTAATGAACAATTCGTGGGATGCATGTATTAATTTAATTCAACTTTAATTTTTTTTTTGAAGAGATGACTAGAGAATTATCCGATTGTTATATTCTACTTCTTCATTAGTTCTTGATCATTGTGTAAAAATTGTTCTTATTTTCAATGAGTATTCTACATGTCCTATTTTAGAAGATACAATTATAGTGATGAGATTGAAATAGTTAAAATATTTTCATGAAATACCCGATGTATTTTTATATGCTAAACTATTAGATTCTAGGATTAGAGAAGATGATTTAGGAGAATTATTAAAAATGTATTATTATACATTATTCTCAAATTTTATATCAGGAGAATATGATGAAGTTGAATATGCTCCTAATTATATGGAAGTTGTTGGTAGAGCTAAACAATCATTAGTCGAACTATTTAAAAAATATAAAATATTATTTGGTGATTCTAATGATAATGATCATTTAGGTGCACAAAATGTAGGGGGTAGTAGTTCTTCCTCTTATTCATCTAATTTTAGTGGTAGTCTTAGTCAATTTTACAATTATTATGATAATAAAATACATAAACGACCTAAAGCTAATCACGAATTAGATTCATATTTAAGTGCTACTTTTGAATTAATTGATTTTGCATATCCATCGAATCTATTGACGGGGTAGTCAAAAAGAATCATCATTTATCCTATTTTAACTATTGTTGCTAAAGAAATTTTTGCAGTCCCGCCTCACCGTCTTCATTGACAAGAATTTTCCAAAGGAGGTCATATGTTGAATTCAAGAAGATCAAGATTGACCAAAGAGAATGTATAAAATATTACTCTTCTTAAAGATTGGGTGAGAGCCAAAAACCATCAACAACATTTAGTTTCTCAAATTTAAATAAGATTCCAATGACACCTATAGCTACGATTCAAACACATTCTCCTCTATCAGAACCAACATTGACGAATGAAGGTAAGTTTAGGCAATACTAAGGATACTTAGGCAATTCCATTCAAAGTTTGGAAGTGTAATTTTAATTTCACTTTCAAACTTAGAATGAAACTCAAGCTCTTTCAATTTTTTTTTTACCTCTTCTTTCATTTATTTATATAAAGTTTTTAATTTTTTTATCTTCAATATTGATATATAATTGTAACATATTGAGTTGTAACTTGTAATTTTTTTTTTCATTCATAATTGTAATATATTCAATTGTAACTATTGAGTTTTAACTTGTAACTTGTCATTTTTTTTTTCATGCATAATTGTAACTTATAATTTTTCATTCATAATTGTAATATATTCAATTGTAACTATTGAATTTTAACTTGTAACTTGTCATTTTTTTCCATTATTTTATTTTCATTGAAAGATTATGGTTTCCTACTAAAAAAAATTGGTAGAAAAAAAAAACGTTTCAAAACCGATCAAACCGTAGAAAAAAGAAAGGAAAAAAAATCGGATAAACCGACGGTTCAAACTGCCAGTTTTCAAACCTGAGCCGAAACCAAAACCACCATAGTTCGGTTCCAATTTATCTTCACCGATTAGAAAAATCTCTAAAATTAATGTTTTTCAACTTATTTTAAAATTGAAGAAGAAAATCTCTCCAAGATCTCACCTTCACGAAATCCAATTTTTCCCAAATCACAAAAGGAAAACCCAAATCACAATTGGGGGGATTTTCTAGAAAAATTACAACACGATACTTGGGGAATCAAGGGTTATAAAAATAATAAAATAATAAAAGAATTAAAAATCTTATAAAAACGACATCAACAAAATCTTCAAGATGGGTTATCGTTGTCATGAAGGTTAAATGGAAAGGCTCAACACCATGTCCACAAACCTTCAAGTATGTAAAGGTGAACGAACTCAAATTCGAGTCTTCACTTGGAGAGAGACAAGAAATACCTAACATTTTCTTTTTGAATTTGTAGAGATTTTCTTCTTCAATTTTAAAAAGAGACGAGAAGAACAAATTTATTTTTATGAAGAGTTATAGCAGGTTTGGTGAGAGGGAGGCGAGGGTGATGAAAGAGCATGTTAAATTAATAAAAGAGGTATTTTGCCACCTGAATTATTATTTTTTATTTAATATACGTTGCCAAGCTGGTCTCAGGTCAGTTGACCTGTTAGCGCAACAATGTTTGAAATTAAAAAATTGATTATGAATACACGAAATATATAGTCATATTAAATTTACTAATACCAAAAAATCTTATTGAGTTTACAATTTTTTAAAAATTTGTGATCTTCTCGCAGTTAGTCATTTATTCTTTTATGAACTTAGATTGATCTTTGAGATCCCAAATTAGTTGGGAAAGTCCACCCAAACTATATTAATTTTGAATTAAAAAATATAATAATTTTACTCTTTTAAGAAATAATAAAAAAAGAACATTTGAAATTCTTCTAATTTCGTTCGACTATCATGATTGGACAAATGATGGCTGAACGAACTTTACGTGTTTGGTCATGGTGGTAAACATGTTTTTAAGTGTTTAATCAATCATGATCAAATGAAGTTAATCGGATTTGATTGATTTTTTACCTTTTTCATACGATTTACTTTAATCTATGATATATTCATCGTTATCGGTTATATATTCTTGTCTTGTTATTTTACATCAGTGATATACTAGTTCGTAGAAGAGAAGACATTTGTAACAGTCTTTACAACAAAAAGGAAGATAAGAGCTTAAACAAATTAATTTTGTTAAGCAATATATTAATTATCAGAAAGAATTTCTTAACATCCACCAAAATATAATTGAAAAAGTTATTGACCTGCGTTTTTTTAAAAGTCCACTACAGAAATAAAATTGATACAAGCAAATTTAATTATTAGGATAGGAAGTACGTCATTTTACAAGATACACATCTTTAGCATCCATCATAATAATATTTTAAAATATTATTTAAAGAATCTTCCTTTTAAAAAATAAAAAATCTATTATAAATCTGTATATTGCACGGTCTCATCTAATCATGATGAAATGTAAATTTTTTAAATTTAATATATGAATTTGTAAAAATTAAAAAATTGTGTTTAATTAAAAAAGAAGGATAGTTTATATACATTTTTCTAGGGATGGATTAAAGGCACCCCACAAACTTCTAAGGGCACCCCAATAAAATAAATACAAATAAAATACCTATATAAAGACCAAAATTGTAACACCCCCTCTTCTTAGGGTAGTTACTTCTACTAAATCAACATAACTTTCTAAACTTATAAAAATTCCCGTAAGATTTTTTTATTAAAGCAACGAAATTAAACTTTGTAAGAAACATGCTAGAGTTTTAAAACGGTTTAAAGCATTTGAAAAGGAGTTAAATCGTTTAAAAAAAAAGTTCTCCTTAAGGAAATTAGAAATAAACTCTTCTTAGTATGAATACTAAAATAACATTTCTTTAACCAATTCCGAGGCCGTCACCACCAATCACGCTTCAGCGCTGCTACCCCTTGCATCACATCTTACCTTTACCTTTATCTGCAGTATGAGGTAAATACTATAAGCAACAGCTTAGCAAGTACATCATCTAATCTCACAAAACCTTTTTCTTTATAACTTTTGAAAAAAATGCAAGTCATTAGCTAATAAGACCTTATATATACTTATACTGGAAAATAATATACTGTGGGCCCAAACATGGTACCAATGCGCGCAACTCCGAAGAACCCGGGGTAGCTAGAGCAACTCAATACTCATAGGGCGGTCTCGGAGCCCTTAAACTCATAGGGCGGTCTTGGAGCCCTTAAACTCTTCTAGTGGGCGATCTCGGTGCCCGGTACCAGTCTAAAATATAAAATAAAACTATATATATACTTTCTCAAAAATATACTTTTCTCACCCTACATAAAACAAGATTAACTAACATCTTGTAATTGACCAAAATACATGGAAGCACATCACTTAGCAAATCATCTCTTCATATTCATAGAAAACATAAGTGAAACTCACGAAACACATAACTTAGCAAATCATCAAAGCATACTCATAGAAAGACATAAATAAACATTCAAGCAAATTTTGCATCAAACATTAAACAAATAAAACAAAACTACTCATACTGCAGGTGAGAGATGTACTTACCTGGAGTTCTCAAAACTTTCGTATCTCACAATCCTCACAAACTTTCTCAACCCAAATCTAAAAATAATTAATTGATAACTTAGAATCTATCAATATAATATGTTAAGGAAAATAATAACGTATCCTAGTATTTCTTTGTATATATCTTTATATTTTAGGTGGTTATTTGGTTTTCTTTTTTTGTCGATGTATCGACAATTATTTATTTAGTGGAATGGAATGCAGTCCTCAATTGAGGCATCATCTATTTCTCACATAATACACACTAAAACTATAATCTTTTAATATTGAGATTCCTAAATCAAATCATTAATCACAGAAAGGTTTTTATCTTGTTAATTCACTATCAATTCCTTAATATTTCCACTTCCTTAAGAAATTCTAATTTTAATTAGTATAAAACCTGCGACAGAAATCAAATGGAAATTTCTATAACTGATTAATTAATTCATTTAATTATAAAACCTCAATTTTATTATACATACTGGCATCAAATCCTTAATTAAACTAAATAAATTAGACATCATATTTTAGTCCCATATTAATTACTATGTACATGGGCTGAACACTACAGAAAACAAATACTTAAAGCAAAATAAAGGAATTAACCATGAGAAATTAACCATGCAAAACATACATGCATTTCTACTGTCGATATATATATACATATATCCTTGTTATCATTGGAGTATTTAATCATTTATTTAATTAATGTCATGCATTAACGGAAGGTGTTTGAATTCTGCAAATCAATAACTAATGAATAAATAATAATTAAACATGTATGACTACTATCTTGACTGATACTGTACCTATTATTATTATTATAATTTTGATACATGTAGTTTAATTGTAAGCAGTATGATTACTCATAAATAATATATTATATATCAAATATCGTCGAGGGGAATAATTACAAACTAATTTAACCAAATCAATAGAAAACTCTTCGAACTTTTGACTAGATTTTAAATCATACATGGATTGGTCAATTTAGATGATTTTCTATTATTCATGTGATCAGAAACACTATAGAATGATTTTTCCACTCAATGATGACAATTCAATTGATTTATTTATTTATTTATTTTTTCTCAATTCATTTCACAAATCGTACATTACGTCAAATAACTAAACTAAACAATTATTCCATACTAAAAATTATGGATGTAAAAAGAATCGAAGCTAATGGATACCTTGACAGGATGTACTCTGGTTATTCACCGATGGACGCTTTCGTTTTCTCTTTCTTCTGCTTTCTCCAACTTTTATATTTCTAGTTATTTGATTCGCGTATTTATTTCCAATTTTTAACGCCTACTTTTACATCTAGGGTTTTAAATTCCCATTTCTTTTAGGAGTTTTAACAAAATAGAGAATCCCTAAAATATCTCAACTAATTTACCTATATATCTACTTTCATATCTCCATGTTATCACTTTAAAAATTTTAAAGATTTATTGGTAACCCACTAAATCTTACATCAATTGATTTATACATATAGTAACTACTATGATTGATATCTAGTTAAATATAATTACAAATAATTATGAACCATAAAACTTGTCGATATTAAATATTTATATATCAATGTTTAACTTATCTAGACTTGTCGATATTATCGACATCAATTGAAATCCCAATCACATCAGACGTAATATTTCAAATAACACCTAATTAATTTCTCTATAAGATATTATTAAATCATGATAATTAATAAAAAATTATTATTCATAAGAATTGATATAATTAGAAATTTGGGGTGTTACAAAAATATCCTTAATGTATTTTACTTCTAAGCCCACCCCATTCAATATCTTTTACTTTTAAGCTCACTCAAGCATACAAGATTTGTAAATGCTCACCATTGTTGTTTTTCTTCATTTTGGCAAGTAAAACTTCAAATCCACATATTTTTTACATTGTCTCCCTTAAATTGCAAAATGGATTATGAAGATTCATTTGGAACACACAATGTAAGACATAATATGATCATATTAGTTCGACGCGCTGATATTGGTGATAGTGGTCGGCGAGGTCGAGTTTTATTGGGTTGTGAACGAGGTGGTACATATCGTCCACGTAATAAGGCAAAATCTGAAATGGTAAGTGCTGATGATGGTGAAAACAGTGGTGGGAAGAATCAGTCTAAACGGACGGCCACAAAAAAATGTGATTATCCATTTCTTTTAAAGGCTACTCAATTGAACAAGACAGGACAATGGTCACTAATTGTTGTATCTGGTGTTCATAACCACCCAATGGATCGAAATTTGGAGGGTCACTTATATGCCGGACGACTAACACTTGTTGAAGATCGCTTTGTAGCAAAATTGACAAAGAATAAGACCAAACAGAAAGATTGTAACATCCTTGACCCAAAACATACATGTCATTTGGCATTCATTTCATGCATTCATTCCATAATACATTTAAAACATAGCATATTGACATTCGTAAAGAATTTAGAATAATACTTGGTTTGAAAATAAATAGTAGAAATCAATTAGGAATATGGAAAAGAATACAAGAAATAGAATGTATCATAGTATATTTTGTGTATTTATGTACTAAAGCAATTATTAAAATAAAGAAAAGAAAAGTCATCAAATTCCTTGCCACTTGTCATCTTTTTGATCATCTCTATCTATCATTTCCTCTCTCCAATATAAGTTAATAAATAAGATAAGAACAAGTTCATATTCAAGATAAAGAAGAAAAAGAAGAAGAGAAAGAAAGGAAAAACGAAGGGTAGCAACGAAGGTGAGAAGAGAAGGAGAAGAAAACGAAGAAACAGAGTAAGAAAATTTTTGTTCTGTTTTGCTTCGCGGTTTTCATATACTTTGAGTTGGATTCTGTTGAGTTGTTAAACACAAACCTTGTACAGAATTATGTCTTTTAGCTGGTTGTAAAATTTTGAAATTTTTGGAGTTAAACTCGATTTGTTATGATTTTTCAAACAAAGTGTGAATCTGAAAGTTGTTCTATCGAAAATAATCTGTCTATCTGATTGTCGAATTTTCTGGTAAGTTTAGAGGCTGATTTGGGGAAAACTTAAAACATGAAACTTATAGCTCTATTTGTTAGCTAAACTTAGAAAAAAGCCGTAAATGATTTGAATAAGTATTGAGTGAGATAATTGTCTGATTACAGAGGCTGGTTTTGTACGACCCTGTTTTGAAAACTGTTATGTATGCTGTAAGTGTAGCGTAATTTTAAGCAAGATGAAGTCGAAATTAGGGAAAATGTTAAACATGAAAGTTGTAGAGCTATGTGTTAAGTTTCTCCAAAAGTTTACCTTGTTCAAATTGGAATTTTATAACTCAAGTTATAGGGGAAATACTGAACCATGGTTGAATATATCGAAAGAATAAAGGTTGCTAGAATCTTGTATTATATGTATATATGAAATAAATGAAATTAAACATACATGCATTGCATTTCATTGCATGATAGAACTAGATGATAAGGGGATGATAAGGCTAAATTATATTGCATCATATAGGGTCGCGAGCTATAGAACGGGAGGAAGAACCAAAGTGACGAACGGATCACTTAACCTAGCCGGGTGAGTATAAACCAGATATGTGACTTATATGCTATGTGATTTATATGCAATGTGAGTATAAACCATATATGTGACTTATATGTTATGTGATTTATACGCAATGTGATATGATTCATATGCAACATTTATTATGTGTGTTATATAAGAACTATGTATTTATATAACTAAACTGTGACACCCTATACCCCTATGACGTATATTTCCCAATAAAATACTCATCTTGTAGATAGATCATACTGACATTTCATTTATCCATATAAGCATAAAATTATTATTTAACAACTAATGTCGTATAAGATTATATCACACAACCATAATTCTATCATAATACATATTAAATAAAAAATATGATACAAGCGTTTCAAAATGCAAAATGAGGGAGAGGAGAATGTTGCACGAGGCATCAGCCGGCCGACCTGGTATAGCGTGACGTCTATATATACAAATCCACGTCAAAAGAGATATCGAACCTAAAAATATAAATATGCGATTTTTATGAGTCGCAACTCAGTGAACATAAACCATTACTTTAATTAAATAACCAGTAAACAACAATCATTAACATTAATCAATAATGTAATCATATATGTGCAAATGCCATTATGTCCAGTTTATTATTCTGTGAACTGCTCAAGCTTGGATCTGTCCCGAGATTTCCAATATGCCATTGTACTATAGACCCGTAGGTCTCCAATATAATTATGACCCGAAGGTCTCCATTGTGCATATAGACCCGTAGGTCTCCATTGTACATATACAGATCCATAACAAGACAGTCACAGGTCTTTTAATTTCATGTCATATATAATGCAACACATCAATCATCTTAACATATAATCTCGTATACATTTGCCAATATATCATTTGATCCAATGATGAATTCATATAAATATATATTTCTTATATAACACATATAATAAATGTTGCATATGAATCACATCACATTGCATATAAATCACATAGCATATAAGTCACATATATGGTTTATACTCACATTGCATATAAATCACATAGCATATAAGTCACATATATGGTTTATACTCACATTGCATATAAATCACATAGCATATAAGTCACATATCTGGTTTATACTCACCCGACTAGGTTAAGTGATCCGTTCGTCACTTTAGTTCTTCCTCCCGTTCTATAGCTCACGACCCTATATGATGCAATATAATTTAGCCTTATCATCTCCTTATCATCTAGTTCTATCATGCAATGAAATGCAATGCATGTATGTTTAATTTCATTTATTTCATATACATATAATACAAGATTCTAGCAACCTTTATTCTTTCGACATATTCAACCATGGTTCAGTATTTCCCCTATAACTTGAGTTATAAAATTCCAATTTGAACAAGGTAAACTTTTGGAGAAACTTAACACATAGCTCTACAACTTTCATGTTTAACATTTTCCCTAATTTCGACTTCATCTTGCTTAAAATTACGCTACACTTACAGCATACATAACAGTTTTCAAAACAGGGTCGTACAAAACCAGTCTCTGTAATCGGACAATTATCTCACTCAATACTTATCCAAATCATTTACGGCTTTTTTCTAAGTTTAGCTAACAAATAGAGCTATAAGTTTCATGTTTTAAGTTTTCCCCAAATCAGCCTCTAAACTTACCAGAAAATTCGACAATCAGATAGACAGATTATTTCCGATAGAACAACTTTCAGATTCACACTTTGTTTGAAAAATCATAACAAATCGAGTTTAACTCCAAAAATTTCGAAATTTTACAACCAGCTAAAAGACATAATTCTCTACAAGGTTTGTGTTTAACAACTCAACAGAATCCAACTCAAAGTATATGAAAACCGCGAAGCAAAACAGAACAGAATTTTTCTTACTCTGTTTCTTCGTTTTCTTCTCCTTCTCTTCTCACCTTCGTTGCTACCCTTCGTTTTTCCTTTCTTTCTCTTCTTCTTTTTCTTCTTTATCTTGAATATGAACTTGTTCTTATCTTATTTATTAACTTATATTGGAGAGAGGAAATGATAAATAGAGATGATCAAAAGGATGACAAGTGGCAAGGAATTTGATGACTTTTCTTTTCTTTATTTTAATAATTGTTTTAGCACATAAATACACAAAATATACTATGATACATTCTATGTCTTGTATTCTTTTCCATATTCCTAATTGATTTCTACTATTTATTTTCAAACCAAGTATTATTCTAAATTCTTTACGAATGCCAATATGCTATGTTTTAAATGTATTATGGAATGAATGCATGAAATGAATGTCAAATGACATATATGTTTTGGGTCAAGGATGTTACAAAGATATTCAAGACCATCTACAATGTTCATCACAAACATAGACCTGTGGAACACAGCGGTCCTTCTCAAATGTAATACTTATTGGAGAAGTTGCAATTATACAAATATTATTTTCTTGTCAGAAGATGTGAGAAAACGGATAGGGTGAAGGATCTCTTTTATGCCCACCCGACTAGTGTGGAGCTGTTGCGTGCCTTTCCAAATGTTTTGTTGATAGATTGTACATACAAGACTAATAGATACAAGATGTCATTGTTGGAAGTGGTTGACATCACATCTACAGATATTACTTTTTCGATTGCATGCATTTATTTGGAGGCCGAGCGTGAGGATAACTACAGATGGGCTCTTACGACTCTGAAAGGATTGATGGACCAATCCTTTTTACCACAAGTTATTGTGACTGATCGTGAGATTGCTTTGATGGATGTTGTGGAGGTGACATTTCCAAGGCTAAACATTTGTTGTGTTGATGACATATTAGTAAAAATATTTTTACCAAGTGCAAGAAAGAATTTCATATGAAGGTGAAGTGAGATTCGTTTAATTATTTGTGGAATACATTGATTCTGGTGGAGAACGAAGTGAAGTTTAATGAGCTACTTAGAAGATGAAGGATGATTTCGTCGACTATTCAGTTGTCGTGGATTATGTTGTGTCAAATTGGATTAATCCATGCCACATTGAAACCCTCCGATATCTTCACTCAATTCCCCGAATATCTCTATGACTCGGCACCGACATACCTTCTCGCCACGTCCCGATGTCACAGTGACTCGACATCTCGCCTAACGCCACCACCATGACTTGGCGTCTCGCCTCGCGCCACCACCATGCCACACAAGCCATCCGCTACGGCCTCCACTCCAGCAACCTTGGAACCCTCCGGTATCTTCATTCAGCTATTGCAACTCGACATCGACATAACTTCTACCACATCTTGACTTGGCTTCTCGTCTCGTACCACCACCATGACTTGACGTCTTACCTCGCTCCACCACCACGCCACACAGGCCATCCGTTACGCCACCCAAACCGCTCTACCACACAGGCTCCGCCACCACTCAGGCCATCCTCCGTTCCAAGGTCCTAATAGCTCCCACTGTAAAGCTCCACCACCATGACTTGACGTCTCGTCTCGCGCCACCACCATGCCATCCGTTACACCACCTAAGCCGCTCTGCCACACAGGCTCCGCCGCCACTCAGGCCATCCTCCGTTCCAAAGTCCTAATAGCTCCTATTTAAAGCTCCACCACACAGGCTCCGCTACCACTCAGGCCATCCTCTGTTCCAAGGTCCTAATATCTTCTACTGTAAAGCTCCACCACCATGACTTGACGTCTCGTCTCGCGCCACCACCACGCCAAACAGGTTCCGCCGCCACCCAGGTCGTCCGTTACGCAACCCAGGCCGCGGTATCTTCACTCAGTTCCCGGAACTCAGCTATTACAACTCGACATCGACATGCCTTCTCGTCACGTCTTGACTCAACATCTCGTCTCGCACCACCACCATGACATCGACATGTCTTCTCGTCACGTCTTGACTCAACGTCTCATCTCGTACCACCACCATGACTTAGTATCTCATTTTGTGCCACCACCACGCCACACAGGTCATCCGCTACGCCACCCAGGTCGCTCCAACACATAGGCTCCACCGCCACTCAGGCCATCCTCAATTCTAAGGCCCTAACAGCTTCCACTGTAAAGTGCTCCCAAAAGGATTCGAACTCTTGACCTGCTTTGATACCAAATGTTGGATCATCAAGCGCTTTACCGCTACACCAAAAGGATATCTAATGGGCATATAACGTAACTTTAATGTTTTATACTTATGTAGCTTTGCGCTCACGGATTCGAATCTAGCAGAGTCATGCCTCTCACCAATTTAAGCTCCGACCCAAGGCAGGATGTTAGGAAAATTCCCAACAGTGTTTCATGCCAATATACGTAAGATTTTTCAAAAGATGCAGAGAGTGAATATGGTTAGGGTAGATTCGTTATTTTGCAGTTGTTTGTTGAGAAAGACATGTGGTCTACCTTGTACTCATGAAATTGGAGAATTGTTGCGGATAAACAAACCTATTCAACTTGAGAGTATTGACAGATTATGGCGGAAATTGGATTGTGAACCATCAAAGTCGGATGATAGTGTGACTGAAGATCTTGGATCTCAATGGACGGAGACAATGAATGATATCAATGGATTGTTTCATTCAACAAATGAGTCGGAAAGGTTATTGTTAATCAAAAGACTGCGTGAGATATCTAACGTGTCGACATTCTCGTTGCTTGAACCAGAATTTCATACACGTACACGTGGTCGACCAAGTAAGCCGAAAATTCGACAACATAAGTCAACCAAACATGAGAAAAGTGTCTTCGAATACGTAGAATCATTTCATGATAGTAATTCTCCACTTGTTGATGATGTGTGTGTAAGTGGGGAACCTTAAAAAACGCCGATGTTGGTAGCAAAAAAAAGGTAAAAACAACAGGTTCACCGTCATTCTACCCGCACAGCATCCGATCATCCATTCATAGAGCAACTGCTAGTCTGTTTTTGAGAGTTTGTATCCAGCACAAAAAATGTCAAGAGAGACGGGCATTGTGGTTTTTAGTGTCTTGCCGACGCACTTGGAATGAGTGAGAATTCGTGGCCGCAGATTCGTAACGATCTAATCCAGGGGTTGCAAAATTTTGTCGAATTGTATGCTTCTGTTTGGTATAACTCTACACATACTGTCGATAATATTTTAGAAACGTTGAACTGTTTTCAAATAAAGGTTTACGACGTGAAATATTGATTCGTGTTTCCAAAGATCTATTACTTGGCCGCTTTTACGTACAATATGACTATAGTTCACATTTCGCCGGAGATAAGTGTATTGTTTCTTCCCTTATGGACATAAGTGTTGATAAACCCTCGTTGCATATGTATGACACTAGTTGCAAACAATAATTTCATCCGGGTAAACACTATTAGTTTTTTCCCTATTCCACTTGTAAATTACGGTCTTTTCCCTAGATTTGACGATTTTTTCCCTATTCTATTTATAGGTGAACTTGGTAGATGGTGCACCAATTCCTCTAATTATAAATATGTGGTTTGCATGTCGGTTTGCATGCGCAGCAGGCTGGAGTGTCATTTTTCAACAACAAATGGCCAAGTATAGCAACATGGTTGGAATTGATATAACATCGTTTGGTGTAGAGACTATTAGTGTAGATGATGATTGATGTCTATGTATAATTTGAAGTGTTTACATTTAAGAAATGTACTCGTATACGTTCTATTATTATGTCTATTTCAGATAATCGATGCATATCTTAATTTGGTATTTATTGGTTTTGACAAACAACAGGTTTCATCTTTGTTCAACTGATTCGGCTGAATGGGGCCATATAGTGTTCAACCGGAATGGCCGACCATCCTCTGCAAGGTTCGGTTGGATGGGCCAAACAAAGAGAGATCTGGACGGTCGTGGCGGCCGACCATAAAGGTCTGTGTTCAACCAAGACTACCGAACACGAAGCTGCGCGTTCGGCCAAGATGTCCACCCGAGCATATGTGCGTTCGGCCAAGATGGCCACTCGAGCATATGTGCGTTCGGTCAGTGCGTTCGAACAGGACCAACAGGTTGCCAAAGACTTGTGAAATAATTTTAGTTGTTGGGGCCAACAATTATATGTGGACAAAACGTAACTACAAATGCATAACAACATTAACATTAAATCAAGATTTGAGTAACGTCAATACATAAAGTATGAAAATCATAAGGACTAAAGTTTAGTTGAGAGCATTATCAATACACAAAGCATGAAAATCGTGAAATAACATAGAACATTGTCAACTACATGTATTGGTACATCTATCCCCTACGAGATCGACTAGATGAGGCAGGCGTAGTGGGTTCAGACGGGGCACCATCATCTACGGACAACACCTCGTACGCCCTCGTCACATAGGACATCACATAATTGACAGTCATATTTGGGTCATGTTCCAATCACCTTTGAACGACTGGTGCAATATGACCACGTGTCGTCTGAATTATATCTCATGACTGGTGAGGAATATGCATTGCACCTGCAGTCGTTGACCTATTATCCAGATTTTGTATCACCGGGTGTGAAACAGCAAGGTACCAATCCATGTATTCGGGAGAACATTCCCACTCAGGAGTCGCAAGCCTACCCCAAACCTCATCAGACAAAACATGACTGCTCCACATGCAAAAATACGAACTGATTAAGTCCCAAACAATCCTATACTGGGCATCAGTGTTTCCTCGACGCACTTTAATCGGGACCAAAGGCCCATTAAGAAGCGTCTACACATGGCCAAATTGCCTGAGCACGCGGTCTGAATGATATGGTTCGACAACATCAAATGCAACCGTAGTAGAATGTCACTTCTTGACGAGGGAACACATCTCTCATACCTGCCTATGAAGTCCAAACAACCTAATGTAGTAGAGACAATAATGAGATAAACGCAATTTTAATGGCTGTTAAAACTATAATCGGGAAAAAACAGACTTACATTATTCACAAACATTGCATCCAACATCTCCCTCCAAGTTATCAAATGATCCTTTGAAACTTTACTACCTTATATGAGACATATTCAACCATGTTCAATATTTTCCCTATAACTTGAGCTATAAAATTCTAACTTGAACAAGGTAAAATTCTATAGAAACCTAACATATAGTTCTACAACTTTCATGTTTAACAATTTTCTTAATTCAGTCTCCAACCCACTTAAAATTTAACTTCACGTACATCATACATAACAATTTTCGAATAGGGTCATATTAAACCAACCTCTGTAATCTGACAAAATCTCACTCAATACTTATCTAAATCATCCACGGTTTTTCTTCTGGGTTTAGCTAAGAAATAGGGCTATAAATTTTATGTTTTACTCAATTTAGCCTAAAAAATTACCAGAAACTTTCGACAATCAGATGGACAGATTGTTTCCAACAATACAACTTTAAGATTCACATTATACTTGAAAAATCATAATAATTCGAGTTTAACTCCAAATATTTTGAAAATTTACAAACAGCTAAAAGTCCTAATTATCTACAAGATTTTATATTTAACATTTTGACAAAATCAATCTCGAATTATATGAAAATCGAGAAGCAAACCAGAACAGAATTTCCTTACTCTTTTTCTCTTTTTTCTTCTCCTCCCCGTCGCATCTTCATTGTCCTCCTTCTTTTTCCTTTTATTCTCTTCTTCTTTATATCTACTTTGTTCTTATCTTAAATAGCAACTTAAGTTGGAGAGAGAGAGGGATAGATAGAGATGAATAAGAGAATGTCAAGTGGCAAGAAATGGTGATGATTTGTCTCTTTATACTTTTTTCTTTTCTTTACTTTTAATTCTTATTCTAGCAAATAAATAAACAAAATACACAATAATACATTATATTTCTTTTCTATATTCCTAATTGATTTTTACTATTTATTTTCAAACGAAGTATTATTCCAAATTCTTTACGAATGTATTTTAAATGTATTGTGGAATGAATGCATGAAGTGAATGTCAAATGACGTGTATGTTTTGTTCAAGGATGTTACATGTTCGGCCCACTGAAAGGCTAGAGGTGCTCCCTCTCTATAGTTGATATTATGTGTCGGCCTCGTACCAGGAAAGTACTCGTATATCCATGCCTAAAAGAGCAAAATTAACTTTAATGATATAATATTCAAAAAGCACACATATTGAAATTTATATAATAGAATTTACTTCTAACAACGTCAAATATCCACACATCTGTTTGACCCCAAACCAAGATGCAAGACCAAGTTGTCGGTACAAGTACGTTAGTAAAGCGACTCCCCAAGCGTACTTGTGAACTCGGGTAACTATGTCCAACAATGGGAGAATGTTAGTGTTTACTCTAGTGCCGCTCTTATCCGCAAAAATTGTGTCGTCTAACACAAATCATAAGTACGGCCTGGCAGCACAAAGTCTCTTGTCTCCATCCGAAAAAGTCGCATAGGCGCTAAATGTAGAAGACAGTCACTCTAACGGTTCGGTAAGTACATCTCCCTCAGCCTCTTCCTCCTATTGCTCATTTGTTTGTTGTTCATCCTCTTGTAAATCATCCTCTTGTTGCTCGTCCCGATTGAACTGCGTGGTATGTATAACTTGTATTTGTTTTATTTTTGTAATTTTTTTTAATCCAGGTACCACGTACGAGAGGAGGAGGCCCACGACTTTGAATAGGAAGTATTGGGGTGAAGAGATAGACTGTGTCAGAGGTTCGGGCAATGACTTCTCTATTGAAGACCCTCTCCCGATCTTGCAGTTGGAGATTGGGCGGTAAGAAATACCTAAGGCGCAATATTTTAACTTCATCGAACACGATTGGGATGAGCAACAAGAGGATGAGCAACATGAGGCTGAGGGAGATGTACTTACTGGACCGTTTCCCGGAGGCCCTACCGACCATCACCTTATACCTAACTTCAAGACTCATGTGGCATCGAGAATTAGGTTTGACGATGTGAGGTATACTTAAGTGTCTGTGTCACACGATCAAGATGGATTCTTGGAAGTTAGATGGTGACTTACGTGAATGGTTTGGGTTGTTCCATCGTTTAAAAATTACAGATTTACGTAACATCTCTTATAAGAGCCCGAACAAAAATTTGATATGTGCTTTTGTCGAGTGTTGACATCTGAAGACGAACATCTTTCATATGCCATGCAGAGAGATGTCGATTACCTTGGACGATGTATACTTCATTACCGGACTTCCCATCACAGGTCTCCCCATTGTCCAATAAGAAGAAAGAGACAAGGCCCCGACATATGCGATAACCCGACTATTAGATTTGGAGCTTAAGGAGGCGGAGAAGGCAGTGATAGGTTTGAGAGGTAGCTCAGTGAAGTTAGAGTGACTGCGTTCTACATTTAGCGTCCATGCGACTTCCTCGAATGGAAACAAGAGACTTTGTGCTGCCAGGCCTACTTATGGTCTGTGCTAGGCTGCATAATTTTCGCGGATAAGAGCGGCACTAGAGTAAGCTCTAACATTCTCTCATTATTGGAGAATGTTATCCGAGTTCATAAGTACGCTTGGGGAGCCGATGCACTAGCGTACTTGTACCGACAACTTGATCTTGCATCTCGATTTGGGGTCAAGTAGATGTGTGGATATTTGAGGTTGTTAGAGATAAATTCTACTATGTAAATTTCAATATATGTGTTCTTTCTGAATGTTATCATTAAAGTTAATTTTGTTCTTTTAGACATAAATATATGAATACTTTCCTATTACGAGACCGATGCATAATGTCAACTAAAGAGAGGATGCATAATGTCAACTATAGAGAGGACACACCTCTAGCCTTACGGTGGGCCCAACATGTAACATCCTTGACCAAAACATACACCTCATTTGGCATTCACTTCATGCATTCATTCTTTAATACATTTAAAAAAATAGCATATTGACATTTGTAAAGAAATTAGAATGATAATTCGTTTGAAAATAAATAGTATAAATCAATTAGGAATCTAGAAAAGAATAAAAGAAATATAATGTATCATTGTGTATTTTGTTTATTTATTTGCTAGAATAAGAATTAAAAGTAAAGAAAAGAAAAAGGTATAAAGAGACAAATCATCACCATTCATTACCACTTGACGTTATCTTATTCATCTCTATCTATCCCTCCCTCTCTCTAACCTAAGGTGCTATTTAAGATAAGAACAAAGTAGATATAAAGAAGAATGGAAGAAAAGAAAAAAGAAGAGGGTCAACGAAGGTGCGACGGGGAGGAGAAGAAAAAAGAGAAAAAGAGTAAGAAATTTTGTTCTGGTTTGCTTGTCGGTTTTCATATAATTCGAGATTGATTTTGTCAAAATGTTAAGCACAAATCTTGTAGACAATTAGGACTTTTAGCTGTTTGTAAAAAATTTATATATTTGGAGTTAAACTCAAATTGTTATGATTTTTCAAGTATAGTGTAAGTCTGAAAGTTGTATTGTTGGAAACAACATGTCCATCTGATTGTCAAAGATTTCTAGTAATTTTTTAGGCTGAATTAGGTAAAACTTAAAATATGAAATTTATAGTCTTATTTCTTAGCTAAACCCAGAAGAAAACCATGGATGATTTGGATAAGTATTGAGTGAGATTTTGTCAGATTACAGAGGTTGGTTTAATATGACCCTATTTGAAAACTGTTATATATGATATACGTATAGTTAATTTTTAAGCGGGTTGGAGACTGAATTAGGAAAAATATTAAACATGAAAGTTGTAGAGCTATATGTTAGGTTTCTACAGAATTTTACCTTGTTTAATTTGGAAATTTATAGCCCAAGTTATAGGGAAAATACTGAACATGGTTGAATATGTCTCATATAAGGTAGTAAAATTTCAAAGGAATTGGAGTTAGAGAAAGGAAAAAAATGTAGTAAGAATAAAGATTGTTAGAATTTAGTATTATATATATATGAAATTAAACATACATGCATTGCATTTCATTGCATAATATAAATAAAAAGTAAGGGGACGATTAGGCTAAATTACATTGAATCATATAGGGACGAGGGCTGTAGAACAGGAGGAGGAATCAGAACGACGAACGGATCCCTTATCATAGTCAAGTAAGTATAAACCATATATGAAATTTATACACAATGTGATGCGATTTATATGCAACGTTTATTATGTGTTATATAAGAAATATGTATTTATATGAATTTTTCATTGGATTAAATGACATATTGACAGATGTATACGTGAACATATGTTCGAATGATTGATGCGTGCATTGCAAATGACATGAAATTAAAAGGTCTGTGACTGTCTTGCTATGGATCTGTATACAAAGTGGAGACCTTCAGGACATAAACATATTGGAGACCTACGGGTTATAATCATATTGGAGACTTACGGATCTATATACATAGTGGTATATTGAAAATCCCGGGATAAATCCCAACTGTGGAGCAGCCATGTTTTCTCTGATGAAGTTCGATGTAGGCTTACAACGAATAATTAAACGAATCTCACTTCGCCTTCATATGAAATTCTTTCTTGCACTTAGTAAAAACATATTTACTAATATGTCATCGACACAACAAATGTTTAGCGCTTGGAAATGTCATCTCCATAGCATTCATCAAAACAATCTTACGATCAGTCATAATGACTTGTGGTAAAAAAGATTGGTCCATCAACCATTTCAGGATCGTAAGAGTCCATCTGTAGTTATCCTCACGCTCAGCCTCCAAATAAATGCATGCAACCGAAAAAGTGATATCCATAGATTTGATGTCAACCACTTCCAACAATGGCATCTTGTATCTATTAGTCTTATATGTACAATCTATCAACAAGACATTTAGAAAGGCACGCAACAGTTCCACACTAGTTTGGTGGGCATAAAAGAGATCCTTCACTCTATCTGTTTTCTTACATTTTCTAATAAGGAAATAATATTTGTGTAACTGCAGCTTCTCCAATAAGTATTGCATTTGAGAACGACCGCTGTGCTCCACAAGTCTCTATTTATGAGAAGCATTGTAAATGGTCTTCAAAGTCAACGCATTCTGAAGGAATGTCTCTTTCAAAGTACTTAGGATATCTTTCGGTAGTTGAAGTTTCGATTTCAAAAATGTAAAAAAATCGCGCATGTGTATACGAAATCTTACATCGTGTGTTCCAAATTAATCTTCATCATCCATTTTGCAAAATTTGAGGGAAAGACAAGGTAAAAAATATATGTAAAGTTGAAGTTTTACTTGGCAAAATGAAGAACAACAATGGTAAGCATTTACAAACCTTGTATGCTTGGGTGGGCTTAAAAGTAAAAGATATTGAATGTGGTGGGCTAAGAAATAAAATACATTAAGAGTATTTTAGTCTTTGTATAAATATTTTATTTTGTATTTATTTTATTGGGGTGCCCTTAGAAGTGTGTGGGATACCTTTAGTCCCTCCCTTTTTTTTATATGCATTTCTCATATTTTTATCTAAAGGACAAATCAACAACATCATGTTACATAACATGATATAAACATTCAAAAATCCTTCAATACAAACGACAATAGATACATTCCTATAAATGCTTCATCAACCCATAGAACAATATACATAATCAAGTCAAATAACTCACTCGCATCAAGACATGGATTATTGTTCATAGCAGATGAATTCTAACAAGATTTTTCAGATAAGGAACAATGTTGGCATAGCTTACAATGGTGTTCACGCATTAAGTTTGAGTGACAAGCCTGTGATCACATACTCTTCTGCAGCTTTCGTTTTCTCAAAAGACTCACGAGAAAAGAGCAACTATCCAAAGGAACAACAGAGTAGCCGATTTTAGTTATACAGTTTGACGAACAATTCATCATCTTCCACACTTCAATAATGTTTACGTTGAAATTGGATCCTATACTTTTGTTTGTAAAAGTTGAGTTTTTGTACTTTCATTTGAATTAAAAGTAGGTTCCTCTACTTAGTGACCAATGTCTGTGATATAACGGGCTAGATCTAATGCAAATGAAAATATAAAAACTCAATTTTTACAGACAAAATAATTCAGGGAACCGACTTAATGCAAGCGAATGTACATAAACTCGATTTTATATAAGAAAGTACAATGGTTAGTTTTTTTTTTTTTCCTAATACGGAAGCACAAGAATCAAAAAATACATCTTTTCCAATATATTAAAGCACTTATCACAACAAGGGAATCATGTTACTGACATTGTTTATACAAGACGCGCAAGGAAGAAGAGTGGGTCGTAGGCCTGTGTGTTATTTCATTAATTATGTTATTTCCTTTAATTTCTAATTATGTTTCTTTCTTGTAAGAATAGTCACTTGGGCTAAGAACTATTCAAGTTACGTGTCTTGAGTATTTTGGGATTATTGAATATTGTGATTTGGATTTCGGCCACATTGGCTTGGAAATGGGAAATGTTCCCGGGTGTTTTCGTATCAGTGTTTCTCTATTGTTCTTTCTTTTTTTTGAAAGGAAACAAAATTTGTGATTCAAAAGAGAAAGAAAAGGAGGGATTAGAGATCCTCAAGAGAGTACAACATAACAGACCCTGCCCCAAGCAGCCGTAATGGCTACACCCAACACCAACCAAAGAGCTATAGGCCTAACAAGACCAATCCCTCAAAAAGTCTGATATACAAAAAACCTTTTAAAATGTTGTGGCTAGATGCCCATATACTAACTCTAAACTTAACCCTACACCAATGTCCTCTCAAGTTCATTAGTATCCTCGAAAATCCTATTGTTAATCTCAATCCTATTGTTTCTCTATTGTTCTTTCATCCCTATATATTTCCATCAAATCATAACTTTGCTCATAGCATAGGGCATGAGAATGAGAGTGTGAAGTAACAAAAAAACTATTGTCCATGACATGCTACAAGGACTTCTACATTAATACAAATTATAATGGGAATAAAATGTAGGAAATAATTTTAAGACCAGATTTGTAATGGGAATAAAATGTAGGAAATTTGATGTGGACCCAACATAGCAAATATCATCTCTTGGGAAAGATATTGCAACTAATCTGCGTGACTTACTAAACAGAGCATCAGTTTTCAACTGCATTTCATTCAATATCAATGCCAAAAACAAATATTTCGAGAAAAGGAATAACATAAATTTCCTCAAACTTGGTGAAAAGTTTCATCTGTCACATATCTTCTACCAGATTAAAGGATTTCTTAGCAAAACACCTTAATATACTTGAGGCAAGGCTCTATCTAATTAAAAAAGATGGTGACTTTTAGTTAATTTTAGTCAAGGGGTGTAGATCAAATTTCATGAACTACTGAAAAATCTTCAGCTCATGATTCGGCACTCTATTTAAAGTCTACCTGTGATTTAGGATAGCATTTTATAGAACAATTCAGTCGTTCAATTAGCTTATTTTTTAAATTCAAGTTTAGTTCTGGTAGAAATAGGAGATATTTTGATCCTACATAACAATGATGTAATTTAATTATTCCAACTGTTGAACAATAAATATCAACCGATATAGCATAAAAATAGATGACAAAAGCAAAAGAAAGAGATTGATTAAAAAAATCAAGATACCTTCTTGTAGTTGTGCACGTGAGTCAAGCTTTCGGGTATAGACCAACTCTTAAAATGGGGAAGAGCCACATCCATTCGGTAAAGGTTTGGTGCCAATCTCAAATCAACAGCAGAAATATTTTCTCCGTTAACATATGGTCCCTGATCATATAAAATCAAAAGAAAACTTCATCAGCAAAGACAGATTAACGGTTGTTATGAATATTGACTACTTCTTATTTCCTTATACTTCTCTATTTAGTTCATTAATGTAATCATCGTAGAAAACTCCACACCTTGTTTTTCAGGTGCTCGTCCAATTCCTTCAATTCATCAAGCAGCAGTTGTTCTGACCCATCGTTGGGATCCTTGCTCATCAAGAATTTGAAAAACAAAGGCAATAATTTGGAGCCCCTAAAACAAAAATCACGCAAAAACCAAATCAATATCATATAAACAATGTCTCACAATAACTTGACTTGAAGATGCAAATGCCTATGTCTCCAAAGGTGTCGAAAACTCAGTCTCTTGTTAAAGACAAACAAAAGTTTAAACAAAAATATATCAATAGTGATGGGCATATTTTCCTCTAGACTTTAGCGAGACAAAAGGCAAACAAAAATAAAACAACAGTAAACAGGCATATTTCGCTCTAGATTTTGAAATATATAGCGGAACAAAAAGCAAATGAAAATGAAACAATAGTAAACGGGCATACTCCTCTAGATTTTGACATATAGATTGACATAAGGCAAGCTTAAATTGATCTATCCCAGAAACGTAAAATCCAAAGGCAAACATGAAACAAGAAATGAAGTAAGATCAACAAACCCAAAATCACTGTTTCACTCCATCAACAAGAGCTTACCAAAATTTTAGTACATCCAAGAAACACTTAATTATGTCACACACACACAAGGAGAAGAATGTAAGAATCTATACAGTGATGAAACTTCAGGAGGAGAAAATAGAGAGGGATTGGGGTATTTTTCTTCAATAACACCAACGATCACATCAGAATCAGCAATCCATTGGTCATCAAGTTTTATCAGTGGGACCTTCCCTTCAGGGTTCAAATCCAAAAACCTAAAAATCCAGCATCAAAAAATGAAAAGTCAAAAATCAAAAGAAACAATATATCCAAAACTATAGCCAACTACAAAACAAGCAGCGTACAGGAATTTACCATTGGGGCTTCGCGGTGAGGTTGATAAAATGCATCTTGTAAGGTATCTTCTTCTCTTCCAAAGTCAACAGAACTTTGTGGGCAAAGGGACCTGCGATATGCAAACAAATCATGAGGGAGGGAAAAAAAAAAAAAAAGTGAAAGATTGCAAGTGTGCGTATTATTAAAGTGAGTACGCAGAAAATGAGAGAGCAAATTACAGTCCCCAAGAAGGTGCGGAGCGCCTGTAGCAGCCTTGACGCAGAGCTCCACGGCCATGGCGGATTGTGAGGTGTAAGTGTTTGTGAAATTGTCTAGCAGAGGGAGAACGAAGAAGAGAAGATATGAGTAAGAGAGAAAAAGATATTGAGCTATAGAAAAACAGTGGCGCGTTTGGGAATATTACGTATGCTAATATGTCAAAATTGCATCATATGTTTCAAAGAATTTTTGTGAAATATCATTTTCAAAACTAAATGATTAAGAATAGAATATTACGTATGCTAATATGTCAAAATTGCATCATATGTTTCAAATAATTTTTGTGAAATATCATTCTCAAAACTTAATGATTAAGAACTATTCATATAAGACACAAAATTTAAGAGTATGTCTCATGTACACTTGGTATATATGCAATTTGGGTCGATTCGGGTTGACCCGAATCTGTGTGCTTTTAAATTTTATTTATTTAAAATTTTTTTTTTTTTTTGCTTTCAGATCAAAACTTTTATATACAAATTTTGTGATTTTTATATATAAATTCTGTGATCTTTATGTATAAGTTCTGTAATTTTTATATTCAATAACTTAGAAAAAAATGAAGAATCTTAGCAAAATTTATACATAAATATATTTATGTTATATTTATTTGACCCTTATGTATATTTATATAACTTTTATATACAAATATTCATACCTTTATATATTGCATAAATGTATGAATATTTATACATAAAGATTATATGAATATACATAAGGATCACATGAATATCATATGAAGGTATTTATATACAAATTTTGCTGAAATTCTTTATTTTTTTTCTAAGTTATAATGCGTAAAGATCACAACATTTATACATAAAGGTCACAACATTTGTACATAAAAGGTCACCGAATTTGTACATAAAGATCAAGACATAAAATTTAAAAAAAAAAATCGCGGATTCGGATTGAATCGACCCAAATTGCACGGATTTTAAATTCGTGCATCAAATGCAAAGGAGAATTTATCAAAATTTAATTGACTAACAACCCACTCTGCTAGCTCATACACGCGCTCCACTTTTTTTTTTCTCTTTCTTCTCAGGTTCTTATTTGTTTAACACAATTATTTTTATACAGCAAGTGCATGGATCCTAAATTCATACAATTGGGTCGACTCAACCCGAAAGTGTATTTCACGCATCCCAAGCACATCTCAAACGCCCACACATGCTCAAACCCTAACCCAAATCCTAATTCTGCAGATATATTGACAGAACTTTTTAATTTAGCGAACTTAACCTTTTAATTATGTCCACATAACCTTTATAATTTGAGAAAGACGATTTATGCTTTGTGGATTTATTTCATATCATGGTTCGGGCATTAAAAATGGGCCAGGTTTGCCCTTCCTTATTAGTAATAAGAAAGGAATTAGAATCCTAAGACAAAAATTATTTCAAATTGATCGGAACAAATAACAAATAGATGTAGCAAATCGGATATTATGTCAATTCCATACAAGATATAGAATTAATATATACATATATGATATGAAGAGAATAATGTAGATTGATCTAGAAACTTAAGCCTTTATCTTTCTACCATACTATCTATTTCTTAGAAAACTGCCGATTATAGTGTGCTCATTTCATTTAAGTTACGATGTGAAATTGGGATCTTTTTCATTTGACTTTGTTAAGTTATATGCATATAACTTTTTGCAGTGCATGACAAATTTATAATATCTTTCAAAATCTTTATGTTGTAATAACATAACTTTTATGCTGTAATAATATAACATTTATGTTGTAATAATATAACATTATGGTATTTTTTAAGTATATATAAAAGTTATGATGTTTGTACTTAAAATTTATACTAATATAACATAAAAGTTAAAATATTATAAGATAAAAGTTTCAGCTATACATATGATTTTTTATAATGAAAAAAGTATAAGTTATTTATTGAAAATGTTATGAAATCTGTACATAAAATTTATATTATTACAATATAAAGGTTATATCATTACAACATAAAGGTTTCAGCTATATTACATGAATTTTTATAGTGAAAAAAAAAAAAGTTATTCACTGAAAAGATTATAAAATATGTATATAAATGTTATATTATTACCACATAAAGGTTAAAACATAAATTATATAAAAAATTAAAAAAATTGGGCGCGAATCTGGGCTGAACCTGACTTGACCCAACCCGCGTGGCTAGTTGCATGAATCGTGACTCATGCACTTGGTGCACACAAACACTACCCTTTGTTTAATACTCCAACAAGTTCTTTTATTCCCAACGTGTATAAAAAAAATCTATAATTTTTGTTTTTCTATAACTTGAAATTATTTTTATCTTGTTCTGATTCATAGCAATATATGATAAAATTGATGTAACAAATACCATAGTTGATTATTGATTGAGTAATATGAATTTGAATAAATATTGGGAAGAAGATGATAAAAATTATGTATTTAAAATTTTAAACTCACTCTACAATGCACTGATACCTTAAAAATATACAAGTGATATCTTTCATTGAATGATCAACTAATACCGTTCAAGTAAATATGTAATAACTTATACTATAAACATTAATACTTTAAAGGTAAATATTAAATACTGTAAAGGTAAATATGTAATACATTATACCAATATCATTCACTGAATGATATATAAGTAATACTTTAGAGGTATTACTGATTTATTTTATATGTATTAGACATATGCTCTACAGGTATTATAAAATTACATGCTTGAATAATATGTAAGTAATACCTTCAAGATATTATGAAAATATTTTTGAGGTATTACTGATTTGTAATACTTGAAAGGAACATATGTAATACCTATAAGGTACTTATATAATACTTGAAAGGAGCATATGTAATACTTGTAAAATACTTATTTAATACTTGAAATGAACATGTGTAATACCTATATAGTATTTATGTAATACTTGAAAGGAACATGTGTAATAACTATAATGGCATGATTGGTATGATGGAATGAGTTGGGAATGGAATCACCATTCCTACCTTCATTCTCATTCCTTTGATTGGTATGATTAATAAGTAGGAATCACCATTCCTTTAGGAATTATCATTACCATGGATGAGGGAATGGTCATTCCTTTCTATCCCCATGGTATTATGTATTCCTTACCTACAAATGAATGAACTATATTTAGTAATTCGATTATTTATCATTATTTAGTTTAATTTTTTACAAGTTAACTTCTCAAAATTATAATATAAAACAAAAAAATAAAAATATCAAATAAATAATAAAATTAAGTAGATAAATAGAATACAAATAAAAAATGAATATAAATTTTTAAAAAATATAGAGATAATATGAATATAATATTAATACAAATAAGTGTAGTCTAGTTTATATAAAAATATATAAATAAATTATAACTAACTAAAATATTTTTTAAATAATATAAAGTATTATTTTAATAGTACAAAATCATATAAAATAATTAATAAAATTATCATAAAATATAATATAATTAACTACTATAAGAATATGTAAATAATAAAAAATTAATATATTAATAATAAAATAAAAAATAAAATATCTAAATATGATATATCTTAATATTAGTGATAAGGGTGAGCACGGTTTAGAGCAAGTTTAGGATAAGATAATCTCTGGAACTGCTTCAAAGTTCGGAGATTTTTGGAAAATTGCAAAAAATAATCTCCAGACTTGCTCCGTCATATCGGTTCGATTCCTTCAGAGATTCAGATATTACGGATCAGATCAATTCGAATTTTGAAAATTTAGAACTTTATAATATAAAATAAATATTTGTTCAAACAAGTCATAAACTAATAAAATAAATTGATAATTTTCTAAAGTAGTCGTCTTTTCTCGAAAATAATAAATTACATTCAAATTTTTTTCAAATTTTATTTTTCAAAATCTTTTTAATCTACATCTTATAAATGATCAATAGAAATTATTCATTTTAAAAGTAAAATAAATATACGTTTTATAGTAAAATTTAAAGGTAGGTATAACCTATAATTAGTGCAATGATTAATTTTTTATAATTTCTTAATTAATTAAATATATCATATTATTTAAATTAAATGGAATAAGAATATTAAAATAAAATTATAGTGAATGATAATTTGATCAAATAAAAATTGATTTAATGTTTTATTTGTAGTAA
Organism: Scutellaria barbata; assembly: GCA_028654395.1. Classification (NCBI taxonomy): domain Eukaryota; kingdom Viridiplantae; phylum Streptophyta; class Magnoliopsida; order Lamiales; family Lamiaceae; genus Scutellaria; species Scutellaria barbata. The sequence goes on along the minus strand of CM053649.1, from coordinate 4,630,473 downwards.
TCAATTATGAAATATAATTATAATGATTATTTCATTCATTTCATATTCCTCTGCAATACCAATCATGAGAATAAACATTTTAATACCATTCCATTCCCATCACCATTCCATTTTTAGGTTCATTCCATTCACACCTTATTCCATTCCACCATACCAATCATGTCATAAGGTACTTATGTAATACCTGAAATGAAAATATGTAATACATGTAAGGTACTTATATAATACTTGAAAGGAATATGTGTAATACCTTTAAGGTATTTATGTAATGAACATGTGTAATACCTATAAGATATTTATGTAATATTTACAAGAAACATGTGCAATACCTAAAAAATACTTATGTACTACCTGAAATGAATATATGTAATACATGTAAGGTATTTATGTGTAATACTTATAAGATATTAGCATAATACATTTAGAACATACAATTAGTACCTTAAATGTACATGTGTAACTGGGTCGAGGTGGGTGGGTTGGATATAGAAGTTTTTGCCAATTTAATCTAGTTAAAAAACTTATTTCATTTTATAAATATCTTCCATCTTTTTTTTTTTTTTGTAATTGTCAAAATTATATAATTTGATAACAAATAATTAGCTGCCGACCATGTAATCTTTCACTGTAATACAAGGATTAGAAATAGAAAAAAAAAGATTTATTTTTACTTTTTTAAGAAAGAAATAAAGAAAAAGTTCAATTTTGAGTTCTCATTTCAACCAAATCCAAGTTTACCCATTTAGTGTGTTATGTGAAGAATAATAACTAAAATATATATTGATTTTAAAATACAAATTTTAGGGCCACATTATACATTCATACCTTTTTTTCTTTTAATGAGCATAGAAGATGTGGAAGGAATGAGATAATAAAGACTATAAAATTTGTTTAACCTAATGTACATCTTTATAAAGAAAGTTGCACTTGTTGTATAGATCTTAGTCATACTTTTATTTAAATCATGTTTTATTAGCCGAAATTAATTGATTAATTTTATTTACCTATATTTAATGAAAACCTTGACTTTAACTAAGTTGCCGGTTTTATTAACTTTTATACATCTTGAAGTGATAATTTATTTTTTAATTAACTTAGAAAGTTTAATATTTGAGATCCCAAATTAATTATTAAGGATGGGACTAAGTACATCCTAATTTATATTTTTGAATTAAAAAAATAAAAAATACTAGTTTTACCCTTTAGAATAAAAAATAAAATTAAAACCTCATTAGTCTTGTTCGGTCATTATGGTTGAACGAACTTCTATGTGTTCGGTCTTAGTGGTTGAAAATACTTCTACGTGTTTGGTCAATCAGAAACGAATGAACCTTGTCAGTTTTGATTGATTTTTTACATTTTTACGTACGATATTCACATGAGTTTCATACATTTAACTAATTTATGATATGTTTGTTATTTCGTTAGCATTCTATTACTCAAAAAATTGAAAAAAAATAACATTAAAGAAACAAGAAAGATGAAAAAGATATAGAAAGTGAATGAAGAAGAGGGAGGTTGTTACAATTAATTTTTTTTTTTAAATTTTTACCTAGAGGTCATAATTTGTATTTTCTTAATTTTGTTAATTGAAGAATATTTAAAATGATGTGCGCTTAAGTAAAGTATGGAGTGTTCTAGTTCCACCCAATTATCAATTCACCATCTACTCTCCAACTCTAATTTTTTGTTATTTTCAACTGATATTTAATATATTTGTATCAACATTAATAATATAAAAAAATGAATTTTGTTTATATAATATAGTAATAGAAATATATAGTTTATTATTTTATATTGTTTAAATATGTTAATAATAATTGGTAAATTGTATATGCTTAAACAAAGAATTTAATTATAATCTCCAAGCTCCTAATTAATAAGAATTGATTACCAATTCTTATATACGTTCATTCTTAATACATTAATTAAATCGATTACACGGGTAATCTAATATTTTTCAAATATATAATTGATAATAATTAAAAAATAACATTTAGAATTTAGGAGGAAAATTTTTATTTTTTAGAGTGACATGTGACATAAGGGTTATTTATATAGTTAATTGTCAGAAAACCATAACCTTTACTTAAATTATCATTTTAATCAATTTTTTTATTATTTGTCAAAATAATATAACTTTATATATTTAATATATATATATTTTTAATTAAAATCAGTTTTCAAAAAATTGTATTCTTTTTTAAATGAGTTTAGGGAGAATGGAGGGGTGGGGAGAGTGACAAAAAAAAAAAAAAACTAAAAAACTTGGGTGAAAAGTTGTATATTGTTAAACAATTATTTATTTTTTCACTATCTTAATTAAAGTTCATACTAAATGTTATGTTCATCAATAGCGAAAAATTTAGTTAAAATGACAATGTTTGTGATTTTTCTAACAATTAACCCTTGTTTTTTTTTGTATAATAGAAATATATATAATTTTAGTGTAAAATTTAAAATAGTACGTTGCGATATGGCTGAATTGAATCAACATGAGGGGCAATTATGACATTTGCCATAAGATTATTTCTGTTTTCTGTTCTATCCGTAGGTTGGCGCCTCTCTCTCTAGAGTAGTTTAGAAGAAGAAGAAAAGGAGAATGCTCTCATGGGTGCCTCACCAGTCAATTCTTCCCTTGCCCTCTGATAAAGCAGCTTCCTGGACTTCCTTCTCTGCTTTCTCTTCTCAAACTTTTCTTCTTCATAGGTAACCACCATATCCCACTTCTCAATTCGCTTTTCTTATTTTCACTGTTCCTAATCTCTTTGAGCTTTATTTTGGATTCATAACATGATAATTTAAGTTTTAGACGATTCCTCATGTAAATTATGAATAACCAGATTTTTTCAGTAGGAATCCATCTCAATTTTGCCATTTAAGTTACGCCTCATTGTTGCATTTGAGGTTCAATTATTGGTTGTGTTTGAATTAAGAGATTTGAAATGTATGGATTTTCTTTCCACCCAGGTTTGACTCCAAAGTCACTCAAAAAATAGGTTATAATGAAAGTGATCAATTTAAACAACACTAAGCCTTTGTTTGTACTGATATTGGGGAGAACTTTACTGTTGAGAATTGAAAGAATTGTTTTTGAGAGTTTCCGATAATTGAAAGAGTTTGTGTTCATTGAACATTTGAGAGAATTAAACTTATTGTAGATATTAAATCATATTTGTAAAAATAGGTGTGATATTATTACTATATTAGAAAAAGTTGATTTGGAAGCATTATCATATTAAAAGTAGTGGTGTAATCATGTTATTATATTAGATTGCGTGAGAGATATATAGATATGGTATTTAATTATTTGTGTATGAGGAGTTGAGTGGTGGGAGCCTATAGAGAGAGTTTGGAAAACTCCCAGTCGTAGAACAAACGGAGCATAATATATATGATCTTATAAATTTCAAATCCACCACCGAATCCTTCAAGCCATGCAACCATACTGATTTTGGTTTTTCATTTCATTTTATAACTATAGCCTGCGAGTTCTTTTCACAGTGCATGCAGGCGATGGATTGCCCAAAAAAATTACCAAGGCATTGTGATATCGAGTGTGCTTGCTAAAGTCAAGAATTCACCATCCCCAAACCTTGAAACACTGATCAAGGAACGTCACAAATACTTTGATGAGGTGATCATCAGTGTTCGGGCTGGAGATGGAGGTCATGGTACCATTCTCGATCTTCCTAACCAGAATGCTCCTTCCAAGTCAGGACGGAAATTTGAAAAAGAGAAGACAAGGAAAAAAAATTCATTTAAAAGGGATTTTGATGGTTCATTCATCCTTCCTATGGGTGGGAATGGTGGTGATGTCATAATTTATGCGGATGAAGGCAAAGATACCTTATTGGAGTTTCACAAGAATAATCGGTATAATGCAAAACGTGGAGGAAATGTTGATGCAATGGGTGTTTTGTCTTCTCAATTGCATAATGGGCTTTCTGCATCAGCTCTTCGCATACCAGTACCTTTAGGTTTGTTACCCTCATAGTGATCTGTGACATTGGTGCTTTAATGATCTTGCAAGTACTTGAACTATTAGCCAATCAAAGTTTAATGGTTTGATTGGTATTGTGGTGATTTTTATGATTTAACCTTTATTTGATCTCCAAGTAATAACTGACTGAATCTTTTGATTAAACTGACAACATAACAGAATGGCCCTTCAATCTAAATTCTTGTTTATTATTTTAAAATTTGCAGGTACTGTTGTGAAACTGAAAAGAGGAAAACTTCTGGCTGATTTAGCTCAACCAGGTGATGAAGTAGTCGTAGCAAAGGGTGGACGTGGAGGGGTAAGTATATGTTTTCTTGACAAATCCAGGTGTTAAACATTTGATCATGTAATATGATGTGAGTAAGATGTGACATGAGAAATATCAGCTGAGAGTGAAAGCTTTATAGCTGTTACTGTTGAGTGGTAGGGGAAAAAGGAAAAACACACCAGGTGAATGGTCTGAGTTCATGATTCACCAAGTACATTAAAAGGAAATACAGGAACAAGTCTCTTTTTCAATTAGTTTCTTCTCAATGTAGACGAAATATTAGTGCTTCTACTTCAGCGTGCTTTCAACTAATTTGTATTTAGTATTTATTGGTTTTTGGCAGATTAGCTTGTTGGAGATACCTGAGCATAGGAAGAAAAAAATGATGGCCGTAACCACCAATGTAATGAGAGATGATAGTGACAAGGTAATGATTGATGCTTTGTTTAATCTTCTATTAGACATTTGATTGTATATCTTTCTTCTTTGTATAACTATGTATTGGATTTGTATGATTGGACCTACTATATCTGTTTTTCTTTTTTTTTTTTTTTTTTTTGTTGTTGTCAACTGAAATTTGTTTGTAACATACAGACTTGTAGGAAACTTGAACATGATACATTCGTAGATGGAAGTATGAATTTCTATGAAGCTTAGTTACTCTTGACTTGATTAATATAGCTGCTTAAGATGTGCCTAGATTTGTGTTCTTGTGACTACAGGAGAACTAGTATGATGATCCAAGGTGGCATCAAAACATGATCAAGGCGACTGAAGGCCAAATAATTGGATAAACTGATTGGAGAGTTTAGGATGAATCAGAGCCAAAATTAGGAACAAACAAGGTTCATGCCATACTATCAGACAGTTTTGGCATATTTCCATATCTCAACTACATATCTCTCACCTGAGCGTCAACTTACTAACTCAAAATATTATTGAAAACCAAGACAGAGATCTACAAGTTTCATGTTATAGCTTCCGAGTTCTCCTATATTTGATCACACCGTGGTTCATATCAGTTGGTAACCAAATCCAATGTTTCAAGCAGGTCTAGCTACTAAAGAATACAAAAAAAGTTAAGTGTGAAGTTAAGCTAGGATTTCTTATGTTGTTCCTTTTCAGGGAGTCATTCTGGCTGAATCTTTTCTTTTTTCCTTCTTTTTTTTGTTTTTAAGTTTTGTATCTAAAAAAATAAATCGTGACAAATAAGAAAAATGTCCAAAAATAAAATATGCAATTTTGTTATTCATTGTTTATTTTGGAATGAAATGTTCGCATATTTTTATGTCAAATGGGAGTGTAAGTGAAACATGTGAGGGAGTGTCTGAGATTCCAACATTTGGAACAAGTTAAAAGCAGTCATGTCAGACTCAGAAATCCATTTCCTAGCATTTGAAGGGTAGATAAAAAGCTAATGAAGTATGAGTTTGAACTAAAAAAAATTGATATATTGAGAGTTTATGTTATTCTTGTGAATTATACTAAGTGTGTCCAATGAAATTAAAGTTTTTCCATCCACATATTTTAGTTCTTTTGATGAATTTAGCTTTAACATTTGTGGCCTTATTTTGTTGTTTCTGTTCTCAATCCAAAGAATTCCAGGTCATGGAGCTAGTAAACTGTGGTTTGAATTTGTGTACATTGGTAGGTTTAGGTAATACAAATTTGTTCTTGACTATCTTGGGAACTATTATCATATATTGGTTGGGGTCTCAGAAGGTTTGTATTAGTTGGTGTATGTTCGCAAGCAGATTTAGGAAAACTCGAAACTTAAAGTTTATTTCGAATCATTGTGTTTGGAGCTCAGACATGATAGCTAAAATCGAGACACAGTAACATGTCAATATTATTGTGAAATCATATTCCGGAAAATGAAAATTGTAGATCTTTGTTTTGGCCTTCCACAGAGCTTTTGACTTGTCACAGTTGGAGTGCCGGATGTGTGAGATGAAGTCGAAATATGAGAAAATGTGAAACCTGACAAGAATAGGATGAACCTTGTCACCTGACAAGAATATGATGAACCTTGTCTGTTCATAATCTAGACGTTGTTGCGTCCAAACTCCCTTATCCATCCTTTGGGCCTTCAGTTGTACTTGTTCATGTTGCGGTATCCCTTGGATCATATCAAGAAGAATAATATGAAGTTACCTTGCTCAGATTTTCATGTAGCTAGTCTACATAAAGTCAATGAGTTTTTCAAAAGTCAAATTATGACATTTTTTGGACTTGGTCTGGTATGCAATTAACCATTATGATTTTAGATATCTCTTTATTTCATCTTCGATTAATGATTATGAACCATAGCTATAATGCCTTAAAATGGTGAAAAATCAGGTGATTGCTGTTAAGGTTTGCATTTGCCTTTACAATATAGCACATATCTTTGATTTTGTCATCTAAATGCAGGTTTTAGTTCTTGGCCAGCCTGGAGAAGAACTCAGTCTGCAATTAATACTAAGAGTTGTTGCTGATGTTGGTCTTGTTGTAAGTATTACTTATAACAATCATATCAGTAAATCTACTCCATGCATTACATAAATGATGCAGAACTTTTCAGCACATCCATTTGTAGAACTTGTATGTATAGGTTATAGGGCGAACACACTCTGCCATGCATATGTACCTTTGTCATGTTTACATGCAAATAAATGAAATTCTACAAGCTGTTGACCACCTAGTGACTCAGTTTAATTTTTCTTATTTTTTAAATTTGGTATAGCTTTTCTTTGTTTCTGTTTTCCCTTTCATAAATGGATTTCATTTCTATGAAGTAACTTGGGAACTAAATTTTATGATGCCATGCGGAAGCTTGAATTTATAAGTAACCTGGCAAAGCTGTCTTTTGAGTAAGGTGTTGGTTCTTATAGTTTTCTATCTTAACTGGCTTTGAAAATTTACCTTTTCAATTAGATTATCTTTTCTAGGCCATCACAGTTTGTCCTGTACTTATTTAGTGATTGTTATGCAAATTCTTTTTGTGCACTTGCTCTATGAAGTGTATTCACAAATTTGAACCTTGGAGGTTGCAGTCTTTTCTGGTTACCTTGTCCTAGTGATAGAAACAAAAATCGTTGGTAGTTTTAGCAATAATACTTTGAATGTTGATGGCCCTATGTGAAATGATAGAAATAGAAATTGGAACAGTTTCGAAATGGTTATTTAGAATTGGCACAATGTTCCTTGTGAACCACACTGGTAAATAACATAACATGTTGTACATCATGCTATTCCCTGCTCGTCATTTTTTTTATGAACTGTATAGTACATAGAGTGAGAATATGTATAGGTCTAGATAATTTCTTTTTAATAATGCCAAAAATTGTTGGCAATGTTTAATGGTGATGATCAGAACAAAAATTAAGTTTCACTATCGGCGGGTTCTTAGTGTTTGTCTTCTAATTTGCAGGGCCTTCCAAATGCTGGAAAGTCTACCCTATTGGCAGCTGTCACACTTGCAAAGCCTGATATTGCTGATTATCCTTTTACAACCTTGATGCCAAATCTAGGACGCCTTAATGGTGATCCCAGTCTAGGGCCTGGGCAATTTTCATCTGAGGCGACATTGGCGGATCTGCCCGGCCTAATTGAAGGTGCACATCTTGGAAAGGTACCTTATATTTCTTTTGTTTGAGCGATCTTTTATACATTAAATAATTTTTCAATAAAGATTGTTCTTTCATTGTCTTTATTACCCATTTATTAACTTATTTGTCGTGAACTCTAAGTTTATACATAATATTTCCATTTTTTGTAGGGTTTAGGTCGCAACTTTTTAAGGCATTTGAGGAGGACTAGGCTGTTGGTGCATGTTGTCGATGCAGCTGTGGAGGATCCTGTGGGTGACTACAGGACAGTGAAAGAGGTATTCCTTAAGTTTGCTACCTTGCAGAGGTTTATTTGGAGCTTGATTGTGTTTGTGATGTCCAAAAACTTTAACTCGTCTTTCATATGTGGCCCCCTTGGTAGTTCCTTTGCTAATTGCGACATGCCTTTTGTTTTATATATATGTGTAAAACTATGGAACTTATAAGATTAATCTTGCAGGAATTGCGGATGTACAATCCCGAATACCTTGAAAGACCATACATTGTTGTTCTAAATAAGATTGATGTTCCTGAGGTTTGTCTTAAAGTTTTTCTTCTCGTTTGTCGGTGGCCTTTAATGAATGGGAACTGGAGCCTTCTTGCTGCATGTTATTTTCAGTTAGTCAACTACTTAGAAGCATGATAATTGCTTTTCCAGGCACAACAAAGGCTTCCATATTTAACTGAAGAAATAAGGCAGATTGGAAGTGATAAGATAGACTTGGAGACAGATGATGGTACCTCTGAAACAGCTGTTTTTCTGTTGGAAAATGATGATATTGTTCCTCAGGAGAAGAGGGTGAAGGAAATTGAAGAATATCCACGACCTTTGGCCGTTGTGGGCGTCAGTGTCCTGTAAGTTTACTATTCTTCTTCATCCATGTTAGATTATTCTGCTTTGATATATACTCAACAACTTGTCAATTGTTGTATGATGAGAGCATGCATGTTTGTTTGCAGGAAAAGTATAAGGGTTGATGAAATGCTCAAGGAGATAAGGGCTGCCTTGCGCACTTGTCATCAAAGTATTCAATTACGGTAAATGTCTGCACAACCATAACAAATTAAAAGAGGTGAAATCGTTGTCCTTGAAAAATGTTTCCCGTCCATGCGATAAAATAGTCCCAGGTGTGGAAACTTATCTGGGGGGTAGTGGTGATGTCAACTTAGTAGAGATGTGTCAACTGGTATATATGCTTAGTCTAAAGTGGTTTACTTGTCATAATTTATCTGCCTATTTGGCTCTACTACAACAATCTCTCTGCTCAGTTCCAAATAGTTGATTCCTATAGGGGGTTGAGATGATGTCACCTATCTTTTCTCAATATGGTCACTGATGAAATGATATGTAATATCGAAGTGTTTGCTCTTGAATGCAATAAAATATTGATAATGCCAATAACACCTTTGTTACAATAAACAGGAAAATCTTTTGCAACTATATTATAGTCTCTCTGCCTCAACTATTATCTCATTCATAGGTCTGAAGCTTGCAATTGATGTTTGCTTTTAATAAACCAAGAGACAATTCTATTTTCAAGATATTTACAAATCCTTGGCTGTGTTTTTCCTATCAACTCTAAGTAGAGCTGTCAATACAGGCTAGGGGGTGGGTCGGCCCACCACCCACCATGCGGTGGGGCGAGCCTTAATTGTAGCGGGTCATTAAAATCCCAACCCGAAGCAATCCACTGGTTGGTTGGGGGCCTATTGATTTTTTTAATTTTTTTTATTTTGTAAAAGTAAAAGAATTAAATGGTAATTTACTTTTCTAAAAATTACAGATTGTGATGACGTGAATTCGAACTCGGATTACGCAAGTTTTCTAGTCTTTATTGTTGTCCATCCTTCCACCTTCCCAAACTCATTAAAAAGAAAAAGAATATATGTATGTAGCATATTTATACATACCCTTCCAACTCACTTCGTGTCAAACTCATTTAAACTTGTCTTCCCGTAAACATCTAATTATTCAACTCAGCTCATTATTCTAATGGGACATGCCAGATCGATCCAATAGATCTAACTACATTTTCACATCTCTTAAATCTCCGTCCTAGAAGGTTTGTAATCCCTAAAAAATCTCAATTTGTTTTTAGCTACTTCCATGGGATACTTCTTGGGCTTGGATTGGAATCCTTGACATACTAGAACAACAAAAGTTATATCAGTTCAGTTGGTAATAAATCCTAAGGCTAAATTTTGGTTTCTGATTTCAACCGAAGTCCAAGTTTCACCCATTTGCACCAAATTTGGAGCCACACTATTCAATAATATCAAATTTATAAGTATATATTAATATATCGATTTGAAAAGTCCAACTATCGCTAGAATCTCTTCTACTTCAAATTTTAATTTTATTTATCATGTCATATTAACTAAAATTACTTGATTAGTTTTATTTAACTATTTAATTAAAACGTCAACTTTAAATGACTTATTATTTTTTATCAATATCATACAATTATAATACTTAGAGCACTTATAAGGATATCAAATTTGTGGTTATAGTTAAATAACTCTAACTAGGAATCATTTTAGTATTAACCGGAGGGTGTCAGCCGGTTATGTATGCTAACCCAAAAAATGTGGGCCCAGCTAGTCATGCATCAACTTTTTCTTTATTTATTTAATTTTTTATTGGTTTTTAATTCATGATATATGCGTTGTTGTGTGAAATTTTTAATTAATACGTTGATTTATTGCACATGTGTGATTTAAAATGAATGGTTTATTGGTTTTTTTGTTGATGCGTTGAAAATTTGAAAAACTTATGACACATTGAAAATTTAATTTAATTAATGAACATGTTCACACCAAAACAATAACTTCAGTGATTTTTTAATCAAATTTAGGATTTGACTTGTTTCTCATTTTTAAAGAGAGATATTGGGTGAACATTGATTAATTGTATATTTGGATATGTATTTCTGATGAGAATATATAGATTATAAAATGAACACAATTTTTTTTATGTAATTAGATCCGTATATCCGACCCAACCCAGCCCACACATCATTTCACGCGTCTGGGTGAGTGCGCTCAAATTCATCCAAATTCGTTTCAGGTGTTATACATTTATGTTATGTTAAACATATATTTTTGTTATGTTAAATATATATTTATTTTATGTTATATATATATATTTTTATGGTATGTTAGTCATACCTTTAAAGCCTTTATATTATATTAAACATAACTTTATGTAACGTTAAACATACATTTATGTTATATTAAACATATGTTTATAATTTTATGTTATGTTAAACATAACTTTAGGATCTTTATGTTATGCTAAACATAATTTTATATTATATTAAACATACATTTATGTAACGTTAAGCATACTTTTATGTTATATTAAGCATACATTTATGGTTTTATATTATATTAAACATATCTTTATATTATGTTAGTCATATCTTTTAATTATGTTAGTTGTACCTTTATATATTATATAAAGAGATGACTAATATTACTTAAAAGTATGTATAATATTTACATAAAGATATACATGTACAAATTAAGATTATTTTGTGTTGAAATTATAATTTTTTCGTCAAAATTAAGATTTTTTTGATCAAAATTGGGGTTTTTTTTTAAATTAAAGTATTATATAAAGATATGTTTAACATGATATAAATATATAACTAACACAACATAAAGGTTAGAGTGTAAAAAAAAAAAGGAAATGCACGGATTTAGGTCAAATCCGACCCAACTCAACCCACGTTATATAGATTTTAAATTCATATAATAGTTACACACAAGTGCAACTTTAAAATGAATTACAATTCTGCACATTTTGGTGTTTTGACTCATGCAAGCCATAGAATAATATGTTTTATTTGGTATATAAAATGGAACATAATTTTCTCTCTCTAGCCATAAAAGAATGGATGTAAATTCTCTCATTACTTGTATATTCCCTTCAATACTTATTCGCTCTCATTACTTTTTCTCATGGAACAACATATCTCAAAGGCTGGGATTTTTGGTTATAACATAAACACAAAAACTTTATATAATTGATATACGGATCTAAAATTCATATAATTAACCTAACCCACGTATCATTTCATGCGTTTCCCATGCACTCACACGAGCCCTCATATGTCTAGATGGATGTACCCAAACCCATCAAAATTTGTTTTAGGTGCTATACATTTATATTATGTTAAACATACATTTATATTATATTTAAGTATACATTTATATTATGTTAAGCATACATTTATATTATGTTAAACATACATTTAAAACCTTTGTGTTATATTAAACATACATTTAAAATTTTATGTTATGTTAAGCATACATTTAGGATTTTTATATTATATTAAACATACATTTATGTTATGTTAATCATATCTTTCAATTATGTAAGTTGTACATTTATATATTATATAAATGTATGACTAATATTACTTAAAGGTATACATAATATCACATAAATGTATATATGTACAAATTAAGATTTTTTATGCTGAAATTAAAATTTATTTACCGAAATTAGAATTTATTTTTTAAGTTAAAGTATATATAAAAATATGCTTAACATAAAGATATTATATAAACGTATGACTAAATCAACATAAAAATCAGAAGAAAAAAATATGTGGATCCAAATCGAATTCGATCCAACCCGACCCGCGTTGAATGAATATAAAATCCATACAACAGTTGTAAGTGCAACTCTAACATAAATTATAACAAATAAATTGCAAAAAGTTACTGATAACTGATAACATAAATTATAACAAATAAATTGCAAAAAGTTACTGATAACTGATACTGGGAAGGATGTAATGACAACATATGTTATTACCATAGAATGAAATAGTGATATGAATAAGGAGAATTTTACATAAAGAGGGTCATTATTATGGAGGCATAACTAGATAGATTATTGCATAAACATTACAGGAAGGTGGAATATATGATGTACTCAGAGATTGCAAGAAGCTCACGGGTTAACTTTACGTTCCCACCCTGCAATCACATATTCCTTTGCAGCCTTTGTTTTCTCAAAAGACTCCCGAGAAAAGAGCAACTGTAAGAAACGAAACATAGAAACATCAGCCAGTTTAGTAGACGTTAGACTAAGAATATCATCTAACATATTTCAGTGCATTTTGCAGCATTCATTTACTGGTGGTATAGCAACACTTGGTATATGCAAATATATTAAAGACGCATACCACGACAAGAGAAACGATGCTTATAAATTTGTAGGTAGAATTAGGCCTCAACATGAGTTTAAAGTGAGATAGCAAGGTATCTAGTTTGTGAATTATAATGTCTTTGAAGAGACAATTGGTAGTGAACTGAACACGTGAAATCAATTCTAAGTATTAAAGATTAGCAGCACGTGGTAAAGAACTGAACACATGAAGGAAGAACCAAAAGCTTTTCGAAATGATGCTTTTGTTTCAATAGAAAATCTAGAAGGCATCAAAACAAGTGGGGTTGAAATTTCCCCCAATGAAGCAAATGTCACCACTTAGTGGGAAAAAGATACTACATTTAACCTGCATGAGATTACTAAACAAGGTATGAAGTTTCTGCTAAACTAAAGATAAATAACTCGACATAAGGAGCTCAATTTCACAAATTTTCTTGCCACTTGTGAGAAGAAGTACACTAACAAATCATTGAGAACATGAGATCTTCAAACCAGAACACTTCAAAACTCGAGGCAGAGCCTCACCCAAGCAAAAAGAAAGATACAGACTCATTCAAAGTTGAACAAATAAAATGAATTTGAAAGAGGAGACAAGTCAATCAGCATAACTATAGCTTAATCTTTTCAGCTGTTATTTTAATCTATTTGAGTTAAGGGGTATTAATCAAATTTCATGACCCACTCTGCAGTTCAAAATATGGTACTTTATTTGAAGTTGCACAATATATATAATAAAAGGTAGACAAGACAAAAAGGGATGATATTCAAAATAATACACCATAATACCTTCTTGTAGTTGATCACATGAGCCAAGCTTTCAGGTATGGTCCAACCCTTGAAATGGCCAAGGGCCACTTCAAGATGGTACAACTTTGGGGTCAAGCTCACATCAACAGCACAAATGTTTTCTCCATTGACATATGGTCCCTGATCATGTATACAAGAAAGAAAACTTCATCAGCAAAGACACAAAATGTGAATTATGAGTACCTTGATGTCCCTTATACTTTATTTTGAGATAATTTACTCCTAACATAGAAGTTCGCACCTTATTTTTGAGGTGCTCATCCAATGCCTTCAACTCATCGAGCAGAGCTTGTTCTGATCCATCACTGGGATCCTTGCTCTTCACGAACGTAACAAAAGTAGGAAATATTTTGGAGCCCCTGTAACAAATATTGGAGGACAAGAAAATTATTATCACAAACAATAAATATCGCAGGAAGTAGAGTTGTAGGCAAAGATGCAAAAAACCATATCACCATATTTTCCCAAAAAAAAAAAAAAAAGAAAAAGGAATAGCTTTGCTAAAGATACAGATGAGTTGAAACAAAACACAGCTCCGAAACAATATTCAACGACTATGAGCATATTTTCCTCAAGAATTTGAAACAAAGCAAACCAAGAATCTATAAATCTACGGTTCTACCCCTAAATCATCACCTCCACCGTAAACATTAAACAAGAAATGGAATAAAATCAACAAATGCAACATCACTTCTCCTTCCTCATCAATAATAGCTCACCAAAGTTCTATAACATTCAATAATTACTAGATGATAATATGCATATAATCATGAGAAAGAGGAGGAAAAAAAAAAAAAAGGTAAAAACTTTTACACTGATGAAACTTCTGGAGGATGGGAGAGAGACGGGTTGGGATATTTTTCCTCGATAATACCAACAATCACATCGGAATCAGCAATCCACTTGTCGTCAAATTTTATGAACGGCACCTTTCCTTCAGGGTTCAGTTCCAAAAACCTAAAACCCCATTAAAAAAAAAAAAAAAAACAAAGAATGAACTCCATTTTCTCTTCTTCAAGGAAAGAAAACATGATAACCGAAACCAGTTGCAGTTAGGCATTTACCATTGAGGCTTTGCGTCAAGATTGATCAAATGCAACTTATACGGCACTTTCTTCTCTTCCAAAGTTATCAGAACCCTCTGGCTAAAGGGACCTGCGATATCAAAATAATTCATCAAAAGGCGAAAAATGTGTGGTACTTAATTCTGTGTGTTTCCATTAAGGTGAAAAATGTGGAAAAGAGAAAACGGAATTACAATCTCCGAGAACGTCGGGAGCGCCGATAGCAGCCTTAACGCAGATCTCCACCGCCATGGCCGGTTTGTGATGAGAGAGAGAGAGAGAGTGAGTGAGGAACGTGGCAGAGCAGAGAAGAGTGAGGAAAGTGGCAGAAAAAATCCAGACCCTTCCACGCATTATTAAGTGCCGGAATGAGATGCCTACTTTACACTTTTTTTTTATTTTTTTTAATAGTATCGGGTAATATTATTCATAAATTAATGTAATATTATTTATATTTCTATATTGATATATTATTTAATATATAATGGTATAATTAATATAATTAAAAATATAATTAATATAATTATAATGTATGATTAACATAATTAAAAAATTAATAAATTTCTAAAAATGTTAAGTTACAGTTAATATTACTAAATATATGATTAAAATAATAAAAATGTATAACTAACACTACTAAAATATATAACTGATATAATATAAATATATTATATTGAAAATATGTTTGAACGAGTTTGTATTTAGATTTGACGGTGAAAATATGTGATGGATCAAATCAACCCGAATAAGATATATACATCAATACATCAAGTATATAAGAATGTTGATGATTTCATAAATGATACACATGAGATCGTTTGATATAGATTCTTGTATTACAGATATAATGTCGACGACTCGACATGCACGCAACTATCGTAAAGAATTGTCCAAAATTTTCTCGAACTTGGGTTATAGCTTTCTGTCACGATTCACATCTAATTTAGCTTTTTGATTTTTGTCCACTTTATATGGTCACTATCAGCTACGTCCACAAGAAATTGTGACATGTCCACTTTATGTCCATGCTTTCATTCCTCTCATCACAACATTACCGACCACAATTTCAACTATCATAAAAACTTTTATGTAATCGTGCATTTAATTTGGTCCGGATCATGTACGTTCATACATGTGTATGTATTTTTAGAGTATTTTCCACCGTTGACATCATTTTTTTATCAAATTTCATTTTTTGTGATGAAAAAATGGGTTTATCTCCCATCAGTAGCACCCAATTTCTTTATTTCATCATTTTTGATGAAAAAATGGTGTATTTGATCTCCCACCTATTTTATCAAATCTTCCACCAAATAATAAAATACTAATATATCACCATTTCACCATATTACACCATTTATAAAGATATAATTTGGTTTGGTCTCCCATGGTATTTCACCAAATATATCACCAAATTATAAATTTAATTTTAATCATAATTTTGGTCTATTTTATTTCCAAAATATTGATTATAGATCTGATTTTAAATATTAATTTTCTTAACTATATAATTCCAACAATGATGATAAATTTCAAAAAACTATTTCAACATGAAAGCAAATCAACTTAAATTATAATACATATAATTAAATCACACATAAACAATAATTTCATAAATTATTGCATAAAACATTACAACATAAATTAATCATAAAAATATTACAATATGATAACGTTACAATATGAAAGAAAATTAACTCAAATAAATAACGTTACAACATATATTAATCTAAAATCATAAAAAAATCTCATTCACCATTATCATCATCATCTTCAACATCATTGATTTGACCACGTTTGCCCCACAAATGTGCTACCAATTTTCTTAGTTCATTATGTTCTCCTTGATTTATCAGATTTCGATGTCGACCAAGAAAACTAACATAATTCGTATTATTACAATCTCTTGAAAACTCAGCAAATGGGACAGTGGGTGAACTTTCATAGTCAAGGTTGACATTTTGATATCCACTACGTTCTTCCTCGACTATCATATTGTGCATAATAATGCATGCGAACATGGCTTCATGTAAGTCTTTCTTCTTCCAAAATCGAGCCGCTCCTCTAATAATTACAAACCGAGCTTGAAGAACTCCAAATGCTCGTTCTACATCGTTGCGATATGATTCATGTTTCTATATGAAATAGTTTTCTTTGACACATTTGGGCACATTAATGGCTTGTACTAAAGTTGACCATTTAGGATAAATACCGTCAGCTAGATAATAACCGACATTATAATTCTTACCTTTAATCGAATAATTAGCAGGTATAGATGTACCATTGGTCAATGCTTGAAATAGAGTCGATTTTTGTAGGACATTAACATCGTTATTTGTACCTGGGAGGCCAAAAAATGCATGTCATATCCAAGTATCATGTGACGCTACTGCTTCAAGTATGATAGTGCACTTCTTGTTGCGTCCACGGTATGCGCCTGCATGAGCTGTTGGGCAATTCTTCCACTCCCAGTGCATGCAATCTAGGCTCCTCAACATCCCAGGAAAACCGCGAGATTCTGCAACTTGTAACAACTTTGCAATGTCTTCCGCATTTGGATTTCTTAGATAAATTTCACCAAATACCGTGACGATATCTCGGCAAAATTCTTTAACAAATCTAATTAAAGTTGACTCACCAATCCGAAAATATTGATCAAACGAATCAGCAGAAGTACCATAAGCAAGAAATTGGATAGACGCACACATTTTTTGATAGGAAGTAAAACTTTGTCGTCCTGTAATGTCGTAGGATTTCTTCCATGAATTAGAATGATCTTTTAAACCCCTTCTAATTCGTTGAAATAATTCACGACTCATTCTAAAATGCCTGCGAAATTGTACACCATATGTGGGATTTTCACCAAAGTAGTCACTTTTGAGTTGGTCTGCACCAGCTTCTCTTCCACGATGTTTATATTCATGGCCAACAATGGCCCCGCCCCAATTACAATGAGATTGCGATAAATAATATTGTTGCATCATTTGTTGTTGTTGGATGATATGATTCCATTGGTTTGTGTTTCTTGTTTGAATATCAAACTCGTTTGAAGAATCTTCAAGATTAGATTCATTGCTGGATGAAGATGATGAAGATGAGGATTGACTTGGAATATGGTGAGATGGTCCAGCTTCGTAACTCATTGTGTTACTTGAACTGGGAAGATGCAAAAGTACTAATCTATGTTTGATGAGTAATGTTACTACTTTATATTATTTATAGACATATTACTTGAATGTATATGAGAAACCTATCTCTAAATTAAATTGTATCACAACCAAGTGGCCATGTTACTTACCGATAGATAGTAAATGTATTTGCAGGCTTTGCATCAGTACTCATGTTCACTCCTTACAGGCTTTACATCACCTCAACTCACGGGTCTGCAGAGAAGTATGTTACTTTTTTCATTTATAGCTTGTACTTTTCACTATTCACTATAAACTATTCACCTCAACTCACGGGTTTCTTAAAATATGTTACTATTCACTATTCATCACCTCAACTTTGCAGGCTTCATTGATAAATGCCCATGTGACCCACTATAATATATATATATATATGATTGAATAGCTTCAATTATTTCTCACAAAAAATCGTACTCTTATTACATTTTACTTTCGATAAATAATATTAGTAATTTTCTGAAAAATGAGTAAAAGAGGTCTGGGATTCAAGGTACTTGAGGATGAGATTCTTTGTAATGCATATGTACATCATTCATCTGATAGTGCGATTGGGACATATCAGAGCAAAGATGATTTGTTGTCAAAAATAGAGAGCTACTACAACCATGAAGCTGTTGATGTAAACAAATTTGAGCGTAGAAACATGAGGTCATTATGTTCTCGATTCGAGAAAATAGCTTCTTCGTGTTCATTGTTCCGGGCAGCACTTACTCAAATTACAACTCGAAATCAGAGTGGTGGCAATGCTGAAAGCATGGTAAGTATATGTCTTATTAATACTTAAAAATAGTTTATTAGAATTTATTCTCATTAAATATTTTTATTACTCATTTTTACAGCTTGCAGAGGCCAAAGAACTATATATCATCAAAGAACCAAAAAATCAACCATTTAAGTTCGATCATGCTTGGAAAATACTAAAATACCACGTAAAATGGTCTGAACCTATTCAGTCGAATAGTAGATCATCTCCTCTTACAGACGGTGCATCATCTCTTCTTGGAGATAGTTCGGCATCTCCTCTTGGATATAGTGGCTCACCGGAGAGACCAATTGGAATGAAAGCAGCAAAGGCAAAAAGAAGACTTTCAAAGGAAAAAGATCCTATGTGGCAGGAAATGATGAGCAGTGTTGGAAAGAGCCAAGATCTTATGCAAAAGCAGCATGAAGAGTACTTAAATATCCAAAAAAAAAAGAGAAGTACGTGCAGATTTAATGATGAGCCTTAAGCAGAAAAAAATAGACATGAAGGAAAAAAAAACTAAAATTAAAGGCTGATGAACAAGATATGGAGGTTATGAGAAAGGATTTGAGTAATCTCACACCTTTTAGTAAACAATTCTGGAGTAATAAGAAACAAGCCATCATTGATCGTGGAAACGGGTCGCGTGCTACTAGGAGTTTGAATTTTAGTGTAGGGGAAAGTGGAGAAAGTGATGAAGATATCTATATCCCGGAGTCTCCAAACAACAACATAGAATGCAAATATGGTGAACCTACTGGTGATGGTCATTTCTCTAATTTGAACTATGACAATCAAGACTATTAATTAGAGAAATTAAGGGGTACTCTTTCCTTGTTAGGCCAAACAAGGTTTTAACGAGGCCCCTTTGAATCAACATTTTTTTGGCAAAAAAAAGCAAGATTATTAAGTAGTTTATGAGTTTTTCACTTATGTAATTTATCTTTTAATTTTATATGTTACTCAAATGTATTATGTTTTTGTTCATTTATGATAGTAAATGTATTTATCGTTTTAACCTATAATTTATTTTGGCTAAATATATTTATAATTAATAATTAATTTATTAATAATAATAAATATATTTATTTATTGAAAAACAAATCCATTAACCAACATTAATATATTTACAAAGAATATGTTAATAAGTTGGTAATCACATGAAATTAGTTAATATAATCATTTTATATGCTAATTAATAAATGGTGGTGATTACATCAAATCCTATATTCAATCCTATATTTGATAGGAAAAATAGGATTTGGTGAAAATTATGTTAAAATGGTGGTAAGGTGGGAGACTAAAATTCCTTCACCAAAAAATTTGGTGAAAATATAGGATTTGGGGTTTTTGTGATATGGGGTTTGACCATGGTGGGAGATTAAACCCAAATCACCATAATTTTTGGTATAATGGTGATTTGGTGATTTAGCTTGGAAGGTTAAAAACACCAAAATTAGATGTAAAATTTAGGATTTGGGGTATGGTGGGAGATGCTCTTACTTACTTGGGTGGGTATTTAAATTTATCCAAATTCACTTTAGGTAATATATTTTTATGTTATATATGTTAAGCATATTTTTATATTATGTTAAACATATCTTTATGTTATATTAGTCATATCTTTATAATTTTTATGTTATATTAAACATACATTTATGTTATGTTAAACATATTTTTATGATTTTATGTTATGTTAAGCATATCTTTAAGGTTTTTATGTTATGTTAAAAATACTTTTATGTAATGTTAAACATATCTTTATGTTATGTTAAGCATACATTTATGGTTTATGTTATGTTAAACATACTTTTATATTATGTTAGTCATACCTTTTAATTATGTTAATTGTATTTTTATATATTATATAAAAGTAACACTAATATTACTTAAAGGCATGCGTAATATTACATAAAGGTATATACGTACAAATTAGGATTTTTTGTGCTGAAATTAGAGTTTTTTCGTCGAAATTGGGATTTTTTTTTTGCCAAAATTAGGTTTTTTTTTATGTTATGGTATTACATAAAGGCATGATTAACAAAATATAAAGGTATGACTAACACAATATAAAAGTTAGGGTAAAAGAAAAGAGAGAAAATGTGCGAATCCAGGTCGGATTTGGCCCGACCCAACCCGCATTGTATGGATCTTAAATCCATACAACAGTTACACACAAATACAACTCTTGAATTATTATTCCAAAAAAAAAAGTCACTAAATATTTTAGAGTAGGACTATCTACATTGTAAAAATTTCTAAACACATCCCATCTTTTTAATATTTAAATTGAAAAAAATTAAAAAATAATAAAATTCCAAATTTATTCTTATGAATTTAAAAACAAAAAAAAATCCTCTCCTTTTACTCTCTCCTCCGATCTATTTCTCCCTTTTTTCTTCTTTCATTTCTCTAACTTTTTAACTTCAAGTTTTAAGGAACAACATAAAAATGTGATGCAAAATCTTAGAAAGAATGAAAAAAGTGAATCAAGTGGTTGATCCTAATTGGTCGAACACACCTCTGCATGTTCGACCAATCAAAGTCGAACAGGACCTCAGATTTAATCCATTTTTTTCATGTTTTTTACACAATTTCTACATGATTTTTGTATGAATTTTACATATTTAGTTGATTTATGAAATGATTTTCATTATATTATGATGTTATTTCTCAAAACTTAAAGAAAAAAAAATTAGAAAAATGAAAAAAAAATGAATAATTCTGAGAATCATGTTCGATCTTGGTTGGTTAAACACATAAAGATGTATTCGATCACCGATATCGAACAAATTATAACATGTTCGATATCTAGTGGTCAAACACATTTTTGTGTGTTCAGCCAACTAGGGTCGAACACACATTTAAATATGATCCATTTTTTTATATTTTACACGATTTTATATATTTAGTTGATTCGTGAAATAATACTTTAATATATTATGATGTTATTTCTCAAAATTTAAAGAATAAAAAAATGAAAGAAAAAAAAAAGGAGAGAAGGATGCAGGAGGGAGAGTGGGAAAGAATTTTGTTTTTAATTCAAGGGTATAATTGGAATTTAATTAGAATTCTATTTTTTTAATTAAAATATAAAAAAAAATGAGGTGTGGTTAGAAAACTTGGGGTGTGGATAGTCTCACCCAATATTTTATTTCTCATCAACCGAATAAAGATAACACTATTAACTTATCTTAATATGTTCATGATGATGTGTAAAAATCTCATCAATTTAAATACTGTGAATTGAAATTGAGTAGTGTTTGTGTGCACCAGGTGCATGGGTCATGATCTATGAAACTGGGTATACGGGTCGAGTCCGATTTAACCCGAATTCGCGCCCTTTTTTTTATAATTTATGTCATAATCTTTATGTTGTAATAATATAACATTTATGTTATAATAGTGTAACTTTTATGTACAGATTTCATAACATTTTCACTGAATGACTTATACTTTTTTCACTATAAAAATTCATGCAATATAACTCAAACCTTTATGTTGTAATAATATAACCTTTATGTTATAATAGTATAACATTTATGTACAGATTTCATAACATTTTCAATAAATAACCTATAGTTTTTTCACTATAAAAATTCAATATAGCCGAAACTTTTATGTTGTAATGATATAACCTTTATACTGTAATACTATAACCTTTATGTACAAATTTCATAACTTTTTAGTGAATAATATATTTTTTTTCACTACTCAGCACTGCAAAAGGTTATGTGCATATAACTAAAAGATTATAAGGATAGAACTAAAAGGTTAAGTTCGCTAAACTAAAAGGTTATATCAATATACAACAAAACTAGAATTTGAGTTAGGGTTTGGGCGCGTGGGGACACATGAGGACACGTGAAAGACACTTTTGAATCGGGCTGACCCGATTGTACGAATCTAGAATCCATGCACCTGATATATAAAAACAATTGTGATTGAAATTAATGATTATGTTGAAATTTTTTAACCTATTAACAATAGACACATTAATGTGTTCACGATTGGTAGAATAACAAATGTGTATTGAAAACTATAAATGTAGTCCATGATTTGATTAAGCAAGAGTGAAATTATGTTAAAAATAGAACTCCAAACCTGAAAAATATTTTCATGAATTTTCCACCTAGTCCTTGAGAAACATAATAAATATTTTTACTTTACACAACAGACAATTGCATCATTAATAAATAAATATCAATTTACAACACAAACCCAAATAATGCTAAAGCAGGCAAAATTCTAAAATGGATTCCAAGAAAACAAAAAAGCTCATTGCATGTACAGAAAAGAAGTTACATTGGAAATTTGCAAAGTTACATATAACACAAAACAAAATTGCATTGCACTATACGCAGTGAATGGAGAAACAAAAATGAGAAACAAATTTGCACTATAAGCAAATTTGTGAGAAAGAGGCTCTATTATACTTTGAGCACCAGAAAAAATGCACAAATGGTGCTCCAATCCAGAGTTTCAAGCTGGCAGATGATGTAATTTTGTACAGTCTACTACTGAAGATCGAGACGGTCAGTCCTTGAGAGAAAGTGTATACCTCTAAACGAGCTTGCTGAAACCTCTGCCGAATAATTTAGCAAATACAATGAATAATTACAACAAACCGAAGATTTTCCTCTGGTTAGAAGTCTCGTCTGTGTTCCTGAAATGTAATTCCCCATAACTGCAAGAACAAAAAGATCAAAAGTCATCATCATGAAAAGGAGTAAGACCAATGTAAGGCTTGCATGGATTAGATAACTTGTAGGTTGTTAGCACTACATAGTAGGATACATATGTCATTTTGAACAAAATGCTCTCCAGGATATGCAACTAGATGAATGTTCAGAAACAATGCTCGTCTCATAGGTGGAATAACAAGACCTAATCATGAAGAGTTTACCGAATTACATGGATAGTAGAAGGTACGAATATAAGTACCTGAAGATGGGTGGAAAAACCAGATCTTTTATGCATCTCTGCATACAGAAGCAGCTGATTCTGCATAAATATGCTGCCCTTTTAAAATCAGGAACAAATAAAGCTTTATTTCGTTTAGGTGGGCTTTCTTGGAATGTCTCCGAGTATGTGCAGTCTCCACTATTACTTGATAAAAGCTCTTGAAGCATATTAACAGATGAGGTATCCACGCAAGGGCATTTTTCAAGGACATCATCTCTCAGTTCTATTTTGCTTAATAGAACTAAGAGATCGATTATGAGTTCATTTGAGTCATGATAAATTAAAGGCATCGTTTTTATTTCACAGCTTAACCATGAATTGCCACCATAGCCAGATTACTGATCAGTAAATTTAAAATCAGACCAATCAAGCAAACAGTGGCTATTTGTTTGACAGCTGACCACGAGAAATCTACTCATTTGACAGCTGAAGCAAGCCACGCATTTGGAGGTATGGATTTTCCAATAGCTTTTCGTTGTTGCTCTGAAAATACAAGAATAAAATATCTTAAGCACTAATGGGAAAATCCATGACCATAAAAAGAGAATATCACACATGATACCATGCATGTCAGTACAGAATTCACCTAAATATGATCCTTGCAATTAGAATAGAACCAGGCAAGATCAGAGATTGAACACAAAAGAGAACATTACAGGAAACAAGAGAAGTTAATCTATCACAAAGCATATAATTAAATGCATTACCAATGTCAGTAGCATCCCTAATTTAATTTAACATATTCCTGCCTTGAAGGACCACAAAAGAGAGATTGAGACACTAAGACTCAGAAAACCATACTCTGCGTGGCAAAGGCAACCATTTTCCTTTCTTTCTTTCTTTCTTTCTTTTTTTCTTTTTCTTTTTTTGTTTCTCTTTTCATATTGATAAAGTCAACAAGAGAGAGATACATGTCCCTTCCCTGACTGTATGATCGTTCATCAAAAGCCAGAAGAAAATGTGAAAAAGAGCATGTACTAAGTTTTCTTGTCAGTTCATCAACAGCCAGAAGACACTGAAACTCTGAGATATATCATCCTAATATTTTCCAACTAAGCCAGAAGAGCATGTACTAAGTTTTCATGTCAGTTCTAGAGCTGAATTGCTTATTCCAGTCATGCATTTGCATGTGAAACAAAGAGAATGAAGAACTTGCTGATTGTTATTGTTCAGTTGTAAGATCAAATTAGATGAACAAAAGCCAGCTAATAAACAGAAGCTAATGTGTGACAGCTCAGGTGAATTCACACAAAAAATACTGCCCAGCCTCCTGAGCTATATCAACTTGAGGTTCATGAGTATCATAAAGGACTTGATGACACATCATGATGTGATAAAAATACTCCACAACGGACTTAATCTGAGTTATCGTAATGGGAAATATAAAAGGTAGCATAAGATTTTGTCCTATTCAGGATACACAACTATTCTATCCATGACAGCACACTGTTATGAGTCTTATGGCATGCTTGTATCCAATATTCTTTAATGGTGAACTCCTGTATATTGTTGTGACAGTCAACATTCATTTTAAACTCAAAAAATATTATTTACTGAATAAAACAACCATAAACATCCGCAAGGAGCCATGAGTTTCTTCAGATGAAACATTAAACAAGAATGCACCTGCTGGGCCCTCGAAACAAGACTATGAAGCATGCGCTGGTAACCTTCTGGTTCCTCAGTCATCATTCTCTGTAAAATATAAATGTTAGTATATAATATCTTTGAGTTCCACTGTTAAACATCACTAGAAGAAGAGATCCAATACTTGCCTTCAAAAGAAATGTTGAAGAGTAGTATGCCACTCTTGCATCTGTATCATCCAACAATTCCCTGGCATATTTACATACAAGTATTCAGAAACAACCGAAACTAAGCATCATGAAAAGTGAGTTTAAGCTGAAATGATACCGGAAGAATTCTTCTCCACCAACTTCTTTGAAAGCAGCAGGATCTGCTGTACATTTACCAATCAAAAGTAAGAGAAGTGTAGCTCTTATATCTGATGTGCCACCTGGAAGATTTCCTCTTCCTTTGCTACCTACAGAGACGCCCAATGCTATATTATCTGTTGCAGCACCAGCAAGCTGGATCAAAGGCCAATAAAATAATGCAGCAGGAACACGAGCAACCAACTGCAACGGAACAATGGCTTGTCCATGAAGAAGCAGTGCCGCCATAGATGCAGTGTCATGGATAGGAACATGTACATTTAATCCAACTTTAGTGCTAGGACTTCCAATAAAATCACCATGATCCTCTGCTAGGGAGAGTCTTTCTGCTCCATCCTTATTTTTCTTTTCAGGTTTACTAGAATCTTTTAGGTGTGTTGAATCTCCAAATGGCGTTGCAGCAGTATGTCCAACTTTCAGGCACAGTTGAGAAAATAGTATATCACACATCTATACATCACGTCCAAGGAAAATAATGCCATTAGAAAATCAAGTTGAAGATACTCTATCAGGAATCACTTGCACTAAAGAATGCACACAACAGATAAAATTGAAGTGAACAATCACATAGCTATCATGCAGTTATCTCCGTAAGTATTAAGGAAAGAACCAGATCATCCCTTTCCCAACAAAGTATGGAAAGGATTGCTGTCATAGAATTGCAGCAGTAGTATGCATAGTGCCAGTTGTGCAATGTGCAAGGGCCCAATCATGCTTGCTTCCAGGCTTATGGCATGCATCAATATCATTGAGATTTCTTTCTCCTTTAGAATATGTAGCAACTAGATAGGAAATGATGTGTGACCGGTGGGATGGTGGGGAATCAGGTTTCACCAAGCATAAAAAAGCTCTCATGACAAACATACAACAAGTGTCGTTCTGATATATTTACAACATCGAATGATATTGGACCTTCAGAGGAGGTAGCAAGAATATAATGTCCAAAGATCCAATTGGTCAATGATATGAAAAGGCAAATATACAATAGGGTAAATTACAAAAACTACCATTGAGGTTTGGCCTCTATATAATGGTTACAATGTTAAAAAATACCCCTTTGAGGGTTTCTTTTCTCAATATGCCAGATCCCAAAAGTAACTTTTGTATCTGTCTTTTGAGCAAATTTCCACATCATCAATTCAGTTTAAGCAAATCAATACAAGGATATGCATGAATATTGAAAATTTTATATATGTTTATATTAAACAGCAACCCTGAAAAAGAAATTGCAGTTTCACAAATAAAATTGACAATAATTACCTTTAAAATATTCATTCGATCAGTTTCATTTATTTGAGCCATCAAGGATAAGGCACAGCTCATGATATCTATCACCACATTTGCTTTCTCAAGACGGCTCTTGTCATGTGCATGTGCTGCAGATTGACTGCGTATTAGTTGGGCTTCATTCTCATCCAGCAAAAATTTGCACTGAATCAGAAGCCTCTCCAGAACATACAGAAAGCCCCATCTAATATGGCTATTCCTGGACTTGAGAAGCCCACACATGAGCCAAATCGGTAAAGGAACATCTAATGAAGCAGAATATTCATTAACACCAGTAACTTTAATTTTCTGCTCTAAGTTTTTAATGCTCAAGAGAATCAGATTCCCCTCCTTGCTAATTTCAGCAATCAGCAAGTCCCCTAACCACAAATATCCATTGTGACGATTAGCTATTCTTTCAGAGTGAAGAAGAGAATGTAAAGTGGTCCAGAAGAGCTTTGCATTCATAGCAGCAACATTTCCGTTGATGCTTTCAATAGATTTGAATGCTTTTGTTATCTGAATCATTTGGGTGAACTCTTTGTCTACATGAGTAAATGATCCAATGAGCATGTCAAACTTCTCTACTATCTTCTCCAATAGCTGCAAGAGACGCACGATTAAACATTTATAATTATGTGCTACCAATCTTTTTACTCTATACAACATAAATATTAGAATCTTTAGAAGAAAAAAATAATTCCAAAACAGATAATTTTAAGTTTCAGCATATCTAATACCAAACACGTAATCTCATTACAATGGTTTCATTGTCGGTAACTATTTGAACATTTAGGCACTAACGAAACTCTATTCCAAACTAAACATGTCACAATTTTCCTTATATTCCTAATGAATAGTTCCTTGCTTACCATTGTAATCTGTGTATCTATTAGTAAATTTCTATGTTTCCATATAACTATTAAGATGTTCCCAACTTTAACATATTCCTCCAGTTATTCTCTACCTCCAAATTTGTGCATTTATAAAGATCCTCTAAGAATAAGAATTTGTTAAATGCATCAAGTGCTAAACTAGAAATCTTGAAAACAAAAACTCATGTAAACACTTTTCAGAAATATGACAGAATATAAACATGACCTAAACTAGTCCTTTATCACATAGCAAAACCAAGAAAATAAAGCATATTTGTAATGACGAAATGAAGAACATTTGTGAAACATACCATTAAAAGCCGATCATTATTAGGATATGTGGACAGTGACGTAGAGATTGATCTCCTCAACAGTTCCACAATACCTTCAATTCCTAACTTGACAGAAATATGCAGCGCTTCGGGTGCATCTGCAAGCACAAGCAAGGTAGCAATAGGTCGAACCTCATCATCACTATACTCAGAAACTCCAGCAGCTATACATGTTTCATTTATTTTATGCAAGACATAGTCGAAAAGCACCAGATACACATTTCTCCTCTCTTCCCTTGACTTTGAAAGCACCAACTGCATTTGCAAAATGAGCATGCAAAAAATAGTTCAGTGTACGAGCCGAAATTTTCATTTTCAAGTAGCATTTCAATTCCTACAACCATTCATATAAATCATCAAAAAAAAAGGTTACACACTGTTTGCCTTTGCCAGGGGTCAAACATAGCACATGGAGGCACAAGCTCAGATTCGAAAGTAATGGCGACTTCCTAAACCATGTCATTTTCTCTAAACACATTCTCAAAGGGTTTAGTTACCAAAGATATCCAACTTTTCCCCTTTAATTACTTTAGATCAACTTTTTCGGATTTGTAAATTAATACACGTACTTCCAGACAAAATCTAGCTTACAGGAACTAATTAGAGTAATACCTCTCGAAATATAACCTCAATTCCTCCAATCAGATCAACTTGGTCAACAAGAAACAAAGGAGTAGCTGAAACAATTCTATCAGGTCCCTCAGGCACTTGATAGAACATGTTTGTCATCATGCAGATAAGCTTGGAATGGACTATTTCTGCCCAAGAGTTTCTTCTACTAATCTGCATCAGGACCTTGATAACCTGCAAGCAAACAAAAATCAGGCAAAGAGCTGCGACAAGAAATCTCTAGAAAGAAAACAGTGAAGCCAACTTATAACACAGTGCCGGTAAACAAGTAATGATCAAAACTAGACATATTCTCTCTTATAGTTAATATTGAAAGACATTTTAAGAATGACAATTAATGTAATTATAAACTCTCATAGACTGTAATCTATCATTGGATCTTTTAGACCTAAAGCAGTTATACAACAGCAATTGAAGGATCTTGCCTGTATTACTGGAGTTAGTATAAACCTGTAGAGGGAAAAAAAGGATTATATCCAAGGGTTGAGCACAGGAAAACTTTCCACGTTGGTGTAGTTCGAGAAATAAACTCTAGATCTTCTTGAACTCTTTGAGTTCCAGCTCTAGTGTAATAATCAGTGGTATTCTTCTATTACATCCATTTCAACAATCATTTTGATGCACGTCCCATGCCAAGTCCACATGGATCTCAGTGCTAACTAAATCTAGTTGTTCTGGTAAAATTAATAAAAGGTGTATGACGACATTGCACTCTCTCACAATCAAGATCATTGATGGTGTGTACTATCTAGCAGTCACTCAGTTTCTCTGTTGAGACACATTAATCATTTTCGGATAGATCTATCCCAAGGTCTCAGAAGATTCTAAGATCCACTTCCACATATAACTTTCAGTGTTTTTTTCTCCTCCAGCAATTTTATCCTTCTCCATTCAATAATTTCTATAGAATTTCCACCCTTTGTTAAATACGCAAACAGCCTTTATAAGTTGAAAATAGATGACAACCTGCATCACACTGAGAATGCAGAGTGACGACAACTAAATCCTATTCGATAACTTATACCAGCACATACTTCCATATTGTCACCAGTATGCTATACCATCCGAAATCCTATTAGCACCTTCACTAAGAAGTTATAGTATCATTGTTGTGTAGATTTAAGATATCACAAAGCTATGAATGAGAACATATCTATGGTATAACTAGGAAACATGTCATTTTCTTTTCCATTCCAGACTCTGCATTGCCAAATTATAGTCATCTTTTAGTTCCAGAACTATCGTATCACCAAATTTTGGAATAGAAACTCAGTACTTGGTTGCTAGATTCCTGATTCCTTCACTCTTTCACAGCGTGATTCCTAAAGTACATCCATGTTGTGACTTATACACAAGTTCAATATTATGTGTTGGGTCGGAGGACTACACTACAAGCCAGTTTTAAGGAAGATAATCTTCCATATAATGCATCATGACCATCCTCTATATAAGGTCTGTCCATTCACATAAAATTAAGTTGCATACATAGACATTTGTTATGAAACCAATAGATCCAACAGAGCGAGGTCATGTAAATACTCACTCTAATATCGAGACCTTTCAATCTGCTACGTCGGATTTTGCCTCTATCACAGACAAAATACAGTAAACAGCTCAAGGAAGAAGCCCAGACAGCCTCTTCTTCCTCTTCTATCTGTGAAACACCATGTATCAAAGAGGAACTTCATAAACGTATGGTAACAATTTGAACTTAGATAATCAATTGTTTATTTAATCAAAAGCAAATTTAAGAAAAAGGTTAAACATAACCAAGCAGAAAAGAAATCAAACTCTAAATGGATTGAGCATAACCTAATATTTTTAATACAGTTCAATGAATAAAAGCTTCACCAATTATTGAAGCTTTCTAGCACATCCTACAACATCCAACTATTTGATATGATGACTAACAGCTTCTTAGATTTTCTAATTGTTTGTCATATTTTATTTTTAATTTTCTGCAAGGTCTGTTTAATGAGCACTGTTCAGTAGACCAAACATGTGCACTTATTCAAGATCTTCAGGTTGTAAGCATGTAAGGATTTTTAAATTTTACTGATAATTGGCCTAATCTGTATCAAGATAAAGCCTTCTGGATGCTTTGGTGCACAAGTGTTTCAAGGATTGAGAATGCTGAATTTTGAAATCAAAGATCGAAGGAATTATTTTATTTACACTCTCAAGTCTATTTCTTGAAACCAATTTGTTTAGCATGGATAATAATAGGTAATAAATACCACCTGTTGCATTTTCTTTTCATGAGCAGTATACACAGCCAAAAAATCTAATGTTTGATAGTTATGGCCTCTATAGGTGGTATTTTAAGGACATTCGAGCTGATGTCTTAGACTTTGAATTGCCACTTTAGAGAATTTTGAAAAGATTTAAACGCCCATTTAGAAATACTTATAATTATCCCAACAAATGTAGATAAAGGTTCCACATGGCATCAGAACTGCAGGGAAAGAAATCTACACATTGCTGAAGCAGATGAACAACATGGGAACAAGCGAAAAGGTCCCAATTTTCTAAATGATCTGATCAAGTTTGATACGGATAGTCTGAGAATGATATTGGAGAAGACTCATCTTTTCTTTCACCTGACTTACATATTCTAGAAGCAGCTAAGTAACAGAACATAGAAAGTGAAGAACGGATTTGACAGGTTCATGGCTTCATGCTAATATTAAACAACTACAGTATTTTAGGAGCATAATGCTCTTGCTATCAAGAATACCAGTATGGTTTATCTAAAAGGAATAAAAAGCTCTTCACCATAGCACAGAGGTATCACCGAAAAGGCCATATACATGAGTTCACGCCAATTCAGACAACTAGAATCATCAGGTGTTTTAGAACCAAAGCATTCTTGGCATTTCAATATTTTAACTAAATGTATATTCCACATTGAGTCATCTCACGTCCTTGAAATGCTTTCAGATGTTACTTATCATCCAAACGTGTAGAGACCTCAAGTGCATAATCCAGCCAACCCTGATTCTTAACATTAGTGAATAAATTGTCAAATGCAGATAATTCACATCATTAACTCTCATATAAAAGTATAAGCCAACTCAAAGGGGGAACAACATATGTAAAACAGGCAGTCGAAACCCAGAGAATAATAAGCTACTAGAAGTTTTCAGCCATCTTAAATCTTTCCAGTCATAGATTGGATATACCTGAACAAGAAGAAGAAGAACCTCAAAGAGAATACCCAAAATCCAACACTCAAACTTATCAATAGCTGAGGAATTCCCTGTTTTCTTGAGAAAGTCAGATTTTATCCCATTTGATGCAACTTGAGGTCCACTGTCAAAATATGCTTCCTGGGAGTACTGTTCCTCAATTATAGTGGAACCATCAGGTGCTGGAGGCTCCAACAAATGTGCATGCACTCCAAGGTTGATAATCAAATCAAAAGCTCGAGCCTTTGACATCACACTAGGAGAATTTAGCATGTCCTACAATGTTATAACTAAATAATTAGGTTTAGATACATGTTAAACAAAAAAATCATGTGAGAAATAAGAAGCACCTCTAGCAAGGATAGAGCGAGGGGAGCAGCAGTCTCTGAATCCAAT
This sequence comes from Scutellaria barbata, assembly GCA_028654395.1. Classification (NCBI taxonomy): domain Eukaryota; kingdom Viridiplantae; phylum Streptophyta; class Magnoliopsida; order Lamiales; family Lamiaceae; genus Scutellaria; species Scutellaria barbata. The sequence continues at coordinate 4,598,022 of CM053649.1, read as the reverse complement.
ACATACCTGCAAAATGGGTTAGAGATGAAATCAGGTTGAACAGCTAATTTACATGACAGTCAGCTTTGGTTATTACTGTAACCTCCTTAGAAAAGATTCGACATTGTGCTGGTGATTCATATCATTGGTAGTCAGCTAGAAACCCAGTCGCTTATGGTATAGCTAAGCATATAGACACATGTCTAGTGTCAAATAGTGAAAAGAATGCAGCTCAATCAACTGCCATGAAAAAGGAAAATTGTGATGAAAAAAATCCCACTACATTCTTTGACAAATTTAGCCAGGATTGATACCAAAAAGGATTGGTTGACATTGAAGATAATGTTTCTATAATTGATACAACAGAATTCACATGTAAACTATCTTATTGCACTTGGTAGCCCATTTACCCAGTCAACACTCACGCTTAAACAAAATCCCTCACACATGTGCGCGCAAACATATATAGATAATATCCAGTCAAACAGCCTGTGTGCTGGAGTGAGTAGCAGAGTCATAAAATATAAGCAAATGCATGAGAACATACATGTCAATTACAAGTTTGACAAGAACGCTCACAGCCACATCCATTGTTGGTCTTCCACTGTGTCTTAACTTAGACGAAACTGTCAAATGATTGGAACTGACAGAAGATGTCTCAGAGCAAACAGCTGCAATAACCTCGCATACCTCCACGGGGTTCAGTCGCAAGGGTTGTTGTTCACTAGAGAAAGAGAGAGAATCATGGAAATTAAAACCAACTAATCAAAACATGCATACGCAAAAGGCCATAATATGCATATGAATATAGATTGTTTTATAGAAATAAATGACTATCAGAGGGGAGGTTGATGAACATAATCTCAAAATGATAATCATGCAACAAACAAGTTATTAAGCACATGTATATACAAGTGAACTCACAACAGGAGACACAATCATAGACAAGCAGTTGGTGATTAAGGAACCTAAAGAAACTTGTCATTCATTTACCTGTAATGTCGATATTGAAAAAGTGGCCTTGTACGTGGGCGAAAGGTGTTCAGAGGTGAATCCTCCCTGAGAAAAAAGCACATCATTCTCATGTCAATAAACTTTAGCTCCATGGTGAGACAGGTGGATATGCAATCATAAAACTTGGTAGTATTGATAACCAAATTGCTAAAAATGCAAAACAAAGGGTGTTTCCAAAAGAAAAACATAAAGCTCAAGATATTTTGATAGTTCTCTTGTCTATTTAAAGTTTCTATAATACAAGCAAAGTTCAAAAGAGCAGGATTTCTGATGAGAGCATCCCCCCGGAGCTGAATTAGTAGGTCGCAACCAATACTCAATAGAATTTTATTTTCTTTCTAACTCCATCATCAACTTATAGTTTCAATTTTGATATGGCCCGTTAAGGCACGTGTAATATATACATGTATTAAAATCCTAGATTATCCACATGTTCCCTCACTTCCACCATACTTTTTCTAAACATTTTTATTACAAAAAAAATTATTAGAAAAACATCCTTTAAACTAAAAATCTGGTTTTCTTACGTGTGTTGGACAGAGGATGTAAGCAAGTTACATATATTGAGTATGTACCATGTAATAACCTGAAATAAATCATATGGCTTTTAAAATTGAAAGGACACATCACACATGCAGTGAACCAACATCCTATCATTGCTCTAATACATATATACTTGGAAACAAGTCTGCGAAACACATGTACATGCCAACAAGAACATCATGGATTTCACGAATAATATGAGGAGTTACCATGCACTGAAAGAAAATGGCAGGAAAATAGGTAAACCAAACAACATTTGAGTTACAAAAGGATAAAACAAGAACATGCCAAATTTGATCAGCTCCTGGTTTGGAACGTTTCAGTGCTGTTATTGCTCTCAAATGGGCGAAAGCTGAAGTTGAATTCGTAACAGTAGTCAACAATGATGGTTGCAGTAGTTGATCAAGGTAAGGCATATCTGCACTCCCGAAAACTTTCCAAGCTTCACCTTTCATTTTGGCTTCCATGTCCCCTACAAGAAGAGCTGCAGCACCCAGTTCTAGGAAATTATGACTGCGCATTTCTTGGAGATTCAGAATTTGATCGCTGTAAGTAAGAATTGTCAGGACTTTAGACATATAAAAACCATTAAATTAATTACTGAGAAACAGTATCTTGAAGCCTTGAACAGAAAAAGACGACCTTTTTGGCAAGAGAAGCGACGACTGTTGTTCTCCACACCAGCGCCATCTGAAAACATCAAGTGCCATAAACTCTAGATCTCCAAGTTCATCAACTTCCTCAGCAATTGGAGAGTCGGAAACAGATGCAATTGATGTGTCCTTGCTCTCCAAAGACTCTTTGGCATTTGCAGGACTAAGTTGGGAATTGAATGATTTGCTTAATAAAGATGACAAAGTTGGCAGTGATTGTCTTGATGCAGGTGCAGCTCCCGCAAAGGCAGCCGGTTGGAATGAACGTTTTGGGATATATTGAGCCACCAAAGAGCGAACATAATTCAAGGATTTCACAAGCGCTCCAGATGCAAAACTTGACACTGGCAAAGGATTTATATTTTTAGATGGTACTGGATTTCCAGATTGTTGACTCAAAGAACGTGACCATGGTGCCAATTTCCGATTAGGGCTCATATCACACTCGGAAATTATACTCATGCAAAACCGATCAATCTGTAGCAATGTTTCCTCACTGGGCTTATATCTGCAATGCATAAAAGGCCTTGTGGATTAGATCTTTAGCCAAACTAGATTCGTGAGAAACCTTCTAAAGCTCTACTTATATGATCTAAAGATAAAACAAAATTGTTTATTACCCTCTTATTTGCACCATGGTAAACTAATATTCTGTTCATTATATGGGGTAAGCACATTGGAGGTATTCTACGAGAGCATTTACACTCACTTCTTGGATGTGTGGAAGGAAGAAAATAATATATTATCGATTGAGGAGAGCAAGAAAAAATTAAGGGAAATAACAGAAAAACTTGAAAATTGACAAGCAATAATGGAAGAGTCCCTCAATTTTGTTCTACACTCACCGAAATCAAAGGGAGAATTCTGTACTGCAGAAAAGAAACAAGGAAGATAGAAATAAATAAATAAAAATCCTTGGGGGAAAAACCAAACCAATGTGGTATATCCATAAGAAGAAGAAACAAAAAAAGAACACAGTTAAGAGACATATGATAAAATCATAATTTGTCCAACTAAATAAATAATAATTCCTAAAACATGTTCCATTAAAATGACTGCTCATCAGCCCTTTCCTTTTTGCAACTGCATAAATACTTGAGGCTTATCTTTCACTTTATTTAGCTAATAAGGCTACAAATAAGACTAATATTTAAGAGGTCGAACTTAGCTTTAGTGGCGTATATAATACTTATTAGCCAAATTTAAATAGTAAGTAAAAGAATGAAATTAAGGCATGTTTTTTACTGCCATGCGTCTTTTATTTCACCTTAATAAAGTGATGCATCTCCAAGGTTCTAAGGCTTGCGCCTCGGGCATCCCTGTAGAGGCGTGCATTTAACAACTATAGGACATAGATAGCTAAATCTCTGGGATAAGCCATATGGATATGGCAGGTTGAAGAAGTAGGTTGCTTTTTGTCAAAATGAGGCTTATTCTAGTAAATGTACCACACAGAAACCAATTATCATGACATGCAATCTAGATGTGTAATCTTATAAGTTATAACAAATATTAAATCACTTTGTGTATCTTATCAACAAAGGGAAACAAAGAACATAGCATATGAGAATTTTCTTCACACCTAAAATCTTAAATGTTAAATAAGCCTAAAATCAAGGAAACAAGGTTCAGTATCTTGGCTCTTATGTGATCTTAATTTTTAAGATTCTAATGGCTCATGATTAACAGGGCAAACTGTTGGCAAACATCCAATCAATATTTTTAATCTTATAAATAATAATAAACCCCCTTTGTGTATTTTATTATCTATCAGGCAAGGGAAAAAGAACATTGAATGTGTTATTTTCTTCAGTTAAAAATCTTGAATGTAATAAAAGCTTAAAATCAAGAAAACATGGTAAAATATCCTAGCTCTTGTGTGAGCTAATTTTAGTGTCTCATGCATCGACAGTGAAATCTGTTGGCAAAAAAACCCATGATAATTATTCAAAGAGATGGAGAAAGTGGAGGCATAAAGGCCGAACAATATGTGAAATGCTTACAACATGATCTGTCGCTTATGAACACCTATAAGGCTGACCAAATCATTGACATTTGAAAACTAGACTTTTACTATGGAAAACATGACAGCCATCAAGGATGGGAATGTTAATAGACATGACTGAGTTTTAGAAAGGAATACTAGGATGCATTGCACAGTTTTGGAATCTTGTATGCCAATCCCACTAAGCTTTAGAAACTGAATCATAAGTTGCAGATGTTTAAGCCGCCAGAAAATGTTCAATGTATTTAAGTAAGGACACATACATGAGTGGATGGGAGTCAAAGGCTCAACCTTAAGTTTTAATATGGGATCCATGAAAGGACAGGAAAAATGAGGATATGTGATATATAGTAACTAAACCTAAGATCAGAATGCAAGTAGTAAATACAATTTATATGTAGATTGCTCTTTTCAATTTCTTTCTATTAAGATTAAAAAAGGAAAAAGAATGATTTTAACACATCCTTTTTATTTTCTCGAATACAATGCATCCTATAAAAATTACTTAATCACCAGGACACCCGTTCCTTTATCCTCATAACAAGCCCAATCAGTTCCCTATCTAACTATTCCAATTCCTTGAACCTACAATTTTGAGCTGAATGCACTCTTTGTTCTGTCCTTGTACCCCATGACTCATCTGTACCACCTATTGCATATTGCTCTAAAAACTGTCTACTTACTCCAACAATCTTGGCATTGACCATATACCTTTACTGCCTTTTTTTTAGTCCAATGTACAATCTTTCCCTAATATATCCAAGGAAATGGCTTTGGTATTTAGAGGATGTGCATCCTTGTTGATTTTGGGTTTTAAGGATAAATTGATCATGTCATTTGACGTGATCTAGGTACATGAAGTAGTTCCATGAGCTATTTCCAATAAACATCTGGGTGCACATTTTTGTCCAAATCAAGGTTCTGTCTCAACCTCAAGGCACCACATCTCAAAAGTTCAGGTAACACATTTTCCTTTTCTTTCAACTATGAAGCCCTGGTTTTTCCTCTATCCATGGACAGGAAGCATGCTGGTGAAAACTATCTATAGAGTAACATAATGTTCAGAAATGACACAGGATCAAACTCACTTTTTAAATATAAAACTAATAATAAATGAAGCATGACCCGGATTGTGTTGTCTAGAACTTTTCAAGTAGTATATGTAAGCCTATATTTATGGTCTCACCAAACCATAACCATTCAGTCAAGATATGAGATAACTGGTGAATAGAGACACCCATTTATGAACTCTTCCAAAACTTTAATAAGTTTCACCTAATAGTGGCACAATAGTATTATCCATGGCACCATTACGTAGTAATGATTATGCATTAATTCCATGCACCATTACGTAATGTATTACACATTAAATCCATGCACTATGACGTAGTGGATTATGCATTTATCTATTTCAAATGTGAACCAACATGTTGGCATCACTCAAAATCATATATGCTCAATTCTTTTGAATAGAGAGAATAATCTAATGATAGGATGAGATTACCTTAAAAGATATCGCTTCAAAAGAGCCACACACCTTCCAACCACAGCAGGACTGTTTAAACAGAGAGAGACGTTAATATTTCATCAATAACACTATCAAGTGATGAAGGATCATCTCACAACTTAAAAGGAATAGAACTGCTGGAAACAAGTTACAAACAAGCATATAGAGTACCTTCGCTCCCTTTCTGCAAGTGTGTGTTCTAGGATCATGCCATATGCCAAGTCAACTGTACCATGTGTTGCCAAGTAATCCTGCCATTGAAGAACAGATTCATGTCATGCCACATACAAATATTTAGTTAAAAACAGTCATCAAAATTTAACAGCACACAAATTTGACCTCACACTAAATAAATTTAGAAAAAAAAAAAAACACTTTTCAGCAACATTTAAACTTTTCATAATAGTGGCATATAATGTACAGCCATTACACAAAAGATTTAAAATTGAGCGTCCCTTCTTATGAACAGGGAGAGATGAATTACAACCATTACAGGCTAACCCATTGTAAATTCCACCAAAGAAAACAACAACAACAACAAAAAAGTTCAATTAAAAACAATCAGCCGCGGTAAAAACTGAATTTCAACATCTTGATCATTTCGCATTGTGAAAATCAAACTGTCCCAGCTCAAACTCGTCAATTTATCATGAAAACTGGGAGAGGAAAAGGATTATGAGACAACAATGCCAAGAATACAAAACAATAAGATCCAAATAAAAAATAAATAAATAAAGGGTGAGTATCGAAACCCGCAGAGTCCTGGACGCTTCGAGCTGAGACGGAGTAGCTGCGGACAAACAATCAGCGACAGCTCGGCGGAGCGGCTCAGGCGGCTTCTTGAGAGAGGAAGATCTCAGGCGGGAGATGGAGGCGCCCCCCAATTGCATCCTCGAGATCACAGGGCTTCTCGAGGGACTGTAACTGGTGGACATCGCGTAAAAGCACGATACGTATGTGGTTGTTTGTCTGTATCTATCTATACAGGTTCGCCAAAAAGTAACGCATTCACAGAGAGAGAGAGAGAGGTGAATTAAGCAGTGGTGGTCATTCTGTGGAGCGGAGGAGCTGCCATTAGCGGGGCTTGTGTGAAAAGGGGGGTGAAGATACAGGCATACAGCAAGGCAGGGACACAAAGTTCATTCTAGAGAGAGGGAGAGAGTAACGTGTATTTATTGTGTTCCTTTTTTGTCATTTCTTAGAAAATTTAGATTTATTTCAAATATTAAAAAGAAAACTTAATTTATTGTATTTAAACTATAAATAAGTGTATTATCCTATTAATATACAAGCTTCATTTCTATGCAATGCTCTATAAAAAAAAAATTAATTATTTTATTTGTTAACACTTTTCTTACATGTATATATGTTTGGTATGTTAGATTGCATCTAAAATTTTGGCCGAGAAAAAGTACGACATAATGTTGTACTATATAAAATAAATGATTTAAAAAATATAAAGATTAATAATGGTAAATTTTTGTATGAAATCGTTTTATTGTTCATATTAACATGAGTCAACTTAATCCAATCAACATCTCTAATATAGTCAACACGCGGTCAATTTGATCAACACATCAAATAATATTTTTATATATTTTAGATAATAATTTTGAAAATTATAATTTGATAATTAATGGTGTATAATAATTTTATATGTATCAGGTAATATTTTTATGCGCATTATGTATTACTTTTGGTTCTAATTTTCTAAACTCAAGATTGATTTGAAATATTATAATTTCACAAGTGATATTTTTATTCTCTATGTGTTTATCATACAATATTTCTGAATTTTTTTAATCTGATAAGTAATAGTATATAATGTTTTTATGCATATCGGAAAATATTTTTGGTTTTATGACTTTAAATTAATGATTAATTTAATATTAGTTGATTTTGGATCTACATTAAACGCTAATCGATGTTTGATTCATGTCGACCAATTGTTAACTAGGTCGGTTCGCTCCATCATACAAGACGTATCCACCAATAGTTAATCTATTCTGAGGACTTTTGAGAAAAAAATTAAAAAATATATAAATTTAATATTTTATCTTATATTTCACTATATATTAAATACTAAATTAATTAATAAGGTGCACACTCATGCTAAACAACCCAAATTTAAATGATATCAAACTATTTTTAAATGATTTTAAAATAAAAAATTCTAAAAGCGCACCACACCGTACTACAAACCCCACTTTCTTCATTCTAATGTTTGACACACACAATTAGAGTTTGGATATTTTGAACTATTCGGGCACAATTTTTGAATAATGAACAACTCTACGAAAAATATAGAAAATATCAAAGAAAAATGATTGAAATCGTGAAAATAATTATAAATAAAGTGACTTTAATTGGTCGTTCAAACAATATTTTGAACACATAAGGTGTCTTCAATCAATATTAGTCAAACACTCCCTCTTTAAGTTCAATTTATACATGTTAACAAACATTGCTCTATTCTACAATTTCTTTTATTTTTATTAGGTACAACAAATGAAAATTATCCCTTTACTACTTAAAACCCCAAAAATATAATGATAAAATTTACATTATTCATTCAAAATAATATTTCACTTTTATACATATTATTCATTCCACATCTTATTCTTCTTCAAACCAAAAAAAAAACACTAAAAAAAATTTCATTGTAACAAACCTAGAAATTTCTATATTATTCATTCAAAGTGTTTCTTTGATACTTCATAATGTATTTTCTTCGTAAAACAATGTAGAAATTTCTAGGTTTTTTTTTTAACAATATAGAATTATTTACGTTTTTGTTCTTTGTTTGGATTAAAGAAGAATAAGATGTGCAGTAAATAATGAAAAAAAAGAGTGAAATATTTATGACATGATTGGTATGGTGGAATGGAATAAGATGTGAATGGAATGAATTTAAGAATGGAATGGTGATGGGAATGGAATGGTATTAAAATGTTTATTCTTATGATTGGTATCGCAGAGGAATAGGAAATGAATGAAATAATCATTATAATTATATTTCATAATTGATAACTACAAATAAAACATTAAATCAATTTTTATTTGATCAAATTATCATTCACTATAATTTTATTTTAATATTCTTATTCCATTTAATTTAAATAATATGATATATTTAATTAATTAAAAAATTATAACAAATTAATCATTGCACTAATTATAGGTTATACCTACCTTCAAATTTTACTATAAAACGTATATTTATTTCACTTTTAAAATGAATAATTTCTATTGACCATTTATGAGATGTAAATTAAAAAGTTTTTGAAAAATAAAATTTGAAAAAAAACTTGAATATAATTTATTATTTTCGAAAAAAGACGACTACTTTATTAAATTATCTAATTTATTTTATTAGTTTATGACTTATTTGAACAAATATTTATTTTATATTATAAAGTTCTTAATTTCCAAAATCCGAATTGATCTGATCCGTAATACCTGAATCTTTGAAGGAACCGAACCGATGTGACAGAGCAAGTTTGGAGATATTTTTTGCAATTTTCCAAAAATCTCTGAACTTTGAAACAATTTCAGAGATTATCTTATCCTCAACTTGTTCTGAACCGTGCTCACCCTTAACACTAATATTAAGGTATATCATACTTAGATATTTTATTTTTTATTTTATTATTAATATATTAATTTTTTATTATTTATATATTCTTATAGTAGTTAATTATATTATTTTTATGATAATTTTATTAATTATTTTATATGATTTTGTGCTATTAAAATAATACTTTATATTATTTAAAAATATTTTAGTTAGTTATAATTTATTTATATATTTTTATATAAACTAGACTACACTTATTTGTACTAATATTATATTCATATTTTCTCTATATTTTTTAAAAATTTATATTTATTTTTTATTTTTATTCTATTTATCTACTTAATTTTATTATTTATTTGATATTTTCATTTTTTTTTATTTTATATTAAATTTATATATTATATTTTTTTGTAAATAATTTTATATTATTATACAATTTTATATAATAAATTAATTTTGGGAAGTCAATTTGTAAAAAATTAAATTAAATAATGATAAATAATCAAATTAATAAATATAATTCATTCATTTGTGGGTGAGAAATACATAATATACCATGGGGGTAGGAAGGAATGATCATTCCCTCATCCATGGTAATGACAATTCCTAAAGGAATTGTGATTCCTACTTATAAACTATACCAATCAAAGGAATGAGAATGAAGGTAGGAATGATGATTCAATTCCCAACTCATTCCATCATACCAATCATGCCATAAATGTTAGAATGTATTTAGAAATTAGCGTGTTTAAAAATTATTTTATTTGTTAAAGTAAATTAAATAGGAAGGATATTAATGTCTTTTAATATATATTTATTTTAAAATTTTAATATGAAGTGTGTTTATATATATATAGAATATATGAATGAAATTGATCATAGGATTGGTGGTAGAATGATGGTTTTGTAGCCAGTCAAAAAATTGCATGCACTATCCATAACAAGAGAAGAAGCCAAGAAAGCCACAAGCTCATGCTCTGCTCTTACTCCACTAATATGGCGATTTCTTCTCTCTCACTCAGCTTCGTCTCCAAACCCTTAACCAACAATGTCTGCCCAATTATTCTTGCGTCATATGTTTTAGACTAATTTTTCGCACATTAATTAATTACAAGTTTCTATCTGTTGTTCAGTTAGGCGTGCGGATTTGGACGAGCCCATCAGAGTCTGCTGCAGTTTCGATTGCAAAGTGCTCGATGAGCTCTACTTCCGATGAAGAAGGTGTGAATTGATTTACCTTTTTTGTTTTTTCTTTTATTTAATTATAATGTGTTTTGATTGTCAGTGGAAATGTGGGTTGAATTTGGGTCAAATTGATGTGATAATTTTTGTGGGAATTGTCAATTTTCAGAAATATGAATCAAGGATTGGCTGTTTGAAGCTTCATAAGTGTTAATCTTTCGTTGCTGTTTTATTAGTGTGATGATGAGACAATTTCAGTTGTAATTTAATGCAAAAAGAAAAAGGAAGAAATTGCTCTCTCTCTCTCTCTCTCTGTGAGGGGGGTGCAAGTGCATCGTGTGAGAACTAAAATAGTCTGTTACTGAGATCTTGGATCATTTACTGTTGAGTTATATTTAAGCTTAGTTTTTCTTGTGAATCCTAGAATGTATCAGTTACGGTTTAGCTTAATTGTTCATTTTAGTCCTTGAAAATGGTTTAGGGAATATAGAGTGTTATGTGCTTAGTTTGTTGGCATTTTATCAAGTATATTAGTATGGTGTGTGCAAGACTGCAACTGATAATTATGTGTCTTAAAACCAAGGAAGAAATTGCTGGTTACAATCTGCATTGATAGTTCCACATGATTTAGTATTTATTCGGTTGTGATCCACATGGTGTTTTTTATAGCTATCTATTTAATTATTGAGAGTGAGAATTAATCAAGAATCAAATCTGTTTCAATCGAAGCAATTGCAATTGATTTTTGTTGTCCTTGTATCTTGAATTATTGTCTTCTGAAAAGCCATGCGTCTGGAGTTCAGCTAGTGTTTGAAGTCAAAAGTGTGCCTCTAACTTGACGAGTTTGGGGTGTAAATTGAGTTGAGGCCCTTAATTTTGTCACTGTAGTAGTAATACCGCTGTTGCTGCTACATAGTACTACTATTCTTGTTAAGTATAATACTCTATATCCTTAGTATAAAAAGTCATGAGTATCGGGAAGTATTTCTAATTCCTTGATAGCAAATTCCTTGTCAAAATACTACAGCTTAATATTTTCATTAATGGAAATGATCATTTGTTTACTTCTGTAGCAGCTCAATGTACTGTTTCTGGAAACTGCAAAAGGAGAGCACTTATACTCGGAATAGGAGCCACCACTCTAAATCCATTCCATGCAAGCTCTCTTCTGGCAGAAGGTATAGTTATTTAATACCTATATACTAATATTTCCGTGTCAATGTTCCTTGAAAAGTTTGCTTGCTTTTTTTTCTTTCAGTTGTTGAGTTGGTTGTGTATATGCTAAATAACTTGATTTCTCTTGATGCTCCAGATCTTCAGTTTTCAATAATTTGGATGCTCTTACTTGCTATGGCTCTCTAGTTATGTCAAGAAAGGAGCTGTCCTGTTATTACGTCACATCATCTTACTAGTTTTCTGAAACTAAAGTTTACATTCTGTGATGCAGGAATACCAGATAAATATGAAGTTTTTGTTGACAAAGCTGATGGTTATTCATATTATTATCCCTCAGATTGGAGAGTGAGTTCTACTAGCAACTGAGTTTGTTTGCAAAATACAGCATGCATCGATTCACTCTTAACTCTATAATTTCTGTTACAGGATTTTGATTTCAGAGGTCATGATTCGGCATTCAAGGACAGATACTTGCAACTGCAAAATGTAAGATTGAGTTTCATACCAACGAATAAAACTGATATCCGTGATATTGGACCAATGGAGGAGGTGAGTACCTTCATCTTCAGATCTTTAACTTTCTTTGAGATGATATATAAATTCTCTAACAAAATGGTAGTTTGTTAAGGTCATTGAGAATCTTGTAAATAACGTGTACTCTGCTCCAAATCAATATGGAAATATATTGAGTACCAAAGAGGTAACATTCTCCTCCATGATCCTCTCTCTCTCTCTTTCTCTCTCATTCTACATCTTGATAAAATTTTCAACGATGCTCACTTTTGTTCTTACTCTTCTAATGTGGTTAATAGGACATATAAAATCATTTGATTATGAATGCAGAGGAACATTGATGGTAGAAACTACTGGACGTTTGAATACATACTTACGTCCCCAAACTTTTCACGGGCAGCTTTCGCAACAATTGCAATTGGAAACGGTATGAAAACTAAGCATTTAGATCAATTTTCGCCGCATCTTATATAATTCAAACTAAGAGTATCACATTTTATGTTCTATAAAGGGGTTGTATCATGAGAAACCTAAGCTCTTATCAAAATTGTTTAGTAGCATAAGTTGTAAACAAGAACAACTGCTAGAAGTCCCAATCCTATCTTCATATATTTAATGCAAAAGGTTGTATCAACTATTAGGATTCATATTTCATTGTATACACTGATGAACTAAAAACACACTCTCTCCTAACACCGGATGCTCTCTCTCACGACCCTCTTCCTCTTGGCAGAGTTAAAACGTTTATGCTCTAACCATCTGCGTTTCTGCAGGAAGATACTATACATTGATTGTGGGAGCAAACGAAAGACGGTGGAAAAAATTCCGGAACAGGCTTAAAGTGGTGGCCGATTCTTTTAGAGTTTTTGACATCTAAATGCTCTTTATTTTAAGTTGGGTTCTAAGCGTCTCTCAAATGTAAAATCTTTCAAAGCGACATGTTTTTTTGTATACAAAATGATGATGTATCAATATTTTTCCCTTGGTCCATTTTCTTTTGAGCTCAGAAGGAAGATGATGTGTATATCTTGGTGTATGTAAATGCTCCACATTGTAAAATTGAAGAGGACTCCTTATCCTTGGTTTCTTTTTGATACTTGACGGCATACAAAATCCTCTATTGTCAATTGAGTTTTATTATCCATCATCAATTCATAAGTAAACTTCACATGTATAAAATGACTTTATTGATATATGTATTTGAAGTATATTGATGGTATTGGAATTTTGGAATGAAGGATAAAACATAGTGAAGTAAGAGAAAAGGATGGAAACATTGTTTGCCTTTTCCTTTCCCTACTAATAGTTATATGGAAAGACATGCCTTTTCTCTTCCTTGATGTGAAACACCATATATTGACAAATTTCTTAATTAGCAAAACCGTTTTGTTTACGCAAATTACCAAGTCGTCATTTGTTATTCTGCAAATTTCTAAAAAATTAATTTTAATGCAAATCTAGCCTCTTTACATGTTCAAGAAATATCTATAAAAATTCATGTCTTTTTTTTTTTTTTAAATAAGATAAATTTAGTTAAAAAAATTATCTCAGCCACTTTCAGCCCATTTATTCCACTGACAAATTTAAGGTAGGAAATGCAATTTTTTGATGTCAAAAAGCTTGTTTCTGGAAGTAACAGGTTTTTTTACCAAAAAAAAAAAAAAAATTAAATCATATGAACTCTTTATACAATTTGATCAGTTATAATTCCCAACAATTTCAAAGCAAAAGGAATACCTAAACCAGAAGTGAAATTTGCTTGCTTTATATGTGTAATTATTTTGGTTGGTTATATGCATTTTTGATTCAGCATAATGTCGCAAAGTGAAGAAGAAAATAGATGCAAGTGTAAATATACTTACTGTATACATGCTGAAAAAAGAATGCAAGAGACTACATAGAAATTGGCAAGGATGTAGTACACACTATAATCAATATAAAATAGAGTATTCCACGTGAATGTGTTTTTTCTATGCATATATAAATGATGGATACCTCACCCCATAAATGAACACCGAAACTAGGCTCCATAAACTCAAGTCAATCCAAATCACATGTAACTGAAGAGAAATAAGTGAAGAGCTACCATAGCTCATAACACCTCCATTAAGGCAAACGAAAAAATCGAAAAATAAATATTAAAAATTATCTGATTCCTTATATACAAACCAGATTACAAAGAATGCCTTCTTTTACAGTTGAAAATATCTCGTTAAGGATGAAAGATATACAGCCAGAAACGACACGAGCATAGGAAAAGGCAGTGCATAATATGGTACAAAACTAAAGCTGATTAACCTCACTCAATAAACACCCAGAAAAGCAAGAAAATGAATGCTAATAAAACCAACTTACAAAAGAAAAAAATATACTGCTAAGCTCGTTCCGCTCCCCAATTAACAATATCAATATACCATGGAGAATCAGGTCAAAATTGTAATTCTCCCCACCCTCCAAAAGAATACGTACCTAATCTTGCGAAATATACTCATGATAACCAGAACCAGTAAAGTCGACATACCTCATCAAACACGTTTCAGTAGCTGCATTGGACATTCCAACAGGGGCTCTTTTCCAACCAACCAGAAAAACCATCAATATTTCAATGCTTGGTTATCTCAGAGAGTTCCATAAAACCCACAACTCATGGCTGTGTAATCCACTAAAACGGAATAGTGGAAATAAACATGTCAACCATTAGAGAACATCGTAGAACTACTAATCTAAGCAAGCCTATGTTGGCGCATCCCCTTGCCAAAGTGGGGTTGCATCAAGCGGACATATAAACTATTCTTGGTCATTAGTGTATCATGAGTCCCTTCCTCCACAATTCGCCCACCATTAAGCACAACTATATTGTCAACATGCCTCATCATAGCTGCTCGATGTGCAATCAGAATGGTGGTTTTGTTCCCCATAATAAGAGTATCCAGTGCTTCCTGTATCACTCGACTCGACTCGGATTCTATTGATGAGCTAGCTTCATCTAACAACAAAATAGGTGCATTCTTTAAAACAACCCTAGCAATTGCGATTCTTTGCTTTTGTCCTGGAGTCAAGTCTACACCCCTCATCCCAACATGAGTATCATACCCATGAGGCAAGCTGCTAATAAAATGATGAGCGTTTGCGATTCTTGCAGCTTCTTTCATCTCCGCTTCACTTGCATTATGCCTTGCGTATATGATATTCTCTCTGATGGTTGTTGAGAATATGATGGGCTCCTGCTGTACAAGACCTAAGTGGTTTCTCAACCATCTCAAGTTGTAAGTTCTTAAATCTCGTCCATCTAATAATATCTGACCAGCAACTGGATCGTAGAATCGTTCTATTAAAGATATAATGGTGCTCTTTCCAGACCCTGAGACACCTACCACTGCTACAGTTTGACCCCCATTAACTCTGAGACTGAAATTGCTGAGCACCAAGACTTCAGGCCGAGTTGGATATGAAAAGTCAACATTTTTCAATTCAATGCTTCCATAAACATTTGCAGGTTTCAAGGCTGAATTATCATCAGGGTCAATCTTAGGGGTTCGATCAATTATTTCAAAGACAGATATCAATGACTTTCTTCTTTTAAGAATATATGGAGCCAAACCAAAAGGTTCAACTAGCGCAAATGTTGCAAAAGAGAATACCATATACTCTTTCAGAGCTGTAGTCAATTTCATGTTCCCATTCTTCACAGATAGAGAAGTGTACCAAAGGAGGAGAGCATTGCAAGCAAAAAGAAGAAACTGAGAGAAGCCAAAAAGAAAACCAATAGCCATTCCTTGGAGAAAGCTTTTCTTGAATATTTTCCGAAGTTGCACTCTGTAGAGCTCCATGACCTTGTTGCCAGCGCAGAATGCCACAACAGTATATATATTTCTAACAGCATCCTCCAAGACTAAAGATGCCTTCCTATGCATCTCCTGGATACCCTTTGAAAATCCAGCAAGCCATAGTTTCTGTAAGATTACAATGGAAATTCAGTTAAATTTCAGAGTGAAAATGGTAAATGGAGATTATGCTGATCACAAAAGTTTGTGAAAGTGTATGAAGTTAATTCTGGGGTGCAGATTAATAATCTCAAAAATCCATCTCGCAAGTTAGACTTTAGGGTTATGGTGTAATCTAGTTATGCAGCAAGTTGATAATGGAACGGAATTTATGATTATTACATAAGTTTGTAAACCAGTGTGAAGGTATCTTAGGTGCCAGAAAATGAGCTCAAAATCCTATCTCACGAGTCGGATCTTAAAATTGCTAGTTTCCACTAATTCCTGCTAGTATTATTAACTACTACTGAGCATGGATGACTCTAGAATCTTTGTGACAGCTTCTCATGAAGCATAATATGAACATAATAATTGTTGAGATTAAAAGGTTATTTGGAGGTGCAGGTGGGCTAAAAGACGCATTAAGGCAAGTCCTTTTCAATTCTGACAAGACAGAAGTTGAAAAAAGGTATTTTTTGGTTAAAGTTCACATAAAACATATACAGCCAAAAAAAAAAGCCAGACAACAGGACAGAGAAAACATCACCACAAACCTGGTCAACATCTAGAGAGAACTAACACTAAAAACCACCTAGGTCAATCACAAACATATATATGTATATATGTAATTCAAAATTGGGTATCACACATACTTGGTTCTATTTAGTGCTGCAATATAAAAACAACCTAGGTCTGTGGTGGAAAGTAGCCACCCATGCTCTCTATAATTCTGAGATGAAGTACACGGACACACTATCCCACACAAGGATATGCAAGTGTTACCTTTGTGGAGGTGGAAAATATGGAATCTATAATTATGTATAATACAATCTCAATAGATTTGGTGCATACCTGTGCTATGGCAGAAACCATAAGAATGGGCAGAGTACCTAAGGCCACAAGTGCCAGTCGCCATTCCAGAAACATTCCAATAAGGACAGCAACTACAACAGCTGCACTATCTTGTATGAATATTGACAGTCGGTTGCTGAAAGCAGCTCTCACAAAAGTAGCATCATTAGCCAATCGCATGGACAAGTTATCAGCACTGTTCTCCTCCTCATCAAACCATCCAACTTCATTTCGAAGCATTGCTGTTGAAAAGAGGCAAACAGATTAAGTGTGCCTATGAATGTTTAGATTTACCATGGATTTCTCCCCATCCCAGCACAACATAATAGATAGACAGGAGTATCATAGAATATATCCCAAACGTAAAAACAATCAAATACCTGAAAACATCATTCTTCGAACACGCTCGGTCATTTTTTCTCCCATTATACCAAAGTAGAAGTGTTGCAAAAAATTAGCAATCACGGTCACAATTCCCATGCCAGTTATGATTAAGCACCACCTGTCTATTTCTTGATGTACGTGATGCCCATCTGTATTATAATATGCTGTTACTACAAGTGCAATAACATAAGCCAGAATGGGGTTAAATGAGCCAAAGATTGCAGCACCGGTGCTTCCTAAAACAGCATAAAGCCATTCTGCCAGACTAAGTTCCACAAGCCTCCAGAAGGATGGTTCTTTTTGAGACAGGGCCCCCTTGGTTTCTTTCATCGTCATAGGAATATCATCAAATTGACTAAGTGGTCGACTAAAGGTTTGTGAATGAGAGCGTTCATTCTTAGGGTCAGATGTCAAAAGAGGGGAAACAGGAGACTCAGGATCAGAAGAACTTTTTTGTCGCTGTGCAGAATGAACATCAATCTTGGGTAACTCGGGAAGTCTCATCTCAAAACTATCCTGCCTCTGAATTGTTGGTTCTCTATCCATCAGATCCATCGAAACACCATTTTCAATCATTTCTTCTGGAGGTGGGCTAAGAACTTGGGGAGATTCTTGAGAGTTAAACGTAGCGTCAGCAGGCCGAAACAAGTGGACAGCAGCTACTCTCTGGAGAGATGGTGACTTGGCCATTCTAGGGGACGTTGGTTCTTGGAAGATGCGGCTTGCTGTAGAATCTTTTTCAATCTGAAGAGTGGCAGTTTCCTTGTAGGTTCTCATCGGCATCCTGAATATAGATTACAGATACCAGTAGTACTGTTAAAATTAAATTTAGCAGAATAACATCACAAATGATTCCAAAAAAAAGAGTTCCTAACATTTAAGGTTTTTATGGTGCACTCTATTCCTTTGATAACAAAATCCAGATACTATTTTGTCATGTTTGATACAATCAATAGTCAGTCAAATGTACCTTCGTGGAAGTTTAGTAGCTTCTTCACATTTAAGCAGTTCTGCGTAAAGGCCATCCAAGTTCATTAATTCTTCATGTGTACCCATTTCAACAAGTTGACCTTCCTCCATTACAGCAATATAATCAGCATTTTTAATAAGACTTAGCCGTCTAGCTATTATTATTGTTGATCTTCCCAACATGAGGACATCCAAAGCCTCCTGAACAGATCTTTCAGCTTCAAAATCAAGTCCACCAGTAACTTCATCCAGGAGTAAGATAGATGGATTTGACAGCACAGCCCTAGCAACAGAAAGTTTAATCTTCTGCTCCTCTGTCATCACCAGAGAGGCCCTACCAACCTATGAAGAGCCAGGATTTTGTTAAGAGCTGCTGCACAAGCAGAACCTGGCAAAACCAAATTCAAGGAACTAATCACAGTCATTTAGATGAAATACCTGAGTATCATATCCTTTATCCAAAGAGCTGATAAATGTATGAGCATGTGCTATTTTAGCAGCTTCTTCAATCTGATCTAAAGATGCATTTCGCCCATAAGCAATGTTGTCTTTGATACTCAAACTCAGCAAGGCAGGTTCCTGAGTGACTAAACCAATTCGGCTTCTTAGCCACTCCAGCTTCAGATTTTTAATATTTTCACCATCCAAAAGGACTTCTCCTGCAATAGGGGGGAAAAATCATCAATAAAGTTTAGGGAATACATGAATAAGATAGACAAACAAGCATGAAATTAATAGAGTAGTAATACCTAAGGTGGGGTCATAAAATCGCTCCATAAGTGGTATAATACTGCTTTTACCAGAACCGTTTCTGCCAACAAGAGCTACAGCTTTTTTAGCAGGCACAGTGAGGTAAAACCCACTCAAAATCGGAATTTCAGGGCGAGACAGATAGCTGAAATATACATTTCGGAACTCTATGTTTCCTTGAACAGAAGGAGGAGTGAGCCCATCATGATTAACAGTGGAGGATGACCGACTTATCATCTCATACAGTCTGTACGCAGCAATTCTCCCTTGTTCAAAAGAATAGAAGTTTGTTGCAGCTTGATTCAGCCCACTATCAACCACAAGTCCATTCATGAGTATAATCATAGTAAGTATAATTGTAAACTACAGACAAAAGATTTAAATGTGATGGAAGTTTCTTACAGGCCACTTAATATAACAGCAAATAATGCTGTTATAATTTCTCCTCCGTGAGCTTTTCCACTGGAAACAAGGGACCTTCCCACCCAAAGTTGCAAGGCACAAGAACAGATTGCAAGTCCATAAGTGAAACCAAGACCGAGTCCTTGAACAAGACTTATCAATATACCATATCTAAGAGTAGCTTGAAGCGAAGTTGCATATGAATATTTTGCCAAGGTTTCATTGGTAAATGAATACAAGGTTCTAACATAAGATACTGCCTGTAGAATGAAGAAGAAAACATTAGTAAAGAATATTATAAACCAACCAATCAAGATGCAATAGCCAGCATACAGATGCATTTATAAAATCATATCTTCTTGAATACAAAATTTTACAGACTTTCTTCTATATACATGAAAGCGTGCAATATAGGGGTTTTTCATCAAGGAAATCCATATGGAACATTTCTTCATGATTCTTCTGCAATTATACAACACACTAACAGAAATAATATTAATTCTGCACTTAATTGGATGTATGATTCGACATATCTATCTACTGGTATGATTGTGCTCGCATGCATTAGCAAAACAAAATGGTCTTAAATTTGTTTTAATGTATACAGACCAAGTTTAGCTGCATTAGCAAACATGAAATACTGAGGATATCCAAATTAGAATACATGTTGAAAGTAACAAGCTTTAAACTTGATTCATCTTTAGGCTAAATTCAGCTGCTTGTGCTTTAAAATATTCATGTTTGGTTAGACTTCATGTATGGTTTGTTAATATTCTACTCTCATGGCAAATCAATTACACCCACAAACACAGCAAATGCAATATGAATACACTTAACAAATTCTTGAATGACTAAAACTATCATAATCAGGTTCCCTGGATGGTAGAAGTCCAATGGGGCAATCTCCTTGAAAGATTGAACAACAGTTCTTTAGGTGTCCGAGGATGGCTAAAATATGCATTACACCCTTCTTATCAATTTAAGAAGGCTGAATCTAAGACATAAAAAGGGTTTAACAGAGCACTTACATTGAAGAAATTAATTTCTCCTTACCATGCAATGAGTTTCTTATTGTTCTACTGGATTATTCAATGTAAAATAGTGGGAACTGAAAAGGGATGTCTAAAAAACTGCCACATTATCCTTCCAAAATAATGAAGGATGACTGCATACAACTTTTGGAAAGGACAGAATGGATAATGTCAGTAAATTCAATAAGGTTGTGTTTGGATTGAAGGACTTGAGTTCATAATAGCAAATCCACTGGTGTGTTTGAATTGATATGGGATTTGAATTCCATCACTGCCATTCTGAACTAGTTTTGAGTGATTTGGGCAGATTTGAAATCCACTCTAATTTGGGTGCTATTGAAATCCATTCATTTCAAACCCCTCCAAACACAAACTAAAGATTTTTCACCTCTAAAGTGTTAATTGACCTTTTAAGTGTCTCGTACTTCACAAAGAGGAAATAAATCATCATATTAAATTACTCTATCCTAGAATAGAATGAGGGTATAATTTTCGACTGAACACTGTAATAGAACACTAAATTAAATCAACTAAAAAAGATAATTGCCATGCTGATAAGAAATACAGAAAAAATATATATACTTAAAAGAAGTTTTTATCATAACATTACATATATATGCAGCAGAATGGTGTGAATTCATTCCCCTCTAACCTCAGATTAATTAAGCCGGTTCATAAGTTTATTAGTCAATGACTCAACAATGTCACGTAAGAAGAAACTTCCTGGATATACTTATTTTAATGTCATGGTTTTTACTCACACCTATATACAACTTGAGTTAAATATAATTAAATTGTCCAGATACTAATGAATTTGGACAAATTTCATAACAAGACTCAATTTATAGATAAGTTTTCAATTCTGGATCCGAATTTTAAAGTTTCTCAATAAGGGACTCAATTTAATATTTTTTCTCAATTTAAGACTTGAAATTTGGATCGAGTTCTCAATTTAAGACAAAATTTCATTTTTTTTTCTTTTTTATATTTATAATTTATTTATCTTTTAATATATATTTATAGTTTAGATAAATTAAGACAAGTTCATGCAATTTTGGAACAATCTTCATCTGACTTGTATTAATTTATATATATATATATAATAAATGCAATTAAAAAAATTAAGATTCTTTTATTTTCTTAATTTTTTGAATAAATGTATAGAAAATCAATTTTAATATTTAATATAAATTATATTTTATGAATTAAATTAATTATATTTTCTTTCTTTCTTTTTTCATATAAATTAAGATAAGTTTGATGAAAATTGTTCTTAAAGCACACTAACTTAACTTAATTTATCCAAAATATGAATACATATTGAAATATAAATAAATCTATAAATATAAATAAAAAAAGAAAATGAAATTTTGTTTTGAATTGAGAATTCAATCTAAATTTCAAGCCTTGAATTGAGAAAAAATGTTAAATTGAACCTCTTATTGAGAAACTTTAAAATTCGGGTCTAGAATTGAACTAATTTATAAATTGGGTCTTGTTATGAAATTTATCCAATGAATTTTGGTACAAATCTCTCCGTAGTAAAGCAAAATGGAGGATCAAGAATCTGACCTGTTCTGCAATGCTTGCCGCTTCAGCATAAGCATCTTGGATATTTTCCGCAAGTCTATGCAGAAAGATGTTTGATATTCCTCCTGCAGCAACAATTAGTGGACCAGTGGCTAAAGTAATAAGGGCAATCTGCCAACAGTTGACAAATCCTATCACAAGACCACTAAAAAAAGTAGCCATATTATGAATATAGTTTCCAACCTGTCATATCAAATGCACGACTGTATCAGAAACAAAACATTTTACTAGTGAAAACAAGCTAAAATACAATTAAAAAGACGAAATTCAAGGAGGCAAACCAACTTTTTCACTGAGAGCAGATTGGATGAGCAATACATCACTCAGCACTTGGCTTACAATGTCTCCATTGTTCCCATAAGTATCGAAAAAGCTCATGTCTTGATTAAGTAGAACTTGAACGTATCTTGACCTTATCACAGCAGTCTGTCGTTCCCCAGTAAGTATCCAACATGAGACCTCTGTCAATGAAAAGATAAATAGAAAATATCAAATGAATTAGCTTAAAGAACCCAGCAAAAGAAACAGTAATTATTTGAAAATAGTAGATAACATGCAGGCATTAATATATACAAGCTTACCAATCCAAGCAGCAACAAAAACTCCCACAGCTACATAGACAATGGTTAAAGTAAGCTGCAGGAAATCCAAAAGAATATCAGTAGTGAACCATGAACTACTCATAAGATAATTAATTTCCCTTCTCATCCATGCCATGATTAATATTTCCAGGACTAAAAGAACTTTGACTCAATTCTAATTGGCTTATTTCAGCCTAAACTGAAAAAATAAATAAATAAAGCTTAATTTAGTGGACTGTATCTTAGCCACTTATGGATCAAAATGCTCAAGAAATTTATACATTAAGTTCACTTAATACTCCTCCATTCTCCCTCTTTCTACATATATGCCTACATTAATAACCATATATGAATTCCATCATTTAATTTCCATAAAACACTATGTGGAGGGTAGCGCTATTATGATATACCTGCTATCTAACTTGCATTTTTTATTTTGGCTAAAATCTCAAATGGAAGAGGGGAAGGGTTGAGTAATAGGTGACACCGAAAAGAAAAGTAACTCTAATGAAACTAAAAGGACGTGTAAATCTCTTATAGTCAGTCTAGACACAGAACAGTTCTTCTCAGACATCTTTCAGAAACTACAACCATTGCATAAAGTCACCAAGAATTCACTATCCAAGTTGGATGACCCGCAGGAAAGCAAAAGAAAGCATAATGAACTAAACCCCTCCATCTTAAATTACTATGCAAAAAATAATAGTACAATTATACATAATGGTAAAGAGGTCCTGTGTGATCATAGACCATAAAAATAAAATGAAAAATTATTTCTCCACCTAATCTCAACTTACAATGATTATTACTCTAGAAATTCAGCTGAGAGACCAAATGTATAGCAGTGAAGCCACACGCACCCTTCCAGAAAACAAGTTGGAAGGGGTTTATTAATGAAAACTACCATTGATAACAGGATACCAACCTTTCTAATATTTCCCTTACCTTGAGACCAATATTTCTTTAAAATTGTTGAAAACTGAGAATTGTGGCATATCAATTTATAAGTAATCTTCATCTGATATCACAAGTCATAAGCTCAACAGTCTAAACAATTATAAATTGTTGTTTCTGGTCAAGTTATTTTTTTTTATTAATGCAAATCTTTCCAAGTAATGACTTTGATCCTCTAGTAGCACTACAATCTTTTACAAGCCAACTTTAATGCGTAGTACAAGAAACTTGAGGAACAAACAAACAAGCAAGCCAAACACACAGACACACATATCAAAGCTAATACTAAGTGACAAATGATAGGAGTTCACATCAACTTTGGACATAGAAAAACCATTAGAAAGCCTTAAGAGCGTCAGAAATATAAATGGAAAATCACATCCATCTAAAAAAGCAGAGATATGAAGATCGATATATCCTTCCCTATGAAAATTACTAGACATTTTCCCTCAAATACCAACCTTGAGAGTCAACTACCATCAAGTCACTGAAATGGATTAAAAATGCAGAGCCTCAAATTAGCTTGCATGTGCCCACTCGACCGAAGAGCTGAAAGGCGTTAAATTTTGACCCAAAATATTACTACATCATCTCCACCACTTGATTTATTCCCTAAGCCGAGCCACAGTTGTATTAAGATAATAAAATATTTCATAATTCCAGAGATAACACTATTTTTAGTCATAGAACAGCACACATGTAATTCAATTATCCAATCAGATAAAATTTTGAACTTCTTTACTCCGATCATTAGAGCATTTAGTGGTATAGATAAGTGCAGAGCTAAGCATCAAGAACAGTAGGATAAACAATTCTACCCACCAACAAAACTTGAAAATCTAGTAGATATAATGCCTATTATGCAACACACAGAAGACAAAATCCAACCTTCTGGCTTACTCGGTGAACCATAAGCTCTCACCTCCATAACATACATTTTGACTAAAAAAAGACTTAGATACGACGCTAGGGTTTTAGGAACGAAACGTAACCAATCTTAATCCAGAAGTACCTCAGTGAACTTGTCGAATAGTATTTCACGATCATCAGGACCACCGTAACGGAGTAGCTGTATAATCTTCGCGAAGTAATGCAAGTAGACAACAAGAGCAGTGCCGTGGGCAGCGGCGGCCAGGGATCCGACGAACATGAGAGCCCAGTCGAGGCGGTCGGCACAAGCAAACAGCCTGGAGAAGGGTACGGCCGCTGGCGGAGGCTCCATCTCCTCATTCTCAGCGTCGATCTCCTCCTCCACCTCCACCGGCTCAGCTTCTCCGGTGCCCATGTCTGTGTACGGCGAAGGCGACTCCGGCGGCTCCGAC
The DNA here is from genome assembly GCA_028654395.1 of Scutellaria barbata. Taxonomy (NCBI): domain Eukaryota; kingdom Viridiplantae; phylum Streptophyta; class Magnoliopsida; order Lamiales; family Lamiaceae; genus Scutellaria; species Scutellaria barbata. The sequence continues at coordinate 4,573,055 of CM053649.1, read as the reverse complement.
ACTTCAGACACCGGCGTCAACGGTTGTATGTGAGGCGGCGACCACCCGAACAAACCCCTAGATATCATCATCTTGCCCACTTGCTTATTCACTAACTACCTCCAAATAAACCCTTATACAGCTATAATTCTCCCCAACCCAGAAATCAAAACCCTAAACCAGAGCATAGCAACTCATTTCTCGAAAGCCCAACTCCCTTTTTTTACATGAAACAGAGGCTGCAACTAGATCAGGTAAAGATCCAAGATTTAGCAGGAAAAAAACAACCCCAATTCCTGCCCTTTTTACTTGTATGGTTCCAACTGTTCGACGAATTGACTGAGTCAAAGAAGGCGGATGAATTGGTTTGACTCAAAGAAGGGGAGATTCCGCTTCTTGTGGGCAACTCAGGCGACAAAAACGATGACGTTTTGAAGGGTTTCTTCGCCTCTTACAACGTCAAAAAGTGTCAAGACAGCGGTCATCGGAGTTTCGAAGTTAAAGAAATAAAAAAAGATGGGAAAGTGCAAAAAGCATTGGAGATCCAGCTGTAGAACTGTACATGTTCGTATATGAATATCCTCTAATATTATTTTTGGCTTCAAATATTAATATTTTTCAATAATTTGAGTTTCCAAGATTTTAAAAAAAATCTAGTTGGAAAATAAGTTGAAAATTTGTTTAAAGTTCGGTCTCTTGTTTTTATTGAAGATGTTTGATGCTCACTTGATAATAATATCCGGCAAATGTTAATCAAAAGATACTAAAATATATTTGTTATTTAGGTTAAGTATAATTTCTAATTATTCGATGTTTTAGTTATTCAACATTTGTTTCAAGTTGGTCGTTTATTATATTTCACATTAATTATTCAATATTTGTTTCAAGTTAGTCGTTTATTATATTTCACATTAATTATTTAATGAGTTGAAGAGATTGTTAAAGGATAATTTAAAAATTATTGATCTCTATTTTAGATATTATGGGGTGATTCATTTCACCGTTAATTTATTAGGTAATCTTTTCATGTCAAGCCAGCACATGGACCTGAGTTCCTCGGATTAAGAGGCTTGAACTATGTTTATCTATTTTCAATCATACCCACAATCAACTAATAAACAATTTATTTCTCTCTCCTCCACAGACACATTCTACACTACAATTAAATCTCATCTTTTTCATATATTATCAATAATCACCCACAACCAACCTTTAATAAATTATTTCTTTTATAATTTAACAATTATATCTATAAATTTTTTTATTGTATTTTAAATATTTAAGAAATATATACAATTATTTAATATTAAAAATCGTAATTATAATAAAAAATTTGGGAATACAGTTAAAATAAATTACAACATCCAATAAAAAAATTAAAATTACAAGAATTGAAATAAATCGAGCTACAAATACATGCATAAATTACAACAAAGCAAAAGATGTAAATTACATATTTAATTAATAATGTCGAATTTTTGTCATATATGCTCAATCAAACCGAATTTTGAGAATTTGGATGATTTTGGGAGTAATGGGAATAATTTGGCTCATTTGGATCCATGTAGAAAGTGATAAAAATTTAGATTTTTGACACAAGTTGGAAGAGAAAAGGGATTTGACACATGTTAGAAGAGAAAAGAGAGTGTATGAGATTGTGATCCAAACTATATCAATATTGGTATCTATTTATAGAAAATTTTATTTTATGAATTTTGGTGTATACTTTTTTTTTAAGTTGATAAACTAAAATCTATAATTATCTAAATAAAATACACTCGACAAATCATACGATGACACGTGTCATCACAATTGAGTAAACAAAATCTCATGACCATGGTCATGCCACAAACTTGGTCATGGATATTAATTACATTTTTCTTTTTTTGGCATGTAGCTATGCTTTGAGCGTCGATCATACCGATAAACATAGTCATAGCAAATGGGGTGAGTATTCACTCATCTTTCTTTTAGAACTTTGGTTGTCCACCTCATCAAATGGGATGCGGAGTCTTGGAGACAGGGCAGACGTGCTTGATCCTAGTAGTTTCCACACGAATTGAATGGGATGCGGAGTCTTGGAGACAGGACGGACTTGCTTGATCCTAATAGTTCCCACACGAATTCTATGACGGAGGACGGACTTGCTTGATCCTAATAGTTCCCACACGAATTCTATGACGGAGGGCCTGCTGAACTTGCTTCTTAGTTGCTTTCCCACACATGGAATGAAAATACTTAAAAATTGAAATAACGTAGATTTGTAGGTAAAAAATATTATGCAATGATAATAGGTAAATTGATAGAAAATATAGTTACCTTCAATCAATAATGAATAATATTTAGCATCTACCACAAAAATCTCATGATATGGCTGATAATTTCATCAAATCCCGAAAATAATAAATGTATAATTCGATCTGTAACAATATTCATTTAAACTAATTTGAACTCATTTAAAATTAAAAGATTACATTTACTACAAAATTAGAGTAATTTGAACTTGATCAATTATTATTCTTAATTTACCTCTAAGATTTTGGCTTTTTGTGACTTGAAACTTTTCTATGTATTATTAGTTATTACCAAGGACAAAAATATCCGTATTTGCGGATATATTGGTATCTTGATTTTACGGATATATTGATGGATATATCGATATCGGTGGAAATATCGGTAATTTCAAGAAAAAAAATAAAAAAATTGAATTTTTTTTTTGAAAATTGTATCTAGCACTTTACATAATATTATAATGAATATTAATATATATTGAAGTTAAATTTCAAACAAAAAGATATGTTTACAACCAACATTAAGAGATAACCTATTATATAAATGTTGTCTCATATTGGTTTACACATCAAATTATCATTGACAATTAATACATGATCTAGTAATAACTTGAACTCCTATGAGGTTCAAATGAATGTATAAGATGACATGTCATCTTGAGTGAAACAATAACGTGGATTAACCCAACTATGTTGATGCATGTTTTGAACCTCCATAGGACAAGCTATGAAGTGTTATGTCTGTCATGAGATGCATGTTTTGAACCTCCATAGGACAAGTTATGAAGTGTTATGTTTGCCATGAGTATATGACGGTTGATATGCATGATAAGGATCATTACTCATATTCATTGAATCAAGACTCATAGAAAGTGACTTCCACTAAAAAAAACCCACAAAAACTAGTCCACCGATATATCGAGGATAAATTGGCGATATAGTGTACTATTTACCGATAAAGATATATCTTCGATATATCACGGATATATCCGGATATATCGGAGATATTATAACGGATTATTTTGTCAGCCCATATTGATATCCATAGGCTGATTTTACGGATATATCGAGAATATATCGTGGATATATCCGGATATTTTCGTTCTTGATTATTATCTTGTAGATTGTAACGAATGCATATCTAACTTTAGTTTTACACATATCTATGTGAATGTGTCGTACCGTATGTAAAATAATAGTTAATACTATTATCCGTTTTTCCTAATTCATGCAATTTGGTCGATTTGATTTGGATCCATTTTTTTATTTTTTTCACTTTAAGAGTTGATCTTTATATTATATTAATGTAACATTTATGTTATTTAGTATAATTTGTATGTATAAGTATACTGACCTTTATATAATATTTTTACTTTAAAAAAAAATTAGCTCTAGATTTTGATTTTATGTTGTATTAGCGTGATCTTTATGTTATTTAGTATAACTTTTATGTGCAAATATGTTAACCGCTATATACTGTCACTTAGTGGAAAAAAAAGGAATTTTAGCATAATTTATACATATATACATTTATATAATATAACTTATATTTTTATATTAATATAGTCATATCTATCTATATATAAAAGGAGGACAGTTGGTAAAATTTACAATTTTGCCACTTTTCTTCCCAAAAATGTCACATCATTATATTGATTAATAAAAAAAATAAAAAATTATTAGTTTTGTCAAGAAAATTGTTCATGTTATTTAGAACACTTTTCTCATATAATATATTAATAATAATAATAATAATAATAATTATTATTATTATTATTATAATTATTATTAATTATTATTTGTTGTTGTTGACGATGACAGTTATTAATTGCTGAACAATACTTTTTTTTTTAAATTTTGTTAACTTTAATTACTTAATGTCTATAATTATTCTTATTATCAATTTTAAAGTTAAAAAATTTTTAAGATATTTTTTGTAATTATGAGAAATATTGTATATAAATAATATTTCAAAATTTCTATTGTTAATTGGTCACTTTTAACAAACTTCAAAAATCATTAGCTTATCAAATTATCTATCGAATCATTAAACAAAATTTAGCAAAAGATAAAAATAAATAGAATGTAAGTTTTCAAGTTTTTAATTCTTTTTTTTTTTAGGTATGTCTAGAATTATTCATATTATCAATTTGAAAGTTAAAAGAAATGTAATTATGAGATATGTTGTATACAAATAAATATTTCAAAATTTATATTGTTAATTGGTCTCCTATAACTAACTCTTAAAATCATTGACTTATTAAATTATCTATCAAGTCATGAAAAAAATTCAATAAAAGACGAACAAATAGGATGTAAGCTTTCAAGTTTGTCGTTTAAATTATTTATAAATTTTGTATTCCAACTTTTTAATATTATCAAATGTAATTTAGAAGAACATACACAATTTGTGTTATTTTAATTTAGAGTAACTTGCAATCAAAAAACAAATGCATAAGGAAGTCCTAATGTATAATGAAAATTCAACCAAATTCTACTTTCTTAAGTTAAAACTCTATTTTACCCAACAATTTTTTAAAATTATAAAATATAACTTTAAAAATTAATAGAGAAATGAAAATATATTTGTATATTATATAAAGTTTGAATAATAAAAGATGTATGAATAACTTTATAATGCAGCAATTTCATTATATAATTACAAATGGTACACTACCACAACAAATAATAAATTGCGCATAACGCCGGTGAAATACTAGTTTTGATATAATATATAAAAGTACAATTAATATAATTAAAATAAGTAATATCACATAAAAGTATGATGATAACAGTGCTGAAATTCTTTCTCTTTTTCTTAAATTATAGTATAAAAAAATTATGATATTTGTATATAAAAGTTATATTAAAATTACATAAAAATTACATATCTATAACATAATAATCAATATATAAAATAAAATAAAAAATCAAAATTCACAAATCCAAATCTGATTAACCTAATTATATGGATTTAAATTCATAGAAGTGATGCTCAGGAGTTTTTGCCTCCACTATAATAATAAACTCATCACTCGAAGTGGACCAAAGCACCAAACTTTTATTTGTGACTTTTTCAACTTTTTTAAACAAAATTGTGCATTATCTCTTCTTTTAGGAAAGTAATATGTTTTCTTTTTTGCTGCCAAAAAAAAAACAAAAAAACAAAAAATTGCCGATTGTAATCTTTTAATTTTCAACTTCATTATTCGTAATTTTTTAAATTATTATTTGAATTATAAACACTTGGTATCATGCACTAATGTCACTGAACTTTCTTTAAAATTAATATTATATTTTTATTATATATTTAGATGATCAGTATTTAACATAATTTATATTTTTATTCTTCATAACTAGCTTTCTGTGAAGTCTGTATATGTAGTGCAATTTCGTTGAAATTCATAATTTTCAGCCTTTGGATCATAACTTCATTTCGTAACAATTCAATTCATGCAATATTAGTGGCTTTAAATAATTTTTTTAAAACAATTTTGTTACATTCGTGATCCTTTATGGTGACTATTAATGAAATTTTTAGATTCATTATTTATATTTATATATTTAGTGTAAATATTAATTTGTAGTGATAGATTTAATTTAATTTAATTTTACATTGATTATATATATATATATATATATATATAAAGTTTCAAACTTATATTACTCATTATTAAATAAATTTCTTGAAACAAAATTTTGTCACATTCGTGATTTTTTTTAGCCATAAGATGGCAAAATGCTAAATTAATTCGGCCAGTAAAATGCAACAAACTTTAGATAAATTGGAATTTTTACTGAACATTTTTAAGGTTGGACTGATTTCACAAATTTTGGTTAATGCCAACAATAAAAAAAAAATTGTATATTCCTAAAAAAACGTGACAGTTATGTTGGAAATCTGTAAATATCTCCTTTTTAAATGCTCAATTTGATGAAATATTTCAATGGGTGTAACATTCAATATTTATCTTGAGAGGCCTTATGTCGTAAAACTAGGGTTATTTGTCTATATTGATAATTCAAATATTTGATACAAACTTTTGATGTTCACCATTTTAATTCAGGGTATAAACATTTTTGCATCCAAAATCTACGTGGTTTGATACTTTTCGTATACATTTTCAAATATTGCATTTTATTATATAAACTTTGAATTTGATGCATTTTAAGATATTAAACTAATCAATACCTATAATGTGTCTTATATCGTAAAATACATCAAATTTAAAGTTCATATAGCAAAATGCAATATTTTAAAGTTTTATACAAAATGTCAAATCATGTATATATAGTTTGAAATCACATTTGTGGAATGATAATAATTATTGATTGATCAATCTCATAAAATTAGATTTGTGATCAAAACATAAATTGGCTTCGTCGGAGCCCATATTAGAACTAGCATTTGCTGCTGCAGAATAAACCAATTTAAAAATTGGATAACATTTCACAACAATTGCACTAAACTTATATTTACTAATTCACATTTTTATGAAGAGATCGTATATAAGATTAGAAAGGGGCATTGAAGATTAACAGATCTTAGTATATATCTTAGCATACTCGCCTTTATTTTTAGAATCAGACATCCATTAATAATTTTATAATTATTAAAAATGAATAAATGAATATATGTGTGTGTGATGAAATTATCAAAGTTGGAACGTTTATAATGAAAAAGAAGTTAAAAGAAGACAGCTAAAAAAAGTGGGATTAGACATTTAGATCTGTTAAGTCCTAATCATTAACATATATAATTAAAAATTTAGGTAGCTAAGAGACATTATAGATAACCTAAATAGGACTTTAGGCAATAAAATTCCAAGTAACAAAAATACAAAGCAACTTTAATTCATGGATCAACTTAATTAGATATGAATTAGTTTTTGACTTATAACAACACCAACTTTCTAGAAGAAGCCCAAAAACATCACCAAACACCATTTTTGAAGCTCAAAGCTTACATCATGTTAGTATCAAGAGATTTAATTCAAGGTATAATAATACTTTATATCATAAAATTAAATAAAATTAACTTTTTGTTTATCATAATATATAGTTTTGTTACTTTTCTATCATAATTTGGACGAAAAATCTTAAATAACATTTGCAATCATATGCGTATAGTGCAAAATTGTTGATTAATGTGATAAGAGATGCTATTCATCTATTATTTTATAAGGGTAAAGTTATCATTTTTTATATTTATGATAAAAAAAATCTATTATGATAGAAAAAGTAATTTATTGTCCGGATAGAAATAAGTGGATTAGTTATTTCTATTTTAATGTTAACAAGAACAAAGCAAGGTACTAAATATGAGCATAGCATTAAAATTTGATACAAATTCATTAAGACAAAGTAAGATCAACTCTTTGAGACCTTTTACAATGGGCAATGGCTGCTTGAATCGGGCTCTCCATCTCCGAGTTCGAGCTAATACTTCTCTTGAAAACGTTCCGATTCAAATTCACGGGCTTTGAATTTGTCGAAGAAGAAGACGAAGAAGTTGTTTTAGGCTTCGATAGCCTTTTAAACGCCCCGGAAAATGACCTCCTATGCCCCCCTGATCCTCTATGATCCTCAACCAACTTGAGGTCATTTTTGTACTTTATTTGGCCAAATGGTGCATAGTTAATCTTGGCTGTTTTGCAATGGCTATAAACATGTCTTTGATCAGCAGCAGCAGAAGAGTGTTCATCAGAGCAGCCAGAGGACTTAGTGAAAAAGGATTTGAGATAAGAAGTCCATTTCTTGCTTGATGATGGTTTGATAATCTTCAAATTTTTGAGAGTCCATGTTTGCTTTTCTTGAAGGCCTGAAAAGTATTCAGATAGGTACTTGTTCGGGTCGAGTTCTCTGCTGACATGGCAGGACTCGGAGGGCGAGATGTTGCAAGATTCGAAAGGGGTATTGGATGAGGGGGTGAAGAGGGGGGTGGTAAAGGGCTCATTGTCTAGCTCGTATTGGGAATCGGATTTTTGGAGGATTTTGTGGACCATTTCGAGGCGGGGAGGGAGGTGGAGGGGGAGGAGTTTCCCCATGTAGAAAAGCTCGTCCGCTGGAGAAGTTGTGGTTTGATTTTCTCTATCGGATGAGCTTGAAAAACTTTGGAACTCGAATTCTTTATTGGTCGATTGGGAGAAGATGCTGCTATTGAAAGATGGATTATCAACTTCCATGTTGATATAATCTTCTTCTTGTGATGATGATGAAGAAGAGTAACAAGTGTGGATATTTTCTTCCATTTTTTCTCAATGATTTGTTAGTTTGTTTTTTGGGTTGGTTTGTTAGTTTGTCTTTAGTATATATAAAGGAAAAGGAGGGAAAAGAAAAGAAGCGAATTTGTGAGGAAAGGGAGGAATATGCTTCATTTAAAAAACAATTTTTTATTGCAAAACACTATTTTGCATCTTGTATTTTATTATAAAGTAAATACTACTTGTGGACTGTGGTGATGAAGTAGTGTAAATTAATCTATTAACCAAAAATATATTGTGAATATGGAATGAGAAATCATTTAATTAACAACATGAAAAGATCATTATAGTTAGTACTAATTTCCTTAAAAAATAAGATCAAATATCAAATTATAATAAGATTTAGATAGAACAAGAAGACTATTATCATATGGAGTTTGAATCTTTTGTCCTACTTTATTTAATTTCACATTTATTTTCCAATGCACATTGCATATAATGTATAACACTAGTACTGTCTAGTTAACATACATTAACTAATGATATAAACTGTAAATTTAACCTAAAAAGTAACTTGGCAACATGAAACCAGAATTTGAGGAAAGTGAAATTCAAAATCAAATCATTCCAAGCAGAAGAGTTTAAGAAAAATAAAGTCAATAAAATATAGTATTGGATATACCAAGTGTGACAATTATTAAAAAATTGAATAACGATTTGTTCAAATAAAGGCAAAAATGATTACTTTTATTGGAAACCACTGCTTTGGATGGTTTATTAGAAAAGAAATTAAAGGCAAGAAATCAATGCCTTTTTATCTTTTTCTTAATTGGTCTCCAAATTTGCACATCTTCACCTGGTTTTCTGCACCATCTTAATAAATTATACTCAATTACACTTCACTTTTATACCATTACATTTTAATTTACATTTCAAATTATGTTTTATATATCTTATATTTTCAAATCATCACCATAATATTTGTATTAAATCAACATACTCATATATGTAGAGGGTATTCAAATACATGATTATGCACATCATCTGCATCAACCCAAAATAAAAATAATAATTACATGTATTGTAAAATCTTACATATCATCATTTCAAGAATCACATTTTGTGAGATGATGTTATATCTGATTCATTACACTCTATTGTTAAGTTAAAACATATTATCTATATTTGAATCTTCTATACAAATCAAGATTAATTGTAAGATGAGAAAATGTTTCTTTTAAAAAATAGTATTATTTAAGATTTAGGGTTTCATAACCTATTTTAATAAACATAACTACCACATCATAAAACTATATAGTTTGCACCCTCAAAAAATATATTTTTCTTAGGTGGAAAGGGACACAAGAGACATGTTTTGAAAGGCCACATTAATAAAAGACATCTCTTAATCATTTTTTTAATAATAAACCACAAAACTAAAATATTGGACCCAAAAACAAATACTCGTGGCAGAAAAATAATATAATATAATCAAATAAAATAATTATTGAGAACCCAATTTCAAACTTTACCTACTTCATTTACTGGATTCCTGGCCTTGTTTCTTTACCTTTTCCTTCACAATTATCTTTCTGTCTTTTTCCATGTAATGATAGTTTTAATTAAATATTAAACTAAATGTTGAGTTCGTGTGCTATCTTTATCAAGATTGCTTTCTTAATATTAAGCTTTTTAAGCATTAACATAAAGAGTCATTCATTTTATAAAAAGAGAAAAAAAGTAGGATTCTTGTTAAACCATGTCATGCATAGATTTAATTCAACAGGACAACTCACAATCTATGATTCATAAAATATATATTGAATTTTAGAAATATATATAATTCTATTTTACGAAATAATATTGAATACATATTTATTTTTTTGGGAAGAAAATAGTATTTGACTTTTTATTATCAAATGGTAGACACACACTATCCGACATTTGGTGGTGGAGGTATATAACTGTGAAGCTCGAGACTTTTTGGTCATTTTAATTGCTTTTTCCTTCTTTAATTAATTCCTAATTATATTATAAGACTTATAATATTATCTTGTATTCTATATGCTAATCATAACTTCTGAAATTTTATCTGAAATTATTCATGTAAATTGTAAAGCTAACTTAGTTTAGTTTTATTCAGGTGAGTCCTGGATTCGCCTTTTGAGTGTTAATTATTCAAAACAATAATAATTAAAAAAAAAACACAAACAATCGCTCCTTTTTTTTTTTTTTTTTTTATTGTTAGAATTTGATAGTTGAAGTTTGCAAATTTTACAGTTTAATTACAAAGTTCTTTAATTTTAGTAATTCATATACAAATTAAAAGAATTACAATTTAATTACAATTTTTTTATAACATAAAAACTTTTCTACAACTGATGTACGGATCTAGGATCCGTACACCTGACCCTACCCGGCCTCCACGCACCCTCCACGCGCGTGCACGCGCCCCCACGCACCTGGGTGGGTGCGTTCAAATCCACCCAAAATTCGCTCATACCTTTATATTATGTTAAACATATTTTTATGTTGTGTTAGTCATACCTTTAAGGCCTTTTATATTATATTAAACATACCTTTATGCAACGTTAAACATACATTTATTATGTTATGTTAAACATACCTTTCTGTTATATTAGTCATATATACCTTTTAATTATGTTAGTTGTACATTTATGTATTATATAAAAATATGACTAATATTAATTAAAGATATACGTAATATTTATATAAAGGTATATATGTACAAATTAGAGTTTTTTTGTGCTGAAATTATAATTTTTTAGTCAAAATTAGGGTTTTTTTTTAAAAGCTAAACTATTACATAAATGTATACTTAACATAATATAAATATATGATTAACACAACATAAAAGTCAGGATAAAAAAAATATACGGATCCGGGTCGGATTCAACCCGACCCGACTCACGTTGTATGAATTAAAGATCCATACAATAGTTACATACAAGCCTTACTTTTTTATAAATATTGGACGATCAACTTGACAAGAAAGATATGTATTTGAATCAACATCTTTATTTCACTTTCGAAACAAGATATTGTCATCTCCATTTGATACCAGAATTTACTCTTTCAACTTCTGACTTTGAATTTGATTTATCTGCATTTGATACCACACCATAATTCTTGATTTTAAAGTGGATTGAATCTTTTATGTTGTAAGAGTTTTTTTTTTTTTTTTTTTTCATATTAATATTTGTTTCTTTTTTAAATGAAGATATTAAAATTCTAACATGGCAAACCAGTCATCCAATGTGGTTGTGGTTCCAACAACTAAGCATTAAAAAGATCATTGAAAATTTATTAGAAAATCCTTCGAACTGCAATCTTTTTATTTAGCATGTATGAAATATATAAATAGATAAATCATAATTTTCTAATCTCACGTAAATAGGTGCATAAATCAAAAGGTACGATTAAATTAAAAAATAATAATTCATGTACCTTGAATTCAATTCTAGCTAACTCAAAATTGTCAATGTATATCCTATAATATAATGTGATCGCTATTTCTTGGGATCAATACTTTAAAATCGGACCATATTGTGGAGCTTTAAGGCAATTCAATTCAATTTGTGGACCATATTTCTTGGTTAACCCAAAAACTCTAGAATCCCAATTCTATTTGGCAAAATATATGCAATTGAAATTGTCAATTCCCAAATGTGATCACCAATCAATAGTTTGCTATTATCTATATATTCTTATTTAGGGCATTATATTTAAACTATGCATTAGGTAATCAAACATACATATTTATTATTGTTAATTTTAAACCAAATAAAATAAGATCTTTTTTTGGACCACATGATATACTTAGTCCAGAAAAAAAAAGTGAATAGTATTTAACATATATTTCATATAATAAACTAATAAATATATAGTTAATTTCTAATATGGTGCAAAATATTGAACTGCCTATTGAAGGTGAGACAATTCTAAATTTCTAATTATTAGTCCAATTATGAAAAACAGTGATCTAGTTAATAATTGTACCATTCTCTTTTCTACAATAAGTAGTTTAATCATCAGTTAAATCAAGTGTTGTCATAGGAAAGTTATTAATTAATTAAACTATTTAATTTGATTTGTTTGCCTTGCCTTTATGGGCTTCTATATTAATTAATCTCGTGATGCTAAAGCCATTTTTTATTTTTATTTTATTTTATAATATTCATAAAGATAACAATCCAAACCCTTCAAATGCAATTCTTTTATTTTTACTAACTTGAATAATATATACATAAAGTTTTCGATTTGCAAACCACGTAATTAAAACCTTGTTAGTAGAGAAAAGAAAAATTCATGGAGTAATTGATTTCTTGAAAAGAAATAAATTATTAAGGTAGCTAGTTCTTGTTTTATTCAACTTATATATTATTTTCTATAAAATATTTATTATTTCAGAGTAAACTAACTATTTAAGTGATGTAACTATACTCACACCCTGGTTCAACTCGATCGTTATAACTATTTTTTTTTTTTTAAGATTAAATTTACTGAAAACCCATTAATCAATTCATAAAAAAATATGTAAACTTTAAGAGATAAAAAAGGACATAAAATCATTGAATTGACCTTTCATTCATATGAATATCTGCAACACTTTGAAAAGTAGTCAATAATTATGAAATGGAAATTAGTGTTGGAGAAAAACCAGAATGAATAATCCCCACAAAATGTGGATTATTGCAAGCTTTGTGGTTAGCTAAGAATTAAGTAGGGCCTTAAATAGCGACTTTAGTTCCATTATTGCCTGCGATTCCCACAGCAACTTATAGTGGAGAAACACGACTTTACATTGCTCACAATCACACACATATATTTATAATTTCAACTCCACCAATATTTGCTTCCCATTTACAAAATAGTTGTGCCCACATTCTAATAACTATGCCTTTATAAAGCCAAACATAAATAACAGAAATTCTTTTTCATCAAAATTAATATCTAAGTGAAGTAACTTGTGTCCCAACTGCTCTCTCTAAACAAAAATCCTTTTTTTTTTATTAACTCACTTTTTTTTTTCGGTTTTATTAACTTTTAGTCATTTTCAAATATTTTGGTCAATTATACTCTTAAAATATGATATAGTGATACACCTAAATTTAGATGGTATACAATCATGAAAATGAAACAACATGATTCTGTTGGGATAAGATGAGCTAATACGACTTAAATTCGAATGATACCAATTTTGTAGGTAAATGATGGTACGGGACAATGAAAATTTTTATAGGACAAAACAGAAGAATAAATATGTCCAAATTCAGCAGGAAAGATGAATGTTAAGACAGTTTATTTTAATTAAGTCCCTTATTGAAAAATTTCAAAATTTAGATTTTTAATTGAAAATAAATCTATAAATTGACTCTTGATATGAAATTTATCCATTAAGAAATTATACGTCTTCCAATTATTATCTTAAAAACTTCTTACTATCATTATTTCCATAAACAATTAAACATCCTACTAATAAAAACCATTTTACTAATATCTGGAGGATTTTAATATAATTTTTTTTATTCAGATTATTACATTTACTTATAGCGGACACATGATAAGTCCTTAAAATTTCTCACATTAGTTTTAATCTTTGCTCTTTTTATCATAAAAAATTTAGAAATGTTTTTAGAATATGAAAATAATTTGATAAATTAATACAACAGGAAAATAATTTTAGACCACAAACCAACAGTAAAATTTTATAGAAATATTTTAGAAAATGTTATAAAATTTTTTACAAACTATAAACCAATAATAAAATCTACATCTTAGTTAACAACAACAACAAGAAGCTTACAAGATTGAATCTAAATTTTTTAGATTAATAAATAAAACTAAACTAATTAAATAAATATAATATTAAATCTAAAAAATAGCTTACATTTTTAAAATTTATAGATTTGTTCTCAATTAAAGCCTAAATTTTGAAGTTTCTCAATAAGGGGCTCAATTTAACATTTTTTTTTCTCAATTTAAGGCTTGAATATTAGATTGAGTTCTCAATTCAAGACAATTCCATTATTTTCTTTTTTATTTTTAATTATATTTCAATATATATTCATATTTTGGATAAATTAAGACAAGTTATTGCACTTTAACAAGATACTTCATCGACTTGTTTTAATTGATATAAAAAAAAACGAACAAAAGAAAAATATTATTAATTTAATTTATAAAATATAATTTATGTTAAACTTATTAATATTAAAAACGGCTTTCTATACTTTTATTCATAAAATTAAGAAAATAAAGGGATATTAATTTTATGAATTGTATTATACATACACACATATATATAAATTATTACAAGTTGGATGAAAATCGTTCATAAATTACACTAACTTATTTTAATTTATCTAAAATATAAAAAAACATTGAAATATAAACAAATCTGTAGATATAAATAAAACGAAAAGAGAAAAAAAATATTGAACTTTGTCTTAAATTGAGAAAAAGTATTAAATTGAGCCCCTTATTGAAAAACTTTAAAATTTGGGTTTAAAATTAAGAACTAATCTATAAATTGGGCCTTGTTATGAAATTTATTCTTTATTTAATTGGATCAAGTATTTAAGTAATTATTAATACATATATATGTATATATATATATTTCAATATTTTTAACATATTGAAATTGTGGGAGAATACAAATTTTCCAGCATAATATAAAATTAGTTTTGTGTTTTCAATTTAGGTCGCTTCAAACTTGTTCCACATTTCCACATTAATTCCAGTCTTGAAAATGCTAAAAAGTAATATAATTTTATGTTACACACAAATACACTCAAAGATCATATTCAATTGTTTGAGATTAGGCTTTTAGTATATATGCAAAGACGTGCTAAATTTAAAAATCTACAACTTACTTTTTTTTTTTTTTTATGAAAGAAAAAATCTACAAGTTCCAATAATTGTGTCACGAAAATTTCAATTAAAAAAAACTCTGAAAATAAGATTTTACAAGTTTATGAGATGTTTCTATAAAAGTTAAGCACATCCTAAGTAACTTTCTAAATATCTGGCATATTATTTTAACAAAATCTCTCTAAATTTTATCTTACCTATTATAAATTAATCATTAGTAATCATGTAGAAGCTACATGAATTTCATTTATCACACTTCAACCAAGATCTAATATTTAATTAGCTTTAAGAAGTTATAGAATCTTTCGAATAACTCTATACCAAATTACCTTTTAACGTAAATTTCAATGGTAAGTAATTTTCATTAAACTATAAATATTATAATACTGAAAATATATATTAAAAGTATGAAAATTAAAAAACGTGCATATATTTTATGATAAAAATTAAAAGAATTTGGATTATTAATGGGAGATAACTATAGGACCAATCGACAAGGAAATGGGCTTTCGCACCATATATTATATATGGACCTGGGCCTTTTTGGAGGCCCGATTGTTTGGATAAAACAACCCAAAATAGGGTGGAAAACGATAGGTGAGGTTTTTATATTAGTTTAGAGAGGAAAAAAAAAAAGAAGGATAACATTTAAATAAAATTTATATAAATTATAATTTAACCACGTCTCGTCTTTTTTTTTTTTTTTAAATTATAATTATATAGCAAATTGCTTCTTCTTTTTTAAATAATTTATATACAATTTAAAATCCACATTCTTTTTGTCGTAGATGGATTTTTGATATCTATCATATTTGCATTGGATAAATTGCATAACAAGATCTAATTTATAAATTAGTTCTCAATTCTAAACCCTAATTTTAAAGGTTTTTAAATAAGGGGTCTCAATTTTACATTTTTTCTCAATATAAGACTTGAAAATTAGATTAAATTCTCAATTTAAGGTAAAATTTCATTTTCATTTATTTTATTTATATTTTAATATATATTTATATTTTAGATAAATTAAGACAAGTTCGTGCAATTTTAGAACTATCCTCATCCAACTTGTATTAATATACACACACATATATATATATATATATATATATATATATATATATATATATATATGCAATTAAAAAAATTAAAATTCATTTCTTCTCAAAAGGAAATTAAGATTCCTTTATTTTCTTCACTTTATGAATAAAAGTATAGAAAATTGATTTTAATATTAATCAGTTTAATATAAATTATATTTTAAGAATTGAATTAATTATATATATATATATTTTTTTCATATAAATTAAGATAAGTCGAATGAAGAGTGTTCTTAAAGCACACTAAGACTTAATTTATCCAAAATATGAATACATATTAAAATGTAAATAAATCTATATAAAAAATGAAATTTTGTTTTGAATTGAAAACTCAATATAAATTTCAAGCCTTAAATTGAGAAAAAATATTAAATTGAATCCCTTATTAAGAAATTTTAAAATTTGGATCCAAAATTGAGAACTGATCTATAAATCAGGTCTTATTATGAAATTTATCATATTTGCATTTGTTAAAATTAATTAAAGGCAACTTATTTTTGCTGGAAATAATAACAACTTCCAAATACTATTCAGATTGAATTCTAATTCATGAGCACGATGATACAGGTAAGATTAAATATGATCTAAAAAGTGGAGTGATCTTCACAATTTTATCATTAATAACCCTACTTATTACTATAATCAAGGAGACCCATTATTCAGAACACTAGTTTTTTTTTTTTCTTGCTTTTTATATCTGAATTCTAGAAATTAAAACAAGATTTTCTCAACCAATTCTTTCCATAAAAGTTAAACTAGTAGAAAGTGTACGTTGGTCATGATTTCCTAACCACTAATCAAATTAAACTATACTTTTTATTTTTATTTTTAACGTAGGACCATCTCAAATAAGAAATAATTTTTTAATAAGTTAAAAATACGATATATTTTTGTCTTTGTTTTCATTGCAGCCATCTTCTTGTTCAAACTCTTGAATTTGGGGATTTTTCTCTAAAAAAGAACACAAACTAATCAAGTGAATCATATACTAACTCAAAATACATTTTATTTTTGATTTTTCTAACCCCACGACTTTTATTGAGACATCATCTTTTGTTACTTACGTATTTATAGTTAGCTGCATGCCAAATTAATTTTAGAATAATATGACTTGAAAACAAAAGAACATGCTTTAATTGACTTAAAACAAGTTTGATTGAGATTTATATCAAAAAGATTTTGATTAATATCTAAAAAGATAGTGACAACATTAACAATTTGATTACTCTAAAGGACTAAATTTCTTTAAAAAATGGATAGTCTTTTTTTTTTTTTAAAGAGGGTTTTATTTATTTCTTTTGTTCCATTAAAAAAATAAAATCGACAGGGGTTTGAAAACATCACTATAATTTAAAATCCTTTGCTTAATATTTGGGAAATAGCATGATTCCTACTTTTTTGACCTAACCCTATATACAACCGTCCCTATTCCCAACTCTAATAAATGTGCGTTTGATAATAAAATTTGAGATATAAATATTTGATAAGTGTGGATTTTAAATACATTCAAATTATAATCAGATTAAAATTCATTTGATTTCATCAAAACTAACTAAATATATGGGTAATGGATTATCGATTCATATCAATTCTAAGAATCATGAATGAATGTACCATTGTCAATATAAAATGAGTTGATTATCAAAATTCTTTTACTTAAATTGTCATTTTAATCAAACTTCCACTCTCAATTAAAATAACATTTTTTATAATATTTTTTTTGACCTTGATCAATTAAAAAAAAAAAAAAACAAGCTGCATATATAATTTTCAAAAAAAGAAAAAAATTATTGATGTTCTTGAAATTGAATTCTGTAAAACTATCGTAATTGATAGCTAATGTATCAACTCCAGACAACCAAACATGTTAGTAAAAAAAAAGAATATTCAAAATTGATCGGCATAAAACAATACACTATGAATACAAAATTATATTATTTTGATAAATAGTGAAAATTGAATTACTCAAGTAATGATTGTGATTTTCTCGGATAAAAGCCACCTCCAATATTCTTTCAATCGAAAGAACCCAAATGACATTAGCCCATGAAGGAAGACTCATAATAAAAAAGAAAGAAGAAATTATAATATGCATGTGTTTGGAATAATGAAGTGTACACAATGTTGACTAAACGCTTGATGGAAAAAACACTTTTGAAAGCTACCAAAATGTATAAAAATATAGGATAGGAAAAAAAAAAAGACATTAAATGTAAGAGGTTAGAAAGAGTGTTATATCCAATAAAAAGCATTGAATAGAAAAAGGACTTTTCCGGCAAAGAATGCTGCGGAATTAATGTTTGTAATTCCGAACATGGTTACCGTCCAAACCTAATGTTTCTAATTTCCATCACCCAATCACACGCCTCCACGTGTCCTTGCCTAAAAAATAGTATGAGCAAACGTGTTGCTAGAAGATTAGGCGGCGTAGGTAATCCCTCTCACCCCTTTTCTTCCTACTAAATTCTATCCTTTCTCACTCCACAATTCCTAATTTATAATACATATCCAATTTATGGACAATACATATTTCTATTTTAATTATTATATTATCATCACTTGCATATATATATATATATATATATATATGTCTGCATGTTAAATATGATACAATACAAAATAAAATATTAAATGTAATTTTATATTTGAACTCAATTTAGTTCATTTGGATTTTGGATGAATTCAGTTCAATCTATATTAGGATAATGATTTGTAAAAAACTTCAATTCTACCCAATTTTTCCTACTTATTTTACAATACCCGATGAAAACATTTATTTCTTCCATTTTTTCTATAAATCCCAACAAACAATATATATTTTTCTATAATTTCTAATATGAAATCCCACCCCACAAGATCTATTTAAAAATCCATAATATTCACAAAATCCTCCTAAATTTCAAATTCAAATTTGCATGAGCCACCTTAAGTTCAGAATAAATACGGTCGTAATTTGTGTTACATTTATATATTATTATCAAAATTATATAGTTTTAATATAATTTTAATTAATAATTTAAATTCATGGTCAAAATTAGGTAATTTTGAAAATGGAAAACAAGATGGTTGGAACAATGATGTCTAGTATTGACTGCTCTTTCTCTCACGTAAATTATTTAATAATATTTTTTTTTCATGGTACTTCTATTTTATTAGTACATCTAAAATGTATGAGAGTTATTTTGTAAGACAATATTAAGAATCATAATTTTATATGAGATACTTAAAGTTAGTCTACACGAATCGATATGATTAGTTCATCATAAAACACGATTAATGGATTAATTAACATATTAATTTTTGACTTTAAAATTGACATTTTTCAATCTGAAAAAGTACAATTAGTTTTTACTATAAAACTATAGTTTTTTCTTACTTTTTAAAAATATATAGTTTAATGTATCACATTCTATTTACACTAAAAAGCTCATTGGTACATAAAAAAATGTGATCCTTGATTCCTTGTTGAATAAAATGTGGTTAAAACTTTTTAAAGTATCACATTCTATCTACATTACAAAAACTCATTGATAGGTAAAAAAATTGTGATCCTTGTTGAATAAAATGTATTACTCGTGATATAAAAGTTGATTTTTTTTAAAGCATAAATTTTTCTAGAGAAATAATAATTACGCCTCCTAAATAAAATGATAAATTTCAAGTTAAAAGTAATATTTTTTTGAAGTAGAAATAAAATGTATATGTTGACGTCAGAATCTGTATTTGATCGATTCCTAGTCTAACACTCAAATTGATATAAAACGAATGAAATTGAATGGAGAGAAGAGGTATGAAATGTGTGTATGAAACAAACACTGTGCCCGGAGCCTACTCGGGCAAGTTTAATTCGACTGATCCTGGACGGCAGAGTGACCGAGCAGGACCTTATCTTATTAATTTAGAGAAATAAGCTCTCTAGTACTGTTTACAGAATAAGGATTCAGATCCATTACAAGTTAAAATTAGAGCTATTTATAGACAGAGAAAGACAGGTAGTGGAGATCGTAGGGGAGTGTGGAAGTTACATCCACTTCTTCCCTATTTTTCGCCTATTTGCCCGGTATTATGCAGCGGTTTTATCATCCACGATCCCCTGACGGTTGGCTTGATGCTTGCTCGGTTATATCACCTCAGGATGGCCCTCCTAGCTCGGCTACTGATTCACCTTGGTTATCTTTGGAAAGAGCGCCATGGGCGTCGCCCGAGGGG
Organism: Scutellaria barbata; assembly: GCA_028654395.1. NCBI lineage: Eukaryota > Viridiplantae > Streptophyta > Magnoliopsida > Lamiales > Lamiaceae > Scutellaria > Scutellaria barbata. The sequence goes on along the minus strand of CM053649.1, from coordinate 4,552,382 downwards.
AGCACCTGGCCGAGGTGTCTGGCCGATTTCCGAGGTCCAAAGAACAACTGTCCTCATTTATATACATAATTTGTGCAGCTCGGGTGCCATAATCACGTAGCTCGGACTCCATGGTCCAACAGTATATAATATTGTAAAGTGAAAAACTGCCACTTTTTAAGTAAAAATGTACAGTCCCGCTCCCCTACCCACCGTGGGCACGTTAAAATATGCCCACGGCTGATGTGTCAAAAATCCAAAATATCTATTAATTTTACTTTCCATATAACGAGGGGATGAGATCAATACATGTCATCGGTGGGCATATTAAGAGTTGCCCACCGTGGACATTTGAGCAATATTTTAAAAATGTAATACTTTGAATCAATTTAGCGAAAAATATTTGTAGAGAGTTAATGCAGCATAAAAAAAGTCATCAACCATTTTTTAGCTTCGAATGAAAAACCCATAATGTAATAATTACAACTTTAATAAATGCAATACAACATTTTTTTTCCAATGTTTGCATTGACTATATTTTTCATTCACACACATATAATTAGGGAAGGGAAATAAATAAATAAATAAAATCTCTTTATCAATTATAGAACAAATCGAATTTTTTCTAACAATTTTGGTACACTTGTCGACTAAATGCTGATTACTGAGGAACTCTAATATGACACTATTTTAAGCTAATATATAGGACTTGTAGTGTAGCCAAGGATAAATAATTCAATTTTGATGCAAATATCGGTAGCTTAATTTTACAAAAATATTGTAGAAATATTGATATTGGTGGAAATATAGGTATATCATACTTATCGATATTTTTTCGATATTCCATCGATATTTCACTAATTTTCCTATAATTTGTATTATAAAACCACTGATATTGTAATATTTACCAATATATATATATATATATATATATATCTATATTTTATCGGATATTGTTATCTTTATCAGTATATATCGATATTTCATCGATATTACCTATATTTCCTAATATTTCATCTATATTTTTTACCATAAAATCACCGATATTGTAATCTTTACCAATATATATCGATATTTATGGTATTTTCCCAATATTTTATCTATTTTCCCATCATTTATACCATGTTGCCACTAATATTGAAATCATACCCATATTCTGATTAAAAAAAAATTCATTTTTCTATCGATTACGTAAAAAAATAAAAATATCAAAGATATATCGCTGTAGACAGTTATTATATCGGTTACATAAAAAATGAAAATATTAAAAATATTTTTGAATATATTCTTCCTTGAGTGTAGCTCGATCACTTGGAAGTTGGAATTCAAGTCTCAAATAAATATAAAAAGTATTTAAATAGTTGAATATATCATCAAATATAACTTGAAAAACAAGTTTAAATCAATATAATATATTAATAACAACAATCAAAATTAATAATAAGTAAAAAAATTGCATGAAAATTTGAATATTAATTAAATTTTTGTGAATATCAAATTAACCAAAATAAATATATAAAATATTTAAACTTCATTTGGAAAGAGTTATTTGAAATATATGAATTTCAGATATATCCAAATATGATTGAGTTTAAATTAATTTAAATTGAAAGTGATAAATTCCAAATTTGTATTCATCCAAACATTATGATAGATTTAAGATTAGAAATTTCAAAATCTTTCTCAAATCTCTCGTGGAACTTAAATAACATTCAAAATTACTATCTAAATCAATACAAATATATAGTAAAAAGTAAATTAATTATTAAAATAAAAACTTCTATGTAAAGTTTTAAACCTGTATATCATCAAAAAAATCGAAAGGAGACAAAAAGAAAGTTTGAGAAAATTATATAAAATCTAAGCAAAATCTAAAAAACATGAGATATGATTTAAAAAATCTAAAAATCAGAAGGGTGTTGCACCAATTAAGGGGCTAAGTAAATATATATATATATATATAATCATCACTAGTTTCCTATAGTGATTAGTGAAGAACAATCCTAACTCTGTGAAGGCTTTACCCATTCTGGCTTCTCCATAACACACACTCTCTCTCTCTCTATAAATATCATAACCCCATTTCTCTTTCTCTTCTTCACCTACTTCTACCCAGCTGCATTTCCTTCCTCCATTAATCAAGAATTCAACATAGAGAGAGAAAGAGAGAGAGGTTATACTCCACGCTACTCTATGTATGTTATCCATTGATCATCATTCCACCATGTCTAGAAAGGTTGCAGATAACACATCTTCTGTCGAGGACAGCAGCCTCCCCTTCTACGACAGAAGAGAAGCCGCCGTCCATATGCCACGCGCCGCCCCCTCCCCCACGCTCGGCCAGCTTCTCATGTGTGTGGGCGACGCGCGAAAGGAAGCCACCGGCGACCAGACTCCGGTGCACCAGGTTCTCAACATGACCGGTGACGTCATCAGTGGGACCATCCCCTTCGTCCTCACCTTCTCCCACCTCACCTACAGCGTCAAGGTCCGCCGTCGACGCGCCGCCGTCGACACCAAGACCATCCTAGACGACATCTCCGGCGAGGCGCGTGACGGCGAGCTCATGGCCGTCATGGGCGCCTCCGGCTCCGGGAAATCAACCCTGATCGACGCGCTGGCCAATCGCATGGCTAAGGGCAGCCTGAAAGGCTCCATCACACTCAACGGCGAGCAATTGCAGTCAAAACTGTTGAAGGTCATATCGGCGTATGTAATGCAGGACGATCTGTTATTCCCCATGTTAACAGTCGAAGAAACCCTCATGTTCGCCGCGGAGTTCCGGCTGCCGAGAACCCTCTCCGCCTCGAAGAAGAAGCTCAGGGTTCAAGCCCTAATCGACCAGCTCGGGCTACGCGCCGCCGCGAAGACGGTGATCGGAGACGAGGGCCACCGCGGCGTATCCGGGGGGGAGCGGCGGCGCGTATCGATCGGAACCGACATTATCCACGATCCGATTCTGCTGTTCCTGGACGAGCCGACGTCGGGGCTCGACTCCACGAGCGCTTTCATGGTGGTGAAGGTGTTGCAGAGAATCGCGCAGAGTGGAAGCGTCGTTATAATGTCGATACATCAGCCTAGCTCTCGGATTATGGGACTGTTGGATCGCATGATCTTCCTTTCTCGCGGCAAGATCATCTACAATGGCGCCCCTTCCAATCTGCCACAGTTCTTCCACGACTTCGGCCAGCCGATACCGGAAAACGAGAATCGTACCGAGTTCGCCCTCGATTTTATCAGAGAGCTCGAAGGGTCAGCCGGCGGGACAAAAAGCCTCGTCGAATTCAACAAATCATGGCAGACATTGAAGAGAGGAAATCAAACGAATCCGATTTCAGAAAACACCTCGAATCTGTCCTTGAAAGAAGCCATAAGCGCAAGCATTTCCAGAGGGAAGCTAGTCTCCGGCGCCACCGCCACCGGCGGCGCCTCCGCCAGCCCTACCTCAATGGTCCCCACTTTCGCGAACCCTATCTGGACCGAATTAGCAGTTCTATCGAAACGATCGTTCACGAACGCGAGAAGAATGCCAGAGCTCTTTGGCATCCGCCTCGCCGCCGTGATGGTGACCGGATTCATCCTTGCCACCGTCTTCTGGCGGCTGGATAACTCCCCGAAAGGCATCCAGGAGCGCCTCGGCTTCTTCGCCTTCGCCATGTCCACCACCTTCTACACCTGCGCAGACGCCCTTCCGGTGTTCCTCCAGGAGAGGTACATTTACATGAGAGAAACCGCCTACAATGCCTACAGAAGATCCTCCTACGTTCTGTCCCATTCCTTAGTCGCCATTCCGTCTCTGGTTTTCCTGTCAATATCGTTCGCCGCCTTGACGTTCTGGGCGGTGGGGATGGACGGCAGCTTTCTCTTCTATTTCCTGATCATCCTGGCGTCGTTCTGGGCGGGGAGCTCGTTCGTGACGTTCCTCTCCGGCGTGGTGCCGCATGTAATGATCGGATACGTGATCGTGGTGGCGGTTCTGGCCTACTTCCTCCTCTTCAGCGGCTTCTTCATCAACCGCGACCGGATTCCGCAGTACTGGATCTGGTTCCACTACATCTCGCTGGTGAAGTACCCTTACGAGGCGGTGCTGCAGAACGAGTTCCACGACGCCACCAAGTGCTTCGTCAGGGGGACGCAGATGTTCGACGGTACGCCGCTGGCGGCGTTGCCGGAGGCGCTGAAGCTAAAGCTTCTGGAAAGCTTCGGGAAGACGCTGGGGAGGACGATCACGAGCAGCACGTGCGTGACGACGGGAGTGGATATACTGAGGCAGCAGGGTGTGAATGATCTGAGCAAGTGGAACTGCCTGTGGGTGACGGTGGCGTGGGGATTCTTCTTCAGAACTCTGTTTTATCTGACATTGTTGATCGGAAGCAAGAACAAGAGAAGATGAAGAAGACGATGATGATTGATGAAAACCAAAACACACTGGGTTTTTGGCGGGAAAACTGCAAATTAAAAACCCTTTGTTTTTCTGTTTTTTTTTTTTTAATTTATTGTGAAGGTGGGATATACTTTTAAAAAGGAATTAAAAAAGGTTATTTTATTTTGTGTTTCAATTTTTTTAGTTTTTATTTTTTTCATTTATCGTGAAGGTGAGATATACTTTTCAAAAGGAATTAAAAAAGTTTATTTTACATTGTGTTTCAATAGTTTAGTTTTTTTTTTTTTAAATTTGTCAGATATAATTTATATATAAGTATCATGATATAGATATGTGTTATGGGTATGGATGAATTATATAAATAATGTTGATTTAATATTCAAAGGTATGTATATACTTGTCAGACAGTAAATGTTCGTCTTTAAAGATATTAAATTCGAAATAAAGTACGACGTGATAAATTTTCTACTGGCTCAAATGCTAAAATATTTAATTTTTATTAGTATTATTATTATTATTATTATTATTGTTACAAGTTATATGTGACCGACACTTAAAATAGTATGCAATAAAAAATCTCATCTGCCAAATTTAATGTGTGGTTCTTTACTATTTCATAAAAAAAAAAAAAAAAAAAAAACTTATAGGAAATATTTTTACCAAGTATAAATTTGTGGGGGTTAAAATTATTTATTTACAAACTAAACCAATTTTTGCCAATCATTCAGTCCATATATGGATTATGGATTAATTACATATTTTACATCATAAAATGGTTTCACAATTATGTACCAATATATATCCATTTCATAATATTTTTTTAGAAACTATCAATTTTCATAAGTTATTATTTATTTTCTGTGTTAATGGTTAGATATATCTAATAAATATATGTTCTATAAATGATGAGTCTGTCCCAACTCTAATAATGAACAGTAGTAACTACAAACAGAATATATATATTTAATTTCCAAGCCTCAACATTAACAATTTAATTACGACCAGCTTTGTATTTTCAGACTATTATTTTCTTTCCTTTTATAATTAATATTTCCATAATTTTGTTTTAAATGTGTACAGATACTTTCCAATATATATATATATATATATATATATATATATATTTGGTTTAAGATGCTAAAACCTGGTCTCTATTATTGATCATGTATGTCATATTGAGTAAATTGGCAATATATATGGTGTTTGATGTTCTTTTATGTACCATAAAAGATCATAAATTGTAATTATAATTTGTAAGTTACATATAATAATAGTAAAAATAATCATGAGATCGATGTAGCATTATTTTACCCAAAAATAAAATAAAATTAACATTAACAGTGAGATCCCTTTTCTATCTTGCCAAATTATATTTGTCCAAATTAACTTCACCCAGCTAAAAATAATGATGAAATATTCTTGAGTTGATCAATCACATTATGATACAAAATAATTAATTATATAAATAGTGATGTAAATATTTCCTAACTCCAAAGGCAAAACGTGTAAATTTCTTTCATTCTGTTAAGGTGATGTCATAAATTAACAAGATAGTTCAAAACTCCCAAAAACTAGAGTGGTTTTTCAAAGGAAACTTAGAAATTGTCAATATATACAAAAAATAGCATGTTGCTTGAATTAATTTTTATATATATATATATATATATATGTATTTTTTTTTTTTTTTTTAGAATCTTTACCTTGTAAATCATTTTGGACATGGATGTGTGTTTCGATTTTGAGGTTGTTTTATATTTGTTAAATGTGTATATGAAACGAGTTTGAAAATGAGTTAGTTAATATGTAGGGTAATTGGGTTGATCAGTAGTTTCTTGTCATGAGTTTTAGATATGAATAAAAGTAATTAAATATTGTGACAGATTAATTCATTATTCTTAATACACACATATCGTTTATGTACAAATTAATGATATTATTTATACAAACACTGAAATAAACGATCTCGATTGAACTTTATCAAATGAAATGTTGTAGTATAACAATAGTATATATGATAGTAACTAAATAAAATGAAGAGGAAAATTTGTAGGGCATGGGTTCTACTAAAATATATTAATTTAGAAAAAGAAGGGTAGTATATTAATCAAGTAATTAATTTAGATTAAAGTGACATGAATGGTTGAACACACGAAATCTGGTTTTCTTTACAGTATTTAAGTTTTGATTTAATTTTATGTCACATCAGTGGTTGAACACCACATGCATGAATGATTTATTTATTGTAATTAATTTTCATGCACATATATTGTCATCTTAAATATAATATTGAATCATTTCTATCTCATTATTAACTTAAAACAGCTGGTCATTCATCATTACATTCAAATTAATATAATTCTATGGGCAAATATAATTTGATATATATATATATATATATATATCAAATTATTAAATGGAAAATTGAAAAGTCGCGAGATGATTTTGTTGTGCTAATTAATAAATAATTAAATAACCAAAAAAGTTTTCGTGTTCAACATAATTTGTTCGGCTGCTTATCAAACTCAACATTACTTTATGTTTGTCTTTCTCATCTAACTCGACCAATAAAACCTTTCTTGCAAGAAACCAACTTTAATTTTCAAGTAATTTATTTCCCTTTTTAAGGAATAATAAGCATTTACATATAATCTTATTTGTTTATTTTGATGTGAATATACAACGAATACATACAATGATGTGGATCGTATTTAAAGCATTCGAACTGTGGAAGGAGTTTTGATTTATTATTGATCCTTATCGTTAAGTTTTACTAAATGATTAGCCCTGTTCGCCTATCCATCATGAACACATATTAACGTGCTCACGACTGATGTGTCAAAAATCCATAATATCTATTAATTTCACTTTCCATATAACGAGATGATGAGATCATTACACGTAATCGGTGAACATATTAAAAGTTGAGCATTATTAACTAAATGATATCACTTCTATTCTACTAGAATTGGTTCAATTGTCAACTCTTCTAAATCCAAAATATTAATTAGTCTCTTGATTAAGATATTGCACTAAATTATGAAAAAAATGTGGTATGGTCAATGAATCCTAACAAATGTGCAAACAAGATATTTAAGGTAATGAAGACCCCATGAAGAAGTGTTGGTGAATAAATTGGTCACATAGTCCCATATATAAATAATGGATTTTGGTTTTAGAAAATTGAAAAAGAAGATCATTAATGTGAGAAAACAAAAAGGTCAAAGTAGTTGATATAGTAATTAATTGCAACTTTTACCAGTCTCATTAATATTTGTAACTATATTTTCACAGACACAGTCTTTTTCAAATTTCACTGTCATGTAATAAAATTTTAATTATCCGGTTTAATGGTTTAGAATTTATTTAGTCCCTCTATCTTTTTACTTCATTTTATTACTTTTTTTCTTATCTTATCAAGATCTTGTTTCCATTTGAATTATTAAAAAAAATTCATATTTTTAGGAATCCTCTCCTAGAAGAAAAAATATATTTATTATTACTACAATATAAATAATTTTATGTTTCGTTCATTTTTTCGTAATATCTGTTTTAATTCCCTCTCATGTAATTTAATTTAATTAAAATTTGTTAGTGTTTTCAAATTCAATTTGACCTCTAATTTAAAAATCTAACCACTAAAAAAATAATTAGTTTCCACAACCTTCACATATCACCTGCATGGAGCCCAAGTTTCTAAGAGGTATCATATAAGGGTCTCATTCATAGAGTGGCAATATTATTTAAATCTAAATTTTCAGAAGATACATCATACATAAATTAATTCACCAAGTGCATTTAATATTTTCCAGTAGAGAATATGTGTATTGGATATGGAGTATTCAAATAGTATATATATAGATCAATCATTGTAAAATTCAATCGTAATTTCTTTTTATAATATGTAGTGAACCAAAATTATATTTTTCAAAGTCACAAAACTTAATTAAAACTATACCCAATTTTCAATTACCACAATCAGTGAGAGATAATAAGTATAGGAGTGTTTCATCCACAAGGTATTTCAGAGCCAACTCACTAACTATAAAAATTGCATGGTCATAAAATTAAATTTATATGAAATTGTCTCATAAATATAGTTTCGTAAGATATAGCTCCATTATCTATAAATAAATTAATTTTCTCAAATTAATCTATATTTTATAAAATATGGGATGTGGATTCATGACTTGTCTCATAAAATTAGAACAATAGGATGATCTTTTTTTCTTTTCGAGATATACATCTAAAAGATTTTTGGATTAATTTGCAAGATAAATTAAATCGATTCCATTTCAACTAATATAATTATATAATATAGTGATAGAGTAAAAATGTGTGTAGAATCATAAATAAAAATTGAGATTCAAACATCGGATCGATTTAGCTAGTTATTACATCAAAAACTCTATTTCCATTCACTAATATATACACATGTAAAAACACAAATGGAACCAATAATGCTTACACATGCAAATTGACACAATGGTCTTTCAAAAATACCCCCTATTTATGTCTTTGAAAATATTTATTGCAAATGAAATATTATATTGATTAATCTTGTTCTAAGATGTCCGGAATGGACAGATAAAATAAGTAGAAGTAATTAGTAAGTCTCGGTAAAACATTTTTCAATTTACAAACTATTAAAAAAAACATGTATATTTAATTTTAAAAAATATAATAGACCATGAAAATGAATGTTATTGCATGTACGTAACACAAGAATTTGGTTTGGAGGGTTAACTATAGATAGTGATGGATAGCTATAGAAACCAAACTTATGATGAATCTTAAAAAAAACATGTTTATTTAAATTGTTCTTTCTTTTTGGGAGACGACAATTATATAATTATTCTTCAATTAACATGCCTTTCTTATGTGTCATTACACAAACTATATCATGGACCCAAAATTTATTGGAAATTCATCTTACGTTGTATTGTCTTTTTATAATATAGTTTTAAATAGTGACATTTGCATTTTTCTTGTTCAATAAAAAGTTGTTTGGAGTCTTTATCTCCATGCATTACATGAGTCATATAGCTTTCGATATTTTTCATCAAACTATATATATATATCTATGATTACTATGTATACCATCATAGGTTATCTATGCTTGATAGAAAGAATATACTCTTCTTATGTCATTATACAAACTATTTCATGGACCCAAATTTCTTGGAAATTCATCGTAGGTTGTATTGCCTTTTAATAATATAGATTTAAATAGTTATAAAAAAAATAAAAAGTCACCAAATTACAATTCTTTTGAGTTTTTATTTGTAAAACATGAAAACTTTCCCGAAATTTGGTACAACCCTAAATTTATTCATTAATTTCATCTTTCAAAGTTTGTCAAAAACAAATAAAAAGTGAAGTACAAGAACATTGTAAAATTTTCAATACAAGATTAAATTAAAACATTAATATATATATATATATATATATATATATATATATATATATATATATATATATATATTCAACAAAATCATTTGAAATACACATGCATTATCGAGAAATAGCAAATCATGCATTCAAATGAAGACTATTAGACGACTAAATTTTGGTCCTCAGCTAAGTTAGCTTGAACTCTCCATCTAAAATAATAAATCTTTATGCCAAAAGAAAAAAAAAACACAAAGAAACAAAATTATACTCCATCTAAATACAATTCAGGATACAACAACATGATTTTGCTTTTTTTTATGACAGTACAAGTATGGCAAAAATGCATTTTAATGCAATGAATAATGATTGCTTTGATACAAAAAGAACAATGTCAACTTCAGCATCTTTAATTCCTCTGTATAGATGGATTCACAGAAACTCTTGAATTGAATCATACATTGCAGAATCCCTTTCCATTTTATTCGTCCAATTTCCAGGTCATCACTTGATGCTGTCTTTCAGTGATTCGATCACACAATGTTCGAAGCAGTTGTTCCACATCTCAACAAACTTATCGATCACTAGCTTTCCAGCAAAAGGCACTAAGAATCTCATCATTGGCTGGTGGCTTTATGATAAACTTCGAGTCAAAAAATCATTTACTGCGAGAGTTGCATCTCCATGCGAGACAGCATCCTCAGGCTCCGGCATATAGAGAGTCGATACAGAAGCCTACATGAACATAGCAGAAAGAACTTTTTGATACAAATTTAAAAACATGCATATTTTGCCCCTATACTTGTATTCTAAATTTAGCCCCTGTACTTTGATTCTATTGATTATTCACCTCAGTGAGTAGTCAAAAGAACGAGAGCACAGAGGGAAAAAATATGCATTTTTCCTACAAATCTTTTGGTGCTTTGGATGCACATGACAAAACCAAGCTGACGAAAAATTGTAAGAGAATATGATTCAATGGAGAGAACTCAACAAAACTCTAGGAAGCCCAACAATCAGTAGATGAGGTGGTTGTTGAAGGACCAAAAAGTCCCAAACTGTTAACCTGACTCGATAGGATTTCTTTTTTTTTTTTTTTTTTTAAATCTAGCAGAGTAGCAATATACCTAATTATTTTTTCATATTCAAGAATGCCTAGTTAGAAAATTGGTATTTAAAAAATGGAGTAAATCCACTTATAGACCAAACAATTCATTTATATTTTGTGCACCAAATTGTGCCACTGATTTCCACTAGGGAGTGGAAGGGAAGGAAAGACTAGAAAACTTGCGTGATCCAGGTTCGAACTCTAATCATCACAATCTGCACATTTATAATTACCACTGATTTCGACATTTAAACTTGAGGGAAAAATTACCTTGGCGTCAAGTAACGTCTCCCCAAAGCTATCTGAAATAAGACAGGCACCATGAGCTTTTAACCATTCCATGCACTCCTCCACTCCATCCACTTCCTTCTCATCACTTGCTTCATTTGAAGGTAATGTACTTGGGAAGCCTAAAATTTGGGAAAGATACAACACAGGGACAGTAGGACGGTATGAACGAGAAATGCATTTGACAGCAGCATATCGCATTTTTTCAACATAAAGATCTGCAATAAGAAATGTTTCATTGCGTTTTTTCAAGTTAATGATGGATGCATACAAAACCGTTCCTTCACATTGCTCATTTTTTGATTTTGAGTGTATGACGTACCCATAAGGAAGGTGTTAAGATTAGGTGCCATCTTATAGAGTCTGAAAAACAGCACATAATTTCCAGATGTCACAGCCCTACGAACTGACAGAGCATGTTTTACCGCTTCGTCATATTTAGCATTCACTGATAATCTGCAGCAAGAGAGAGAGAGAGAGAGAAGATGATGCATCAATAATAAAGATCAATGAGTAAATGCATGGATTGGAAAAAAAAACAAACATTCCAAGCAAGGCCAAACCCAGATACGTCACAAACCTGGACATTGCGGACACAAGATCCCTGTTATTGTTTGAGTGCAATATCACACACAGTAAATTGTATGCAGCAAATTCCATATCACATCCCTGAATCCCTTCTGCATACAGTGTTTTTAATTGCGACTGGCACTGCACATGCAAAAAAGGTAGAAGGCTTGATAAAAATGGCTTGCACCAGTAATCAAGTTCATTCATTATAGAGAATTTATGACACACATAGAGGTCCAGATTTTTATCAGTTCAATTGTTACCCACGCTTTAACTGAAGTTGGTAGGAATAAATAACTAGCAGAGTTCCACCAGAAAATGTTGAACACAATTAACAGAAGCTCTACAACAATACTGACTTGTTAATGCAACACATCACTGAAAGAGGCACACAAACATATATGAAACTAACAGACAAAAGGAAGAGGTTCAACAGAGAAGTAAGCTATACTATAAGATGATGCATGATTGAGTGCTGAGCACTCAAAATAAAGTATCATCAGAACCAAAAAGCAACATATAAAGTTCATAAAACCCACATGCCACATTGGTCGCGTTTTCTCCCACAGTACCCACTATCATGATTTATAACCTGTTTGGTTCATTCTCAGTAAACTGAAGCAACAATCAGAACTATGTGGAGCTTCAACTTGACTCTCTATTCGTTTGTTCTTACGGCAGAAAGGAAATGGCTATGTAATTGGCAACAATTGGACAGAAGACAATAAAATATTTTTTGTCCTTCAACATAGTGAGAAGTTTGGTTCGTTACCTTAAAAAAATAAGTTTGGTTCCATGAGGCCATCAGCTGGTTTTGAGGGAGCAGACATGTCCTGATCTTTACAACCAATGGCCCCAAAGGATAGCAATGGGCTATTACAATAAGTACATCATTTCATAACTTTGTACCTATGAAAACCCTAAAGCAGGTTGGGTGTATATATATTCCATATTCCAACAGTAACAACATTACCAACTTGGAAATATTTCACTAAGTTTTGGTGTAAAAGTATGATTCAAATTAGTTACGAATCTATGTTGACTAAATGTTAGAAAATAAAAAAACATGTTTTTTTACTAAAATGGTCGCCAAATAATCTGTTTTCAAGAAACGTGATCCAAGATACTTTTCCACCTTTTATGTTTCATTAGCAGAGTTGAAAAGTTGATAAATGCTTGCAGAATGAGCATCATGCACTAAGTGAAAGACTCACTTTAGCGGGTACTATCAAAATAAAGAAGAGAGCAAACAAGTTGAAAAAAATGAAAAATGAAAAGGGGAAGTTAAGTTCAGTCTTTCTCCTCTCTCATTGTGCTGCTAAAGATATCCTCTCTTCTCAGAAACTCGCAGTGGGAGAAGATACCAAAACTCAGCTTGCGGACCTCATAAGAAGCCAAACTGCCTAGAATACTCAGATTAATTCTTCAAGTGTTGCTCACAACCTAAGAAGAAGGTTTGCTTTCTTCACTTCACTCATCTGATTAAACCTACTGGCAATCTGATTTTTAGTTTGCTTTTAATCTAGACGACATAATAGTAACATAATTTCTTCATCAACCCTATCAATTATTAGTATTTGAATTTCATGCAATGCTGTAATAGGAAAACCTGATATAAATATCATGCTCTGCCCTGCCTTCCACTATGACAATGGCAAGAGCTAGTTTCAAACAAATTTCAACTACAAGAATGCAGTTCTACTCCAGCTTATTCTCTCATCAATGAACACAAAATACATGGCTAACACTAGATGAGAAATTCAGAATAACATCCCAGGAAGCACGAAACCAATTACAGGATATAGAAATACCCTCGATGTGATGGCATTTAGTTAAAACTTCAAAAGAGCCAAAACATAGATACTCAGTTTTCTGCAGCCTTTTGTCAGGAGATATGAGAATACAGAAAACTTTGATCATTCTAATATCAACAAACATGTAGGCTAATCAAGAATACCGACAGATGAATAATTTGCAAGGTACAACTCACAGGTAAGTAGTAAAAGAGGGCATAAAACTTAAGGAACTAACCTGATTATACTCTGGCAAGTCTCCAACCTCTATAGCCAACCGCGCATGAGTTTCATACACCTAAATCAAAATTGAAACATGATACCAGCTATCAACATACAGCAATAAAAGAAGCCTATAATTATGTCGATTTTTTACATTTGGAAAACAATGACGAGAAACTACACAGCAGAGTTATCAACCAAAAAAAAAAAAAAACACATTAAAACAACCACTCTGGGAAATGAACAGCTGTAATGAATGACAGTCAAACAATTAGTACCTTAACTGTAAGCTCATTACGTATATGTTGTACAGTAAGATCTTGTCGTATTGATTTTAATTGATCACATTTATAAAGGTAATTCTTTTGAGAATTTTGAACCATTTGCAAAGCTTTTTCCAGCACCTCTTCAGGTCTCACCTGCAATTAGAATCACTCTGAGAACACAACCTTTCATGATAATAGAAGATATCACTAATCACACCATTTCCTTTGATCACATCAAGAAGAAGCTGGTAAAACTTACCGTAGCCGGATCAGGTGCAGAAGTAAGCCGTAAGTAGCGTTTTTCAATGTCCTGACAGGTTCCCTTAACAGTAAGAGCATCCCAATCAATATCTTCCACAGCCCTGCTCCCACTTTCCTCAAAGGTTTTGCTGAGAACTATGGCACTAGTCCGTCTTGCATAGAAATTACCAGCCCTAATATCTTTTGCTCTTAAGTTACTTCTGTCTGCCCGATGTCCATGTCCCTTATCAAAACGTTTTGAACGACTTTCACGTTTTTTCTTCTCCTCTGGTGAATCAGCAAGTGCAATAGCAACAGAATAGTATTTTGTCAAACTTTGTTCCTTGTCGCTATCACTAGAAGCTTCACCATTATCAGCTGCATTAAGATCTTCACCAAGACGCTGCCTCTTAGCAGGTCTACCTACATTTTTATTGAATGTTTTTTTATCTGTAAAAGGAAATTTCATCCCCATGGTGACCTTATTCTCTACTCTCCCACCAGAAAACTGCAATATATATGAATACACTTCAGACAACAGAAGAAATTACCATTGTGCAATATAGCACTCAGATTTTTGAAAGAAACCCACATCAACATCAAGTCCACAGATTATTTACATAAAGATTACTACATTCAACTTTTATCACCTGATCCTTACATAGTTTCACATCCATTTTTATAGCAACAGTCAGTTGCAATAGCATATTTTGAATTACACATCTAGACATCTAGGCCATTGCTACCAATACCAAGGTAGACCTCTGATCCTTTAACTCTTTGCATGCAAATCAAGTGAAAATTCCAACGACTCAATCAAACTTGATAAATTAAGAATGGATTTGGAGAATCTAGGAAACCAAAATAAAGATCGTATGAAAATTATGGAGCATAAATGTTAAAGAAAAAATTCAACCCCTCCCCCCCCCCAAACCAAATTGTTCACAAACAGATAAGAATTAAAAACAAAAAACCATGATAAATATTTCAGAGTACCTGTTTGTTGTTCCAAGCACCAAATTTTGTAGTTCCATAAGAAATATCGACAGAATTATCAACCATCTTTTCCTCTGAAATAGGCTCCCACCTACTTTTGGCTCGACGACTGGGACTTTTACTCTTTGGTGTCACAGAAGTTGGTACTGGAAACTGTATAGCACTATAACAAAATTAAGAGGCAAAAGTTAATCAATGTCATTTCAATAAACAAATTCATGAATGGGACTGCAAGAAACATACTCCTTGTCAACCACATCAGTATTTGGCATGGGGAAAAGTGGCTCAATGTCCCAATCTCTTGTGTATAGTGTACCATCAGCAGTCGCTTTTGTTATTACCTAGACAATAAAATGAGTACAAGATCGAAGGACACACTTAGTATGTGTTCATGGAACATGTCTATTATGTTTTATATATTAGCAAAGAATTATTTATTTAAAATAATAAGCCTGAACGGAAACAGCTCCGAACAACATATGCATTAATCTGAAATTAAACCTGCAACGACACAGATAAAAAGGATAAAGACAAACAAATCTGTATCCAGTATTTTTAATATTCAGATGCCAAATTGTGATCTGAACCAAAAAAGCAGTCTTCACTCAAACAATTTTACAGTCTTCCAGTTACGCTTAAAGCAACTATAGAATTGCCACATACAGTCTCAATGGATACTGCTCTGTATATCATTCCCAGCACCCTGAGGCCTAACGTACAAAGGTAATCCAATAGAAGTATCTCTCACTAAAAAATAGGTGTACTTAATAGAACATAAGATAAAGCAAAAGAAGAGAAACGGAAATCTGCAACCAGACTAGGCATTTGGAAGCCTATTCAAATCTTTTTCAAGAAACATTAAGCCAGAGCAAGTGAGACACATAGGAGCAAGCTCCCAACAGCACACTTGACTTCCTACGTATCTTATATTTGCTCTACAGAGATTGCCTGATTCTAACATATAAATAAGTGAGATAATCTCTTATCACAAATCTAATCCTCCTAGTTTGTACTGCCAACAAATATTTCCTGGCTTTACTCACTCACACTGCCCTACTGAAACATGCTTCAGTGCATCTAAATATAGTCTCAATCTAATCTCTTTTGATCTACAAGAATATATATGACAACTCAAGACATATCTCAAGGAGTAACGAATGGGAGAAAACACTCGAGATATTCAGATTTTCCAAGAACCACTTACGTCAAAAGCCAAGTGAAGAGAATTTGAAAATGATCGATACAACCAAGGGAGTAGAAACTTTCTCCCCATAGGAACGTTTTTGTTATACAATTTTTTTGAATAAAAATACATCAATTGAAAATGAGGAAAATATCGAACAAAAAAGCGTATATATTTCATTCATTATTGCTCAATTTTGAAAGAAACCTTCAAGCAAATGACTCTAATGCACAACATATGAAAACAAAAAATATTCACTACTTAGCAGTATAAATACAAGCATATCATCTTGAATCTCAACATAGCAGATAGATTTCAACAAACAAACATAGGAAAGCAATTGAAAAGAAAGAAAAGGTATTCAATAGTTGTGGTACTTTGGCAAAGTGAGATCTCATGATAAACACATATAGTCCCAAAAACCGAAAGAAAATTCAGAAACTTGGATATACCATACTTAATCTCCCTCTGGTAATTCACAATACAGAAACATCCATATCAATGTGTTGTCATAAGCAACCGGATGATGAAGGAATTCAGAATGTTCATTAATACCATTCAAGCAATTTTCCATATTTCCTCCACATTTACTTTCAGAGATTCACAACAAAGTTCACACACAACGATTGAATAAAAAAGATGCACATACAGAAAAATTCCAACACAAATTTCCATAAGAGTATTAGCGCTTTAGAAGCTAATAGTTGTCTAACGCCCACAGGTCTCAAGAGCTTTGAGATCTACAGATTTCAAAATTCCGAACATTGATGGATGTGGTTGCAGGACTTCAATTCATTAAGGACAGTTCAGTCTTTTTATGCATCAAAGTGAATACAAACATACCTAAACTTAAACCAAGTTGCAAGATAATCATTTAGGTAGAACAGTAAAAGAAATGTGAAATGTGATGTTTGCACCATTCAAAATAATATCCAACATTTTTACATTTTTACTTATGTAATGTTGTATAATTAAGATCTAGTTTCTGGAGTATACCTCCTTCATGATAGCTTGGCAAGCTGTCTTTTGCCTGTCATTTTTGCAACGCGACAAAGCCCTCTCAACATAACCACGCAACGCCTTTGGAAACACACTAGGCTGCAAAAAGAAAAGACAATTACTGGAGTATAAAATTATCTGGTGTGCCTTCTGATTCCGTTATTCCATCAACTACCAATACGATGGCATACTTCTGCAATATATGCCAAAAATTGTCACAGGGAGCTTAACTGAGATTTTTTAATATGGAATCTCACTCATTCAACTCTTGAATAAAACTTCCTGCCAGCTTAACGGATTTTTTAATTGCAGACAGAAAAAAGTATTTGTGTCTATATCATATCCAAACAACTCATGTTATCTCAAAGTCATTCTCAATCAGGTTAGCACTGACATCTTTTCTAATTAGACAACATAAATTGCATAAGGAAATAGATCGAAAAGGTTCTTATTCATGCGACTAAAACAGAGAATTATATAAGTAGGTGCATTATCCATAGGATCTTAATCTTACACCATTACAGATAAATGGCAAAAAAAAGGAAAAGGACACAGAACATTCCTTTTTCAGTTCTCAATGCCAAGTAACCTGTAACAATATAAATGACGGGAAATAACAGGTTACTAACCAAGACACAGACCCACCCCAAGGTCCGGGGGGGGGGGAGCCTGAAGTAAATCAACTGTCTAGAAGTTACATTTCTCACAATGAATCATTATAGGGTGTCCTTTTCCTTTAAAAGTCAAGTCATGTTTCATCAATGTCACAAACAGATGCATCACTCAGCCTTTAGCTAGAAGCCTAGAAGACAACAACCTACTCTCGAGGCTCATCATCCAATGAACTTCATATACTTGTAATAGCATGGTAAAGCATAATTTCCAAATCTGATCATAACAATCAAATGTTTTAAAGTAAAGACAACATAGCATTCAGAAAACTTTCTTTGATTCTGTTCAAAGTCAAACAAGATGAACAAAATGGGAGATCATACATAACAAAACACACTAACCTTGAGCGCAGTATCAGCTTCCTCCTTTTCATTTGGCTTCTGCATTGGGACACTGATATAGGCTGGTTTTGCAGCTATACTAGTCATAGAGTTGTCTTTGTTGGTTTTTGACAGATTTGTGGATAGGTTTGAAGCAATTCTTGGATTGGTGGGAATTTGCAGTTTGCTTGCTTTACGTGAATCTAAAGTTTCAGGAGGCTGTGAAACAGTCTGGAAGGATGACTGGTGACTTTGAGGAACCTGGTAAGAAGCTGGATACAGTGCAGTAGGGACTTCGGAAAATGTAGAGTTCTGTTGATTTTGAAAACTTCCATATGAAGGACTAACTTCTGGTGGCTTTTGAAAATGTGACTGTATGGAGTTAGAAGGGTCATTTTGGAAAGCAGAAGCTCCATGTTTCCAGTAACCTTCAGGGGTAGTGTCATTAACTGCCACAGGCTGACAACAACACCACAATGAGCTCAGATTGAGATATAAACCTTGATTAAAAAATTAGAGGTGTACTTCACACTAAAACCCCCATATAGTTGGGCAATAAGAACAAGAATCAGCACATTGATTTGAAACTTAAAACTTACAAATTCACTCACAATAATACAGACAAATTTATCAATTAGAGTATGACCAAAACTATGTTAAGTACAATAGTAATTTTAAAAAAATATATTAAATAATATTCTAAAGAACTTAAAGGCTAGCATAACTTATAAGAATCAACAAAATCAACTGCTAGTATCAACACACATTTGATACATGCTCAGATCGGCATGAGAAACCTCATCATTATGGACATATAGAATCTACCTCGTCACTTTCTGTTCCAATGCACATAAAAGAAATGGGGAGAATAAGAGAAGGAACTGGTGAACCACAAATACCACACCATATTATAACCATGCCTGTACAGGAAAACCACCCCAATTCTATTTACAATTTACTGTCCTTCCAATTCATAACTTTTCCAACAAACTGTTTGTATCACCCATAAGAAACAGATATATGGGAATTTACAAATAGCAATATTTACAAGAGTCTCAAGAAGTTTGTAGACACTTTACTCTGATGGAACTTTTACACTGAAATTGTGGTAAGATGCATGGAGAAAATGAAAGCAATTACTAGTCATGAGTCAATTATGTATAAAGGAAACAGCAGAGGCACAATAGGTTTACATTAGAAACCACATCGAAAGGCTGATAGCATCATGTTTCTCCTATACAATGCAGAAAGAAACATTAAACTTTAAATAGAGTTTTAACCATATCCTAGGACCTTGTCTTGAGCTATGATGCAAGAAAATTTTATTCAACCTATTAAGGAATTGGTTGTTGGCATTGGCTTATATCATTCACAGGTATATGTTTGTAAATTAAAAACTTGGTATCAAGCAATATACCATACTTATCACCCATTCCACATTGTCAATGAGTTTCTCTCTCTACTTGTACAGCTAATACAAGTCATTATCACCTTTTCTAACAGATATATTCGGATGTCTTTATCTAATGGTCCCAAACCATATAGATCTAATTCTCCAAATTTTTTATCTCCATAGTTGACATTTAGTAAAATCGTGAGCACACCCACTCTTCCACTCTTGTGCTGTAAATATGTTTTTAACAATATATTTGCTCCTATAAATGTTTGAGCGTGTTAAGTTAGAGACTTCTATCTCACGGCAAGGTAACTATAATAATTTAACACCATCAAACCTGCACAGAAGTCAATTCAGATGAACTAGATTCTGGCCTCCACAACGGGGTGTAAGCTGTAGACATCTGGTTGTTTGGAGCTGTATATCCAATGCTTCCACTGGGAACAGAACTAGTTACACTAGATGAAACAGAGACAGAAATATTTTCTGTCCCTGGAGCACAGCTGACTTCTGTTTGAGTTTGATTGTAATAGTCCTGCCATTGCTTATAGTGTTGCTGATACTCTGAAGTCGCAACTGCTGTGTTCGAACTATAGGCTGCATTTGAGTCCTGAGTATAGTTTGGATACTGAGGAGAACTGTATGTTGTATATTGCCCTCCATGCCACAAGTTGGTCTGGGTACCATATGTGCCACTTGTGTAACTTCCAGACGTCTGATAATCACCAGGATTGTAATAAGTGCTTGAGTAACTTGCAGGTCCAGCATAAGACCCTGTATTTTGAAATGAGGAAAGAGGCTGATAAGGAGCACCTGTGTTTGGGTAAGCTCCTACATGATGAGGATAAGATTGATTAGACTGCTGCTGGTACTGATTGGACTGCTGCGGATACTGATTGGACTGCTGCGGATACTGACTCGATTGCTGTGGATACTGACTTGATTGCTGCGGGTACTGATTGGCTTGCTCTGGATACTGACTGGGTGGTTGCTGTGGATATTGACTGGATTGTTGTGGATACTGACTGGATTGTTGTTGATACTGATTGTAGTAAGCTACATAACTTGTGCTGTTATATCCATATGTATCAGTATTCGGATAAGCAGTATAACCACCATAACCTTGTGCCACATTTGCAGGTCCTGAACTTGATGTAGAGACAGTAGCCGCCACCAAATTCGTTCCATCTTGGACATTTCTCAAGGTTGTCTCCACTAGCTGATCATGATTGTAGCCAGGGTTAGAGACAACTCCATTCTCCCTCAAGCTATTACTCTCCCCTTGTGTGCTCCATGATGCCACAGCACCATTAGGAGAGAGATAAGATGATGTGTGACCTTGATGTGGATCATTTATTTGATGCTTCTGGTAAATGAGAGGAAAAAAAGGATGATTTAAATGTAATTGTAAGAACTTTCAAGTTTCAAAGCATATCAGATAAATCAACATGTAAGAAAAGCATCAAATAATTATGCAAAATAAATAATTTTCAAGCCGATCTCAATCTTTAATAATGGAGATGCATGCCACACAGCAGAAAAGAAGAAATGAGCATTATAATCTATTAAGGAATGGCCTGATATAATGCCTATAAATATACACTCTAAACATAATGCATGTGCTTAATGCATGCAAAGTAAATATGCCATGATTCATGATCCCAATCAGACGGTCAATATTTGTAAATTATAAATGACTAACTTCTGGCCTCTGGGATGGGCTAGATATTGCATAAAACTATTAACAAGAGTCAACCTGTTATTCCATACATGCCAGTAGATGCAGTGCACTAAGCATTACATTTTGACACAGAGGATCAGTAGAATTGGCAGAGGCAGATTTCTTGGGTATGGCAAGAAAGGACTATCACAAGCAGATCCAGATGCAAAAAACTGCAGGAAAGAGAGGCTATAGTGCCTGGGTAGTCTACATGCAAGCAACAGAACCCATAGCCAAGGCTAAAAGTAAAGTTTTAGACACCCCAAGGAATTTGGTGGCAAATGAGTAAGATTTTACAACTATAACAAGGACAAGCCAGATATCTATTGACAGATGCACATAATAGTTAAAGGCGAAAGGCGCAAAGGGCTCCTGAATCTTGAGGTGCGCACCTTTCATTGAGGCGCAAAAAACCCCAAATAATATATATACATATACATATATATAAATTTAATAAGAAATAACATGAGCATACATAAATTATTTACCAGACATTAGTATTTTTCAAAACTTAGATAAAATGCATCAACTAACTGATAGACATACAGTAACTTAGATTTACTAAACGGATGGGTAACAAAAAAGAATTAGGTTCTAACGTCAAGCCGCATATGATAAATAAATGTAACATAAAGTTAATAGGCAAATATTTAATTGTCCTACTTAATGAACTATAATTCCTAAAGCCTGTCCAATAATATGACTACTCCACATCATCATCCTCTTGCATTTGTTCTTTATCACACACACAGATCGCTGTTGTCTGTTGGAAGAGAGAAGACTGAAGACTGAAGACTGAAGAGACTGAGACTTGCTAGATATTGCCGTTGGAGTTCAGATTTCTTCTCCTTTTCTTCTCTTTCAATCAATTATAAAAACTAACTTATTTTTACTTAATTAAATGGCATGATATTTAATTATAAAATGAGCAATTTCAAAAAATTAAAGAAACATTGAATTTCTCCTGGTTCAAAAGAAAAAGGAAAATGAAATTGAAGTTGGAAAGAATTCCTAACTTTGTATTTTCACCGCTCCTCGAGTTGTACTTTTCTAAGCATTTAGTAAATATGTAATGTTGTAGAATTCCCTAGCGCCTAGATTCGGTGCAGGGTTCTGATGGTAATCCTTTTCCCCCACTAATGATTTCCTTTATGTCCTAATTTATATTGAGCTATTTATGACATTGCAACTCTGATATTTTTAATCTTTTTATAGGTTGAGGACAAAAAAATGGACCAAGCTACTTAAAGACTTTCTTGAAGGACTCACATAAACTTGAACTAAGTTTAACTATTAATACAAATCAAAATCATTGTAAAAAAAAAAAAAAATTGTATTTACATAAGAGGAGTTGTTTTTGGCCAGGGTGCGTCTAGGCGGTTCCGTTTGCTTCATATAGTCAAAGAGTATAACTATAGTGTTTCCCATTGCCACGTATTGGAAGTTGAAAGAAATTCCCCCATAAATGCAAGGTGTAAGATTCCCATAAATCCTAAAGTCTAACTTAGAACCGTTATCCCAGTGGCGATGTACATGAACATATGGAACAAATACGAGCTTTATTTATCACCTTTTGCAAAATGACATTGGTTTGTCCTCTAGAAAGGCACCAGCATAGAGCAATAATGGTTCCATCTCTTCCTACCGTAAATGTAACATATAAAAAACAAAATCCGGCACGTGAAAGAAACTACATGCTACCAGGATGCAATCAAACATTCTTCGCACTTTAAAAACATCAATAAATGAATGAAAATACTATTTCATGTAAATCCATCACAAAATATCAACCCATGAGCTACACATCAAAACGAAAGACTGATTACCTCAAGAGAAGCAACAGGTTCGGTGCTTTCTCCTTGATTCATCATCACCACATTGAAATCCTAAATATCAGTAAATAATTGATGTTCAGTGCTCGTTTATCAACTTTCCACAAAATTACACAAATAAAACTCAAAACCCTAACCAAAATTGGTCCAATAAACACCAACCTTCAAAACCCAATTGCTATTCCATTCAGGCCGGCAATAAGGAATGCCTTTTCTTCGAGCTGAAAGCAAGCGCAGAGATCCAAAAGAAAAGATAAAAAAAAAGAAATTTGAAATAAAACAAACAAAAATTATAGGCGCGAACAAAAGTTGATAATTGTTGACTTGGTAAATCAAAGGGATGATTAACCAGAGATATTGAAATCACAAATAATCGAGCATCAATTATTCTGCAGAATAAGCGTTTACAGGATATATAGAACGGGGGGGGGGGGGGTATGGCGGTACGGGGTGGAGTGGGGGTGGGTGTGGGTGGTTGCAGTTTCTACTTGCAGGGACGAGGGTTAAGAAAATAGAAGCATGGTCTTCGAATGATACTATTATTGACTATTAATTAAATGGTGGCATTTATTTAAATAATTATAAATGTATCTTACAAAATTAATAAGGTTAAATAAATAAATTAACCAAAAGTATGATCAATTTTTAATTTGTAAATTAAACTATTATTTTTATTCGATTGCAGCATGATGTTTAAGAATTTTTTAAAATGCAATCTAAATTTTTTTTCCATCAACTTTTCAATTTTTAAAGGGACAAAAACAACCTGAATTATGATTGTTTTTCAAATTGCAACCTGAATATAATTTTTATTTCAATTAGAAATATAATTTTTTTTAAAATAACAAATTTATCCTTATATAAATCAATTATAGTGTATTTCGCCAGAAAAGTTACTGAAAAAAATAATTAGGTTGGAAAAAACTACAGAACTTTACATTGAAATTGAATAAAAAAAAAATTAGGTTACGTATTGAAAAATTGTTATATTTTAGGTTGATTTTTGTATTTAACCCAATTAAAAAAAAACCAACACGTATATAATTTTTGCATCATTGTTCTTTAAATCTAATCACGGTTTTTAATTTTTTTTTTTTATAGATTGTTACACAAAGATTAGAAAGATTGTAATTTGATTCACTTGTTTGATTTTTTAATATTTTTGTTTAAGAGTAGTGTTCTTGTGAACCAGTTGCACGGATCTATATCCGTGTAACTGGGTTTGACCCGACCTGCTTTCATTAAGTATATATAATTTTTTTTTCAGTCATAACCTAAGTCTCTCAGCTGCTAGTCGCATAACGTTTCTCTCAGCTGCTGGCCGCATAAAGTTTCTCTCAACTCGATTCTCGTTGAATTTTTTTCTCTCTCTCAGCTCGCTCATCTCCATCTTTATCTTATTCTTCTCAATCCATCGCTGCAACGTTGAAGTTGCAAAACAGTAATAATGGATAAAAAAGGTAAAAGGTGGAGAAAACTATACAAAGTTGCGTCCTTATATATCAATTTCAGAACCCATATTGTACGAAATTTCATCTTCTTAATCTTGTATTATAGGTGAACAAACACATACAAATCAAATTGTTGAGTTATCCAGTGACGAAGATGAATTTGTTGATGCTCCTGATTCAATTTCTGAAATACATGAGGGTAAGAAATTTATATTGAATGTCATGCAAAATGTTAAATGATTAACACATAAAGGTTAATCACATCTAACATAAAGGTTGGCCTAACATAATATAAAGGTTTTCACTTTTCATCTAACAAATGCCAGTGTTGACTTAATACTTATTTTGTCTCTTGAAAAGGTTATATTCTGAATGCTTAAAGGTCACACCTTGTATACACAAAAGTTACATTATATATGCATAAAGGTTATACTGTTAACTCAAATACAATTTTTTATTTTTGCAGATATAAATGGTTATCTTGTTGGAATAACAAGGAAAACAGATGTTCAAATGTATGATGTTTATCGTAATTAAGCATGCTCGTTCATTGGGATTTAGTATTCGAAAATCTACTAGTAGATTCTCTAGAGATCAACCGCCGGTTGAATTGGGTAAACTTTTTGTATGTTCATGTGCTGGATTGAAGACATCACAAACAACTGAAAGAGTTAAGAAAAAGAAATTCAGAGTTACAAGAAGCAAAACATTAATGAGAGTGAAGATGAATACTGATGGACTGTATGAGGTTGTGTGCCATATTTTAGTGCAAAACCATCCACTCACTAGACATGAATGGAACCACCTACACCGTTCCGAAAGAAGCATCAGTAATGAAAAAGGGCAAAGCTATAGAGAACCTGATCTCCTTTGGAATATGTCTAATACAATCTTTTCGTTACATGGTTCAAAACGCTGGTGGAGAAGAAGTTATAGGACATACAATTTCAGACCATTTAAATTACATAAATCTTTTAAAGATAAAAAATATTGAAGGTGGTGATGCACAGAAGGTCATAGATATGATACAACAAGAAACAGAAGATAATGAAGACTTTTACTACAAGGTTCGATTAGATGATGATGGATGATTAAACAGCCTTTTCTGGAGAGATTCAATGATGAAGGAGGATTTTAATATTTATGGAGATGTTATGGTGTTCGACATAACATACAGAATTAACAGGTATAGTTTGATATGTGCTCCATTTGTTGGAATCAACAACCATTGGAGAAATGTCATGTTCGGTTGTGTGTTCATGGCTGATGAGAAAACAAAATCATTTGAATGGCTTCTTCAAGTATTTAAAAAGTCAATGGGAGAGAAATGCCCAATAACTTTATTCACAGACCAAGATTTAGTAATTGCTAATGCAATAGAGAAGGTATTGTTCTGGTTTTGAAAAGATTTCTGTATTTATACTAAAAGGTTTCTGTATTCATATTAAAAGGTTACATAGTTAAAACTAAAAGGTTTTTGTTCTATGCTCTTGTACTGCAACAAATAGAGGTGCTGTTGTTCTGGTTTTGAAAAGGTTTATGTATTTATACTAAAAGGTTTCTGTATTCATACTAAAATGTTACATAGTTATTACTAAAAGATTTTAGTTCTATGCTCTTGTACTGCAACATATAGAGGTGTTGTTCTGGTTTTGATAAGGTTTCTGTATTTATATTAAAAGGTTACATAGTTATTACTAAAAGATTTTTGTTCTATGCTCAAGTATTGCAACATATAGAGGTGCTGTTGTTCTGGTTTTGAAAAGGTTTCTGTATTTATACTGAAAGGTTTCTGTATTCATACTAAAATTTTACATAGTTATTACTAAAAGGTTTTTGTTCTATGCTTAAGTACTGCAACATATAGAGGTGCTGTTGTTCTGCTTCTGAAAAGGTTTCTGCATTTATATCTAAAAGGTTTCTGTATTCATACTAAAAGGTACTTTATTATTACTAAAAGGTTTTGATTTTTTTTTTCAAACTAATCAATTGCAGGTTTTTGCCGAGACAAGACATCAATTGTGCCTATGGCACATTCAACAAAATGCAGTAAGCTGGTTTGCACAACTAAAGTCTGATAATAAATTCAAAGATCAATTCAACAAATGTTTGTCAGATTGTGCTGATGAAAATGAATTTGAAAAGTGTTGGCAAAACATGATATCAACATATGAATTAGAAGATCATCCTGGTTTCGACGCTTATACATTTTGAGAGAAAAATGGTGTACATCACTCAGCAAGGATTTCTTTTCAGTAGGCATACGATCATCACAAATGAGCGAGAGTACAAACCATGCAATTTCATTCAATGTCAGAAAAAGTACAAGCTTAACCGAGTTCTATACCATTTTCAAAGAAACTATCAAGTATTGGAGAATCAAAGAACAACAAGATGAATTTCAGTCTACAAGATCAATCCCTAAATCAGTTGTACCAATGAATGGATTACTAAAGCATGCATCCGATGTGTATACACTACTCTTTTTCAAGGATTTTGAAGAAGAGTTTCTCAAATGCATCTCATCCAATTCTACACTCATTGGACTTCAAGACAACACCATCATATGTGATGTTTCATCGTTTGAAGACAGTGGACATACCCATCGGGTAATATTTGATAATCAAATGAATCTCATAGCTTGTACATGCAAAAAATATGAAGAGTATGGTATGCTATGCTATCATTCATTGAGGATACTGCACATTAATTCTGTTCAAAGCATATCGACTATTTATATAAAGAGAAGATGGACAAAGCAAGCAAAATCGCATATTTGGGATGGATTTCAGAATGCTGCCCAACATGCAAATAAGCCTTGTGATTGTGTACTTTGGAGGCATAAAATGATCAGAAAATACTACAATCTAGTATTGAAATCTGAAGACAACGAGGACACAAGAAAAATACTTGAAGAAAGCTACAGTAGAGATTTTGCGATTGTGAATGGAGTCACTACAATAAGTTCAACAGTTCTAACATGTTCCAGTTTATCCAATGTTGTTCTAGATCCTAATCGTTCAATTACAAAGGGACGAAGACAAAAAGTAAAGGGCCACTTTGAGAAAAAAAAAACAAGCAAAAGGATAAAACAGTTGTAAAGGAATTTGGTTCTAAAATACCAAATATTCATCTGCTCTAATCTTTTTTCTGTTTTTTTTAGATATTGAGTGATATGTACGAAATCTTTTAGTTATAAACTTTTAACCTTTATGGTCTATCAGTTTAACCTTTATGTATAAAGTTTCTAACCTTTAAGCTGACAGTCTTCATAGAATGATCTCTTCAAGTACTGCATTCACTGTAATCTACAAAAAAAAAGCTATAACCTTTATGTTATACAATCGTAACCTTTATCATAAATAATAATAACCTTTATGTTATAACATAATAACCTTTATCATAATAACATAATATTCATCATAAAATAATTTCAGAAACAAATCTGTATTAACCACACTACATTCACCACAAAATGTATTAACCCCACTACATTCACCACAAAAATATTCACCAGTCATATCAGTATTCACCCACAAAAAACATAAAAACAACTAAATATACAAACTAATACTAAAATCCAGAAAATCATCAAATATTCATACAAATCTGCGCCTTTTGTATATCCTTGGACCTTCCAATATAGCTTGCTTTTTCTAACCAACATTAGCTTTCTTCTTGCTTATTTCTTGTTTCTTCACATAGAAATCATACACACGATTCAATACTTCTGACCTCACTTCATTGATATTTGCAAGAATGATAGATGCACAAATTTCTCCTCTCAGCACACGACGAACAGTTGCCTTTTTCAAACAAAAATGTAGAACGTGTAAGTTTAAATAATAAATAAAATTATAAAATATAACAAAATATTATACCTTTGTCATATCTGGATTGGAATACAACACACCATCAAAGTTCTGCGCATGGTGCATAAGATATACTCCACAGTCCAAATATTTGTTTGTTGTTTGCCATTTGAATAATACATTCTCAAAATTGTAGTCCAATATTTCACGTGCTTTGCCATGATTTCTAGTTTCAAGAAACTTCGACATTTGAACATTCTATTAAATAAAAAATTTCAAAAAATTAAACATCAACATAAAAATATAGAAAATAAATATAGAAAAACTACCGTGAAAAGGTTAATGTCCAACAACATAAAGATTAACAAACGAGTAACATAAATGTTAGATGTTTTTAACATAAAGGGTAAGGTAAAAAATACAAACTTACCAACAATTTTGCACTCTTAAAGAACACATTTTGTTCAGTTCCATATTTCCTATTATCCAGGTATTGGACTTTCTTCTCCATGAAATTGATTGCAATTGTAGCATAGTAGTAATCAAGACAAAATAGAACAAATATGTAAAAAAAAAAAACACAATTAAAATACTTTCGAACAAATAGAAGTATATGAAAGATAATATTTCATATATACCAAATCAACATGGTCAAGTCTTTTTGTGTTGGAAGCCATCCAATTATTCCAACTTACTGTCATTTCCTTCTCATTATCCTCCACGACTCCTTTTTCATATACAATTTTGCTCAAGCTTGACTGTTAACAAAAAATAAAAAATTAATAGAAAAATAATAATTAAATGTTGAAGTATAATATTTCTATAACTTACACTAGATTCAATGTTGAAGATAAAACGGCTTGGTCTGTCTTCACAATCATTTTCATGGTTCAATATCAGAAACCAAGAAGTTAAAATAGACTAATATATTTAAACTTTTGGAAGCAAAGATAACATGTCATCATTTGTAACAAAGTTGAAATAACCTTTCTTGAACAAACACTCTCTGCATATAAACAAATAACCAAATTAATATAATATAACATAAAGATAAATGAAAAAAAAACAGAAAAAAATAAGAACAGAATTCTTACGATTCTTCATTTTGCGTTTCAAATTTTGACATACAGTAGTCAATGATTTCCTTCTCAGTCTGATCCATGTCATCCAAAAACCTATTCGTATATAACATGTATTCAGAAAGAAACCCAACATTCTCTTTTATCGAAGAAAAACGCTCATTGTCAACCTCAACAACTATCCGTTTTACATTAACTTCAACTTCATTCAATTCCTTGTTTCTAACCTCAACAACTTTCCCCTTTCCACTATCTTTAACATCATTCAATTTCTCATTTGAAAGACCTTATTTCTCAACAACTACAACATCTTCATTTTCTTGCTCCTGAAATTGAGCTTCAACATCTTCATTTTGTTGCTTGAAAGCAACAGGTTCGTCTGGTGTCAGTAGCTCAAATGAAGGCATATCTGATGCCTTCATATTCATTTTCACAAAGTTATCAACCACACTATCAATGTATTTGAACAGCTTTTCATCAGAGAAGAAGATCTGAGACTCGAATAATTCAGGTGTACCACTAGGTTGTTTTTCCTCAATTTTCTTCTTCCTCAACTTCTTCATATGATAGTTAGACACAACTGATATATCTCTTTTGAAGCACATAAAAGATTGATCAAGTTCCTAGAAAAAAACAAACAACACATAATCAGAATATATGACAACTAACATTAAAATGTTAAAAACTTATAATATAAAGGTTTGAAAACCATATACTAAAGGTTATAGAAAAAACACATAAAAGTTACAGACAAAAAAATTACTTACATACTTGGCCAATTTTTTTATTTCCAAATTATCAGGCTACCTATCAAACAATGCAAACTTAATAAATCTTGAACCATTCTCAGTCTCAACATCTTCAGTATTATCAGAATCAGCAGCCTCCTCAACATGCTTCTCAACTAGCTTCTCCCCTCTTGAAGAAATGTGATAGACATTCAACAACAACTCTCCATCAGCATAAAGTCCACAAATCTCCTTCTCATAACACCTTTTCTGCATATTTAAATTTGTCCAGTGCTGGATCAAAGGCAGATTGTGGTTCTGCAATCCCTCTCCATTTCAACCTATGCAGATAAACAATTTGCAAAACAACTACATAACCGCTTACAAACATTGTCTTTCCTTCAAAATAATTTCTAACAACATTACAAAGCCAATCCAACACATATGTACACTAATCAAAATTCTTAATCTCATCCACATCCACCAACGACTTCAACACCCCCATCGTAAGCAACTTATTGGAGGATGGTGTAAAAAATAAGACATCACATACATCACAAATACTCTCTTGAAATCATCCCCACCATCCACCATCAACTTCATAACATCCACCAATACTTTCATAGGTGACCTTGCATGTATGTCATACATATCATTAAACCTAACACATAATTCATTCTCCTCACTCCTTCCAAACTTCCACACATCAGAATTTTCATGTGGGATCATAAATGCATCATAAACATCATCTAGAGTCAAAACAAAACTCCTATAACCATCTAAATGAAGCATTCTACTTATACCATTAAACTGTTTAACCAGCCAACTAAGCATCTTCAAATTTAGCTTTGTGAATGAAAGACTAAACAAACCACCAAACGTTATACTCATAATGTCTGCCTTTTGTTTATCATTTAAAAAACGCAAAACCTCAACAACACCCATAGGTCTGCAAGTAGTAACAATTAAACTGCAAACATAAATAACAATTATCAGATAAAAATATTTTACCAATAGACTGATATATTATAATTAATTAATTATTAAAGACTACATATATACATAACCTTTTAGTTATAATAATCTAACCTTTAAGTTATATATACATACCCCTTTAGTTATAATAATCTAACCTTTCTAATAAGAGACATTGTACATGACCAAAACAGACAAAACCTTTATATTATATATACATAACTTTTATACATATAACAACCTAACCTTTATGTTATCATATTGAAACCTTTATCATACACAGTATTTTATATATACAAAAACATATGAAATTTCCCAGCCAAAAACATATATTAACCTTTTACATGTAATAAACTAACCTTCTATCAACATAATGAAAACCCTAGAAAACAGAAAACACAGATCATAAACTTACTTCGTCTTCTTAACAGATTCATTCTCAACAGTCGGTGTAGATCCCTTACTCGACAGTTTATTAGATTGAACAACAATAGCAACTTGTCTTTTCGGAGCCATTTGAAAAACTTAAAAAAAAACAACAAAAAACATATAAACTACAAATAAATAGTAAATAAAATACACAACAAACTAACAAATAACATATAATCTACACATTATTAGAGCATGCAAGAGAAAAAACAAAAACTTACCAGAATCAGTAAAACGTGAAGAAGAACCAAGGAAACAAACGAAACAAATGATCGAAGACGTGAGAAGAATCGAGAAAACAACAAACCACTATCGAAAACGAAGAGACAATCGAACACAGGAATGCAGAAGAGAGAATCGAACGTAGAAGAGAGAATCGAACGCAAACGAGAGAAAAACTGCCAAGAAACAGAGAGAAAGAAAGAAAAGGGGAAAAAAAATAAAAAACCCTATATATATTTTTCCAGAATTGGGTCGGATCTGGGGTCAAGCAACCCGGGGTGCATGGGTTAATGACCCATGCACCTGGTGCATAAAAACAATTGCGTTTGTTTAATTAACCGTTAAGGTGGTTACATTTAACATAAAATTTGATGGCAAACTTTATAAGGAAAAAAACTTTTGATAATTTCTAGACGTTTGTTGTGACAATTCCAACAATAAAATTAATAAAAATTCATCAAAATGTTGTCACATGTTATTCATCTCACAATTTTTTTTATCTAATTGGTGTACGGATCTAGGATCCGTGCACTTGACCCGACTCATGTGCACGCACGCGTGCCCACGCGTCTGGGTGGGTGTGCTCAAACTCACTCAAATTCGCTTCAGGTGCTATACTTTTATAATATGTTAAGTATACCTTTATATTATGTTAAACTTACCTTTATGTTATGTTAGTCATACATTTAGGCCCTTTATGTTATATTGAACATACCTTTATATAACGTTAAACATACCTTTATGTTATATTAAACATATCTTATAATTTTATGTTATGTTAAGCATACCTTTAAGGTTTTTATATTATGTTAAACATATCTTTATGGTTTTATGTTATGTTAAACATACTTTTAGGGTTTTTATATTATGTTAAACATATCTTTATGTTATGTTAGTCATACCTTTTAATTATGTTAGTTGTACCTTTATGTATTATTTAAAGGTATGACTAATATTATTTAAAGATATGTGTTGTTGGGATTTCGATGTTTAGATTTTGATGAGATAAAACATATATGTAATAGGAAGTTTTGAGTACCCCATTTTTCACAATGTTTAAGTGAATATATAGACTAGGTTTGAGTCTTGTGTTAAGTGCTGAAAAATGGAGGTTTGACAAGTATAAAGCTGCATCTAAGCCTTTCAGAAAAGAAGCTGTGCAAGAAGGCAGATACAACATCGCTGCAAGAAGACAGAACATCACTGCAGCTAAGAAAGAAAGAACGACGTGCAACATCACTGCAAGAAAAAAAAACTGGAGTACTGCAAGAAATAAGATAGACTAGTACTGCCAGAAGATACTGCAACCAGGTCTTAGTTACAGCAGCACTGCAAGATAATATCAGCTGCATGAAGACCTAGGATATAGCGCAAAGCTTACAGTTCAGATAAGTCAATCAACGCCAATTACAATAAGAAGTATCCTGCAATCCTAGGAAGGATAAATGCAGTACGAGGAACGAAGATTCAAGCAAGAATAAATAGAGCCGTTCCAGAGAAGATCAAAGTTGCAGACATGGAGCCAATACAAAGATGCCACGTGGATTGACGCGCTGTAGAAAGCTGCGAGCTGCAACTGCCGCATTAAATGCTCCAAAAGAGAAAGTCAAGTCGTATTAAATGCGAACCATGCCTTTGGTCAGATTACTTCAAATTCAAAAGAGAGATGTCTCCTTCAACGAACATCTTCTCCTACAAGTATAAATAGGGGATGAGCAACACTGAAGCTGACTACTGATTAACTGAAGCATCTACACTAAAACTCTCAAGTTTACAAGATTCAAACATTCAAGTTTCCAACAGTTTTAGTTACTCAACCTCTGTGAAGTGAAGCAAGCTTAGTGCTGAAAGATCCATCAACGGATTCAGAAGCTCACTTCATCGCCCCAGTTGAAGAACCCTTTTATATTCCTTTAATCTTGTTGTTGTGTGCTTATGTTGTTTTAGAGGTGTCAAGCAGTTGATAGGAGAAATCCTTGCTGTTTGTATAGTTGTCTAGAGTTAGGCAGCTTCCCTGTGTGGGAGTGTAGAACCCTGTGTGGGTTAGCCTTTGAAGTTTGCAGTTGCTGTGTGGACGCTGAACTTCAGTAGGTTGTTGCTTTGTAAAGTTGATAGATTGTTAGGAGGGTCCTGTAATTCAATCTTGCTTAACAAAGTTCCTGCTCGAGGAGCAGTAGAGTGGACATAGAGGGATTACACCACCTTCGAACCACTATAAGCCATACGTGTTTATTGCTTTATTTATCTATGCTTTAACCTTCTCTCTCTTGTATATCTCATAAGCATAAAACATTTTTGAAAGAAGCATATTGAGAAAATCAGCTTTGTGTTATAAATTATATTTTTCCGCTGTGCATAAAACTCCAAGTTACAGCGTGCAGCACTGTATTCTAGTGCTGTAAGAAATAATGATCTGACACTGCAAGCTCAAGTAACTTGCAGAGCAAAAAGGTTTTTAAAAGATTTGTAAAATTGACCAAGGTTCATTCACCCCTCTCTGAACCTCGGACACCACTTGAGACCAACAAGTGGTATCAGAGCGAGTTGGGTTAAAAGTCAACTTATCTGGTCACCTACCCAGATCCGCCTTAGACTCGCTGTTTTCTTTGCATCTAAAATTCATTCTTACAGCATATCATGGATTCCTCTAATCACAAATTACCTATGTTTTCCATAGAGGAATATGACGATTGGAAGATAAGAATGCAAACATATTTTTCAACAATGAATGAGGAAATGTGGACGGTCATCACTGAAGGACCAATCATACCCATGAAGGTGAATCCAGTGTTTGGAAGAGACCAAGCAGAAGAAGAGCAACCACCACTGAACTTCCTGCCCAAACCACGACAAGAGTGGAATAAAGAAGACAGGAAGAGAGCCAACTTAGATAATGTGGCAAAAAATGCTCTGTTCATCACTTTGGATAAAGACACGTTTAGCAAAGTCAAAACCTGCTCAACATCCAAAAAAATATGGGAAAATGTGGAACAAATATGTGAGGGGACTGAGCTCACTAAAGACAACACGATCTCCAATGCTACCCAACTGTTTGAGCTCTTCGAAATGAAAAATGAATAGACTCTTGAGCAACTAGACTTAAGATTCACATCCATTGTGAATGAACTAGAAGCTTTGGGTAAACACTACACTCAGAAGGAGAAAAACATGAAAGTGTTGAGAGCCCTACCTGCGGAGTGAGACAGTAAGACCACTGCCATGAGAATGTCTATGGACTTGAAATCCATGAGTACATGCGACCTATTCTCCGACCTCAAAGCATTCGAATATGACATTAACAGACGGAAAAAGAAGTCCGAAGAATCGAGCTCCAAAGTTACAACGCTAACCGTCAGAGGCACCAAAGATACAACAACCACTAGTTGCAGTAAGCAGACTGAGGTTACAGCAGAAGTTGCTGAAGAGGATATGACTCTGCTTCTAAAGAAATTTAGAAGATTTGTGAAGAGCAACAATAACAACAGCAACAACACCAACCTCAATAAGAAGAATGACTTCAGAAGAAGCCATTCGCCTCTTCAGGTATCCTCTTCTCCACAGTCAAATTCAGGTAATGTTGACTTATGTTATAACTGCAGGAAACCAGGATACTATGTAAAAAACTGTCCATACCCAACCGTGCACAAATATCCTGAAGGAGAGAGAGAGAGAGCAGAAGAGAGATAAAAGAAGAGAGAAAAGACACAAGCTTCGAGCTCTCATAGGAGAGATGGAGAAGGTCGAGGATACAGTAGTCCCGAAGAAAGTACTGAAAGCTGTAGACAAGGACGAAAAAATCGGTATCGGTGAAAACATCGGTACCCTAATTTTACGGATATATCGGTATCGGTATCGATATCGGTGGAAATATCGGACATTTTTAAAAAAAATATAAAAACTTTCTAAAAAAATTGAAAAATATATCTACTAGTTATAATATCATTATAACTGACATTAATACATATATTGAACTTATAATTTCAAATAAAATGATATATTTTCAACAAATATATAGATAAAATATTATATAATAACATGACAAATTTTGTATAAAAAGATACTAATAAATAGAATAATTTAATAATTTTTGTACATGCTTAATACCTAAGCAATACCAAGGCATTTTAACTTATTTTTCTAGAAGTGTCTTCATATAACTAACATTAATAACTTAAAATTTCAAATCAAATGATATATTTAAAATAAATATAGAGATAAACTATTATTATATAGTATATAATATATACATCATAATTCTTTTCTTAAAATAAAAAAAATTAACTAAATTTAATTAAATTATGAGAAAAACTTAAATGCTTGTGTGTTAATTTATTTCAACAATTTAATTAAAATTATTATTTGTTCTAATCATAGATAAAAATATAGATATAGAGCTTAAGTTTTATAGATATTTTTTAAATATATATAAAAAATTTATAATAAAAAAGAAAAAAAATAAGGAAAAAAATTTCAAAAAATACTCGACTACCGATATTTTGAAACGCCGATATATCGGTCGATATATCTCCGATATATCACCGATATAGCACGAGAAATACACTAGACTCCACCGATATCGATATAAATACCGATATTTACCGATATATCGCCGATATTTTAACGAAAAAAAACTACAGTGCATTATTATATCGGACTTCACAAAATACGGATATATCGGTGATATATCGGTGATTTTTTTTGATTTTTTCATCCTTGGCTGTAGAATCCTCTGATAGCGACACCAAAACCTTATCCTCTGATGAAGAACCGCTGATATGCCTGATAGCTAAAGATTGCGAGGATAGTGAAGAAGATGAGGTAATCTATGAACCGCTGTCCATACCTGAAAGTGAGGAGCTGAACATGATCCACTTCTTAAAAAAGATCATGAGTGATTTCGAGCAGATCAACTCAATTCATGAGGAACTGAAGGTTGAAAATGAGAACCTGAGAATCGACAATGAGATCCTCAAGAGCAAGAATATTGATATTGCTAAAATGCTGGATGCAAGTGAATCTGATAACTCAAGGTGTAGTAAGCTGCAACAAGAGGTCTCTAGATTAAATCTGCTGGTCACTAAGCTAGAATTTGAGAAGGAAAGCTTGCAGTCCAAAATGAGCACGTTCACCAAATCATCCAAGGACGCAAGAGATTGCATAAACCAAAGTAGAAGTCCTTTTGAAAAATCGGGCATAGGTTACATCGATCACAGCTCTCAGAATACAGCAAGTACATCCAGAGCTGTAAATTTTGTTCAAGCTGAAACCCCAATGGTGAAAGAGTTACTATGTGACTCTGTGAAGATCTTGAAAAAGACAGCAATGATGGATAAGGGGAAGAAACCCCAATGCTCAACTGCAGGAAGTAAGCCTGCATTTAAGAATTGGCAGCAGTAGAAACCATCTACTGTATGCAGCAAGAGAATGCAGCAACCAACAAAGTTGCAGTATAAAAGAAACTTTCCCACCTATACTGAGACTTATATGTCTAAACCTCAAAGAGGATATACTTAAGGGAAGTATGGTGGAAGACCGCACTACAAAGGTGCTGGTATCACACATGTTGTCAATGCACACACTTTTAACAAGTAGTTTGTAAGGACAACTGCATACAGTCAGAGAACCAACAAATCTTACAGCAAAATAGTGACTGTTATGAAAGTTTGGGTTCCTAAAGCAACTAATCCCAAAGGACCCGTACAGATATAGGTACCTAAATCTATTTGAAATTGTTACAGGTTTTAGTGCCGGGTTGCAGCAGTGATGTATGGTACATTGACATCGGCTGCTCAAGGTACATGACAGACAGTAAAGAAACTCTAAAAAACTTCCAAGAATGCAAAAGACCCAAGATCATCTTTGGAGATGATTCCAAAGGAAGCACAAAAGGAAGTGGATGCCTAGTCAAATGAAACATAAAGATCAAGGATATATCCTATATGAAAAGACTCAGATACAACCTTCTAAGCATCAGTCAGTTCTGTGACAAGGGATATACAGTGGAATTCAACCTCAACAAATGCTTAATCAAAGACAGTACCTCAAATGAAGTCAAGCTTACAGGAACAAGAAGAGGAAACATCTATCTAGCTGATTGGAACTCTTCTATCCAACCAACATGCTTCATTATGAAGAGTCCACCAGAGCTGAGCTGGCTATGGCACAAGAGGTTAAGCTATTTGAACTTCAAGACGATCAACCAGCTAGCAAGAAAAGGCTTTGTAAGAGGATTGCCAGATGTGACATACAAGAAGGAGAATGTCTGTGGAACTTGTCAGAAAGGAAAGCAAGTTAAGAGATCATTCAAAGACAAGATACAAAAGTCATCTCATAGGATTTTAGATCTTCTGCACATGGACCTATTTGGACCAGTAGAACCAGTAAGTTTAAGTGGGAAGCAGTAATCTCTTGTAGTTGTAGATGACTACTCTAGATACACATGGACAATCTTCCTTGCAAAGAAATCAGAAACTCAAGACAAGCTACCTGGTCTCATGAAGAAAATTCAAAATGAAAAGAGCTTGAGCATAGTGAAGATAAGATCAAATAGAGGAACTGAGTTCACAAACAAATTCATTGAGAAATTCTGTTCTGATAATGGTATACGACATGAATACTCTGCTGCAAGAACACCTCAATGCGTTGTGAAGAGAGATCGAAGACGAAGATTTTCTGACGCAATATACTTCCACCAAGTCCTCTAGTACCACCACTAATGGAAAGAAAGATTCTAGGACTCTTAAAGTAGCAGAACTAACGACTCTATTAGAAAGTCGAATTAGTCACTTTCTCTTTATGGTATATATCCTTCTAGGAAGAAATAGAATCTACTCGTTCTTCTGTTCTCTTCCATTTGTGAAAGGTATACCGAAGCGGGAACAACTATTTTGGTTCAATATTTCGAAATTAGTATCCGTTTTGGTTCTCTCAAAGCTGGCCTAGAACCCTCAAGGAAGCAGCAAGGACAATGATAATAGAAGCAGAAGTACCCAAGAGATTTTGGGCTGAAGCAATCAACACTACTTGCTACACACAAAACAGATGTCTAATCATCAAGGATCTAGATAAAACTCCTTATGAAATCTGGAATGGATATACACCAAATATCTCTTATCTGCATATCTTTGGATGCAGGTGTTATATTCTCAACAATGGAAAGGAACATTTGAAGACTTTTGATGCAAAATCAGACGAAAGAGTATTTCTAGGATACTCTACTGTAAGTAGAGCTTTCAGAGTATTTAACAAGAGAACCTTGGTGGTTGAAGAATCTATCCACGTGGTGTTTGATGAACCATATTGTGACACCAATAAGTTGGAAGAACCACCTGAAGAGACAGCTCCAAGGAAAGAGAATGTTGTTTCATACGTAGAAGAAGTTCTGCCTATAGAAGAAGACAAAGAAGAGGAAGCTGCAACTATGGATGTAGCAGATATTCTTACAGCAGCAGAACTTCCTGTAATACAGCAACAAGAAGAACAACCTACACCAGCTCATGTCTTCGAGCCTGACAGGACATGATTAAGAAATCATCCTAGGGATCTTATCATAGGAGATTCATCCATTGGAGTAAGGACAAGAAGGTCCATCCCACATGAAGCAATGTTTGCATGCTTTATATCTCAGACAGAACCCAAGAATATTGAAGAGGCACTGCAAGATAGCAACTGGGTACAGGCCATGCAAGAAGAGTTGAACGGTTTTGAAAGAAATCAAGTATGGCAGACAGTTGCAAGACCAGCTCATCAAGGAGTTATAGGAATAAAGTGGGTTTTCAAGAATAAGTTAGACGAATCTGAACTTGTTATGAGAAACAAAGCAAGATTAGTTGCCAAAGGATATTGCCAGGAAGAATGAATTGATTTTGATGAGACTTTTGCTCCAGTAGCTAGGTTGGAAGCAATTAGGATTTTTCTGGCATATGCAGTTCACCTAGATTTCAATGTCTATCAAATGGACGTAAAGAGTGCATTCCTAAATGGTCTTCTTACAGAGGAAGTTTATGTCGAACAACCTCCAAGTTTCAAAGATCAAGCAGAAGAGAAGGTGTTTCGGTTACACAAGGCCCTATATGGACTTAAGCAAGCACCAAGAGCTTAGTATGACACCTTATCTCTCTATCTGCTAGAGAATGGTTTCCAGAAAGGAACAATCGACAAGACACTGTTTAGGATACAAGATGGAGAAAATGTACTGGTAGTATAGATCTATGTGGACGATATCATCTTCGGATCCACCACAAAGAGTTATGTGAGAAGTTCTACAACCTGATGCAGTCAAAGTTCGAGATGAGTGTAATAGGAGAATTAAGTTTCTTTCTCGAGCTGTAAGTAAAACAGCTGTCTACAGGAACCTTCATCAGTCAAGTCAAGTATACGAAGGAGCTTATCAAGAAATTTGGCATGGAGAATGGTGCAGCAACATCCGTCCCTATGTCGACATCAATAAGCCTTGACAAAGATGAAGACAGTAAAAATGTTGATATCACTAAGTACAGACACCTAATTGGATCCTTGCTATATCTTACAGCAAGCAGACCAGACATTATGTTTGCAGTAGGAGTCTGTGCAAGATTTCAAGCATCACTAAAGGAATCACATCTTTCAGCGGTCAAAAGGATTATCAAATATCTGAAAGGAACTCAGGATGTAGGCCTATGGTATCCTAAGGAAGGAGGATTCAAGCTTAAAGGCTACTCTGACTCAGATTATGTAGACTGCAAGATTGATCGGAAAAGTACCAGTGGAACTTGTCAATTTCTGGGAAATAGACTTGTTTCATGGTTTTGCAGGAAACAAACTTCGATTGCAACTTCTACAGCAGAAGCAGAATATGTTGCAGCAGGAAGTTGCTGTGCGTAAATTCTCTAGATACAACAGCAACTTAGAGATTATGGGATT
Source organism: Scutellaria barbata (assembly GCA_028654395.1). Classification (NCBI taxonomy): domain Eukaryota; kingdom Viridiplantae; phylum Streptophyta; class Magnoliopsida; order Lamiales; family Lamiaceae; genus Scutellaria; species Scutellaria barbata. The sequence goes on along the minus strand of CM053649.1, from coordinate 4,511,429 downwards.
GAAGAAAAAGAGACTCCAATTCTCTATGATAATACAAGTGCTATAGCAATTACCCATAATCCTGTTTTTCACTCGAGAACGAAGCATATTGACATACGACATCATTTTATAAGGGATCATGTGGAAAAGAAAGATATTGTACTTGAGAAAGTTCATACAGATCTCCAGCTTGCAGATATATTCACCAAGCCTCTGAGTGAATCGAGGTTTTCTATGCTTCGAAACGAGTTGAGAGTTCTTAAGTTATGAGGAGAAAAAGAAGGTGCAAAAATCAAGGGGGAACCTCTACATGCTTGCGAGAAGCAGTAAGTATAGTGCTGTAAGCTACACCTTCATATAGCGTTGGGTTCAAACAGTGCTGCATTATATATTCTTACAGTACAGCAGAAACCAGGAGAGTAAGCAACACCAGGTTACAACATTTATTTCAAAAGAGTATTGACTACTCTGCAACCTCGTACCAAGGATGCTGCAACCTTAAAAAGGCATTTATTTAGGCGGCAAAAGACATGTCTTTCACCATTAAATACATGTCTGCGTGTGTCAGAAGTGGAAAGGGCGTAGTCAGAAGCCCACGCGCCTTGTAATAATTAGCGACGATTTGACATCTCCGCTTTTTCCTAGACCGTAAAATCAATTCTCTTTGATTTATCTCAACCGTTGATCTTACTACACGTCTCTTGAGATCCATCATAACCCCCATAACCGCATCTTTCGAAATCATTTTTCATCAATATCCAAAGAGAGAAACTTCTTTTCGTGAAAAATTCTCTAAGTCCAAATCTTCGAAATTTTTCATCATTTCTCTCCAAGAAATCTATGGCTACCAGACAAACCATCGTCTTGGAAGGACGCTTGATCAACCAGGAGCACGTCTATGCTTCTGGGCTGTATGATAATGTCCTCGTAAAGAGAATCTTCGATGCCCTTCAGCGGACCCAAATCCTAGGGCTTCTAACCACCGTTTATGCTGGCTTCTTCGTAGAGTCAGTCCAGAGATTCTACTCTTACACAAGACAGGCAGAGGAGAGGAACTGCATTCTGTTCAGAATGAATGCAGACGAGGAAGAGCGGTCTCTAACCGTTAGAGACATTGCTACCACCTTCAGCATTTCCGTTGGAGGTTTAACCCCAGTCAGTTGTTGATCTATGGGGAGGGTACTGCTCAAGAGATGTGGGATCTCTTTCGAGTAAGGGATGCAGGGGCTGAAATCAAGATGTTGGTCCCAAGTGGTGTCCGAGGTTCAGAGGGAGGGGTGAATGAACCTTGGTCGATTTTTCAGAATCTTTAAAACACCCGTTCTGCACTGCAAGTTACTTGAGCTTGCAGTGATAGATGGTTACTGCTTGCAGCGCTAGAATGCAGTGCTGCACGCTGTAACCTGGAGTTTTGTACGCAGCGGAAATAAACTATTTAACACAAGACTGTTTTTCTCAAGAATGCTTCTTTCAAAACGTTTTATGATGAGAGATAGATAGATATGCAGAAAATAAGCGCAGATAAATAAAGCGATAACACACTTATGGCTTATAGTGGTTCGAAGGTGGTGTAATCCTTCTACGTCCACTCTACTGCTCCTTGAGCAGGAACTTTGTTAAGCAAGATTGATTTACAGGACACTCCTAACAATCTATCAACTTTACAAAACAAACCACCTACTGAAGTCCAGCGTACACACAACAACTGCAAACTTCAAAGGCTAACCCATACAGGGTTCTATACTCCCACACAGGGAAGCTGCCTAACTCTAGATAACTACAACAAACAACAAGGATCTCTCCTATCAACTGCTTGACACCACTAAAACAACCTAAGCACACAACAACAAGGTTAAAAGGATAAAAATGTTTTCTTCAACTTGTGCTTTGAAGTGAGCTTCTGAATCCGTAGGGAAACTTTCAGCTTGAACTTTGCTTCACTTCAATAGGTTGAGTGACTGAAACTGATTGTAGGCTTGAATACTTAAATCTTGTAAGATTTGAATTTTTCGTGAATGATTTTCAGGTCTCAGTAACAGTAACCAGCTTCAGTGCTCCTCGACCTCTATTTATACTTGTAGGAGAAGATGTCCGTTGAAGGAGACATCCCTCTTTTGAATTTGAAGTAGCCTGGCCAAAGTATAGTTCGCATTTAATGCGACTGACTTTTCCTTTCGGAGCATTTAATGCGGCAGTTGCGGCTCGCAGCTTTCTGCGGCGCGTCAGTCCATGTGGCATCTTCTTATTGGCTCCGTGTCTGCTACTTTGACTTTTTCTTGAACGGCTCTATTGTCCCTGCTTGGATCTTCATTCCTCGTACTGCATTTATCCTTCCTAGGATTTGTAGGATACTTCGTCTTGTAGTTGGCGCTGCATTACTTAACTAACTTGTATGTCTGCGCTGTATCCTAGGTCTTTGTGCAGCTGATGTTTTTTCTTTCAGTGCTGCTGTATTTCAGACCTGATTGCAGTATCATCTTGCAGTGCTGCTATAACTTTTCTTGCAGCGTTGCTGCACGCCGTTCCTTCTTACATTGCTGTATAGAATTTTCGACTTATTACAGCAGTGCTGTATCTTCCTTCTATCAGCTATGCTGTATCCTGTCTTCTTACAACGATACTGTATCCTGCCTTTTTGCAGCGATAACTTCCATTAAAGCTTAGATGCAGCTTTATCCTTGTTTTTCCTCCATTTTCAATACTTGACACAAGACTCAATTCTAGTCTATTTAATCACTTAAACATTGTGAAAATGGGGTACTCAAAACTTCCTATTACATGATTGGTTTGTCTCATCAAAATCTAAACAATGAAATCCCAACACAAGAGAAGCGCCCCAAAGAAGCTCTTCAAGCTGGAGTTTGAACTCCTTCATGATATCTGTGCATACTCCATTGAAGGCCGAACAGGGAGTTATGAAAAATGCACAGATCTCCGGTTCCGAATCATGTCCGCTATCATGGCTGGAGAGAAGGTGAACTGGGCAAGGTTCATCATGAAGAGACTGTGGGAGGAAGCAGAGAGGATAACGGAGCGACGAAGCTACGGTATCACCATTTGTTCTCTGCTCTGCAAGCTTGGTCTTCAACTTGCAGCACCGACTCCCATTCCCATCGGAAAGTATCTCGGGGAAAAGAAGAAGGGTAAGACCCAACCGAAGACAGCAGAAGCTGGGACAGTAAGGAAGAAAACCAAAGATAAAGAGAATGTAGCTCTGGCCCTGCAAGATGAAGCTGTGAGCAGCAGCGGGAGAGACGAAGAAGAAGAGGACATTCAAGACCCTCTTCCCGTCATCAAGAGGATTTCAAGGGAGGCTGTACCTGAACGTGAAGCCTCTTCCTCAGATGATGATGCACCCTTGGTGAGAAAGACCACGCACAGTAAGAAGAAGGCTGCTGCAGCTGCTAATTCCTAACTCTCTACACCTTCTATGGTTGTAGTGAATGTTGAGGATGAGTCTCATCAGCCCCGGGATCAAGAAGGAGCTCTTGATGCCCAACTCTCTATACCTTTTAAGGTGGTAGAAAACCTTGGGGATGAGTCACATCTGCTTTAGGAGCCACATCAGCTCCGGGTCCAATCAACTGAAGAAGCTTGTCTACAAACAGAGACTTCAGTGCTTGATCATACCCTCCCAGCGGCTAGAAATATGGAGCTGCAATACAATCTCTGGAGAGAGATGCGGCTGGCTAAGGGGGAAATCTTGTTGAAGTGGAAGGATTTCCTGACAGTCGAGCAAGCTGTCCTGGAATGGGTCAAATCTGAAGACATTCTGGCACTCCTGCAACCTGAGTATGCAGCAAGAGTTCAGGAGCTTGGAGAAAGCAGTGCTGCTCAGGGAGCAAAGGACAAAGGGAAGGGAAAAGCTCTTGCAGAATCCGACTCTGCAGAGCTGCCGATGAGAGCAGCATTGGAGGATGTACAGGTCTTCCTTGTCCTGGCTGCGAAGGCTGTAAGAAGGGACGATGACGTCGCTTTTGCTCAAGAGCAAATCGACACCTTGGGAGTGGAGCAAGCTGAGGAAGCTATGCTGCAACAGGCACTGCAACAAAGTGTTAAGGAGATCGGGATGCAACACACTCCTATGAAGATGCGGGGAGAAGGAAGTTCAAGTCAACATCAAGTGAACTCCCCTGCATACGAGCAAGTAGTTAAGGGCCTCTCCAACATTGTCTCGCTGGATCATTTGGAGGAGGAGGAATCTCAACTGTTGGACTATGACGATTCCCCTGTTCGTATGGATGCTGTTGATGCAGACTCACAAAGAGAACCGATAGCCATCATTCAGGGAGTAATCTCTGATCTTGTTGAAGACGCCGATGATGCAACCAAAGAGGAAGTTGCAAAAGCTGGACTCCCTGTACTGGCAGAGACAACAGTACAGCAGACGACCACCCAAGAAGAAGCTGCTGAGGAGACAAGGAGGGTGGAAGCTGAGATTCTTGCAGCAATGGAGCGTACAGTGCTGAATGCTGTAGACACTACAAGAAACCAACCAGAGCTGTAAGAACCCATTCTTGTAGCTGAAGCTGCCCAAGATGCAGGACCGGCCGAGGAGACGGAGTTCTTGGAGAAGACCTCAAGGGAGGCTGTTGTTCTGACAACACTCCTTGAGGGTGAGAAGACCTCTGTTGGGGAGACTGTTCAGACAGTACCCACAGAGGATGCTGAAGAAGTAGCTGAGGTAACCCCTGTGCAGCTAAAGACACCTCTCGAGGAGGTTGATGCTGCACCTGCTGCATGTTCTCAAGAACCTTCCAAGGTTACAGCAGCAGAGGTTACTGAGGACGCTGAGGTTACTGACGCCGAATTCGTCGGGATGATGAGGAGACGCAACATAGCTGTTCATGGGCCGAAATCTGGCAGACCAGAACCTGTTGAAGTCTCATCCGGCGAATATGAGACAGAATAAAAAGAGCACCCATCCTCAAATTCAACCAGTTCTTAACCCAACAACAAGGAGGATGAGGTTGCTGTTGAAGCTCCAAGGCAGGATGCAGCTTCGATTATTCAAGCTGTTATACCATTCGCTGCATCCACTGCTGCCTCAACAAGAAGGAATTCGAGGCTGACTCCTGACGAATCGATCAACCGAGTTGAAGCTGTTGTTAGACATCTTGTGCACACTCTCCAGGAGCACGAGTCTACCATGCGCACAGTCTCAGGGTCGCTGCCCAATTCCATGCTGAAACCATGACAGGTTTCAAGAAGGACCTGAAAGTCCTGCCGGAGATGATCAAGAAGATGCTGAATGATCACTCCAACAGGCTGTACTAGGAACGGGTCAGGATGGAGCAAGAGTTGAAGATTGATGCTGCACAGACTTGCCAAGAGATAAGGCTGTGCAAGCGACATGCTGAGAATGCCTCAGATAGGCTGCAGACTTACTCCCATGTCCTTGATGCACTTCTAGATCACACAACCGAACAGACCAGAAGAATCAGAAGTGTGGACGATCGTTTGGGGAACCTGGAGCTGATTGTTGGAGAACTGAGAGACATCATGTTCCGAGCCTTCCCTCAGTATGTTAACGCTCTTGAGGCCGCCCCCGAACCGACTCGAAGACCACGTTCTAAGGTGGTCCCAGCTGCCCCTACTCACCCCCCGACTTTTGATGATGCCAAAAAGGGGGAATGAGTTGAAGATAGATACAGGAGCTCAAGGGGAGCTGAAGAAGAAGAAAAAGAAGATGATGACCAGCAACCTCTCAACAGGAGGAGAAAGAGGTCTGGATCATCTGCTGTTGCTGACATCCCCTCTCCTAAGCGATGAAGAAGAGATGATAATGGAGAAGCTGGTGGAGCTGGTGCTGCAAGAAGATCAGCAGCAGGCGCCGCACCCAGCAGAGCTGCAAGCAAAGATGCAGCACCTCCCCCTCATCATCATACAAAGAGAGGGAATGAAAGCCAGGGTTTATATTTGTCATATGAAAGCTGTTTAAGCATGTAACCCTGAAACTTACGATATTCTGTAAATTAAAAATCTTTCTTCATAAACGAAATAATGTAAAGGTTTTGTCATCATCAAAAAGGAGAAAATTGTTAGGATTTCGATGTTTAGATTTTGATCAGACAAAACATATATGTAATAGGAAGTTTTGAGTACCCCATTTTTCACAATGTTTAAGTGAATATATAGACTAGGTTTGAGTCTTGTGTTAAGTGCTGAAAAATGGAGGTTTGACAAGGATAAAGTTGCATCTAAGCCTTTCAGAAAAGAAGCTGCTGCAAGAAGGCAGATACAACATCGCTGCAAGAAGACAGAACATCACTGCAGCTAAGAAAGAAAGAACGGCGTGCAGCATCGCTGCAAGAAAAGAAAATTGGAGTACTGCAAGAAATAAGATACAGCAGTACTGCCAGAAGATACTGCAACCAGGTCTTAGTTACAACAGCACTGCAAGATAATATTAGCTGCATGAAGACTTAGGATACAGCGCAAAGCTTACAGTTCAGATAAGTCAATCAACGCCAATTATAACAAGAAGTATCCTGCAATCCTAGGAAGGATAAATGCAGTACGAGGAACGCAGATTCAAGCAAGAATAAATAGAGCCGTTCTAGAGAAGATCAAAGTTGCAGACATGGAGCCAATACAAAGATGCCACATGGACTGACGCGCTGCAGAAAGCTACGAGCCGCAACTGCCGCATTAAATGCTCCAAAAGAGAAAGTCAAGTCGCATTAAATGCGAACCATACCTTTGGTCAGACTACTTCAAATTCAAAAGAGAGATATCTCCTTCAACGGACATCTTCTCCTACAAGTATAAATAGGGGATGAGCAACACTGAAGCTGACTACTGATTAACTGAAACATCTACGCTAAAACTCTCAAGTTTACAAGATTCAAACATTCAAGTTTCCAACAGTTTTAGTCACTCAACCTCTGTGAAGTGAAGCAAACTCAGTGCTGAAAGATCCATCAACGGATTCAGAAGCTCACTTCATCGCACCAGTTGAAAAACCCTTTTATATTTCTTTAACCTTGTTGCTGTGTGCTTAGGTTGTTTTAGAGGTGTCGAGCAGTTGATAGGAGAAATCCTTGCTGTTTGTATAGTTGTCTAGAGTTAGACAGCTTCCTTGTGTGGGAGTGTAGAACCCTGTGTAGGTTAGCCTTTGAAGTTTGTAGCTGCTGTGTGGACGCTGGACTTCAGTAGGTTGTTGCTTTATAAAGTTGATAGATTGTTAGGAGGGTCCTGTAATTCAATCTTGTTTAACAAAGTTCCTGCTCGAGAAGCAGTAGAGTGGACATAGAAGGATTACACCACCTTCGAACCACTATAAGCCATACGTGTTTATTGCTTTATTTAACTGTGCTTTAACCTTCTCTCTCTTGTATATCTCATAAGCATAAAACGTTTTTGAAAGAAGCATATTGAGAAAATCAGCCTTGTGTTATACATTATATTTTTCCGCTGTGCATAAAACTCCAAGTTACAGCGTGCAGCACTGCATTCTAGTGCTGTAAGCAGTAACGATCTGACGCTGCAAGCTCAAGTAACTTGCAGAGTAGAAAGATTTTTAAAAGATTTGCAAAATTAACCAAGGTTCATTCACCCCCCTGAACCTCGAACACCACTTGGGACCAACATGTGTAATAATACATAAATGTATATATGTATAGATTAGAGTTTTTTATGCTGAAATAGGGTTTTTTTGTCGAAATTGAGATTTTTTTTATCAAAATTAGGATTTTTTTCTTTTAAGTTAAAGTATTGCATTAATGTATGCTTAACATAATATAAATGTATATTTAGCATAATATAAAGGTATGACTAACACAACATAAAAGTTAGGATTAAAAAAAAAAGAAAGTGCACGGATTCGGATCGGATTAAACCCGACCCGATCCTTGTTGTATGGATATAAGATCCATATAACAATTACACACAAGTACAACTTCAATTAGCGAAACATATACAAAGATGAGGTGTATGTTGATTTTTACTTTTATTAAATATTTATTATATGATATCGTTATGTAACCGTGATTGTCATCTTTAAGATAATAACAATTGCCTTAATATAATGTAAATATTCTTAATATAATGTGGTGATTGTCATCTTTAAGATAATAACAATTGTCTTAATATAATGTAAATATTATCTAAATATAATGCGAAGCGGGTATAAATGTTTTCTAACATCTTATTTTTAAATGAAATAAAATTATTTTATTCAAATATTTTCTACCATTATGGTATGATTGGTATGGTGGAATGGAACAATGTGTGAATGGAATGAATCTAAGAATGGAATGATGATGAGAATGGAATGATATTAAAATGTTTATTCTTATGATTGGTATCGCAGATGAATAGGAAATGAATGAAATAATTATTATAATTATATTTCATAATTGATAACTACAAATAAAACATTAAATCAATTATTATAATTATATTTCATAATTGATAACTACAAATAAAACATTAAATCAATTTTTATTTGATCAAATTATCATTCACTATAATTTTATTTTAATATTCTTATTCCATTTAATTTGAATAATATGATATATTTAATTAATTAAAAAATTATAAAAAATTAATCATTGCACTAATTATATGTTATATTTACCTTTAAATTTTACTATAAAATGTATATTTATTTCACTTTTAACATGAATAATTTTTATGACCATTTATGAGATGTAGATTAAAAGATTTTGAAAAATAAAATTTGAAAAAACTTGAATGTAATTTATTATTTTCGAGAAAAGACGACTACTTTAGTAAATTATCCAATTTATTTTATTAGTTTATGAATTGTTTGAACGAATATTTATTTTATATTATAAAGTTTTGAATTTCCAAAATCCGAATTGATCCGATCCGTAATACCTGAATCTTTGAAGGAACCGAACCGATGTGACAGAGCAAGTCTGGAGATTATTTTTTGCAATTTTTCAAAAATCTTCGAACTTTGAAGCAATTTCAGAGATTATCTTATCCTCAACTTGCTCTGAACCGTGCTCACCCTTATCACTAATATTAAGATATATCATATTTAGATATTTATTTTATATTTTATTATTAATATATTAATTTTTTATTATTTACATATTATATTTTATGATAATTTTATTAATTATTTTATATGATTTTGTGCTATTAAAATAATACTTTATATTATTTAAAAAATATTTTAGTTAGTTATAATTTATTTATATATTTTTATATAAACTAGACTACACTTATTTGTATTAATATTATATTCATATCATCTCTATATTTTTTAAAAATTTATATTCATTTTTTATTTTTATTCTATTTATCTACTTAATTTTATTATTTATTTGATATTTTTATTTTTTTATTTTATATTAATTTTATATATTATATTTTTTATAAATAATTTTATATTATTATATAATTTTATATAATAATTTAATTTTGGGAAGTCAACTTGTAAAAAATAAACTAAATAATGATAAATAATCGAATTAATAAATATAGTTCATTCATTTGTAGGTGAGGAATACATAATATCATGGGGATATGAAGGAATAATCATTCCCTCATCCATAGTAATTTCTAGAGGAATGATGATTCCCACTTATAAATCATACCAATCAAATGAATGAAAATGAAGGTAGGAATGGTGATTCCATTCCCAACTCATTCCATCATACCAATCATGCCATAAATGTCTTATATTCCTCAAATAAGCATGTTTAAGTCCTTCAAAATGAGAATTACATTTCATGTATATATAACAAATAGATGTATAATTGTTTTAACTTTGATATAATTTCCATTGTTATAAATCGTAATTGCGCGGGTGCTGAACTGCTGGAAGATTATTTTACGAAAGAAAAAAAAAACCACTTTAGTTCATTTTTTTAACAGCAAACACTTGAGAATAGTTAGGTATATTATTGGAGTACAAATAAACTTGAATGGACGTGTGTGGAATTCTGGACGGCTTCTTTACAGAACTCAATCCTTAATTGTTTCACTCATCACAAGATCCCATGACAATTTTCAAAGCAAGCATATATGCACACATTTTGCATATGCAAAACTAACTCATTCTGTTCTTTTAGCCAATATAACATGCAACAAAGAAAAATCTATTACCATTGTTTTGTTTATTTACATGTTTCAAACCCCCAAAACCCGGGTGATTCAACAGAATTTCATGTATGTAGAAATCGACAAGAGAAATCTATCAAAGACAATGGTATGATATACAGGGATCATAACGCACAAGTGATAAGCTCGTAACCTTATTTCTATGAGATATATGCTTTCACCACTTCAGTGTAGTCGCAAACAGAACCTGTTCTTGGACAAGTGATTTTCCCATGGTTTTGCTTTGCCATATCCTCAAGAGCCTGTAGATAAAAAAACAAATATTAGAATGTGGTCTCTAAGGTTTCATATATATAGTAATCTGAGATCGATGCAGACCTTAGTGCTGTAAACATAGCCATTCGGTAACACAAGAGGTGGGTTCTCAGTATCCATTAGCTCTTTTGTTATGTAACAAACAAGTTTCGAGTGATGCTGCTTTGAATATGGAAGTGGCTGTGCTAATTTTCGGAAGGCTTCCTGTGATAGAGGATCCTCCTTTGTGCAATCATCTTCGTAACAGAATCTAAGCCAAGTCAAGGACAAAACGAAGCATGGATGGACATCACTCACTCAAATACATTGTTATAGCATTCAAAGATTTTAGGAGAATTGGTTTGCAGGCAAGGAATAAAAGAATATTTTAGCAGTCATAGGTTAGGTCAGAATGAAAATTTAGCATATTGACATTAGCATATTGGAAAAACCCAAGGCTAACTGTGAAGCATGGATACGGGGTCTTCAATGCAGATAAGCCTGCTTGTAGATATATGTTCAACAAAGGCTCAAGAGTCATGCCATACAATCTGCAGAATTCTTGTTTAAATTGGTCGACCAAATAATCCCATTGTTTTTCTTCAAACAAGACCTGGAAAACAGCAATGACAAGGGTGAAAAATAATTCAGTAAGTTGATAATGTCAACCTAGTGGGGTGTTGGTGAAGATATTTAGTTCTTCAGCTCATAAATTGAAGAATAATTACTTCAGAAATGCCTCAATAACTAGACTATGCAAAGGAAATAGGAGATGACGATATGCTGAGTTCCAGCTATATTTACATGAACAAAAGAAAATGATAAGTTATATCTAAGTTCTTTTCATGGCTGATAAAATTATGTATTTGTTAATGACAAAGTACCAGAGGCATGCCATTCACATAACTTTGAGATTGCTCCATAGTGGATTAATCCACCCTTTGTAATCAAATTATGCCCATTCTAAGTTACTTGAAAAAGAAATTCATCATAAAACCATATTATTATCACAGATCACATCTTAAAGAATCAATGAAACCGCAAATTGATAACCCTAGAATGTCGATTTTTTTCACGAATCCTTTTGGGGCTGGGAATCACATCAGACTATCTTCCGACTACCAGTATAGATCAGACAATAAATAAGACCATGAAATTTCAGAGTTCAAGGAGGGAAAGGGTTTTCACCTTGTATGTCAAACATTCTGTGTTACTTCTGAAAGCAAGGGTTGCTACAACACGCTGCAATTCTTTCATATGGGTAGTTCCCCAAGGTGCTAGATACTTTCGAGCATATGATATAGCTCGCATATTGTTATCGGCTCTCACCAACTCAATAAATTCTTGCAGTCTCAATTGGAACTCAAATTTGCTCTGCAAAAACACTCAGCAATAGTCAGCATTGACAGTTTCAGTACAGGCAGTAGTCCCAGAGTCCTCAGCTGATCAAGTGCATGTGCTGAAATAGTACTAACATACAAGTTGATAGTAAGTCTTACAAAAATGCAAAAGGAAAATGGTGGACTGAACATGTACATGAAGAAACTTGAGAAAAAAATGTTAGGAATTATGACAGTAGAAAGATATGTCCTCCCACTCATTTTTACAGATCAAGTTACTATGCTAGTTAAGCAAAATAAACATTTTAAAGCTATTTTTTCAGGGGGTGGTGCATAATTAATGTTCTAAAAGGCACCAGGTGGACTCAACACTGTAGGTGTATGTTTTTAGTAGTAACCTCTTTATTTACTGCCTTATACACACACACACACACACATATATATATCAAAGTTTGAATTCTATCATGTATTTATTGCATATTTTAGGTTTCAATCAGTGTTATTGAGATTAATAACGCTAATTAAACAAAAAAAAAAAAAGTACCCTTACAAGTTGTTATAAAAGAGAAATTAGTAGCATTGTATATTCACCTTGTTGAGACTTTACACAGACTTGGGAACAGGGTTTAGCTGTTTAGGGATTTAAACTACTTAGGGGTTATTTTCTAAACATATTGTGACGAAAACAATATTGTTTTGATAAATAACATTTGATTCATGTAAATTGCTAAGGCCAAGTCTGAGGGAGGGTCCACATCAGCGGTCACCACTGAAAATAATTTGGCTACATTTGATACAGGACTCGTACAATTCAACGAGGATATTGACAGAACTGCCTGGTGTGGGCATAATCTTCTTTTGTGTTCGTTTTAGGTTGATTTTACTATTCATTTTTACAGGTTGTAGGATTTCTACCCATACCAAGCTTGCTTAATCTTTATTTAGAAAGTTTGCTGATGTAATAAAAATTAAAAAGCACCACAAATCTTCAACAAATTGATTTTAACAAATGATTGTTTGTTTGTGGAGAAAAATGTTATTGAAAAGGAGAATTCTCAGGATGAAAAGGATCATTTTGAGAACAAATCTGAGTTGTCGCAGTGAAACAAAGAAATGTTTCGAATTATCAATTCTGCCGAGGATATAAAAAGTAAAATACAATGGTGTAGGAAACACCACCATCACCACCAAAGCAGTAACCACGTCCTACATCCAAAATGACTTGTGCTTGTTACTTGTGTGCGCATGTTACTTTGCATGCATGATTCTGGCATGAGAAGCACTATAATACCTTTTCAATTTGATCACATTAATATGTAATGACGATATGTGTTAGCCTAAGTAGCAACCAATTTTGTTCACCACGGCTTAAAAGAACCAAGCTCTCCTGAGTGACCTACTTTTATGTATCAGAATTATTATCCAGGCTGAAAAGAAAATGTGTATTTTTTGCAAGATATTTACCAATGTGATTTGAGATCTATGGAGAAAGTACACATGCTTCCAACTCATACATATACTCTGCTCTAAGTAAAGAAAGATGAAGCAAAATAGAGGCAGAACATAATTTACCTTTGACTTCTTTAACCTGGATTTGTTGTCAGCACACCATGCCAGAGCAGGGGCCACCTCCTTCTTTTGAAGAGCATCAATAACCATTTTTGCTTCAAGAAACACATCTATATCAACAAGATCCTAGTAAGGTAGGAAAAGGTCATTAGGATGTCAGCCCATTGTTTAAATTACAGCGACCACATGCAGGAGTGGTAGTAGAACTATGAGGTCCATAAAGGAGATATCTTGAGAAAACACACACATTGCATCTTCTATCTTCCTAATTTAAATCAGTTCCAAAATCTTCAGAATGAAGCAGAAATATAATTTAATTATTCAAATTTTAGGTGATCTTAACCAACAACAGGGTGCATAAATCATCTCTCGTCTCCCATAATCAGTGAAGTGAAAATAAACTGAGAAATAAATAAGTTGACAACTGTGAGGACAGTTAACCAGTTCATATACTTAATTGGAGGAAACAAAAGCACTTGTCATTTATTGCATAATTGACCAGCTTAGGAATAAATGAATACAATAAAAATCACCTGAATGTTGCTGCTCTCTGCCAGCTTTACAGCAGTGTCATAATACGACATTCGCAACATGTAATCAACAAGTATTCTCTTCAACCGGGTGCTATTCCACTCTGACAATTTGTCCAGCTCTGCAGATTCTATATGTTCCAGCCTGGTCCGGCATCTCTGTGCTTGCAAGTGCTCAGTTCGATTCCCCTCTTCCAACTGGTTCATCATATATGGGCATATTATCCAAATGAGTTAAAATGACTCAAATATACACCGACGTTATGTTATCAACCTTTTTGATTAAAATGCTAATAATTCTACCACTGCTGCTTTTATTGTTAAGATAGAGAGTGGCATTTTCAAGCTACCCTTCACCCCAAAAGTATTGACTTGATAACCAAATAATCAAATGATGAACATAACAAAAGGCCAAACTCAAGAGAAAACTTGAATACTAAACAACCCTTCTTTCCCCTTCAGTTCAATTTGACCAATCCAACAACAAATCAAGACTTCACACTGCATCACTATTGGAAATTAATTATTATTAAACAACACCTCTCATAACATCCTTAGGACTGATGATGACTCTTTTATTGTTCTATTATCCTCAAATTTCTGAATCTCAAAAATACAATGATTCCTTCTTCTATAACTTCTCATTCCCTGAAACCAAATTCAATCTCATCTAAATCTGAATTATTTAGCACAAAGAAAAATAAAATAAAATAAACAAAGCATAACTGGATATCAATTCTGCACAATTAAGAACAATATACTTTTCTTTTGAGGCCCTGCAATCGGTAGACAAGAGAATTGAGTTGGTTAACAGCGTCATCTCGAGACAGGTCTGAATCGGCGGCGTCGGAGACACCTGAAATGACAGCGGACACTTCTTTCTCGACGGTGCGGTGGTTGGAGCGGATCGTCTTTTTGTAATGCTCGAATGGCACACGGAGCAACTGATGTTCCAATTTCAGAGACTCCGCTAGTTTCCCAAACTTCGACGGTGGAGCGGCGACGGCGGAGTTGCCGTTGGGGAGTTGTGCATCCACCTCCATCGGAGAAGACGACATTCTTTTTCTCCTTTTCTTTTTCTTATTAATTTCTTCTGCCTTTTTGCTAATATAAGTGTAGTAGAAGCGTATAGAAAGCAGCAAATTTCTTTATCAAACTAAAAAGCTTTAACGGCGTCGTTTGATGTGTAATACAAAGTGTAAGGTCTGCCTAGGGCTGGGCAAAATACCGAAAATTTCGGTATACCGCGCATATCGTGTTGAAAAATATTGAAAATGTCGAAAATTTTGGTATATCGAAATTTTCGGTATGATATCGGTATGGGGATTTAGAATTTTTCGATATTTTGGTATATACCGAAATATATTAATATTAATAATATATATATATTATTATTATATATATAGATATATTTTGGTAATTTTCGGTATTTTGGGTAAATTTCTGTATTTTCGGTAATTTTCGGTATGGTATAACGGTAAATTTCGGTATACCGAAAAATTCGGTAATTCAGTATCAAACGGTATAAGCTATCAATATACCAAAAATTCGGTATACTGAATTTCGGTATACCGAAAATTTCGGTACGATATCGGTATGCTTTTTGGCATATCAAAATTTTCAATACGGTATACGATATAGAATTTTTTTTTCGGTATACCGTACCGAACCAACCCTAGATCTGCATAAACCCCAACCAATAATCACGATTACTTGATAGATTTTTATTTTGTTTTGGGTTAATTATATGACAAATTATTATATTTAATTTTTTTAATTATAATACGATTTTTCAATTCTAATGTCACAAATCATCATCTTCAATTTTGTTATATTTCATGTGACTATTCAGGTTCCAATTACTCATATATAATTTAAAATTTTAAAAACATTCTTCTCACGATCAATGTGGCTTCAAATTGTCAACAAATGAAATGATGGTCAATTTTGTCCAGCAAATATCCCTATTGTTGGTGATGTTGCTCCGATTTAACGTGTGTCTTCTTAAAACCAAAAATTCGAAATCTCGAACGGTCGGATCCAACGAACCTGCAAAACAGACACCGGGAGGGGTTTCCGGCGTAGGGACTCCGATGCTCAAGTCAGTCGAAAAGCTCTTAAGTAACGTAATCTCTCAATTTTGTGTATTGTGTGTGTAAAGTGTAAAAGAACAAGGATATATATACTCCCTGATACTTGTTGCAGTAGAAATATGAGTCCTGGTTGTGTTGGACGTGGGAGTCCTCCGGAAATAAAGGGTTAGCTCGATATCAGCCTAAAAATCAGGGATATGAGTAACAAACTCGTGAAAATAGCGGGCAGTTAAGATCATTTCGCTTTCACATCATTCAGCTCGTAGATTCTCATCCGAGCTAATGTAGTCCGCCGGGACAGGCGTAGTTCGCCTATTAAAGCAGTTCGCCAGAACAGGCGTAGTTCGACCTAAACTAAGTAAGAAATCCGGCCTGGATAAATTCGGTCGTGTTTAGTTCGGTTCGGTTTGAGGCATTCAGTTCGATCACATCAGTACTCCCCCCCTTTTCGCAGTGTATGTAATACACTGGGGAGGTTCGCTAAGACGGTGGTAGTTCGCTAAGGCGGTGATAGTTCGTTAAGGCGGTGACCGAACTGAACTGACGCCTCTTCCCGAGGCGAGATGTCTTTTCCATGTCTTTTCAGCTTCCATCGCTCTTATTCGCACGACACGTGGCGAAAAAACTGTTCCCGCCCAAGGTCCTTTTGTTTTCCGCCGTTAGATTTCACTCCATCCAACGGCGGACAGGTCGCGCCTCTTCGGTTTTTCCCCCCAAAATCAAGATCTTTCTCCCTATATATATGTCATTATCATCATCTTTAAAACATTTTCGTGCTCCTCCACTGTAGACGTTCATCTTCTCCGATCTTCTCCTTGATTTAAGTTTCTTCTCTCAATCTCAGGTACCCCTTCCTCTCTTTCCTAATCTTTATTGTATCAATGGCATCTTCTACTTCGGAAAAATCTAGAAGGAAGAAATCTGTAGAAGATGCCTTTTCTTCTACCAAGGTCACTCCGACCCACACCGTATTTTTAAGCTCACTGATGGCGGGGGGCTATACGGTGGTGATCCCGGGTCCTGAGGATCGACCTCATCGCGCACCACCTGGGCATCAGTCCTGGTTTATAAAACAGGTCACCCTAGGTTTAGTTCCTCCCATTCATCCCTTTTTCTTAGACATTAGTGCGGAGTTCGGGATATGTCCGAGCCAACTCGACCCGAACTCCATTAGTTATATAGTTTCTTTTTACATGGTGTGTAAATGGATGGGGGTCGAACCCTCTGTGACCCGTTTTCGATCTTGCTTCGTGCTAAAAAATTCCAATCCTTTTCGCTTCTATTTGAGTCCTCGGAGTGGTGCGAGGCGAGCTTATTTCCTATCTCCTGGGGATGATAAGATCAGTTCTTGGGAGAAACATTATTTTTTTGTGAAAGCGTCGATAGGTCGGCCTTTTCGTTCGCTTCCCTGGGCCCAGCGTTCAGGTCAAACCGACCCCGCTCCTGCCCCAGATCACCAAATTACCGCCCTGAACGAAATTTTTGCAAAGGGTTGATTCGACATTGCCAAGCTGAGTTCTTGTACCGAACTGTTATCTTTTTGGGGGTTCTATCCGAACAGCCAGATCCCTCCCCGCTTTGACCTAGGTCATTGTTACTGCATTCTCCTATAGATCGAACTGATTGTTTTGTCATCTGACCCTGTCTGTTCTCTTTTGCAGATCTCACAATGAATCGATTTTTCTCCATTGCGGAAGATGCGTCTAACGAGAAGCGAGCTCCGATCTCGTCTGCTCAGCACGGGGTAGATCCTGCTCTGGCTGCTGCTTTCAAACAGGCGGAGGAAACTCGTCTTGCCGAGCTGGCTGGTAGGGCTCCTGGCCCCTCTGTCGACATGATTCAAGAGGAGAGCGTCCTCGCTCCTGTTCCGGACCCCATTCCAGAGTCCTCTGCTCCAGCTGTCACTGCGACCCTCACTCCTCGTGGCTCACTTCTCATCGCAGCTCCTTCCTCTCGACCAATCGACCTGACTGAGGAAACTAGCGAAGCACCACTGGCTCGAACTCCTTCGTCTAAAAGGAGAGCATCTTCCAGTTCGCGAGCCTTCCTACCGAAAAAGGTGTGAGCAGGTGAGGCCATCGCAGGGAGACCGAAGGAAAAACAGCGGGGGGCGAAGAGGAGGAAGATGCGGAAGAGAAAGAGCTGCGGAAGAATCTGTCCCGCCTAGTAAATGCCCAGAAATATTTCGTAGGCTATGCGAGGCAGGCTCTCCGTCGGAGAGACGAGCTGCGGGAGAGTCGAGTGCGACTAGAGGAGGTAATCGAGGAGAAGAAGACTCTGGAGAGTGATCTCTCAATCCGCTCCGAGGAGACTGATAAGTTGTCGGCCTCGCTGGAGCAGGTCCAGGTTGATCTGGCGATGGCTCACTCGGAATCTGCTCGAAGAGAGGAGCTATTGCTGGCGAAGGAGAAGTTCGCCATGGAGAGACATGAGGCCTTTGTTCGGGTAGAGGCTGAAAATCGCCGGCTGAAGGAGGAGCTAGAGGAGGAAAGAAATGCGCGAGCTCATTTTGGGGAGGAAATGCGAGCCGAGGGTTTCCAGGCTGGGGTTGCTGCGGGCTACTATCAGTTCGCACAAAGTCCAGAGATGGAGCTGATAGTTGCAGAATATCGCGACCGGCTTTTTCATTAACTCTGGAATTCTACCCTCTTTCTCTCCAAAGCGGCTCCAATGGCAGAGGCTTATTTTAAGGAGGGAATCCGCTTGCGCCAGGAGGAAGTAACGGAGATTGTTCGGCGTTTCCAGGAGGAGACTGGGCAGACGTTACCGGAGCCCGTCCTTCGATACCGCATTTCCTCCCTGTTCAAAAAGCTAACCCAGACTTTTCCTATTCCTCCCGGCTAGCAAGGGGATCCGAACGAAGACCCAGCAGCGGAATGGTGGGCCGGGTACTTGGAGCAGTCAATCAAGGATGTTCTTCCTACTCCTCCGAGTGTTGGTTCGGCTAACCTTCAGTCCGGGGAGGCCATTCCGAGCCAGGTTGCCGACCTGCCCGAGGAAATGTTTGCCCCTCCGCCTGCTCTGCCTTCAGTCAGCGAAGCTCCTACTCCTGCAGTTCCCTCCGAGGGTCTTTCTGATACTTAGTTTTTCCTCGGAAGTTTGTAATACTTTAGTTTTAGCAAGACTTTGCATAATGTAATCAATTTTTCTGAATACTATTGGATATCATTTGGTGTTTCTTCTCAAGTTTCTTTTCACAAAGTAGTTTAAAATAATCAATCTCGTTTAGTTCGATCTAAGGAAGGTTCAATTGATCAGTTCCATCTATCAACCTTTCTAAGGAGAAATCATTTAGTTCGATCCAAGGAAGGTTCAATTGATCAGTTCCATCGATCAACCCTTCCAGGGAGAAATCATTTAGTTCGATCCAAGGAAGGTTCAATTGATCAGTTCCATCGATCAACCCTTCCAAGGAGAAATCATTTAGTTCGATCCAAGGAAGGTTCAATTGATCAGTTCCATCGATCAACCATTCCAAGGAGAAATCATTTAGTTCGATCCAAGGAAGGTTCAATTGATCAGTTCCATCGATCAACCCTTCCAAGGAGAAATCATTTAGTTCGTCTTTCGAGAGATAATACGACTTTTTGAAACAGAATTATAAAGACACAGCCATTTTAACGTGGTTCGGCCAAATCAGCCTACATCCACGAGCCGGATACCGACTTATTTTATTAATTTGACAGAAATTTAAAAAAGTAATTGTACAAGAGTAGCGTACTACGCATAAAATTTCTTCAGATGGCTCACATGCCAAGGTCTTGGTAGTAATTTTCCTTCTCCATCGATCAGTTCGTAAGATCCTCCTGAAAGAATCTTGGATATGGTGTACGGTCCTTCCCAAGTAGCATCCAATTTTCCAATATTGACCAAGGCATCTGATTGCCTTAGAACCATATCGCCGATCTGGAACTCCCTTTTCTGGACTTTTTTGTTAAAAGCCGCTTGAACCCGCCTCTTGTAAAACTCACTTCGAACTCTAGCCTTATCTCGGAGCTCGTCTAAGAATACTGAATCGATCTTGATCAGTTTCTCGTTCTTTAGAGGCTCGAAATTTGTGATTCTCAGTGCTTCTCCTTGGATTTCTGCTGGGACGACGGCCTCCATTCCGAATGCCAAACTGAAAGGGCTTTCTCCCGTCGTCCATCGTTGTGTAGTTCGATATGCCCATAATACCAATGGTAGTTCGTCCACCCAATTGGATTTTTCTAACTCTAGTCGCTTTTTCAATCCGTCCAATATGATTCTGTTCACCACTTCGACTTGCCCGTTTGCTTGAGGGTGAGCTACTGCAGTGAATACTTGTAAGATCTTCATCTCTTTGCACCACTCGATAATTCTCTTTCCACGGAACTGAGCTCCATTGTCTGAAACCAAAATTCTTGGTAAACCAAATCTGCAACAAATATTTTTCCAAATGAAATGGATCATTTCGGCCTCGGTGATCTTGGCTAATGGTTCGGCTTCGACCCACTTGGTGAAATAGTCAACTGCCACTACTACGAACTGCTTGCTTCCTCGAGTTTTTACGAAGGGGCCAACGATGTCGATTCCCCATCTGGCGAACGGACACGATGAACAGATAGTTAGCATGTCAACGGCAGGTGTATGAATTCGCCATCCATGTTTCTGACAAGCTTCGCATCTTCTAACTATTTCGTTCGCGTCATTCTTTATTGTAGGCCAATAAAACCCAGCTCGTACTACTTTTCGAGCCAAAGATCTGGCTTCGGCGTGTTCGGCACATCCCCCCTCATGGGCTTCCTCCAAAACTTTGATTCCTTCTTCTCTGGATAAACATCGGGCATCTGTCGTCAGGAAGGTTTTTCTGTACAAGGCCTCTTGCAGTAGATAATAAAACCGAGCTTGCCTTTCCAGCTTTTCTAATTCCTTTTCTGTTCCTTCTTTCTTGCCTTTTAAAAAGCATATAATTGGAGTTCTCCAATCCGAACTCACCCCGTCATCAATGCTCATTACTTCTTTCTCTCTTTCTACTCCCATTACTGTTATAGTCCTCTGCGAGCAATCTTTCAGTGAACTGCCTATTTTAGCAAGGAAATCTGCCTTCTGATTCTTACTTCTGGGGATCTGCTCAATTTCAAGTTTCTCGAACTTGCTCTCCATTTCTCTAATCTTTTCTACATACGAACTCATCCGATCTTCTTTGACTTCACATCGGTTTTGCAACTGTTGAGTTACTAACTGTGAATCAGACTTGACCGTCAGATGTCGGGCTCCAACCTGTTCGGCTATCTTTAAACCTTGTAGGAAGGCTTCGTACTCTGCTTCATTGTTGGAGGCTTTGAACAAAAATTTGACAGCGAACTGTAGCTCATCTTTTTCTGGACTGATTAATAAGATACCAGCTCCAGCTCCCTGACGAGAAGAGGATCCGTCAACAAAGAGTTCCCATTCTTTCTTCTCCTGAATTCTGGTGGTCTCTTGTATGAAATCTGTCAAAACCTGACCTTTAATCGCCGTTCGTGGTTCGTATCTAATGTCGAACTGGCCTAGCTCGATGACCCACTTAACCAACCGGCCCGAGGCCTCTGGCTTCCCCAAAATGGTGCTCAACGGATGGTCAGTTCGCACTACAACTGTATGACTCAAAAAATAGGGTCTCAATCTTCTGGCCGCAGTTATTAGTGCATATGCTATTTTCTCAATCTCCGTATAGTGTATTTCCGCATCTTGAAGGACCTTGCTGACGAAGTATATTGGGAACTGGTCCTTGCCTATCTCCTTCACAAGGACCGAACTAACGGACTCTTCTCCGACTGCTAGGTATATTATCAGCGGTTCTCCTTAGGCTGGTTGTTTCAACAGGGGAAGCGTAGCAAGGAAAACCTTCAGATCGTCGAACGCCTTCTGACACTGCTCGTTCCAGCCGAACTGGCTACTATTCCTGAGAACTTTAAAGAAAGGTAATCATTTGTCTGCCAATCTGGAAATGAATCTACTCAGGGCGACCACACGACCAGTTAAGACTTGCACTTCTTTCATAGTCCGAGGAGCAGTCATGTTTTGTATAGCTTGGATCTTGCTGGGATTGACTTCGATTCCCCTTTCAGTAACCATGTAACCCAAGAACCTCCCCGCTTTTACTCCGAAAGAACACTTCGCAGGATTCAAGCGCATTCCACTCCTCCGAATGGTTGTCATGGTTTCCCTTAAGTCCGCAGGATGTGTGTTTGCTTTAACACTTTTTACCAGCATATCATCCACATAAGCTTCCATGTTCCGACCTAACTGATTAGCAAACATCCTGTCCACCATCTTTTGATAAGTGGCTTCGGCATTTTTTAAACCAAAAGGCATCACCGTGTAACAATATGTTCCTGTCGAAGTGATAAATGCCACATTGGGTTTGTCTTCGGGATGTAACAGAATTTGATGATATCCTTGTGCTGCATCCATCATACTGAGCAGTTCGCACCCTGCAGTGGAATCGACCAGCTTATCGATCCGGGGCAGCGGATAGTAATCTTTAGGGCAAGCTTTGTTGAGATCGCGGAAATCAATGCACACCCGCCACTTGTTCCCTGGTTTGGGTACCAAAACGACATTAGCTAACCACCGCGGGTATAGAATTTTTTCGATGTGTCCGATTTCCAACAGCTTCTGGACTTCTCTCTCAATGATTTCATTCTGTTGTTCTCCGAAATGTCTTAACTTTTGCTTGATGGGTCGGACTTCGGGTTTGACATTTAGTCTGTGAACGGCCACGTCTGGATCTATTCCCTTCATATCTTCTGGTTTCCATGCAAACAAATCCACGTTCCCTTTTAATACCTCTATTATTTCTTCCTCTACCTGCTTAGTTAGGTATCGACCAATGCGAATGGTATGACCAGGTCGCTCCGGAATTAGTTCGACGCTCATTAATTCTCCTTCTTCGAACTCAGCCATGTTTGCTTCTCGTCCCTTTTTGTGACTAATATCTCTTTCTCGATCAACATTATCCCTTTGTTCTGAACTTCGCTTTCGGGACTCCAACTGACAATCCGCAGTAACATAGCATCGTCGAGCTGTTTGTTGGTCTCCATGAACCCTTCCTATACCCAGGATCCGGCCCTGATCATTCTCGATAGGAAACTTCATCATCAAGTGTGCTGGCGAGATGATTGCTGCGTAAGTACCCAAAGATGGTCGACCTAATATAACATTATACTGAGAGGGCGCATCGACCAATAGGAAGGTTATAGTCCTGTTTTGCTTCCATTCCCCTTCTCCTAACACCATAGGTAACTGCACCTTGCCCAGAACAGCTACTGCTTCTCCAGAAAAGCCATAAAGGGAGGTTTCTACTGACTTCACCTCCACCGTCGACCTCATCTTCCTGAAACAATCCATGAACATGATATCCACGGAACTTCCTGTATCCACAAATATCCTCTTAACCTCAAAACCTCCAATTTCCGCAGAAATCACTAGCGCGTCGAACTGGGGACTTTGGATGGCAACCTTATCACGAGCTCCGAACTCTATCACAACGTCATCAAAGATAGTTTGAACCTCAATATTCTTTTGCCGGACTGAATTTAACCTGGCCTTGCGAGCTCTGTTCGAGTCCCCATCAGTAGGGCCTCCGATGATCATGTGTATTGTCGGCCTTTCCTCTCTTGCGGGCTCATTATGTTGTGGATTCGGTGGAGGAGGAGGAAGTTCGGGGTGTTCTCGTCTTCTATCTCTTCTTGGCCCTCGCCGACCATTTCGGTTGTCTCGCTGTTCGCGTGGAGGTTGCCGAACATAACGGGCCAGTTTGTTTTCTCTAATCAATCTCTCCAATTCATCTTGCAGATGCCAACATTCATCCGTGCTGTGGCCATACTCGTTATGGAATCGACACAACTTCCCGTTACCATAGGTAGGTGGCTTTTTAGGATTCGGACTCCAGGTTGCTGGCCATTTTAATTGGGGCAGATTCCAGATTTCCATTAACACTTGTTCGGGCGGAATCGTCAATGGCGTGTATCGTTCATATTGTCTTCGACCTCCCCTGTTGTCTCTTAAGGGCGGCGGTGCGAACTTGGTTGGGGATTCTCCGAAGTGTCGCTTTCTCACGTTTTCCTGTTCTCGTGCTCTGTTCGGTCGGATGGAGCTCTCTCCTTTCTTCATCCGAACTGCTTCTTCCAAATTGATATACTTGGTAGCCCTCTGTAATAGATCATCAAAATTCAGGGGGGTCTTCTTCACTAGAGAGGTATGCAGATCACCCTCTCTCAATCCTTGAATAAATGCGCTGACCACCAGATCGCCTGAAGCCTCCGAGGCCTCCAGGACGGCATCTGTAAATTTTTTGACATAGTCTCTCAACGTCTCCTCTGTCTTTTGTCGAACTCCAAATAACGTCTGAGCGGATCGCTTCTGCTTCCGAACACTGGCGAACTGATGTAAGAACATATCTGACAGCTGTTCGAAACTATGAATTATCCCATCGCTTATCTGACTGAACCAAGTCTGAGTAGCTTTGGTAAGGGTAGTGGCGAACACCCTGCACTTAATCCCTTCAGAGTACTGGTGTAAAAGAGCGGTGTTTTCAAATCGACACAAATGCTCCCAAGGGTCAGCAGTGCCATCCTACTCGAAATTAACTGGGCGAAAAGAGACAGGCAGCTTGTCCTTCATGATTAGGTCCGAAAAAGGATTTCCTCTTGAGTTTCGCGGAGCCTGACGAGTGTTCTGATGGGCTTCTCTCCGCAGTTCAACAACCTCCTCCGATGGATCGGTGCGTTCCCCTTTTTGACCCCTGGGCTGATCGGAACGACTTTCCCTCTCGTTCGTTGGTGACTTGTCTTCTGGCTGATTCTTCTCTATTTCAATTTCCGTACCCTCAGGTTGTCCTTTGACATGAGCAGTCAAGGCCTTTTGAACTGCCGCCGATATCAAACCGGAAAGCTCTTCAGGTGTCAAAGTAATGGTGTGAGGAGGATTATCCGGGACGGTGTTTTGGCTGTCCCCTTCTTCCTCACGATTCCTCGATGGTTCACCCACCTCCGTTCTCTGCGTTCCTCTAGTGTTCACCATATTTGCTCTCAACGTCTTCTCTCAAAAGTTTCCCACAGACGGCACCAATTGATGTTGCTCCGGTTTAACGTGCTTCTTCTTGAAACCAAAAACTCGAAATCTCGAACGGTCGGATCCAACGAACCTGCAAAACAGACACCGGGAGGGGTTCCCGGCGTAGGGACTCCGACGCTCAAGTCAGTCGAAAAGCTCTTAAGTAACGTAATCTCTCAATTTTGTGTATTGTGTGTGTAAAGTGTAAAAGAACAAGGATATATATACTCCCTGATACTTGTTGCAGTAGAAATAGGAGTCCTGGTTGTGTTGGATGTGGGAGTCCTCCGGAAATAAAGGGTTAGCTCGATATCAGCCTAAAAATCAGGGATATGGGTAACAAACTCGTGAAAATAGCGGGCAGTTAAGATCATTTCGCTTTCACATCATTCAGCTCGTAGATTCTCATCCAAGCTAATGTAGTCCGCCGGGACAGGCGTAGTTCGCCTATTAAAGCAGTTCGCCAGAACAGGCGTAGTTCGACCTAAACTAAGTAAGAAATCCGGCCTGGATAAATTCGGTCGTGTTCAGTTCGGTTCGGTTTGAGATATTCAGTTCGATCACATCAGTTGGTTAGTTTTGTTACATCCGCAATTTGTGATATAAAATTTATATTTTTTAATATTGATGACATAATATAATGATATATCATTTAAATGTAAAATAGATATATATATATATATATTGTTTTTAATATCTATATTAATTAAAAATGTTAATATTTCAACTTTAAAATTATGTTATTTTAAATAATTGTATTTGATATAATTAGAAATTTTGAATGCAAACAATTTTGAAACTCAACATTTTAAATTTGATATGATTATATATACTATGTAAATAGTAGATTATGAACTTTAAAATAGATATGATGTAACGTCCAGGATAAAAACAAAGCATAATTGATTAATTAAATAAGTAAACCTTAATTAAAATATCTTATGTGTTTTAATTCTTGAATGTTAATTTAATTACATGCGTTTCAGATATGTGTTTAACGACCAGTTTTAGATGGATAAAAATTATACACATGGAAAATAGAATATTTTTATACCATTAGATCCCTAATAGAAAAACAAGAAGATAGAAATAAACTAGAGGTCAATCGGACACCTGTAGCTCAAACAGCGAAGAAAAGGACAAAATACGGAGTTTCGGAAAAATGAGAAATGGAATCTTATCGTGAATAGTAACCGAAATCTTATCAGGAACAGTGGCCTAGTCTAGATGAACAGTAAACCTACCATGAATAGTAACTTTTCCAAATTTTATAAATAGGCCCTCATTCGATTTCATTTTTCACCGTTTCTTCGAACGAGCCGAAAAGCGCCGAACACACGTAAGTCTCTCTCTCCTCTCTCTTTTTCTTTCCCGTCTTCATTCTGTCTCCGACGCGCCGCTGCTGGCGCCGCCGCCGGAGTTGCCGGAAAATTTCAAAGTTGTCGGTTTCGGCTGATTTTCGTACACAACGTATCCCTCGACGATGTGAGTTTAGGGCAACTTTCGGAATTCAATTCCGATTCTCCGTTCGCTGGAAAATGGCGAAAAACCGTAGCTGTCGTCGCCGGAAAATGTCAAACCCGTCCGTTTCGGCTGATTTTTGTATACAACATAGCCCTCGACGATACGAGTCTAGGGCAACTTCCAGAATTCAATTTCGATTTTCCGTTCGCCGGAAAACGGCGAAAAACCATCTCCAAACCCTAAACCCTTACTTCTTGCCACATTTTCTCTCTCCCGTTTTTCTCTCTCTCGCTCTTTTTCTCGAGGTTGCAGGTGCTGGAAGGGATGCCGGAGTGGTGGACTACCCACAGGAGGGGTGGCGGTGCCGGTGCCAGAAATGGGCTAGAAAAGGGGGCTATTGCACAAGTAGTTTGTGAAATGTGTGTGACGAAGAGTTTTTGAGGCTGTTTTTCTGGTACTATTCATGCCGGAATCCGGCGAGCGATGGCCGAATCTGGTAGGCGGTGGTGCAGGCTAGCCGGAGGACTAAGTTTCGGCGGCATAAGGCGGCGACACCGGGAAGGTGACTGGTTGAGCAGGGTCGCAACGGGAGACCGGGGCACGAGCCGGGGGAAGACTGCCGAGAAAATTGGGCAGCTGCCGAGAGGCCGTGCTCCCGCTGCCGAGAAAACTCGGCAGCTGCCGAGAATGCTTCTCCCGCTGTCGAGAAAACTCGACAGCCGACGGGAGACGCCGTCGAGATTTTTCCCCGTCGTTGGGAACGCGCGCGACACCGTATTTTCGATTCGTTTTCGATCCGAATCTCGTTTTCTTTTCGTCGTTCTTTAACATTGAGTTTTCGCCAATGAGATATCGCTGATCGGGGGTCGTGGGTCCCGGTCAAAGTCAACCCTTTGACCAAATTACCAAAATACCCCTCAATCTTAAAACGCTCAGTTCGAGCTCGTTTCAACTCCGATTGAGTTCATTCTTTTTTTGTTATGATCCAAATTTCATTCTCTTTCACCTCAGATGTATAAACTGATATTTACCTCTTGTTTCTTCAGCCTCAATCGTTAGGCCCTCTGTTCCGATCCGTCTCATTTCGATCGATAGTATCCGATCCGATATCGTTTAAATCCTTAATTATATTTCATAAATATCTAAAAACACCGTAAATTATGTAGGCTACCTGTTGGATTGAAGCCTTGGAATACGTGATCTTCGATACTTGCAGCTCACGTGGTAACCACCGAACAATGTGGAGGTAATTTCTAACTCTTTATCTGTTTACAGTTTTCCTTATTCCAAGCATGATTGAGGAATACTAAATGCTGTGATTATATATTTGTTGTGACATACTTATTACTGTGAGGGGTGGGCCCGCTGAGGCGCCCATTCATGCATTCGTCCCTAACCCCCATTCTTCTATGAAAGGTTTGGTGGTCCTTGAAATGCACCAGCGGTATTTGAGACCGTTTTATGGGATAAGACGGGCGATGCCCGTACCTATTCATCCCTTACCATTTCTAATGTCTGCTGTGCATATTTCGTGCTGTGATTAGTGATGATTATACGTAATTCTGATTCAAATATATGTGTTAAGATTTAGACGCGGATTTTATCCCCACGAGTGTATTCAACGCACTCACCCCATATTCTGTATTCACGTTATAGGAGTGATGAGCATGATGAACCCTAGAAGGAGAGAGGAGGTGCTATATTTTTCTGGATTTGTAAATTATTGTAATATGATGTTTATCAAACTTTCTCTTTATAAAACAATGTTGTAAGAAATCCATGTTTGATGATGATGATATGTATTCGGGATGTGAGATCTTGATGATGATGTGTATTCGGGATGTGAGATCCTGATGATGAGGTGTGTTTGGGATGGGAGATCCTGATGTTTTTCCGCTGTGAATATTATGTTAATTCGGTTGAAGCCGATGGTTAGTATGTAATATTTTATGTTCGTCTCCTACCTCTTTTCTTCTTCCTGCACGCCCGTGTGGAAAACTCTGATAAATTTTATGTAAGAAAATGGGGCGTGACATATGAATTTGATATAACATGCATTAAAAATGAAATCTAAATCAAATTACGAATATAAATAAATATAACACAATACAGTATAAAATAATAAAATTTGAATAATAAAATAATAAATTGAACATCAATATTAAAAAATAATAACATAATAAATATAAAATCAATATTCAATAATTAAATCTGCAAATAAAATTGAACACAATATAAAATAATAATAATAGTTTTGTGTTTGTGAGTTTTAGTTTCTGAATAATTTAGAAGTCATTTACTAAACTTGCTAATATGTTTTGTTCATATATTTATTTTTTATATATTTTAGAATTATTTTTAGAATGTATAGATAATTTTCTCTACTGTTTTTATATGGATCTGTACAAAAAAAAAAAAATTTATTCCTAAATTTAGTTTATGTTTAAAAATTTAGCTTCCAAATTGTTTTTACATTTTAAAATAATATTTTTTAGATTTTTTAAACCATGTTTCAAATTATTTTATAATAAATTCTAATTTTTTTAAAACAACTTTTAGATTAATTATATCTATTTGAAATAATTTCGAATATATTACCAAATATTTTTATTATTTTACTAAACAATTTTTTATTTCAATATCTTTCATAAAATATTACACATATATTTTTGATTTTAAGTTGTTAAACTTTGTTATTATAATTAATTTTAAAATTTATTATTATTATTTTGATTTTATAATTTTTTCAAACTTTTAAACATTTTATACCATGTAGTAAAATTAATTTATATTTTAAAACTATTTTCCACATTTATATATTTAAATTTTAAACTAATTTTCCAAATTTTTGATTTTCAACATAATGTTTAAATTTGATTATTTTTAAATTTTAGTCACATCATTAAAATATATGATTACCAAAATCATTTGTCGAGTCGAGGTAAGCATTGTAATTTATAAATGAACATAACTCTAGGGTGATATTATATATCTTAGTTAAACCTAAATGCCCAATTAATATGATTTTCTTTTTTATGAGATCTATGTTGGTGTATGGTACTAAGCTTCTCCATAATTTATAGATGTGAACAAATCTTGTTTAGTACTCTTCTTGCTCTTTTTTTATTTTCTAAAAAATATATTGAGTAAATTCAAAATTAGGATGCAAGGAAGTGAATTCTATTGGCCATATTAGGACCCACAATTGAATTTTTAAATATTATAATCATAACATTTTCTTGTAAATGACAAAAAAAATCACATGATTACATATAAAATATTATTTTTTTAGAATCTACAAAAAGAAATCAAAAATAAAATATTTATACAGCCAACAATTTGATGTGACATTTTTAGGAGGGAAAATGACAAATCAGTAAAATTTGCCAACTTCTCTCATTTTATATATACTAGCAGTGTACCCGCGCATTGTGCGTATTTTTATATAACGAAATAATTTTAATATAATTAAATTAAATTTATAAATACACAACACATCAATATTGAATACAACTATTAAACATTAATATATATATATATATACTATTAAATAACAACTAAATTAAATCATTATTTTCAAATCATACATCAGATCCATCAAAAGATGTAACATATTAAATTTCACAACATATTACAAATTATTAAAAACTTCCTTATAAACAACATTTATAGTAGTATTATAAACAACATACCATCCGCCATCATCTCTAATCATTCTCGCCGACGATCCATCTCCAATCCATCCGGTAAACTCAGCTTCGTCTCGGCCGCCTCAATCAACCTCCGCTTCATCTCTATTCCATCTTTGGCATATTCGGCCTGTTCAACCACCGATTTCAGTGCCTCTGGTGCATTCTTTCTCACCGTCTCTACTCTCATCCTCCAGTGCGCCATCGCTTCATATCAACCGCGCAATCACTATCTTCACCTGTAGTCTTGCCTACTTTTCAGATCTGATCCGTCAGCTCAAGCCGTCTTCCTCTTCTCCTTTCCCTTTTCTTTCATTTCTTCTCCCTGTTATCCACTCTTGAAAAAAATTATATTATTTCATACAAGTACATATATATGTATATATATATTTAAAGATATATAAAGAAATAGATAAGAATATATATATTGAAAGAGATATAAAGATATATATTAAAGTGTGGTGGATGTTTTCCCATCTCCATAATTTAAGTTTGCGTATTTTTTTCTTCTTGTTTTTCTTTCTCTCTTCTCCTTTCAAGAGATCGACAATTTTCTTTCTTTCTTTTTTCTCTTTTTTTTTCCTTTCTATGTCTCCTCAACAAAACATCTTTGTTTGATAAAACTTATATGCCTCTTCCAATCTTATCGAATAAGATTGTATTCAACTCTGTACTATCTAAAAATTAGAGAAATTATTTAAGATTGTATTCTAATTTTGGATTTCTCAAGTTTTAAGGTCTTAGAAATGAATTTTGCTTATATATACACACATTAATATCTTGAAGAAGAAGCAACAAAAGTGGATTGAATAGGAAGTCAAATTCAAAAATCAAGAACACACATTTAATTTATTAAAATATTTTTTTTATCAAAATCAATTTTTTATTCGATAATTAATATGTAATATATTGAAATCCTCAAAAGTAAGCATTGATGCAAAAAAAAATGTCTTGGAATCCTCAATGTCTTAAAATCCTCAAAAGTAAGTATTGATACAATAAAAATATCTTGAAATCCTTAAAAGTAAGGGATGACAGTAGGGATGACCGTGAGACGGATATTTCCCATTTTCCGTGGGGATTCGTCCTGAATGTAGCGGAAATTTCTCGAAATGTTCCCACACGAGGACGGGGATAGAAAGAAAATTTTCCCCGATTGACGGGACGGGGATGGGGATCGTATTCCCTACCACATCCGCGGCACCTGAGAATTATATATATATATAATATACATGTATATATTTTAAATATATATAAATATATTTTTAAAATAATATAATTAAATTAATATAAATAATTAATGATATGAAGATTGAAAAGTTGAGTGCAATGAAGTATTCAAGAATGATGAAATTAACGAAAATGTATTAGGATAACTTATTTTTGTGGTTTTGTTAGTTTAATTAAATTGTATTTTTCATCTTTTATTTGGATTATAGGCCATTTTTTATATTATTTTTGATATTTTAGTTATATGTAATCATTGATTATTTTTATGTATTAATGAATAATTTAAATAGAAAAAAAATATAATACGGGGTGGGGAATCCCAGCGGGGAAGGGCACAGTGGAAGAGGGGATTTTCCTGGTTTTGCTCGTGAGGACGGGTGTCAAGTCCTTTTTTCAAAATGTATTAAAATATTAAATTTAACATTGGTGTCCAGCAACTCATTGTAAACTCAATTTTAAAGGATCGATCAACTTATCATAATTGCAATTCATTACA
This sequence comes from Scutellaria barbata, assembly GCA_028654395.1. NCBI lineage: Eukaryota > Viridiplantae > Streptophyta > Magnoliopsida > Lamiales > Lamiaceae > Scutellaria > Scutellaria barbata. The sequence goes on along the minus strand of CM053649.1, from coordinate 4,479,647 downwards.
AACAGTCAATTTACACAAAACACTTGACGTTAGTCAGAAACAACGGAAATAACATTCGAATTTGACCCCATGCGCTTAAGCTTTACAAAATTCAAACTAGGGTTTTTGAAGCAGTAGAAGAACATGTTTATTTAGGACCAAGAGATAGGTCATCTCACTTCTACTCCTTACCATAACCTAGAATGTTTTTACAGAAGAACACATAAGGGGTAAGTGTGTGAAAAACATTCAGTGGGGTTAATTTGTAAAGTAAGAGAGAATATCATAAACACTCATAACGAATTACATTCAAACATATCACATTAGTTATGATTTTTAGCTGTCATAGATATAATTTTTAGCCGTCATAAATTACGTTTCTTAGTCTCCATAGATACGATTTTCAGCTATCATTGATACGGTTTTCAACCGTCATAAATATATTTCAAAAAGTCACACATTTTCACATTCGCCTTATATATAATAAACATTCAATCATTCTATTCATCATATCATAACTTCTTGGCCCACATCACATTATTCGTACAGAACGTAAAACAGACCTCATTGCACATAGGTATAAGATTTCATAATTTAAAATAATCTGGAAGAAACATAAATGCAGGAAAAAGCAAATTACCCCATCTTTAGCGCGATATTCGAAATGGTTCTATATCCTATACAATTTTAAGGTGAAGGCTCATCTGCATATAATAGCTCATTTTTAGTATTTGGACGAACTATTTGTAAATAAAAGTAAATTCTTAATTTAGAATTCTCTCTGATAACAGAAAGTCTAATAGGGGGTTAAGAAAAGAAAGTCAATGTATCGATGTGATACGAGGGGTCCAAAATATTTGTATGGAAAGTTCGATTTAAACCTAGGATTACAAGATTAACGAGATACAATTCTAAGGTTTTATACCCTTATTTGAAGGTGAAAAGACCAAAACATACTTTTTTTCGACGTTTTAGAATTCGAAGGGGTTAAATTGTAACATGATAGTTTTGTTTGGGGTTCATTTTGTCATTCTACCCTACTTTAGGCTTAAAATGTAATATAGCAACTTCTAGGGTCAAATCGACAAATTCAGCAACTCAAGGGGTAAAATATGTAATTCTGCAAGTTATGGGGTCCCAAGTGTCATATGTTCAAAGTTCAGGAGTCTTGTTGTATATCTTAAGAAGTCATGGGGTGAATTTATAATTTCCTAAGAGTTATGAGGTTATAGTTCAAGTCCAGGAAATTTCAGGGTCTTTTATGCAATTACCTGCAAGTTGAGAGGTTTAAGTGCTAATTACATAAATGCTAGGATTTGCAAGTTAGTCCTTGTACAATGTTAAATTTTCAGAAACACCCAAATCACAACCCTAACCCTTAGAGCATGTATATTGCATAGACAAAAAATGAGTTATATCTTATTTAACCCTTTCTCTTGCATTGTAATGTATGAGTGGGATATAACTTATTCCACCCCCTTACCACCCATGTGAATTCTTCGGCCAGTTATTCTAGTTTAACTCGCATTTATTAAAAAAAACAGAAAAGTAGTGGCTCAAGGGGTGTGGTGGTGCTCATGCATGTGCAGTCATTTTTTTTCTTTTATATTTTATTTATTTATTGTTAAAGTTAAATACAAAAATTGAATTATGGTACATTCAAACGGCTATATTTTATGCTTATATAATTTTTTTTCTAAAAATATATATTTTACCACATAATGTATAATTGCATGGATAACCGTTTTTAACCGTTACAAAATTTAGCTATAAAAATACAACATACCTTATCAATATTTTCATCAACTCAAAATCTAAATACTTATATCCTTTATTAATTTTTCTTTCTACTAAATTTTAGGAAACTTCATCCTCAATCTTTTCTTTGAAATGGTCGAAAACAATCGACATTTTCTTAACAATCTTTTTAATGAATTTCCAGAAGAAAATTTGAGTGTCCCATTTCCACCCAACTTTACAAATTCGCCTCGTCCTCCTAGTTTATCTCAAAATTTTCAAGACTATGAAAATTTTGAAAATCTTGAAAGTACTCCCACTTCAAATTTTCAAGCACCAATATTTGAATTTTGGCAACAATTGTTAGGGTAATTTCCGATACAATCTTCATCTCAAAGGTTTTCTACTCCACGAGCAACTGGGGTACCATCGAGATCACACATATTTAGGGTACCCACAAATCCATCATTCATTTCGGAGACATAACAATCTGAACCTTCAAATACAATCGATGACAATAGTTCGGATTAAGATTATATCACCGTCAAAGGTAAGAGGCCAGTAAGATGGACAAAAGAGGAAGATGAGCTCCTTACAAACTCTTTTATCATGGTAAGTAGGTATCCCATTGTCGACAATGATCAGAAAGAAGATGCATTTTGGGAAAGAATTACAAATTATTATAATGCAAATCGTTCTGCTTGAATGTGCAAAAGAGAAATCAATCAGATGTAGTCACATTGGTATAATACAGTTCAAAAGAAAGTAAATCATTTCAACGCTAACTATAATAGTGTTGAAAGTGTTTACAGAAACAGTCATAGCGATATAGACCTACTTTATATGACATTTACCAAATATCAGTCGGAAAATAATAATGTTGCTTTCAATTATGAACATGTTTGGAGGATTACAATGGGTCAAACATTTTCTGCTCCACAATATAAAGATTCACATTATTCTTTAAAAAAGGCGAAGACATCAGACTTGGATACGGGCAACAATTCTACTCCATGAGGAAAATATTTAGATTTTGATTTAAACATAGACGATGCAAGATCCATTGGACAGAAGGCTGCGAAAAGAAAAATAAAAGGCAAGGCAAAAGTCACATCGCAAGATAAAAAAATTGAAGGATACGATGAATGCTTAAAAAGGTTCTCTGGGTATTTTGGGAATCAACAAGAAGCTATCGAATTACAAAAATAACATAATTTGCTCAAAGAGCGTGAACTACAAATGAGGGAGTTCGAATTTGTGTTTTAGAACATCTCGAGTATGACTCCTGAGCAACGAGTGATGCATGAGCATATATGTACTAATATTAGAGCAAAGTATATTTAATTGTTGCTTTTAAAATATTTTTTACTGATTTAATTTGGTGTAATTTATTTTTTTATGTAATGACTAGCTTTTAATTAATTAACTTAACTTTATCTTCTTAAATCTATGTCTTCTTTTGCATTTATATTACATACTGTCTTTTTTTGTGATAAACAACTATATGATTGTGTTAAAAAATGAGCTGTCAAATGACTAGCTGTTACAGGAACGCATATCTTGAAAATAAGATTCTCAGTGATAAAAAATCATATATTTATATTCAAAAAATGAGCTAGAAATGACTAGATGCTATACGAACACATATCTCGAGAATAAGATTTTCAATGATAAACAGTCGTATATTTGTGTCCACAAAATTAACTGGCAATGACTAGATGTTACAGAAACACATATCTCAAGAATTTTATCTTTTCAATGATAAATAGATATATGAAAATGAAGTTGTAATGACTAAATGTAAGAATTATTGTTGGCAATGGGTTATCTTCACCGCACTAGTCCATAAAGTGTTATCTTTAAAGAGACCTTGAAAATGTGCTAAGAATATGACAACTTGCAAATATCACATGTTTGAGAAGATATAATTTTCACATATATACAGGGATGGAATCAGGAACAAAATTTGAGGGGGCCAATTATAATAATAAAAAGGGGTAAAAGATTAATATAAATAAAAATTGAAGGGGTTAAAATAATTTGTAACGTCCTGATTCTTTTGTAAATAAACCTTAATCGAGATGTTATTCACTTATAAAAAATTTCCTTTTTCAATAGAATAATGATAAATAAAATCATTAATAATTATAAAATATACATTTCTTAAATTCATGAAATTAATCATTTTAAATAAAAAGGTTCTGTAACCTTTGCTCATCGGCTACCAGCATCCACCGTTCGCCTTCCACGCCATAAAATCCTTAAACTGAAAACATTTGAAAAAGAGGGGTGAGTGACAAAAGTACACTCAGTGGGGTTGGGAAACTCGGGATGACATAAAAATAATTTTTAAAAGATTTTACACACACATGCCAAACCACCATTTGTCACATCAAAACAGATTTTCATAAAACGTTTGACTTTTAATAAAAACCGTAGAAACTAGATCATTTCAATTACGTGATTTAAATCATTTTTTAATGTAAGCATCCGTCACAAATCAATCATCCTTCACATTCAAACATATCACTTTCATTATCACATTTACGGTTTTTAGCCGTCTTGCAAACATATGCGGGTCTTAGCCGGCCTGGAAATATATAATCCATCATTCACATTCAAACGACACTTTTCACATAATTTACGGTGCTTAGCCGCCATGAAAGCATTTTACGGTTCTTAGCCGCCATGAAAACATTTTACAGTTCTTAGCCGTCATGATACGGTGATCAACCGTCTTTATGCGAGCCCTAGCCGCCTTGCATACGCATGCACATGCACATATATCACTTCATTTTCACATTCAAACATCACTTTTCATATAATTTACGGTGCTTAGCCGCCATGAAAGCATTTTACGGTTCTTAACCACCGTGAAAACATTTGCGGGTTTTAACCGCCTTTTTACGGTCGTTAGCTGTCGTAATACGGTGATTAGCCGTTTTTATGCTAGCCCTAGCCACCTTGCATATGCATGCACATGCATACGTAATTACTTTACACATACACATATCAACCATACACATCAGAGCACATTAATTTAACACAACACTTAGTTGCAGTTCTCAACTGCCAGATGTAACGCCCAAGATAAAAACGAAACATAATTGATTAAGTAAATAAGTAAAATCTTAATTAAAATATCTTATGTGTTTTAATTCTTGAGTGTTTAATTTAATTACGTGCGTTTCAGATATTGTTTAACGATCGATTTTAGAGGGATAAAATTTATAAACATGGAACATAAAATATTTTTAAACCATTAGATATGTAACGGAAAAATGAGAAGATAGAAACGAACTAGAGGTCAATCGGACACCCGTAGCTCAAACGGCGAAAAAAGGGGCAAAATACGAAGTTTCGGAAAAACGAGAAACGAAATCTTATTATGAATAGTAACTTTCAAATTTTTTTATAAATAGGCCCTCATTCGATTTCATTTTCACCATTTCTTCGAACGAGTCGAAAAGCGTTGAATACACGTAAGTCTTTCTCTCCTCTCTCTTTCCTTTTAATTTTATATTCCGTCGTCGCCGCCGCCGCAGCTGCCGGAGTTCGCGGGAAAAAATTCAAACTCGTCCGTTTTGGCTGATTTTCGTATATAACGTAACCCTCGATGATACGAGTCTAGGGAAACTTCCGGAATTCAATTCTGATTCTCCGTTCGCCGGAAAATGGCGAAAAACCGCCGCTGCCGTCGTCGGAAAAAGTCAAACCCGTCCGTTTCGGTTGATTTTTGAATATAACGTAGCCCTCGATGATACGAGTCTAGGGCAACTTTCGGAATTCAATTATGATTCTCCGTTCGCCGGAAAACGGCGAAAAACCATCTTCAAAACCCCAACCCTTATTTCTTGCCACCTTTTCTCTCTCCTGTTTCTCTCTCTCTCTCTCTCTCTCTCTCTTTCTCTCACCGTTGCAGGCACCGAAGGGGCTGCTGGAGTTGTGGGCTAGCCACTGGAGGGGTGGTGCCGCCATGGGTGGCGGCGTCGGTGCCGGAAAATGGCCTAGAAGGGGGGCTGTTGCAAGGAGTTTGTGAAATGTGTGCGACGAAGGGTTTTTGAGGCTGTTTTTCAGGTACTATTCGTGCCGGAATCCGACGAGGGATGACCGAATCTGGTAGCCGGCAGTGCGGGCTAGCCGGAGGACTAAGGGTCGATGGCATAGGGTGGCGCCGCCGCAGCCGGTGGCGTTGGGAAGGTGGCTGCTCGAGCAGGCCGACGACGGGAGGTCTGGGCACCGTTGCCTAGAAAACTAGGCAGCCGACGGGAGACGCCGTCGGGAAATTTTCCCGTCGAAGGGAACATGCGCGATGTCGTATTTTTCGATTCGTTTTCGATCTAAATCTCGTTTTCATTTCATTGTAGTTTATCATCGAGACGTTGCCAACAAAATATCGTTGACCGGGGGTCGTGGGTCCCGGTCAAAGTCAACCTTTTGACCAAATTACCAAAATACCCATAAATCTTAAAACGCTCCGTTCGAGCTCGTTTCAACTCCGATCGAGCTCATTCTTGTTTTGTTGTGATCCAAAATTCATTCTCTTTCATCTCAACCTTATAAACTGATATTTTCCTTTTATTTCTTTAACCTCAATCGTTAGGTCTTCCGTTCCGATCCGTCTCATCTTGATTTTTGATATCGTTTAAATCTTTTAATTTTATTTAATAATGATCTAAGAAAACATCATAATTTATGTAGACTACCTGTTGGAGTGAAGTCTTGGGATACGTGATCTTTAAGGGATGCTGCTCATGTGGTAACCACCGAACAAGGTGGGGGTAATTTCTTTAAATTAAAATATTTTATTTAGATTATGCAATCTTTTAAGATTATTATTAAATGAGTTGGGTATACGTGCTGAATGCATGAGATGTTATATGTGATAATGTAATGATATGATGAATGTGAATATTATACTTGAATGACGTGGGGTCGATATATATGCTATGTGAATAAAGTGCTATGAGCTAAGATTATTATTACATGAGAATGTGATTAATGAATGATTCAAAGCACGTGATGGATTGTGATTGTTTACGTAATGTGAACGTTTTACTATGAATGCAAATGTGAAGAATGATGTGAAGTTAAGATTTGCATATGTGCAAATAAGATGTGTTTTTATGACAGTTGAGAACTGCAACTAAGTGCTATGTTAAAATAATGTGCTTTTATGTGTATGTTGATGTGTGCATGTGCATGCCTATGAATGTCGGCTGATCACCGAAAAAGAAGGTTAAGTACGTCATAAAAGGCGGTTAAGACCCGCATAAAAAGACGGTTAAGTACGTCATAAAAGGCGGTTAAGACCCGCATAAAAGATGGTTAAGTACGTCGACAAAGACGGTTAAGTACGTCGAAAAAGCGGTTAAGACCCACATATGTTTCCAAGACGGCTAAGACCCGTAAAAATATTTTTATAGCGGCTAAGAACTGTAAAATGCTTTCATGGCGGCTAAGCACAGTAAATTATGTGAAAAGTGATGTTTGAATGTGAATGATGGATTATACGTTTCCAGGGCGGCTAAGACCCGCATATGTTTGCAAGACGGCTAAAAACCGTAAATGTGATAATGAAAGTGATATGTTTGAATGTGAAGGATGATTGATTTGAGATGGATGCTTACATTATAAAATGATTTAAGTCACGTGATTGAAATGATCTATTTTCTACGGTTTTTATTAAAAGATAAATATTTTACGAAAATCTGTTTTATGTGATAAAATCATGGTTTGGCATGTACATGTAAAATCTTTTAAAAATTATTTTATGTCATCCCGAGTTCCCCACCCCACTGAGTGTACTTTTGTCACTCACCCCTCTTTTTAAAATGTTTTCAGTTTAAGGAGTTTAGGGCGTGGCGCGCGAGCCGTGGATGTTGATAGCCGATGATCAAAGATTGCATAACTTTTTGTTTAAAATACTTAATTTCATAAATTTAAGAATTTTAGATTTCAGAATTATTCTTGATCTTTATTTTACTTTATTATTGAAAGTGTGAATTTTATAAGTGAGTAACGTCTCGGTTAAAGTTTATTTACAAAAGAATCGGGACGTTACAGCCATGAAAGCACATTTTATTTACACATATGCAAATATTAACTTCACATCATTCTTCACCTTTGCATTCATAGTAAAACATCCATAATCCATTACTTGCTTTAAATCATTCATCAATCACATTCTCATTTAATAATAATCTTATCTCAGAGCACTTCATTCACATAGCATGTATATCGACCCAACGTCATTCAAGTATAATATTCATATTCATCGTATCATAACATTATCACACATAACATCTCATGCATTCAGCACGTATACCCAACTCATTTAATAATAATCTTAAAAGATTGCATAAACTTTATAAAATATCTTAATTTAAAGAAATTACCCCCACCTTGTTCGGTGGTTACCACTTGAGCATCACCTCTTAAAGATCACGTATCCCAAGGCTTCACTCCAACAGGTAGCCTACATAAATTACGATGTTTTCTTAGATCATTATAAATAAAATTAACGATTTAAACGATATAGAATCGGATACTATCTATCGAGATGAGACGGATCGGAACGGAAGGCTTAACGATTGAGGTTGAAGAAACAAGAAGGAAAGATTAGTTTGTACAGTTGAGGTGAAAGAGAATGAATTTTGGATCACAACAAAACAAGAATGAGCTTAATCGGGGTTGAAACGAGCTCGAACGGAGCGTTTTAAGATTTAGGGGTATTTTGGTAATTTGGTCAAAGGGTTGACTTTGACCGGGACCCACGACCCCCGGTCAACGATATTTTGTTGGCAACGTCTCGATGATAAAGTACGATGAAAAGAGAACGAGATTCGGATCGAAAATCGAATCGAAAATACGACGTCGCGCGTATTCCCGGCGACGGGAAAATTTCCCGACGGCGTCTCCCGTCGGCTGCCTAGTTTTCTAGGCAGCGGGGGCAGGTTGGTGCCCAGGCCTCCCGGCGTCGGCCTGCTCGAGCAGCCACCTTCCCGGCACCACCGGCTGCGGCGGCGCCACCCTATGCCATCGACCCTTAGTCCTCTGGCTAACCCGCACCGCCGGCTACCAGATCCGGCCATCCCTCGTCGGATTCCGGCATGAATAGTGCCTGAAAAACAACCTCAAAAACCTTCGTCACACACATTTCACAAACTCCTTGCAACAACCCCCTTTCTAGGCCATTTTCCGGCACCGGCGCCGCCACCCCTCCAGTGGCTAGCCCACAACTCCGGCAGCCCCTCCGGTGCTTGCAACGGTGAGAAAAAAGAGTGAGAGAGAGAAAAATGGAAGAGAGAAAAGGTGGCAAGAAGCAAGGGTTGGGGTTTTAGAGAAGGTTTTTCGCCGTTTTCCGACGAACGGGAAATCGGAATTGAATTCCGGAAGTTGCCCTAGACTCGTATCATCGAGGGCTACATTGTGTACGAAAATCAGCTGAAACGAATGAGTTTGAAATTTTCCGGCCAACTCTGGCGGCGGCGGCGGCTCCGACGACGGCGGCGCCGGTGGTGGCGCGCCGGAGACAGAAAACAAGACTGAAAAATAAAGAGAGAGGAGAGAAACACTTACGTATGTTCAGCACTTTTCGGCTAGTTCGAAAAAATGGTGAAAATGAAATCGAATGAGAGCCCATTTATAGAAATAGAAAGTTACTATTCATGATAAGATTTTGGTTACTATTCATTGAGATTCCATTCCTCGTTTTTCCGAAATTTCGTAGTTTGTCCTTTTCTTCGCTGTTTGAGCTACGGGTGTCCGATTGACCTCTAGTTCGTTTCTATTTTCTCGTTTTTCCGTTACGCATCTAATCGTATAAAAATATTCTATCTTTCATGTCTATAAATTTTATCCTTTTAAAACTGGACGTTAAACACGTATTTGAAACGCACGTAATTAAATTAAACACTTAAAAATTTATACACATAAGATATTTTAATTAAGGGTTTACTTATTTAATTAATCAATTATGCTTCGTTTTTGTTCTGGGCGTTACATCTCTTACCCCTTAAAAAATTTCGTCCTCGAAATTAAACGTGTGAACTTATCCTGTATGAAAGTCATCTTGGTTGGCAAGAAGTGGGTAGACTTCATTAATCTATCAACTATCACCCAAAACGGAGTGGTTTCCTCGTCTGGTGCTCGGTAGACTAACCACGAAATCCATGGCCATGTATTCCAACTTCCACTCTCCAAATGCACTGCTGTAATTCGTCAGTTGGCTTACGGAGTCCCTACCAACAATCTTTATGAGTACCTATGTATGAGAAATTCAACTGCTATAAAGTGTCTTTTCAAGTTTTGCGAGAATGTGATTGAAGTATTTGGTGATTAATATTTGAGAAGACCAAATTACAATGACATGCAACGTCTTCTACAACTTCACGAGTCAAAATATGGTTTTCCTGGTATGTTGGGTAGTCTTGACTGCATGCACTGGGAGTGAAAAAATTGTCCAGTTGCTTGGAAAGGTCAATTTACCAAAGGTCATGGGTCACCTACAATAGTGTTTGAAACAGTCGCGTCCTAAGACCTTTGGCTATGGCATGCATTTTTTGGGTTGTATGTTCTCATAATGACATCAACATTCTAAACGAGATCACTTTGTTTAATCATGTTTTATTGGGGGAAGCACCAAATATTCATTTACTTTGAACGATACACAATATAATCATTGATACTATCTAACAGATGGTATCTATTCGAAATGGTCTACTTTCGTAAAGGCTTTTTCATGTCTACAAGATCCAAAAAGATGATTGTTTAAGGAAAGACAAGAAGATGCAAGAAAAGATGTTGAATGAGCATTTGAGGTGCTCCAAGCATAATGGACAATTGTTAGGGGTCCAACTTACTTTTGGTATAGAAAAAAGTTAAAAGACAATAATGTTAACTTGCATTATTTTGCTTAACACGATAGTCGAAAATGAAGGAGAAATGGGTAGAAGAGAGATAGAAAGAGAAGGAGAGAGACGGAGAGAAAGGGGGCTGCGCTTCTCCGCACCGGAGACGACGTTGGTTTGGAAATCCGAACTCATATCCATGATTGGTTCGATGAGCTCTACAAGATGGCCAGTTACGTTGCTGGAAAAATGTCAGTCGATGACAATGGAGATGAGGTGATGGTGGTGGTGTTTGAGAGAAATTGAGGGGGAAATGAGAGAGAAATTTTACTCCTTTTCTTTCTTCTTCTACTTTTGCTTTATCTTTTTCCCCAAAATGGAAAAGATGAAAAAGGTATACCACATAGGGGTGAGGTGTCACAATCTTAGGATGGGAAAAAAATGATGTCAATATTTTAGGGTGTTACAACGGGAATGGGGAATGCTCTCCTGGCCTTGCCCCACTTTGTTGCCATCTCTAAATTGAAGAAGACTTGACTCAACAATGAGTGTTGGGCTAAACAATGGTGCCTTTTCATTAACATAACGACAACAATCGAGTCTAACTATAAATAAATGATTATTCCTATAAAATATAACCTCAACCCTATATACGAAATTTTACAAGTAGAATATAAAACATGCATAAATATTCAGTTAAACTATCATGCATATGAATAGTGCATTATTCAACCCTCATTTACCTAACATAAATACAAAATAATAAATTTGTTGGTCAACTGATTAAATTCACTTTTAGTCATACGTATATTGGGATAAGTATCCGAAACTAATTTTGTTAATTTTGAAAAATCAAGTTTAATTGTGTAATTGAAAAATTGTCCAACATCAATCTTTTAACTGTAATTTTAAATTTAAGTGGATTTTTAGTGCGTGCACATGGAAAAAACAATTGAAGTTCAGAAATTCAATGGAAAAAAAGGAGAGTGAAATGTAACTAGTTTCAAACACTTATCCTAAAATATGTCCAAATTTAAGGCATGCTATATATGCTTATCATTGAATACACACACAATGTTACCATAGCAAACATGAAACACCACCCACAATATGCATAAATTTTCAAAGAAAAGCAACATACATGTACATATATAATAGATGTACAAAAATTGAATTAGCAAAATCCTTCCTTTTAATAATTCACATGCATGTACATTTGATTCAATATATATTACATTAACTCAAATCTTAAATCAAGCCATGATTCACATGCTTTAACACCACGTTGAATTAATCGAGAAATAAAATAATCTCCCTCTTAAAATAAATGTCATGTAATATTTTTTTTTGGGCTAAAATTTTAAATAGCCAATTATACATTAAAACATTCTTCTTTGTCATACTTTTGTAAGATGATCTTTTTTAGCCAAGAGAAAAGATTTTTTTGACTATAATATCCTTAATGAAGGTAAACAAAAAAAAAATGAATTGAAAGAAAAAGAAAAAGGTAAAATAAAATAAAATAATTGTAATTCCTAATTTTTTAATTCCACTCTTCATCTTCTCCAAAAATACACTACAACCGCTGCTCCTTTCGCCGGCCTTCGATTTGTTGGTCATAGTCTTTCGCCTCACGCTCGCTGGTCTTCCCATTGTGCTTCTTTGCTTCTTCAGCTGCCTTCGATTTGTTGGTCGTCGTCTTTCACCCCAAGCTCGCTGGTCTTTCCATTACACTTCTTTGCTTCCTCAGGTAAGTGTAGTTGGTTATACTCTCTCTCATATGTAGAGATATTAGATACTCCCACACCCACACACTCAAACTGAAGAATTATGTAGTGGAGTTTCTTGATATAAGCTCTGGTATATGAGAGAGATCGATGTTAGATACTCACACATCCACACACTCAAACTGAAGAATTGTGTAATGGAGTTTATTAATATGAGTTTTGGTATTTTTGTGGCTTGGTTTGTTTGTATTTGAATCAATTGGTGTCATACACTTCATGTTTGTTGAATTGTCAGTGTAGTAATGATATAAATCTATGGGCTTTGTTATCTTTGTTTTCACAAGAATAATGATATTTGTAACCAACCTGCACAATTACAAAATAGAAGCACATGTTATACTTTTCTAGAACATGAAACGTCATTTAAAAGATGATTATTTTGTATAGAAATTTCCTCACTTCTCTTTTAAATTTTGGCTCCACTAGATCAACGAGAAAATTGCTTCTGATAAGCTAATTTTCTGTCTTGTGGAGGAATACGATCTTTAGAGAGGGATAAGTATCTTCATTTATTTGTTATGTTGGGAGAAGTGAACTTATTTGTTTTGATTATTTCAAATAGAATATTGATCCACATATGGAGATTTTAGCAAAAAGTTTGGATAATCGTTATGATATCTTCCTCAATAGTAATTATACTGGTATTTTAGATGCATCATTCTTTGTAAGTAATATTTTATTTATTTATAATGCAATTCTTATTATAAGGTATTTTTCTATTAATAACGTGTATGATAATATTTTTTAATACAAACATTATTAAAACATTTATGGGTTAAGGTGCATCTTGAAGATTTGGACTGTATTAATAACTATGATGAGAAAATAAGTGAAGATTTTAATGAGGTAGAATTTCCTCCGCAATTGATATGTGAGCGAGAGAAAGCTTACATGGTCATCCTAACATTGAAAAGAGGTGCAATATACAAGTAATTCTCTTAACATGTTTTTTAGATTAAATATTTACAATGAATATTTTAATTATTTCCTCGTTATTTGTTATAGGTCATACTTTTTTGCAATACGATGAGCACTGGATTGCATGCAAAATACAGTTGCGGGATTGGTTTATCGACATATGACTCGCTCTTGTACAATAAGGATGTTGAGTTGACTTCGAAACATATATGACTCACTCTTGTACAATAAGGATGTTGAGCTGATATGACTTCGAAAGTAACTATTGATTCCCCTCAAATGTTTACTATCAATGTTGCTAGAAAATATTGGTTTTTTTGGGAACCAAAAAGCTTATAGGCATCGAGGCAGAATGTTGGGTGTGAATGTGTCTTCATCTTTCGAACAAAGATATATTCATGATTGTGGGACAATTGCTTTGATTTATATAGATGCATCGATATTAGAGAGTAAAATTAGTAAAGTCGTAGCACAAGATCAAAGTAAGGTTTTTGTATTTAGGAAGAAGACAACATTTCTTATTTTTGTAAATAGTGAGGATAACGTTGCATTTGACATTTAAATGGGCAAGCATTGTTGGTTAGTACGGGTTGTGTGTTGAAATGCTTTTATTATTAATTGGTATATACGAGTTATATTATTTATGGCTAAGAGTAGAATTATTGTTATTATGAACTATATTGTTTGTTAGTACAAGCTTACTATTTGTTGTATGAGCTGAATTATTGTTGGTATAGGCTAGATTGTTTGTTGACATGAGTTATACTATCTATTGGTAGACATTTCTTATTGTTGGTATGGGCTATGCTATTTGTTGGTATGCACTACATTATTTATGGTACGATATGAATTATTATTGGTACGAGCAATAATATTTGTTGGTATGAGCTAAATTAGGACATTTTTTATTATTGGTATGGGTTGGTAATGACCATAATATTTGTTGGTACGAGTTATAGTATTCGTTGGTACGACTGAATTATTATTGATATGAGCTTATTATTTGTTGGTACGAGTTAAATTATATATTGGTATGAGCTATAATATTTATTGGTATGAGTTATACTATTTATGGTACGAGATAAAGAATTATTGGTACTGACCATAATATTTGTTGGTACGAGCTATAGTATTTATTGGTATGACTGAATTATTATTGGTACAAGCTTATTATTTGTTGGTACGAGTTAAATTATTATTGGTACATAATATATTATTTATGAGTACGAGTAGAATTATTGTTGGTAGAAGCTGAATTAGTTACTGATATGAGCTTACTATTTGATGGTACAAGCTAAATTACATATTTGTACGAATAGTATTTAATGGTTCGATCTATAGTATTTGTTGGTACGGGCTAAATTATTTATTGATACGAGCTTACTATTTGTTGGTACGAGCTATATTATTAGTTAATACGAGCTATTATTTTAGCAAAGTTAAAAATAATAACACAATGCAATCCAATTTCTGTAACACTCAAAATAACAACAAAATTTATAATTTGTAACCAAAAAAGTTAGTCTATAATTACTAACATTTACAATAAAAATAAAATTAGATAACACAATTTCAACAAGTTAAAATGCAACAAATTTAATCATCTAAACCCAAATGTTCGATAAATAAGTTTCATCACGAAGATCCTCAGTTTGGGGTATTGGACAACTGTTGAGACCATCAAGCGCTTTACCGCTACTCCAAAAGAATATCTAGTGGGCATATGGCGCAACTTTAATGCCTTATCTTCACAGTTGCAATATTGCAACTCGACATCTCCATGACTCGACACCAATATGCCTTCTTATCACACCTTGATGTCACCGTGACTCGGTGTTACACCTCGTGCCACCACCATGACTTGGCAACGCGGAGGCCTGAACTCAGCTACTGCAACCCGACATCTCCATGACTTGACACAGACATGCCACATGCCTTCTCATCACACATTGATGGTGTTGTCACACCTCCACGCCATCCTCTGCTATGCCAGCATCTTTAGTTCCAAAGCCCTGACAGATTAGGCCATGACAACTCCCACTGCAAAGTGCTCCTAAGGGGATTCGAACCAATCTGTCAAGGTGACTCGGCACACCTCGCGCCACCATCCATTCTCTACTACCCCACTGCAAAGTGCTCCCAAGGGGATTCGAACCAATCTGTCAAGGTGATTCGGCGTTACACACCCTATTGTCAAGATGACTAGGCGTTACACCTTGCGCCACCATCCATCCTCTACTACCCCACTGCAAAGTGCTCCCAAGGGGCCTTCTCATCACACATTGATGGCATCATCACGCCTCCGTGCCATCCTCTGCTACGCTAGAATCTTTAGTTTCAAGGCCCTAATAGCTGCCATTGCAAAGTGCTCCCAAAGGGATTCGAACCAATCTGTCAAGGTGACTCGGTGTTACATCTCGCACCACTATCCATCATCTGCTACCCCACTGCAAAGTGCAAAGTGCACCTCGTACCACCATCCATCCTCTGCTACCCCACTGCAAAGTGCAAAGTGCTCCCAAGGGTATTCGAACCAATCTGCGGCGTTACACCTCGCGCCACCATCCATCCTCTGCTACCCCATTGCAAAGTGCTCCTATGGGGATTCGAACCAATCTGTGGGATTCGAACCACCATGCATCCTCTGCTACCCCACTGCAAAGTGCTCCCAAGGGGATTCGAACAAATTTACGGCATTACGCGCCACCATCCATCCTCTGCTACCCCACTGCAAAGTGCTCCCAAGGGTATTCGAACCAATCTACGGCGTTACACCTCACGCCATCATCCATCATCTGCTATCCCATTGCAAAGTGCTTCTAAGGGGATTCGAACCACTATGCATGATTTGCAAAGTGCTACCTTCCATCCTCTGCTACCCCACTACAAAGTGCTCCCAAGGGGATCCATCCTCTACTACGCCAGCATCTTTAGTATCTGTCAAGGTGACTCGGTGTTACACATCTTTAGTTTCAAGTCCATCCTCTGCTATGCCAGCATCTTTAGTTTCAAGGCCCTGACAGCTCCCACTGCAAAGTGCTCCCAAGGGGATTCGAACCCGTGACCTGCTCTGATAACAAGTGCTGGGACCATCAAGCACTTTACCACTACACCAAAAGGATATCCAGTGGACATAGAGCGTAACTTTAATTCCTTATACTTATGTAGCTTTGCGCTTACGGATTCAAATCTGGCAGAGTCGTGCCTCGCACCAATTTATGCTCCGACCCAAGGCAGGGTGCTGGGAAAATTTCCAACAACAACTTTTCTTGTTGCGTCATGTTTCTTCATATATGTTGTAGTGTTTTACTCCCTTTATTTTATGCGGAGTAACATATGATTCACCGACATGACCATTTGCAGACGTACTAGGACCTCTAATGTTCTTTGTACAAATAACCTCTTATGTCCTGATTGCTTAAATCTTGAGCATATTTATAATTGATGATGTCCGTTGTATCTTTTCCCTATAGAAATTTGTACTAGCATTTAGTTAAATTTGTACCAATATATAGTTCAACCCGTACCAACAATTAACAGTTTGTACCAACAAATTAAATACTTACACTCGTACCATAATTTCAAAGCTCATACCAACCAATATTTTAGCTCGTACCAACCTTAAATCATTAATTTATGAGCATCCTGTAGTATTATATAATAAGTCGTACCACCATGTAACAACCCGAACCAACATAACTTATTAAAATACCATGAACACTCGTACCACCAAAAACTTTAACTTTATTTGAGAATGTATCTTTTTTAATGGAAAAAAATGAAAGAATGAATTGAATTGAAATACACCTTTGGATTTTGAAATAAAGTCAAATACAACAATAATTGTAGAATTAATTGATTGCAAAATTGATTGTCAATGTCATTATCAAAAGGAGAAAATAATTATGGATTTTGAAATAAGGTCAAATACAACAATAATTGTAGAATTAATTGATTGCAAAATTGATTGTTAATGTGATTATCATAAGGAGAAAATAATTAAGGAAGACAAAGAAAAAAAAGAAAAAAAATGAGGGAGACTGAAACTTAAACAACAGTTATAAACAAGTGCTTAAGAAGAAAATTAAAAGATAATGAAATAATATGAAGAAAAAAAACAAAAGAATGGAAGGGAACTAAACCTTACGCAGTCTTCCCCAAAAAATTAAGCAGAATGATTAAACATTTGACATAAAAATAAGGAAAAAATGGAAGGTGGGAGAAACTTACCCAGAGCCGCCACCCCCACACTATTGTTGTGTCGATTAATAGGAAAATAATTTTTTTGAATGGAGAATATTGTTTGTTGTCAATAAGAGGGATATATGGATTATAGATGGGAGGGGAAAAGAAACCAAATAAAAGAAAAGAGGAATCTTAATGCTAGAAGGGTATAATGGGGTAAACACTATTCTCTAAAGAACAATTTATAAAACCTTGACAAAAAAGAATATTTGTAAATAAAATGGGTTAAGAATGAGGGATATTTTTTACAGAAATTAAAAGGTGATATAAAGACTGAGTCTACAGCCTCTTCTACAGCCTCAATAAACTTAAATAGATTACTCTACTTTGACATCTATTCATCCAATTTTTCCAAGAACACTTTCTCATGCCTTAACCATATATCCCAACAAATCAAAATAAACTTCCAAGACATGCATATACACATATACAATACAAATCAATAATCTGCATGAAGATATAGGTTCAGAAATTTTAAAAACATGGACCATTATCGATCTTATTTATGAACTTTAGTTATTACATCACATGACATGAAAAAACACAAACCTGAAAATTACATAACATATTGTTTAATATAGTTCTCCTCGCCATTGTCACCATCCGACCCCAAGGTGGAAGTGAAGTACCATAAATACACGTCGTTAACTTCGACCAGATGGCCGGTGGAGGCCGAGATTCCGACCTGAACTAGCTGTTGGGTTGGGTTTCCAACTTGTGGAGAGGCCCAATACCTAACATAAGCAATGTCTAAGTAAGGCCCAATACTTAGACATTGTAACCCTAATATTTTAGGGGACACTTGCCAAAGAAGGAACTAAGAGGAAAAGAAAAAAAAAAAAGAGAAACAGAGTGACCATTTTCGTTTTTGGAGAGACACCCAAAACCAGAAAAGTTCCAAGAGCGTTTGCCGGAGATTCAACCGTCGGATCGAGCTGAAATTTAGTCAGCACGTTCAAGTCTTGTCGAAGTACATTCTGAACGGTGGAGATCTGATTTGGAGTTCTGTATCGTGGGAAACAGCGACGGACAGCAGGACACATCGAGGAATATTCTGGACGGTGGAGATCGGGTTTGGATATTCCAAGAGGCAGCAACAGTTGCTGGAAGAAAGGATTGTTTCGGGTGAGGTCGCTCTGATACTTGTGTGTAGTTAAGATTTGTTGTCTTGACACTTGTGTATTTGAATATCTGCATTGGCAGATTTGAACTTGGTGTACTCATCTGACCTTTTTGGTTATAGTGAATTTTTGGGTGGACTTCGGTCCCGTGGTTTTTACTCCTCACATCGAGGAGGTTTTCCACGTTAAATTGCTTGTGTCCTTTCCTTTTGTTGATTGGTGTTTTGTGCATTATTGATTGCTTGTTATTACTTCCTGCTTGGTTTACACAAGAGAGGGATAATTATATTTCCGCTGCGTTGATCTTTAAGCGATCAAATAAATTGAATTGTGTGCTTTTATCCCACCAAAGTGGTATCAGAGCGGGTTCTTGCTCTGTGCCTTGTGGTGAACATGGATGCTAATACAAGTAGAATGGTGAATCTGAATGGTTCTAATTATCACGTATGGAGAGGAAAAATGGAGGACCTTTTATATGTGAAAGATTATTATTTACCCGTGTTTGAGAGTCAAAAGCCTGATAGTAAAAGTGAATCTGAATGGAACATATTGCATCGGCAAGTATGTGGCTACATTAGGCAGTGGGTGGATGATAATGTGTTGAACCATGTTAGCGCAGAAACAAATGCACGATCCTTGTGGGAAAAACTTGAGCAGTTGTATGCAAGGAAGACTGGGAACAATAAGTTGTTTCTAATCAAACAGTTGATGAATTTGAAATATAAAGATGGTACTCCAATGACTGATCACTTGAATTCATTTCAGGGCATCATTAATCAATTGTCAGGAATGAATATCAAGTTCGAAGATGAAGTACATGGTTTATGGCTTCTTGGTACGTTACCTGATTCGTGGGAGACATTCAGGACATCATTGTCTAATTCAGCCCCTGATGGTACCATTACCATGGATTTAGCTAAGAGCAGTGTTTTGAATGAAGAGATGAGAAGAAAGTCACAGGGTTCGTTTCAACAATCTGAGGTCCTAGTTACAGAAAGGCAGGGGAGAAGCAAAAGTAGAGGTCCGAAAGACAAGAACAAAGACAGAAGCAAGTCTAACATATACTCTAAAGTTGAGTGCTGGAATTGTGGCACTCTAGGTCATATAAAGAAGAATTGTCGAAAACCCAAGCGAGATGACAAGAAAGATAAGGGAAAGGAGAAGATGAACGAAGAAGGAAATGCTGATGATCGAGTTTCAGCTGCCACAAGTGATTTTCTCATCTTTCATGATTATGATACTGTTAATCTTGCATGTCATGAGACCAGTTGGGTAGCCGATAGTGGTGCATCCATACATGCTACATCTCGGAGAGATATGTTCACCTCATATACATCGGGTGACTTTGGAAATGTTAGGATGGGCGATGATGGCTTGGCTAAAGCCATTGGTATTGGAGATGTATGTTTGCAGACTTGCAATGGTACTACGCTATACTTGAAAAATGTCAAGCATGTACCTGAGCTTCGTTTGAATTTGATATCTGTTGGAAAACTTGATGATGAAGGTTTTTGCAGTACTTTCTCTAATGGTCAGTGGAAGCTTACGAGAGGCTCCTTGGTTGTGGCCAGAGGCAAGAAACATTCTTCTTTGTATTTGATGCAGGCGAAATTTCTTGATCGCTCTATAAATGCAGTGGAGAGTGAGGGAAATATTGAATTGTGGCATAGCCGTCTCAGCCACATCAGTGAGAAGGGCTTGATGATTCTGGTCAATAAAAATCTCATTCCTAAAATGAAGGATGTATCCTTACAGAAGTGCTCCCACTGTCTGGCGGGAAAGCAAACCAGAGTTGCTTTCAAGACATCCCCTCCTTCAAGAAAACCAGGTATACTCGATCTAGTATATTCTGATGTTTGTGGTCCTATGAAAACAAAAACTATTGGTGGTGCTCTCTATTTTGTGACTTTTATAGATGATCACTCAAGGAAGATATAGGCTTATACATTGAAGACGAAGGACCAAGTGCTTGACGTGTTTAAGCAGTTTCAGGCTTTAGCTGAGAGGCAAACTGGGAAGAAGTTAAAATGCATCAGAACTGACAATGGTGGTGAGTATTCCGGTCCATTTGATGATTATTGCAGACAGCAGGGAATTTGTCATCAAAAGACACCTCCAAAGACTCCTCAGCTAAATGGGCTAGCAGAAAGGATGAACATGACACTGATAGAAAGGGTAAGATGTTTGCTTTCAGAAGCTGGTTTGCCTAGATCATTCTGGGGTGAGGCTTTGAATACTGTCGTACATGTTTTGAATCTTACACCTTGTGTCCCTTTAGAGTTTGATGTTCCAGACAGGGTTTGGTTAGGGAAAAATATTTCCTACAACCACTTGCGGGTTTTTGGGTGTAAAACCTTTGTTCATGTTCCCAAAGATGAGAGGTCAAAGCTTGACATGAAAACTCGACAGTGTGTGTTTCTTGGTTATGGCCAGGATGAGTTCGGCTATAGGTTCTATGATCCAGTGGAGAAGAAACTTGTTAGAAGTCGAGATGCAGTGTTTGTTGAGGATCAAACAATCAAAGATATTGAGAAGGACATCAAAATTGCTCCCACATCCAGTAGTGGCTTGATTGATTTGGATATAAGTCACCGTCATGGTCCAGTACAATGTGAAGAGGATAATCAGGATCAGCCTGATGATGATAATGGTGATGTTCCTGCTGAGACAGCTGATGCAGACCAGTCATTGCTACCACCAGAGGTTCCAGAACCACATGTTGAACCACCTAGAAGGAGTACTAGACCTCCTAAACCTAATACACGATATCTTCCTGATGAATATGAGCTTTTGCTTGATGGGGGAGAACCCGAATGCTTTGATGAAGCAATGAACGATGAGCACAAGAATGAGTGGTTGGACGTAATGCAAGATGAGATGAAGTCCCTATATGAGAATGACACATTTGAACTGACAAAACTGCCTGAAGGGAAGAGAGCTTTGAAATGTAAGTGGGTGTACCGAATAAAGCAAGATGAGTTCACCTCATGTCCGTGGTTCAAAGCTAGATTAGTCGTCAAGGGCTTTAGTCAGAAGAAAGGCATTGACTTCGATGAAATCTTTTCTCCAGTTGTTAAGATGTCATCTATTCGTTTTGTGCTTGGCTTAGCAGCTAGTCATGACTTGGAGGTCGAGCAGATGGATGTGAAAACCGTTTTTCTCCATGGCATGTTGGATAAAGAGATATACATGGAGCAGCCTGAAGGCTTCAGGGTGAAAGGAAAAGAAAAGTATGTGTGCAAGCTTAAGAGAAGTTTGTATGGGTTGAAGCAAGCACCTAGACTATGGTATCAGAAGTTCGAGTCAGTTATGGGGGAGCAAGGCTACCAGAGAACTACTTCTGATCATTGTGTTTTTGTGCAAAATTTTTCTGATGATGACTTTGTTATATTATTGATCTATGTTGATGATATGTTGATTGTTGGCAGGAATGCTTCAAGAATTGACAGGTTGAAGAAGCAGTTAAGTGAATCATTTGCCATGAAGGATTTGGGGCCAGCAAAGAAGATTCTTGGCATTAGAATCTGCCGGGATAGGGCAAACAAGGTGTTGCACTTGTCACAGGAGCAATACATTGAGAAAGTGCTTGAGCGATTTAATATGAGCAAAGCTAAAGTGGTTAGTTCTCCTCTTGCCACTCACTTTAAGCTCGGAGCTCATCATAACCTTTCTACCGATGAAGAGAAAGAAGCAATGAAGAGAGTTCCATACGCTTCAGCTGTGGGAAGTTTGATGTACGCGATGGTGTGCACGAGACCTGACATAGCACATGCAGTTGGTGTTGTTAGTCGTTACCCGTCCAATTCGGGAAAGGAACATTGGAATGCAGTGAAGTGGATATTGAGATATCTACGAGGCACATCTAGTATGAGACTCACCTTCGGAGGTGGGAAGCCGGAGTTAATTGGCTACACCGATTCGGATATGGCATCAGATGTGGATACTAGAAAATCCATTTCAGGTTACTTGGTAACATTTTCAGGTGGTGCAGTGTCATGGCAATCAAGATTGCAAAAGTGTGTTGCACTTTCGACAACCGAAGCAGAGTATATCGCAGCAACGGAAGCCTGCAAAGAGTTGTTGTGGTTCAAAAGATTTATGGAGGAGATTGGTCTCAAGCAGGAGAGGTACGTTGTATTTTGTGACAATCAAAGTACTATCCATCTTGGCAAGAATTCCACATTTCATTCAAGAACAAAACATATTGATGTGAGGTATCATTGGATGAGGGATGTCATCAATGATAAGTTGCTTGAACTTGAGAAGATTCACACGGATGATAATGGTGCCGATATGATGACCAAAGCGTTGCCAAGAGATAAGCTTGAAATTTGCCGAGAGGTAGCCGGGATGGCTAACCCCTCCACATAGTCGGAAAGGGGGAGATTTGTTGGGTTGGGTTTCCAACTTGTGGAGAGGCCCAATACCTAACATAAGCAATGTCTAAGTAAGGCCCAATACTTAGACATTGTAACCCTAATATTTTAGGGGACACTTGCCAAAGAAGGAACTAAGAGGAAAAGAAAAAAAAAAAAGAGAAACAGAGTGACCATTTTCGTTTTTGGAGAGACACCCAAAACCAGAAAAGTTCCAAGAGCGTTTTCCGGAGATTCAACCGTCGGATCGAGCTGAAATTTGGTCAGCACGTTCAAGTCTTGTCGAAGTACATTCTGAACGGTGGAGATCTGATTTGGAGTTCTGTATCGTGGGAAACAGCGACGGACAGCAGGACACATCGAGGAATATTCTGGACGGTGGAGATCGGGTTTGGATATTCCAAGAGGCAGCAACAGTTGCTGGAAGAAAGGGTTGTTTCGGGTGAGGTCGCTCTGATACTTGTGTGTAGTTAAGATTTGTTGTCTTGACACTTGTGTATTTGAATATCTGCATTGGCAGATTTGAACTTGGTGTACTCATCTGACCTTTTTGGTTATAGTGAATTTTTGGGTGGACTTCGGTCCCGTGGTTTTTACTCCTCACATCGAGGAGGTTTTCCACGTTAAATTGCTTGTGTCCTTTCCTTTTGTTGATTGGTGTTTTGTGCATTATTGATTGCTTGTTATTACTTCCTGCTTGGTTCACACAAGAGAGGGATAATTATATTTCCGCTGCGTTGATCTTTAAGCGATCAAATAAATTGAATTGTGTGCTTTTATCCCACTACTAGCTCCGGCAGAAGCCTGTTCAAGTTGAACTGGTAGCTGACCGACGACCTACCCGACGACCTGCCTGACCTATACACTACCTCAATGCTTATCCTTCTAGTCATCGACTCGTAGTTTATCCGGGCAGTCACCACTCGTCCCAGCGCACCCTCAAAGCTCGTCACATTCACCGACTGATTCGAGTTAATGTTGATCCCGACGTGCCGAAAACTCGGTTCATCGGCGTTGACGTAGGTGTCGAACTAAACGATGAAAACGGGGGACCCAGGGCGCAGCGCGTTGAAGATCCCGAGGCTGCTGCCCTTGTCGCAGGTGGGAGTGGTGGACTTGACGGGCGCCATGAAGAAGGTTATGCCGTCGGTGGGATGGTTGTTGACCAGTGAGATGGCGAAGCGTATGGTGGTCTCGAAGGAGGCTTGTCGGCCTTGGTCGAAGAATTTGACCGGCGACGAGTAGAGAACGTGGCCGACGCTGTATGGTTGGGGATATCCCGATGCGTCGGTTTTGGTGAGGCGGAGGAAGGTGGAAGCTCGTGGGACCAAGGCGTCTCGTTCGAAGGTTATATCCTTCCACTCCGATTTGAACCCATCGAACTGGGCGGCAAAATTTTAAATAGCCAATTATACAATAAAACATTCTTTTTTATCCTACTTTTGTAATATGTTGTTTTTTAGTCAAGAGAGTTTATTTTTACCTATAATACCATTAATGAAGTTAAATCAAAAGAAAAGAAATTAAAAGAAAAAGAAAAATTAAACTAAATAAAATAATTGAAATCCCTAATTTTTCAATCCCTTCATTCCACACTTAATCGTCTTCCCCAAAAATAATATCCACACCAGTGATCAGTCGTTGTTCCTTTCACCGTCGATTAATTGGTCATCTTCCACCTCTGATACACTCAATGGTCTTTAGATTGTAACTATTTTCTTCCTCAGGTAAGTTTTGTTGGTTACTCTCTCATATAAAGAGATATTAGATACATATTCAAATTGTGGATTGTGTACTCGAGTTTTTTTTTTTTGATAAGTTTTGGTATTTTGGTGGCTTGATTTATTTGTATTTGAATTAGCTAGTGTCGCACATTACCTGTTTGTTGAATTATCTATGTAGCATTTCTTTTGCTATGACTTGCAAGTTATTGAAATCTTGTTTTCTTTTTGTTGAATTTTAGGACGGTTTACTGTATCTCAAATTTTACATTGCCCATTGCATAAGCATTCTGAATTGAGTTTTGAAGCTATCCCCCTTGACGTTGCTACATAGTCTTGTATTATGTACTTAGTTGAAGAACTTTCCTAAATATTGTTTTAGTCAAACATTAACATTGGATCCAACCTTAGTTGTATCAAGTAGAAAGAATAACAAACAAGGACCACCACCATGTGCAACACAATCTACCTAGCTTGTATTCTCTATACTCTATGTCTTGATGAGTTAATGAACCAACTACATTTGTATCAACCAAAAGATGTGGTTTAGAATCTAATTCTTCAAACATTGTTGATCTAATTTATCTCAATTATATTATACATCAAAACAACATATGCAAACTTTCAAGAAAACAAGTTAAGTTACATGTAAAGCAAGCAGTTTCATTCTCAATTCACACACACAAGTGAGAAATACATATAGAGAGAAACGACTAGTAATGAGAGTATCTTTAATACAAAGATGTGGTAGAGGCTCATTGTTGCTTACGGTAGTGGGACCTCATAGTTATTAATTGCTTCTTGTTGCATTATATAGGTCTTTGAGGAGGAAAATGATAGTTTGAAGACAAACATCAATTTTAATAAACACTTACAATACTATAGAAAGAGGAGATGAGAGAGAAGTAACTGTCACGCCCATTTTTGAAACGAGTTAAAATATTAAATTTTCACTTTGGGCGTCCAACAACTCATAATAAGCTCAAATTTAAAAGATCGATCGTCTGGTTATAATAAAAAGTCTTCACAAGTATTTTATATAAAACGTTGAGAGTTAACAATAACAGCGGAAAAATTTACATCAGTTTATGACCCTACGGGCTTTAACTTTACAAATCTTAAAATTTTTGTTTTCGAAGAATCAGAAGAACATATACTATTTATGACCAAAAGATAAGGCATCTCCCTTCAGCTTCTTTTGTCAAAACCTGGATCTATAAAAGGAAATATAAAAAGGGGTGAGTGCACAAAGGCTACCCAGTGGGTTCCAACTGTAGAAAAAAAAAAGTAAACATAACACTCAAATAAGCAAATAATCCACATTCAATCACATCACTTTCTTTTACGGTTTCCACCACCATAAAATACGGCTCTTAGCAGCCATAAATACGATTTTCACCGCCATAAAATACAGCTCTTAGCCACTATAAATACGATTTTCACCATCATAAAATATGGCTCCCAGCCGCCATAAATACGATTTTCATCGCCATAAAATATGGCTCTCATCCATCATAAATACGATGTTCACCGCCATAAAATACGGCTCTCAGCTGCTATAAATATGATTTTCACCGCTATAAAATACTGCTCTTAGCCGTCATAAGTAAGATTTTCACCGCCATTACTTGCATGCGCATGCACACATATTCCCTTCACACATAAACATATCGAACACACACATGGAAGCACATCAGTTTAGCAAAACACTTAGTTGCAGCTCTTAACCACCGTGAAAACACATTTTATTTGCACATATGCAAATATTAACTTCACATCATTCTCCACCTTTGCATTCGTAGTAAAACATTCACATTCCGATAACATTCACATTGTTACTTTGTATAAAATAAACATTTATTCATTTCATACGAAAATAAAATTTCATAATTTGAAATAATCGGGAATAAGCATATTTGCAGAAAAGTATTTTATCCCCACCTTATTGCAGCATTCAGAGAGCTTTAAAAGTACTAGGCAGATTTATTTCGATTTCCTTCTGCTTACCCTACAAAGCACAAAAGCTTATCTTAGAAACTAAAAAGGAGTACGTTCTTAATTTAATTCAGAATTCTTTCTAATAATAGAAAACCAATAAAAGTTAAATTATATAATGATAACCTGATTTGGGCTCATTTGTCATTCTACCCAGTATTGGGCTAAAAAGGTAATATTAGCAACTTCTAGGATCAACTTTAATAATTTCAGCAATTTAAGGGGGATCGAATCCAGAATTCTCAAAGTTATAGGGTCCAAGAGTCATCAGTTCAAAGTTTAGGGGTAAATCTGTAATTCCAGAAACTCTAAGGTTCGTTTCGCAATTTCAGTTTTAACAAAAATGAATATTTATAAATACAAGTGGTTAAGAATGAGGGTTTCCACATAATATAATGTATTAGATGACATTGCTCATTAATATATAATGTGTATCAAGTATAATATAATATAGATATAATTTGTTGGGTCGGTGTTTTAAGATAGCATCCACTACGTCGAAATAATCTCCCTTACTTAATTCTCCTCTAATTTATAGTTTATGCATTTTTTAAATTGTGGCTCGGTTACCCTAAATGTCCTAATAGGCTTCTTTTTACGTGCATGCCACTAAAGATAAATTGGAGGAAAATTGGTGATAAATAAATATGTATATCATTTTACTTCGTAATATTAAACTATTTCAATTGACATAAATAATTGAATACATCATTTCCATTTGATTTAGTTCTTAAA
This sequence comes from Scutellaria barbata, assembly GCA_028654395.1. Lineage (NCBI taxonomy): Eukaryota > Viridiplantae > Streptophyta > Magnoliopsida > Lamiales > Lamiaceae > Scutellaria > Scutellaria barbata. The sequence goes on along the minus strand of CM053649.1, from coordinate 4,452,181 downwards.
TTGAATAAATTAACACACATCAAAAAGAATAATTCAACCATCAATTCTAATATATAAATTAAGATAGAGCTCACTATAAACTTAACTCAAACTTTCAAATTCTATCAAACTAACATGTTATGAACTATAAAATCTCATCATAATCAAACTAACACGTTATGAACTATAAAATCTCATCATAATCAAACTAACACGTTATGAACTATGTAATCCCATCATAAAATGAGGTGTCAAGATTTTAGGGTGTTACTGCGGGAATGGGGAATGCTCTCCTGGCCTTACCCCGCTTTGTTGTCATCCCTAAATTGAAGAAGACTTGACTCAACAATGAGTGTTGGGCTAAATAATGGTGCCCTTTCATTAACATAATGACAACAAATGTGTCTAACTATAAAATATAACCTTAACCCTATATACGAAATTTTACAAGTAGAATATAAAATATGCATAAATATTCAGTTAAACTATCATGCATATGAATAGTGCATTATTCAGCCATCATTTACCCAACATAAACTCAAAATAATAAATTTGTTGGTCAACTGATTAAATTCGAAAAATCAAGTTTAATTGTGTAATTGAAAAATTGTCCAATATCAATCTTTTAACTGTAATTTCAAATTTCAGTGGATTTTTAGTGCGTGCACAAGGAAAAATCAATTGAAGTTCAGAAATTCAATGGGAAAAAAAAAGAGTGAAATGTAACTACTTTCAAACACTTATCCTAACATATGTCCAAATTTAAGGCATGCTATATATGCTTATCATTGAATACACACACAATGTTACCGTAGCAAACATGAAACACCACCCACAATATGCATAATTTTTCAAAGAAAAGCAACATGCATGTACATATATAATAGATGTACAAAAATTGAATTAGCAAAATCCATCCTTTTAATAATTCACATGCATGTACATTTGATTCAACAAATATTACATTAACTCAAATCTTAAATCAAGCCATGATTCACACGCTTTAACACCATGTTGAATTAATTGAGAAATAAAATAATCTCCCTCTCAAAATAAATGTCATGTAATATTTTTTTACACAAATTAAAAGGTGATATAAAGAGTTGTCTACAGCCTCTTCTACAGCCTCAACAAACTTAAATAGATCACTCTACTTTGACATCTATTCATCCAATTTTTCCAAGAACACTTTCTCATGCCTTAACCATATATCCCAACAAATCAAAATAAACTTCCAATACATGCATATACACGTATACAATACAAATCAATAATCTGCATGAAGATATAGGTTCAGAAATTTTAAAAACACGGACCGTCATCGATCTTATTCATGAACTTTAGTTATTACATGCATCACATGACATGAAAAAACACAAACCCATGCATCACATGACATGAACAAACACAAACCCGAAAATTACATAACATATTGTTTAATATAGTTCTCCTCGCCATTGTCACTATCCCACACCAAGGTGGAAGAGAAGTACCATGAATACAAGTCGTTAACTTGGACCTGACCGCCGGTGGAGGCCGAGATTCCGACCTGAACCAGCTGCGGCAGGTGCTTCTTCAAGTTGAACTCGTAGATGAGCGGCGACTCTTTCAACCCATCCACCGTCACGGTTATCTTTCTAGTATTCGACACATAGTTTATCCGGGCATTCACCTTCGTCCCCAGCAGCACGTCATCAAGGTGAATCACTTTCTCCGACTTAACCGAGTAGAGGTTGACCCCGACGTGCCGGAAACGCGGTTCACCGGTGTTGACGTAGGTGTCGAACTCGACGGCGAAGAAGGGGGAACCAGGGGGGCTCAGCGCGTTGTAGATCCCGAGGTTGAGGCCCTCGCCGAGGATGGGATCGTTGTTGGTGGAGTTGAAGGGCACGATGAAGAAGGTCAGGCCGTCGGCGGGATCGTTGTTGACCTTCGTGATGGCGAATTTTATGGTGGTCTCGAAGGTGGCTTGTCGGCCTGGGTCGGAGAATTTGATCGGATGCGAGTAGAGAACGCGGCCGACGCTGCTTTGCTGGGGATATCCCGACGCGTCGGTTTTGGTGAGGCGGAGGAAGGTGGAATCTGGTGGGACGAAGGCGTCTCGTTCGTAAATTAGATCCTTTGGCTTCGGGTCGAACTTATCGAACTGGAAGTCGATATGGTCGGGTTGGGAGTGGACATTGTTCGGAACAAGTACGAGGAAGAACGCTGTTGCAAAAACGAAAGCAAGGAGTTGCTTGGAGGCTATGGCCATGGCTGATTAATTTTGTTTTTGTGGTTGATGATATGCGATTGATACGCCTATTTATAGGGGTAAATTTTTAAGAAGAGAATGGCACAATATAACATTCTTTTTTTATCCTACTGTAATGTGTTCTTTTTTAGCATTTTACCTATAATATCCTTAGCCTATGTTTGGAAGGGATTTGGCATGACAGGATTTTGGATTTCAAAATCTCAATATATGTTTGTTTCTATATTTAAATTTTGATTACAAAATTCGGATATAATCATTATTACCTATATTACAATCATCAATCATTATCAAATATATTTTTTCATAAAAAAATTCACATCAACCCACATTTTCACAATAAAATATTATATCAACCCATCTTTTCTAGCATCGATTTGACATCTACAATATAATCCCACTCTACTAAATCCTCAAACAAACATATTTTTTTACTATTCATCTTTACTACAAAATCCAGATTTCAAAATTAGGATTTCCCCAAATCCACTAAAATCCATTCCAAACATACCCTTAATGAAGTTAAATTAAAAGAAAAGAAATTAAAATAAAAAGAAAAGTTAAACTAAATAAAATAATTGAAATCCTTAATTTTTCAATCCCTTCATCCCACACTTAATCGTCTTCGCCAAAAATAATACTCACACCAGTGATCAGTCGTTGTTCCTTTCGCCATTGATTAATTGGTCGTCGTCTTCCACCTCTGATACACTCAATGGTCTTCAGATTGCAATTATTTTCTTCCTCAGGTAAGTTTTGCTGATTACTCTCTCATATAAAGAGATACTAGATACATATTCAAATTGGGGATTGTGTAGTCGAGTTTTTTTTGATAAGTTTTGATATTTTGGTGACTTGATTTATTTGTATTTGAATTAGCTAATGTTGCACATTACTTGTTTGTTAAATTGTCTGTGGAGCATTTCTTTTGCTATGACTTGCAAGTTATTGAAATCTTGTTTTCTTTTTGTTGAATTTCAGGACAATTTACTAGCATATTGTCTCAGATTTTACATTGCCCATTGCATATGCATTCTGAATAGTCTGACATGCCACCTTTATATGCATCTCCTTCCCAATAACCACATGTTTGGATAATCATACCCTTATTATCCATACATGCAAACAATCAATTAATGAATGAGAAATAATACCACCAAATAAAAAATTAACTCAAATGATATTTAAAAATAAACTCAAATACATAATAAAGCTCGTATCAACATATAGTTCAGCTCGTATCAAAATATACTTAGTTTGTACCAATAAATATGTAGTCTATACCAACTTTTAATTAGTCTGTACCACCATATAAGTAAGCTTGTATCACCATATAATTAAACACGTACTAGCCTTAAGTTTAGTCCGTACCATTATATAATTAAGTATATACCAACCATTAGTTTAGCTTGCATCACCATACAATTAAACCCGTACAAACCACCAATTCACTCCAAACACCATAAAATTAAGTCTGTACCACTGTACAATTTAATTTGTACCAACCTACACTTCACCTCATACCACCATATAATTAAATTTGTACCAATATATATTTCAACTCATACTATCAATTAACAATTTGTAACAACAAATGCTTACCAACCGATACTTCAGTTTGTACCAACCTTAAATCATTAATTTATGAGCATTTCGTAGCATTATATTTTAACTCGTACCACCATGTAATGATCTGTATCAAATTATTAAAATTATCATGAAAATTCGTACCACAAAAAACCCTAACTTTATTTAAGCATGAAGCATTTAAATAAAAGAATGAATTGACTTGAATTTTACTTTTAATTTTGAGATGAAGTCAAATACAACAATAAATGGAAGAGGAATGGAGTATAAAATTGGTCCCACTGCATTAAAATAAGAAAAATATACAAAACGAAGTTGGTAAAGAATTGAATTGATGATCATCAAAGAATAACAGCCGACATAATTTTATAAAATAAGAAAACAAAAAAAAATAAAGAAAATTGGTAAATCAAATAATATGCGATTGATACGCCTATTTATAAAATCATATAATATCATATAATGTATTAGATGACATCACTAATTAATATATAATGTGTATCAAGTGTAATATAATATAGATATAATTTGTTGGGTCGGTGCTTTATGATAGCATCCACTACATCCAACAAATTGCCCTTACTTAATTCTCCTCTAATTTATAATTTATGCATTTTTTAAATTGTGGCTCGATTATCCTAGATGTCCTAATATAAACAGGATCCTCTATTTTACATTCGTGTTTCATCAATATTCCAAAATAACCACCACATGTCAAGTGTAAAAGATGGCATCATCAATTTACACATGATGTGAATTAAAAGTAATGGAATATAAGATGAAACACCAACTTGGAGTAGAAGATCCAATTCGGTTCTAATAGGCTTCTTTTCACGTGGATATCGTTAAAGATAAATTCGAGGAAAATTGATGATAAATAAACATATATCATTTTACTTCGTAATATTAAACAATTTCAATTGAAGTAAATAATTGAATACATCATTTCCATTTGATTTAGTTCTTAAATTTATTTAAATTGAATAAATTAACACACATCAAAAAGAATAATTCAACCATCAATTCTAATATATAACTTAAGATAGAGCTCACTATAAACTTATCAACTCAAACTTTCAAATTCTATCAAACTAACACGTTATGAACTATAAAATCCCATCATAATCTAACTATTTAATTTTAACTATTTCATCCTAAAACCAAACATGTCCTAGAAGGTTTAGGCTGAAATTATCATCAATTCGAATGAACTTTTTAACCATATATGATTCTTAAATTACAAGTCTGAAATTTAATGTTCTTCATAGTCAAACTCGTAATATATTGAAAGGCTCAAATTTTGGCCACGTACTCAATGTCAGCCAAATTGAATATTGAATTTATTTTACTACTTTTTACGCATAAATAGAAAACAATTCATTATATTAATTGTTGGAAAATGTGTGTGGTGTACTTAAAGATGACTAAAAATAATAAATGGAAAAGTCGAGATAAGTATTTGACTCTTTTTCCGTAAGATAAAATTGCCCCGTATTCAGTGTTTTACGGTCTACGGCAAACGTCCTTAATATACAACGACTTACTAACTTAAGGATCGCAGCACAACGACTCCAAAAGTTTTCCGATGAACTAAAATGATATTTGGAACTTTCTTAGATAAGATGATGAAAGACTACAATTGTTAGAATGCTAATAATGCAAGTTGTAGTGGAGTGAATGAAATGATTGAATGTGAAGTAGAAGAGGTGTGGTGTCTTTCAATAATAGACACTTTTTAATTTGAAATGATGTTTTTTCATAATTAGACATCTTTTTATTTGAATTGAAGTCTTTAATTCCACATTTAGACACCTTTTGGAATGAAATAAGGTGTCTCACAATGTTTCGAATTAATTGCATCTCTTTAATTTGAATTGTATTAATTCAATTCAAACTCACATATTTTCACAAATTCACACATCTTCAAACTTTCATACCTTTTTAATTTAAGTTGCCAACTTCAAACATTAATTTCTCATTCATTCGAAATTGGATTTGAGAAAATAAATACTCTAAATTTATCCATTCGAAACGTAGATTTCAAATTTGCAATTTATTTTCGTTTTCAATAAATGAAACATCATGAAATTATTGGTCAAAGATTGGTTAACACCAATTTTTCCAAACCAATTTCCAACATTGATTGCATCGGAAATTGATAAAAATATTTTAAACTAATGTGGTTTTGTTTTTAGTTAATGCAATTGGTATCCAATGTTATATATTCACATGTGCATACGACTGATTAAATTTATATTAGTTCGTCGTTTTACACTCATAGAAAACAATTATTACAAGAATCATTAATTACTACTGTTAAGTATTAATTATATATGACTCATATCATGTTTATTATTTAATGGATATTAGTTCGTCGTTTTACACTCATAGAAAACAATTATTACAAGAATCATTAATTACTATTGTAAAGTATTAATTATATATGACTCATATCATGTTTATTATTTAATGAACACGTGAACAGAGCACAAGTATTTGCCATGTATCGTGTGTGACTAAGCTATTAATCTAGCATCTGAGCATGGAAAATGATGAGACTCCTTCCAAATTGCTTAGTAAGAGGACATGCATGTGTTATCTCAACAGTAATTCTCTTGAATAATATTGTTTAAAAAAAAATAGTAATTTAACTACATATACATTTCTGAAAAAATAAATTAAAGAGTGAGTTTCAAATACATAGAAAAAATGTCTTATGGGATAATAAAACCGTTCTTTATGGAAAAAATAGTAATTTAACTACATATACATCTCTTGTACTATATTTATCATTAAAAATAGAGTTTATTAACTTTTTTGCCCCGTAATTTAGGGGGTCTGGCAATTTCGAACCATAATTTTTCGGGCTGGCAATTTAAGACTTTAAGTTTTCGGGTTTCGCGAATTTTGCCCAAATTGAGCCCGAATTGCTTAATTGGGCTCAAATCGCACGTGAAACGCACGTGATGTCGCGAAATTGAAGGATTCGGGCCAATTTTGCTGAGTTGTATCTTTTTTTCATCCGTGGCAATTCCATTTTGTCCAAAGGTGCTCTCCACGTGGATAATCATGCCCTAAAAACTCAAATCCCCAATTCCAATTGAAGAACCCTAATTCCCCACAATATTTAGACAAGCAGAATTATTCCGATTTCCGTCCATTTTACAGAGCTGAGAGCGGCGCCGAATGGTACAGTTCGGAAATGCGTTTCGTTTCATACAAATGGATCGATCAGTTTCACCACTATCTAACCTGTGTTTTTCTTGCGTAATTTAAACCTAATTACAGACATGTTTTTATGTTTGATAGATGCAGCGAAATCACCTCCGCCTATGCCTCCGAAACAAGACAGATTTGAGGTAGTCATAGACAACGATATTATCACTCGCCTTGATTTATCCCCTTTTCATACCCTTGCGGGAATTGCTTCTCCTCTCCCAGGTAACACTTATGCCGGAGTTTTCCCCTTTTTTTGTAAAGAATAGCAAAATGTGATGCTCTATATACTGTTCATCTGTGTGTTTTACTATCATCAGTGTGCACCACATGTTTGATAATATGCGTGAGTGAATTTGGCAGATGCGAAGGAGTTACTTGAACGTACAGTGGGGTTTACGATAAAGTACAGCAGGGAAGATGAGAATGATCCTCGGGAGCTATCAGAATTCCCAGATATAAGGTTGTGGTTTGTTAGGTTGGATGCTACGTATCCATGGCTGCCAGTGGTGCTGGACTGGAGAGTAGGGGAACTTGCACGGTATGCAGCGATGCTTGTACCTCACCAGATGAGCATGAGAATGGGGGTGGTGTTCAACCCAGAAGCCTGGAGATATTTGTAGTGAAGAAAGTGTTTGTGGTGTACTCATGGCTGAAGGATAATGAGATCCCTAAGCCAAGATTGAAGGCTAAAGACATGGCCAGAATACTTGGATTTGGAATCGGAGATTTGGATTTTTTAAATTATTTTTTCAATTTTTCAATTAAAAAAAAATAAAATTAGAAATTAAAAGCCAAATCAGCAAATTTTTATGATTTTTTTAAATTGTTTTTTCATTTTTTCAATTAAAAATAAATAAAATTAGAAATTAAAAACCAAATCAGCAAATTGGGCCTGAAAAGCCCGAAATTAAGGGTATCACGTGCATTTCACGTGCAATTTCGGCCAAATTGAGTGATTCGGGCTGAAATTGGGCAAAATTCGCGAAGCCCGCAAAATTAAAGTCCTAAATTGCCAGCCCGAAAAATTAAAGTCCTAAACTGCCAGACCCCCTAAATTACGGGGCAAAAAAAGTAATAAACTCTTAAAAATATGCGATACATAATTCATGAAGAAATTAGTTGTAAATTTTGCTCCATAAAAGCAAAATACTATATGAATAAATAGCAGACCATTAATATTGTCTCCATTCTATAATATTATCAGTGCTCAAAGAATATGAAAGTTGAGCATATCACTGTACTTGAAGAAAATGCATTATTATATATATGCTAATTAATCGTAAATTGTATTGATCATTATTTGGATGAAATATGACAGAATTTTATGTATCATTATTTTATGTATCGTCGTAAATTGTAATGACTAAAATATTATTTCTTATCAAATATTCATCGCTAAATTTGATACATGATATAATATTTCGTCCTTATCCATTACATTTTGTTTAAAATATAACAATTTTATCTTGTACCCGTAAAATAAAATTATGTTATATATATATATATATGGACTTACTTGGGATCAAGGGGCACTGGGCCCCTGAATTTGTTTTAAAAAGTAGCGTATTTTAATATTTTATTATTTTAATTAAAAAAAAATTATATATTTTCAATCCTTCTTTTATGTGTGAGTTTTCAAGATAATATGTGTGAGTTTTCAAAATAATAAGAGAGATGGTTTTTTCATCATCTTCTCTATCTTCCACTTAAACTTTAATTTCTTTTTCTTTCAATTGTCTCTTCATTTAACTTCAAGGTAATATTTTATTATTATTTACTCTTATTTGCATTATACTTCATCATAATTGTTAATTTATGATGCTTTAAATTGTATATGTGATTTATTGATTAATCGAAAAGGATAATTTTTCTTTTGAATTTCGATTAAAATTCTTCTATGCTTGAAATAATGGAAAATTTTCATTGTTATAGGAGATGAGAAAACTTATTTTATCAATTCCATTTCAATTTAGGAACTTCTTGCACATTTAATTTATTTTCCAATACTTCTACTTCGAGGAAGCTCAAGACGTAGAATTGAAAAGTTCACTAATCTTTACCATTACAAAATTGAGCATTTTGATTCTGTGATAGACATGCAAACTCACGAGCTTAATCACTGTTTTGATGAAGTGAACACTGAGTTACTTCTACGTATGACATGTTTTGATCCTAAAGACTCATTTGCGGCATTTGACAAAAACAAGCTGCTTCATCTTGTAAAATTTTATCCATCCGAATTTTCTACAATTACTCTATATGAACTTGAGAGTCAACTTGAGAACTTTGTTTTTTGATGTGTGTTTGAATAAAAACTTTTTAGAAGTAAATGGAGTAGGAGGACTTGCTCAGAAGATGGTCTCTATAAGGAAGCACATTATTTTTCCATTGGTTTACTTGTTGATTAAATTGTCATTGATATTATCGGTTGTCACTGCCACAGTAGAAAGAGTTTTTTCGCCAATGAAGATAATCAAGAGTTCTCTTCGCAATCGAATAAGTGATACACTATTGAATGATTGTCTTATTGCATTACATTGAAAATGGTGTATTTAGAAATGTTAGCAATGAAACAATTATGCATCGATTTCAAAATATGAAAAATAAAAGAAAAATGTTGTAATACATTGATTTTATCGTATAATATATTTATGTTATTGATTTAGAATTTGTGTATCTATAATTTTTATTAATTGATTTGGGCCCCTAAGCCAAAATCCTGGGTCTTTTACTGGTATGCTGAAATTATCATTCATATTAAAATCAAAAATGTTGTTTTACTAATGTATTAATATAGAATATATATTTTAATTATTAATATTTTGGTATGTATATCGACCTGTCAAAATTTTAAAATTGTCCTACCAAATTAATATTAAATATATTTGATTAATATATTATTTAATTGTTGAAATATATGTTGTATTAAAGAAATATAAATAAAATTTTATTTATTATTTACAAAATATACATATTGTTATGTCTATTGTATTATTCAACTGTCCCACCAATTTGTAATTGGTTTGAGTTTATTGTTATAGTTTAAAATCACCCTCAAATCATCAAGACGTTGATCATCAATGATCGACCCATCTATGTTGTTCACGTGTCACACCCTGAAAATAAAAAAAATCAAAAAATCGACGGTTTATGGTTTGAAAATTGCCGAATCAAAATCAACTCGGGGGACCACAGTTCACGGTTTCGGTTTTGAATCGGAACTGAGTCAACAGCTTTTCGAATCGTTGATAGCCAATTCGAACCGGCTCAGTTCCGATTTTATAAACCGTTTAACCATCTCTAGCTACTCCCTATGTTTCATATATAAAGGCTTGTTTGGAATTTCCAAAGACATAATCCGAATAAAAAGTCCAACAAATCTATATATTTAAAATAAAAATTATTTCATACATATCAACTATACATAGTTAGATTGTTCTATACGAAATTAACAATACCTCTAACAATTATGAATTTGTAAAATATAAGTATATAACGATCATTATATCCCTTTTAGAATATTAAAGATGGAATTTTGAACTAAAAATATGGATATTGTATTAGATGAAGATTGAATAAAACAGCAATACAAGGGAAAAATCGGAAGAAAACATTTAATTCGTTTTCGTAATCCAATTAAAATTGACAAATAAATTAAAATAAGATATTTATTTTGTAAATTATTAATTATTTGAAAATGAACGGAGTATTCACTTGACAAGATGGCACCTTTATTAAACATAAAAATGTTACACATGTCATCATTATACTATCATCTATATATATATTAATATATGCTGATTTAGTGCATGCAAATTAGGCCCACTAGCTATTTTAAGATAATAATAAATTAGGGGAAAAAAAAGTACTAACAAACAAAATATATAATAACTGGCTAGCTAATTAATTCATCATTTAATTGTATTCTATGATTTCCATCATTTTATGTGGATCAAATCATATGGTTTTGTTGAAATGCTGGGGTAATTTTTAATATGTCCATCGATGATGTATAATTATTTCATCCTCTTGTTATATAAAAAGTAAAATTAATAGATGTTTTAGATTTTTGATATATCAACCGTGAACACATATTAATGTACCCACAGTGAGTAGGTGAGCAGAACTGTCAAATCATAATCAATTAAATTTTGATTGAGACAGTCATAGTTGATTATAATGAAAACTTAATAATGATGTAATAATATATAATTTTTTGGATTTATAGGAGAAAATGTTGATATAGATGTCACTTGTTAATATTGTTGTGAAAATTAATGTGTTATTGGTAATAATTAGTGTGTATTATATTTTGAAAATGTGTTGTTGGTAATTATTGGTGTAGCCGTGTAGGTATATCTTTTTTAGATTATGATTTTTGTAAACGTAAAATTTAAATTTGAGTTCATAATAAATACGGATTTCAATATTTAAAGTTAATTACTACTAATATTAGTTATAAAATAATATTAAATTTAATATTCAAAAATAGTATGAAATTTAATGTTCGAAAATTACTACTAATATTAGTTATGAAATAGTATTAAATTTAATGTTATTATTAGTATTTAATAAAATAATAATTTTTTATTTAACAAAATAATAATGAGATAAATAATTATTAAATGAAGTGAATGGGTGGAAATCATGGGGTTGATTCGATTCGTGGGTCCCATTGAATAGTTGACTTGATTCAAAAATGGATATTTTGAGATCAATTGTTATATTTATGGATATTTAGAAATCAATTGTTATATTAATAAATAAAAAGAGATCAAATTATATGAAAATGAGGATATTTGGCTATTTTCCCTTATTAATAAATAAATAATAGGTTAGGTGAAATATCATATCATCATTTTGAATATTGTAGTCTAACAACGTCGGTTTTTTTTTTTTTTTTTGTCTTTCATGTTATGATGGGACCTTTTTGTATCATTATTTTATTCACAAGTTGGTACAATTGATTAAATTTATTTCACTTTTTTTAACACATGCATGTGGATTTGATTTGAAAAACCGTTAACTCTTTTGTACGTAAATGGTGATACTATATATATATATATATATATATATATATATATGAAAATTACCCCAATTATTATCTTTTCTTATATTTTAGTCCAAAATACTACAAAATATAAGTATTAGTCCCCATCTATCACTTTTTCTTATATTTGTGCTTCAATTACCACATTTTTTTAATAGGTCAAACATTTAAGTGAGTGATGGAACATGATTGATTGAATGTCACTGACATGTGTAATAGTTTAGAAAAATAATGAATGCACAAAATCAATTCTTACACGAAATACTGGGTGGGTACTATATGAAGACATTCAATCAATTAAATAATAAAATAATAATCGATGCACAATTAATTCTTACAAGAAAATAATGGACACACCGACAGAAGTAATATATTAATATTATTTGTATAGAAAAATAATCAATTGTTACACGAAATTGTTGGTGGGTAATATATGATCTTATTTTAATTGTCATACACGAATATACAAAATTTTTTATTGATCTTAGTCCTACACGAAAATACAAAAAAATGCACATCTTGTTATTTTTATTGTTATTTTAATATAGTGCAAGTTTTACACGAAAATACACAAACACAAATTGTAATCTTACACGAATATTCATGTTTAATTTTTTCCTAACAAATATTTTTTTCTTACACGAACTTTGCCAGATTTTTGTGTATTACTTTCATAAGTTGTATGAATTTTTGTGCAAAATAATTCATATTCAATGTTACAATACAAAAAATGATTTTGTCTAAATTTCGTGTAAGAAAAATGAAAATTTTAGTCCCATCCACATGGAGTAAAAAGTGGCTGACAAGACAAGACTAAGACAAAAAAGTGAATTTAACAGTATACTTGGGAGTCACATGTACACAATGTATAAACAAATCCTCTATATAATAAGCATAAGCCAATAAGTTGTAAAAAATAAGATTCAGTATATTATGAGAAAGTTCTTTCCGTAATATTACACATGTCCTAAATTCCGAAGAAGAATTAGTAGCCAATATATATTGGAGAAATATTGAAGATTTTTTGTTTAAAAAGTATGTTACTAGCCAACAATTTCATAGTTTATTGTGAATTTTTGTGTAATTTTTTTTGATAATTTTGTGTTTTATTATTTAGTATAGGATCAGTCATTATTATTACTACCAATCTCTTCTCATCAATATAATATAATTGTATATTTTATAGGTTTCTGTTCTATTGTACTTTCACGAAAAAATTGATCATAAATATGTCTGACATGAAAATGAATAAATGTTCGGCCTACACGAAAAAAACATATGATAAGTCATACACAAAATTTTATTGATAATCCACGTAGATGAAAATTGATATTAAAATGAGGCTTACATAAAATTAAGAAAAATGAGGCTTACACGAAATTTTCAAAATATAATAATTGTTACACGAAATTCTGAAAAATGATTTAGGTGTACTATTAAAATGTAAAAGAAAATTCTCATGATTTCGTGTAATTGAAGATGTAAAATTTCTTATTTTAATAATCTTAATTTGTTGTAAATACCATGACAATTTTCGTGGTATGCTTATATTATATCATAGGTGGACAAGTAATAACTATTATGTCAGGTGGTTTGATATGTATGTACGATATATATTTAAGTTTGTTAATAACAAATAGTTGCAGTATATCGTATTCGTACACGAAAATAATGTTATTATTATTATTATAATTCTTGACATATGTGTAGTTTTTTAATAATTTTCCTAATATATGTGTAGTTCCAAAAGATGGTGTAAGAGCTTATTTTCCATTGTAAGTGTTCAAAGGATTTACATAACAATATACTTTATAAATAAATATAAATAGGTTATGCAATTGTAATTAGATGATGAGATGATTAGCTGAGGTTGTTATGTTTATTTTTTTGACAGTGTACAGAATATGAGTTTTATGTCTGTAGTGGTTTGGTACGGAGGCTATTGGGAAGGTTTGGAGTATAAAAACGGTTGTAAAGAGGTAGTTCAACTTGAAAGAATCACATACTATAATTTATTCATGTGTATCCATGGACTTGTGTGTGTCGACATGAATTGTTGGGATATGTAGTCACTCAATACTTGAAGGAAAGTGAACAGTTAAAAAGAAAAAAAAATAAAGAATGATTTTCATTTGAAATGATTATTGTCCATGATTGATGATGTTCTTGTTATTTTTGTTATGCTAAAATTACTGGATGTTGAAGCATCTAATAATGTGTTGTCAACGGAAGGTCAGAATAGCAGTTTTGGAGGTTTTAATGTTAATGTTGGATCCTTCTATGAAGGGGAAGGTGAAAGGTTTCATCATTCCATATATGACGCAGACGTGCCAAAGTCAGATAACATATGCAATGAAACTTGGAGTTGTAATATTGTTTCTTTTGGATTACAAAACGACGAAACATTTTATACAAAGTGGGGTGTCCCTCATGAGCTAAAATCATCGTAGGTTGGTACATCCTCAAACGATTAGTGGACACGTTGGTCGTCATCAAGTGGTCATGTTGACTTTGGATCGGATTGGGGTGTTGACTATATTGACTTGAATAGGTCCCCGACTGCATATGGAGATGAGAAGGTTGTAGAAATTAATGAAATTGTAGATCCGACACATCACGATGCAGGCCAAGAGGAGGGTTATACAACTCGAAGTGGTAATTTCAATTTCTGTAGTTTCATACAATATATTTACATCATATTGAAGATGCACCTTTTTAATGTTTGTTTACATTGTTTTAGTTTCACCACATGACGATGATGAATCGGATCCAACAATTGATGTGAACGATGACTTCGAGTTAGATGAAGATGATGATAATGCATTGGATGAGGAGCAACGACTTGCATACAAGGAGTTTTTTACACATATTAAAAGATTTGAATGGTTTATCCCCGAAATACCATCTATGGAGCAACCGTCTAGGTCCAATTTTATGGAGAATGAGCCGAGTTCCCATAATTTACAAAAAGGATCGACTTTTGCAACAAAAACAGAATTGAAAAATGCAGTTGGGTTTTACCATTTGAAGAACCAAGTTGAATTCCGTGTGGATCATTCTGATAAACATAGATAGTTTGTTAAATGCAACCAAAAAAATTATTTTTTCATACTCCATGCATCCGAGAAATATGGGATTTGGAAAATCTCGAAAGTTGTTATTCCCCATAAATGTTCCTATGATCTGAACGAACCCAATGTTCCTCGTCGACTTCCATCTGCCTTGATCGATGAGTACTATACTGATGTTTTTCGAAAAGAAGATTCCCAAGTGGTTGCTAAAAGCATAATTCGCGAAATGAACCAAAGACATGGGGTAAATCTCAGTTATAAGGTTGCATCCCGGGCAAAACGTCATGTAATGGAACTTGTATATGGAGATTCAAAAAAATATTTTTCAATGTTGTCATCGTATTTGGAAGTCTTAAAGATTGCTAATCCGGGCTCGTATACAGCTTTGGAGACACTAAACAATGACAAATTCAAATACGTGTTCTATGCTTTGGCCGCATCCATTCATGGATTTCAGCATTATTCACGGTTAGTTATAGTGGTGGATGATTGTCATTTGAAAGGTCAATATAAAGGTATTGGATTTGTCGATGTTACAAAAGATAGAAATGATCAAATTTTTCCACTAGCCATTGGGATAGGAAATGTAGAGAATGATGAATCATGATCTTGGTTTTTAAAGCATGTTCGAAATGCGTATGGCTGTCCAGATCAACTACTTATCATGTCTGATCAACACATGAGCATCAATAATGCCATCATTGAAGTGTACCCTGATGCGACTCATGGTCTATATTGTTTTCATTTGCAACAAAATTTAGGCAAACATGGATCACATTTCATTGGTATTTTTCAAAAAGCAGCTTATTGTTATAAGGCTACTGATTTCAAAAGATTAATGTCTTTACTCTCTACCTGTGTGCGCTGAATTTATCTATTATCAAATTTATTTGATAATGCATACCTTTTCCAATTTTTACATGGACAGGTACATGATGTCCCTATCAAAAACTAATAAACAAGGTGTGCTGGATACCTTAAGAAATGTGAAAGAAGAAATGTGATCTCGTGTTAGATGCCCTATTCGAAGATTTAACTTCATGACCGCAAATTCTGTAACACCCAGTTTTCAGAAAACGTGCATTCCATATTTTTATAAATAAATTCAAATTTTAGTTTTAAATAATTCATTGTTAATGACGTTTACGACAAACTTTACAATTTATCAAGAAGAAATGAGCTAATGTTTCTTTAAGTTTAAAGATCTTGCAGGATAGCTACCCGAGGAGATCGAGTTCAATCGTAATGCACTCGACATGCACGAACAATAGAACGAAAAAAAAAGGGAGATAAGTTATACATAAAATAATTTTAATAATTAATATTAAAAATGTGACTTATGTGTTTAATTATAGTTAGGTAGATTTTTATTATATAGTTTATGTGCAATAAAGTATGTGACTATTATGATCATAATCATTAATTTTTTCATATCATAATCATGTACAAAGTTATGTGTTTAATTAATGACGTTTACGACAAACTTTACTATTATGTACAAATTAATTATCATAATCATGAATTTTTTCATATCACATTAGATAAGCTATGCTACAACTCTCAATGCCACTACATGATACTATATCTTAAATTATATCATTATATAAGTGATGTACATGTATACTACATGTATTAAATTATGTTTTGTACTCTATATATTACATATAAAAGAGAGAGACTCCACTATTGAACCTTTCATTTCTCATTTGGCAAGATGTTCTCTTTCTCTCTCTAGCTAATTTTGCTCCTCCTTCTCTCTAAACTTTTATTTCCCTCAAAAACCTTCATCCCTATCTTCAACCAAGCTGCCATTTTTCAAGATTTAAGTGAAGAATCAAGATCCTTTCAAGACAAGATAGGAAATCAAGCTCAAATTAAAAGTTTGTGCATTCAAGAGGTAATTTTTACAAATCCTCACCATTCTTCTTCCTTAAGAGCATGATTAAGTTCTAATTTTGAGTTGCATGTAAGATCTAAGCAAGATTTCCTACAAATGAGATAAATTTGTTGAATATCTTATTCTAAGTAATTGATCTTCAAAAGTATGTTATTTTGAGTATTGATTGAGCAAATACATGTTGAATTAAACTTTGCATGTTTGATTTCTCTACCTAAACTCATTGCATGTATGATACAAGGGTGATTTTCTACTAATGTAAAAAAAATGTTCAAAGTCTTGTTTTATGTGGTTGATCTTTAAAATATGTCTCTTTTGGGAGTTGATTGTGCAATTGCATGTTGATTTAGTCTTTGCATGTTTGATTATCTTGTCTAAGCTCATTGCATGTGTGATAAATTGAGTCAAGATGGTTTATTTGAGGTTAATAGAGTTATTAAAGTCGAATTTACATTTTAATTAAGAAAGTAGATGAGTTTAATCAAGTTGTGAGATTTTTTAGAAAATGGCAATCCACTTTGTCGATTTTTATAAACATATATACTTGGAGTTTTTCAAAAATGTTTTAGTATGTTATGATACATGAAGTTTTGAGTTTATGGTTAAAATTTGGTAATGTTTGGAATACTTTATGAATTATGATGATTTTTCAAAGATAGTCCAATTCGATCGAGTTGGAATTATGCAGTTTCAGACCTTAGAAAGATAATTTTATAGATTCAGTCAATTGTAATGTTTTAAAAAAAATTTAGTATGTTATACTACATGAAGTTTTGGAAATATGGTAATTTTTGAAGTAGTGTACAAATTATAATGATTTTTCAAAATAAGTCCAGTTTCAAATTTAAGATTATGTAGTTTTAGACCTTAGAAAATTAATTATATAAAATCGGTCCATTATATGTTTTCAAAACTGTTTTACTATGTTTTATTATATGATGTTAAGAGTCTAAATTATTAATTTTAGAAGGTTTCAGTAAATATAAAATTTACAGTGAATTTTATAACACAGACTGGTTTTAGAGCAATTTCGAACAATTTTTGATTATAGTAAGTGATTTATTAAAGCTTTTGTGATTTGAATTTATCCCTAATATTTTAGCATGGATGACTGAGGGTTGTTATGTAAATGTATACTTAATTTCATGAATTCTGGATGATCATTTAAATTATGAAAATTGTTGTGGTAAAGAGTGTCTTTTCTTCCTACATACTACTACTTTCAAGATCAAAATTTTATCTACGATTTAAGAATGCAATTTGACCATATTTTGAAACTGATATTATGTGATTAAATGTGTGTTTATGTGTGAAGTGTTAAATAATTTTAAGTCTTTAGCATATGAATTAGAGTTTTATGAGTTAAGATATAAAATACGATTTTTATTCCCTTCAAGGTACAATTGATGCTTGTTTTAAAGTACACTTTAAAATTCTCCTAATTTATAGTTATGTGTTTATGATATATAATGTGAGACATGTATGATAAGCACATTATGATAGATGATTGTGATATGATTTAGTGATATTATAATTAATTGAAGCACATCAATAAACACCGAATAATATGTAAAATAAGTAACCGGTGAAGATTAATATGTATGTATGTTTATGATATAAATGAGATGTGATTTGAAGATTAAAAGTTAATGAATGAACCGAGTGCAGTACGAGATGACCGGATACTTCGATAGCTATCACCGCTTCAAGTCAAACCTCAAAAGTGGGTAACTTCTACTCTCTAGCTACGTGTTGTTAATTGAATTAATAAGTTATGTATGAAAATCTACAGATAGAAGCATCGTAGCTATAACCGGTATGCAGCTTCTCTATCGGGCGTCGACCTTAAGAGCGAAAGTGTCTGGTCTACGAAGCGAGGTTTAGTGAGTGAGCAATCCCACTTTCCTCGATGTTATGTTATGGTCCAAGGGTGAGCGTACCCAAGGATAATGTTGTAGTATGTGCTTAATAGTTTAATTGCTTCAATGTATTAGAGAAGTACAGTTATCCCATTGGGCTTCCTCTTCGAAGGAGTCTCATGATGTTATCTAAAATATTTTTAGGTCTAACTTATGACGAAGCAGATGTGTAGCCGACTGTATGAACTTCTTTCCAAAAGCATATGTTTTAATTTATTTTAATCTGTATAAATTTTGATATTACATAAAGTCTTTGAAAATTTTTATGTTGGATTAACTATTCAAGTAAAATTTTCATGTGTCATATATATGTCAAGATTTTGATTTACAAATGTGGGTAAGACACGAGTTAGTTACTTGCATTTTAAGCTTTTCGATTTAAAAAAAAATATACTCGTGTATTTAGTAAAGTCTTCCACTGAGTTTCTCTACGAAAATGATTTTAAATTATTATTATATATTTTTACGAATATGAAGAGCATATAATGTTAGGGTGGTGTCTTAATCCTCCAAAGTTGGGTTGGGGTGCCACAGCGTGGTATTAGAGCCGAGGTTGGGGTTTTTCCTCCTCGGACTGTAAGTCAAAACATTTCCTTTAAAACGACGATTAACTTTTCACGTTTGTACAAGATGAAAAATTAGAATGTTTCTTTGAAATGAGCATGTTAAAGAATTCAGTAATGGGAAGTCCGCAGCGAAGCTAAACATCTTAATCGTTCTGAGGTAAGCACATGGGTAAAGTTTTAAAATGGTATTTATGAAAGGGGTTTGATGAGAATATTTTCAAAAGATGTTCAATGTATGCAATATGAGTGAATAATTTTACGTTGAATACGTATGGTGACCATGAGTCAATGATAAGAAAGGAAACATGAATGATGAATAATGAATGATGTAATGAAGTATGAAATGAAGTTCTTTTATGCTTTAAAATTTTTGTCGTCCTCTTTGCATTCAAAATGTTTACAAATGCTTATTTCCAGCTTTATCTATTTGTTTAAATGAGGAAAATGTTTTAATGAAAATACATACATTATTTTACAAATGTACCCTCGAAATTGAAAGACTAGAAATTAACTTAGGATTTGTTGTTCAATAAGATTACCTAGGATGGACCATGATGAGGCACGTAGGCAACATCTAGAGATGGAGTATAAAGAATCTTATCAACTTGAGTGAGAGGACATTCGAGAGGAGAGCTTGTTTGTACAGGATGCAAGACACTGATATCGAGGCAGTGGAACATCTTCGAGCTAGAGTGCACCCAACATATATGATTATAGCCCAAACAGTCACTACAAGAAATTTGGCATACAACAACGCCCATTTAACAACTTTTTTTATGAATTTGTGTTGTCTTTTGGGAATTTACAACACTTTTTCTGAAAAGCGTTAGTCTTTTTTCAAAAAATTCGTCATACGACAATGCAAAAAATGGAAACGACACCGCTTTTTTAGTAGGGTTGTTAAATGGCGTTTTTTTTAAAAAGACAACGCTTTTGTGCAACGCTTTTTGAAAGGGTTGTTGTATAACGAATTTTTTCCAAGAAACGACAACCCTTTTATGCAATGTCTTTTTTCAAAAAATTCGCTATACGACAACGCAAAAAATGGAAACGACAACGTTTTTTTCGTAGGGTTGTTAAATGGTGTTTTTTTTTAAACGACAACGCTTTTATGCAACACTTTTTCAAAGAGTTGTCGTATAGCGAATTTTTTCTCACAAAAACAACCCTTTTATGCAACGCTTTTATGTGTTGTCTTTTCTTAGTACTTTTTTATAAATTTACAACCCATTATGCAACCCTTTTTTTCTGTGTTGCATGTGTTAATTATAAAATAATTGTTATCTTATATTATATTCTTTGCATTAATATTATCTTATATGAACAAACTAATAATTTTAAAAAAATGAGATGTATTTTTATAAAATACTATTTTGAATTAATTAAGAAACTACACCTAAAATATTACTCTCACCCTTTTATATAATAATACAAAATTGGTATATTATTTTAAAACATAATTCTAAAATTGTGTTTTATAATTCATAATTCATAAATTATGAATGTTTTTCTAAAAAAAATATAAAGATAAAATTATTATGTTTTAAAATTAATACAAAAAAATAAAAAAAAGATATATATATCATATCAATTAATTAAGAATATATAAAAAATTTAATTATCAACAATAAAAAAAATAAACATTTATTTATTTAAAAAATACAAAAAATTGTATTACATAATAATATAAAAATTATATATTATTATTTTAGAAAATAAAGATAAAATGAGGTTGGTTTTTAATTTGAACCAAAAATTATTTTACAACAAAAAAACAATACATATATTAATTAGAAAAATATAAAAATTTGTATTACATAATTGTTAGGATTTCAATGTTTAGATTTTGATGAGACAAACCAAATATGTAATAGGAAGTTTTAAGTACCCCATTTTTCACATTGTTTAAGTGAATAAATAGATTAGAATTGAGTCTTATATTGAGTGCTGAAAAATGGAGGTTAAACAAGGATAAAGCTGCATCTAAGCTTTAAATGAAGTTATCGCTGCAAGAAGGCATGATACAGTATCGCTGCAAGAAGACAGGATACAGCATAGCTAATAGAAAGAAGATACAACAACGCTTCAACAAGTCAAGTCTTCTATACAGCAAAGTAAGAAAGAAGATACAGCAACGTTGTAAGAAAAGGATACAGGAGTACTGCTAGAAAGAAGTTACAGCAGCACTACCAGAAGATACTGCAACCAGGTCTATGTTACCGCAGCACTGAAAGAAAGTATCAGCTGCACGAAGACCAAGGATACAGCGCAGAACTTACAGTACAGTTAAGTCATACAGCGCCAACTACAAAATGAAGTATCCTGCAAATCCTAGGAAGGATAAATGCAGTACGAGGAACGGAGATTCAAGCAAGAATAAAAGAGTCGTTTAAGAAAAAGTCAAAGTAGCAGACACGGAGCCAATAAGAAGATGCCACATAGACTGACGCGCTGCAGAAAGCTGCGAGCCACAACTGCCGCCTTAAATGCTCCGAAAGAAAAAGTCAAGTCGCATTAAATGCGAACCATGCTTTGGCCAGGCTACTTTAAATTCAAAAGAGGGATGTCTCTTTCAACGAACATCTTCTCCTACAAGTATAAATAGAGGTCGAGGAGAACTGAAGCTGGTTACTGAAATCTGTCACTGTTCTAAAATACTCAAAGCTTACAAGATTCAAGCATTCAATCCTACGATCAGTTTCAGTCACTCAACCTATCGAAGTGAAGCAAGTTCAAGCTAAAGGATTCCTTACGGATTCAGAAGCTCACTTCGAAGCACAAGTTGAAGAAAAATCTTTTATCCTTTTAACCTTGTTGCTGTGTGCTTAGGTTGTTTTAGTGGTGTCAAGCAGTTGATAGGAGAGATCCTTGCTGTTTGTTTAGTTGTCTAGAGTTAGGCAGCTTCCCTGTGTGGGAGTGTGGAACCCTGTGTGGGTTAGCCTTTGAAGTTTGCAGTTGTTATGTCTACGCTAGACTTCAGTAGGTGGTTTCTTTGTAAAGTTGATAGATTGTTAGGAGAGTCCTGTAAATCAATCTTGCTTAACAAAGTTCCTGCTCGAGGAGCAATAGAGTGGACATAGAAGGATTACACCACCTTCGAACCACTATAAGCCATAAGTGTTTATTTGATTTCTTTATCTGTGCGCTTATATTCTGCATTTCTCTTATCTCTGTGCATAAAACATTTTGAAAGAAGCATTCTTGAGAAAAACAGCCTTGTGTTTAAAGTTAATTTCCGCTGCGTATAAAACTCCAGGTTACAGCATGCAGCACTGCATCCTAGCGCTGCAAGCAGTAACCATCTATCGCAGCAAGCTCAAGTAACTTGCAGTGCAGAACGGTTGTTTTTAAAAAGATTCTGATAATCGACCAATGTTCATTCACCCCCCCTCTGAACCTCGGACACCACTTGGGACCAACAAGTGGTATCAGAGCAAGTTGGGTTAAAAGCCAACTTATCTGGTCACCTACCCAGATCCATCTTTGTCTCGCTGTTTTCTCTGCATAAAACTCATTTTTAAAGCATATCATGGATTCCTCCAATCACAAACTACCCATGTTTTCTATAGAGGAATATGACGACTGAAAGATAAGAATGCAGACACACCTTTCAGGCATGAACGATGAGATGTGGACGGTCATAACTGAAGGACCAATAATCCCCATGAAAGTAAACCCAATGTATGGAAAAGACCATGCGGAAGGAGAGCAGCCACCATCGAACTTCCTGATCAAACCACGACAAGAGTGGGGAAACGAAGATAGGAAAAGAGCCAACCTGGATAATGTGGCAAAAAATGCTCTATTTATTATTTTGGATAAAGGCACATTTAGCAAAGTTAAAACCTGCTCTACATCCAAAGAAATATGAGAAAAGTTTGAGCAAATCTGTGAAGGAACTGAGCGCACAAAAGACAACAAAATCTCCAACGCGACCCAACTATTCGAGCTCTTCGAGATGAAGAATGAAGAGACTCTTGAGCAACTAGATTTGAGATTCACATCAATAGTGAATGAACTAGAAGCTCTGGGCAAACACTACACACATAAAGAGAAAAACATGAAAGTGTTGAGAGCCCTACATACGGAGTGGGATAGTAAGACCACTGCCATGAGAGTATCTACGGACCTGAAGTCCATGAGCACATTCGACCTATTCTCCGACTTGAAAACATTCGAGTATGACATCAACAGAAGGAGAAAGGAGTCAGAGGAGTCAAACTCCAAAGTTACAGCGCTGACGGCCAGAGGAACCAAGGATACAGCAACCGCTAGTTGCAGTAAATAGAGTGAGGATACAGCAGAAGTTGCTGAAGAGGATATGACGCTTCTCCCAGTGGCGGACACAGGTGAAGGCAAGGGGTGGCAAGTGCCACCCCTTTAATTTTCCTACCTATTTACTAAAATGCCTTAAGATATAATTTTAATTTTCCATTATTTTTTTGCATCATCAATTTAATGGTTTATCTTGAAAAGATATATTTGAGCATGTTATTAATGAAACTATCGTTCATAAATTTCAAAATATAATGAACCGTAGAGGTCAATTGTGAACTAGATCTTTTCATTCATTTTTTTGGTTCAAAAGGAATGTATAAAAGAATTTTCGAAATCACTTGTAAGTTACATTTTGTATGTAAATTTAAATGTTTGTATATTACTTTTACTTGTACCACCTCTTTGTTAATTTTCTGCGTCCACCACTGGCTTCTCCTAAAGAAATTCAGGAGATTTATAAAGAGCAACAACAATAGCAGCAACATCAACCTCAACAAGAAGAATGACTTCAGAAGAAGTCATCCACCTCCTCAGGTATCCTCTTCTCCACAGTCAAATACAGGAAACATTGACTTGTGCTATAATTGCAGGAAACCGGGATACTATGCAAGGAATTGTCCTTATCCAACAGTGCACAAATATCCTGAAGGAGAAAGAGAGCAGAGGAGAGATAAAAGAAGAGAGGAAAGACACAAGCTTCGAGCTCTCATTGGAGAGATGGAGAAAGCCAAGGATGCAGTAGTTCCGAAGGAAGTACTGAAAGCTGCAGAATCCTCTAACAGCGACACTGAAACCTCATCTCTGATGAAGAAGCACTCATATGCCTGATGGCCAGAGATGGCGAGGACAGCGAAGAAGATGAGGTAATCTACCAACCGTTGTCCATACCAGAAAGTGAGGAGCTGAACATGATCCACTCCTTGAAAAGGATCATGAGTGACTTTGAGCAGATCAACTCAATTCATGAGGAACTGAAGGTTGAAAATGAGAACCTAAGAATCGATAATGAAATCCTCAAAAGCAAGAACATTGACATTGCCAAGATGTTCGCTGTACGAGAGTCTGATAACTTAAGGTGTAGCAAGCTGCAACAAGAGGTCTCTAGATTGAATCTGCTAGTCATTGAGCTAAAGTCTGAGAAGAAAAGCTTGTAGTCCATGATAAGTACCTTCTCTAAATCATCAAAGGACGCAAGAGATTGCATAAATCAAAGCAAAAACCCTTTTGAAAAATCAGGTATTGGATACAGCAATCATACCTCTCAAAATACAGCAAGTACATCCAAAGCTGTAAATTTTGTTCAAGCTGAAACTCCAATGGAGAAAGAGTTACTCTGTGACTCTGTAAAGATAGTGAACAAAACAACAATGATGGATAAGGGGAAGAAACCCCAATGCTCAACTGCAGGAAGTAAGCCTGCATCTAAGAATTGGCTGCAGCAGAAGCCATCTGCTGCACGCAGCAAGAGGATGCAGCAACCAACAAAGTTGCAGCATAGAAGAAAATTTCCCATCTATACTGAGACTTATATGTCTAAACCTCAAAGAGGATATACTCTAGGGAAGTATGGTGGAAGACCGCACAACAGAAGTGCTGGTATCACACACGTTCTCAATGCACACTCTTTTTATAAGCAGTTTTCAAAGACAACTGTATACAGCTCGAGAACCAACAAATCTTACAGTAAATCTGTTACTGTTAAGAAAGTTTGGGTTTCCAAAGTAACTAACCC
The DNA here is from genome assembly GCA_028654395.1 of Scutellaria barbata. Taxonomy (NCBI): domain Eukaryota; kingdom Viridiplantae; phylum Streptophyta; class Magnoliopsida; order Lamiales; family Lamiaceae; genus Scutellaria; species Scutellaria barbata. The sequence continues at coordinate 4,426,629 of CM053649.1, read as the reverse complement.
CAAAGGACCCGTACAAATATGGGTACCTAAATCGGTTTGAAATTGTTACAGATTACAGTGCCAGTGCCAGGTTGCAGCAATGATGTATGGTATATCGACAGCGGCTGTTCAAGGTACATGACAGGCAGTAAAGAAACGTTGAAAGACTTCCAAGAATGCAAAAGACCTAAAGTCATATTTGGAGATGATTCCAAAGGAAGCACAAAAGGAAGTGGATGCCTAGTCAAAGGGAACATAAAGATCAAAGATGTATCCTTTGTGAAAGGACTTAGATACAATCTTCTAAGCATCAGTCAATTCTATGACAAAGGATACACGGTGGAATTCAACCTCAACAAATGCTTAATCAAAGACAGCACCACGAATGAAGTAAAGCTTACAGGAACAAGGAGAGGAAATATCTACCTAGCAGATTGGAACTCCTCTACTCAATCAACATGCTTCATTGTGAAAAGTCCACCAGAGCTAAGCTGGCTATAGCATAAGAGGTTAAGCCATCTGAACTTCAAAACTATCAACAAGCTAGCAAGAAAATGCCTCGTGAGAGGATTTCCAGACGTAGTATACAAGAAAGAGAATGTCTGTGGAGCTTGTCAAAAAGGAAAGCAAGTTAAGAGCTCATTCAAAGATAAGATTCAGAAATCATCTCACAAAATTCTAGATCTTTTACACATGGACCTTTTTGGACCAGTAGAACCAGTAAGCTTGAGTGGGAAGAAGTACTCCCTAGTAGTAGTAGATGACTACTCCAGATATACATGGACGATCTTTCTTGCAAAGAAGTCAGAAACTCAAGAGAAGTTACCTTGTCTCATGAAGAAGATTCAGAATGAAAAGAGCTTGAGCATAGTAAAGATAAGATCAGACAGAGGAATTGAGTTCACAAATAAATTTATTGAGAAATTCTGTTCTGATAATGGTATTCGTCATGAATATTCTGCTGCAAGAACACCGCAACAGAACGGTGTCGCTGAAAGAAGGAATAGAACCCTCAAGGAAGCAGCAAGAACAATGATAGCAGAAGCAGAAGTACCCAAGAGATTTTGGGCTGAAGTAACCAACACTGCATGCTACACGCAAAACAGATGTCTAATCATCAAGGATCTTGAAAAAACACCTTATGAAATATGGAATGGTCATACACCAAATATCTCTTATCTGCATATCTTTAGATGCAGGTGCTACATTCTCAACAATGGAAAGGAACATTTGAAAACTTTTGATGCAAAATCAGACGAAGGAGTATTTCTAGGATACTCTGCTGTAAGTAGAGCTTTCAGAGTGTTTAACAAGAGAACCCTGGTGGTAGAAGAATCTATACATGTGGTGTTTGATGAACCACATTGTGATACAAAGAAGTTGGAAGAACCACCTGAAGAGACCGCTCCAAAGAAAGAAAATGCTATACCTTATATAGAGGGAGTTCTGCCTACAGGAGAAGAAAATGATGAAGAAGCTGCAACCGAGGATGCAGCAGATATTCTTACAGCAGCAGAACCTCCTGTATTACAGCAACAAAATGAGCAAACTACACCAACACATGTCTTTGAGCCAGATAGGACATGGCTAAGGAATCATCCAAGAGATCTCATTATAGGAGATCTATCCATTGGTGTAAGAACAAGAAGATTCATCCCACATGAAACAATGTTTGCATGCTTCATATCACAGACAGAGCCTAAGAATGTTGAAGAGGCACTGCAAGATAGCAACTGGGTGCAGGCCATGCAAGAAGAGTTGAATGGATTTGAGAGAAATCAAGTATGGTAAATAGTTGCAAGACCAACTCATCAAGGAGTAATTGGAACAAAGTGGGTATTCAAGAACAAGTTAGACGAGTCTGGAATCGTTGTAAGAAACAAAACAAGATTAGTTGCTAAAGGATACTGTCAGGAAGAAGGAATTGATTTTGATGAGACTTTTGCTCCAGTAGCAAGACTGGAAGCAATAAGGATTTTCCTAGCCTATGCAGCGCACATGAATTTCAATATTTATCAAATGGATGTCAAAAGCACATTCCTGAATGGCCTCCTTACAGAGGAAATATATGTTGAACAACCTCCGGGCTTCGAAGATCAAACAGAAGAGAAGGTGTTTCGGTTACAAAAAGCCTTATATGGACTGAAGCAAGCACCAAGAGCTTGGTATGACACCTTATTCCTTTATCTTCTAGAAAATGGCTTCCAGAAAAAACAATCGACAAAACGCTGTTTAGGATACAGGACGGAGAAAGTGTACTGTTAGTACAAATATATGTGGATGACATTATCTTCGGATCCACAAACAAAGAGCTATGTGAGAAATTCTCCAACCTGATGCAGTCAAAGTTCGAGATGAGTATGATGGGAGAATTAAGCTTCTTTCTCGGACTGCAAGTAAAACAGCTACCTACAGGAACCTTCATCAGTCAAGTCAAATATACGAAAGAACTTATCAAGAAATTTGGCATGGAACATGGAGCAGCAACGTCCGTTCCCATGTCCACATCCATAAGTCTTGACAAAGATGAGAAAGGCAAAGATATTGACATAACCAAGTACAGACGACTCATTGGATCATTGTTGTATCTCACAGCAAGCAGGCCAGACATTATGTTTGCAGTAGGAGTCTGTGCCAGGTTCCAAGCAGCACCAAAGGAATCGCATCTGTTAGCAGTAAAAAGAGTGATTAAATATCTGAAAGGAACTCAGAAAATTGGCCTATGGTATCCTAAGGAAGGAGGATTCAAGCTTAAAGGCTACTCCGATTCAGATTACGCTGGCTGCAAAATTGATCGAAAGAGCACCAGTGGGACGTGTCAATTTCTGGGAAATAGACTAGTTTCATGGTTCTGCAGGAAGCAAACTTTTATCGCAACCTCTACAGCAGAAACAGAGTATGTTGCAGCAGGAAGTTGCTGTGCGCAGATTCTCTGGATACAGCAGCAACTTAGAGATTATGGGATAGAAGAAAAAGAGACTCCAATTCTCTGTGATAATACAAGTGCTATTGCAATTACCCATAATCATGTATTTCACTCAAGAACTAAGCACATCGATATACGTCATCACTTTATAAGAGATCATGTTGAAAAGAAAGACGTCGTGCTTGAAAAAGTTTATACGGATTTCCAGCTTGCAGACATCTTCACCAAGCCTTTGAGTGAGTCTAGGTTTTCTATGCTTCGAAACGAGCTGGGAATTCTTAAGTTGTGAAGAGAAAGGAAGATGCAGAAACGCAGGGGGAACCTCTGCATGCTTGCAAGAAATAGTAAGAACGGTACTGTAAGCTACGCGTTAATACAGCACTGGGTTCAGACAGCGCTGCAACTTATATTCTTACAGTACAGCAGTTATTGAGAATTCAAGCAGCACCAGGTTACAGCATTTATTTCAAAGGAGTATTGATAACTCTGCAACCTCGTACTTGAAATACAGCAACCTTAAAAAGACATTTATTTAGGCGGCAAATGGCATATCTTTCAGTATTAAATGCATGTCTGCGTGTGTCAGGAAGTGGAAAGGGCGCGGTCAGAAACCCACACACCAGGTAATTATTACGATGATTTGACATCTCCGCTTTTTCCTGAACCACAAGATCAACTCCATGATTTATCTCAACCGTCGATCTTATACACGTCCCTTGAGAACCGCCATAAACTCCATAACCGTGTCTTTTGAATTCATTATTCACCATCTTCTAAGGAGAGAAAACGCTCTGTGCGGAAAACCTTCAAAGTGCAAATCTTTAAATTTTCTTTCTCTCTCTCTATCAAAAATCTTCAATGGCTGCTCGATGCACTATTGTTCTAGATAGAAGGCTGATCAACCAAGAAAACATCTACACTTCAGGTCTGTATGATAATGCCCTTATCAAAAGGATTTTTGATGCTCTTCAACAGACCCAAGTCCTAGGGTTGTTGACCACTACCTACGCTGGCTTCTCTATGAAGTCAGTACAGAGATTTTACGCCTACGCCAGGCAGGCGGAGGAAAGGAACTGCATCCTGTTCCGGATGGATGCAGATGGAGAAGAACGGTCTTTGACCGTTAGAGACATCTCCACCACCTTCAGCATCTCCGCTGCAGGTCTTACCCCTAGTCAGTTGACAACATATGAGGAGGCATTGGCTCAAGAGATGTGGGATCTCTTTCAAGCAAGGGATGCAGGGGCTGAAATCAAGAGAAGTGCCCCCAAGAAGCTCTTCAAACCGGAGTTTGAACTTCTCCACAATATTTGTGCATACTCCATCGAAGGAAGGACTGAGAGTTATGACAAATGCACGGATCTCCGGTTCCGGATCATATCTGCCATCATGGCCGGGAAAAAGGTGAACTGGGCAAGGTTCATCATGAAGAGGCTGTGGGAGGAAGCAAAGAAGATAACGGAGCATCGGAGCTACGGTATCACCATCTGTTCTCTGCTCTGCAAGCTTGGCCTTTAACTTGCAGCACTCTCCCCCATTCACATCGGAAAGTATTTTGGGGAGAAGAAGAAGGGCAAGACCCAGCCGAAGGCTGCAGGAGCAGGAGTTGCAAGGAAGAAAACCAAAGACAAAAAGAATACAACTCTTGCTCTGCAAGATGAAGCTGTAGGCAGCGGGGAGGAAGCCGAAGAAGAGGACGTTCCGAGTCCTCTACCTATTATCAAGAGGAGTTAAGGGAAGACTGTACCTGAACTTGAATCCTCTTCCCCGGATGATGACGCACCCTTGGTGAGAAGGGCTCCACGTAGCAAGAAGGCTGTTGCTGCTGCTGTGGATGAGTCATATCAGCCCAGGGATAAAGAAGGCTCTCTTAATTCCCAACTCTCTACACCTTCTATGGTTGTAGTTGACCTTACGGATGAATCACATCGGCTTCAGGAGCACATCAGCACCGGATCGAGCCAACTGAAGAAGAAGCCCGTCTACAAACAGAAGCTTCAGTGCTCGATCCTACTCTCCCAGCGGCTAGAAATATGGCTGCGGAGTACTCTATCTGGAGAGAGATGAGGCTGGCTAAGGGGGAAATCTTGTTGAAGTGGAAGGATTTCCTGACAGTCGAGCAAGCTGTCCTGGAGTGGACCAAATCAGAAGATATTCTGGGACTCCTGCAACCTGAGTATGCAGCAAGAGTTCAAGAGCTCGAAGGATGCAGTGCTGCACAGGGAGTAAAGGACAAAGGAAAGGGAAAAGCTCTTGCAGAATCCGACTCTGCAGAGCTGCCGATGAGAACAGAAGTGGAGGACGCGCAGGTCTTCCTTGCCCCGGCTGCGGAGGCTGTAAGAAGGGGCGATGACGTTGTGTTTGCTCGAGAGCAAATCGACACATTGGGAGTGGAGCAAGCTGAAGAAGCCATGTTGCAACAGGCGCTACAACAAAGCATGAAGGAAACCAGGATGCAGCACACTCCAAGGAGGATGCGGGGAGAAGGAAGTTCAAGTATGCATCAGATGAACTCCCCTGCATATGAGCAAGTAGTTGAGGGTCTCTCCAACATTGTCATGCTGGATCGCTTGGAGGAGGAGGAAGCTCAACTACTGGACTATGGCGATTCTCCAGTTCATGAAGTTGAAGATGCTGCTTATGCAGATTCTGAGAGGGAACCAACTGCCATAATCAGGGATGTCATCTCAGACATCTCTGAGAGTGTCGATGAAGCATCTACGGAGGAAGTTGCAGAGGCGGTACTCCCTGCACTGGTCGTGACAGCAGTGCAGCAAGCAACCACCCATCAAGAAGTAGCTTCAGAAGAATCAAGCAGGGTGGAAACCGAGATTCTTGCAGCAGTGGAGCATACAGTACTGGAAGCTGTGAACGTTGCAAGAAACCAAACAGAGTCTGTTGAAGCTGAGGTAACCCCAGTGCAGCTAGAGATACCTCGAGAGGAGGTTGATGCTGCAGCTGCTGCATGCTCTCAAGAACCTTCCAATGTTACAGCAGCAGAGGTTACTATGGAAGCTGAGGTCTCTCATGCCGACTTCGCAAGGATGATAAAGGAACGCAACATAGCTGTTCATGGGCCAAAATCTGGCGGAACAGATCCTGTTCAAATCTCATCCGGCGAAGAAGAGGTATATGAGGATGAAGAAGAAGAAGAAGAAGGAGAAGAACACCTATCCTCAAGCTCTACAAGCTCTCAAACCAGCAACAATGAGGATGAGGTTGCTACTGAAGCTCCGAGGCAGGATGCAGCACCAGTATGCCAATATGTTATTCCATTTGTTGCATCCACTGCTGCCTCGACGAGAAGGAATTTGGGACTGACCCCTGATGAATCAATCAACCGAGTTGAAGCTGCTGTTAGACATCTGCTACATGCTCTCCAAGAGCATGAGTCTACCATGCGAAACAGTCTCAGGGTCACTGCCCAATTTCATGCTGAAACCATGACAGGTTTCAAGAAGGACCTGGAAGTACTGCCGGAGATGATCAAGAGGACTCTTAATGATCACTCCAACAGGCTGTACTGGGAACGGGTCAGGATGGAGAAGGAGCTAAAAGTTGAAGCTGCGCTAACACGCTAGGAGGTTAGAGCGTGGAAGCGTCATGCTGAGAGTGTAGCTGATAGGCTAAACACTCACTCCACTGTCCTGGAAACACTTCTGGATCGCGTATGTGATCAATCTCAAAGAACCAGAAGTGTGGACGACCGATTGGGGAACTTGGAGCTAATTGTGGGAGAACTGAGGGATATCATGGTCCGAGCTTTCCCTCAGCATGTTGAAGCTCCAGCGGCCGCCCCAGAAGGGATGATAGCCAGCAGCAAGGCTCAAGAAAGAGGATGAGCGGGGAGGAGTCTGAGAGTCATAGGCACCAAAGAGAAGAAGATGTAGATCCTAATGCCTGGATTCAAAGACTCGGTGTAATTGGTGATAGAAAAATTATTCCAGATCATTTCTACCAATTCCCTTCTCAAGAAATTCCTCGTCTTGATACTGAAAATATCTCTGCTGAAGTGTCCGTCTTGATGGATCAAAGGCCAGAAGGAGAAAACATGGCTTAGAGATTTGATATCTTCAAGGAAATCAGACTGCCCTTTGACAGGAATCCAACATTTGAGGCGATCACCATTTTCAAACGATCAGAGTACCTCAGACACTTCAGAGATCTATGCAGGAAAGGCAAATTCAGTAGGTACCATACTTGCAAGACTGCATTGAAGAGATATGAACAGCTCGTTCGGGAAGGAGGTCTTGAAATTCAAGAACTATACATCAACCGAGTAAAGGAAGGGCTGATTGTACCATACTGTGAGGACTACTGGCTTAGATGGATTCAAATTCCTGTGATCATGCACAAGCTGGAAGAAACCTATCAAGAGTCCATCAGGGACTGGTGGAAAGGATCAAGAGGAAGGGAAGGCCTTGAAAGATTTGCTGGCAGAAGAGCTGACGAACCGCCAAGCAAAAGGTCTCTGTTCTACTAAGTATTATATATACCCTCTTGTGATCCATGTTGTACTCTTGCTGTTGTAAAAATTTCTCTCTGTCAATGAAGAAATTGTTCTTTCTGCTCTGGCCAAGTTCAATTCTTATGAACTCATGCATGCTGTTTACGTTTTTTTGTTACCTTATGATGGAAGGAATATCTTGATGCATCTCTGATGAATCCAGGATTAGATTTAATTTTATCAAGCTGATCAAGCATGTAATCCTGATAATCCATATGTGTTAATGTAAAATAAAACTTCTTCATAAACGAAATAATGTAAAGGTTTTGTCATCATCAAAAAGGAGGAAATTGTTAGGATTTCAATGTTTAGATTTTGATGAGACAAACCAAATATGTAATAGGAAGTTTTAAGTACCCCATTTTTCACATTGTTTAAGTGAATAAATAGACTAGAATTGAGTCTTATGTTGAGTGCTGAAAAATGGAGGTTAAACAAGGATAAAGCTGCATCTAAGCTTTAAGTGAAGTTATCGCTACAAGAAGGCAGGATACAGTATCGCTGCAAGAAGACAGGATACAACATAGCTGATAGAAAGAAGATACAGCAACGCTTCAACAAGTCAAGTCTTCTATACAGCAAAGTAAGAAAGAAGATACAACAACGCTGCAAGAAAAGGATACAGGAGTACTGCTAGAAAGAAGTTACAGCAGCACTACCAGAAGATACTGCAACCAGGTCTATGTTACCGCAGCACTAAAAGAAAGTATCAGCTGCACGAAGACCAAGGATACAGCACAGAACTTACAGTACAGTTAAGTCATACAGCGCCAACTACAAAACGAAGTATCCTGCAAATTCTAGGAAGGATAAATGCAGTACGAGGAACGGAGATTCAAGCAAGAATAAAAGAGTCGTTCAAGAAAAAGTCAAAGTAGCAGACACGGAGCCAATAAGAAGATGCCACATAGACTGACGCGCTGCAGAAAGCTGCGAGCCGCAACTGCCGCATTAAATGCTCCGAAAGAAAAAGTCAAGTCGCATTAAATGCGAACCATGCTTTGGCCAGGCTACTTTAAATTCAAAAGAGGGATGTCTCCTTCAACGGACATCTTCTCCTACATGTATAAATAGAGGTCGAGGAGAACTGAAGCTGGTTACTGAAATCTGTCATTGTTCTAAAATACTCAAAGCTTACAAGATTCAAGCATTCAATCCTACGATCAGTTTCAGTCACTCAACCTACCGAAGTGAAGCAAGTTCAAGCTAAAGGATTCCTTACGGATTCAGAAGCTCACTTCGAAGCACAAGTTGAAGAAAAACCTTTTTATCCTTTTAACCTTGTTGCTGTGTGCTTAGGTTGTTTTAGTGGTGTCAAGCAGTTGATAGGAGAGATCCTTGCTGTTTGTTTAGTTGTCTAGAGTTAGGCAGCTTCCCTGTGTGGGAGTGTGGAACCCTGTGTGGGTTAGCCTTTGAAGTTTGTAGTTGTTGTGTGTACGCTGGACTTTAGTAGGTGGTTTCTTTGTAAAGTTGATAGATTGTTAGGAGAGTGGAAAGTTCCTGCTCAAGGAGCAGTAGAGTGGACGTAGAAGGATTACACCACCTTCGAACCACTATAAGCCGTAAGTGTTTATTTGCTTTCTTTATCTGTGCGTTTATATTCTGCATTTCTCTTATCTCTGTGCATAAAACATTTTGAAAGAAGCATTCTTGAGAAAAACAGTCTTGTGTTTAAAGTTAATTTCCGCTGCATATAAAACTCCAGGTTATAGCATGCAGCACTGCATCCTAGCGCTGCAAGCAGTAACCATCTATCGCTGCAAGTTCAAGTGAGTTTGGTTTCAAGTTCAAGTTAAAAAGATTCTGAAAATCGACCAAGGTTCATTCACCCCCTCTCTGAACCTCGGACACCACTTGGGACCAACAATAATAATATAAAAATTATATATTATTATTTTAGAAAATAAATATAAATGAGTTTGGTTTTAAAATTAATACCAAAAACATAAATTATGTGAAAAAATTATTTTATAAAATAAAAAAAAGATATAAAAATGATTAATTAAAAGAATAATATGAAAAAAAAACTTAAAATATTAATTGAGCCATAAACTATTTTTCAAAATAAAAAAACATACATATATTAATTGGTCAATACAAATTTTTTTATATAATAATACAAAAATTATATATTATTTTAATTAAATTAAAGTTGAAAAGTTTAATTATTTTATGATGTTATTTTATATCATTTGCATTAATATTATCTTATATATATGAACAAACTCATAATTTTAAAAAATTAGTATGTTTATAACATATATTAAAAATATGCACTAGTATATTTTATAATTGTCTTAAAATGAAATTAGATTAAATATTATTAAATATATTAATTTGTCATTAATCTTCCAATTATATATTAATTAGTCATTAATTATATATATATATATATAGTTAATAAAAGAAATACATATAGAATATAAACACATAAAACACTAGTAGCCTAGTGGTTCAAGTTCCAACAAAGGTCACGATTTCGAATCACAAACAACGCATAATTATTTTTGATGACGTGAAAGATGATGTGGCGTTGTCGTATACATACTATTAAGAAGGTGTTAGCTTAGTGTATGCAGTCAGGAGTTATTTCATCATGGATGGAATGGTCGTATACATACTTTCAGTCAGGAGTTATTTCATCAAGAATAACACATATGGGATCTCAGAAGCCGACGACAAATCAACTTAAAGGGAAAAGAACAACACATATGGGATCAAGATCAAGAGGTAACACTGCGTTCAAGAGTGTCCGACTCCATAGAGGAGAGTGTTTATGGGAAAAAAGACATATGTTTTCGATGCTGATAACCCGACCACAAGGCCAACAAGTGTGTTAACCAAATGGACGCACCAACTAGAAATTGTAATGCTCCAGGACCACAACTAGGAGATCCCCAGAATCCAAACTTGAGAGGCAAGGACAAACTGAACAATATGTCGGAGATTGAGTTTGCCGAAGAAAATAAAAATCCATGTAAGGATTAGTCGGAAGAAAGTGAGGGGGCGAACGAAGTATTGACATGTATGTTACACGTCTCAAGTATACTAGTATATGTGTGTTCAATACGGGAGCTTAATGCTCATTAATTTTAAACACATTTAAGAAAAAACTTAGATTAGATTACGTAAAAGATACCTTTAGGAGGAAATATCAAATCATAGAATTTAGCTAAGAACATTAAGCAGTTTATGGATGGGTATATATTTGCAGCTGACTTGTACGCGATATGAATGAAGGGTTTCGATGTTATACTAAGAATGGACTAGTTGTGTAAGAACAAAGTTGTGTCGAACACTATCAAACAGGGCCAGCGTGTAATGATGTATATCAACCTCGGCCGCTACCCAATGTCCGTCCAAATTAAGGATAAGATAAATCTATTGAAAAATAAATAAGAAAATATCTGATAAGGGGGGATTCTCAAATTATACATTGTAAAAAAATCGATTGAGTGTTGGAAAAGATTCCAGAATTTATGAAACCATAAAATTATAAATACCCTTTTTGTATGATTCCACCATGACTTGATATGCTTCCATTTTAGTCGTTCACCACGAACATAGTGCACTAGACGATCAAGATCATCAAGTGAGAAGGTCTCGGGGACACCTTCAACATAGTGAACTCCCGGTGGGTCATTCGCATGCTTTGTACGCCAGATGTCCTTGCATGTTTCCTTCAAAATTATAATGGTGAAGTTCAAAAAAAATCTCAAATAATCGTACATGTAACAAAAAAAACATCTGAATAAGGATGGCTTACATTGAAGCTGTAATCAATGATCTGTGTGAATCCCTTGAGGTTGTGATCTATCGATACATTTAGAACTACACTATTGCGAGATATGCATCAAGAACCTACAATAAACAACAAATAATGTGATTAAAAGTTAGAACAATATGGAAACACAACTTCATATGTAACAATTTTTTGTAATTCATATTTTAAATTTAGTATTGACCTTTCGATCCAGCTCACCATGGGGATCTATAATCGATGTGAAGAAAGAGGGACCCAAGGGATAATCAATACCGACGTTATGCTTGAGAAACGAGATCAAAAAACAATCTTAATAAGCATAATTAAACTATATTAAAATAAGTACAAGATGCAACGAAAAATTAATTTCTTACTGATCTGCAGCATCCCCAAGCTCAGTCCACAATAGGAAGTCCTCCATCGAATGATCAGAACACCGTGGAAATATCATTTGGAATGGAGTCCTTAAGAAACGAGACCTCACCCGCTGATGAACTTATCGGATCCTTATACTAGTCTCAGGAATGTCAGGCACAATAGTCTCTGATCCTGAGCTATGAATATAATCGCCAGGGGAATGGAAGACTATTTTGTAGGTGTGAAAGTGCCGGGACAACCAAAGTCCCTATCATCAGCCTGGAATGACGACTCATATCCCTGTACTGTCTGTAAAAGCATGATAGCAGATAAGGGGATCATTGTGGGGGTGAATGCATCGATAGTATCCGACCCAATGTTGGTTTAATCTTTAATTATAGATTATAATGATCTAAGAAATATCGTAATTTATGTAGGCTACCTGCTGGAGTGAAGCCTTGGGATACGTGATCTTTAAGAGGTGCTGCTCACGTGGTAACCACCGAACAAGGTGAGGGTAATTTCTTTAAATTAAGATATTTTATAAAGTTTATGCAATCTTTTAAGATTATTATTAAATGAGTTGGGTATACGTGCTGAATGCATGAAATGTTATGTGTGATAATGTTATGATACGATGAATGTGAATATTATACTTGAATGACGTTGGGTCGATATACATGCTATGTGAATAAAGTGCTCTGAGCTAAGATTATTATTAAATGAGAATGTGATTGATGAATGATTTAAAGCAAGAGATGGATTACGAATGTTTTACTATGAATGCAAAGGTGAAGAATGATGTGAAGTTAATATTTACATATGTGCAAATAAGACGTGCTTTCATGGCAGTTGAGAACTGAAACTAATTGTTTTATTAAATAAATGTGCTTCTATGTGTATGTTTGATATGTGTATGTGTGATGCAAATATATGCGCATGTGCATGTGTATGCAAGGCGGCTAGGGCTCACATAAAGATGGCTGATCACCTTATCATGACGGCTAAGAACCGTAAAATGTTTTCATGGCGGCTAAGAACCGTAAAATGCTTTCATGGCGGCTAAGCACCGTAAATTATATGAAAAGTGATATGTTTGAATGTGAAGGATGATTGATTTGAGATGAATGCTTACATTATAAAATGATTTAAGTCACGGGAAGTGATCTATTTTTTGCTGTTTTTATTAAAAGACAAACATTTTATGAAAATCTATTTTTTTATGTGACAAATGGTATTCTGGTATGTGTGTAAAATCTTCCAAAATTATTTTATGTCATCCCGAGTTCCCCACCCCACTGAGTGTACTTTTGTCACTCACCCCTCTTTTAAAATATTTTCAGTTTAAGAAGTTTAGGGCGTGGCGCGCGAGCGGTGGATGCTGGTAGCCGATGATCAAAGATTATAGAAGCTTTTTATTTGTAAATGTGATATTTTATGAATTATGGAAATGTATATTTTGTAATAAATCTTGAATTTTAAAGTTTATTTATTTTATTTTTATTGAAAATTTAAAGAGTAATGTTTTTATAAGTGAGTAACGTCTCGGTTAAGATTTATTTACCAAAAAGAATCGGGACGTTACAGTTTGGGTTAGAAATTGAAGAGAAATAATGACTTAATTTGGGTTCAAAAATCTTACACGAAATTCGTGATGGACAAGTGGGCTCGATTTTCAGAATATTCTACCCCTTTTCAGAATTGTGTAGTCTTTGTCAAGGAACAAATTTGATCAGGGATAGAAAGGTAATTGAGGGTCAAAAAATGTGGTAATTGGAGCACAAATATAAAGAAAAGTAGTAGATGAGGATTAATACTTATATTTTGTGGTATTTTGGGCCAAAATATAAGGAAAGGTGGCAATTGGGGTCATTTTATCATATATATATATATATATGGTTTAATAATAAGATATATGTTTGCTAAATTAAAATTTTATAATGGAGTTAGGCTGTGAATTGTGATGAAATGCTAAACAAATATGCATGGTCAAGTTGGGTGTAATATATTCAATGACTTAGATAAACAAGTTCAATTTAAGCGTATTGTTTTTTCATTAAAAAATAAATAACACAAAATGATGTGTTTGATTAAAGAAAATTTGGTTTATTAGGACATCTGCATTAGGTCATTTTGAGGTGCTTTTATCTGATATTTATTGTTTTAATAATGTTTGTGTTTTTGCAGAATTCTATTACAAGAATGATGTTTTAAGAGAGAATGAGTTGAGAGAGAGGATGGACCATATACATCATCTTTTATTGTTATTATTTTCTTTTCTTTTTAAATTTTTTTAATGTATTATTTTATTATATTAATAACACTTTTTGTCAGAATTATTGTGGGTGCCTTTATAACCGAAAATTTTATCATTAAAAGGCTATTCCTAATGATGATCAAACGGTTTGAAATGTCGGTTTTGGTTCCGAATCAACCGTTCGATAAACCATATATAAACAAACCGAAATCGAACTGAAATCAAACCGTGGGGATTTCGATTTCAGTTTGAATCATCGATTTATACCCTTTTTTTAAGTCATCATGACCTTACACGTGTCCTTTTTAAATAAAAAATAAAAATTAATCGAACGGTTCAGTTCAAACCGACGGTTTATAACGGTCAAATCATCAAGACGTTGATCATCAATGATCGACTCATCTTGTCGTTCACGTGACACAACTCTGAAAATAAATAAAAAATCAAAAAATCGACGGTTTACGGTTTGAAAATTGCCAAATCAAAATTGAATCGGGGGATCGTGGTTTACGGTTTTGGTTCTGAACCGGAACCGGATCAACAATTTTCCAAACCATTAACAGCCAATTCGAACCGGCTCAGTTCCGATTTTATAAACCGTTTGACCATCTCTAGCTACTCCCTATGTTCCATATATATAGGTTTGTTTGGAATTGTCAAAGACATAATCCGAGTAAAAAGTCCAACAAATCTATATATTTAAGATTAAAATTATTTCATACATATCAACTATACATAGTTAGATTGTTCTATATGAATTAACAATACATCTAACAATTATGAATTTGTAAAATATAAGTTTATAACGATCACTATATCGTATTTAGAGTATTAAAGATGGGAGTTTTGAACTAAAAATATGGATATTGTATTAGATGAAGATTGAATAAAACAACAATACAAGGGAAAATTTGGAAGAAAACATTTAATTCGTTTTCGTAATCCAATTAAAATTGACAAATAAATTAAAATAAGATATTTATTTTGTAAATTATTAATTATTTGAAAATGAACGGAGTATGCACTTGACAAGATGGCACCTAATAGTAAATTATTAATTATTTGAAAATGAACGGAGTATTCACTTGACAAGATGGCACCTTTATTAAGCATAAAAATGTTACACATGTCATCATTATACTATCATCTTTATATATTATTATATGCTGATTTAGTGCATGCAAATTAGGCCCACTAGCTATTTTAAGATAATAATAAATTAGGGGAAAAAAAAGAAGTACTAAGAAACAAAATATATAATAACTGGCTAGCTAATTAATTCATCATTTAATTGTATTCTATGATTTCACGCATTTTATGTGGATCAAATTATATGGTTTTGCTCAAATGTTCATCGTGGGCAACTCTTAATATATCCACCGATGGCATGTAATTTTTTCATCTTCTCGTTATATGAAAAGTAAAATTAATAGATGCTCTAGATTTTTGACATATCAATTGTTGGCACATATTAATGTGTTCACGATGGATAGATGAGCAGGACTGTCAAATCATAATCAATCAAATTTTGATTGAGACAGCCATAGATGATTATAATGAAAACTTGATAATGATGTAATAATATATATATATATATATATATATATATATATATATTGGATTTATAGGAGCAAATGTTGATATAGATGTCACTTGTTAATATTGTTGTGAAAATTAATATGTTATTGGTAATAATTAGTGTGTATTATATTTTGAAAATGTGTTGCTGGTAATTATTGGTGTAGCCGTGTAGGTATATCTTTTTTAGATCATGATTTTTGTAAACGTAAAATTTAAATTTGAGTTCATAATAAATATGGATTTCAATATTTAAAGTTAATTACTACTAATATTAGTTATAAAAGAGTATTAAATTTAATGTTATTATTAGTATTTATTGAAATAATAATTTTTTATTTAACAAAATAATAATAGGATAAATAATTATTAAATAAAGTAGATGAGTGGGAATCATGAGGTTGATTGGACTCGTGGGGTCCATTAGATAGTTAACTTGACTTAAATGGATATTTTAAGATTAATTGTTATATTTATGGATATTTAGAAATCAATTATTAAATTAATGAATAAAAGTGGATCAAATTATATAAAAATGAGTATATTTTGAATTTTCCCTTATTAATAAATAAATAAATAATAGGTTAGGTGAAAGATCATATCATCATTTTGAATATTGTAGTATAACAACGTCGGTCTTTTTTTTTTTTTTTGTCTTTCATGTTATGTTGGGACCTTTTTGTATCATTATTTTATTCACAAGTTGGTACAATTGATTAAATTTATTTCACTTTATTTAACAGATGCATGTGGATTTGATTAGAAATACTGTTAACTCTTTGTACGTAAATGGTGATAATATATATATATATATATATATATATATATATATATATATATATATATATAAATCACCTCAATTACTATCCTTCCTTATATTTTAGCCCAAAATACTACAAAATACAAATATTAGTCCTCATCTATCATTTTTTCTTATATTTGTGCTCCAATTACCACATTTTTTAATAGGTCAAACATTTAAGTGAGCGATGGAACATGATTGATTGAATGTCACTAACATGTGTAATAGTATAGAAAAATAATAAATGCACAAAATCAATTCTTACACGAAATACTGAATGGGTACTATATGAAGGCATTCAATCAATTAAATAATAAAATAATAATCAATGCACAATCAATTCTTACAAGAAAATAATAAACACACTGACAAAAGTAATATATTAATATTATTTGTATAGAAAAATAATCAATAGTTACATGAAATTGTTGGTGGTAATATATGATCTTATTTTAATTGTCATACACAATTAATTGTCATACACGAAAATACACAATTTTTTATTGATCTTAGTCCAATACAAAATACAAAAAAATGCACATCTTTTTATTTTAATTGCTATTTTAATATAGTGCAAGTCTTACACGAAAATAGACAAACACAAACTATAATCTTACATGAATATTTATGTTTAATTTTTTCTTAACAAATATTTTTTTCTTACACGAACGTTGCCAGATTTTTGTTTATTACTTTCATAAGTTGTATGAATTTTTGTGGAAAACAATTCATATTCAATGTTACAATACAAACAACGATTTCATCTAAATTTCGTGTAAGAAAAATGAAATTTTTGGCCTCATCCACATGGAATAAAAAATGGCTGACAAGACAAGACTAGGTCAAAACAGTGAATTAAATAGTATACTTGGGAGTCACATGTACACAGTGTATAAGCAAATCCTCCATATAATTTTTTGTTTATTTCTATGAGAATGTTCTTTCCGTAATATTACACATGTCCTAAATTTCAAACAAGAGTTAGTAGCCAATATATATTGGAGAAATATTGAAAACATTTTGTTTAAAAGGTATGTTACTAGCCAACAATTTCATAGTTTATTGTGAATTTTTGTGTAATTTTTTTTTGATAATTTTGTGTTTTATTATTTATTATAGGATCAATCATTATTATTACTATCAATCTTTTCTCATCAATATAATATAACTGTATATTTTAATGGTTTCTGTTCTATTGTACTTACATGATAAAATTGATCATAAATATGTCTTACACGAAAATGGATTAATGTTCGGCCTACACGAAAAAAACATATGATAAGTTATACACGAAATTTTATTGATAATCCACGTAGGTGAAAATTGATATTAAAATGAGGCTTACACGAAATTAGGAAAAATGAGGCTTACACGAAATTCTGAAAAATGAGGCTTACATGAAATTATGATATTTGAGGCTTACACGAAATTTTCAAAATATAATAATTGTTACACGAAATTCTGAAAAATGATTTAGGTCTATTATTAAAATGTAAAAGAAAATTCTCATGATTTCGCGTAATTGAAGATGTAAAATTTCTTATTTTAATAATCTTAATTTGTTATAAATACCATGACAATTTTCGTGATATGCTTATATTATATCATAGGTGGACAAGTAATAACTATTGTGTCAAGTGGTTTGAAATGTATGTATGATATACATCTAAGTTTGTTAATAACAAATAGTTGTAGTATATCGTATTCATACACGAAAATAATGTTATTATTATTATAATTCTTGACATATGTGTAGTTTTTTAATAATTTTCCTAATATATTTGTAGTTCCAAAAGATGGTGTAAGAGCTTATTTTCCATTGTAAGTGTTCAAAGGATTTACATAACAATATACTTTATAAATAAATATACATAGATTATGCAATTGTAATTAGATGATGAGATGATTGGCTAAGTTTATTATATTTATTTTTTTGATAGTGTACAGAATATGAGTTTTATGTCTTTAGTGGTTTGGTGCGGAGGCTATTGGAAAAGTTTGAAGTATAAAAACGGCTGTAAAGAGGTGGTTCAACTTGAAAGAATCACATATCATAATTTATTCATGTGTATCCATGGACTTGTATATGTCGACATAAATTGTTGGGGATATGTGATTCACTCAATACTTGAGAGAAAGGGAACAGTTAAAAAGAAAAAAATAAAGAATGATTTTCATTTGGAACGATTATTGTCCATGGTTGATGATGTTCTTGTTGTTTTTGTTTCGCTAAAAATACTGGATGTTGAAGCATTTAATAGTGTGTTGTCAACAGAAAGTCAAAATAGTCGCATTGGAGGTTTTAATGTTAATGTTGGATCTTTCTATGAAGGGTGTTAGGATCATCAAGCGCATTACCGCTACACCAAAAGGATATCCAATGGATATAGGGCGCAACTTTAATATTTTATACTTATGTAGCTTTGCGCTCACGGATTTGAATTTGGAAGAGCCGTGCCCCGCACCTATTTAAGCTCCGACCCAAGGCCCAAGGCAGGTTGTTGGGAAATATCACAAAAATCCCCCCACGGATTCGAATTTGAAAAGGATATCCAATGGATATAGGGCGCAACTTTAATATCTTATACTTATGTAGCTTTGCGCTCACAGATTCGAATCTGGAAGAGTCGTGCCCCGCACCTATTTAAGCTCCGACCCAAGGCCCAAGGCAGGTTGCTGGGAAATATCCCAAAAATCCCCCCACGGATTTGAATCTGAAAGAGCCGTGCCTCGCACCTATTTAAGCTCCTACCCAAGGCCCAAGGCAGATTGTTGGGAAATATCCCAAAAATCCCCCCCCCCACCCAAGGCCCAAGGCAGATTGCTGGGAAATATCCCAAAAATCCCCCCCCCAACACCTGCCAGCCTCTCCACTTCAGCAACCTTGGAACCCTCTCGACATCTTCCATGACTCACAGGACATCACGCCACACAGGCCACTCGCCACCCAAGCCGCTCCGCCACACAGGCTCCGCAACCTCCGCCGCGCCCTAGCATCCTCAGTTCCAAGGCCCTAACAGCTTCCACTACAAAGTGCTCCCGGGGGGATTCGAACCCGTGACCTGCTCTGAAACCAAGTGTTGGGACCATCAAGCGCATTACCGCTACACCAAAAGGATATCCAATGGACATAGGGCGTAACTTTAATGTCTTATACTTATGTAGCTTTGCGCTCACGGATTCGAATCTAGAAGAGCCGTGTCCCGCACCTATTTAAGCTCCGACCCAAGGCAGGTTGCTGGGAAATATCCCAACATAGGGGAAGGTGAAAGGTTTCATCATTCCATATATGATACAGACATGCCAAAGGATGACATATGCAATGAAAATTGGAGTTGTAATAATGTTTCTTTTGGATTACAAAACGACGAAACATTTTATACAAAGTGGGTGTCCCTCATGAGCTGAAATCGTCGCAGGTTGGTACATCCTCAAACAATCAGTGGGCACGTTGGCCATCATCAAGTGGTCGTGTTGACTTTGGATCGGATAGGGGTGTTGACTATATTGACTTGAATAGGTCCCCCGACTGCATATGGAGATGAGAAGATTGTAGAAATTGATGAAATTGTAGATCCGACACATGATGATGGGGGCCAAGAAGAGGGATATATAACTCGAAGTGGTAATTTCAATTATGTAGTTTCATACAATATATTTACATCATATTGAAGATACACCTTTTTAATATGTCTGTTTATATTGTTTTAGTTTCACCACATGACGATGATGAATCGGATCCAGCAATTGATATGAACGATGACTTCGAGTTAGATGAAGATGATGATAATGCATTGGATGAGGAGCAACGACTTGCCTACGAGGAGTTTTTTACATATATTAAAAGATTGGAATGGTTTATCCCCGAGATGCCATCATGGAGCAACCGTCTAGGTCCGATTTTATGGAGAACGAGTTGAGTCCCCATAATTTACAAAAAGGATCGACTTTTGCAACCAAAACAGAATTGAAAAATGCAGTTGGGTTTTACCATTTGGAGAACCAAGTTGAATACCGTGTGGATCATTCAGACAAATATAGATGGTTTGTTAAATGCAACAAAAAAAGTTATCCTTTCATACTCCATGCATTCGAGAAATATGGGATTTGGAAAATCTCGAAAGTTGTTATTCTCCATGAATGTTCCTATGATCTGAACGAACCCAATGTTCCTCGTCAACTTCCATCTACCTTGATCGGTGAGTACTATGTTGATGTTCTTCGAAAAGAAGATTCTCAAGTGGTCGTTAAAAGCATAATTCGTGAAATGAACCAAAGATATGGGGTAAATCTCATTTATAAGGTTGCATCCCCGGTAAAACGTCATGCAATGAAACTTGCGTATGGAGATCCAAAAAAATCTTTTTCAATATTGTCATCGTATTTGAAAGTCTTAAAGATTGCTAATCCGGGCTCGTATATAGCTTTGGAGACACTAAATATTGGCAAATTCAAATACATGTTCTAAGTTTTGGACACATCCATTCATGGATTTCAGCATTATTCATGGTCAGTTATAGTGGTGGATGGTTGTCATTTGAAAGGCCAATATAAAGGTATTGGATTTGTCGATGTTACAAAAGATGGAAATGATCAAATTTTTCCACTAACCATTGGGATAGAAAATGTGGAGAATGATGAGTCATAGACCTGGTTTTTAAAGCATGTTTGAAATGCATATAGCTGCCCAAATCAACTACTTATCATATCTGATCAACACATGAGCATCAACAATGCCATCATTGAAGTGTACCTGATGTGATTCATGGTCTATGTTGTTTTCATTTACAACAAAATTTAGCCAAACATGGATCACATTTCGTTGGTGTTTTTCAAAATGCAGCTTATTGTTATAAGGCTACTGATTTCAAAAGGTTAATGTCTTTACTCTCTACCTGCGTGCGCTGAATTTATCTATTATCTAATTTATTTGATAATACATACCTTTTTCAATTTTTACATGGACAGGTACATGATGTCCCTATCAGAAACTAATAAACAAGGTGCGCTGGATACCTTAAGGAATGTGAAAGAAGAAAAGTGATCTTGTGTTAGATGCCCTGTTCGAAGATTTAACTTCATAACCTCAAATGCAGCTAAGGTGTGGAATAATCGTCTTTTTTGGGCCTGAAAGCTACCTGTATGTTCGTTTTTGGAATGTGCTAGATGAATCACTGAAAAGTGGTCTTATGAGAGGAGGATTGTTGTAGAGGAAAGAGAAAATTTCTCACAAAGTCGACACATGACAGGTTAATAATAAGATATATGTTTGCTAAATTAAAAATTTATAATGGAGTTTGGCTGTGAATTGTGATGAAATGCTAAACAAATATGCATTGTCAAGTTGGGCGCAATATATTCAATGACTTAGATAAACAAGTTCAATTTAAGTGTATTGTTTTTTCATTAAAAAATAAATAAATAACACAAAATGATGTGTTTGATTAAAGAAATTTTGGTTTATTAGGACATCTGCATTAGTCAATTTTGAGGTGCTTTTATCAGATATTTATTGTTGTAATAATGTTTGTGTTTTGTAGAATTCTATTACAAGAATATTGTTTTTAAGAGAGAATGAGTTGAGAGAGAGGATGGATTATATACATCATCTTTTATTATTATTATTTTCTTTTCTTTTTTAATTTTTTTATTGTATTATTTTATTATATTAATTACACGTTTTGTCAGAATTATTATGGGTGCCCTTATAACCGAAAATTTTATCATTAAGAGGCTACTGCTAGTGATGATCTAATGGTTTGATATGTTGGTTTTGGTTTCGAATCGGCGGTTCGATGAACCATATATAGACAAACTGGAATCGAACCGTGGGGATTTCAGTTTCGGTTTGAAACCGGTAGTTGAATCGAAACCAACAGTTCGAACCATCGATTTATCCCCTTTTTTAAAGTCATCATGACCCTACACGTGTCATTTTTAAATAAAAAATAAAAATTAATTGATCGGTTTAGTTCGAACCGACGGTTTATAACGGTCAAATCATCAAGATGTTGATCATCAACGATCGATTCATCTAAGCCGTTCGCGTGTCACACTCTGAAAATAAAAAAAATAAAAAAATATCAAAAAACCGACGGTTTATGGTTTGAAAATTACTGAATCAAAACCGAATCGGGGGACTGTGGTTCACGATTCCGATTCAGAACCGAAACCGATTCAACAATTTTCCGAACCATTAACAGCCGATTCGACCTAACTCGATTCCGATTTTATAAAACGTTTGACCATCTCTAGCTACTCTCTATGTTCCATATATATCCATATATATAGGCTTGTTTGGAATTGCCAAAGACATAGTCCATTTTCAATATATGGTTGCATTTATTTAGTTCATTTGTCAATATACTTCTATTCAATTTAATATTTTTAGTTTGACAAATTATAAAAAATCATTAAATATGTCATGATATAGAAAATAATACTCATTAACTGTGAATATAGTAGGAAATTGACTAATTTAATTGGGTTTTCTAATAACTTTATTAATCCGAGTAAAAAGTCCAACAAATCTATATATTTAAAGTTAAAATTATTTCATATATATCAACTATACATAGTTAGATTGTTCTATACGAATTAACAATACCTCTAACAATTATGAATTTGTAAAATATAAGTATATAACGATCACTATATCCCTTTTAGAATATTAAAGATGGAGTTTTGAACTAAAAATATGGATATTGTATTAGATGAAGATTGAATAAAACAGCAATTCAAGGGAAAAATCGGAAGAAAACATTTAATTTGTCTTCGTAATCCAATTAAAATTGACAAATAAATTAAAATAAAATAATTATTTTGTAAATTATTAATTATTTGAAATTGAAGGGAGTATTCACTTGACAAGATGGTACCTTTATTAAACAAAAAATGTTACATATTTCATCATTATACTATCATTTATATATATTATTAACCCTACTACATTTCCCACTATGAACATATTAATATATGTCCATCATTGATGTGTCAAACATTTAACAAACCTATTAATTTCACTTTTCATATAATTAGAGGATGAAAGCATTACACGTTATCGATAGACATAAATATTAAAAATTGTCCATGATAAACATTTTAGCATTTTCCTATATATATGATATAATCAAGATCCAATTAATACTCTTCAAGTGAGAGTGTAAAATCCTTGTTGGGTAGTGAAGATGGTGGGCCTAGATGTCATGCCCCAATTTCGTAATAAAATAAATATAAAATTTTCTAAAAACGGGCGTTCAGCAAAAACACAACAAGCAAACATTTTAAATCAAACATATAATCCAAAATAACGAAGGTTTTAAAATACGCAAATTAATTTACATAAAAACGATAGGTTATCAGAAATCAGCAGCGAAAACCAATATACAAGCCACCGGCTTAAACTTTACAGTCCTTCAAAATAAATAGATCTTAAAAAAAATCATCTGAGAACATAGCATAGCATATCTATATACAACAAAAATAATTATAAGCATTTCTTCTTCAACTTCGCATCTCCTCATCCGGATCTATACACAGAAAATATGCAAAGGGGATGAGCGTATAAAATACACTCAGTGGGATCACGTTATAAAATAAGGGAAAATTAAGATCATAATTCACAAATAATATTTAATTACAATCATATCATTTCACATGCAAACATATCACTTTCATAATTATTCATATCAATTGCATATTCAAAAATTTACGATTCTTAGCCGCCATAGATGTGGTTCTTAGCCACCATAGATACGGTTCTTAGCCGCTATAGATGTGGTTCTTAGCTACCATAGATACGGTTCTTAGCCGACATAGATGTGGTTCTTAGCCACCATAGATACAGTTCTGATAGGATAAAATGTAATAGATTTTGATGAGACAAAACATGTGATAGACTAGAACATTAGCTATCTGAATAAGTTTTCATATGTAAAATAGCTAAGGCAAGGATGTTGGAAAAACGTGAAGATTCTATCAAGGAACCAGAAAGTTGAGTCCCTGCTACCTGCATACTGTATCAAGCAACCAGTAACCAAGCTTCAAAGGATGCTACAAGGAACTTGGAGTTGATCAAGGAAGCTGACTTACTCGAAGAGGATACTCCAGATACTTTAAAGTCAGTGCAACCTGACTAGCCAGTAGAGTCACTCCAGTTCCAACAAATCAGAGTCTGCCATGTGTGAAAAAACAGCAAGGACACAATACAAGCAGACTGCAGAATGAAATCGCGCAGACAAAGGACAAAGCAGTGGCAGAACAGAATGAAGGCATTTCAGAACAGGTGTCAGAAGGTCGGCAGAACCAATCAGGAAGAGACACCTCATCAAGCAAAGGACTGCTCTCCAACGGGCAGAAGACTATCTGATGCCTATAAATAGAAGGCTGAGACTGAATGCAAAAGAAGATATATGACCAAGAACCTAAAAAGAACAACAAGAAAATCTTCTTCAAGCTCAAGCATTCATATCCAAGCTACTCAGTCTTAGCAGCAGCAAGCCAGCTATCTTTGTGATCTTCAGAAGTTCAAGGAGCTTGCTGCATTCGATTGTTCAGAAACTCATAGTTTACTCAAAGACTGTTTAGGAGTCACTTAGGTAGGAGTTTACTCTGCTAAGTTGTAATCTCTCTAAAGAAAAGAAAGGATTTTGTGTGGGTCGGATAACCTGTATGGAGATCCTGTGTGGGTCGCTAGTTGGTCACTGTGCAGCTACCTGTGTGGATAGAGCTGACAGTTTTGTCTAGAGTATAGTTTGTGTTAGCAGAGTCTATTGTAAATCAAACTTGCTTTAACAAAGTTCCTCCTTGTAAAGGAGTAGAGAGGACGTAGAGGGATTACTCCACCCTTGAACCTCTGTAAGCTTGCGTGTGTTTTATAGCTTTATTATCTATCTGCATCCTGAGCATACTGCATTCAAAGATTATTTCGAAAATCATAAGTATTTCCGCTGTGCATTATAGTCTCTGATTAAGTCCTGAGGTCACTGCACAAGCAGCAACCTATCAAGTAGCAAGCTTACTAGCTACCTGTTCTTTAAGGACTTAACATCTTGGAGTTTTTGTTAAAAATTTGATAAGGTTAATTCACCCCCCCTCTTAACCTTATACCACTGGGACCAACAGGTTCTTAGCCGCCATAGATGTAGTTCTTAGCCACTATAGATACGGTTCTTAGCCGCCATAGATGTGGTTCTTAGCCACCATAGATCATTCAAGTAATTCACATATATTCATGCTTATAACATCACATAAACATTTATTTTTGCCATTCATCATCTTTCAGAACGCATTCATCATATATATATATATATTAAAACATGTCACATTTCATACGTTCAGCACATAATCCCAACACATTTCATATAGCATAATAAAATTCATAATTTAAATAATTTGAAAGAAGTATATAAATACCGACTTAGCATTTTTCCCCACCTTAGAGTAGACGATCAAAAGCTGTAGGCTTCAAAGATATCTAAGGCGTAAAATTCTGCGTATCACCTATAATCATAAAATTTCGACTTAGAATCTAATCGAACTATCTTTTACTTAGAAACTAAATTCTTCAAAACATAATCCTTTCCCGTAATAAAATATGCCTGGTTTCGTAAAAGAGAAAGTTCAATTCGAACTTAATATTTCGGGGTCAATTAGATGTGAATCTAAGGTTAATAAACCTTAGATTAAAAATTAATAACTAAATCGTAAAATAAAATAAATTAATTAGCATAATATTTTTAGGTCGATATTTTAATCTCAAAAGCAATCTTGTTAAACATAAAGTCTAACTTATAATTGTCAATAATTCTTTGGTTAAAATTTATAATAAATAATGCAATAACACTCAATCCCCAAAATTGAGCTTAAACTATACATTCTTAATTAATTGGATAAAATTTAGGGCTTTATTCCCTAATTAATTATATAATTAGATTAAATTAACATACATTAATTTATATAATCTTTCTTTGTTATTTAATTAAAACTTGCCCCATTTATTAAATTCTATTTACTTATAAATATTATCTATAATTCTCATATATTCGAAATCCAAAACGTCATTTTCATGAATTCAATAATTATGATAAGAGATTCATAATATCTTCAAATTCTAAGGAAACATCTATATCATTTTATTAAATTCAAAGTCCGATATTTATCTACTTAATTATGATACTTAAAACATAATTTATAAAAATTAAAGTTATAACTTATCTTTATCAATTAATTAAAGTTCGATTTTTTTGTTTCATAGGTAAAAATTCTTATTAATTATATACAACATTCGTAATTCCAATATATAAGTTAATATTAACTACATACACATCATTATAATTCCATAATTTATTAAGCAAATAATGCATATCATTATCAATTATTCAAGAAAGCTATGTAATTTAAATAGTTTCCATATTTCCTTGATCATTATACATGAATTAGGCCTTAAAGCATGCTTTAATTATCTAAAATTTCATTACAAAAATTCAGCAATTATAATGCTTAAATGTTCAAAAATTTCAGCAGCATTTACATTGCATTTACCCCTAAAACACATCTAATTTACCAAATATGTCATTCACAACTTTCCCCCAATTTCCAACCACCCCCGCCTCCTCCCTGCTACTGCCCTGAGCTTGCCGCCGCCGCCTCGACCCTGCCGGCGACTTCCAGTCGCCGGCCACGCACACGACCTACCACGACAGGCCACGACCGACGTACATCCCCCCCCACCCGATAAACCAAACACACGCACACCAGCAATCGGCGCTGCTGCTCACGGCGGTGCCCCCCACTTCCTGCCGGTGCGACCCCGGTGCCGGCCAACCCGACTACCAACTGACTCGACTCAAGCCAACAACCCACAGCCCAACACCGACACACACGCAGCACACAAAACAGAGCACGCGCCGCCGCTGCAAGCGGCGGCTCCCTACCCCGACTCGCCGGCGACTTCCAGCGCCGGCTACAACCCGAACAACGGTGAAACTGAACGGTGAAGCTGAGCAGGGCAGTCACAGAGAGAGAGAGAGGGAGAGAGGAAGATTGAAATTCAACTTTTTAAATCTTCAAAACCATCCTACAACGAGCTCAACTAGTTAGACAATCCGGTCCGATTACCTTGCCGGAAAAAGATCGTCGGCCGTCGGTAGGAGCAGGGATCGGTGGTTGGAGATTTAGAGAGGAGAAAAGAGGGTTTCAATTTGTTGAAGAAGAATAGGAAAAAATGAAACCTTATCCACCCTTTTGCAATTGTTGACACCTTCTAGAAGAGTTGACCCTTCCTTTGCTTAATTAATTACTTAGCTTAATTAGGTTCAATTACATAATATATATCATATAATCCTATCTTATGAATCTCATATATTAATACTATATAACATATATTGTAAAGTTAGAAAAGAAAAAAAAACACTAGACCTGGGCTTTGTCTTGGGCTTGGGCTTAAGTTAAAATCAACAGCCAGCCTAGATGATGGGCCTGGACTTATATTTTTCTTTTTGGGCAATGGAGCTTGGGCTTTCGATTGTAGACTTCTTTGTTGGATAGTAGCATATCTCATTAAATATTATACATATAAAATTAGAAAATTTGCATGATTTAGATTCAGAATTTGCACATTCACCTTTATAAATGTGAGATACCACTTAAATTACAAGACTCGTGATTCTTATTTTACTGCTCCACTATCTTCCATCTTTTTTTATTTTTTCTTTTCACAATCATTATCTTTTTAATTTATAAAGTCGCCATTCTTTTTCTCTAATAGAAACTCTTCAATTTTAGTTAATAAAGAGACATATCTGAAAAAAAAATGATGGAAATGCTTGACGAGAACACCAATTGAAATTTTTTAATTTGGATTTATGAATTAATATTTAAATTTTTTTCATTAATCTATGACGAACTTATTATATTTTCATTGTTGTTCTTCTCATATTCTTATTATTGTGTAAGAGAATACCGGTTGTTTAATTAATATGTTTTTTTTTCATACCACTAATTCTCAAGTTTTTGAGTTCGAAAAGTAGAAAACAGATCAAACAATATTACTG
This sequence comes from Scutellaria barbata, assembly GCA_028654395.1. NCBI lineage: Eukaryota > Viridiplantae > Streptophyta > Magnoliopsida > Lamiales > Lamiaceae > Scutellaria > Scutellaria barbata. The sequence goes on along the minus strand of CM053649.1, from coordinate 4,398,407 downwards.
GTCGTATAAGGTAATTATCTTCTTATACCTTGATGTATCTGTCAAGCATCCATATTATTATGATTGTAAAAAGAAAATATAAGATGAAAGATGGTGGTGGTTAGGAAAGAAATAAAATGAGATGTAAAGTTGGACTGTAGAAATAATGTTTAAGGGTAAAATATAACAAGAAAGTTTATGGTTGTGAATATAATAATACTTTAAAAATTCATCTTCTTATTAGTAGGGCCTGAAATTTTAAATATCATGTTTGAATAATTTAACTTTGTCATTAAAACCGTAATTTCGAAGAAAATGATTATTAATTTTTGTTTAAAATAATTTTTTTTCTTAATTATCACTTGTGTTTCACTTAAAAATGTCTTAATCAATTATTTTGTCATTTATGACTTACAATGGTGTAGTATTGATGGTGTCGTCCATTTTTACGATTTTGATTAATAAGTAAAGTTGAAGCTGCAGTTTTCAAATTAAAATCAAATGTACAATTTTGACGATTCTAAGTTGATAAGAACAACAAAATGCATCTTCTTATCATAGAGTTGGAAATTGGTAAAAACTAAGAAATATTTTTTAACATTCATCACTCATTTATATTGTTGCAGAAAACTAACAAACACATAATAATGTATATCATCAATATACATATGTGGTGCAGCTTCAATTCAAGCTAATAATCAACAACTTATAACAAAGTAAATAAAGAATATCTAACCAAAAACGAATCTAGAACATATAAATCTAGACTTGATTTATTGACTATTTCACTAAATAATTTAAAAAAAAAAAAAAACCCTCAAGAACATGGGTCTTAACTAAGGGGGTGTATTGGATTAGAATTTTAAAGGACGTTTTAAGCTGAAAAAAGTCATGCGGATTTAAAAAAATTTGCAGGATTTTTATGACTTTTAAGATTTTGCAAAATTCTGTAAAGACTTTTTAATCATGATTTTAATGGATTCTGTAGGATTTTGTGGATTTTGCAGAACTTCATAAATTTATGAAGTACGATAAGACTTCAAGATTTTTTTTCATACATTCGAATTTAAAAAGAGTTAAAGACAAAAAAAATAAAAATAATAATTCTCCATCCACATATCCATAGCTATACTAGTCCTCCAAGCATTAGTGTTTTGTTGCTCTTGCTCTTGGGTTTGAATAATAGGCTCAAAGTTATGATCTTCATTAACCGGTAATATTGAATATGAAGGTTCGTCCACCGATTCAATTGGAAATTCATCAGAACGACATTCTTTGCGAAGAAAGTTATGTAGAGCTGCACATGCTAATACAAGTTCTGCTTGTGTCTTAAATAAAAATGGAGGTGCTGACTTAAAAATTGTGAACCTTGATTTAAAAATACCAAATATTCTCTCGATCACATTACTTAACGCATGATGAAGATTGAACAAAGATAAAACCATTAATAAGTATTACCCAATACAAACAAAGAGATACAGTATATACATGAAAACGCCAATAGCATCTCCTAATCCAATATAGCTCACCTATTCATATATGAAAACGCTAATTGCATCACCCAATACAAATAAAGAGATACAGTATATACATATCACGAATTTTTTTTTATAGAATTGCAGTATAATAGCATCACCCAATACAAATAAAGAAATACAGTATATACATATCATGAATTTTTTTAATAGAATTGCAGTATAAAGACAAAGGTAAACAAAAAGATACAGTATATACATACACTATACATATCACAATTTTTATACACTATACATATCACAATTTTTTTTTCATCACAATTTTTATACACTATACATATCACAATTTTTTTTTCATCACAATTTTTATACACTATACATATCACAATTTTTTTTTCATAGAATTACAGTATAAAGACAAGAGTAAAGAGACAAAGGTGAAGAGACATTACTGGAGAAGCACTTCAATAGTCACTTCAAGAGTCCTCTAAAATCTGATGGGTTTCGATGAGATTGTTGATATTTATAGATACCACTAAAAAGTCCGTCAAAATCCATCTAACACAACAATCCTGTAAAATTCTTATATTTTTGATTTTTTTATTGTATTATTTTATTATATTAATTAGACGTTTTGTTAGAATTATTATGGGTGCCCTTATAACCGAAAATTTTATCATTAAGAGGCTACTCCTAGTAATGATCTAATGGTTTGATCTGTTGGTTTTGGTTGCGAATCGGCGTTCGATGAACCATATATAGACAAACTGGAATCGAACCGTGGGGATTTCAGTTTCGGTTTGAAACCGGTAGTTGAATCGAAACCAACAGTTCAAACCATTGATTTATCCCCTTTTTTAAAGTCATCATGACCCTACACGTGTCATTTTTAAATAAAAAATAAAAATTAATCGATCGGTTCAGTTCGAACCGACGGTTTATAATGGTCAAATCATCAAGACGTTGATCATCAACGATCGATTCATCTAAGCCGTTCACGTATCACACTCTGAAAATAAAAAAAATATCAAAAAACCGACGGTTTACGGTTTGAAAATTACCGAATCAAAACCGAATCGGGGGACTGCGGTTCACGGTTCCGGTTCAGAACCGAAACCGATTCAACAATTTTCCGAACCATTAACAGCCGATTCGACCTGACTCGATTCCGATTTTATAAAACGTTTGACCATCTCTAGCTACTCTCTATGTTCCATATATATCCATATATATAGGCTTGTTTGGAATTGCCAAAGACATAGTCCATTTTCAATATATGGTTGCATTTATTTAGTTCATTTGTCAATATACTTCTATTCAATTTAATATTTTTAGTTTGACAAATTATAAAAAATCATTAAATATGTCATGATATAGAAAATAATACTCATTAACTGTGAATATAGTAGGAAATTGACTAATTTAATTGGTTTTTCTAATAACTTTATTAATTCGAGTAAAAAGTCCAACAAATCTATATATTTAAGATTAAAATTATTTCATATATATCAACTATACATAGTTAGATTGTTCTATACGAATTAACAATACCTCTAACAATTATGAATTTGTAAAATATAAGTATATAACGATCACTATATCCCTTTTAGAATATTAAAGATGGAGTTTTGAACTAAAAATATGGATATTGTATTAGATGAAGATTGAATAAAACAGCAATTCAAGGGAAAAATCGGAAGAAAACATTTAATTTGTCTTCGTAATCCAATTAAAATTGACAAATAAATTAAAATAAAATAATTATTTTGTAAATTATTAATTATTTGAAATTGAAGGGAGTATTCACTTGACAAGATGGTACCTTTATTAAACAAAAAATGTTACATATTTCATCATTATACTATCATTTATATATATTATTAACCCTACTATATGTCCATCATTGATGTGTCAAACATTTAACAAACCTATTAATTTCACTTTTCATATAATTAGAGGATGAAAGCATTACACGTTATCGATAGACATAAATATTAAAAATTGTCCATGATAAACATTTTAGCATTTTCCTATATATATATATATATATTATATATATGATATAATCAAGATCCAATTAATACTCTTCAAGTGAGAGTGTAAAATCCTTGTTGGGTAGTGAAGATGGTGGGCCTAGACCTGGGCTTTGTCTTGGGCTTGGGCTTAAGTTAAAATCGACAGCCAGCCTAGATGATGGGCCTGGACTTATATTTTTCTTTTTGGGCAATGGAGCTTGGGCTTTCGATTGTAGACTTCTTTGTTGGATAGTAGCATATCTCATTAAATTTTATACATATAAAATTAGAAAATTTGCATGATTTAGATTCAGAATTTGCACCTTCACCTTTATAAATGTGAGATACCACTTTAATTATAAGACTCGTGATTCTCATTTTACTGCTCCACTATCTTCCATCTTTTTTATTTTTTCTTTTCACAATCATTATCTTTTTAATTTATAAAGTCGCCATTCTTTTTCTCTAATAGAAACTCTTCAGTTTTAGTTAATAAAGAGACATATCTGAAAATAAAAAAAAATGACGGAAATGCTTGACGAGAACACCAATTGAAATTTTTTAATTTGGATTTATGAATTAATATTTGAATTTTTTTCATTAATCTATGACGAACTTATTATATTTTCATTGTTGTTCTTCTCATATTCTTATTATTGTGTAACAGAATACCAGTTGTTTAATTAATATGTTTTTTTTTTCATACCACTGATTCTCAAGTTTTTGAGTTCGAAAAGTAGAAAACAGATCAAACAATATTACTGGTCGTATAAGGTAATTATCTTCTTATACCTTGATGTATCTGTCAAGCATCCATATTATTATGATTGTGAAAAGAAAATATAAGATGAAAGATGGTGGTGGTTTAGGAAAGAAATAAAATGAGATGTAAAGTTAGACTGTAAAAATAGGGTTTAAGGGTAAAATATATACTTTGTATAAAAAATGGCTAACAAGAAATTTTATGGTTGTGAATATAATAATACTTTAAAAATTCATCTTCTTATTAGTAGGGCCTGAAATTGTAAATATCATGTTTGAATCAATTAACTTTGTCATTAAAACCGTAATTTCGAAGAAAATGATTATTAATTTTTGTTTAAAATAATTTTTTTCTTAATTATCATTTGTGTTTCACTTAAAATGTCTTAATCAATTATTTTGTCATTTATAAATTACAACGGTGTAGTATTGATGGTGTTCTCCATTTTTACGATTTTGATTAATAAGTAAAGTTGAAGCTGCAATTTTCAAATTAAAATCAAATGTACAATTTTGACGATTCTAAGTTGATAAGAACAACAAAATGCATCTTCTTATCATAGAGTTGGAAATTGGTAAAAACTAAGAAATATTTTTAACATTCATCACTCATTTATATTGTTGCAGAAAACTAACAAACACTGTCACGCCCCATTTTCGAAAATAAAATAAAATACAAACATTTAACATTTCGGGAGTCCAGCAATTTTAAAACAAATTACAAAATTTACATAGAAGTTTTAAACGATCAGAGACCGCAGCAAAAAAATATATATATATATATACAGGCCATCATACGTTTACAACTTTTAAATAACTTGCATAAATATTACAAAAATTATATACTCGCATCTTTCTTCACATTCGACTCCCAACATCCGAATCTATAAAAGAAAACATACAAAGGGGGTGAGCGTATATAATACACTCAGTGGGATCACGCTGTATAGGGTATCATTTCATAAAATATACCAAAGTAATCATATTCCATTACATGACATATAATTTATTCAAATATAACCATTCAACGCAATCAAACTTCATTTAATCAATATCATTCATCTCAAACACATGTAAACATATCACATTCATTTCCATCTTTACGGTTTTTAACCGTCTTGCAACATATGCGGTTCTCAACCGCTATAAGAACATATTGCGGTTATTAACCGCCATAAAAGCATATTGCGCTTCTCAGCCGCCATGAAAACATATTCTTTACGGTTTTTAACCGTCATAATACGGTGATCAGCCGTCATATACGGCCCTAGCCGCCTTGCATACGCATGCACATGCACACATAATTTCATCACATTCACATAAAAAAATAATTCACATAAAAGCACATCTTAATTGCACATACGAAAATATCAAATTCACCTCGTCATATTATCACATTTCATATATTCAGCACATAAGCCCAACACGTTTCATATTGAATAAAATTCGTAATTTAAATACTTGAAAGGAAATAAAAAATACAACTTAGCACATTTTCCCCACCTGAAGAGCAGCTGAACAAAAGCTTTAGACTTCCAAACTATCTACTGCGTAAAACCCGGAGTGTCGCCTACAAATATAAGGTTTCGACTTAACCTGTACTCAAATTATGATCGATTAAAAATAAATTAATATTTTTAAACTAAACCCTAATTTTTGGAATTAAATATAACTTATTTTGTAATTAAATGTAAAATTCATAATCTATATAGATCAACTTGAAATTAATAACTCGGATTAAAATAGATAGAAAATTAGGGTTATTTATCCTTAATTTAGAAATAATAATTAAATTGTAACTTAATTCAATTAGCATAATATTTATAATTTTTTAGTCTCAAAAGCAATCTTGCAAAATATAGACATAAATTATAATTCCAATTAAAATCTTTGATTAAAATTTATAATAATAACACAATAATAATTAATTCCTAACTCAAGCTTACATTATAGTTCCTTAATTAATTTAATAAAATTTATAACTTTATACTTTGTTTAATCATATAATTAGATTCAAGTGATATAAATTAATTTACATAATTCTCTTTATTAATTAAACTCGTCTTATTCATCCAATCTTATTAACTATAAGATAACATCTAAAATTTCCATATACATTAGTAAATAATAAAAATCTAAGTGTTACTATAGTTTTCACAAATTTTTAGTGACAATTTTATGATATCGACATATTTTATAGAAGACCACTTCATTTTATCCGAATTAAATGTCCAAATTTCATATATTAATTCTAGTAAGTATATTATAACCTTTATACTTCCTAATATATTTCAATATTAAATGAAAACATGTATTATTAATATGACATTTAGAAATCTAGGAAAACAATTGCATAATAACATCAATAATAATAAGAATTATGTAACTTAGATAAATTTAAGGGTTCGATTATCATCATTCGTATTTTTGGGTGGTCTTCATACATGTTCTTAATTAACTTAGGTTTTATATGCAATTTACAAACTAATTAAGCATTAAAATAAATTCAGCAGCAAAAATGACGGTTTTGCCCTTCATATTCACTAAATTTACAAAACATAACCTTTCCCCCCTACGTTTCCCTTCCCAGTTGCAGCAGCCATTTCTCCACCTCCAGTCACTGCTCAGCCGTCCTTGCCGCCTGCCAATCCGCCGCAGCCGGCGACTGGAAGTCGCCGGCGACTTCTCACCATGCAACACACCCTAGCCAACACCCTAACACCTACCCGACCCAGCCTCTGTTGCAGCAGCCATGACAGCGGCGTAACAGCCACCGGCACGGTCAGCTCCGGCCGACGCACTCGGACCCACCTCCACCACCACCCACAACACTCGACAGCTCCCACACAAGACCGACTCAAGCACCAGCAGAAACAGAGCAAAGCTGCGCCTAGCTCAGCCCGTTCAGCCCACACAATCGCTGCTTCCAACAGCGGCCTCGACCCGACACTCCGGCGCATGCCTTGCACCAGCTCTGACTCAACCAACGGCGGACGGCGGCAACAAGAACCAGCAGAGCAGTAATTAAGGTGGAACACAGCTGCAAGAGAAACGGCCATGTTTTCATACTTCAAACCTATCTTACAACTAGCAAGCCAAGAGCCAAGAGCTACCCCTCTTGACTTATTACCTTGCCGGAAAACTGGAGCTAGACGGTGGAAAGAGACGGTCACTGTGGCTGTGGGAAGGGGAAGAACAAATGGAAGAAATGGAAGAGGGAAGCTTGGTTACATGCTGTGGGTTGCAGTTTTCGTACAAGAGTGAAATGGAAGAGCATGGCCTCACTTAACTTCATTTAATGCTTCTAGAAGATTATTGACCTATATCACACCTATAAACCTATACCAATATGTATCTTCATGCCATGCAACCTAAGCTATGCAATTGTATCATAAATATATATATATATATCCATACGTAATTGACTTAGGTTATATACAAAATAATTAGCATAATACTTATGTTATAACCAAGTCTTATGAATTATATATTTTAATATTATATAATCTAATATCATATATATATATAATATATATTACAAGTTCATATCATATAATTATATATATACATTAAGGTATTATATATTATGTAGTTATATTTTAAAGAAAAAAAATTTTTTAGGTGTTACATCCTTCCCTCCTTTAAATAAATTTCATCCTCGAAATTTAGAAACGTACCTAGAATCGGCAAATTCGGATATTTTGCTAAAATTTTCACTTCTTCTTCCCAAGTGGCTTCATTGATATCATGATGATTCCATTGAACTTTGACTAAGACGATATCTCGATTTCTTAGTTTATGAATCTTTCTGTCCAAAATTGCCACTGGAACCTCTTCATAGGTTACGTCCTCCTCCAATCTTATTTGTTGTTGATCGATAATGTGACTTGGATCGAAAATGTATTTTCTTAGCATGGAAACATGAAAAACGTTGTGTATGCCGGCGTAATCAGGCGGTAAAGCTAGTCGGTACGCCACTTCCCCGACTCGATCCAGAATCTCGAACGGGCCTATATATCTTGGCTTCAATTTTCCTCGCTTTCCAAAACGATATACTCCTTTTGAAGGCGATACTTTGAGAAAGACTTTGTCCCCCACTGCAAATTGTAGTTCTCGGCGTCTTTTATCCGCATAGGATTTTTGTCGATCTTGAGCAGTCTTGATTCTTTCTCGGACTTTTCGTATCTTCTCCACTGCTTGCTCAACCAGTTCGGTTCCCGAAATTTGTTTTTCACCTACTTCATCCCAATAAAGAGGCGAACGACATTTTCTTCCATATAGAGCCTCGTACGGCGCCATCCCTATAGTTGCCTGATAGCTATTATTGTAGGCAAATTCCACCAAATATAGATGGTCTTCCCAACTTCCATGCATATCCAAAACATTTGCTCTCAACATATCTTCCAGAATTTGTATTGTCCGTTCGCTTTGTCCATCAGTTTGAGGATGAAAAACAGTGCTGAAAGCCAGTTTGGTGCCTAATTCTTTTTGCAAACTCTGCCAAAATCTGGATGTAAAACGAGGGTCTCTATCTGACACAATAGAAATGGGTACCCCATGCAATCTGACAATCTCTTTTATGTAGATCTGAGCTAATTTTTCCAAACTAAATGTCATTTTGATCGGCAAAAAGTGGGCAGACTTGGTTAGTCTATCTACAATGACCCATATTGCATGATTTCCATGATTGGTTCGAGGTAGTCCCACCACAAAATCCATGGTGATATGTTCCCACTTCCATTCAGGTATCTCTAGAGGTGTGAGCATTCCCGCAGGTCTTTGATGCTCCGCCTTCACTTGCTGGCAAATAAGGCATCTTTTCACAAAAAGTCCAATACTGTTCTTCATGTTTCTCCACCAAAAACTCTTTTTTAAATCTTGATACATCTTTGTACTTCCTGGATGGGCGGTATAAGGAGTAACATGTGCTTCTTCCATGATTTCAGTTAGTAGATCTTCCTTATGTGGCACACATAGCCTGTTCTTGAACTTAAGTACCCCATCCTTACTTACTTCGAAGTTCTTTGCTAAACCCTTCTCTACCTGCTCTTTCATGATTTGAGTGAATCTATCCTCATGTTGAGCCTGCAGTATTCTTTCCTGAAGCGTGGGTTTGATTATCAAAGCATTTATTCTTGCTCCTATGCTGCTTGGAGGTATCACCACTTCCATGCTTAGCTTTCCAAATTCTTCAATCAACTCCTTCTGAGTAGTTATCATGCATGCCGTTTGAGCCTTTTCCTTCCTACTCAGCGCATCCGCCACCATATTTACTTTTCTAGGATGGTATAAGATTGAGCAATCGTAGTCTTTCACCAGCTCTTTTTGTTCGAAAAAGTACTTCAAGCTCTTATGATCTGTATAGATCTCACACTTTCCTCCATACAAATAGTGCCGTCAAATCTTGAGAGCGTACACTACAGCAGCTAATTCCAGATCATGAGTAGGATAACTTTGCTCATGCGCCTTTAATTGTCTCGAAGCATAAGCTACCACATTTCCTCTTTGCATCAGTACACATCCCAAACCTTGTTTGGAGGCGTCACTATAAACAACAAACTCCTTCGTTTCGTCTGGAACTATTAGAATTTGTGCAGACGTCAATCTTCTCTTCAATTCTTGGAAACTATCTTCGCATTGCTTTGTCTATTAAAACTTCACATCCTTACGAGTCAGACGCGTCAGAGGAATAGAGATCTTCGAAAAGCCTTCAATGAACCTTCTGTAATATCCAGCTAAACCCAGAAAACTTCGCACTTCATTTACATTGGTCGGTGCTTTCCAATTACTGATCGCTTCCACCTTAGCCGGATCCACTTCTATTCCTTTTGAAGAGACAATATGTCCAAGAAAAGAGATTTTATTTAACCAGAACTCACACTTTTTAAACTTGGCATATAATTTCTCTTTTCTTAAAGTTTCCAGAGTAAGCCTCAGATGCTCTTCGTGTTGTCTCTTATCTTGTGAATACACTAAAATATCATCAATAAAAACTATCACAAATTGATCAAGATATGGATAGAAAATTCGATTCATCATATCCATGAAAACGGCCGGTGCATTGCTGAGTCCAAAAGGCATTACTACAAATTCGTAATGGACGTACCTTGTTCTGAAAGCCGTTTTAGATATATCTTCTTTCTTAATCTTCACTTGATGATATCCGAATCTCAAATCAATTTTCGAAAATACGCTTGCACCTCTTAATTGATCGAACAAGTCCTCAATCCGAGGTAACGGATATTTATTCTTGATCGTTCTTTTATTGAGCTCTCGATAGTCTATGCACATCCGAAATGTTCCATCCTTTTTCTTCACAAACAACACTGGAGCTCCCCAAGGTGATACGCTAGGGCGTATGAAACCCTTTTCCAGGAGTTCTTGCAATTGCACCTTTAGCTCTTCCAACTCTTTCGGTGCCATTCGGTATGGAGCATTCGATACTGGTGCCGCTCCTGGTACTAAGTCTATGCTGAACTCAACTTGTCTATCAGGCAGTAGACCAGGTAAATCTTCTGGAAAGACATCTACATATTCTCTCACTATCGGCACCCCTTCAATAAAAGTTGCCTTATGCGCAAGATCCACAATACTCACTAAAAACGCCTCGCAACCTTCCTTTTTGATCATCTTGTTCGCTTGCATGGCCGATATAATGCGTGGACTTATACCCAATCGAGTTCCATGAAAAATGAACTCTTCTTTGCCTAGAGATCGAATTAAGATCTCTTTTTCTCGACACTTGATTATCGTATTGTTAGCCTTGAGCCAATCCATGCCCAAAATTACATCAAAATCCTTCATGTCTAAAACATGTAAGGTGGCTGGGATAATTTTATCAGCAAAAGAAATCTTCATATTTCGACATACGTTTTGGGTTTTTACTGTCCTCCCAAATGGTATATTAACCTCTAAGGTTTCAGCATTTTTCTCGTCATTTTTATATCCCAATATTTCAAAAAACTTGACAGACATAAAAGAATGGGTCGCTCCTGTATCAAATAAAACTAGAGCAGGTATATCGCATACTGATAACATACCTGCCATGGTTTCTGGTCCTTCCTCGGCCTCCTTTCGCGTTAAAGCAAAAGCTCGAGCTTTTCTAGCTTCAGGTCTCGGCTTAAAATCCGGTTTAACTTTATTCTTAGGACAATCATTTACATTATGTCCAAATTCCTGGCATCTAAAACACCGTCCTGTTCCCCATAAGCATTGCCCGCTGTGCATTCTTCCGCATTTGGAGCAGACTAGCCCCGGTCTGGATTTAGAGGCATTTTGTACGCTATCCATTCCTGGACGTTGAGCTCGGTTGAAATTTTGGTTCCGATTCTGATTCGGTTCATTCCACTTCCTCTTTTCAAGCACATCTGAAGGTTTTCTAAGTGGAACATTTTCCAAACCCATACGAGCTGCAATATCTTGGGCTCGTTCCACCGTTTCTGCATATGTCAACCCTCCTTGTCCTGCCAAAATGGTACCAATTTCTTGCCGTAGGCCACGATTGAATCGTCTAGCTTTCTTCATATCTGTATCCACCAGATGCATTGCATATCTGCTCAGCTGATTGAACTTTCTTTCATATTCTCCAACGGTCATCATTCCTTGTCGAAGGTGTAAAAATTCGGTTTTTTTTCTATCACGATAGGACTGCGGCAAATAGTTCTGCATAACTATTTCTTTAAAATCTGTCCACGTCATGCCACTTCTTCTCTCCGGGTTTATAGTTCGATCGTATGACTCCCACCAAAAGCTAGCCTCTTCAGTGAATTGGAAGATAGCATATGATATCTTTTGCACTTCTGTACAAACCAAATGAGCAAAGAGCCTATCCAAGGCTCTCAACCATTCTTCAGCGTTCGCAGGGTCTCCTTTGCCGTTGAAGGTTGGCGGATTGAATCGTCGAAACTGTTCGATTATACTATTCGTATCATGTCTTGGTTCCGGGTTGGGTGCTTCTCTATTAGCCTCAAACTTATCGGCTAATCCCTTTAATACTGTGACTAGATTTCCCAGTATTCCTTCTTCTGTCGGTGCAGACGGTCCCTCTGTAGCTGCGGTTTGCTTTCGGGGTCTACCCCTTTGAGACATGATTCTGCTACGACACACGCAATATCCGATAGTTAAATATTACGACGTTATTATTGAGGAATCATAATAATACAGGCTATATATATATATATAAATTCACCAGCTTAAATAGGATATATATATATATATAGATGTACATAATATTTTATAACACAACACTTTATAAGCCATAATCATATATACATCAAAATTTTGGCTACATATGCATCATATCCATATATTTACATACACTACCACACAACTATTTACAACATACATGTATATTGTTTTAACCTAGATACATCCCAAAATATAACACCTAGTCCGATCATCTATGCTACTGCAGCTGGCGGCGATGGGGGCCTAACTACACCAGAGGTCGAAGCGCCTGGATCACCATCATCAAAGTAATCATCAGGATCCTCTTCCGGATCCTCCTCCGGGTCTTCCTCCGGATCTTCCTCCGACTCCTCCTCCTCGAAGTCATCACTAGCTGGATCATAGGGCCCTGGCTCAAGGGGAGCGGGATACTCGTTCCTCCCCCATGCCTCCAGAAGCTGACCTGCAACCCTCCCAAAATCTACAACGGGAGATCGCTCTGGTCCCGAATATACTACCTCTCTACGATAAATACTATGGGCGTGAGCTGCCCATACAGAGGGCAAAGTCCTAATCAGCTGACGGCATCCCTCCGCATTTCCTATTAAGCCTCCAGCCCCACCAGCCCGTCTCCAGATATGTAACATCCGAGCGGTATGCTCACCTACTGAAAAATCTGCAGCTACTCGACTATCGAAGAAGACATCCCTAAGTCTCTCTCTAGGAATCGACTTCCTAGCAGTATACCTCTTTCGAGCCATCTGTACGTATAATTCTATATGAGCTTAACTTAAGAAAATTTTTTAAAGGACTTTTTAAGCTGAAAAAAGTCATGCGGATTTAAAAGATTTTGCAGGATTTTTATGACTTTTAAGATTTTGCAAAATTCTGTAAAGACTTTTTAATCATGATTTTAATGGATTCTGTAGGATTTTGTGGATTTTGCAGAACTTCATAAATTTATGAAGTACGATAAGACTTCAAGATTTTTTTTCCTACATTCGAATTTAAAAAGAGTTAAAGACAAAAAAAAAATAATAATTCTCCATCCACATATCCATAGCTATACTAGTCCTCCAAGCATTAGCGTTTTGTTGCTCTTGCTCTTGGGTTTGAATAATAGGCTCAAAGTTATGGTCTTCATTAACCGGTAATGTTGAATATGAAGGTTCGTCCACCGATTCAATTGAAAATTCATGAGAACGACATTCTTTGCGAAGAAAGTTATGTAGAGCTGCACATGCTAATACAAGTTCTGCTTGTGTCTTAAATAAAAATGGAGGTGCTGACTTAAAAATTGTGAACCTTGATTTAAAAATACCAAATATTCTCTCGATCACATTACTTAACGCATGATGAAGATTGAACAAAGATAAAACCATTAACAAGTATTACCCAATACAAACAAAGAGATACAGTATATACATGAAAACGCCAATAGCATCTCCTAATCCAATATAGCTCACCTATTCATATATGAAAACGCTAATAGCATCACCCAATACAAATAAAGAGATACAGTATATACATATCACGAATTTTTTTTTATAGAATTGCAGTATAATAGCATCACCCAATACAAATAAAGAAATACAGTATATACATATCATGAATTTTTTTTATAAAATTGCAGTATAAAGACAAAGGTAAACAAAGAGATACAGTATATACATACACTATACATATCACAATTTTTTTTTCATCACAATTTTTATACACTATACATATCACAATTTTTTTTTCATAGAATTACAGTATAAAGACAAGAGTAAAGAGACAAAGGTGAAGAGACATTACTGGAGAAGCACTTCAATAGTCACTTCAAGAGTCCTCTAAAATCTGATGGGTTTCGATGGGATTGTTGATATTTATAGATACCACTAAAAAGTCCGTCAAAATCCATCTAACACAACAATCCTATAAAATTCTTATATTTTTGAATATCAATGGATTATTTTTAAATGACATAAAATCCAGATTGAATACCAGTAGATTGTTTTTAAATGACATAAAATCCTGATTGAATACCAGCGGATTGTTTTTAAATGACATAAAATCCTGATTGAATACCAGCGGATTTTTTTACAAAAAAAAAGTCTTTTAAAATCCCGTGAAATCCTAAACCAATACACCCTCTAAGTTATGGATTGGGAGGGCTATTACGGAAGCGATCACTATAGAAAAAAAAAAAAAAATATTTCCTTAAGTGAATATGGGGGAAAATACCTATTTTTTACTTCAATAAAAGAAAATTATCCATTTTGATTTTAAAAAAAAAATACTCACTTTATATTATTTTGTCTAAAATGTCCTCAAAAGTGGAGGACCTTACTCATTTTCACATAACCAACTGACCACTCCCCCACCTACACTATTTATAATAATCTACCCACATTTATTTCAACTACCAAAATTAAATATTCTCTCCCCAAAATTAATTTCATCACAATTTAAAAAAATTATTCCTACCATTCAAGAAAAAACGTTATCTGTTTCTTGAAGAACAAAGAGGCTTATCTTTCCAAAAAAAAACTAGAACAAGAGGCTTTCCATTCAAGAAGCACGAAAGAGGCTTTGTATGATTCCTTGGCACTCTTTTTCCTTGACATAGTTTTCTCCCTTTGGGTTTTGCTATGTTAAGGTTTTAATGAAGCCAAGTTTTTCTTTTTCTCCTTGTTTCCGTTGTTCGCTTTTTTCTTTTCTTTCCTTTTATAATATCTTCCGATTTATTTAAAAAAGAAGCACGAAAGTAAGGTATCCCAAGCAATACAAGGTTCGAATTTTTTTTAATATTCTAATTTGAGAGTTTAATTATAAATTATTGTACTATGTTGTTTCTTTTTTATTGTCTTTATCTACTACTCTTTGGTTGTTGTGTTATGTTGTTTTTTTGTTTTTTTATTGCAAGTTTATATGAAATCTTGGACATGTTTATAAGATTATTAGTAATTTTTATTATGAAACTTAGGATTAGTAGTATTAGTAATTATGCTATAAGTTATTTTTAAAAGCTTATATTCAAAATGAAGTAATTTTAGAAGTTATTTTCAGAAATATTATGAAGTTTATATTTCTGCTATAAGTTATTTTTAGAATTTTTTATTATGCTATAAGTTATTTTCAGAAATATTATGAAGTTTATATTTAGTTGTTAATTAATGAAGTTTATATTCAAATTAATAATTCTGCTATAAGTTTTATTAGAAGGAATTATATAAAAAAAATCTGAAAAATAACAACTATTTTGAAATGGAAGAAGCATATATATATATATAGTAACACAAAAACAACAGGCATTATTTTTTGAGGGGCAAACTGATTTGAATTTTTAATTAATAAATTTACACATAAACTAACTTGCTATTGCTTGGATCTAATTTGTGTTTATTTAGTTGCATGTCGATATCTTCGGCTATATATGTGCATGTTTATTTAAAAGTTTTTCTAACAATTTAAAATTAAATCGTTTTTGAGCTAGTGCAAATTTTATTTCGAGCTTCCAATGACTGTTAAATATAGTAACATTTTATGTTAATTATAAACCTCATGTTTTTTTTTGGTTAATTATATTGTAGATCGATGGACGACAATACGAGATTTCTGACGGTGAATTATGGAGGTTTTTGGCAAGTTTTGGAATATAGAGAGGGTGCAATGGGTCACATTCTTGTTTGAGTGAACCCTCTAGAAACATATGTTTATCTGTTGAAAAAAATACACTGACTGATTCAAGCTGATATGAATCAGGTTGTCTATCCGATACAAGCCCTTTGTTATTCGCGTGATAAAGTTATACGTTGGACTTTAGGGTCAAACAATGATGTTGCAACATTTTTGCGTAATTACAAGGATCAAGATCGTGCTGTGTTTGTATCATTGTTGAGGGTAAACCTGTAACACCTCATTTTCAAAAAAACGTGCATTCCATATTTTTTAAAATAAATTCAAATTTTATTTTTGAATAATTTGTTGTTAATAACCTTTACAATAAGTTTTATGTTTTATCAAGAAGAAATGAGTTAATGTTTCTTTGAATTTAAAAGTGTTGCAGGATAGCTACCCGAGGAGATCGAGTTCGATCGTAATGCAACGAAAAAAAGAGATAAGTTACATATAAAATAATTTTAATAATTAATATAAAAAAAAGTGACTTATGTGTGTAATTATAGTTAGGTAGATTTTTATTAAATAGTTTATGTGCAATAAAGTATGTGACTATTATGATGTGTTAAATTAAATATATTTTCAAACATACTTATATAACTTATTTGGTGTGCTATTTTGGACATATTTTCATGCATAATTGTCATGATTAAAAATTACTTTTGCATGTCACTTTAGATAGAGCTACACTCAATCTCTCCTGCCTCCATCAAATCAATTACACATATCAATGTCATTGCAAGACACTACATCTTAAATTATATCATTATATAAGTGATCTACATGTATACTACATGTATTAAATTATGATTTGTATTCTGTATACTACATATAAAAGGGAGAGACTCCACTTTTAAGTCTTTCATTTCTCATTTGGCAAGATGCTCCCTCTCTCTAGCTAATTTTGCTCCTCCTTCTCTTTAAACTTTTATTTCTCTCAAAAACCTTCATCTCCATCTTCAACCAAACTGTCATTTTCAAGAATTAAGTGAAGAATCAAGATTCTTCCAAGACAAGATAGGAAATCAAGTTCAAATTAAAAGTTTCTTCCAAGCAAGTTTCAAGAACACATAGTTTGTGCATTCAAGAGGTAATTTTTGCGAATCCTCACCATTCTTCTTCCTTAGGAGCATGATTAAGTTCTAATTTTTATTTGCATGTAAGACCCAAGTGAGATTTCCTACAAATGTGATAATTTGAATACCTTATTTTAAGTAGTTGATCTTCGAAAGTATATGATTTTGAGTGTTGATTGAGCAAATACATGTTGAAATGAGCTTTGCATGTTTGATTTCTTTACCTATTGATTGAGCAAATACATGTTGAAATGAGCTTTGCATGTTTGATTTCTTTACATAAACTCACTGCATGTATGATCCAAGGGTGATTTCTTCCTAATATGAAGAAATTTGTTCAAAATCTTATTTTATGTGGTTAATCTTTAAAATATGTCACTTTTGGGAGTTGATTGTGCAATTGCATGTTGATTTAGTCTTTAAATGTTTGATTATCTTCTCTAAACTCATTGCATGTATGATAAATTCAGTCAAGATGGTTTATTTGAGGTTAATAAAGTTATTAAAGTCGAATCAACATTTTAATTAAGAAAATATGTGGGTTTGATCAAGTTGTGAAAAATATTAGTAATGACAGTCCACTTTGTGTCGATTTTTATAAAATCTTATACTTGGAGTTTTTTAAAATTGTTTTAGTATGTTATGCTACATAAAGTTTTGAATCTATGGTTAAAATTTGATAATTTTTGGAGTAGTTTATGAATTATAATGATATTTTAAAGATAGTCCAGTTCGAGTTGGAATTATGCAGTTTCAGACTTTAGAAAAATAATTTTATAAATTCAATCAATTACAATTTTTCAAGACTGTTTCAGTATGTTAAAATAAATAAAGTTTTAAGTTATGGTTAAAATTTGATAATTGTTGAAGTAGTGTACAAATTATAATGATTTTTCAAAATAGTCCATATTCGAATTTAAAATTCTGCAGTTTTGGACCTTAGAAGAATAATTTTATAAAATTAGTCCAATATAATCTTCCAAAACTATTT
Source organism: Scutellaria barbata (assembly GCA_028654395.1). Taxonomy (NCBI): domain Eukaryota; kingdom Viridiplantae; phylum Streptophyta; class Magnoliopsida; order Lamiales; family Lamiaceae; genus Scutellaria; species Scutellaria barbata. The sequence continues at coordinate 4,380,280 of CM053649.1, read as the reverse complement.
CACAGTGTTGAAGTAAATGATGTTAAAAAATTAAATTATTGATTTCAGAATGTTTCATCAACTAAATAATTTGTGGCGAATTTTAATAGACATAATGATTTTAGAACACTTTTCGAACAATTTTTGAATATAATAAATTATTTATTAAATCTTGTGTTATTACTGTCTTAGCATGGTTACCTTAGGGTTATTATGTAAATGCATGATTATTTTCATGAATTTTAGATGATTAAGAATTTTAGAGTGCCTTTTCTATCTACATGTTACTAGTTTTATGATCAAGAATTTTTCTATTATTAAACGTGCAATTAAACCAAAACTTGAAACTGATCTTAAGTGATAAAATGAGAGCTTGTGTGTGAAGTGATGAATCATTTAAGTTTTAAGAATATGGATGTTAGTTTTACGAGTTAAAACGTAGGATACGATTTTCCCTTCAAGGTATAATTGATGCTTGTTTTATAGTATGCTTTAAAATTCTCCTAAATCTGTAGTTATGTGTTTATGACATACAATGTGTGACATGTATGATAAGCACGTTAGGTTAGATGATTATGTATGATTTAGTGATATTATAATTAATTGAAGCACATCAACAAACATCGAATAATATGTTAAATAAGTAAACAGTGAAGATGAATATGTATGTATGTTTATGATATAAATGAGATGTGATTTGTAGACTAAAAGTTAATGAATATGCCGAGTGCAGTACGAGATGACCGGATACTTCAATAGTTATTCCTGCTTCAAGTCAAACCTCAAAAGTGGGTAACTTCTACTCTCTAGCTACGTGTTGTTAATTGAATTAGTGAGTTATGTATGAAAATCTACGGATAAAATCATCGTAGTTATAACCGGTATGCAGCTTTCTTACTGGACAACGATCATAAAGACGAAAGTGTCTGGTCTATGAAGCAAGGTCTAGTGGGCGAGTGATCCCACATTTCTCGATATTATTATGGTCCAAGGGTTAGCATACTTAAGGATGATGTTGTAGTAAGTGCTTAATAGTTTAATTGCTTTAATGTATTAGAGAAGTACGGTTATCCCACTGGGCTTCCTCTTCGGAGGAGTCTCATGATGTTATCTAAAATATTTTCAGGTGCAACTTATGATGAAGCGGATGTGTAGCCGGATGTACGGACTCCTTCCCAAAATCATATGTTTTAATTTATTTTAATCTGTATGAATTTGATATTATATAAAGTCTTTGAAAATTTCTATATTGAATTAACTATTCAAGTAAAATTTTCATGTGTCATATATATGTCATGGTATTGATTTACAAATGTGGGTAAGATACGAATAAGTTACTTGCATGCTAAGCTTTTCGATTTAAAAAAATACTCGTATTTTTAGTAAAGTCTTCCGCTGAGTTTCTCTACGAAAATGATTTTAAATTATTATTATATATTTTTACCAATATTTTGAGCATATAATGTCAAGGTGGTGTTTCAATCCTCCTAAGTTTGGTTGGGGGTGCCACAAAACCACCATGAAAACACTACAACATACGAGTACGAGAGACTGAATCAAGATTATGGTCGTATTCCACCGCAAAATACTGGGTTTCATAGAGGCGATGCCCGTCCAGTACAGTTCGACAAGCCCTTGTTAGGCCATTTGATTCAAATGCTAGAAATGATGAAGATGACAACTCCAGTAATGGTGATGAGGAAGAGAAGCCGATACATGAGGAGTGTCTGAGGCAATTCCACATGTTTTGTGAGTATTTTGAAAGGATGAATCCAACTGGGCCCAATCCATTATGTTGGCGCCTTCCAGAGCTTCCTCCAACAAGTTTTGATCCCCCGATACAATATTTTTCTTTAGAAGACTCAACAGTTGGTCAATTAAGTATGGGCTGCACTTTTCGGAGCAAAAATGATATGGAGGATGTTGTTGGGGCATACCATATGGATAATAAAGTCACATATCGGGTATAGCGGTCAGACAAGGGCATATGGTATTTGATGTGTAAGGACGACTCGTCATGTCCATTCACTCTTCATGCAACGTTCAAGCATGATGTATGACGAGAGCTAAAATTGAAGATTCCACATATTTGTTCCAATAATGCAAGTTACAAGGAACCCAAGAAGATGAGTTCTAAATTCTTGGGAGGATATTTGCCAAGAAGTACGTGGGCTAGAACATGGAGAAAACCCCAAAATAAATTCAGGAAAACCTAATCATCAATCATGGGTTGCATGTCAATTACGAGCTTGTACGAATGGTGAAAGGGCATGCTATTTCCATGTTATATGGAGATGGTGATTCGTCATCTAGTAAGTTGTCTGGATACTTTTACCAGTTGGAGATGGCCAATAGAGAATCTTATACAAGTTTACTCAAAGATAAGAATGACATATTTAAATACATATTTTTTACACTAGGAGCATCCATTAGTGGCTTTACGACGTATGGAAGACCAGTAATTGTGATTGACGGGACCCACTTGAATGGCAAGTATCATGGGACGCTTTTTATAGATGTTACCCAGGACGGTAATGGACAGATCTTCCCTTTGGCTAGTGGTCTTGGTAATGTTGAGTGTAATGAATCCTGGACATGGTTTCTTCGTTGCTTACGAGAAGCATTTGGTTATCCATGAGATTTAGTCTTCGTTTTTTACCAACACGCTAACATCATTCATTCTGTTGTCGTCGTGTATATTGAAGCTACTCATTGTTTATGTTATTACCACTTAAAGGGAAAGATAGTCAATTACTAAAATCATGTGGTAACACGGTTTTATGACGCAACATCCACTTGTAACAAACTAGAATACTGTAGCTATATTTTATTTTCACTTATAAAACATAGATAATCTTGTTATGTATAATTAATTATTGTAAAAATTAATCATATTTTTCTTTTGTAGATGCATTGAGACATTACGAGGTGCGGATTTGAGAGGGCATTTAATGGATAAGCTCATAACTGTAGATCCTGTAAGATGGGCTCGGTCATGTTATCATGTTCCATGTTATGAATTCATGCTTCAAATGCTGTTGAGACATGAAATAATAAACTCATTTGGGCTCAAAAGCTACCGGTTGTATCTATGCTTGAATGCATACGAACAATCATCGAGATATGGTTTGTTGAACGACGTAATGCTGCATTGATCCATAATGGCGAACTTTGTGAGGAGGTTTCGAAAAAAATTGTTGAAGTTAGAAAAGAAGCGAGTAAGTTGATTGTAACGAGTTTGGGTGATGAGAGATACAAGGTTTCATTTCTTTCAAAAATTTATGTTGTCAATTTGGATGCTAAAGTTTATGATTACGGAGAGTTCCAATGCTTGGGGATACCGTGCATTCATGTTGTTGCGGCTATTAGGTACTTATATTATTTTGTTCAATCTCTTATACATCATATATATAATGTGTGCATTAATGTGTATTATTTTTAATGCTGCAGGTTTGGTGGTCACGACATTTGTAGTTTTGTGCATCCCGATTACTCTTCTAGGAATGTTCGAGGGATGTGGAGAGGATCAATTGATTCAGTGCCTCACCCAGATCAGTGGGCCAATTTTGCACACTTGAACTCCATCAAATGCTATCCAACTAAGCAACCTAGGCAAGCTGATCGACCATGAGTAAGCAGACGATGATCCGAACTAGAAACATCAACCTCCACGCGTAAGTCAAGAATCAATGAAACCGAACCTATAGGATTAAGTCAAGAATCAGCAAGTGCGGTAAACCAAACACAACAAATTCTAAGGAGACGTGGTGTTAGGAACCCAAATCAGAACAATTGAGATGTTTTATTGGTATTTTATTATCTAATTTTAATATATTTCTTTATTAATTATTTTCGTGCTTTCTATTTAATTTTTATTAATTATTTATTAATATGGGGTTAAAGTTAATTAAATATAATTAATTTAAAATATTAAAAAACACTACATGTATAAAAATGATTTATTTAAAAGTTTCATTTTGAATATAAACTTCTAAAAATAATTTAAAATAATAATTCTAAAAATTACAACTAAAGGGCTGGGAGGGGGTTGGGAGCATATTTTTCTTTATTTTTAACAAGGGTAAAAAAGTATTTTTCATGTAAAGTGTGTATTTTTCTTTTTTTATAGTCCACATGAGTATTTTTATTTTATTTTGGTAAAAAATGAGTATTTATCTTGAACTCCATTTTTTTTTTTGAAGTTAAAGTATTACATAAAAGTATGTTTAACATAATATAAATGTATGCTTAACATAATATAAAAGTATGACTAACCCAACATAAAAATTAGGATAAAAAAAAAGAGAAAATGCATGAATTCAGGTCGAATTCAGCCCGATCCGACCCGCGTTGTACAATAGTTGCACACAAGTGCAATTCTTTCTTATAATCTGATCAAGCCCAAAATGCATCTTATAATATAAAATATTGTCTAATCTATAATAAAGTATTACCTAATATACATAAAAATATTATATAATTTTTTATATTTGACCCGACCCGTCTCACGTAATGGGATCTGTAAGACGGTTTTGCCCAAAACTTGTGAATAAGACTTTGCCAACATTATATACCCTCACACAAATTTCAAACCTTAATTAAGAGTATTTAAAAGAAATTGTACTTTACAAATAAAAAGGTGGCTATAATTTGGAATAAACAAAGAAAGAACATTGAATTATTTTTGTGGGAAGGGGAGGGAGAATCCCATAAATATAGGAATAAAATGTATGAAAATAACACTATGTTCAAGTTTAGTCTTATATATTTCCTCGGACAATAAAGCTATAATCATCATCTCTTTTCAAGTTGCCACAATTTGATCTTTAACCAACAACATCTCCAATGACTTTATCTAAATTTTGGATTTTTTGGTGCCCGTCATTGTCACCACAAAAGTAAAAAAAACTTCTACCTTCAAACAAATGCTTCACCAATCATTCTACCAAAAAAGTAACTATTCATGATCCCACTATCAAATCACTCATATATCATATAAATCTTTATTAATGTACCATCTCTATTTATTATTTTATTTCATAATAAATAAAATATCATAATATTTCAATGATGTAATTAAATTTTTATTTTTAAATATTTATTTAATTTAATAACACATAAAACAAAATTGGACAATATATTATTAAATTTATTAGAAATAAATAAATGGAATAATACAATAATAAAGACAATACATTTATAAAATTGCAAAATAATAAATTAGCAAAAAATAACAGCAAATTGTATTCTTGAATTAATAAAAAATTAATTAATTAAAAAAAAATGGTGCATCTCCCCTCTCTCTCGTCCCTTTCTTCTCCCTCTCTTCTTCCTGGGTAACTTCTCCCTCACTACCTTTACCTCTACCTCTACCTCTTCCAAACCTTCCCTACAATTCACTATCCAATAATTTGGGTAGCAAAAAATATCACTTAAACATTTTCCCAACCATTGGAGATGGTCTAACAAAGAGAAGAATCCCATAAACAAAAACACACCTAAATTTCATCTGCTTCATGTTATGTAATCAGCAAACTCATTTCCATTTAGAACCTCCCAAAGATGTTAAAACCAATTGAATGAAATCAAAGTTGATCAAAAACTCACACTACTATCCATTTTCAGGGAAAGCAAAGGCTTGAATGTTGAACATGATAGACAATAAGGAGTAAACTTTGTGGCCAATGTGATCATTCTTTTCCATCAATTGTGTCATCTCTTCCGCTCTCTGGGCCGTTCATCGTTTACACCAACCCCATCAGGACATGCATCTCTATCACCGGATTGATCGCCATGGTAGACAGCTATGCCCTCTACTTTCACCTTAATCACATCTGATCGAACGCCAATGTCAGAAGCATACTTACTCAGTCCATAGTTTACTGCTGTTGTTATCCCCAAACAACCGGACTTGAAACAAACATCCGAAGGGGTAAAGAAAGAACGGCGGCCACTGGAACTCCAAAAGCAGACGAGGCTTGACCGCTGCCTCCCCGCCCTTCTTTGCTGCAAACTAGTAATCCTGTTTTACAATATAAAAGCAAAATCCACACAGTTATTTGTAAACAAATCGAAGTTCCCAAATCCATTCTGAAGCAACTGCATAGCCCTGTGGATCACAGCCTCTCGAGGATCAGATTTCGCAGTAGTGCAAGTCCCCCTCGGACTTTAGCAATGAAAGCAAACCCGTTAACTTCATACTCAAAACGGAACAAGAATCCATTTCCCAAGAAGCAATTCAAACATGAGATAGTTACTCCACTTCTGTGTTTTCTAAAAGCTCATTCTGGAAGATCTAAACAGGTTTCTGAGACATTTGAAAGCGATGATGAGATCGCGGGGAGAGCAGAAGGACTGAAATTCTGGTCTTGAGTGAAGTGCACAACTTTGCCTTTACCCACATAGATGCCTGAGTATATGACATTTGGACAACACACCAATGTTAAATAAGAATCATGAGATAAACCTTAGCTCGAAAAGGGATAACCAGATGAACAGTTTGTATCTACACATTGAAAGTTGAGTGTATCATTCAGTAGTATCGACGAAGAGGTACAAAATCTAGAAATTGATGCAAAGTCGTAAGAATAAGTTTCGAAGAATCGGGAGGATACTGACTTTAGCCTCTTGTTGCAACCATTATAATCTCTAAATAGAGGCAGTGATTGCAATAGAAAATAAAACGCAATCCCCATTACTCACAACACACACATACACACAGTGTGGTAAGCAACAACTACACACCAAAATCATTATTTCATTTCATATTTATTTTATTAAGGAAATTTAGAGATGTGATTTTGATGCATCAGCAATGCAATGGAGTAAGGTGGGTGATCATTTCCATGTAAATCCATTATAGAATTTTTAACAGAATCAACCCTAAAGTAAAACATTTTAATTAAACACACACACATAAATCCAATAGTGTAAAACACTACCCAATATTGGAAAAAAAAATTACAGAAAAAAAAAAGTAAACAACAGAGACGAATCTTTCAAAAGTATAAAATGCAATAACTAATACGATAATTAATATGAAAATTAGAGAATAAGTGAAGGAAGTAGAAGAAGAAGAAACCATGATGAGAATAAAGGAAGGCAGATCTCCAAAGTGTAGATATGGTCTTTCAACTCTCTGTGACAAAAAAAAAACCATCTTTTTCTCTCTCTTCTTTATTAACATCTATTGCTTCCTTCAACTAAGAAAATTGGGTAAAATGTGCGAAACCCCTTATAATTTGAAAATGTTGCGTTGGTCATTTCTTTGTTAAAAGAATGACAATATTTACACCTTTAATATAAATAATACTGCGCAAAATTTCCAATGCCCTCTTATTTGACGAGAGTATCCTTCACTTGCTTAATGTACGAATTGTTGTGAATTTTGCATACTTTTTCACTTGTGTATAGACTATTATGCCCTTCCATTGTATATAAAAGCAATTTCTTTCAAATTATAGCATATAATCCCCTCTTCACTCCAAATTTCAACTTGTAAGTTTTTCTAACTATTTTTTTTTTCTATTTATGTAATTTTATTTATTTTAATTGTTTATTTTAATAATTAATTTTTTTATTTGTATACTAGGTTGTATGTAATATTTTATTCCACTATGTTACAAGTGTGTAAAAATACATTCTTTGTAAACCTATTATTTCTTATTTAATTTTCAATTTATTATGTGTAAAAATATTTTATATATTGAACTCATTATTCGTATAATATTGTTTATATTAAAACATAAAATAAATATGTTATTAATTATTGTTTATAAAATAATACTGTTTATTTGTATAATATTATTTATATTAATGTATTATTTTAACCAACGATAAGAAATACATAAAATAAATCGAACTCGTTGTTTAGGATGTTAGTCGTGCATGTTAACATAACCAAAGGCGCGGCCAATTAGTTGTAAGGTAATCTAAATTATAAAACTATATAATTTTATTAATTTTAATTTTAAATATACCCTAAATAAAAAATGAAATACTTATAAAAATGATTGAATGTCAGGTTGAATATATATTAATTGATCAATATTCCCAATCGTGCAATATATAATGATATACTTAATTAAAAGGCATTTTTTTTATATTAATCAAATTAGTAAAAGTTTGCAAGAGAAAATAACCCATATTTTATATATACTGATTTTACACGAGGTAGCCACAATAATTATATATGTTGAGAAAATTAGTTGTGCAATAGACTTGAAATGCCTTTTTTTAATATTTGAATTGTATCTTATCTTATAAATATTTGGTGCTGTGGACAAGATCGGATTTCGTGGGTTTCAAGTGAGCGTCGGAGTTTTTGGGATTATCTGATGTGGGGTTGTGTTTGTCATTTTTGGTGAGGTTGGATAGGGAATCCATTAAACAAAGAAATAACAGGTGTTTTGAGAAAGAGAAAGTAGGAGTTGTGAGAAATATGAGAGTGGTGAATAAGGACATAAGAGACATTCACCGTTAGCTACAGTTAAAAAAAAAGAGTGCAGTATTAATCATATTAGAGGAATAAATGTTATCATTCTTTTAACAGAGGAGGACCGACGTTTCCAATTCACAATCCCGGTTTAACACATTTTACCCTAAGAAAATTAGGGATTAAATAGGAGACATTGTATTAGAATCGAGGATTGAACAAGAGACATTGTGTTAGACTCAACATTGTGTTAGAATGAGGATTAAACAAGAGACATTGTGTTAGACTTGAGGATGAAAATTTCGGTTTCGATGAAAATATTAGTATCTTAATTTTATGTAAACATTGTGGATATATTGGTATTGGTGGAAATATCGGTACATCATATTTATCGGTATTTTTTCTATGTTTAGTGATATTTCTCCAATATTTCACCCATATTTATCTAAATATTCTGATATTTCACCGATTTTCTTATAATTTATACCATAAAACCACCGATATTGAAATTGATACGATCTTTTTTTGATATTTACTCATATTTCCCAATATTCCACCGATATTTATCCATATATCCTAATATTTTACCCATTTTCTTATAATTTATACCACAAAATCACTGATATTGAAATCGATACATATATTTATCGATATTCGATATTTTTCCATATATCACATATATTCTTCCAATTTATATATGAAGCCACCTGATATCAAAATCGATACATGATACTTGTCGATATTTTATCGATTATGTGAAAAATGAAAATATTAGAGATATATCGCTGTAGACCGTTTTTATATCGATCACATGAAAAAATGAAAATATTGGAAAAATATCGAAGATATTTCCTAATACTTTCATTCATGTAATAGCCAACTACACCACGATACCAATGTGCGCTATATGTTTTCTTTTTAGACAAACTAGCAGTGTATCCGCGCATTGCGCATCCTGCCAATAATATGTGGTATATATCATCTATTTCATAATATAATTTAACTAATTATGTGCATTTTGAAAATATAAAATATTTAATAATTGTAGTTATTTCAGATTTGAACTACTATTTAAAGATTTATATCTAATTCAATTATTTTTATATTTTTAAATCAAATTTAAAATAATATATAAACAAACTTAGATTTCTTAGAATTTCTTAATAATTTTCTATTACATTCAAACAAAAAGAAATTATAAGATTACTTGAATCTTTCTATTTATTTCAAAAAAATCAGAAAGGAAAAAAAAGCCTATTAGTACTATCATTATTACTCTTAAATATTTTTAAAGATCTTATTTGTTGATATTTATATATTTTAAAAGTTAATGTTTCAATATATAAAAATTCCATCAATACTATCATTATTACACAATTATTTCTATACACCAGGTGCACGGATTCTAGATCTGTGCAACCGAGTTAACCCAACCCAAAAGTGTCTTTCACGCGCCCCCACGCGCCCAAACCTTAGCCCAAACCCTAACTCAAATTCTAGTTCTGCTGTATATATTGACATAACCTTTTAGTTTAGCGAAATTAACTTTTTAGTTTAGCGAATTTAACCTTTTAGTTATATGCACGTAACCTTTTGCAGTGCTGAGTAGTGAAAAAAGTATAAGTTATTCACTGAAAATGTTATGAAATTTGTACATAAAGGTTATAGTATTACAGTATAAAGGTTATATCATTACAACATAAAGGTTTCGGCTATATTGAATTTTTATAGTGAAAAAACTATAAGTTATTTATTAAAAAGGTTATGAAATTTGTACATAAAGGTTATACTATTACAACATAAAGGTTATATTATTACAACATAAATGTTTGGGTTATATTGCATGAATTTTTATAGTGAAAAAAGTATAAGTCATTCAGTGAAAAGGTTATGAAATCTGTACATAAAGATTACACTATTACAACATAAAGGTTATATTATTACAACATAAAGGTTATGACATCAATTATTAAAAAAAGGGCGCGGATCCGGGTTAAACCCGACCCGACCCGTATGCCCAATTGCATGGATCATGACCCATGCACCTGGTGCACACAAACACTACTCTCATTATTATTATTAAAATATTTTCAAAGATCTTATTTGTTGATATTTATATATTTTAAAAGTTAATGGTTTAATATATACAAATTTATTTAAAATTTATTTTATAGTTAATCTTGTGACTTTATTATTATAAGTAACTAATAGGGTACCACGCGATGCATGGTTTATTATTTATTGTAGTAGTATATACTATCGGTATTAAATTATATCTTATGTACATACTTTCACATCAAATTATATCTTTCTATTCATCTTTCGATTTTTTTAATAAATTACCAATTAATGTTGATTTTATATTTCTTTTTAACTATTAATATTTGATTTCGACTACATTTTATTTAGTTACCCATTGTTGTTATTTCTTTTTTAACATTTTTAGATTATATTTATTGAGTTTTTTGCCTTATCACAATTAATAATACATATGTATATACATATTTAAATTAATTTTAAGTTATACTTTTTGGTTTTACATTTTTAAATTTAATCTTGGACCCCATTGTTATAACCTTCTTTACAGAATCATATTATTCATGTAACACCCCAAAATAAAATTTAACTATATAAAATATAACAATATTTTTTATATAATAAAAATGAGAATTAATAGTAATCAAATATAATTTAAGTATAATCTATGAAGAATATATATATATACAAAATATAGTACACATAAATAAATATACATATTATATATATATATATATATATATAGGAAATGCATAAACTACATTACATAATAACATTATAAAATAAGTTATATAGTATTATTAATGTAGTATTATGACATAAGAAGATAAGTGTAGTATAGTATAAACATTATCAATTTGAAGGAATCTCTAATAAAATAAAAATTAAATCAAGTTAAATGTCATGGTGACACATAACCCCATCTCAATTATTATGAAAGATAAATATGTAATTTTCTTCTTTCTTAAGAAAATTGTTAAGTCAAAGTAGGAAAAATTAAGAAAATATTACAAGAATTTTCTACAATTAAAATAAGATTTATGTAGTAATAGTTATAATTATTATTGTATTAATAAAAATGAAAGAAAAATAAAAGAAATAAGATTTAATTATATATTTTTTTCCAACTACAAGTGCACTGGTTATATTAGAAGTTGATTATAGTAATAATCTGGCAACAAAACAATCTTAAGGTATAATTATATGAGACAACCAGTGGTCTAACAATATATATAATTATATATGCATACGCACACAATATATATATATGAGTATACCTTATATAATTATCATTATTATATAGAGAAAATGGCCTGAATTGCCCTAATTCACTATATTAATGGCCAATCTAACCCCCTCCTTATTTTTTTGCCCTATATACCCTATTCCTTATATTAATATACCCATCTACCCCTTTTTTTTGAAAAAATCGACATGGTGGGACCCGATCACTGATTGTGACAGTCGCTCATGTTGACTTCTTTTATTTGTGTATTTCATTCGTATTTTGGGTTATTTTTATACTAATCAAATGAATAAATAAGCAATATATCAATTTATTTATTCGTCTAATTATTTTAAATTTGCATCACTAATTATTTATCTCTTATTGTATTATATTTATATATAATTACAAGAATGGCAATTTTATGCAAATTGTTATGTTATTTAATTATTTTATTATAATTGCCGTGTATTTTATTTTATTCTAATTACATCTTATATTATTTAATACATTATATTTAAATCAAAAATAACAATAATACTTATAAAATATTGTCACTAATATATATTGGGTGGGAACGGCAATTTTGGTACATGTTTAGGGGGTGCACGGCAATTTTTTCAATAATTGCCGTGCCCCCCTATATTTTTGCAAAAAAAAATTGTAAAATTATTTTTAGTGTTATAATTAGGGAAAAATTTATTCTAAAGCTAATTTTGAAATTTGCATTGTAATTATTCATAATTTTAAATGATTAGTTTTAATTTCCCAATTTTTGCAAAATTGCCGTGCCACCCTATATTTATATATATTTTATACAAATTAAATAATTATTGCAATAATTATTTATTTCTTGTTATATTACATTATATTACATTTTGTTATGCAAATTGTTATCTTATTTAATTATATTATATTATAATTGTCGTGTAATTATTATTAATAATTTTTTTTTACTTATTTTTGCTAATTACATGTTATATTATTTAACACATTAAATTCAAATCAAAAATAATAATAACACTTATAAAATATTTTCAATAACATTTTTAACTAGGGAACGGCAATTTTTTTTTTTTAGGGGTGCACGGTAATTTTGAAAATAATTGCCGTGCCCCCCTAGTTTTTTTCAAAAAAATTTCTAAAATTTTCTTAAGTGTTATAATTTCTTAAAAAATTATGAAAAAGCTAATTTTGAAATTAATATTATAATTATTAATATGTTTAAATGATTAGATTTAATTTCCCAATTTTTGCAAAATTGCCGTTCCCCCTTTTTATTTATATTTTTTTTTACAAATTAAATAAAAAATAATTTATATTATCATACACGGCAATTATGAACATTATATATAATATATTATAAATTATGAACATTATAAATTAGTGAACGGCAATTATGAACTTATATTATATTATGAACGGCAATTATATACATATATTATATTATAATACATATTACATTACATATTGCCGTTTACATAATATAATATAATATATTAGCATTACATATTATAATATAATATATTATATTAGCATTACATAATTGCCATTTACATATATTATATTATAATACATATTGCATTACATATTGCCGTTGACATAATATAATATAATATATTAGCATTACATATTATAATATATTAGCATTACATATTATAATATAATATATTATATTAGCATTACATAATTGCCGTGTACATATATTATATTATAATACATATTGCCGTTTACATAATATATTACACTAATAATTGCCGTTTATATTACTAATTAATATATATAATTAATATATTAATATATATAATTGCCGTTTATGAACGGTAATTAATTACCGTATAATATAATATTGTAATTAAATATTGTATTAAAAATTACAATATTAATTACAAACCTACTTTGGATTATAGTAGTGCTACACGGTAAATTTTAAAAATAACCCTAAATTGCTTATATTAATGTAAATACTAATCTAAATTATATAATATAATACTATTATATATAATACAATTATTAAGAAAAACGGCAATTTTAAAAAAAAATTTAAAGGTGCACGGCAATTATTTCAATAATTGCCGTGTACCCATTATTTTTTTTTTAAATTGCCGTTTATTACAAAATTATTTACAATATTATTTTTAAAATTATTGTATTATACAATATTAATTTTTAATACAATATTAATTACAAACCTATAGTAGTGCTACATGGCAAATTTTAAAAATAACCCTAAATTAATTATATTAATGTAAATACTAATCTAAATTACATAATATAATACTATTATATATATAATACAATTTCGAACGGCAATTATAATATAATATATGTAAATGGCAATTATGTAATGCTAATATAATATATTATATTATAATATGCAATGCTAATATATTATATTATATTATATTATGTAAACGGCAATATGTAATGTAATATGTATTATAATATAATATATGTATATAATTGCCGTTCATAATATAATATAAGTTCATAATTGCCGTTCACTAATTTATAATGTTCATAATTTATAATATATTATATATAATGTTCATAATTGCCATGTATGATAATATAAATTATTTTTTATTTAATTTGTAAAAAAAATATAAATAAAGAGGGGGAACGGCAATTTTGCAAAAATTGGGAAATTAAATCTAATCATTTAAACATATTAATAATTATAACATATTAATAATTATATTTTAGAAATTTTAAATATAATATAATTAAAAAATTGCCGTTTATATTACTAATTGCCGTTTAGGGTTATTTTTAAAATTTGCCATGTAGCACTACTATAGGTTTGTAATTAATATTGTATTAAAAATTAATATTGTATAATACAATAATTTTAAAAATAATTTTGTAAATAATTTTGTAATAAACGGCAATTTAAAAAAAAAAATAATGGGTACACGGCAATTATTGAAATAATTGCCGTGCACCTTTAAATTTTTTTTTTAAAATTGCCGTTTTTCTTAATAATTGTATTATATATAATAGTATTATATTATATAATTTAGATTAGTATTTACATTAATATAAGCAATTTAGGGTTATTTTTAAAATTTACCGTGTAGCACTACTATAATCCAAAGTAGGTTTGTAATTAATATTGTAATTTTTAATACAATATTTAATTACAATATTATATTATACGGTAATTAATTACCGTTCATAAACGGCAATTATATATATTAATATATTAATTATATATATTAATTAGTAATATAAACGGCAATTATTAGTGTAATATATTATGTAAACGGCAATATGTATTATAATATAATATATGTACACGGCAATTATGTAATGCTAATATAATATATTATATTATAATATGTAATGCTAATATATTATATTATATTATGTCAACGGCAATATGTAATGCAATATGTATTATAATATAATATATGTAAATGGCAATTATGTAATGCTAATATAATATATTATATTATAATATGTAATGCTAATATATTATATTATATTATGTAAACGGCAATATGTAATGTAATATGTATTATAATATAATATATGTATATAATTGCCGTTCATAATATAATATAAGTTCATAATTGCCGTTCACTAATTTATAATGTTCATAATTTATAATATATTATATATAATGTTCATAATTGCCGTGTATGATAATATAAATTATTTTTTATTTAATTTGTAAAAAAAATATAAATAAAGAGGGGGAACGGCAATTTTGCAAAAATTAGGAAATTAAATCTAATCATTTAAACATATTAATAATTATAATATTAATTTCAAAATTAGCTTTTTCATAATTTTTTAAGAAATTATAACACTTAAGAAAATTTTAGAAATTTTTTTGAAAAAAACTAGGGGGGCACGGCAATTATTTTCAAAATTGCCGTGCACCCCCTAAAAAAAAATTGCCGTTCCCTAGTTAAAAATGTTATTGAAAATATTTTATAAGTGTTATTATTATTTTTGATTTGAATTTAATGTGTTAAATAATATAACATGTAATTAGCAAAAATAAGTAAAAAAAAAAAATTATTAATAATAATTACACGACAATTATAATATAATATAATTAAATAAGATAATAATTTGCATAAAAAAATGTAATATAATATAATATAACAAGAAATAAATAATTATTGCAATAATTATTTAATTTGTATAAAATATATATAAATATAGGGTGGCACGGCAATTTTGCAAAAATTGGGAAATTAAAACTAATCATTTAAAATTATGAATGATTACAATGCAAATTTCAAAATTAGCTTTAGAATAAATTTTTCCCTAATTATAACACTAAAAATAATTTTACAATTTTTTTTTGCAAAAATATAGGGGGGCACGGCAATTATTGAAAAAATTGCCGTGCACCCCCTAAACATGTACCAAAATTGCCGTTCCCACCCAATATATATTAGTGACAATATTTTATAAGTATTATTGTTATTTTTGATTTAAATATAATGTATTAAATAATATAAGATGTAATTAGAATAAAATAAAATACACGGCAATTATAATAAAATAATTAAATAACATAACAATTTGCATAAAATTGCCATTCTTGTAATTATATATAAATATAATACAATAAGAGATAAATAATTAGTGATGCAAATTTAAAATAATTAGACGAATAAATAAATTGATATATTGCTTATTTATTCATTTGATTAGTATAAAAATAACCCAAAATACGAATGAAATACACAAATAAAAGAAGTCAACATGAGCGACTGTCACAATCAGTGATCGGGTCCCACCATGTCTATTTTTTCAAAAAAAAGGGGTAGATGGGTATATTAATATAAGAAATATGGTATATAGGGCAAAAAAATAAGGAGGGGGTTAGATTGGCCATTAATATAGTGAATTAGGACAATTCAGGCCATTTTCTCTTATTATATATACATATGCATGATATTATATATATAGATACATAAATTAGAAGGGGTCTTAGTGAAAAAAAGTGGGGAAAATTGAATTAAAGTAATGAAACTTTATCTCACTTTCCATCTTTCTCTCTCATCATAATAAATGCACATCAAGCAATATTTTGAAAAGATAAACTCTCTCTCTACACTTTTTCTCTCTTTCTTGGACGTTTTCTCTCTTCTCTCTGCTACTTCATCTCTCTTCTCTCCCTTCAAGGCTGTCCCTCCCTCTACTATTTTTTGCTGCTGTATTTGTGGTTACGCCGGCGAGTGGGTGAGGGGATGGCCGGGGTGTAGGCGAGTGTGCAGGTCGGGAGGGCATATACGGTGTGGCGTATACGGTGTGTTTGGTGGAGGAAGCTGGAGTGCACTGGCAGCAAGGGTGGCGCGGCGAACGGCGGTTGCGCAGCGGCTCTGCTGTGGTAGGAGTGGGCATGGATGGCTAAGAACCGCCGCTGTAAGCGGCGGTGTGCGTGTTGGGTTGTGTGGCTGTGCATTGGGTTGGGTGTTTTGGTCGTCGGGTGTTAGCCGGCGATGGGGAGTCGCCGACAGCAGCGAAGGGCGGCAATGGCAGCGGCGGTGGCTGTGGCGAAGGCCGGCAGCAGGGATGGGCAGAAATGGTGGCTAGAGTTTGGTTTGGGGGTAAGGGTTATCAATTGAGAATTTGATATAATTGTGGGCTAAATTGCAAACAATGGACTTAGGGTATATTAATGTTTGACCATAAACTTTATAAATATTGCATATTACACCTATAATTTGATTTAATAGACTTTAAGATATAGGTTTTAATGTATAATGACAAACGAAACCCCAAACTTACTGAAATTAAATAAAACACCTTAAAATATGCTGATATTATACATTTCATATTAGGTATTGCTTTCGAGAATTAATATATATATATATATATATATATATATATATATATATATATATATATGAAATAATGAATTAAATCCAAACTAATGAATTAGTATATAAATTAATTTTAAAGATATTATAAATTTTACCTTAAGTCTATGAAATTATGTTAAGTATCATAAATTATAAATAATGATATAATACCCTGAATTTTAATAAAATTACATTATGTAAATTATAGATTAATAATAATAAGTTTTTCTTTTAAAATTTATTTATATTGCTAAAACGATACCTAGAACTTGCTAAATTTATAGATTTATCTCATAATTAATTAGGTTTGAGAATTGGATCGTATAAGTCATTAATATTACTTCTTGACCCAAACAAGTGAAGTAGGTCGTAATATAACATTAAAAATATTAATTACCATCTCTATTAATTTAAATGATTTTTTTTTCCTAAATATAATTATAGACATTATAACTTGATCTTCATAATTTAATAAACGAACCAAGGATCTAATTATAAATATTAAATATACAATTAAATCCTCCATATTGTTAAAAATGATCAAAACGTAAATAAATAATTATGAACTTTATAATTTAAACCTCAAAGATAATAATTAGATTAAATATCCAATTAAATATCAAATTCAATTCTCTTAAATAGAAATTTAACTAAACATGTAATGCAATTAAATATATTCCTAAATTAACTTATAATTTACAGTTAATTGAATTCATTTTATAAATTAAGCTTTATAGTTAATCTAAATGCGCAATAATCATAAATATAATCAAATTTTCTAATATCTAAGTTAAATCGTAAATTATATAATTAGATTTTCTAAGGTTATTTTAAAGGTACTTAAGAATTATTTTAAGCTAAAAGCTTTATAATTTACTTATTTTAGAATTATTTTCAAGTCTTCAATATCTAAACCAAATCATAATCTTATAATTTAATTCTCCTGGAACTAAGCCAAGTCTTTCAAGATTTAAATAAAGTCTAATTAAGTTTTCTAATATTTTAATAAATACATTTTCATTATAATTCCATTTAAATCTTATATTTACTTTAAAATCATTTATTTTATTCTTTAAACCACAACATCGTCAGAAACCTGTTACAACTGATGAAGGAAAACACTAAAGAAAACATTTAATTATTAGTAACCTTAACTTACGAATTTACAACTATACAAAGTACTAAGATATTTTTAATGCTCGATGTAGGAGACGAGGAAAGATGATTATGCTCGACAATTTATGAATAGAAGCTTCAGTTTTCTAAGGTGGGCATAATTTCTTTAAATTAAGTTATTATAAAGTTTATGCAATCTTTTAAGATTATTATTAAATGTGGGGAAAAATTGCTAAGTCGGTATTTATACTTCCTTCAAATTATTTCAATTACGAATTATTATACTATATGAAATGAGTTGGGTTTATGTGCTGAACGCATGAAATGTTATGATATGATGAAGGTGAATCTTATACTATGTGAAATGTGACATGTTTTAATATATATGATGAATGCGTTCGGAAAGATGATGAATGACAAAATAAATGTTTATATGATGCAATAAGCATGAATATATGTGAATTACTTGAATTATTGTGAATGGCGGTGAAAACCGTATCTATGGTGGCTAAGAACCACATCTATGGCGGCTAGGAACCGTATCTATGGTGGCTAAGAACCACATCTATGGCGGCTAAGAACCGTATCTATGGCGGCTAAGAACCGTAATGAATGTGATATGTTTGAATGTGAATGATGATTGATTGGGATGCTTACATTTTAAAATGGTTTATGCCACGTGAATTGAAGTGATCTATTTTATGCTGTTTTTATTAAAAGACAAACATTTTATGAAAATCTATTTTTTTTATGTGACAAATGGTGGTTTGGCATGTGTGTGTAAAATCTTTAGAAATTATTTTATGTCATCCCGAGTTCCCCACCCCACTGAGTGAACTTTTGTCACTCACCCCTATTTCTAAAATGTTTTCAGTTTAAGGATTTTATGGCGTGGAAGGCGAGCGGTGGATGCTGGTAGCCGATGAGCAAAGGTTACAAAACCTTTTTATTTAAAATGTTTAATTTCATGAATTTAAGAATTGTAGATTTAAGAATTATTCTTGATTTTTTTTATTGTTGTATTTATTGAAAGTGTGAATTTTATAAATGAGTAACGTCTCGATTAAGATTTATTTACAAAAGAATCGGGGCGTTACAATTCAAGTCTTTTTTTATACATTTTAAAATTAATTTCAGTGCCAAAACTATTTTTCAAATTAATTTCTTTGATTGTTTTTAAAAAATATTTAAATTTTATAATTTTTAATCTCACACATAATATTCAAATAATTTTTAAAAAACAAATACTTATGATATATAATAATATAGATATAGTAATTGATTTTTCAATTATATTTTTAATAATAAAAATCAAATAAACAATATAATTTACTCATGAATGGAGTTGATGACTCAATGATTATATAATTTTTACCATATTAATAAAATTTATAATCGTCATTTTACTATATTTGTCGAGGTTGTTTGCATTTAGAATTTGGATTATAAAAATGTAAGTAATATGAAATATGTGGTAGTTGAAATGCATTATTCACATTATTTATAACTCAAAAAGACCAATTTAAGCTAACTCAAAACTTATAGAGCCCATGTAAGAAAAAAAAAACACTATTAAAGCCCAATTATATTAAGCTAATCTAATTAATCTGTATATATAGAAGATAGATACACAATACACTTCGAAACCCTAAATACTCCCCCAACATACCGCTTCTTCTCCCAGCGGCTCCTTTCGCCTACTCTTCAGCCTTTCGCCACCAGCCTCTGATATCAACTCCGACACACCTCTTCCACACCGCTTATTTCATCGTTGCCCCTTTCGCATCAGCCACAAACTTCCATCTTCATCATTTCTCTCGGAATACATATATTCGAGATGTATTCATGCTAATTAAGTTCGGCGTCAACATCGAAAATGATGGAGATGGAGAGCTCTCTAGTGTGAATGTCGGGGTCAACCGGATTCTGTCGATAGTGGCTTAGATTGACTATGATGGATGTGATAGCCTATACTAAGAACTCTGTTCTCTAAATTTTTTTACTGATTTTTTATTTTTCCTTGCCAATCTCATGATTTCTTATAATATAGTATACTCTGCAAGATTTAAAATATTAAACAACACACAAATAGCTTATCAAGAAAGATTCTATTTTTTTAATATTTTTAATGACATGACATTTTTGGGCGGGAAAATGACATTCTTGTAAATATTTACAATTGTCCTGTTATTAGTATAGTATAGATTTTGAGATATTTATAGTAGGTATATTCCAATTATTCTTTATATTTTTAGTCCCTTTTTGTATTTAAGTAATATTTTTTCTCAAACTTCTTAAATCATTTTATTATTAAATTATTGTTAAACTTCTTTTAAATATTTAGATATTTCAAAATTGTTTTTAATTTTCTTAAATTATTATTTCATCTCATTTTTCCATAAAAGCCCACAATTGTGTTTAAACCCGTATGCCGCCACCACTTAGTCCTATGGCTAGCCTGAACCACCGGCTACCAGATCCGGCCATCCATCGTCAGATTCCGACATGAATAGTGCCATAAAAACAGCCGCAAAAACCCTTCGTCACACACATTTCACAAACTCCATGTGCGACAGCCCCCTTTTCTAGCCCATTTCCGACACCGACGCTGCCCCCTCTTGGCGGCGCTACCCCTCCATTGGCTAGCCCACAACTCCGGCAGGCCCTCCTGTGCCTGCAAGGGTTTAGGGTTTTGGAGAAGGTTTTTTGCCGTTTTCCGGTGAACGGAATATCGGAATTGAATTCTGAAAGTTGTTATAGATTCTTCTCGTCGAGGGCTACGTTGTGTGCGAAAATCGGCCAAAATCGATAAGTTTGAATTTTTCCGGCGAACTCCGGCGGCGGCACACCGAAGACAGAATGAAGACGGGAAAGAAAAAGAGAGAGGAGAGAGAGAGAGACTTACGTGTGTTCGGCGTTTTTCGTCTCGTTCGGCTCATTCGAAGAAATAGTGGAAAATGAAACGAATGAGCGCCTATTTATAGAAATTTGGAAAGTACTGTTCACTAGGTTACTGTTCACCAGGCTAGGTTACTATTTACGATAAGATTTTGGTTACTGTTCATCCCGATTCCATTTCTCGTTTTTTCGAAACTCTATATTTTGCCATTTTCTTCGCCGTTTGAGCTACAGGTGTCCGATTGACCTCTAGTTCGTTTCTATCTTCTCGTTTTTCCATTACGCATCTAATGGTATAAAAATATTCTATTTTCCATGTCTATGAATTTTATCTATCTAAAATCAGTCGTTAAACACGTATCTGAAATGCACATAATTAAATTAAACACTCAAGAATTAATACACATAAGATATTTCAATTAAGGTTTACTTATTTAATTAACCAATTATGCTTCGTTTTTGTCCTGGGCGCTACACTTTCTCTTCTCTTTCCACCACCACAACCCATTTCCTCTTCTTCTTCCCTTCTCTCTCCTCTATATCTGCTAAGTCGCCGCCACCACCACGACCTATCTCTTCTTCATTTTCCTATTCTTTTCTTTCTCTCTCAATCTCTAAGAAATTTATATTTACGCCACTTTCAACTTCAACCCTTTCTCCCTCCGACAACAGTCTTTTCCGCCATTTGAAATCCACCGCCCTGTCATCAGCCAGTTCCACCGTGCCCAATAGTACCAGTCGTGCTTCACCAACCAGTCAGTCGTCTAGTTTGCTGTACCCGCCAACCACCACCATCTATCCCACCATCGCTGCCGACACTGAAGCTCACATTCTCTCTCACAAGTCGTTATGTCTTCTCTCTTTTCTTTTATTAGAAATCTCACACATTCAAATTTTGTACACATATATAAAGAAAATGAAAAAGTATGGTGTTAGCTTGTTTTCTCTCTTTTTTCTAGGCTTAGGCTACATACATGTTGTTTTCTCTCTTTTCTAAGCATAGTCTTCATGTAGCCTGTCATTTTGTAAGAAGATAAAGAAGCAACATTTTTTTTTAATATTATTTTTATTGTGAGAATTTTTTTTTATTGCAAGACAGTGGGTGGAAAAAAAATATTTTTGTAATTATTCCCAACTGTCCTGTTATTAGAACAGTACTAGCAGTGTACTCACGCATTGTGCGTATTGCTATATAACGCAATAATTTTAATATAATTAAATTAAATTTATAAATAAATAAGACATCAATATTGAATACAACTATTAAACATTAATATATATATATATATATATATATATATATACACTATTAAATAACAACATAAACAACTAAATTAAATCATTATTTCCAAATCATAAATCAGAACCATCAAAAGATGTAACATAATAAATTTCACAACATACTACAAATTATTAAAAACTTCCTTATATACTACAAATTATAAAAACTTCCTTAAAAACAACATTTATAGTAGTATTATAAACAACATACCATCCGTCATCATCTCTAATCATTCTCGCCGGCGACCAACCTCCAATCCATCTGAGGAACTCAGCTTCGTCTCAGCCGCCTCCATCAACCTCCGCCTTATCTCTGTTCCATCTCTAGCATTTTCGACCTGTTCAACCACCGATTTCAGCTTTTTTGGTGCATTTTTTCTCACCGTCTCTATGCCCATCTTCCAGTGCACCATCACTTCATATCAATCGCGCAACCACTATCTTCACCTTTAATCTCGCCCACTTTCCAGAACTGACCCGTCAGCTCAAACCACCTTCCTCTTCTCCTTTCCCTTTCCTTTCAACCACTATCTTCACCTTTAGTCTCGCCCACTTTTCAGATCTGATCCGTCAGCTCAAACCACCTTCCTCTCCTCCTTTCCCTTTCCTTTCATTTCTTCTTCCTGTGATCTTTTCTTGAAAAAATTTATATTATTTCATATATGTACATATATATTTAAAGATATATAAAGAGATAGATGAGAATATATATTGAAAGAGATATAAAGATATAAATTAGAGTGTGGTGGATGTTTTCCCATCTCCATATTTTAAGTTTGCGTATTTTTTTCTTGTTTTTCTTTCTCTCTTCTTCTTTCAAGAGATCGACAGTTTTCTTTCTTTCTTTCTTTTTTCTCTAATATTTTTTCCTTTCTATGTCTCCTAAACAAAACATCTTTCTTTTTTCTCTTTTTTTTACTTTCTATGTCTCCTCAACAAAATATCTTTATTTAAAAAAACTTACATGCCTCTTCCAATCTTATCGAATAAGATTGTATTCAACTCTGTACTATCTTAAAAATTAGATAAATTGTAGTGTCCAGGATAAAAACGAAGCATAATTGTTTAATTAAATAAGTAAACTAGTAATTAAAATATCTTATGTGTATTAATTCTGCAATGTTTAATTTAATTACGTGCGTTTCAAATACTTGTTTAACGATCGATTTTAAATGGATAAAATTTATAGATATGGAACATAGAATATTTTTATACCATTAGATGCATAACGGAAAAATGAAAAGATAGAAACAAACTAGAGGTCAATCGGACACCCGTAGCTCAAACGGCGAAGAAAAGGGCAAAATACGGAGTTTCGAAAAACAAGTAACGGAATCTTGATGAACAGTGATCCAAATCCTATCATGAACAGTAACCTACGTGAACAGTAACTTTTCAAATTTTCTATAAATAGGCGCTCATTCGTTTCGTTTTTACCGTTTCTTCGAACGAGCCGAAAAGCGCCGAACATACGTAATGTAACAACCTGAAATAAAATTAAATTACATAAAATATATAATAAGAATTTTCTACAATTAAAACGAAATTTATGTAATAATAGTTATAATTATTATTGTACTAATAAAAATGAAAGAGAAATAAAAGAAATAAAATCTAATTATATATAAGTATCTATGCATGCGCAGACAACATATATATATATATATAGGTATAACATATGTCTTACTTATTATATATATATATGTGTGTGTGTGTTAATAGCCCATCATTTGAAAATTTATGTAAATTCATTATCATATATTCTAAAAGTATGCCCCCTCGCACTTCTCTTACAATAAGGGGTTGACAACTCACCTAGTCTAGTCTAGTATAGTAGTTGAATTTTTTTCGTTTGGCAAGATAAGAGGAAAAGAGATACAAGGAAGAAAGAAAATACATTGTCTCTCTCTACCTGTCTCGGCTCTCTCTCTCCCCCAATGCTATCTCTTTCTTCTCTCCCTCCCAAGATAATATCTCTCTTCTTCCCTCTATGTTGCTGTACGTTGATGTGTCTGTGTTGGAGCCGGTGCTTGAGTTGGCCGGCGAGTCGGGTAAGGAGTGGCCGGAGTAGCAGCGATCGGTGTGGGGAGCTGTGTGTAGGCCGCCGCCGTGAGCAGCAGCGGTTGGTGTGTGTGAGTTGCCAGTGGTGTGTGTTGGAGATGGCCGGCGCAGGATTGAGCCGGCGGTTGAGCAGCGGCGCTGTTGCCGCTGCAGAGTGCATGGGTCGCCGGCGAGGAAGGCGAACGGCGGCTGAGCAGCGGATGACAGCAGAGGAGGCGGCTGAGTTTGGCTCACGGAGGCTTGCGCTGCTGTAGAGTTGCTGTGTATATATGCTGCAGGGTGTGTGTGTTCTGTGCTAGGTGTGAGTCGTGTGTGAGTTGGGCTGTGGTGGCGTGGTGTCGCCGGCGACGCGAGTCGCCGGCAGTGGCAGCGGCGGTGGCCGGACAGTGTATGCAGGGTGGTTTGGGGTAAGATTGTTGTTTGGTGAATTTGATTAAATGTAGGGGCTAACTTGCAAAACCCTAACTTTTATGTAAATAGCATTAAAATCCCTCAAGGTATAGAACATGACATAAAAGACCTTCAACTTCATTGGAATTTAACTTGAACCCGGAACTTATTGAAATTACAAAAATACCCTTAGAGTTGTTGAAATTGTATTTTAATTACCCATAATTGGTTGAGATTATAAAACGGACTTTCGATATTATAAATATTATTTTTGAGAATTAATATATATATGAAATAATGAATTAGATCCAAACTAATGAATTAGGTTACAATTTAGCCTTAAAAATATTATAATAATTATAGTATGTACGATAAAATCATTTACCTCAAATCTAGGATATAAAATCCTAAAATTTACTTAAATTTATAGATAGCTAAATTAGATTTTTAGACGAGCTCTTATGCTTTGTAAGATATATAGAAGGGAATCGAGATAAATCGGCAACAGGAGATATTTCAAGTTAGGTTTTAATTTCGTAAGTTACATTTAATTTAAAGACTTTTAAGAGATGAATTAACATCTAAAAATATTAATTATAATATCTCTTACTTTCCAACAAATTGTTGACTTAAATATAATTATGGACGTTGAGATGGACCCTGATAATTTAATAAGCGAATCAAGGACTTAACTATAAATATTAAATATACAATTAAATCCTTCATTTTGTTAAAAATGATCAAAACGTAAATAAATAATTATGAACTTTATAATTTAAACCTCAAAGTTAATAATTAGATTAAATATCCAATTAAATATCAAATTCAATTCTCTTAAATAGAAATTTAACTAAACATATAATGCAATTAAATATATTCCTAAATTAACTTATAATTTCAGTTAATTGAATTCATTTTATAAATTAAACTTTATAGTTAATCTAAATATGCTATAATCATAAATATATTCAAATTTCCTAATATCTAAGTTAAACCGTAAATTATATAATTAGATTTTCTAAGATTATTTTAAAGGTCCTTAAGAATTAATTTAGGCTAAATCTTTATAATTTACTTATTTTAGAATTATTTTCAAGTCTTCAATATTTAAACCAGATCATAATCTTATAATTTAATTCTCCTGGAACTAAGCTAAGTCTTTCAAGATCTAATTAAAGTCTAATTAAGCTTTCTAATATTTTAATAAACACATTTTATTACAAATTCACTTAAATATTATATTCACCTTAAAATCATTTATTTTATTCTTTAAATCACAACATCGTCAGAAGCTGTTCCACCTTATCTACGAAAACCTTAAAGGACATATTTTAATTATTAATGACCTTAACTAAAGAAATTATAGCTAGATTATGTATTAAGACATATTGTTAATGTTCGATGTAGGAAATAAGGAAAGAGGAAGATGATCGACAACTTATGAATATAAGCTTCAGTTTCCTAAAGTTGGGGTAAATTCTTATTACGGTATTTATATTTCTTTCAAAATATTTAAACTACGAACTATTATACTATATAAAATGCGTTGGGTATATGTGTTGAATGCATGAGATATTATGTGTGATAATGTTATGATATGATGAATATGAATATTATACTTGAATGACGTGAGGTCGATATACATGCTATGTGAATAAAATGTTATGAGCTAAGATTATTATTATATGAGAATGTGATTGAAGAATGATTTAAAGTACATGATGGATTGTGATTGTTTTCGAAATGTGAACATTTTACTGTGAATGCAAAGGTGGTGAATGATTTGAAGTTGATATTTGCATATGTGCAAATAATATGTGCTTTCATGGCAGTTGAGAACTGCAACTAAGTGTTGTGTTAAATTAATGTGTTTTCATGTGTATGTTTGATATGTGTATGTGTGATGTAAATATGTGTGCATGTGCATGCATATGCAAGGCGGCTAGGGCTCGCATAAAGACGGCTGATCACCGTATCATGACGGTTAAGAATCGTAAAAATGTTTTCACGACGGCTAAGAACCGTAAAATGCTTTCATGACGGCTAAGCACCGTAAAATTATGTGAAAAGTGATGTGGGAAGGTGAATGATGATTGATTGTATGTTTACAAGACGGCTAAAAACCGTAAATGTGTAAATGAAGTAATATGTGCATGTGCATGCGTATGCAAGGCGGCTAGGGCTGGCATAAAGACAGCTGATCACCGTATCATGACGGCTAAGACCCGTAAAAATGTTTTCACGGCGGCTAAGAACCGTAAAATGCTTTCATGGCGGCTAAGCACCGTAAATTATATGAAAAGTTGATGGTTGAATGTGAATGATGTTTGATTTGTGAAGAATGCTTACATTTACATTGATTTTAAGTCACGTGATTGAAATGATATATTTTATGCTGTTTTTATTAAAAGACAAACGTTTTATGAAAATCTGTTTTTATGTGACAAATGGTAGTTTGACAGGTGTGTGTAAAATCTTTTAAAAATTATTTATGTCATCCCGAGTTTTCCCACCCCACTGAGTGTACTTTTGTCACTCACCCCTCTTTTAAAATGTTTTCAGTTTAAGAATTTTATGGCGTGGAAGGCGAGCGGTGGATGCTGGTAGCCGATGAGTAAATGTTACAGAACCTTTTTATTTAAAATGATTAATTTCATGAATTTAAGAAATGTATATTTTATAATTTTTCTTGATTTTATTTATCTTTATTTTATTGAAAAAGAAAATTTTTATAAGTGAGTAACGTCTCGCTTAAAATTTACTTAGAAAAGAATCGGGGCGTTACACGTAAGTCTCTCTCTCTTCTCTTTTTCTTTCTCATTTTTATGTTCTGTCTCCGGCGCGCTACCGCCGCCGCCACGTCGCCGTCGGAGTTCGTTGGAAAATTTCAAAGTCATCATTTTTTGCCGATTTTCACACACAACGTAGCCCTCAATGAGACGAATCTAGGACAACTTTCGGAATTCAATTTCGATTCCCCGTTCGCCAGAAAATGGCAAAAAACTATCTTTAAACCCTAAACCCTTACTTTTTGCCACCTTTTCTCTCTCCCATTTTCTCTCACCCTCTCTTCTTCTGGTGGTTGCAGGCACCGGAGAGGCTGTTGGGGTTGTGGCAAGCCGCTGGATGGGGCGGCGCCATCGTGGGTGGCGTCGTCGGTGCCGGAAAACGATATGGAAAAAGGATTGTTGCATGGGTTGTGTAGTGTATATGTATGTGCGTGTGTGTTGTGTATGCATGTTGTTGGGGGCTGTATTGGTGGTTTTCGGTGACTGGAAGTCGCTGGCCAGTATTCCAGGTAGTCGGGGAAGGGTCGTCGGCGACTTCCGGCCGAAGCTGAAAAGGCTGAGATTTGGTTTTGTACATGTGTGTGTGACGAAGGGTATTTGCGGCTGTTTTTCTGGCACTATTCATACCAGGATCCAACGAGGGATGGCCGGTGGTGCAGGCACGCCGGAGGACGAGGTGGTGGCGGCACAGGGCGGAGCCGCCGCAGATGGTGGCGCCGGGAAATAGGCTGGTCGAGCAGGTCGACACCGGGAGGCCTAGGCGCAAGCCGGGGCCGAGGCCGAGGCTGCCGAGAGCCGCTGCCCCCGCTGCCGAGAAAACTCGATAGCTGTCGAGGATGTCACTCCCACTGCCGAGAAAACTCGGCAGTCGTGGGGAGACGCCACCGAGTTTTTCTCCCGTCGTTGGGAACGTGCGTGACGTCGTATTTTCGATCCGAATCTCATTTTTCTTTCATCATTCTTTATCGTCGAGTCGTCGCCAATGAGATATCATTGACCGGGGTTGTGGGTCCCGGTCAAAGTCAATCCTTTGACCAAATTATCAAAATACCCCTCAATCTTAAAATGCTCCGTTCGAGCTCGTTTCAACTTCGATTGAGCTCATTCTTGTTTTGTTGTGATCAAAAATTCATTCTCTTTCATTCTCGTTAGGCCTTCCCTTCTAATCTGTCTCATCTCGATCGATAGTATCCGATCCGATATTAGTTAAATCTTTAATTATAGATTATAAAGGTCTAAGAAAACATCATAAATTATTTAGGTTACCTGTTGAATTGAAGCCTTGAGATACGTGATCGTTGATACTTGTTGCTCACGTGGTAACCACCGAACAAGGTGGGAGTAAAATCTTATTTATATTTTAAAATCGTACAGTTTTATAGAAAACAATGTGACTACGTGATTTAAATCCCGTCATGATATGGTGTCATTTTAAAGTGAAATGTTTTCACTATGTGAACAGTATTCGAGTAAATTATATGGTTTTACAAGCTATTGATTTCAAGTGACACAAATGCAAATGGTTTCAAATGATGATAAGTTGGGATAATACCCGCTAAAAAGGGGTTTCTTTAGAAGCCCACACATGTCAAAGGATTTTCTTTACCTATGTGTTATGTGAATTATGTGGCCAACGTGAAC
The DNA here is from genome assembly GCA_028654395.1 of Scutellaria barbata. Taxonomy (NCBI): domain Eukaryota; kingdom Viridiplantae; phylum Streptophyta; class Magnoliopsida; order Lamiales; family Lamiaceae; genus Scutellaria; species Scutellaria barbata. Next base: position 4,350,601 of record CM053649.1, on the reverse strand, counting down.
GTGACCAATGTGCATTATATGTTATGTGAGAACTATTCTGTGACAATTTAACTGCGCATGCGTCTGCACGCCAAATAGGGTATTCCTTTTTGGAAACCCAACAATGGGGTATTCTACGGAATCCCAACACGAAGGGGTGTAAAAACCCAAATTGGGTCGGCTTGGGGCCCTGATAGGTATTCTTCAGAAACCTATCCACAGTTGTCATTGAGGCTTTTCGGGAGTTTACAACGTGTATTATATGTATAGTATTCAAGAAATATTATGTGTACCCCTTTCACTGTACAAATCAACCCCACTAAGTGTCCTTTTGGCACTTACCCCTTTTATGTGTTATTTTTACAAAAAAATTCGGAGGAGAGGAGGAATGAACAGAAATGCCTTTTATTTTTGTATGTATATAAGAATGTATTTGGGATGTGAGATCCTGATGTATTCTTTTCGCTGTGAATATTATGTTAAATCGATTGAAATCGATTATTGATATATAATATCTTATGTTCGTCTCCTACCTCTTTTCATCCTGCATGCCCGTGTGGAAAAACTCTTATAAATTTTATGAAAAAAAATGGGGCGTGACATAAATTATTTAAGAGTGTATTCTAATTTTGGGTTTCTCAAGTTTTAAAGTCTTAGAAATGAGTTGTGCTTATATATATTGTTGGTCCCAAGTGGTATAAGGTTAAGAGGGGGGTGAATTAACCTTATCAAATTTTTAACTTTTCTCTAAAAATATTAAGTCCTTGATTAGCAGGTAGCTAGAGAGCTTGCTGCACAGTAGGTTGTTGCATGGGCAGTGACTTCAGGACTTAGTCAGAGATAATAATGCACAGTGGAAATAATGTGATTTTCGAAGATAGGCTTTAATGCAGTATGCTCAAGGAGATCAGACAGATATATGATGCAGAAAGAACACAAGCAAGCTTATAGAGGTTCGAGGGTGGAGTAATCCCTCTACATCCTCTCTACTCCTTCTCAATGAGGAACTTTGTTAAAGCAAGTTTGATTTACAATAGACTCGGCTAATATAAACTCTACTCTACACAAAACTGTCAGCTCTATCCATATAGGTAGCTGCACAGTGACCAAACTAATCGACCCACACAGGATCTCCACACAGGTTCCTTGACCCACACAGGATCCTTTCTCTTATTCAGAGAGAATAACAACTTAGCAGAGTAAACTCCTGCCTAAGTGACTCCTAAACAATCTATTTAAGTAAGATATGGAGATTTTCAATAGTTGAATGCAGCAAGCTCCTTAGACTTTTAATTCCACAAGGTGGTTGGCTTGCTGCTGCTTAGACTGAATGACTTTTATGCGAGAATGTTTGCTTGTAGATGAACTGCTTCACGTAGGATATATCAATTACAGAGTTATCTTCTCAGGTGCATTCATCCTTCTATTTATAGGCATCAGTGAGAATTCTGCCCGTTGTGAAGGCAGTCCTTCACTTGGTGAGGTGTCTTACTCTGATTGGTTCTACTTATCCTCTGACACCTGCTCTGTAATGTCTTCATTCTGTTCTGCCATTGCCTTGTCCTTTTTCTGCGCGACTTAATCCTGCAGTGTGTTGTACTTTGTCCTTGCTGTTTTTTCACACATGGCAATCACTGATTTGTTGAAACTGGAGTGACTCTACTGGCTAGTCAGGTTGCACTGATTTTAATGTATCTGGTAGTTTCTTCTTTAAGCGAGTAAATCAGATTCTTTGACCATCTACAGATTCCTTGCAGCATCCTTTGAAGCTTGGATATTGATCTGTTAGGATTTCAATGTTTAGATTTTGATGAGACAAACCAAATATGTAATAGGAAGTTTTGAGTACCCCATTTTTCACATTGTTTAAGTGAATAAATAGACTAGGATTGAGTCTTATGTTAAGTGCTGAAAATGGAGGTTAAACAAGGATAAAGCTGCATCTAAGTCTTTAAGGAAAGATATCGCTGCAAGAAGGTAGGATACAGTATCGCTGCAAGAAGGATGGATACAACATAGTTGGTAGAAGGAAGATACAGCAATGCTTTAATAAGACAGATCTTCTATACAGCAAAGCAAGAAGGAACGGCGTGCAGCATCGCTGCAAGAAAAGGATACAGAAGTACTGTTAGAAAGAAGTTACAGCAGCACTGCCAGAAGATACTGCAACCAGGTCTAAGTTACCGCAACACTGCAAGAAAGTATCAGCTGCATGAAGACCGAGGATACAGTGTAAAGCTTACAGTACAGATAAGTCATACAGCGCCAACTACAAAACAAAGTATCCTACAAATCCTAGGAAGGATAAATGCAGTACGAGGAACAGAGTTCAAGCAAGAATAAATAGAGCCGTTCAAGAAAAGGTCAAAGACACGGACACGGAGCCAATAAGAAGATGCCATATGGACTGACGCGCTGTAGAAAGTTGCGAGCCGCAACTGCCGCATTAAATGCTCCGAAAGAGAAAGTCAAGTCGCATTAAATGCGAACCATGCCTTTGGTCAGACTACTTCAAATTCAAAAGAGGGATGACTCCTTCAACGGACATCTTCTCCTACAAGTATAAATAGAGGTTGAGGAGCACTGAAGCTGGTAACTGTTACTGAGACCTGGAAATCATTTGCGAAAAATTCAAAGCTTACAAGATTCAAGCATTCAAGCCTACAATCAGTATCAGTCACTCAACCATCCGAAGTGAAACAAGTTCAAACTGAAAGTTTCCTCAAGGATTCAGAAGCTCACTTCGAAGCAACAGTTGAAGAAAACCTTTTATCCTTTTAACCTTGTTGCTGTGTGCTTAGGTTGTTCTAGTGGTGTCAAGCAGTTGATAGGAGAGATCCTTGCTGTTTGTTTAGTTGTCTAGAGTTAGGCAGCTTCCTTGTGTGGGAGTGTGGAACCCTGTGTGGGTTAGCCTTTGAAATTTGCAGTTGCTGTGTGTACGCTGGACTTCAGTAGGTGGTTAACTTTGTAAGTTGATAGATTGTTAGGAGTGTCCTGTAAATCAATCTTGCTTAACGAAGTTCCTGCTCGAGGTGCAGTAGAGTGGACGTAGAAGGATTACACCACATTCGAACCACTATAAGCCATAAGTGTTTATCGCTTTATTTATCTGTGTGTTTATCTTCTGCATTTTGATTGTCTCATAGCATAAAACATTTTGAAAGAAGCATATAAAACTGCGTATAAAACTCTAGATTACAGCGTGCAGGACTGTATCCTAGTACTGCAAGCAGTAACTATCTGTCGCTGCAAGCTCAAGTAACTTGCAGTGCACAACGGTTTGTTTAAAGATTTGCAAAATCGACCAAGATTCATTCACCCCCCTCTAAACCTCGGACACCACTTGGGACCAACAGATTTCTTGTGGCAGCATACAGATAGCAGGAACTTGGCGTAGGTTCCTTTCCAGAGTCTTCTTCTCTTTCTAGCATCCTTGCCTTAGCTATTTTACATATGGAAACTTATCTGAATAGCTAATGCTCTAGTCTATTACACGTTTTGTCTCATCAAAATCTATTACAATTTATCCTATCAATTTCTCCCTTTTTGATGATGACAAAACTCCTTAACAGAATCAAAGATTCATATTTCATTTAGTTTGGAACAGAAATGCAGAAAAGAACATAAAACATCCATAATCATACATTAAGTTCACAAGATGTGAGCTTCATAAAACAAAAACCATCATAATATCCATAGATAAGTAAGTAGATACAGATACAGAGATTAGACATAAAAACAGAAAGACATAACATGTAGCATCAAAACAAAAGATAAACAAACATAGGGAGCATGTAACATCCCCGACCAAAACATACACGTCATTAGGCATTCATTTCATGCATCATATGCATTTCGTATTATTTATATGCTCATAGGTAATTAGTATCAAGAAACCCCTATTATAATGGATTGAGACTCGAGTAATCTTCGAGTGCATAATATAAATTATTTGATTAATGAGGATATAAATTATATTGAATTTTACAAAGGAAATAAATTTAAATTGTATATATATAACATATGTACTATATATATTATATATGTACATAGATAAGTAACGCATGCATATGTATATATATAAGTTAAATTGAATAATATTATAATATATATATATAAGAGTTTCAGTAGCATATATATATATATATAAGTATGCAAAAGTAAGTATAATATTATAATATATATATATAAGTAAGGCATGTAATTAGCCGCAGTATATATATATATATATATAATATAATAATATAAGTAATTAAATGAAGTTTAGCAAGTTGTGAGGCGGCGGATTCTAAACATGAATAAATGAAGGAAAATAAATAAACAAATAAACAAAAAGTGCAGGGCAGCAGCAAAGAACAGAGAGGAAGGAGAGAAAAAAAAACAGAGAGAAAGAAAAGAAAAGAAAAAAAAAGAGAAAGGGTTTGTAATTTTAGGTTTCGTTTCTTCATCGTTTTTCTTCAAAACTTGAGGGGGAGTTCGTGGGGACGTGCTCTTCGATTTGATCGGAGTGAATTTTCAAGATTTTTCTCGAAAGGTATAAAGAAATTAGTGAATTATATATCTCCGATTATTGTTATTCATTGGATGTTTTGGTAGCTTGGTAGGCTGAATTAGGAAAAGGTTAAAATATGGAAGTTATAGCCCTATCTCTTAGCTAAACTCAGAAGCAAACCGTGGATGTATCGGTTAAACATTAAGTGAGACAATGTCAAAATTATAGGGCTTCGTTTAGTTTGAAAACGGTTAATTATGTTGTGTTTGTAGCCTAATTTTATGCAAGTTGGAGAGTGAATTAGGAAAAGTGTTAAACATGAAAGTTGTAGAGTTATATGTTAAGTTTTTATAGAATTTTGCCTTGCTCGACTCGGAATTTTATAATTCAAGTTATAAGAGGAATTCTGAACATAGTTGAATACGTCGAAAGAATAAAGGTTGTTAGAATCTTGTATCATATGCATATATGAAATAAATGAAATTAAACATACATACATTGCATTTCATTGCATATTGGAAATAAATATATTAAGGGGACGATTAGGCTAAATTGCATTGAATCGTATAGGGGCACGAGCTGTAGAAAGGGAGAAGGAATTAGAGCGGTGAACGGACTCGTTATCCTAGCCGGGTAAGTATAAACCATATATGCGACTTATATGCTATGTGATTTATATGAAATGTGAGTATAAATTGTACATGTGATTTATACGCAATGTGACGTGATTTATATGTAATGTTGGTTATACGTGTTTTATAAGAAATATGTATTTATATGATTCTGTCATTGGACCAATTGATATATTGGCAAATGTATACGTGATTATATGTTCAGAATGATTGATATGTTGCATTACATATGACATGAAATTAAAAGGCCTGTGACTGTCTTGCTATGGATCTGTATACACAGTGGAGACCTTCGGGTCAAATTCATATTGGAGACCTACGGGTCTATATACACAGTGGAGACCTTCGGGTCATAATCATATTGGAGACCTACGGGTCATGATCATATTGGAGACCTACGGGTCTATATACATAATGGCATATTGGAAATCCCGGGACAGATCCAAGCTTAAGCAGTTCACAGAATAATAAATTGGACATAGTGGCATTTGCACATGTTTGATTATGTTGTGGATCAATGTTAATAATTGCTATTTTCTTGTTATTTAATTACAGTAATGGTTTATATTTACTGAGTTGCGACTCATAAAAATCGCATATTTAATTTTTAGGTTCGATAGCTTTTTGTCGTGGGTTGTGTATATACATCGCGCTATATCAGGTCGGCCGGCTGATGCCTCGTGCAACCTTCTCCTCCTCCGCATTTTGCATTCTGGACATGTATATTATAAGTTGTATTTAATATGATTATTGCTGGGATATGGGCTGTGTGCTTTAATCTTATATTATATTAGTTTTTAAATAATGTTTTTATACTTATATGGATAAATGAAACGTCAGCATGATTTGCTTATATGATGAATATGTTTTATGAGATATACGTTAGAGGGGTATAGGGTGTTACAGTTTAATTTGGTATCAGAGCGGGGATATGATTCCTCGGTGTCATTATGCATTCATAAGCATTACACATCATACGTATTTGACATTGCAATTGCATCCAAATAAATAGGAAATATGGACATTCATGAGCATGAATCATTGGGGAGAGAAGGTTCAGCCGTGCCACATCAATCGATAGAGGCATCTCATACATTACCTGCATCACATGAGCCTGCACAACATTCCCCTAGACGGGTAGAACAAGAGGTACAGGGGCCAGGTATAGGTTCTAGAAGTAGAAATTTCAAGGAGCTCCGTAAATTGGGAGCAGTTGACTTTTATGGGACTATTGATCCTGCTGAAGCTGAGACGTGGCTCAAAAGAACAGAAAGAGTTTTTGGCATGATGAGATGCACTGTAGAGGAACAGTTTGACTTTGCAGTATCACTTTTACAAGGGGATGCATATGATTGGTGGGAGACAGTTCCCCATGCTACAACACAACCGCCAATCTTGACTTGGAATGATTTTCTCATCATGTTCCGAGACAGATATATGCCCGAGGTATACCGGGATAATAAACAAAGAGAATTTTTATCTCTTAAACAAGGAAATATGACAGTTGCCGAGTACGAAGTTAAATTTACTCAATTATCATCTTATGCGGCTGCGATGGTTGCTACTGAGAGAGATAGATGCAGACGTTTTGAGGAGGGACTCTCATATGATATTCGAAGCAAGATTACCCCTTGGGATCTTCGTACTTACACAGATTTGCGTACTGCAGCAGTTAGGGCCGAGACTTTGTTAAAGGAACGACAAACATATTTTCAAAGGCAAAAGAGAGAGTCAATGACTCATATTGGTGAGTCAAGTGAAAAGCCAAATAAACGTCAGAGTTTTTCCTCTCCAGCACCGACATTTAGCAGAGGTGGTCCATCCAGTCAGAGAGGTGGACGTGTACAATCTTTTAGCCATGGAGGTGGCCGAGGACCTAGCCCAACAATACAGACACGACCTATGTGTCAACACTGTGGTCGATATCATACAGGAGAGTGTCGATTGTTAACTGGAGGTTGTTATTACTGTGGACAACAGGGACATTTTTATAGAGAGTGTCCAGCTAGACCTGATAGATCAAACATTGGTAGAGCGGCATCAGAATCAACGGTGCAAAATATTCGACCAGCAGCATCAATGGCAAGTGTTGGTAGAGGTCGTGGTAGAGGTCAAACTTTAAGCTCTACTGCCAGTAGAGGAAGATCAGAGGCACCAGGAATACGATCATCAGGTCAGGCACGAGTGTTTGCTATGTCACAACGGGAGGCAGCTACAGCACCTGAGGTCATTACCGGTAAACTCTATTTAAATGATTTTGAAATACATGTATTGATAGATCCAGGATCCACTCATTCATTCATATCATCCACCATAGTATCGCATTTGCATAAAGAACCCGAACCACTAGATTACAACTTAGGAGTACATACTCCATTGGGTGAAGTTATAATGGTGCATACAGTATATCGAAATTGTATAATGCGGATTGATACAGTAGAGTTACCAGCTGATTTGATCCTGTTATTTCTGCATGAGTTTGATGTTATTTTGGGTATGGACTGGTTATCGAGACATCGTGCTAAAGTGGATTGTTATACTAAAGAAGTGGTGATAGATTCTCCTGGGCAAACTAAAGTGATTTTCTATGGTGATCGACGGATTGTACCGACATGTTTGATTTCAGCAACAACAGCTTTCCGTATGATCAGAAATGGATGTGAGGCATATCTGGCCCATGTTGTAGATCGTACAACTACACATGATGAGATCAGAGATATTTCAATTGTCAAAGATTTTCCTGATGTTTTCCCAGAGGAGTTACCAGGACTACCACCAGATAGAGAGACGGAGTTTACCATAGAGTTGATACCGGGCACCGCACCAATCTCTATTCCTCCATATCGGATGGCCCCATTGGAGTTACAGGAATTAAAGAAACAATTGCAGGAGCTGTTGGACAAAGGGTATATACGGGCTAGTGTATCACCTTGGGGTGCGCCAGTGCTTTTCGTGAAAAAGAAAGATGGTACACTACGATTGTGCATAGATTATCGAAAGCTGAATCAAGTGACGGTAAAGAACAAATACCCATTGCCTCGGATAGATGATTTATTTGATCAGCTACAGGGTGCGCAAGTATTTTCCAAGATAGATCTTCGATCTGGGTACCATCAGTTAAAAATAGCCAAAGATGATATTCCCAAGACGGCATTCAGAACTCGATATGGACATTATGAATTTTTGGTTATGCCATTTGGGTTGACCAATGCACCAGCAGCATTTATGGCTTTAATGAATAAAGTGTTCCAACCTTTCCTTGATAGATTTGTCATTGTTTTCATTAATGACATACTGGTATATTCACAGAGTAAAGAGGAACACGTGGATCATTTACGGATAGTGTTACAAATCTTGCGAGAAAAACAACTATACGCAAAGTTGAGTAAATGTGAATTTTGGTTGGATCATGTGGTATTTTTGGGACATATAGTATCTGGACAAGGCATAGAGGTCGATTTTAAAAAGATTGAAGCAGTGATAAATTGGGAAGTACCATCGACAGTTTCGGAGGTTCGAAGTTTTCTTGGTATGGCCGGATACTACAGACGATTTGTTGAAGGGTTTTCCATTATAGCAGCACCAATCACAAAACTGCTACGAAAGAATGTCCCATTTCAATGGAATGACAGATGCCAACAGAGCTTTAATGAATTAAAGCATCGTTTGACTACAGCACCGATACTCACAATTCCTACAGGCACTGGGGGATTTGTCGTTTACAGTGATGCTTCACATCAAGGACTTGGTTGTGTCCTAATGCAGAATGGGAAAGTAATTGCTTATGCATCACGACAATTACGACCACATGAAGTTTCCTATCCTGTTCATGATTTAGAGTTGGCGGCAGTGGTATTTGCCTTAAAAATCTGGAGGCATTATCTTTATGGGGAGACGTTCCAGATATTTACAGACCATAAAAGTTTGAAGTATTTGATGAGCCAGAAAGAATTGAACATGCGACAGAGACGTTGGATGGAACTATTGAAAGATTATGATTGCACGATAGAGTATCATCCAGGAAAGGCCAACGTTGTAGCCGATGCGTTAAGTCGGAAGTCAGGTGGTACAGTGGCACATATGTATTTGGCTCCACTTTCAGATTTGATTGCTCTACGAAGTTTGAACACGAGACTACAGTTAGATACAGGTGGAGGGTTGATTGCTACCTTGGAGATTCGTCCTATATTGAGACAACGAATACAAGATGCACAAAACAAGGATGAAAAATTGACACAAATTATTGAACAGGTGCAGCAAGGTAAAGACATGCCATTTGATTTACAAGATGGTACATTAATGTTTGGCACCAGGTTGTGTGTACCTGACGTTGATGATTTACGACGAGAAATTTTAGACGAGGCACACAATGCATCGTATGCTATGCATCCAGGTACAACAAAGATGTATCACACATTGAGGCAGCATTACTGGTGGCCAAAAATGAAGAAAGATGTTGCTGAATTTATTTCCCGATGTCTTACTTGTCAACAAGTTAAAGCAGAACATCAAGCACCTGCAGGTATGCTGAAACCCTTATCTATTCCGATTTGGAAATGGGAACGGATTACGATGGACTTTGTTTTGGGATTACCGAGAACACAACAAGGGAATAATGCTATCTGGGTAATTGTGGATAGATTGACTAAATCGGCGCATTTCTTACCTTTACGTTGGGGTTGTTCATTAGATCAATTGGCAGAGAAGTACGTCAGAGAAATTGTACGACTCCATGGTATACCAGTGTCCATTGTTTCAGATAGAGATCCGAGATTTACTTCTCGATTTTGGGAAAGTTTTCAAACAGCTATGGGGACCAAATTACACTTTAGTACAGCTTTTCACCCTCAAACAGATGGCCAATCAGAAAGGACTATACAGACGTTAGAAGAGATGCTACGTGCTTGTGTCATCGAGTTTCAAGGTTCGTGGGATAAATATATTCCATTAATGGAATTTGCTTATAATAACCAGTTTCACAGTAGCATTGGAATGGCACCGTATGAGGCGTTATATGGAAGAAAGTGCAGAAGTCCACTATATTGGGATAGAGAGGGTATAGAAATTCTAGAAGGGCCAGAAATTGTTCAGAACACAATTGACAAAGTCGATGTCATTAAAAGCAAATTGAAGGCTGCACAAGACCGACAAAAGAGCTACTTTGATCAACATAGAAAGGAGATGGAATACCAGGTTGGTGATAAAGTATTTTTACGAGTATCTCCTTGGAAAGGTGTTATGAGATTCGGTAATAAAGGAAAGTTAAGTCCTCGATATATCGGGCCATATGATATCATCGGAAAAGTGGGACCATTGGCATACGAGTTAGCATTACCTCCAGAATTGGCTCAAATTCATAATGTTTTTCATGTTAGCATGCTACGACGATATCGATCTGATCCTTCACATGTGTTACAAGATTCAGAGGTGCAAATTGCAGAAAACTTAAGCTATATAGAAGAACCGATCTCGATAGCAGATTTCAAAATCAAACAGTTGCGGAATAGAGAAATTCCAATGGTTAAAGTTATTTGGAGAAACCATGGTATAGAGGAAGCAACCTGGGAGACAGAGGAAAAGATGAAAAAGTTATATCCGCACTTATTCACTGGTAACTGATCTTCTTATTGATACATTGCATAGAGAAATAGCAAATTTTGAGGACAAAATTCTTATAGAGGGGGAGAATTGTAACATCCCCGACCAAAACATACACGTCATTAGGCATTCATTTCATGCATCATATGCATTTCGTATTATTTATATGCTCATAGGTAATTAGTATCAAGAAACCCCTATTATAATGGATTGAGACTCGAGTAATCTTCGAGTGCATAATATAAATTATTTGATTAATGAGGATATAAATTATATTGAATTTTACAAAGGAAATAAATTTAAATTGTATATATATAACATATGTACTATATATATTATATATGTACATAGATAAGTAACGCATGCATATGTATATATATAAGTTAAATTGAATAATATTATAATATATATATATAAGAGTTTCAGTAGCATATATATATATATATATATAAGTATGCAAAAGTAAGTATAATATTATAATATATATATATAAGTAAGGCATGTAATTAGCCGCAGTATATATATATATATATATAATATAATAATATAAGTAATTAAATGAAGTTTAGCAAGTTGTGAGGCGGCGGATTCTAAACATGAATAAATGAAGGAAAATAAATAAACAAATAAACAAAAAGTGCAGGGCAGCAGCAAAGAACAGAGAGGAAGGAGAGAAAAAAAAACAGAGAGAAAGAAAAGAAAAGAAAAAAAAAGAGAAAGGGTTTGTAATTTTAGGTTTCGTTTCTTCATCGTTTTTCTTCAAAACTTGAGGGGGAGTTCGTGGGGACGTGCTCTTCGATTTGATCGGAGTGAATTTTCAAGATTTTTCTCGAAAGGTATAAAGAAATTAGTGAATTATATATCTCCGATTATTGTTATTCATTGGATGTTTTGGTAGCTTGGTAGGCTGAATTAGGAAAAGGTTAAAATATGGAAGTTATAGCCCTATCTCTTAGCTAAACTCAGAAGCAAACCGTGGATGTATCGGTTAAACATTAAGTGAGACAATGTCAAAATTATAGGGCTTCGTTTAGTTTGAAAACGGTTAATTATGTTGTGTTTGTAGCCTAATTTTATGCAAGTTGGAGAGTGAATTAGGAAAAGTGTTAAACATGAAAGTTGTAGAGTTATATGTTAAGTTTTTATAGAATTTTGCCTTGCTCGACTCGGAATTTTATAATTCAAGTTATAAGAGGAATTCTGAACATAGTTGAATACGTCGAAAGAATAAAGGTTGTTAGAATCTTGTATCATATGCATATATGAAATAAATGAAATTAAACATACATACATTGCATTTCATTGCATATTGGAAATAAATATATTAAGGGGACGATTAGGCTAAATTGCATTGAATCGTATAGGGGCACGAGCTGTAGAAAGGGAGAAGGAATTAGAGCGGTGAACGGACTCGTTATCCTAGCCGGGTAAGTATAAACCATATATGCGACTTATATGCTATGTGATTTATATGAAATGTGAGTATAAATTGTACATGTGATTTATACGCAATGTGACGTGATTTATATGTAATGTTGGTTATACGTGTTTTATAAGAAATATGTATTTATATGATTCTGTCATTGGACCAATTGATATATTGGCAAATGTATACGTGATTATATGTTCAGAATGATTGATATGTTGCATTACATATGACATGAAATTAAAAGGCCTGTGACTGTCTTGCTATGGATCTGTATACACAGTGGAGACCTTCGGGTCAAATTCATATTGGAGACCTACGGGTCTATATACACAGTGGAGACCTTCGGGTCATAATCATATTGGAGACCTACGGGTCATGATCATATTGGAGACCTACGGGTCTATATACATAATGGCATATTGGAAATCCCGGGACAGATCCAAGCTTGAGCAGTTCACAGAATAATAAATTGGACATAGTGGCATTTGCACATGTTTGATTATGTTGTGGATCAATGTTAATAATTGTTATTTTCTTGTTATTTAATTACAGTAATGGTTTATATTTACTGAGTTGCGACTCATAAAAATCGCATATTTAATTTTTAGGTTCGATAGCTTTTTGTCGTGGGTTGTGTATATACATCGCGCTATATCAGGTCGGCCGGCTGATGCCTCGTGCAACCTTCTCCTCCTCCGCATTTTGCATTCTGGACATGTATATTATAAGTTGTATTTAATATGATTATTGCTGGGATATGGGCTGTGTGCTTTAATCTTATATTATATTAGTTTTTAAATAATGTTTTTATACTTATATGGATAAATGAAACGTCAGCATGATTTGCTTATATGATGAATATGTTTTATGAGATATACGTTAGAGGGGTATAGGGTGTTACAGAGCAAGTCACTAAGTCTTCAACCAGCTGGCTTTCTTCTTTCTTTCAAACTTTGTACCTTTCCACCAGTTGGCTAATGACTTTTGATAGCTCGGCTCCAGCAACTTCCTTATCTTCTCATCTTCCTCAAATCTGAGCCAGAAGTCTTTACTGAAGGGTATGAACTCCTTTCCTAGTCTTTGTTTCAGCTTGACTTGGATTGGCAGTCCACCTTTCTTGGCAAGCTCCAGGAACCTCTGCAAGGCTTCTTTATTGGTTCGGAATCCTCTGAAGAGAGCGGATTCCTTGCAGAGTATTGTGAAGTACTTCATCAGCTCCATTCTTTTGTAGGCTTCAATCTGGAAGAATGATGGATTGGCTTCAGTAGGGAGAGTGACCTCCGGGATCTCTGGAATGACAAATTTGTTGCTCTTGGAATCCGGGCTTGCTTCCAAAAAGGTCTTGAGAGATGCACTGGCTGCGCTGGCAGGATTCTGCATGTTCTTTTCTAATTCAACCATGTCAGACAGCTTGTGTGGTGGGAAGACTTTGGAGAGAACTTCCTGCGGTCCTTTCGCAAATACAACATCCAGGCTGCTCTTCAGTTCAGCCTCTGTCCTCCTCTTCTTTTTTTCTTTCATCTCAGCACATTTTCTGAAGCTTGAATGAATTGACCCTGAGACAGCTTCTGATTTCCTCTTTGAGCTGCTGTCTGGAAGGCCCTTTGATCTAGCTCCCCTATTTCCACCATCTCCAGCATCATCTTTCCTCCTGCTTACTGTCATCTGTCTACAGGTAGAAGGATCATGTCTGCTCTTCTGCATGCCTTCAATCCTCCCTTCCCCCTTTTTGTCATCATCAGCTCTCCCAATAGCAAAGCTGACCATCGAGTGAATGTCCGACAAGGTGCCAGACTGTTCTCTCAGGGTCTGCGATTGATTGAACTGCTCCTCATCTATGCGATCTACTGCGGCGACAAGAGCTTTCTGGTCTGCTTCAAGAGAGATCATTCGCTCCTCTTGTCTGTTCAGCTTGGCCATAACATTCTTGACCACTTCCACAGTAGCATCCTCCTTAGGGGGTCGGTGAGCATCGATCGCCTGACGAAGCTTGGATAGAGTGACATTGAGGAAGTCAATGAATGTTTGAGTCCTGATAAAGCTCGAGCGAGTTTTCTTACAGAGTTTCCTACTCGCTTTCACTAGTGACTTCCCCATCTGTTCAATGACCGTCAATACTTCGTCATTACATCTGGCAGCTTCCTAGCCTTCGACAGAGTCAGCTGCAGGTACCTGTTGAGAAGATATAGGAGTTAGAGTTTTAGATTTTTCGGCTCCGGTATCATCATGTTCACTGGGTGACCCATCATCGCTGCTGGAAGGGTTGCTGGATTCTCCATCTTCTGATCCAGCTTCTTTTGTGGGGCCTCCTCCTCCAGCCTCCTCTTTATCACCTTCATTTTCCTTCTCCTTCTCAGCTTCCCTTTCCCTTTCTTTTTCCTTCTCCTTCTCAGCCTCCTGCTCCTCACCCACTTTCTCTATCTCCTCCAGCTCTTTTTCCCTTTCCTTCTCTACTTCTATCGCCTCCCCAGCCTCCTGTTCGGCAACCACCTCCTTTTCTGTAGAGACTACTTTCTCAGTGATCATCTCGCCATGATCTACTGGCTTAGCAAGTATTGCCTCCTCCAACTCTATAGGAACAGCTACTGCAGCTTGTTCCTTTTCCAAAGGGGCAGGTTCCTCCAATACTTCAACAGAAATAGGTGTCTCATTCTCCTGCACCTATTCCCCCTCAGCCTCTACCTCTATTGGTGTTGTGGTCTCATCGGCGACTGCTACTGTGGGTGGGACAATCAGCTCAAGAGATGCCACAGCAGCGAGGGTTTCCAACTCTTTTACCTTGGAAAAGTCAGTTGGCGTCGAGCTCCTCTCCTTCATCGGCGTCTGCACAGGGACCTCAGGCAGAATAATTAGGTCAGTAAGATAAGAGAATTCCTTACCATTTTTCTCCGTTGGTGATGGTGACCTCCTACTGATAGGTTTGACCATAAGAGCTGTGCAGGAGGATCTTTCACCTATCTGGGGCTCCTTTACTGGCCTTCTCATCCTTGTCTCTGTCAGGCTTATGTCAGCAGTCTACTTCAGCATCCTCTCCAAGGCTTCGTCTTCTCAGAACTTTTCTACCTAGGCTGCGGCAAAGCCCACGTCATCGCCTGCCCTGTCCTGGTCAGCGGCAGCATCCAGAATCACCTCCTCCCGGTAGAAGTCTGGTTGTTCAATGGGTGTTTTCCTTTTCAGGTTCCTGGCTAGGTAGCTGTTTAGCAGCTCCTAGCCTCAATTTCAGCAGCGATTTCAGCATTTTCAAGATACTCAGGCCACTTTTTCTTCCTGTCTTCCTGAGATCCTTCAGAAATTTCTTTTGAAGGATCTCCTCTAAGTCGTCCATGACAGCCCAGTTCAAAGCCCACTCCTCCTCCTTCTCCCAGTCAGGCCACTGGATAAGTTCTTCTCTGGGAAGGTGCCTGTACTGCCACCAGGTGGTGAATCTATCCATCAGCTTTGCAAATTCTTCCTCCAGCTTTGGTATGCTGACAACATACTCCAACACGTCTTCCTGATCCTCTTCATCATGAACAGCAGCATCCCCTGCCTGTTCATCCCTCAGTGGAGAATCAATCTCCACTTCCACGGCAGACTTCTTAACTGTCTGAGAAGGAGTGCCTTCTGATTCGTCATCTGAAATGACCAATCTCCTCTGCACATCCTTCTTGTGCTTGATCTTCTTTGGCACTTCAGGAGCTGGTGAGGGTTCTTCCATCCTCGACTGCTTTTCGGCGAAGATGAGACGTTGCTGGTCCGGCAGAATATCTTTCTTGTCCTGGAAGCGCCCTTGGGGTCCTCAGAGACCTCTCTGGTTACTGGGGATGACCAAACAGTAGTCTTTTTGGCAAAAACTCTACCCGCACCGATGAACTTCCCTTTCTGGATGGGCTTTTCTTGGGACAGATCTACCTTCAAGTGTCCTAGGAGGGTGTTCACGATAAGCTCATAGGTAGGCTTACCCACCTTCTTCTCCACTTCCTCCACCAGCCTGGAGAGCAGGTAGCTGGCCCAGTCCACCTTCTCCTTCTTCACGATGGCCATCATCATTCTGTACCTGAAATTGGTACACTTATCAAAGGAACTAGAGCGGTTCTCTATGATATGACAGCAGATGTCATGCAGCATCTCAAACTCAAGAAGGAAAAACTTCTTGCTGCAACTTCGGGACATCCCCGCCGTATCCTTCCTACCGGTGAAGATCTTTCAGTAAGCCTCCAGTTCGTCTTCTCCATACGTGGAGAAGTCACTGGCGTCCATGCCATCAGTGGGAAGAGAGAACACCTCTTTCAACAGTCCGATATCAACAGTGACTGTTACCCTACCCAACTTTGATCGGATCTCTGACCGATCCTCAGAGATCCTGGCCCGTTTGTAGAACTTTTCAACTTGCTCCTCTGCATAAGGTGTCTTGTGGAAGGAGCAGAGTCTTGGAAGGCCTGAGATGCGAAGACACCGCAGAATGTCTTTCATCAACTCCTTGGTGTTTCCTTCCTCCTCCACCATGTTGAGAAGGATGTCTCGGTCCACCAGCTTGCCATCAACGACCAGAGTTTGCTTGGGTGCCATTTGTGAGAGAGAGAGAGAGTCTGGTAATGAGAAGCTAAGAGAGAGATCGAAGAGTTAGGGTTTTCAGAATGTGAAAAATGCTAAGTGTGAGAGAAGAGTGAAAAGAAAACTCTCTTATATTTTGAATTTGATGAGTCTTGATCGAGCGGTCCAGAAAAGATTAGGACCTCGAGTAGTGACCTTAAGTCGTTATTTTACCATTTAGCTCTGTCTTGCCTGAAGTTCCCCCTAAGCTGTATAACCATTTAAGCAGAAAAGATTAGGATTTTATAGAGATATTTAGCTCAAATTGATTATGCCTAGCTCGTTTCTGAGAAAAGAGAATCTTGATTCACAAAGAGGCTTCGTGAAAATGTCAGCTAGCTGTAGATCAGTATGCACTTTCTCTAGAGATATATCTTTCTTCTCAACATGATCCCTTATGAAGTGGTGCCTGATGTCTATGTGTTTGGTTCTTGAATGAAGAACTAGATTGTGTGTGATAGCTATTGCGCTTGTATTGTCACATAAGATGGGTGTTTCTTTTTCTTCAATTCCATAATCCTTCAGTTGCTGTTGAATCCATAGAATTTGTGCCCAGCAGCTTCCTGCAGCAACATATTCGGCCTCAGCTGTTGAGGTTGCTATTGAGGTTTGCTTTCTGCAGAACCAAGACACTAGCTTGTTTCCTAGTAGCTGGCAGGTACCACTAGTGCTTTTCCTGTTAATTTTGCAACCTGCAAAATCAGAATCAGTATAGCCAATAAGTTTAATCCCTCCTTTTGGGTACCATAAGCCAACTTCCTGGGTTCCTTTGAGGTATCTGATGATCCATTTGGCTGCAGTCATGTATGATTCCTTTGGTGCTGCTTGGTATCTGGCACACATTCCTACTGAGAACATGATATCTGGTCTGCTAACTGTTAGGTAAAGCAGTGACCCAATGAGTCTTCTGTACTTTGTAACGTCTACTGCTTTACCATCACTATCTTTGTCTAGACTTCCTGAGGTTATCATAGGGATGCTTACTGTGCTTGCATTTTCTAATCCAAATCTTCTTATCAATTCCTTAGTGTACTTCACTTGATTGATGAAGGTTCCAATGCTCAGTTGTTTGACTTGAAGACCGAGAAAGAAGCTTAGTTCTCCCATCATGTTCATTTCAAACTTGGATTGCATGAGATTTGAGAACTTCTGGCACAGTTCCTTGTTCATTAATCCGAAAATGATATCATCGACATAGATTTGAACGAGCGGTATGCTTTCTCCATCTTGGATTCTGAAGAGTGTCTTATCTATCTTGTCTTTCTTGAATCCATTGTCAAGTAGATACTTCGAGAGGGTGTCATACCAGGCTCTAGGTGCCTGCTTGAGTCCATAGAGAGCTTTCTTTAATCTGAAAACTAAGTTTTCTGGATTGTTTTCAAAACCTGGGGGTTGCTCTACATAGACTTCTTCAGTGAGTAGCCCATTGAGAAATGCACTCTTTACATCCATTTGATAAACAGTGAGATTGTTGTGAGCTGCGTAGGCTAGAAAGATTCTGATTGCCTCTAGTCTTGCTACTGGTGTAAAAGTTTCCTCAAAATCTATTCCCTCTTCCTGACAGTAACCTTTCGCCACTAGTCTTGCCTTGTTTCTGACTACTTGGCCTTCTTCATCAAGTTTGTTTTTAAATACCCATTTTGTGCCGATTACTCCCTGGTGAGTAGGTTTAGGAACTAGATGCCACACCTGGTTCCTTTCAAATCCATTGAGTTCTTCCTGCATTGCTTGAATCCAGTTGGTATCTGCTAGAGCATCTTCTATGTAGTTTGATTCTGTTTGAGAGATAAAGCAAGCAAACATTGCTTCGTGGAGGTTGCTTCTTCTTGTTCTTACTCCAGAGGTAGAGTCTCCTATGATCTGATTTCTTGGATGATTCCTTAGCCATTTCCTTCTTGCTTCTTCAGCTTGTTGTTCATTTTGTTGTTCAGCAGGTTGCCTTGATCAACCTGTGAAGCTTGCTGATTTGGGTCAGGCTGAATTTCTAAGCGGACTTCTAGTTGAATTCCTTCAGGATGATGTATCTCCTCTTGAATCACTGGTGCTTGCTGGTTTGGGGTTGGTTCCTGTTCTCCAAGTTGCTACGTAGGTACAGGTTGCTGATTTTGAATTGATTCAATATTTTGAAGACTTGGTAACTCCGCATCAATATATTCAACATGAGTGTTGGTGATGCGAGTTTTCCCAAGGTCTTCATTGAGTTCATCTATATTAGCCTTTGTGCAATGTGGTTCATCAAAGTCCACATGTACTGTTTCTTCTATAACAAGTGTTCTCTTGTTGAAGATTCTGAAGACTTTGCTTACCGAAGAGTATCCTAAGAATACTCCATCATCTGATTTTGAGTCAAATGCCTTTAGGTAGTTCTTTCCATTGTTGAGTACATAGCACCTGCAACCAAAAATATAAAAATGTTCAATATTTGGAGTGTAACCAAACCATAGTTCATAAGGGGTTTTATTTAGATCCTTATTGATAATGCATCTGTTCTGGGTGTAGCATGCTGTGTTGATTGCTTCTGCCCAAAATCTCTT
This sequence comes from Scutellaria barbata, assembly GCA_028654395.1. Taxonomy (NCBI): domain Eukaryota; kingdom Viridiplantae; phylum Streptophyta; class Magnoliopsida; order Lamiales; family Lamiaceae; genus Scutellaria; species Scutellaria barbata. The sequence continues at coordinate 4,331,365 of CM053649.1, read as the reverse complement.
AGGTAACTGAGCTTCGGCTAGCATGGTCCTTGCAGCTTCCTTGAGGGTCCTGTTTTTCCTCTCTGTAACACCATTTTGTTGCGGCGTTCTAGCTGCTGAGTACTCATGTTTGATTCCATTATTTGAGCAGTACTCTTCAATAAACTTGTTTGTATACTCGGTGCCTCTGTCTATTCTGATTTTTATAATATCCAGGCTCCTTTCGGTCTGTAGCTTCTTCAATAACTCCGGTAATCTCTGCTGAGTATCAGATTTCTTTGTCAAGAATAGGGTCCATGCGAATCTTGAGTAGTCGTCCACCACTACAAGGGTATATTTTCTTCCACTCATGCTTACTGGATCCACTGGTCCGAATAGATCCATGTGGAGTAGATCAAGCACCATTTCAATTGACCTACGAACTTTGTTTTTGAAGGAGCTTTTGGTCTGTTTTCCCTTTTGGCATGCTTCACAAAGACTCTCTTTCTTATATACCAGATCAGGTAATCCTCTGACCAGCCCTTTTCTGGCTAGCTTGTTGATTGATTTGAAGTTTAAGTGGCTCATCCGTTTATGCCAAAGCCACCTAGCTTCTGATGATCCTTTTGCAATGAAGCAGGTGGCTGTGGTTACTGAGCTCCAGTCAGCTACATAGATATTTCCTTTTCTGGTTCCTGATAGTTTTACTTCCTTGGATTGACTATCTCTTATCAGGCACTTGTTGTGATTAAATTCTACCGAGTAGCCTTTGTCATAAAATTGGCTTATGCTGAGCAAGTTGTACTTTAAACCTTTCACATATGATACTTCTTTTATGTGAGTGTTTCCTTTGATGAGAGTTCCAATTCCTCTAGTGCTTCCCTTGGAGTTATCTCCGAAGATTACTTTGGGTCTTTTGCACAGTTGTAAGTCTCTGAGAACTTCTTTGTCTCCAGTCATATGTCTTGAACACCCACTATCGATGTACCATACTTCCTTGCTGTTTCCTGTCGTCGGTACTTGTAAAATAAAAATTACTGGTTCTTAAGTACCCATACATGTACGGGTCCTTCTTTGTTAGTACCTTTTGGAATCCAGATTTGTCTTACAATAATTGCTTTGTTGTAGACTTGGTGGCTTCGTCTATAAGCGGTATCCTTAGGATACTGTTTTGTGTGTGCAAACCGTGTGTACCCATCACTTTTGAAGTGAGGTCCTCCATCATACTTTCCTTGAGTATGAGCTCTCTTTGGTTTTGACATTATAGTCCTAGTATTTGTGGAGTAGAGGTTTCTGTGTAGCATCCTTGCAGGTTGCTGTTTTCTTTTGTTTCTACCAGTAGATTGATTCCACTGTAGCCAGCTTTTGAAAACAGGCTTACTCCCTGTGGATGTATACATGGGTCTCTTGCCCTTGTCTATTGCTTTCTCCAAGCTTTCCGTCGAGTTATTAGATAACTCTTTTGCCATTGAGGTTTCTGCTTGAATGAAAACAACAGTTTCAAATGAGCTTGCTGTTTCTTGAGAGGTTCCAGCGCAGTATCCTAGGCCTATCCTATCAAAAGGGCTTCTATCAAAAGGCCAGCGCAGATTTGCTAAAGGTTCCTACAATTGCTTGAAGGTCATTTTTCTCACTCTCAAGTTTGGCAATTCTCAGATTGAGCTTAGATGCATGTTCCTGGAGGTCACTGCACTTTGAGCTATTGAGCTCATATGCAAATAGCTTTTCAGCTAACTGTTTGTTTTCCCTCCTGAGCATCTCATTTTTTAAGTTTCAGCTCCTCATGAATTGAGTTTATCTGTTCGAAGTCGCTCATGATTTGTTTTAGGGAGAGGCTTTTGTTTAGCTTTTCCTTTTCCTGCAAGGGTTGGATTGGGTACATTACCTCATCATCTTCGCTGTCCTCTGCTTCTTGTGCCATCAGGCAGATGAGTGCCTCGTCTTCTGATGAAGAGGAGTCACTATCATCATCAAAGGAGTCTGCATCCTGCTGGGTTTCCTTAGAAGGTTCATTTCCTTTTTCCATCTCATTGAGGAAGACTTTGATTATTCTCCTTTCCTCTTTTCGTTTCTCCCTTTTCTGGGAAGACTCTCCATCTGGATATCGGTTGACCTTAGGGTGAGGACACTCTCTGGCATAGTGTCCTGGTTTTCGACAGTTATAGCATAGATCTGAAGTATCCTGATTTGATTGCTGAAGGCTGGGCTGTTGAGGAGGTGTCTGGTTTTTCTTGAAGTCACCTCTCCTGTTGTACCTGATGAACTTCTTGAAGTTCCTTAGAAGAAGGGTCATTTCTTCATCAGTGTTTTCAACAGATAGCTCTCATTGCTTACTGCAGGTAGCTCCAGTCTCTCTTGTGCTCCTGGCTATTAAGGCAGTTAGCTTTATGTTGGATTCTTCTGCCTTTTCCTTCCTTCTATTGATATCATACTCAAAGGCTTTTAGGTCAGAGAAAAGGTCAAAGGTACTCATTGATTTCAAGTCCATGGAAACCCTCATGGCGGTAGTCTTGCTATCCCATTCCGCAGGTAGTGCTCTTAGCACCTTCATATTTTGCTCCTTTTGGGTATAGAATTTGTCCAGGGACTCCAGCTCATTTATAATATTCGTGAACCTCAGATCCATCTGCTCCAAGGTTTCTTCAGGAAGCATCTCGAACAACTCGAATTTTTGAGTTGCAGTAGACACCTTGTTTTTCTTTATAAGCTATGTTCCTTCGCAGATTTGTTCGAGCTTGTTCCATATATCCATTGTTGTTTTGCATGTCTTGACCTTACTGAAGGTTCCTTTGTCCAGAGTGACAAATAGGGCGTTCTTGGCTACGTTATCCAGATTGGCTCACCTTCTATCATCAGCAGACCATTCTTCTCTGGGTTTATCAATAACAGCTTGATGGGGAATAACTCCTGCATCACCAGTATCTACAGCTCTCGCGAATATAGGGTTGGGTTTGGTAATCCTTGGGGGTCCATCAGTGATGACCATCCACATTTCATCGTGCATGGCTGAGAGATGTGCCTGCATTCTAATTTTCCAATCGTCATACTCTTCAATAGAGAACATAGGAAGCTTATACGTATCCATGATATGATAAAAAGGATATATGTAGATTTTTGAAAATCAGGGATCGGGGATTGACCAGACAAATTGGGTTTCTAATCCAACCTGCTCTGATACCACTTGTTGGTCCCAAGTGGTATAAGGTTAAGAGGGGGGGTTGAATTAACCTTATTAAATTTTTAACTTTTCTCCAAAAATATTAAGTCCTTGATTAACAGGTAGCTAGAGAGCTTGCTGCACAGTAGGTTGCTGCACGGGCAGTGACTTCAGGACTTAGTCAGAGATAATAATGCACAGCGGAAATAATGTGATTTTCGAAGATAGGTTTTAATGTAGTGTGCTCAAGGAAATCAGACAGATATATGATGCAGAAAGAACACAAGCAAGCTTATAGAGGTTCGAGGGTGGAGTTATCCCTCTACGTCCTCTCTACTCCTTCTTAAGGAGGAACTTTGTTAAAGCAAGTTTGATTTACAATAAACTCGGCTAATACAAACTCTACTCTACACAAAACTGTCAGCTCTATCCACATAGGTAGCTGCACAGTGCCCAAACTAATCGACCCACACAGGTTCCTTGACCCACATAGGATCCTTTCTCTTCTTGAGAGAGAATAACAACTTAGCAGAGTAAACTCCTGCCTAAGTGACTCCTAAACAATCTATTTAAGTAAGATATAGAGATTTTCAATAGTTGAATGCAGCAAGCTCCTTAGACTTCTAATTCCACAAGGTGGTTGGCTTGCTGCTGCTTAGACTGAATGACTTTTATGCGAGAATGTTTGCTTGTAGATGAACTACTTCGCGTAGGATATTTCAATTGAAGAGTTATCTTCTCAGGTGCATTCAGTCTTCTATTAATAGGCATCAGTGAGAATTCTGCCCGTTGTGAAAGCAGTCCTTCACTTGGTGAGGTGTCTTGCTCTGATTGGTTCTGCTTATCCTCTGACACCTGCTCTGTAATGCCTTCATTCTGTTATGCCATTGCCTTGTCCTTTTTCTGCGTGACTTAATCCTGCAGTGTGTTGTACTTTGTCCTTGCTGCTTTTTCACACATGGCAATCACTGATTTGCTGAAACTGGAGTGACTCTACTGGCTAGTCAGGTTGCACTAATTTTAATGTATCTGGTAGTTTCTTCTTTGAGCGAGTAAGTCAGCTTCCTTGACCATCTACAGGTTCCTTGCAGCATCCTTTGAAGCTTGGATACTAATTTCTTGTGGCAGCATGCAGGTAGCAGGAACTTGACGTAGGTTCCTTTCCAGAGTCTTCTTCTCTTTCCAGCATCCTTGCCTTAGCTATTTTACATATGGAAACTTATCTGAATAGCTAATGCTCTAGTCTATTACACGTTTTGTCTCATCAAAATCTATTACAATTTATCATATCATATATATATACACACACACACACACACATCAATATCTTGAAGAAGAAGCAACAAAAGTGGATTGAATAGAAAGCCAAATTCAAAAATAAAGAACATACATTTAATTTATTAAAATATTTTTTATCAAAATCAATTTTTTATTGGATAATTGATACGTAATATATTGAAATCCTCAAAAGTAAGCATTGATGCAATAAAAAATTTCTTGAAATTTTCAATGTCTTAGAATCCCCAAAAGTAAGCATTGATACAATAAAAATATTTTGGAATCTTCAAAAGTAAGCATTGATACAATAAAAAATGTCTTGGAATCCTCAAAAGTAAGTATTGATGCAATAAAAAATATCTTTTATATTATATGTAATAATTATTGTAGCACCTAAGAATTTTTTTTTTAAAATATAACTATATAATATATTACCTTAATGTATATATATAATTATGTAGTATGAACTTGTAATATATGTTATATATGATATAGATTATATAATATTAAGATATAAAATTCATAAAATATAATTATAACCTAAGTATTATCTAAGTTGTTAGATACATAACCTAAGCTAAAGAAAATTTACGTACCTAATATATATATATGCATGATATACTTATAACATAAATTATTATCTTAATTTATGCACATAACCTAGGCTATGTGAAATACTTACATATAGGATATAAGTTGCATAGCTTAAGTAAAGTAGCATGGGATTACATGTGTAACATAGGTATGTAGGTGTGGAATAGGTCAAGTTCTTCTAGAAGCTTAAGCATGGGAAAGGCATGGGATAAAGTTTCCTTGTTCCTTCCTCTTCTTCCATTCGAAACAAGCAACCGAGCCTTCCTTCTCTTCTCTTCTCCCTCTCAAGCTTGCAGCCACGTTGACCACTGTGTTCCACCACCGATCTGCATCATTCCAGCAAGGTAAACGGAGCAAGAAGTAGAACTATTCGAGCTAGTTGCATGTGTGGGTTCGAAGCTGAAAATAAAGCTGCTATGTTCCTTTCTCAAGCTCTCTCGGCTGTGTCGGAGGCTGTTCCCACCTTATCTGATGCTGTCTTTGCCGTTGTGTCGTGTCGGAGCTGGCGAGATGTCCGTGCCGATGCGTCGGTGTGAGAACCGCCGCTGGAAGCGGCGGTTGTGTTGGGCTGGAACGTGCTCTGTTTTGGCTGTGTTTCGGCTGTGCGTGCGTGGGTAAAGGTGTCTAGTTGTGGTGTTGTTTGCGTGCTGAGTCTTGGTCGGGAAAGGTTGAGGGTGGCCGGCGCAACTCCGGCGCTGGTAGGGGAGCAGTGGCGGCAGGCGCAGCAGTGGCGCCAATGGGTTGTCAGGATAGGTTTTGTGGGTGTGAGTCTTTGTCGATGGGGGGTGGGGTTAATGTTCTCCGGTCAGGTTTGGTCGCCGGTGCAGCAGCAAGAGGGGCGGCAGCAGTAAGGGCTGGGGGGCAGGCGACGGGACAGCAGGTGGCTGGAAAAAGGAGTATGGGGTTGGGTACATTTTTACAAATTTGATATAAGTCAAGGGTTATCTTGCAAAAATATAAGTATGCTGAAATTAAATTTGGATCCTTATCTTTTAGGAAATTATAGATTATCCCTCTAAGTATATAATGCATGTTTTAAGGCACTAATTGTTATATAATGATAAATGAAACCTTGATAATTATTGAAAATTACATAGTTTTCCTTGATAATTGATAATATAATACATCTCTCTTAGAATTATGGAATATATATAAGAATGATATTTTGGATTTAGAATGTGTTAAAATTATGAATGTTATAATATGATTATTAGAATTTAATATATGAAATTCGGACATTTAATTCGGATAAAAAAGAAGTGGTCTTCTATAAAATATGGCGATATCATGAAAAATTGTCATTAGAAATTTGTGAGAATTATGGTAAATAACACTTGGATTTTTATTATTATTAATATATATGGAAAATTATAGATGTTATCTTATAATCAATAGAATTTGATAAAAGAGACGAGTTTGATTAAATAATAAAGAGGATTATGTAAATTAATTTATGTTACTTGTATCTAATTATATGATTAAATAAAGTATAAAGTTATAAATTATATTAAATCAATTAAGAAACTATAATGTAAGCTTGAGTTGGGAATTAATTATTATTGCGTTATTTTTATAAATATTAACCAAAGATTCTATTTGGAATTATGATTTAAATCTATGTTTTGCAAGATTGCTTTTGAGACTAAAAATTATAAACTTATAAATATTATGCTAATTGAATTAATTTACAATTTAATTATTATTTCTACATTAAGGATAAATAACCCTAATTTTCTATCTATTTTAATTCGAGCTATTAATTTCAAGTTAATCTATATAGATTATGAATTTTATATTTAATTACAAAATAAGTTATATTTAATTCCAAAAATTAGGGTTTAGTTTAAAAATATTAATTTATTTTAAATCGATCATAATTTGAGTAAAGGCTAAGTCGAAACCTTATGTTTTCGTATATGCAATTAATCGAATAAACCCAACAACGTGAATTTGATCATCAAGTGAATTTTTATGAAATGATACCCTATACAGCGTGATCCCACTGAGTGTATTATATACGCTCACCCCATTTATATGTTTTCTTTTATAGCTTCGGACGTTGGGAGTCGCATGTGAAGAAAGATGCGAGTATATAATTTTTGTAATAATTAAACAAATTATTTGAAAGGTTGTAAAAGTATGATGGCCTGTATACATATTTTGCTGCGGCCTCTGATCGTTTAAAGCTTTATGCAAATTATGTAGTTTGTATGGATTTTTATTCTTCAGCTATAGTTTGTTTTAAATTGCTGGACGCCCAAAATGTTAAAATTTTATATTTTATTTAATTTCGGAAATGGGGCGTGACAATTATTCTTGGAAATTAACAAAATAATTAATAAACAAAATATACAGCATTTATTGCAGGAGAGTTTGGGCAGGAAAATGACATTTTTGTAATTATTCCCAATTGTCCTGCTATTAGTATAGTATAGATTATAGATAAGTAAGAAACAATATGATAACATTTAGGAATTTTTCATTTGCTAGACAATTTGAAACTACATTGATCAATGACAATAATATTTTTTTTTAAAATTCAAGCTCCACATAAGTAATTGGAATCCGAAGAACCCTGATTACTTATCGAATTATAACAAAATTGAAAATAATGGTCATTGATGCTAGAATACAAGGATCATATTGTAATTAAAAAAAAACTATATGAAAATGATGGAGTGTAAATAATATTTTCTTTAATTAAAAAGAGGTGTTCCTTTACGAGATTTGTGGGTATGCTATTTATTTGAAATGATAGAATGTAAATAATTCATTTTTTCAATAAAAAATGTGATAAATTGGATGATACGTTGTTATCACAAAATAAAAATCATAAGATTTTCTATCCAAGTGTTTGAGATAAATGTTGAAAATTGATTATAACTTTTTCTTTTAATGAATAATATATTCAGAATCTTCACACACATATATAGTTGTATATACGCAGATGCATTATATGTATTGTAAATGATAACTTTTTATGAAATAATTAATTGTCTGTATTGAAAAAATCTTTAATTATAGAGATAGATATTTTTTTTTAGAAACAAATTGAGAATTAGAAAATTGCATTAATGAAAGAAAAACATTATTTGAAAGTTATAAATAATGTAGAAATGGAAAATAATATCACCACAAAAAGGATAAAATATATATAAACGAAAGAGTAAGAACAAAACATACTGAGAAGATCATCTATAATTGAAGTAGGGATGACAGTGGGACAGAAATTCCCTATTTCCCGTGGGGATCCGTCCTGAATGGAGCGGAAATTTTTTGAAATGTTCCCACACGGGGACGGGGATGGAAAGAAAATTTTCCCCGATTGGCGGGATGGGACGGGGACGGGGATCGTATTCCCTGCCCCATCCGCGGGGCCTGCGAATTTTATATATATATATATAATGCATGTATATATTTTAAATATATATAAACATATTTTAAAAATAATATAATTAAATCAATATAAATAATTAATGATATGAAGATTGAAAAGTTGAGTGCAATGAAGTATTCAAGAATGATGAAATTAACGAAAATGTATTAGGATAACTTTTTTTTGTGTTTTGGTTAGTTTAATTAAATTGTATTTTTCATCTTTTATTTGGATTATGGGCCATTTTTTATATTATTTTTGATATTTTAGTTATATGTAATCATTGATTATTTTTATGTATTAATTGAAGAATTTAAATAAAAAAAACATAATACGGGGTGGGGAATCCCAGCAGGGAAGGGTGGGTAGGAGAGGGGATTTTTCCCATTTCGTTCGCAAGGACGGGTGTCAAGTCCTTTTTTCGAAATGTATTAAAATATTAAATTTCACTTCGGTATCCAGCAACTTATTGTAAACTCAATTTTAAAGGACCAATCAACTTATCATAACTGAAATTCATTACAAACAGTTAATTTACACAAAACATTTAACGTTTGTTAGAAACAACGAAAATAACTTTAGAATTTGACCCCACACGCTTAAGCTTTACAAAATTCAAACTAGGGTTTCTGAAGCGGTAGAAGAACATGTTTCTTTACGACCAAGAGATAGGGCATCTCACTTCTACTCCTCACCATAACCTAGAATCTGTAAAACAGAAGAACACACAAGGGATGAGTGCGTGAAAAACACTCAGTGGGGTTAACTTGCAAAGAGAGAATATCATAAACACTCGTAACGAATTACATTCAAACATATCACATTAGTTATGATTTTTAGCTGTGATAGATATAATTCTTAGCCGTTATAAATTACATTTTTTAGCCGCCATAGATACGATTTTCAGCCGTCATTAATATGGTTTTCAACCGTCATAAATACATTTCAAAAAGTCATACATTTTCACATTCGTCTTGTATATAATAAACATTCAATCATTCCATTCACATATCATAACTTCTTAGCCCACGTCACATTATTCATATAGAACGTAAAACATACCTCATTGCACATAGGTATAAGATTTCATAATTTAAAATAATCTGGAAGAAACATAAATGTAGGAAAAAGCAAAGTACCCCATCTTTAGCATGACATTCAAAAAGGTTCTATATCCTATACAATTTTAAAGTGAAGGCTCATCTACGTATAATAGCTCGTTTTAAGTATTTGGACGAACTATTCATAAAGAAAAGTAAATTCTTAATTTAGAATTATCTCTGATAACGGAAAGTCTTATAGGGGCTTATGAAAAGAAAGTACATATCGATGTGATACGAGGGATCCAAAATATTTGTATGGAAAGTTCGATTTAAACCTAGGGTTACAAGATTGACGAGATATAATTCTAGGGTTTTATACCCTTGTTTAAAGGTGAAAAGACCAGACCATACTTTCTTTTGACATTTTAGAATCCAAAGGGGTTAAATTATAACATGATAGTTTTGTTTGGGTTCATTTTGTCATTCTACCCTATTTTAGGCTTAAAATGTAATATAGCAACTTCTAGGGTCAAATCGACAAATTCAGCAACTCAAGGGGGTAAAATCTGTAATTCTGCAAGTTATGGGGTCCCAAGTGTCATATGTTCAAAGTTCAGGAGTCTTGTTGTATAACTTAAGAAGTTATGGGGTGAATTTATAATTTGCCAAGAGTTATGGGGTTATAGTTCAATTCAGGAAATTTCAAGGTCTTCTATGCAATTACCTGCAAGTTGAGAGGTTTAAGTGCTAATTACATAAATGCTAGGATTTGCAAGTTAGTCCTTGTACAATGTTAAATTTTCAGAAACACCCAAATCAAAACCCTAACCCTTAGAGCATATATATTGCATAGACAAAAAATGAGTTATATCTCATTTAACCATTTCTCTTGCACTGCAATGTATGAGTGAGATATAACTCATCCCACCCCCTTACCACCCATGTGAATTCTTCGGCCAGTTATTCTAGCTTAACTCACATTTATTAAAAAAAAAAAAAGCAGAAAAGTAGTGGCTCAAGGGGTGTGGTAGTGCTCATGCATGTGCAGTCACTTTTTTTTTCTTTTGTATTTTATTTATATATTGCCAAAGTTAAATAAAAAAATTGAATTATGGTACATTCAAACGACTATATTTTATCTTTATATAACTTTTTTTTTCTAAAAATATATATTTTATCACATAATCTATAATTGCATTGATAAAAAATGTTACCGTTTTTAGCCGTTACAAAATTTGGCTATAAAAATACAACATACCTTATCAATATTTGCATCCACTCAAAATCTAAATGCTTACATATCCTTTATCAATTTTTCTTTCTACTAAATTTTAGGAAACTTCATCCTCAATCTTTTCTTTGAAATGGCCGAAAACAATCGAGATTTTCTCAACAATATTTTCAATCAATTTCCAGAAGCAAATTCGAGTGTCCCATCTCCACCCAACTTCTCAAATTCGCATAATCCTCTTAGTTTATCTCAAAATTTTCAAGACTATGAAAATTTTGAAAATCTTGAAAGTATTCCCACTTCAAATTTTCAAGCGCCAATATCTGAATTTTGGCAACAATCGTTAGGGCAATTTCCAATACAATATTCATCTCAAAGGTTTTCTACTCCACGAGCAACTGGTATACCATAGAGATCACACATATTTAGAGAACCAACAACTCCATCATTCATTCCGAAGACATAACAATCTGAACCTTCAAATACAATCGATGACAATAGTTTGGATTAAGATTATGTCACCGCCAAAGGTAAGAGGCTACAACAAAAATGCTCAAAGACAACACCAAAAAAAAACATTTTTAAGCTAAAAATGTTGTTATTTTGAAATTTACAACACTTATTGCTTAAAGTGTTGAGAAAGACGTATAATTTTTGATCAAATACAACACTTTGACAACATCTTTTGTGAAGTGTTGTCTTTGGGCGTGTTTTTATTAACAAATACCTATAGTTAGACAGCACTTTTGTTGTAATGTTGTGTTTGGGCGAATTTTTATTACCAAACTACAACTCTTTAGGGGAAGTGTTGTCTTTGAGCTGCCTTTTTGAGATAATAACAACATTTCTTTAAGTGTTGACTTTATATACACTCTTCTAAAATGACAGCATTTGAAATGTGTTATCTTTTAACCATAAAGACATTCGTTTTGAAAAGTGGTAAATTTATGATGAAACTGATGTGTGACCTCTTCCAACCAATTATTAATAATTAATAATTATTGATAGGATGAAATGTAATAGATTTTGATGAGACAAAACGTGTAATAGATTAGAACCTTAGCTATCTGGATGAGTTTTAAATGTAAATATGCTAAGGCAAGGATGCTGGAAGGACTTGAAGATTCTGCCAAGCAGCCAGGAAGCCGAAGTCCCTGCTACTTGCATACTGTATCAAGCAACCAGCAAGCAAAACTCGAAGAGGATGCTACAAGAAGCCTGGAAGATAGTCAAGGAAGCTGACTTACTCGAAGAGGATACTACCAGTTTCATCAGAGTCAATGCAACCTGACTAGCCAGTAGAGTCACTTCAGTTCTAACAAATCAGAATCTGCCATGTGTGATAAAGCAGCAAGGACACAGTACAAGCAGTCTGCAGAATGAAGTTGCGCAGACAAAGGACAAGCAGTTGCAGAACAGAATGAAGGCATTTCAGAACAGGTGTCAGAAGATCGGCAGAACCAATCAGGAAGAGACACCTCATCATGCAAAGGACTGCCTTCCCAACGGGCAGAAAACTATCTGATGCCTATAAATAGGAGTCTGATTTACAAAAGAAGAAGACACAACGATAATATACAACCAAGAGAGAACTGAGAAGAAAATAGACGCACAAGCTTATACTCTCAAGTTAATCAGACTGAGCAAGCAGCAAGCCAGCTACCTTTGTGATCTTCTGACGTTCAAGGAGCTTGCTGCATTTGATTGTGTTTTAACCTTTCATTTTATTCTAAGTCTGATAGGAGTCGCTTAGGCAGGTGTTGAAACTGCTAAGTAGTAATCTCTCTGAAGAAGAGAAAGGATCCTGTGTGGGTCGGTTAACCTGTGTGGAGATCCTGTGTGGGTCGATAGTTGGTCACTGTGCAGCTACCTGTGTGGATAGAGCTGACAGTTTGTTTAGAGTTTAGTTTGTGTTAGCTGAGTCTATTGTAAATCAAACTAGCCTTAACAAAGTTCTTCCTTGTGAAGGAGTAGAGAGGACGTAGAGGGATTACTCCACCCTTGAACCTCTATAAGCTTGCTTGTGTCTTCTATAGCTTTCTATCTATCTATCTGCATCTGAGCATACTGCATTAAAAGCGTGTTTCGAAAAACATAAGTATTTCCGCTGTGCATTACATTCTCTGACTAAGTCCTGAGGTCACTGCCTGAGCAGGAACCTGTCGAGCAGTAAGCTTACTAGCTACCTGTTCATCAGGGACTTAACATTCTTTGGAGTAAAAGTTGAAAATTTGATAAGGTTAATTCAACCCCCCCTCTTAACCTTATACCACTGGGACCAACAATTATAATAGTATTATTATTGTATTTGAGGTATATAATTATTATTATTGCTATTTTTATTTTATTATTATGATTACAATTCCATAATTTTTTTTAGCTTTGATTTATCAGATACTTAGGTTGAATCTTAAGCTTATATTGTTGAGAATTTTTATTTATTTATTGATCATTTTTTAATCATCGATATTGAGGGTAAATTATTGTTGATTCATATTGAGCATTGTGAATGTTGATAAGTTGATTACTAATTATTGATGGATAATTTAATTCAACATTTATTGATGATTTAATAATTTTTGGGTAGATTAATACTATAATCAATTAGATAAGAAATTAATCAAATGAAAAAAAGTTAGAAAATTAAGTAACAAATTGGGAATCAATATACTTAGACAGTTCCTTAAAAAAAGAACCCGAACTTCATAATTAATCAATAATGCGTATTATTATTATTATTATTATTATTATTATTATTATTATTAATTTTTTTAATTTTCCCTCTCAATCTCAAGTTCCCTCATTCTTCTCAAGTACGCTTCTCAATTTGTCCCAATTTCTCAAGTTTATTGTTTTGGGGAAATTTATTTTGTGGATTACAATTATTATTTGAATTTCATGATTATTAGTAAAACCTTGTTGAACCCACGCCTAACCCACCCATTTTCCTTCATTAAATTGAGACCCATATGCTGTAAGAATATGAAAATTTTCAGAACCTTTCGAAATTTGTTCTAGTTAAATTGATAGATTGTGTTTTACTGTATGGATGGTGAAAGAACCATATATATTTCAGATCTTAGATATTTGGAGTTCTATGAAAAGTGTTTGAAATTGTTGGAAATATATGAAAAATGTATGGAATTGCAGAAATATATGTTTGGATACCCCCTGTTATTCTTGTTGAATGTCTAGCTCCCTGTTATTCTTGTTATTCTTGAATGTCTAGCCATGACATATGGATCCTTTTCATTGTTCCATATAGCATTACTTTATCAACTTTGCTGTTATGATATCTGAAAGTGTTTAGCCAAATTCTTCTCTAGTGTTTGCTGCAAGTTGGTTGCTGTAAGCAGCATCAGTAAGAAAGTTGCTGTAAGAAGATTGCTGTAAGCAGTAACATCAGGTTGCAGTAAGAAAGTTACAGTAAGAATGTTGCAGTATGAAGGTTGCTGTAAGCAGCAAAAGTAAGTTACTGCAAGAAGCTGCTGTAAGAAGGTTACTGTGGTGGTTACTGAAGATCAGTTTTTTCGGTGGACCCTAATCAGTTTTAGTCAGTTAGCACAACGGATTCATTGGTTAATTAGTTTCTTCTCAATTGCCATAGGTTCTATATATATGTCTCTGTAGAGAGTGAGAAAGATACGAAAAGAAAGGAACCAGTTTAGTTGGATATAGAGAGAGAAATAGTTTTATAGAGAGAGAAAAGATTAGTTGAAAGATATCACGTAAGCGCTATTTTCAGATTTCTGTATTCTTCTTTGTAAAGTTTTCTCCTGATTGAATAAAAAGTTCCCTCCCCTTTTTCCCGTGGATGTAGGCTTGTTTATGCCGAACCACGTAAATCATTGAGTGTTGAATTTTGTTGTGTGATTAAGATCGATTCTCATATCTTGATTGTTTAAGAACTTGTGGTTTACAAGTGGGTTTATTTGTTTCTTGGAGCTTTAGATCTGACAATATCCAAGTTGTAATCTAAGGTTGGTTTATTTAGATTCAATGAAAATTAGGTCGAATCTTTGATTAATTTGTAAGTTATATAGTATAGCTAGAAAATGCAAAGAGTGGTTTGCAACATCTTGGTGCTTATATCAACTTATCATTCTATTTAGTCTATTTAGATTTTTCTGTCACATATGCAAAAGCGTCAACTTTAAATTAAAAACTGATTTCACTCGAGCATAATTTGATTATATGGCTTATATCACTGGAAAGCCACGTGAGTCTACTTTCTAACAAAAAAAGAATTTTGTAATTTGGAATATTTTGTGAAGAGTTATGGTTAAAATACTAAAGGGTGGCAGGTTGTTTCGGAATTGTCAAGAGGCTGTCTCAAAGGGTCAATTTACATTGAAAACTGATTTCACTCGGGTTTAATTTGGTTACATGGCTTATATCACTGGAAAGCCATGTGAGTCTAGTTTCTAACAAAAAAAGAATTTTGTAATTTGGAATATTTTGTGAAGAGTTATGGTTAAAATACTAAAGGGTGGCAGGTTGTTTCGGAATGAATTGTCAAGAGGCTGTCTCAAAGGGTCAATTTACATTGAAAACTGATTTCACTCGGGTATAATTTGGTTACATGGCTTATATCACTGGAAGGCCATGTGAGTCTAGTTTCTAACAAAAAAAGAATTTTGTAATTTGAAATCTTGTGTGAAGAGTTATGGTGAAAATACTAAAGGGTTGCAGGCTGTTTCGGAATTGTCAAGAGGCATCACAGGGTCAACTTTACATTGAAAATTGATTTCACTCGGGTATTATTTGGTTACATGGCTTATATCGCTAGAAAGCCACGTGAGTCTAGTTTCTAACAAAAAAAGAATTTTGTAATTTGGAATCTTGTGTGAAGAGTTATGGTTAAAATACTAAAGGGTGGCTGGCCAAGTTGTAATCTGTCATTGGAATGTTATTAGACTAATGTTATTTACCTATTGATTCTAATATGTAGGAAATTGCTGTCAAGAAATTTCTCGATCAAGATTTAACTGAAGAATCTCTTGAGAAATTCAGAAGTGAGGTAATCATCTTATTTCCTTCAATGGCTTCATAGTTTGTATCATATGAATGTAGATCTTGTATGCATGTTGTTGAATGTCTCCATTTTCTACTAGCAAAGTGAGTAAATCATAGTCAAGATATATGTGAGCTATTATGGTCTTCAAACAACTACTTAGAAGCTTGAGTATGATTCTGATTATGTTTCATGCATATATGGCATATTAAATAAATCAAATGATCTGATTATTTTTTTGGTTGAGATTCTCATTTATTTGACTTGTTATTTACGATCTGACATGTATAAGATTATTTGTGCAATGCAAGGTCTGAAACATGAAAAGAAAAATATTTTTGTTTGTAACTCTTTAATCCTTACAACCTAGTATACTTGCAGTATTCATTATGGATAAAGAGTGGATATCAAAGGATAGATTAACTTATGAATACGAGACTGGAGTAGAAGCTTTTTTACAGTACGCAAAGAAAAATGCAGCAGATCCTAATGTAATACCTTACCCTTGTGCCAAATGTGGCAATATAAGAAACAAAAATATAGATGAGATTAGAGGGGATTTGTACCGTTGGGGTGTGGATCGAACTTATCATACCTGGATATGGCATGGGGAAAATTCAACAATTAAGAACTCCATGAGTGATGATGATCAAGTTAGGAAGGGTGACCAGAATCTTTTTAATGAAGAAACTATAGATATGGTGCATGCTGCATATGATAACTATGCTGAAAATCCTATCCAATTTGCTAAGTTAATTGAGGATGCTGAGAAACCTTTATTCTCTGGGTGTACCAAATTTACATAATTATCTGCAATTGTTAAATTGTATAACTTGAAGGCAAAATATAGTTGGAGCGATAAAAGTTTCACCGAACTCCTTAGTTTGTTAGGAGAAATGCTACCAATTGATAATGAATTGCCTTTATCCTTTTATGAGGCAAAAAAATCCTTGTGTGCTTTAGGGATGAATTATGAGAAAATTCATGCTTGCCCTAATGATTGTATCTTATACTGGAAAGACTATAAGGATCTACAAGATTGTCCAGTATGTGGGATGTCAAGGTGGAAGTTGGGATGTAACTTGGCATGTTGATGAAAGAGTTTCTGATGGTTCTTTGCGTCACCAGCTGATTCGCCATCTTGAAAAGTCGTGGACCACAATTGGCCTGATTTTGCTGCTGAACCTAGAAATCTTAGATTGGCCATATCTGCAAATGGAATAAATCCACATAGTTTAATGACTTCTAGTTATAGTTGTTGGCCAGTCGTAATGGTAACATATAATCTTCCACCCTGGTTGTGTATGAAGAGAAAATTTATGATGTTAACTCTGTTGATTTCTGGTCCTAAGCAGCCAGGCAATGATATTGATGTTTACTTACAACCTCTGGTTTATGACTTAAAAATTCTTATGGGAAGAAGGCATCGAAGCATATGACGCATAACGACAAGAAAATTTCCGGCTTAGAGCTGTCCTACTTTGGACAATAAACGATTTTCCCGCACATGGAAACATGTCAGGATGTAGTGTGAAAGGATACCATGCGTGTCCCATTTGTGGTGAAAAAACATATGCTAAACGATTGAAGCAAAGTAAAAAATGTCTTTTACTGGTCACAGAAGTTTTCTACCCACAAACCATCCTTATAGAAAGCAAAAGAAGGCGTTTGATGGGAATCAAGAGTTTAACCCCGCACCTAAACCATTAAGTGGTCATGAAGTTTTGAAAAAAGTGGAAGGAATCCATTGTTGTTGAGGAAAAAAAGATGGCAAGGTTCGGTCAAAAGAGAATAATGTTAAATCATGTTGGAAGACGAAATCAATATTCTTTGATCTTGACTATTGGGAACATCTACACGTTTGACGTACTTGATGTAATGCATATTGAAAAAAACGTATGTGAAAGTCTCTTTGGTACATTACTTGACATCCCAGGAAAAACTAAAGATGGAGTGGCAACCAGACTAGACTTTTTAGAGATGAATGTGAGAATTGTGTTGGCACCAAACATGGGAGAAAAGAAAACGTATTTACCACCGGCTTGCTATTCATTAACCATAGGTTACTCATCTAATGATAAAAACCTTGTGTCGATAAAGGATTTGAAACTTATAGGCCTTAAATCTCATGATTGTCACACTTTAATGCAACAATTGCTCCAAGTAGCAATCTGTGGTGGTTTGCCCAAGCATGTGAGATATGCTATCACTAAGTTATGCTTATTCTTCAATGTGTTGTGTAACAAAGTTCTAAATGTCACAAAGTTGGATGAAATGCAAAAAGATATTGTGACAACTTTGTGTTTGTTGGAGAAGTATTTTCCTCCTTCATTTTTTGACATAATGGTTCACTTATGTGTTCATCTTGTGCAGGAAGTCAAACTGTGTGGGCCGGTTTGGTATAGATGGATGTATCCATTTGAAAGATTTATGAGAACTTTGAAAGGTTATGTGCGAAATCATAATCGGCCCGAAGGGTGTATAGCTGAATGTTACATTGCTGGAGAAGCTGTAGAATTTTGCTCTAACTATCTATCTAATATACATTCAATTGGTATCCCATTAAGACATCTCCAAATGGAACTTACTAAGCCTATATCTGGTGCTCAAGTAGAGTTGAGCAATAATGATGAATGGGAACAAGCACATTATTACGTTTTGACAAATGATGTGGAGATTGATCCTTATGTTGAGTAAGTTAGCTCTACAACTAAAACTATTTCCAAATTCCCTCTAAAAACATTTCCATATATATTTAATGATTATCTTTTGATTTTCATTATTTTGATTAGGGAGCACATGACATATTTAAAAACAACATTTCCTCATAAATCTAAGTCAAAAAAGTGGCTACAGGATGCACATAATCGTATGTTCATTACCTGGTTACAAGAACATGTAAGCTACATAAGTATACGTACCCTTAGTAAATATGTATAATATTCTTTCATTAAGATGCAATATTAAATGATATTGAATTATAGGTCGGACAAATAATTAGACACTCCACCCACCAAATATCTGAAAAAGTAAAGTGGATGGCCAATGGACCTAACAAGCAAGTGTTGAAGTATTCCAGTTATTTGATCAACAGAGTTACTTATCATACAAAAGAGCGTGATGATATACGATCAGTTCAAAGCTCCGGAGTAAGTTTGGTCGCAAAAACAATGCAAGTTGCAAGTGCAAAGGATAAAAATCCCGATATTTCAGACATGGAGTTTTATGGAATGATTGAGGAAATATGGGATATCGATTACCACAAATTTCACATTTCGATGTTTAAATGTAGATGGGTGGAGAATAATAATGACATTAAAGTTGATGACTTTGGCTTCACCTTAGTTAACCTCAATCTAATTGGATTCAAATATGATAAATTTATTTTGGGTAGTCAAGCAAAGCAAGTATTTTACATTGAAGACCCTCAAGATCCTGATTGGTCTGTGGTACTTGCTACTCCAAGTAGGGAATATTTTGAGTATGTTAGTGGGGATGCGTTAGGAGACCCCACAATACAACATCAATGTTTCACCAAAGGGTTTGCTACAATGGATGTTATTGATGGAACGGATGAGATGGAACCGCCATGTATTCGTGATGATTGTGTTGGAACTTGGGTTGACAATTGAAAGTCGTAATTTGGTTGTATACCTAATTCAAACTTGTAATGTTTCCATCAACGGTTTTTATTAATTTATAAAGTCACTAATTCATCCATACTTGATATATATATATATATACACATATATATTATTGATGTTTAAATCATTGAATCCCATTTGATAGATTTAATTTGTTTCTTAATTATGTGTGATAGTTGGCTATATGATTTAGAAGCATGAAACTAAATTTCTTTTTTTATACATTGTTATTGTGTGTGCCTACTTACATGTATATTTATGCTAATAAGTCTGAATATTTGAAATATAATGTGTATTTATGCTAATAAATCTGATTTTTGGTGTTTCAATAGGTTCTACAATTTCATGGCAGCAGGTCGGAAACTTAAGAAAATGGTTGATGATATTGAGGAGTTTGAGGAGGTGGAGAACTCAAGGAAATGTACAAAAGATATGAATGGTAATCGTAAAAAAGTATATTCTGGTGGCAATGAGTATACTGAAATAGTTGGTGGGAAAAAATTAGACAAACAAACAAGGGGTGATCAACATACCAGCGAATGTGAATGCACAAATGAAGAGCCCACACAAATAACAAGACCTCCTAGAGGCCCAACCTATTTGGATAGGCTTGCCAGAGATAGGGTTAAGGGCATTGTGAAAGATGTAAGTTTTAACAGACATGGACATCCGATAGGAGAAGCATGTGTGGAAATGCAAAGCTACATTGGTGTGCTTGCTCGCACAAAAGTTAAGATAACTTTCACCACTTGGAGACAAGTACCATCTGATGTGAAGAACCTAATTTGGGAGTCTGTTAATGTAAGTAAAACATTGTTTTGACAAGTTTTATTTTGTTAATCTTTGAAATATTTTATGTGATTTAATATTTGTTATATAACTTCTCTAAAATTTTTATTTTCAGTTGTCATATAATGTGCCGTTGAATTGGAGAAGAGGTTGTTTAAGGTCAGCAATTGATAAATGACGACAATGGAAAACTCATCTCACTAAAAAGTTTGTGTGGCCAAACATGTCTTGTCCGGAAAAATTGAATAAACCACCTATTGGTCTTGGCATCCCACCATCTGATTGGAGTGAATTTGTCGTTAGTTGTATTTCTGATGATTTTAAGGTAATGTATTTATATGTTATTTGTTTATACATGTTTTGATGTTATGTTGAAATTTGTAGGAGTTGAGTGATGAACAAAAGAACAGAAGACAACAAAATATACACCCGCATCGGCTATCTCGCTTAGGTTATGCAGGTTTTGTAGAAACAGTCGTAAGTATTCATTTGACATTTTTAAAAAGGTTCATAGTCGATAAATTTGATCACTTTGTGGTATTAAAATTTTTTATTTATGAAATCCCTCTAACACAATATTTTCTGTAGAAATATCAATTATCTAATGACGAGAAAAATGGATAGAGCAATTCTTTGGAAGCTAGCACGAATGAACAAAGAAGGGGAATTTGAAGGAGAGGAATTAAAAGATAAAGTAAAAAGGATTGTAAGTGAATATGAAAAATGTTAAAATTCATCATTTTAATAGCATGTACAAAGCGAACATGTAACCAATTTTTATTTGTATCAAATAGGATGAATGCATTGAACAATTGAAGTCTGGAGTTTTGAAATTTTAGAAGCCAAATGAAGATTGTCTCACTATAGCACTTGAGAAGGAAGAGCCATGTGGTCGTACAAGAGCAGTTGGAGGTCATATGCCTCCAACCATTTATTTTGGATATGCTCGAGAGAAGAGATATACCGACAATGTTATCATCAATGAGCAGAACAAAGAGCTATGTGTACATTTAGAAAAGCTGGAGGAGTTGTTTAAAAAATTTGTGAGAGGAAAAATAGAGATTGATGAGAAAGGCAGCTGCTCGGTCAAGAAACAAAATCCCATTAAAGATGACTTAGAAAGTTTGAAAAGCTTTTCAGAATATTTTGACAATGACCCGGTGCTAATAGAGAAAAATGATAATTTACAGGTATTTATTAAAATATGATGATATGAATATTGTTCTATCATTTTTAATACTTAAGAACTCAAGTGTTTGTGTTTTAGGGAAAGCTTGTTGAACTGATGTTGGAGTCCAACAATAACATTGTTGCATATGATGCAGTCATTGATGTGAGTATAATTGATGGTAAAACCCACGGTGCTCCATTCCCCAAGAATTCTATACGGGTCTCTATTCATCAAGTGTTGGATGAATCAGCCCTTCTACCATTTCCAATCCCAGGTGAGTGTGAGAATATTGGTAATGCTATAGGTACGCATGTGGCATGGCCTAGACACTTGGTGGTGACTGCTCAAAAAACGGTAATTGTGATTACATTTTTTATCTAGTTGTCATAACATATATATATATATATATATACATTTTTAATATTTATGTGTGCTTGTGGAATTGGTAGAAACCTATAAAGAAGAAAATGAATGATCATGACCTTAAACCCAGGTGTTTAAGCAGTGTACCCAAATGTTTAAAGGTGGTGTATTGTTACATTAAGTGTGCTGGTGATAGTGGGTTGAATGTAACGGTGCCAATTGATGATGATGTTTTTGGTGATACATGCAATAAGGTTTATATAAACCTGGAAGATATTGTCCCTTTTTGTGACTTGCAACCAATTTCAGTCAGTTGTATAGTTGTTTATATATGGTATGTTTCTATTTTGTACCAAATATTTATGTTGCTTCTATAAGTGGTACACCCTTTATTTATTACACTTCACTAAATATACTTTGTAAATGACAGGCACCTTTATCAAAAAATGAGAGCTAAGCAAAATCTTTCAAGTTTTAGATTTGTAAATCCATCTACCATCTCACATCAATATAGTCTTAGTTGCATGTAATGTTGGGTAAGTAATAAACTACAATATTAATCTCAATTTAATTTTTATAAAATTAGATGTATTTTAATACTTAGTTATGTGTTTTTTCTTAGATACCACTGGATTCTCACTGTCATTAATCCTGACAAGGAGGTGGTCTTTTTAATGGATCCTCTTAGTCATCGTATGCGTAATGATGACTGGAAATATGTTGTTAATACATAAGTTATCATTCTTTCTACTAAACATTAATCTATGTTCATTCATAGTATTTGTTTAACTCTTTTTCAATTATAAAGGGCAATACAATTGTTCAATGCGAACATGGGAGGGAAGGGAAAAACGCAACCTAGTTGAGAAATAATACATGTATGTTTCTTTACATTAAGCTGTCGTTCATTTTGTTATGCTTGTCATTAAGTTGTCGTTCATTTTGTTATGCTTGTCATATATAGTGTGATTTCTTATAGTGATAGGGTCCTCGCCAACCAAATGATAAGTAATGTGGATATTATGTGATGAGATACATGAGAGATATCATTGGAGTTGCACCAAAAGACATTGTTACTCTACGATCCATTGTAATAAAATATATGTTTTGAAGTTCTTATTATTAAAAGACTTTTGAGATTATGTATTTTTAATTTTTAAGTTAACAATAACTGGGTTATACTAATTTTGTTTCATGATTGTTTACAGTTTACACAAGATGAGTACTCTCAAAAGGAAATCGATGAAGAGCGATCGGAATGGGTAGATTGTGTTCAAGATCATCTACATGTCTAACATGATTTAGTAAGTGATTGGCCAATACATTTCTCGTATATGTTAATGTAATGATAAAATTCGAAGATTTGCTTGAATTTTGGACATGAACTGGGAATTTACATTGAGAAGTTCGTGTTGTTGTGCATGCTGAATCTAGTAGTTTGTTTGATAAAACTTTAGGAAGTTTGTGGTTACATTAAAGCTTTGTGGTTGTATAAAGGAAATTTTGTGGTCGCATTATAGCTTTTACATTTAGCCACTAGGTAAGTTATTTATATTAATATGTAAATTTAAATGAAGTAAAGTTTTTTTTTTTTTTTGCTTCATTCAATTGTGAATGAAGACTATTCTTAGGCAACAAGATGATAAATTATAAGGCTATTAATTTTCCTGCTTACATTGAATTGATTGGATTGAGAAATGCACTATAAGCATGAGATATAAGCAAGTAGATTTGAGTTTAAGGTAATTAGAATCTTAGATTAGGAGATTATATCATAGTTATGTTAAGTTTATTAAGATCAAATTGTTGGTCTCATGTTTTAGGATTATATCATTTACATGAATTGTTGTTCTTTTCTTTTGATGTGCAAGTTTTTGGTTATTTGAATCTTTTCGAGAGACGTCATCAACAAATCTAGTAAATACATGCTCATAATTTTTCATTTCAAGCATTGGTGTTGATGTTTTGGAGAAATAGTACATGTCATAACCTTTTTCAAGCATAGACTTTTATGTTTTGGAGAAATAGCAATAGCCTTAGTTTTTGTCAATAATTGTTATACGATGTAATATTCGTAGATATTTGTACATATACTTTATATTTGAAGATTTTATGTTTCGAATATGAAATATTTTCAATTTATAATTCTAGAATTTTTTAATATCACTGATCAACAACAATTTTAAGGAAAAAAAATTATTGTCTTACACAATCAAAGACAACAATTACAAAATGTTGTGGATAAATATAAAGACAACACTTATAAACTATTGTCTTTTTAGACAAAGTATTGTGTATTATTGGAAATTTCATGTACAAAGACAATAGTAATTTAAGAAGGACAACAATTCAAAAATGTTGTCAATAAACGGAACAACGGTTCAAAAGTACTGTTGTCTATGAGCGAAATATTTTATATAAAAGATAACAGTTTGTATATTAAGGACAACATTTTAAAAGTGTTGTCTATGAGAAAACGACAACACTTATAAGTGTTGTCTTTGGGCGCCCCTCTTCGACAACAGTTGCATAGACTACAATTTAAAACCTACAATGACAATACTTTACAATTGTTATCTTTCAGCTTTACAATTTCTAAAACCTCAAGACTTGAGAGACACAAAATTAGAATACAATATCTTATAGAAAAAGATCTCAAAGGAAATCTGCAATATATATATATATATAAAGTTGAATATATGTATATATACATGTATTCGAAGAAGAGATTGAAAGAGGCATATCAGTTTTGAACAAAAAATTGAACAAAAAAGTGATGTTTTCTTGAGGAGACATAGAAAGGGAAAAAAAGAGATAAAAGAAAGAAATAAAACTGCTGATCTTCTCTTGATTTCAAGAGAATGGTGAAAGAGAAACAAGAAATAAAAAATACAAAAACTTAAAATATGGAGAAGTCAAACATCCATCACACTCTCATCTATCTCTTTAAATATATATATATATATATATGTATGAAATAATATAGATTTTTTCAGGAGAAGATAATAAGGAAGAAGAAATGAAGGAAAAGGGAAGAATAGGAAGGCGATTTGAGATAGAGCTTGGTTGTGGTCGTTGGTGGATTAGATATGGAGAGTGGTAGTGAAATATGGTGCTTGGCGAAGGCGAGACTAAAGGTGAAGATGGTGGTTACGCGGTCGATATGAAAGTAATGGCGCACTAGAAGATGGGAACGGAGACGGTGAGAAAGAATGCACCGATGACACTGAAATAGGTGGTTGAACAGGCTAAACGAACCCTGGCGCTAGAGATGGAATAAAGGTGAGGCGGAGGTTGATAGAGGATGCGGAGTTGTGGTCTCTGGAAGGATTGGAGGTGGGTCACCGACGATAAGTGATCAGAAATGATGATGGCGGACAGTGGTTGATGAGTGTGCCTGTCGGTGGCTGACTAAAAAGAGCGGTAGTGACGTCAGGTGATGGCGGCGGCCGACGATGTGACGAGAGGAGGAGAAGTAACTGGTGGCGGCTAGGAGAGAGGAGCGATGATGGTGAATGGAGGAGGAAACGACGAGGCAACAAAGATAAATGGGTAGTGGATTAGGGTTTTATTTACCATATATATATTATTAATGGAAATTAATAAATGTTAACATAATGAATTTGGGCCTTACTTGTAGGATATTTGAAAAATTGTCATTTTTAATTGGGCTTTTTGAGTAATGGAATAGAACATCAATATTGGAAGATGCAATGATAATTTCACAATTTACTATATAACTCAATTTATATGCCATATCTTATATTTATGTTTA
Organism: Scutellaria barbata; assembly: GCA_028654395.1. Taxonomy (NCBI): domain Eukaryota; kingdom Viridiplantae; phylum Streptophyta; class Magnoliopsida; order Lamiales; family Lamiaceae; genus Scutellaria; species Scutellaria barbata. Next base: position 4,305,972 of record CM053649.1, on the reverse strand, counting down.
TTTTTAACTTTAAATTTTACTATTTTGAAAAACAAATAAAGTGGGACAAAATTTACATTAGATTATATTATTTTTATGTAATTTAAAAAATACAATAAATTAATTTGTATGACATGGAAGAAAAAAATATGTTATAACTTATTCTAACATGAAAGAAGTTGGTATCACAATTCAAAACCTTCTTATTTCATTTCATTTAGTACTTTAAAAAAGTAAAAAAAAAAATCATGTTTTCATTATTTTGTCACATGAAATTTTGATTTTATCAGCAATTGTTAGACTTTTATTGTTTTTATTGTATACTTAAAAAATTTGTTTCAAAAATTTGATAATTGTTTTAAAATCTAAATATAAATTTTAAAGCTAAAATCTACAAAAAATCTAATAATAATGCCAAATAACTTAAATTTATAACATTTTAAGACCATGCAATAAATAACAAGACCATATATATCCAAAAGTTAAATTTATGAAAAAAAAACAATTCTTGAAAAATACTGAAACAAAAAATTATGGTGCAAGTACTTATTGACTATTTTATTCATTTAATTATTAGTAGTATTTTTTGTTATATTTATACATTAATTATATTTATAATCTCATTTAAATTTTATATTTAATAATAATTATATAGAATTCATATTTATTTCAAAATTCATAATTTATTATTTACATTGCACATAAAATTATATCAAATTTAAAATGTTGAGAGTTTCAAAATTGTTTGCATTCCAAATTTCTAATTTTTATTAAATACAATTATTTATAATAACATTATTTTAAAGTTGAAAGATCAACATTTTTATCAATATAAACATTCAAAGCAATATGAATTTTACATTTAAATGATATATTCTCTTATGTCATCAACAATAAAAATTATCAGATTTTATATAACAAAGTGGGTATCGCGTGACAAATCTTATAGCAATCTTTGTCACATGTTGGCTTATTATTGAAGAAAACAGTTTTTAGTCATGGTCAGTTATATGTGGATGTTTCCTGCGTGACAAGTCGTAGTGGATTGAGGATTTTGATTTTTGATAAAGATGATCAGTATTGTAGTACAATTAAAAGTGTAGTTTATAAAGAAGTTTTTAATAATTTGTAGTATTTCGTGAGATTTGTTACGTCACATCTTTTGATGGATTTGATGTATAATTTAGAAACAATAGTTTAACTTAGTTGTTTTACGTTTATTTTTTATATTCCAGTATTATAAATTATTGTTTTCAATAGTATATATATATTAGTATATATATAATGTTCATATATTGTGTATTTACAAATAAAATTTTATTGTATTAAAATGATTTTGATATATGATAATACGCGCAACGCGTGGGTACACTGCTAGTTTATTTAATGAAATATATGGGAAAAGGTGAGTAAATGATGGTGGGACCCAAAAAAGTGAAATATAATGAAGGTGATGAATGTAAGAGTTAAGAAGTATTGGTTATAATTAGAGGAATAATGATAAAAAGTAAGAATTATGGATTATAACTCACATTATAATGTACATGCTCTAAATCCACCGCCCCCATTTTTAGGTCATCAGCTTCGCCACGTGTCGTCGGCAACACCACACACGCACACGATACACACCAAAAACATACCCCACCGATATCGCTACCCCAATGGCGGCACAACCACCAACGTCCGCCGATGCATGGTTGCGCCAGCAACCTACACGCTCGAGGCCTTCGGCCTCAGCCTTAACCCCCCCCCACACCATAATAACACACATAGACACCCGACTTACCGGCGTGAAACCCGTACCGGCTCCACTCCAACCCACGACAGTGAAGCCGGTAGAAGAGAGAGAGAAAGAGAAGGAGATAGACGGAGAGAAAGGGGGCCGCACCTCTCCACTGGAGACAATGTTGGTTCTGAAATCCGAACTCATATCCATGACTGGTTCGACGAGCTCTACAAGATTGCCGGTTACCTTGCTGGAAAAATGTCTACCGATGACGATGGAGGAGATGAGGCGATGGTGGTGGTGTTTGAGAGAAATGGAGGGGGAAAGGAGAGAGAAATTTTACTCCTTTTCTTTCTTCTTCTACTTTTGCTCTATCCCTTTTCCCAAAATGGAAAAGATGAAAAGGGTATACCACATAGGGGTGATGTCACAATCTTAGGGTGGGGAAAAAATGAGATGTCAAGATTTTACAGTGAAATGTAACTAGTTTCAAACACTTATCCTAAAATATGTCCAAATTTAAAGCATGCTATATATGCTTATCATTGAATACACACACAATGTTACCGTAGCAAACATGAAACACCACCCACAATATGCATAAATTTTCAAAGAAAAGCAACATGCATGTACATATATAATAGATGTACAAAATTGAATTAGCAAAATCCATCCTTTTAATAATTCACATGCATGTACATTTGATTCAACAAATATTACATTAACTCAAATCTTAAATCAAGCCATGATTCACACGCTTTAACACCATGTTGAATTAATCGAGAAATAAAATAATTTCCCTCTTAAAATAAATGTCATGTAATATTTTTTTGGGCTAAAATTTAAAATTGCCAATTATACATTAAAACATTTTTTTTTGTCATACTTTTGTAAGATGATCTTTTTTAGTCAAAAGATTTTTTTGACTATAATATCCTTAATGAAGGTAAAAAAAAATGAATTGAAAGAAAAAGAAAAAGGTAAAACTAAATAAAATAATTATAATTCCTAATTTTTTAATTCCACTCTTTATCTTCTCCAAAAATACACTACAGCCGCTGCTCCTTTCGCTGGCCTTCGATCTGTTGGTCATCGTCTTTCGCCCCACGCTCGCGGTCTTCCCATTGCGCTTCTTTGCTTCTTCAGCTGCCTTTGGTCTGTTGGTCGTCGTCTTACAGCCGTTGCTCCTTTTGCCATCCTTCGGTCTGTTGGTCGTCGTCTTTCGCCCCACGCTCGCTGGTCTTTCCATTGCGCTTCTTTGCTTCCTCAGGTAAGTGTAGTTGGTTATACTCTCTCTCATATGTAGAGATATTAGATACTCACACACCCACACACTCAAACTGAAGAATTATGTAGTGGAGTTTCTTGATATAAGCTATGGTATATGGGAGAGATTGATGTTAGATGCTCACACATCCACACACTCAAACTGAAGAATTGTGTAATGAAGTTTATTGATATGAGTTTTGGTATTTTTGTGGCTTGGTTTGTTTGTATCTGAATCAATTAGTGTCGCATACTTCATGTTCGTTGAATTGTCAGTGTAGTAATGATATAAATCTAAGGGCTTTGTTATCTTTGTTTTCACAAGAATATTGATATTTGTAACCAACCTGCACAATTACAAAATAGAAGCACATGTTATACTTTTCTAGAACATGAAACGTCATTTAAAAGATGATTATTTTGTATAGAAATTTCCTCACTTCTCTTTTAAATTTTGGCTCCACTGGATCAACAAGAAAATTGCTTCTGATAAGCTAATTTTCTGTCTTGTGGAGGAACACGATCTTTAGGGAGGGATAAGTATCTTCATTCATTTGTTATGTTGGGAGAAGTGAACTTATCTGTTTTGGTTATTTCAAATAGCATATTGATCCACATATGGAGATTTTAGCAAAAAGTTTGGATAATCGTTATGATATCTTCCTCAATAGTAATTATACTACTATTTTAGATGCATCATTCTTTGTAAGTAATATTTTATTTATTTATAATGCAATTCTTATTATAAGGTATTTTTCTATTAATAACGTGTATGATAATATTTTTTAATACAAACATTATTAAAACATTTATGGGTTAAGGTGCATCCTGAAGATTTGGACTGTATTAATAACTATGATGAGAAAATAAGTGAAGATTTTAATGAGGTAGAATTTCCTCCGCAATTGATATGTGAGCGAGAGAAAGCTTACATGGTCATCCTAACATTGAAAAGAGGTGCAATATACAAGTAATTCTCTTAACATGTTTTTTAGATTAAGTATTTACAATGAATATTTTAATTATTTCCTCGTTATTTGTTATAGGTCATACTTGTTTGCAATACGATGAGCAGTGGATTGCATGCAAAATACAATTACGGGATTGGTTCATCGACATATATGACTCGCTCTTGTTCAATAAGGATGTTGAGTTGATATGACTTCAAAACATATATGGCTCGCTCTTGTACAATAAGGATGTTGAGCTGATATGACTTCGAAAGTAACTATTGATTCCCCTCGAATGGTTACTATCAATGTTGCTAGAAAATATTGGTTTGTTTGGGAACCAAAAAAGCTTATAGGCATCGAGGCAGAATGTTGGGTGTGAATGTGTCTTCATCTTTCGAACAAAGAGATATTCATGATTGTGGGACAATTGCTTTGATTTATATAGATGCATTGATATTAGAGAGTAAAAGTAGTAAAGTCGTAGCATAGGATCAAAGTAAGGTTTTTGCATTTAGGAAGAAGACAACATTTCTTATTTTTGTAAGTAGTGAGGATAACGTTGCATTTGACATTTAAATGGGCAAGCATTGTTGGTTAGTACGGGTTGTGTGTTGAAATGCTTTTATTATTAATTGGTATATACGAGTTATATTATTTATGGCTAAGAGTAGAATTATTGTTATTATGAACTATATTGTTTGTTAGTACAAGCTTACTATTTGTTGTATGGGCTGAATTATTGTTGGTATAGGCTAGATTGTTTGTTGACATGAGTTATACTATCTATTGGTAGACATTACTTATTGTTGGTATGGGCTATACTATTTGTTGGTACGCACTACATTATTTATGGTACGATATGAATTATTATTGGTACGAGCAATAATATTTGTTGGTATGAGCTAAATTAGGACATTTTTTATTATTGGTATGGGTTGGTAATGACCATAATATTTGTTGGTACGAGCTATAGTATTCGTTGGTACGACTGAATTATTATTGATACGAGCTTATTATTTGTTGGTACGAGTTAAATTATATATTGGTATGAGCTATAATATTTATTGGTATGAGTTATACTATTTATGGTACGAGATAAATAATTATTGGTACTGACCATAATATTTGTTGGTACGAGCTATAGTATTTATTGGTATGACTGAATTATTATTGGTACAAACTTATTATTTGTTGGTACGAGTTAAATTATTATTGGTACATATTATATTATTTATGAGTACGAGTAGAATTATTGTTGATAGAGGCTGAATTAGTTATAGATATGAGCTTACTATTTGTTGGTACAAGCTAAATTACATATTTGTACGAATAGTATTTGATGGTTCGATCTATAGTATTTGTTGGTATGGGCTAAATTATTTATTGATACGAGCTTACTATTTGTTGGTACGAGCTATATTATTAGTTAATACGAGCTATTATTTTAGCTAAGTTAAAAATAATAACACGATGCAATCCAATTTCTCTAACACTCAAAATAACAACAAAATTTATAATTTGTAACAAAAAAAGTTAGTCCATAATTACTAACATTTACAATAAAAATAAAATTAGATAACACAATTTCAACAAGTCAAAATGCAACAAATTTAATCATCTAAACCCAAATGTTCGATAAATAAGTTTCATCACGAAGATCCTCAGTTTGGGGTATTGGACAACTGTTGAGACCATCAAGCGCTTTACCGCTACTCCAAAAGAATATCTAGTGGGCATATGGCGCAACTTTAATGTCTTATCTTCACAGTTGCAATATTGCAACTCGACATCTCCATAACTCAACACCAACATGCCTTCTTATCACACCTTGATGTCACCGTGACTTGGTGTTACACCTCGCGCCACCACCATGACTTGGCAATGCGGAGGCCTGAACTCAGCTACTGCAACCCGACATCTCCATAACTTGACACCGACATGCCACATGCCTACTCATCACACATTGATTGCGTCATCACACCTCCGCGCCATCCTCTGCTACGCCAGCATTTTTAGTTCCAAGGCCTGAAGGATTAGGCCATGACAGCTCCCACTGCAAAGTGCTCCCAAGGGGATTCGAACCAATCTGTCAAGGTGACTTGGCGTTACACCTCGCGCCACCATCCATTCTCTACTACCCCACTACAAAGTGCTCCCAAGGAGATTCGAACCAATCTGTTAAGGTGACTCAGCGTTACACACCTCATTGTCAAGATGACTCGGCGTTACACCTCGCGCCACCATCCATCCTCTGCTAAGTGCTCCCAAGGGGCCTTCTCATCACACATTGATGGCGTCGTCACACCTCCGTGCCATCCTCTCCTACGCCAGAATCTTTAGTTCCAAGACCCTGACAGCTCCCACTGCAAAGTGCTCCTAAGGGGATTCGAACCAATCTGTCAAGGTGACTCGGCGTTACACCTCACGCCACCATCCATCCTCTGCTACCGCACTGCAAAGTGCAAAGTGCACCTCACGCCACCATCCATCCTCTGCTACCCCACTGCAAAGTGCAAAGTTCTCCCAAGGGGATTCAAACCAATCTGCGGCGTTACACCTCGCGCCACCATGCATCCTCTACTACCCCACTGCAAAGTGCTCCCGAGGGGATTCGAACCAATCTGTCAAGGTGACTAGGCATTACACACCCCACTGCAAAGTGCCACCCCAAGGGGATTCAAACCAATCTGTCAAGGTGACTCGGCGTTACACACCCCACTGCAAAGTGCTACCATCCATCCTCTGCTACCCCACTGCAAAGTGATCCCAATGGATCCATCCTCTGCTACGCCAGCATCTTTTGTATCTGTCAAGGTGACTGCAGTATCTTTAGTTTCAAGGCCCTGACAGCTCCCACTGCAAAGTGCTCCCAAGGGGATTCGAACTCGTGCCCTGCTCTGATACCAAGTGTTGGGACCATCAAGTATTTTACCACTACACCAAAAGGATATCCAGTGGGCATAGGGCGTAACTTTGCGCTCAAGAATTCAAATCTGGTAGAGCCGTGTCTCGCATCAATTTAAGCTCCGACCCAAGGCAGGGTGCTGGGAAAATTTCCAACAAGTTTTCTTGTTATGTCATGTTTCTCCACATATGTTGTAGTGTTTTACTCCCTTTATTTTATGCGGAGTAACATATAATTCACCGACATGACCATTTGCAGACGTACTAGGACCTCTAATGTTCTTTGTACAAATAACCTCTTATGTCATGGTTGCTTACATCTTGAGCATACTTGTAATTGATGATGTCTGTTGTATCTTTTCCCTGTAGAAATTTGTACTAGCATTTAGTTAAATTTGTACCAATATATAGTTCAACTCGTACCAACAAAGTAAATACTTACACTCGTACCATAATTTCAAAGCTCATACAAACCAACATTTTAGCTCGTACCAACCTTAAATCATTAATTTATGAGCATCCTGTAGTATTATATAATAAGTCGTACCACCATGTAACAACCCGAACCAACATAACTTATTAAAATACCATGAACACTCGTACCACCAAAAACTTTAACTTTATTTGAGAATGTATCTTTTTTAACGAAAAAAAATGAAAGAATGAATTGAATTGAAATACACCTTTGGATTTTGAAATAAAGTCAAATACAACAATAATTGTAGAATTAATTGATTGCAAAATTGATTGTCAATGTCATTATTAAAAGGAGAAAATAATTATGGATTTTGAAATAAAGTAAAATACAACAATAATTGTAGAATTAATTGATTGCAAAATTGATTGTCAATGTGATTATCAAAAGGAGAAAATAATTAAGGAAGACGAAGAAAAAAAGAGAAAAAAAATAAGACGGATATATGGATTATAGATGGGAGGGGAAAAGAAACCAAATAAAAGAAAAGAGGAATCTTAATGCTAGAAGGTATAATGGGGTAAACACTATTCTCTAAAGAACAATTTATAAAACCTTGACAAAAAAGAATATTTGTAAATAAAATGGGTTAAGAATTGGGGATTTTTTTACAGGGGCAAAATTTTAAATAGCCAATTATACAATAAAACATTCTTTTTTGTCCTACTTTTGTAATGTGTTGTTTTTTAGCCAAGAGAGTTTATTTTTACCTATAATACCATTAATGAAGTTAAATCAAAAGAAAAGAAATTAAAATAAAAGGAAAAATTAAACTAAATAAAATAATTGAAATCCCTAATTTTTCAATCCCTTCATTCCACACTTAATCGTCTTTCCCAAAAATAATACCCACACCATTGATCAGTCGTTGTTCCTTTCATCGTCGATTAATTGGTCGTCATCTTCCACCTCTGATACACTCAATGGTCTTCAGATTGTAATTATTTTCTTCCTCAAGTAAGTTTTGTTGGTTACTCTCTCATATAAAGAGATATTAGATACATATTCAAATTGTGGATTGTGTAGTCGAGTTTTTTTTTTATAAGTTTTGGTATTTTGGTGGCTTGATTTATTTGTATTTGAATTAGCTAGTGTCACACATTACCTGTTTGTTGAATTATCTATGTAGCATTTCTTTTGCTATGACTTGCAAGTTATTGAAATCTTATTTTCTTTTTATTGAATTTTAGGACGGTTTACTGTATCTCAAATTTTACATTGCCCATTGCATAAGCATTCTGAATTGAGTTTTGAAGCTATCCCCCTTGATGTTGCTACATATTCTTGTAATATATACTTAGTTGAAGAACTTTCCTAAATATTGTTTTAGTCAAACATTAACATTGGATCCAACCTTAGTTGTATCAAGTAGAAAGAATAACAAACAAGGACCACCACCATGTGCAACACAATCTACCTAGCTTGTATTCTCTATACTCTACGTCTTGATGAGTTAGAGAACCAACTACATTTCTATCGACCAAAAGATGTGGTTTAGAATCTAAATCTTCAAACATTGTTGATCTAATTTATCTCAATTATATTATACATCAAAACAACATATGAAAACTTTCAAGAAAACAAGTTAAGTTACATGTAAAGCAAGCAGTTTCATTCTCAATTCACACACACAAGTAAGAAATACATATAGAGAGAAACGACTAGTAATGGGAGTATCTTTGATACAAAGATGTGGCAGAGGCTCATTGTTGCTTACGGTAGTGGGACCTCACAGTTATTAATTGCTTCTTGTTGCATTATATAGGTCTTTGAGGAGGAAAATGATAGTTTGAAGACAAACATCAATTTTAATAAACACTTACAATACTATAGAAAGAGGAGATAAGAGAGAAGTAACCGTCACGCACCATTTTCGAAACGAGTTAAAATATTAAATTTTCACTTTGGGCGTCCAACAACTCATAATAAGCTCAAATTTAAAAGATTGATCGTCTGGTTATAATAAAAAGTCTTCACAAGTATTTTATATAAAACGTTGAGAGTTAACAAAAACAACGGAAAAATTTACATCAGTTTATGGCCCTACGGGCTTTAACTTTACAAATCTTAAAATTTTTATTTTCGAAGCATCGGAAGAACATACTATTTATGATCAAAAGATAAGGCATCTCCCTTCAGCTTCTTTTGTCAAAACCTGGATCTATAAAAGGAAATATAAAAAGGGGTGAGTGCACAAAGGCTACCCAGTGGGTTCCAACTGTAGAAAAAAAAAGTAAACATAACACTCAAATAAGCAAATAATCCACATTCAATCACATCACTTTCTTTTACGGTTTCCACCACCATAAAATACGGCTCCTAGCCGCCATAAATACGGTTTTCACCGCCATAAAATACAGCTCTTAGCCGCTATAAATACGGTTTTCACCATCATAAAATACAGCTCTCATCCGCCATAAATACGGTTTTCATCGCCATAAAATATGGCTCTCATCCGTCATAAATACGATTTTCACCGCCATAAAATACGGCTCTCAGCTGCCATAAATATGATTTTCACCGGTATAAAAGTAAGATTTTCACTGCCATTACTTGCATGCACATGCACACATATTCACTTCACACATAAATATATCGAACACACATGGAAGCACATCAGTTTAGCAAAACACTTAGTTGCGGCTCTTAACCACCGTGAAAACACATTTTATTTGCACATATGCAAATATTAACTTCACATCATTCTCTACCTTTGCATTCGTAGTAAAACGTTCACATTCCGATAACAATCACACTGTTACTTTGTATAAAATAAATATTTATTCATTTCATACGAAAATAAAATTTCATAATTTGAAATAATCGGGAATAAGCATATTTGCAGAAAAGTATTTTATCCCCACCTTATTGCAGCATTCAGAGAGCTTTAAAAATACTAGGCAGATTTATTTCGATTTCCTTCTGCGTACCCTACAAAGCACAAAAGCTTATCTTAGAAACTATAAAGGAGTACCTTCTTAATTTACTTCAGAATTCTTTCTAATAATGGAATACTAATAAAGGTTAAATTATATAATGATAACCTGATTTGGGCTCATTTGTCATTCTGTTGGTCCCAGTGGTATAAGGTTAAGAGGGGGGTGAATTAACCTTATCAAATTTTTCAAATTTTGCTCCAAAGGATGTTAAGTCCCTAATGAACAGGTAGCTAGTAAGCTTACTGCTCGATAGGTTCCTGCTCAGGCAGTGACCTCAGGAATTAGACAGAGAATGTAATGCACAGCGGAAATACTTATGATTTTCGAAACACGCTTTTAATGCAGTATGCTCAGATGCAGATAGATGGATATGAAGTTATAAATAACACAAGCAAGCTTATAGAGGTTCAAGGGTGGAGTAATCCCTCTACGTCCTCTCTACTCCTTCACAAGGAGGAACTTTGTTAAAGCAAGTTTGATTTACAATAAACTCAGCTAACACAAATTATACTCTAAACAAACTGTCACCTCTATCCACACAGGTAGCTGCACAGTGACCAACTATCGACCCACACAGGATCTCCACACAGGTTAACCGACCCACACAGGATCCTTTATCTTCTTCCGAGAGATTACAGCTTAGCAGTGTAAACCCCTGCCTAAGCGACTCCTATCAGACTTAGAATAAAGTGAAAGGTTTAAACACAATCAAATGCAGCAAGCTCCTTGAATTTCAGAAGATCACAAAGGTAGCTGGCTTGCTGCTGCTCAGTCTGATTAACTTGAGTGTATGAGCTTTTTCTTGTAAGAGATTTGCTTCGTGTCTGTTAGCTTCTAAGTTCTCTCTTAGTTGTATATGTTGTTGGTATCTCTTTTGTATAACAGACTTCCATATATATAGGCATCAGATATTTTTCTGCCCGTTGGAAAGGCAGTCCTTTGCATGATGAGGTGTCTCTTCCTGATTGGTTCTGCCGATCTTCTGACACTTGTTCTTAAATGCCTTCATTCTGTTCTGCAACTGCTTTGTCCTTTGTCTGTGCAACTTCATTCTGCAGACTGCTTGTACTGTGTCCTTGCTGCTTTTTCACACATGGCAGATTCTGATTTGTTAGAACTGGAGTGACTCTACTGGCTAGTCAGGTTGCATTGACTTTGATATATCTGGTAGTATCCTCTTCGAGTAAGTCAGCTTCCTTGACTATCTCTAGGTTCCTAGTAGCATCCTTTTCGAGCGAGTAGGTCAGCTTCCTTGACTATCTCCAGGTTCCTAGTAGCATCCTTTTCGAGCGAGTAGGTCAGCTTCCTTGACTATCTCCAGGTTCCTTGTAGCGTCCTTTTCGAGCTTTGATTACTGGTTGCTTGATACAGTATGCAGGTAGCAGGGACTCGGTTTCCTGGTTACTTGGCAGAATCTTCAAGTCTTTCCAGTATCCTTGCCTTAGCATATTTACATATTAAGCTTATCCAGATAGCTAAAGATCTAGTCTATTACACGTTTTGTCTCATCAAAATCTATTACATTTCATCCTATCAATTTCCCCCTTTTTGATGATGACAAAACTCCTTAACAGGATCAAAGAACCATATTTTATTAGCTTGGAACAAAGATGCAGAGAAATACAATCATTCATAAGCATGCATCAAGTTCACAAGATGTGAGCTTTCATCAACCAGAAGAATCGAATTTTCATTGATCAGAATTAAGTACAAAGCATATACATACTTAGGCAGATAGCAGAATAAATAGAGTTTTAAACAGAATAACAAAAAGAAACATAAACAAAGAGCAAAACATCAAGTCTTCAACCAACTGGCCTTCTTCTTTCTTTCGAACCTTGTGCCTTTCCACCAGTTGGCTATTGAATCTTGATAGCTAGGTTCCATCCTTTTCACCATCTCCTCAGATTCCTCAAACCTGAGCCAGAAGTCTTCACTGTATGGTATGGGCTCCTTTCCAAGTTTTTGCTTTAGCTTCACTTGGATTGGAAGTCCACCTTTCTTTGTTAGCTCCAGGAACCTCTGCAAAGCCTCCTTGTTCGTTTTGAATCCTCTGAAAAAAGCAGATTCCTTGCAGAGGGTGGTAAAGTACTTCATCAGCTCCTTTCATTTGAATGCTTCAATCTGGAAAAAGGATGGGTTGACCTCAGTAGGAAGAGTGACCTCCGGAACTTCTGGGGCTACGAATCTGTCACTCTTGGGATCCGGGCTAGCTTCCAGGAATTTTCTTAGAGAGGCACTTGCTGCGACATCAGGGCTCTGCAAATTTTTCTCCATTTCGACCATGTCAGGCAGCTTGTGCGGAGGGAAGATCTTGTGAAGGACAACCCTGGGATCTGATGAAAATACAGCATCCAGGTTGCTTTTCAGCTCTGCTTCAGTCCTCCTCCTTTTTTCTTCTCTCATTTCAGCACCCTTCCTGAAGCCTGGATGAATTGACCCAGAAACAACATCTGATTTTCTTTTAGCGCTGCTGTCTGAAGGGCCCCTAGATCCAGCTCCCTTATGTCTGCCATCTCCCGAGTCATCTCTCCTCCTACTGCTTACTACCATCTGTCTGCAGGCAGCAGGATCCTGTCCAGGCTTCTCTCTGCCTTCTATCCTTCCTTCCCCCTTTTTGTCATCATCAGCACGTCCAACCGCAAAACTGACTATGGAGTGAATTTCAGACAAGGTGCCTGAGTGATCCCGCAGGGTCTGTGATTGGTTGAACTGCTCCCTGTCCATTCGGTCTACTGCAGTGACTAGAGCCTTCTGATTGGTTTCAAGGGAGATCATCTTCTCCTCTTGCCTGTTCAGCTTCTCCATCACGCTCTTGACGACTTCTACTGCAGCATCCTTCTTGGGGGATCGGTAGGCAGCAATCATCTGAGTGAGTTTTGACAATGTAACGTTGAGGGAGTCCATGAAAGAATAAGTCTTCACAGAGTGGGAGCGGGTATCCTTGCGGAGTTTCCTGCTCGCTTTCACCAAGGACTTCCCCATGTGTTCAATTGCTGTCAGCACCTCTTCATTTGATCTGGCAGGTTCCTGGCGTTCTCCTGCTGGTGCCTGTTCATCAGAGACAGATGTTAGTGCTTTGAATTTTTCGACTCCGGTATCACCCTGTTCACTGGGTGACCCATCATCGCTGCTGGCAGAGCTACTGGATCCTCCATCTCCTGATCCAGTGCTCTTAAAGGGCGTTTCCTCTTCAGCATCCTCCTTATTTGCCCCCAGCTTCTTGTCCTGTTTAGCTACCTTACCCTTGCTGAACACCATTTCGGCCTCCTTCTCCTGCTCTATCTCCGCTACCACCTCCTGTACTGCATCCTCCTGTACTTCATCCTCCTGTATTTCAGTCTCCTTCTGCACATCCGACTCCTTTTCTCCACTTTTGTCTCCTCCTGCCTCCTGCACTTCCACCACCTTTTCACCCGCAGCTACTTCCCCCTCAGCGACCGTCTCTCCCTGGTCCACTGACTTGGCAGGTGATGTCTCCTCCACCTCCATTGGAACAGCTGCATCAGGTTGCTCCTTGTTCATGGGGGCAGGTTCCTCTACTGCTTCAACTTGAACAGATGCCTCCTGCTGTACATGTTCCCCCTCAGCCTCTACCTCCATTGGTGTGGGAATGGTTGTCTCCGTGGTGTCATCAGCGGCTGCTAATGTGGATGGAACTATCAGCTCAAGAGATGCCACAACAGCGAGGGTTTCCAACTCCTTGGCCTTTGGAAAGTCAGTTGGCATCGAGCTCCTCTCCTTCATCGGCGTCTGTGCAGGAACTTTAGGAAGAATGATCAGGTCAGTAAGGTATGAGAATTCCTCACCATTTTTCTCCGTTGGTGAAGGTGACCGCCTGCTGATAGGTTCAACCATCAAGGCTGAGCAGAAGGATCCTTCACCCATCTGGGGTTCCCTTACTGGCCTTCTCATTCTGGTATCTGTCATGCTGATATCAGCAGCCTGCTTCAGCATCCTCTCCATGGCTTCCTACTCCCCGTACTTTGCTATCTGGGCCTCAGCAAAAGCCACGTCATCGCCTGCTCTGACCTGGTCAGCAGCAGCATCCAGTATCACTTCCTTTCTGTAGAAGTCTGGCTGGACAACAGCTTCTTTTCCCTTCAGGCTCCTGGGGCCAGGCAGCTGTGCGACAGCTTCCTTCTACTTCCTGGCCTCCAATTCAGCGGCTATCTCCGCATTTTCAAGAAATTCTGGCCATTTCATCTTCCTGAGATCCTTCAAAAATTTCTTTTGAAGGATCTCCTCCAAATCATCCATAGCGACCCAATTCAGCGCCCATTCCTCCTCAGTTTTCCAGTCTGTCCACTAGATGAGTTCCTCCCTGGGCAGGTGCCTGAACTGCCACCAGGTGGTGAATCTTTCCATCAATTTACCGAACTCCACCTCCAGCTTCGATATGCTGATGACGTACTCCGTCACATCCTCCTCATCCACTTCCTCCTTATCATCATCATCAACAGCAGCATTCCCTGCCAGTTCTTCTTTTAGTGGAGAATCAATCTCCACTTCCACTGCAGGCTTCTTAACAGCCCGAGTGGTGACGATCTCTGGTTCATCATCAGAGATGACCAGTCTCCTCTGCACATTCTTCTTGTGCTTGATCTTCTTTGGTACAGCAGGAGCTGATGAGGGCTCTGCAGGCTCCTCCATCCTCGAGCTACTTTCAGGCGAAGAAGAGGCATTGTCGCGGAATGTCTTCCTTGTCCTTGGAGTGCCCTTGAGGTCCTCGGAGACCTCTCTGGTTACTGGGGATGACCGAGCAGTGGTCTTCTTGGCAAAGACCCTACCCGCACCGATGAATTTCCCTTTCTGGATGGGCTTCCCCTGGGACAAATCCACCTTCAAGTGTCCCAAGAGGGTGTTGATAATCAGCCCATAGGTAGGCTTACCTACCTTCTTCTCCACTTCCTCTACCAGCCTAGAAAGCAGGTAGCTGGCCCAGTCCACCTTCTCCTTCTTCACTATGGCCATCATCATCCTGTACCGGAAGTTGGTACACTTATCAAAGGAACCAGAACGGTTCTCTATGATATGGCAGCAGATATCATGCAGCATCTCAAACTCCAGAAGGAAGACCTTCTTGCTGCAACTCCGGGACATCCCCGCCGTGTCCTCCTTGCCGGTGAACGTCGTCCAGAACTCCTCTAGTTGGTCTTCTCCGTAGATGGAGAGGTCACTGGCGTTCATCCCTTCAGTAGGCAGAACGAACACCTCTTCCAGAAGTCCGGTGTCCACCACCACTGTCACTCTACCAACCTTCGAGGTGATCTCTGACCTATCTTCAGAGACCTTCGCCCTCCGGTAGAATTTCTCCACCTGCTCCTTTGCGTAAGGGGCTTTGTGATAGGAGCAGAGTCTGAGAAGTCCGGTCTCATAGAGGCATTGAAAGATATTCTTCATGACCTCCTTCGTGTTCCCTTCTTCCTCCACCATCTTGAGAAGGATCTTGCGGTCCACTAACCTTCCATCAACAACTTGGGATTGTTTTGGTGCCATTTCTGAGAGAGAGTGAGAAATCTGAAACTGGAAAACTTCGAGAGAGAGAGAGCACGAGAGATTAGGGTTTGCAAGAGAATGGAAATGTTTAAGTGTGAGAGATGAGTGAGAAGAAAGACTTCCTTATATTTGAATTTTGGTGAGAGATGATCTGACGGTTCTGATTGGTCTTGAATTTGAAAAGACCCTTAATCCAATGGTTGAGATTTTTGGTGCGGTGTACGTGTGCTTAAGGACT
Organism: Scutellaria barbata; assembly: GCA_028654395.1. Classification (NCBI taxonomy): domain Eukaryota; kingdom Viridiplantae; phylum Streptophyta; class Magnoliopsida; order Lamiales; family Lamiaceae; genus Scutellaria; species Scutellaria barbata. Next base: position 4,289,993 of record CM053649.1, on the reverse strand, counting down.
TGATGTGATATTTTATGGATATCGAGGAGTTTTCTACAAAAACGGCTGCTAACCGCGGGGTAACTGTTCCTCTTTTCACGCGCTTCAGTTGCTGGACCCTACTGGTAGCTCAGAGCAGTATCATTGTATCCAGTAACTGTCCAGGGACCTTGGGTAGTAACCTTTAGGTTGCTGTTCTACTTTCGTCCTGCCTATGGTTCCCCCTGAACATTATAGTCATTTCAACAGAGAAACATAGAGTTATATAGAAAATTATCACAAATTAATTATTCCCAGCTCGTTTCTTAGAAACGAAAATCTTGATTCACAGAGTGGCTTTGTGAATATGTCAGCTAGCTGTAGATCAGTATGCACTTTTTCCAAAGATATATCTTTCTTTTCAACGTGATCTCTGATGAAGTGGTGTCTGATATCAATGTGTTTGGTTCTTGAATGTAGAACTGGATTGTGGGTGACAACTATTGCGCTTGAATTGTCACATAGGATAGGTGTTTTCTTTTCTTCAATTCCGTAGTCTTTTAGTGGCTGTTGAATCCATAGAATTTGTGCACAGCAGCTTCCTGCAGCAACATACTCGGCCTCAGCTGTTGAGGTTGCTATAGAGGTTTGCTTTCTGCAGAACCATGATACCAATTTGTTTCCTAGTAGCTGGCAGGTACCACTGGTGCTTTTCCTGTCAATTTTGCAACCTGCAAAATCAGAGTCAGTATAACCAATAAGCTTGAGTCCTCCTTCTCTCGGGTACCATAGACCAGCTTCCTGGGTTCCTTTGAGGTATCTGATGATTCGTTTGGTTGCGGTCATATATGACTCTTTTGGAGTTGCTTGATATCTCGCACACATTCCTACTGAAAACATGATATCTGGTCTGCTTGCTGTCAGGTAGAGCAGTGACCCAATTAGTCTTCTGTACTTTGTAACGTCTTCTGTTTTGCCATCAGTATCCTTGTCTAGGCTTCCTGATGTTATCATCGGTATGCTTACTGTGCTTGCATTTTCCAATCCAAATCTCTTTATCAATTCCTTAGTGTATTTTGCTTGATTGATGAAGGTTCCATTGCTTAGTTGTTTGACTTGTAGACCGAGGAAGAAGCTTAGTTCTCCCATCATGCTCATTTCGAATTTGGATTGCATGAGACTTGAAAATTTTTGGCACAATTCTTTGTTTGTTGAACCGAAGATAATATCATCGACATAGATCTGAACGAGCAGTATGCTATCTCCATCTTGGATTCTGAAGAGTGTCTTATCCACCTTACCTTTCTTGAATCCATTATCAAGTAGATACTTCGAGAGAGTATCATACCAGACTCTAGGTGCCTGCTTTAGCCCATAGAGAGCTTTCTTCAACCTGAAGACTGTGGTTTCTGGATTTTCTTTAAATCCTGGAGGTTGCTCCACATAAACTTCTTCAGCGAGCAATCCATTGAGAAACGCACTTTTAACATCCATCTGGTAGACTGTTAGATTGTTGTGAGCGGCATAGGTTAGGAAGATCCTGATTGCCTCTAGTCTAGCTACTGGTGCAAAAGTTTCTTCAAAATCTATTCTTTCCTCCTGGCAGTAACCTTTTGCCACTAATCTTACCTTGTTTCTGACTACTTGTCCTTCTTCATCGAGTTTGTTTTTAAATACCCATTTTGTGCCGATTACTCCTTGGTGAGTAGGTTTAGGAACTAAATGCCACACTTGGTTTCTCTCAAATCCATTAAGCTCTTCTTGCATTGCATGTATCCAGTTGGTGTCTTCTAGAGCATCCTCTATGCAGCTTGGTTCTGTTTGTGAAATAAAGCAAGCAAACATTGCTTCATGGGGGTTGCTACTTCTTGTTCTTACTCCAGAGGTGGAATCTCCTATGATCTGATTCCTTGGATGATTTCTTAGCCATTTCCTTCTGGCTTTTTCAACCTGTTGTTCATTTTGAATTTCAGCAGGTTGCTCTTGATCATCCTGTCCAGCTTGCTGATTTGGATCAGGCTGTATTTCTAAGCGTACTTCAAGTTGAATCTCTTCAGGGTGGTGTATTTCTTCTTGAATGACTGGTGCCTGCTGGTTTGGAGTAGGTTCCTGTTCTCCATGTTGCTGTGTAAGTGCAGGTTGCTGATTTTGAGTTGATTCAATATTTTGGAGATTTGGTAACTCAGCATCAATATATTCAACACGAGTGTTGGTGATGTGAGTTTTTCCAAGATCTTCATTAAGTTCATCTATATCAGCCTTAGAACAGTGTGGTTCATCAAAATCCACATGTACTGTTTCTTCTACAACAAGTGTTCTCTTGTTGAAGATTCTAAAGGCTTTGCTTACCGAGGAGTATCCTAAGAATACTCCTTCATCTGACTTTGAGTCGAATGCTTTCAGGTAGTCTTTTCCATTGTTGAGTACATAGCACCTGCATCCAAAAATATGAAAATGTTCAATATTTGGAGTATAGCCAAACCATAGCTCATAAGGAGTTTTATTCAAATCTTTGTTGATAATGCATCTGTTCTGGGTATAGCATGCTGTGTTGATTGCTTCTGCCCAAAATCTCTTGGGTAGCTGTGCTTCAGCTAGCATGGTCCTTGCAGCTTCCTTCAGGGTTCTATTTTTCCTTTCTGCGACACCATTCTATTGTGGTGTCCTAGCTGCTGAGTATTCATACATAAATCCATTGTTGGAGCAATATTCTTCAATAAACTTGTTTGTAAACTCAGTGTCTCTGTCTGTTCGAATTTTGATAATGTTCAGACTCCTTTCGATCTACAGTTTCTTTAGTAGCTCCGGTAACCTTCGCTGAGTGTCTGACTTCTTTGTCAAGAATAGTGTCCATGCGAATCTTGAATAGTCGTCCACCACTACAAGTGTGTACTTTCTTCCACTCATGCTTACTGGTTCTATTGGTCCGAATAGATCCATGTGTAGTAAATCTAGCACTCTTTCAGTTGACCTTTGTATCTTGTTTTTGAAGGAATTTTAGTTTGCTTTCCCTTTTGGCATGTTTCGCATAGACTCTCTTTCTTGTACACCATATCAGGTAGCCCTCTGACCAGTCCTTTTCTGGCTAACTTGTTGATCGTTTTGAAGTTCAGGTGGCTCATCCGTTTATGCCATAGCCAGCTAGCTTCTGATGATCCTCTTGCAATGAAGCAGGTAGCTGTGGTTACTGAGCTCCAGTCAGCTACATAGATGTTTCCTTTTCTAGTTCCAGATAGCTTCACTTCCTTGGATTGGCTGTTCCTTATCAGACATTTGTTGTGATTGAACTCCACTGAGTAACCTTTGTCATAAAATTGGCTTATGCTTAGCAAGTTGTATTTTAAGCCTTTTACATACGACACTTCCTTTATGTGAGTGTTTCCTTTGATGAGAGTTCCAACTCCTCTAGTGCTTCCCTTGGAGTTGTCTCCGAAGATTACTTTGGGTCCTTTGCACTGTTGAAAGTTCTTAAGGATTTCTTTGTCTCCAGTCATGTGTCTCGAACACCCGCTATCAATGTACCATACTTCCTTGCTGGTTCCTACTGTAGGTACCTGTAAAAATAGAGATTACTAGTTCTTAGGTACCCATACATGTACGGGTCCTTCTTTGTTAGTGCCTTTTGGAATCCAAACTTGTCTCACAACAATTGTTTTGTTGTAGACTTGGTGGTTTTGTCTATAAGAGGTATCCTTCGGATACTGAATTGTGTATGCAAACTGTGTATACCCGTTACTTTTGAAGTGAGGTCCTCCACCATACTTCCTTTGAGCATGAGCTCTTTTAGGTTTAGACATTCTGGTCTTAGTATTGATGGGATAGAGGTTTCTGTTCAGCATCCTTGTAGGTTGCTGTTTTCTTTTGTTTCTACCAGCAGATTGATTCTGCTGTAACCAGCTTTTGAAAACAGGCTTATTCTCTAAGGATGTGTACATGGGTCTCTTGCCCTTGTCTATTATGTTCTCCAAGCTTGCTGTTGAGTTATTGAATAACTCCTTTTCTTTTGGGGTTCCAGCTCGAATGAAAACAATAGTTTTAGATGACCTTGCTGTTCCTTGAGAGGTTTCTGCACAGTATCCTAGGTCTGTCCTATCAAATGGACTTTTGCCAGACTTAATGCACTCCTCGGCTCCTTTGGCTGATCTGCCAAAGGCTCCTACAATCGCTTGTAGGTCACTTTTCTCTCTCTCAAGTTCGGCGATTCTCAGATTGAGCTTAGACGCTTGTTCTTGGAGATCACTGCACTTTGAGCTACTGAGCTCATATGCAGATAGCTTTTCAGCTAACTGTTTGTTTTCCCTCCTGAGTACCTCATTTTCGAGTTTCAGCTCCTCATGAATTGAGTTTATTTGCTCGAAGTCGCTCATGATTTGTTTAAGGGAAAGATTTTTGTTAGACTTTTCCTCTTCCACTAAAGGTTGGATAGTATACATTACCTCGTCATCCTCGCTGTCCTCAGCTTCCTGTGCCATCAGGCAGATAAGTGCTTTGTCTTCCGAGGACGAGGAATCACTGTCATCATCAGAGGAGTCCGTATTTTGCTGAGCCTCCTTGGAAGGTTTCTTGCCCTTTTCCATCTCACTTAGGAAGACTTTAATTCTTCTCCGTTCCTCTCTTCATTTTTCCCTTTTCTGGGACGATTCTCCATTGGGATACCTGTTGACCTTAGGATGAGGACACTCTTTGGCATAGTGTCCTGGTTTTCGGCAGTTGTAGCAGAGATCGGACATATCCTGGTTCGATTGCTGAATAATGGGTTGTTGGGGAGGTGTCTGGTTCTTCTTAAAGTCACATCTTCTGTTGTATCTGATAAAATTCTTCAAATTTCTTAGAAGAAGGGTCATTTCTTCATCAGTACCCTCGACAGGTGGCTCTCCCTGCTTACTGCAGATAGCTCCAGTGTCTTTTGCGTTTCTGGCTGTCAGGGCAGTTACCTTTGTACTAGATTCTTCAGCTTCCTTCTTCCTTCTGTTGATATCATATTCGAAGGCTTTTAAGTCAGAGAAGAGGTCAAAGGTACTCATTGACGTTAGATCCATTGACACCCTCATTGCAGTAGTCTTGCTATCCCATTCTGCAGGTAGTGCTCTTAGCACTTTCATATTTTTCTCCTTCTGAGTGTAGAATTTGTCCAGGGATTCAAGCTCATTTACAATGTTTGTAAACCTCAGATCCATCTGCTCCAAGGTCTCTTCAGGGAGCATCTCGAACAGCTCGAATTTCTGGGTTGCTGTAGACACCTTGTTCTCCTTAGTCAGCTCTGTTCCTTCGCAGATTTGTTCAAGTTTGTTCCATATATCCATTCCTGTCTTGCATGTCTTGACCTTGCTAAAGATTCCTTTATCCAGAGTAACGAATAAGGCGTTCTTGGCTACATTGTCCAGATTAGCTCATCTTCTATCATCAGCCGACCATTCTTCCCTCGGTTTGTCAATAACAGCTTGATGGGGAATGGCTCCTGCATCGCCAGCATCAGCAGCTCTCGCAAATATTGGATTAGGTTTGGTGATCCTTGGAGGTCCATCCATGATAACCATCCACATTTCGTCATGCATGGCTGAGAGCTGTGTTTGCATTATAATCTTCCAATCGTCATAATCTTCAATAGAAAACATAGGAAACTTGTGCGTGTCCATTATATGATGAAAGCGATGTATGCAGATTTTCGAAAAATAGGGATCAGGGATTTGACCAGACAAGTTGGGTTTCTAATCCAACCTGCTCTGATACCACTTGTTGGTCCCAGTGGTATAAGGTTAAGAGGGGGGGTGAATTAACCTTATCAAAATTTTCAACTTTTGCTCCAAAGGATGTTAAGTCCCTAATGAACAGGTAGCTAGTAAGCTTACTGCTCGATAGGTTCCTGCTCAGGCAGTGACCTCAGGACTTAGACAGAGAATGTAATGCACAGCGGAAATACTTATGATTTTCGAAACACGCTTTTAATGCAGTATGCTCAGATGCAGATAGATGGATATGAAGCTATAAATAACATAAGCAAGCTTATAGAGGTTCAAGGGTGGAGTAATCCATCTACGTCCTCTCTACTCCTTCACAAAGAGGAACTTTGTTAAAGTAAGTTTGATTTACAATAGACTCAGCTAACACAAACTATACTCTAAACAAACTGTCAGCTCTATCCACACAGGTAGCTGCACAGTGACCAACTATCGACCCACACAGGATCTCCACATAGGTTAACCGACCCACACAGGATCCTTTCTCTTCTTCCGAGAGATTACAGCTTAGCAGTGTAAACCCCTGCCTAAGCGACTCCTATCAGACTTAGAATAAAGTGAAAGGTTTAAACACAATCAAATGCAGCAAGCTCCTTGAATTTCAGAAGATCACAAAGGTAGCTGGCTTGCTGCTGCTCAGTCTGATTAACTTGAGTGTATGAGCTTTTTCTTGTAAGAGATTTGCTTCGTGTCTGTTAGCTTCTAAGTTCTCTCTTAGTTGTATATGTTGTTGGTATCTCTTTTGTATAACAGACTTCCATATATATAGGCATCAGATATTTTTCTGCCCGTTGGAAAGGCAGTCCTTTGCATGATGAGGTGTCTCTTCCTGATTGGTTCTGCCGATCTTCTGACACCTGTTCTTAAATGCCTTCATTCTGTTCTGCAACTGCTTTGTCCTTTGTCTGCGCAACTTCATTCTGCAGACTGTTTGTACTGTGTCCTTGCTGCTTTTTCACACATGGCAGATTCTGATTTGTTAGAACTGGAGTGACTCTACTGGCTAGTCAGGTTGCATTGACTCTGATGTATCTTGTAGTATCCTCTTCGAGTAAGTCAGCTTCCTTGACTATCTCCAGGTTCCTAGTAGCATCCTTTTCGAGCGAGTAGGTCAGCTTCCTTGACTATCTCCAGGTTCCTAGTAGCATCCTTTTCGAGCGAGTAGGTCAGCTTCCTTGACTATCTCCAGGTTCCTTGTAGCGTCCTTTTCGAGCTTTGATTACTGGTTGCTTGATACAGTATGCAGGTAGCAGGGACTCGGCTTCCTGGTTACTTGGCAGAATCTTCAAGTCTTTCCAGTATCCTTGCCTTAGCATATTTACATATTAAGCTTATCCAGATAGCTAATGATCTAGTCTATTACACGTTTTGTCTCATCAAAATCTATTACATTTCATCCTATCACATTCTACCCAGTATTGGGCTAAAAAGGTAATATTAGCAACTTCTAGGGTCAACTTTAATAATTTCAGCAATTTAAGGGGGATCGAATCCAGAATTCTCAAAGTTATAGGGTCCAAGAGTCATTTTTTCAAAGTTTAGGGGTAAATCTGTAATTCCAGAAACTCTAAGGTTCGTTTCGCAATTTCAGCTTTAACAAAAATGAATATTTATAAATACAAGTGGTTAAGAATGAGGGTTTCCACATAATATAATGTATTAGATAACATTGCTAATTAATATATAATGTGTATCAAGTATAATGTAATATAGATATAATTTGTTGGGTCGGTGTTTTAAGATAGCATCCACTACATCGAAATAATCTCCCTTACTTAATTCTCCTCTAATTTATAGTTTATGCATTTTTTAAATTGTGGTCGATTACCCTAGATGTCCTAATAGGCTTCTTTTTACGTAGATGCCGCTAAAGATAAATTGGAGGAAAATTGGTGATAAATAAATATGTATATCATTTTACTTCGTAATATTAAACTATTTCAATTGACATAAATAATTGAATACATCATTTCCATTTGATTTAGTTCTTAAATTGAATAAATTAACACACATCAAAAAGAATAATTCAACCATCAATTCTAATATATAAATTAAGATAGAGCTCACTATAAACTTATCAACTCAAACTTTCAAATTCTATCAAACTAACATGTTATGAATTATAAAATCCCATCATAATCAAACTAACACGTTATGAACTATTTAATCCTATCATAAAATGAGATGTCAAGATTTTAGGGTGTTACTGCGGGAATGGAGAATGCTCTCCTGGCCTTACCCCGCTTCGTTGTCATCCCTAAATTGAAGAAGATTTGACTGAACAATGAGTGTTGGGCTAAACAATGGTGCCCTTTCATTAACATAATGACAACAAATGAGTCTTAACTATAAACAAATGATTATTCCTATAAAATATAACCTCAACCCTATATACGAAATTTTACAAATAGAATATAAAATATGCATAAATATTCAGTTAAACTATCATGCATATGAACAGTGCATTATTCAACCATCATTTACCCAACATAAACTCAAAATAATAAATTTGTTGGTCAACTGATTAAATTCTCTTTTAGTCATATATTGGGATAAGTATCCCAAATTAATTTTGTTAATTTTGAAAAATCATGTTTAATTGTGTAATTGAAAATTTGTCCAATATCAATCTTTTAACTGTAATTTCAAATTTCAGTAGATTTTTAGTGCATGCACATGGAAAAATCAATTGAAGTTCGGAAATTCAATGGAAAAAAAAAGAGTGAAATGTACCTAGTTTCAAACACTTATCCTAAAATATGTCCAAATTTAAGGCATGCTATATATGCTTATCATTGAATACACACACAATGTTACCGTAGCAAACATGAAACACCACCCACAATATGCATAAATTTTCAAAGAAAAGCAACATGCATGTACATATATAATAGATGTACAAAAATTGAATTAGCAAAATCCATCCTATTAATAATTCAGTACATTTGATTCAACAAATATTACATTAACTCAAATCTTAAATCAAGCCATGATTCACATGCTTTAACACCATGTTGAATTAATCGAGAAACAAAATAATCTCCCTCTCAAAATAAATGTCATGTAATATTTTTTTACACAAATTAAAAGGTGATATAAAGAGTTGTCTACAGCCTCTTCTACAGCCTCAACAAACTTAAATAGATCACTCTACTTTGACATCTATTCATCCAATTTTTCCAAGAACACTTTCTCATGCCTTAACCATATATCCCAACAAATCAAAATAAACTTCCAATGCATGCATATACACGTATACAATACAAATCAATAATCTGCATGAAGATATAGGTTCAGAAATTTTAAAAACATGGATCATCATCGATCTTATTCATGAACTTTATTTATTACACCACATGACATGAAAAAACACAAACCCGAAAATTACATAACATATTGTTTAATATAGTTCTCCTCGCCATTGTCACTATCCCACACCAAGGTGGAAGAGAAGTACCATGAATACAAGTCGTTAATTTGGACCTGATTGCCGGTGGAGCCTGAGATTCCGACCTGAACCAGCTCCGGCAGACGCCTCTTCAAGTTGAACTCGTAGCTGAGCGACTGTGAGGTTTCCGACCCATGTAACAGCACAACGGTTATCCTTCTAGTATTCGACACATAGTTTATCCGGGCAGTCACCAACGGCCCCAGCGCCTTGTCATCAAGGGGAATCACTGCCACCGACTGAATCGAGTCGATGTTGATCCCGACGTGCCGGAATCTCGGTTCGCCGGTGTTGACGTAGGTGTCGAACTCGACGACGAAGAAGGGGGACCCAGGGCGCAGCGCGTTGTAGATCCCGAGGTTGCTGCCCTCGCCGCTGGTGGGAGTGGTGGAGTTCACGGGCACGATGAAGAAGGTGATGCCGTCGCCGGGATCGTTGTTGACCGGCGTGATTTTGAAGCGTATGGTGGTCTCGAAGGTGGCTTGTCGGCCTGGTTCGGAGAGTTTGACCGGATGCGAGTAGAGAACGCGGCCGACGCTGTTTTGCTGGGGATATCCCAACGCGTCGGTTTTGGTGAGGCGGAGGAAAGTGGAAGCTCGTGGGACCAAGGCGTCTCGTTCAAAGGTTATATCCTTCCACTCCGATTTGAACCCATCGAGCTGGGCAGCAAAATTTTAAATAGCCAATTATACAATAAAACATTCTTTTTTATCCTACTTTTGTAATGTGTTGTTTTTTAGCCAAGAGAGTTTATTTTTACCTATAATACCATTAATGAAGTTAAATCAAAAGAAAAGAAATTAAAATAAAAAGAAAAATTAAACTAAATAAAATAATTGAAATCCCTAATTTTTCAATCCCTTCATTCCACACTTAATCGTCTTCCCCAAAAATAATACCCCACCAGTGATCAGTCGTTGTTCCTTTCACCGTCGATTAATTGGTCGTCGTCTTCCACCTCTGATACACTCAATGGTCTTCAGATTGTAACTATTTTCTTCCTCGGGTAAGTTTTGTTGGTTACTCTCTCATATAAAGAGATATTAGATACATATTCAAATTGTGGATTGTGTACTCGAGTTTTTTTTTTTTATAAGTTTTGGTATTTTGGTGGCTTGATTTATTTGTATTTGAATTAGCTAGTGTCGCACATTACCTGTTTGTTGAATTATCTATGTAGCATTTCTTTTGCTATGACTTGCAAGTTATTGAAATCTTGTTTTCTTTTTGTTGAATTTTAGGACGGTTTACTGTATCTCAAATTTTACATTGCCCATTGCATAAGCATTCTGAATTGAGTTTTGAAGCTATCCCCCTTGACGTTGCTACATATTCTTGTATTATGTACTTAGTTGAAGAACTTTCCTAAATATTGTTTTAGTCAAACATTAACATTGGATCCAACCTTAGTTGTATCAAGTAGAAAGAATAACAAACAAGGACCACCACCATGTGCAACACAATCTACCTAGCTTGTATTCTTTATAGTCTACGTCTTGATGAGTTAATGAACCAACTACATTTGTATCAACCAAAAGATGTGGTTTAGAATCTAAATCTTCAAACATTGTTGATCTAATTTATCTCAATTATATTATACATCAAAACAACATATGCAAACTTTCAAGAAAACAAGTTAAGTTACATGTAAAGCAAGCAGTTTCATTCTCAATTCACACATACAAGTGAAAAATACATATAGAGAGAAATGACTAGCAATGGGAGTATCTTTGATACAAAGATGTGGTAGAGGCTCATTGTTGCTTACGGTAGTGGGACCTCACAGTTATTAATTGCTTCTTGTTGCATTATATAGGTTTTTGAGGAGGAAAATGATAGTTTGAAGACAAACATCAATTTTAATAAACACTTACAATACTATAGAAAGAGGAGATGAGAGAGAAGTAACTGTCACGCCCATTTTTGAAACGAGTTAAAATATTAAATTTTCACTTTGGGCGTCCAACAACTCATAATAAGCTCAAATTTAAAAGATCGATCATCTGGTTATAATAAAAAGTCCTCACAAGTATTTTATATAAAACGTTGAGAGTTAACAATAACAGCGGAAAAATTTACATCAGTTTATGACCCTACGGGTTTTAACTTTACAAATCTTAAAATTTTTGTTTTCGAAGAATCGGAAGAACATATACTATTTATGACCAAAAGATGAGGCATCTCCCTTCAACTTCTTTTGTCAAAACCTGGATCTATAAAAGGAAACATAAAAAGGGGTGAGTGCACAAAGGCTACCCAGTGGGTTCCAACTGTAGAAAAAAAAAAGTAAACATAACACTCAAATAAGCAAATAATCCACATTCAATCACATCACTTTCTTTTACGGTTTTCACCACCATAAAATACGGCTCTTAGCAGCCATAAATACGATTTTCACCGCCATAAAATACAGCTCTTAGCCACTATAAATACGATTTTTACCATCATAAAATACGGCTCCCAGCCGCCATAAATACGATTTTTATCGCCATAAAATATGGCTCTCATCCGTCATAAATACGATGTTCACCGCCATAAAATACGGCTCTCAGCTGCCATAAATATGATTTTCACCGCTATAAAATACTGCTCTTAGCCGTCATAAGTAAGATTTTCACCACCATTACTTGCATGCGTATGCACACATATTCCCTTCACACATAAACATATCGAACACACATATGGAAGCACATCAGTTTAGCAAAACACTTAGTTGCGGCTCTTAACCACCGTGAAATCGCATTTTATTTGCACATATGCAAATATTAACTTCACATCATTCTCCACCTTTGCATTCGTAGTAAAACATTCACATTCCGATAACAATCACATTGTTACTTTGTATAAAATAAACATTTATTCATTTCATACGAAAATAAAATTTCATAATTTGAAATAATCGGGAATAAGCATATTTGTAGAAAAGTATTTTATCCCCACCTTATTGCAGCATTCAGAGAGCTTTAAAAGTACTAGGCAGATTTATTTCGATTTCCTTCTGCTTACCCTACAAAGCACAAAAGCTTATCTTAGAAACTAAAAAGGAGTACGTTCTTAATTTAATTCAGAATTCTTTCTAATAATAGAAAACCAATAAAAGTTAAATTTATTAATGATAACCTGATTTGGGCTCATTTGTCATTCAACCCAGTATTGGGCTAAAAAGGTAATATTAGCAACTTCTAGGGTCAACTTTAATAATTTCAGCAATTTAAGGGGGATCGAATCCAGAATTGTCAAAGTTATAGGGTCCAAGAGTCATCACTTCAAAGTTTAGGGGTAAATCTGTAATTCCAGAAACTCTAAGGTTAGTTTCGCAATTTCAGTTTTAACAAAAATGAATATTTATAAATACAAGTGGTTAAGAATGAGGGTTTCCACATAATATAATGTATTAGATGACATTGCTAATTAATATATAATGTGTATCAAGTATAATATAATATAGATATAATTTGTTGGGTCGGTGTTTTAAGATAGCATCCACTACATCGAAATAATCTCCCTTACTTAATTCTCCTCTAATTTATAGTTTATGCATTTTTTAAATTGTGGTCGATTACCCTAGATGTCCTAATAGGCTTCTTTTTACGTGGATGCCGCTAAAGATAAATTGGAGGAAAATTGGTGATAAATAAATATGTATATCATTTTACTTCGTAATATTAAACTATTTCAATTGACATAAATAATTGAATACATCATTTCCATTTGATTTAGTTCTTAAATTGAATAAATTAACACACATCAAAACGAATAATTCAACCATCAATTCTAATATATAAATTAAGATAGAGCTCACTATAAACTTATCAACTCAAACTTTCAAATTCTATCAAACTAACATGTTATGAACTATAAAATCTCATCATAATCAAACTAACACGTTATGAACTATTTAATCCCATCATAAAATGAGGTGTCAAGATTTTAGGGTGTTACTGCGGGAATGGGGAATGCTCTCCTGGCCTTACCCCGCTTTGTTGTCATCCCTAAATTGAAGAAGACTTGACTCAACAATGAGTGTTTGGGCTAAATAATGGTGCCCTTTCATTAACATAATGACAACAAATGAGTCCAACTATAAACAAATGATTATTCCTATAAAATATAACCATAACCCTATATACGAAATTTTACAAGTAGAATATAAAATATGCATAAATATTCAGTTAAACTATCATGCATATGAATAGTGCATTATTCAGCCATCATTTACCCAACATAAACTCAAAATAATAAATTTGTTGGTCAACTGATTAAATTCACTTTTAGTCATATATTGGGATAAGTATCCGAAACTAATTTTGTTAATTTTGAAAAATCAAGTTTAATTGTGTAATTGAAAAATTGTCCAATATCAATCTTTTAACTATAATTTCAAATTTCAGTGGATTTTTAGTGCGTGCACATGGAAAAATCAATTGAAGTTCAGAAATTCAATGGGAAAAAAAAGAGTGAAATGTAACTACTTTCAAACACTTATCCTAAAAATATGTCCAAATTTAAGGCATGCTATATATGCTTATCATTGAATACACACACAATGTTACCGTAGCAAACATGAAACACCACCCACAATATGCATAAATTTTCAAAGAAAAGCAACATGCATGTACTTATATAATAGATGTACAAAAATTGAATTAGCAAACTCCATCCTTTTAATAATTCACATGCATGTACATTTGATTCAACAAATATTACATTAACTCAAATCTTAAATCAAGCCATGATTCACACGCTTTAACACCATGTTGAATTAATCGAGAAATAAAATAATTTCCCTTTCAAAATAAATGTCATGTAATATTTTTTTACACAAATTAAAAGGTGATATAAAGAGTTGTCTACAGCCTCTTCTACAGCCTCAACAAACTTAAATAGATCACTCTACTTTGACATCTATTCATCCAATTTTTCCAAGAACACTTTCTCATGCCTTAACCATATATCCCAACAAATCAAAATAAACTTCCAATACATGCATATACACGTATACAATACAAATCAATAATCTGCATGAAGATATAGGTTCAGAAATTTTAAAAACACGGACCGTCATCGATCTTATTCATGAACTTTAGTTATTACATGCATCACATGACATGAAAAAACACAAACCCATGCATCATATGACATGAACAAACACAAACCCGAAAATTACATAACATATTGTTTAATATAGTTCTCCTCGCCATTGTCACTATCCCACACCAAGGTGGAAGAGAAGTACCATGAATACAAGTCGTTAACTTGGACCTGACCACCGGTGGAGGCCGAGATTCCGACCTGAACCAGCTGCGGCAGGTGCTTCTTCAAGTTGAACTCGTAGATGAGCGGCGACTCTTTCAACCCATCCACCGTCACGGTTATGTTTCTAGTATTCGACACATAGTTTATCCGGGCATTCACCTTCGTCCCCAGCACCGCGTCATCAAGGAGAATCACTTTCTGCGACTTATCCGAGTAGAGGTTGACCCCGACGTGCCGGAAACGCGGTTCACCGGTGTTGACGTAGGTGTCGAACTCGATGGCGAAGAAGGGGGAACTTTGGGGGTTCAGCGCGTTGTAGATCCCGAGGTTGAGGCCGTCGCCGCCGGTGGTAGTGGTGGAGTTGACGGGCACGATGAAGAAGGTCAGGCCGTCGGCGGGATCGTTGTTGACCTTCGTGATTTTGAAGCGTATGGTGGTCTCGAAGGTGGCTTGTCGGCCTGGGTCGGAGAATTTGATAGGATGCGAGTAGAGAACGCGGCCGACGCTGTTTTGCTGGGGATATCCCGACGCGTCTGTTTTGGTGAGGCGGAGGAAGGTGGAATCTGGTGGGACGAAGGCGTCTCGTTCGTAAATTAGATCCTTTGGCTCCGGGTCGAACTTATCGAACTGGAAGTCGATATGGTCGGGTTGGGAGTGGACATTGTTCGGAACAAGTACGAGGAAGAACGCTGTTGCAAAAACGAAAGCAAGGAGTTGCTTGGAGGCTATGGCCATGGCTGATTAATTTTGTTTTTGTGGTTGATGATATGCGATTGATACGCCTATTTATAAAATCATATAATATCATATAATGTATTAGATGACATCACTAATTAATATATAATGTGTATCAAGTGTAATATAATATAGATATAATTTGTTGGGTCGGTGCTTTAAGATAGCATCCACTACATCCAACAAATTGCCCTTAATTCTCCTCTAATTTATAATTTATGCATTTTTTAAATTGCAGCTCGATTATCCTAGATGTCCTAATATAAACAGGATCCTCTATTTTACATTCGAGTTTCATCAATGTTCCAAAATAACCACCACATGTTAAGTGTAAAAGATGACATCATCAATTTACACATGATGTGAATTAAAAGTAATGGAATATAAGATGAAATAGCAACTTGGAGTAGAAGATCCAATTCGGTTCTAATAGGCTTCTTTTCACGTGGATGTCGTTAAAAATAAATTCGAGAAAAATTGATGATAAATAAACATATATCATTTTACTTCGTAATATTAAACAATTTCAATTGAAGTAAATAATTGAATACATCATTTCCATTTGATTTAGTTCTTAAATTTATTTAAATTGAATAAATTAACACACATCAAAAAGAATAATTCAACCATCAATTCTAATATATAACTTAAGATAGAGCTCACTATAAACTTATCAACTCAAACTTTCAAATTCTATCAAACTAACACGTTTTGAACTATAAAATCCCATCATAATCTAACTATTTAATTTTAACTATTTCATCCTAAAACCAAACATGTCCTAGAAGGTTTAGGCTGAAATTATCATCAATTCGAATGAACTTTTTAACCATATATGATTCTTAAATTACAAGTCTGAAATTTAATGTTCTTCATAGTCAAACTCGTAATATATTGAATTTTGGCCACGTACTCAATGTCAGCCAAATTGAATATTGAATTTATTTTACTACTTTTTACATATAAATAGAAAACAATTGATTATATTAATTGTTGGAAAATGTGTGTGGTGTACTTGAAGATGACTAAAAATAATAAATGGAAAAGTCGAGGTAAGTGTTTGACTCTTTCTCCGTAAGACAAAATTGTCCCGTATTCAGTGTTTTACGGTCTATGGCAAACGTCCCCAATATACAACGACTTACTAACTTAAGGATCGCAGCACAACGACTCCAAAAGTTTTCCGATGAACTAAAACGATATTTGGAACTTTCTTAGATAAGATGATGAAAGACTACAATTGTTAGAATGCTAATAATGCAAGTTGTAGTGGAGTGAATGAAATGATTGAATGTGAAGTAGAAAATGTGTGGTGTCTTTCCATAATAGACACTTTTTAATTTGAAATGATGTTTTTTCATAATTAGACATCTTTTTATTTGAATTGAAGTCTTTCCACATTTAGACACCTTTTGGAATGAAATAAGGTGTCTCACAATGTTTCGAATTAATTGCATCCCTTTAATTTGGATTGTATTAATTCAATTCAAACTCACATTTTTTCACAAATTCACACATCTTCAAACTTTCACACCTTTTCAATTTAAGTTGCCAACTTCAAGCATTAATTTCTCATTCATTCGAAATTGGATTTGAGAAAATAAATACTCTAAATTTATCTACTCGAAACGTAGATTTCAAATTTACAACTTATTTTCGTTTTTAACAAACGAAACATCATGAAATTATTGGTCAAAGATTGGTCAACACCAACTTTTCCAAACCAATTTCCAAGATTGATTGCATTGGAAATTGATAAAAATATTTTGAACTAATGTGGTTTTGTTTTTAGTTAATGCAATTGGTATCCAATGTTATATATTCACATGTGCATACGACTGATTAAATTTATATTAGTTCGTCGTTTTACACTCATAGAAAACAATTATTACAAGAATCATTAATTACTACTGTTAAGTATTAATTATATATGACTCAAATCATGTTTATTATTTAATGAATATTAGTTCGTCGTTTAACACTCATAGAAAACAATTATTACAAGAATCATTAATTACTATTGTAAAGTATTAATTATATATGACTCATATCATGTTTATTATTTAATGAACACGTGAACAGAGCACAAGTATTTGCCATGTATCGTGTGTGACTAAGCTATTAATCTAGCATCTGAGCATTGGAGAATGATGAGACTTCTTCCAAATTGCTTAGTAAGAGGACATGCATGTGTTATCTCAACAGTAATTCTCTTGAATAATATTGTTTAAAAAAATGTAATTTAACTACATATACATTTCTGAAAAAATAAATTAAAGAGTGAGCTTCAAATACATAGAAAAAATGTCTTATGGGATAATAAAACCGTTCTTTATGGAAAAAATCGTAATTTAACTACATATACATCTCTTGTAAAAATATGCGATACATAATTCATGAAGAAATTAGTTGTAAATTTTGCTTCATAAAAGCAAAATACTATATGAATAAATAGCAGACCATTAATATTGTCTCCATTAATATTTTATTATTTTAATTAAAAAAAATTATATATTTTCAATCCTTCTTTTATGTGTGAGTTTTCAAGACAATAAGAAAGATGATTTTTTCATCATCTTCTCTATCTTCCACTTAAACTTTAATTTCTTTTTCTTTCAATTGTCTCTTCATCTAACTTCAAGGTAATATTTTATTATTATTTACTCTTATTTGCATTATACTTCATCATAATTGTTAATTTATGATGCTTTAAATTGTATATGTGATTTATTGATTAATCGAAAAGGATAATTTTTCTTTTGAATTTCGTTTAAAATTCTTCTATGCTTGAAATAATGGAAAATTTTCATTGTTATAGGAGATGGGAAAACTTATTTTATCAATTCCATTTCAATTTAGGAACTTCTTGCACATTTAATTTATTTTCCAATACTTCTACTTCGAGGAAGCTCAAGACGTAGAATTGAAAAGTTCACTAATCTTTACCATTACAAAATTGAGCATTTTTATTCTATGATAGACATGCAAACTCACGAGCTTAATCACTGTTTTGATGAAGTGAACACTGAGTTACTTCTACGCATGACATGTTTTGATCCTAAAGACTCATTTGCGGCATTTGACAAAAACAAGCTGCTTCACCTTATAAAATTTTATCCATCCGAATTTTCTACAATTACTCTATATAAACTTGAGAGTCAACTTGAGAACTTTATTTTTTTATGTGTGTTTGGATAAAAACTTTTTAGAAGTAAATGGAGTAGGAGGACTTGCTCAGAAGATGGTCTCTATAAGGAAGCACATTATTTTTCCATTGGTTTACTTGTTGATTAAATTGTCATTGATATTATCGGTTGTTACTGCCACAGTAGAAAGAGTTTTTTCGCCAATGAAGATAATCAAGAGTTCTCTTCGCAATCGAATAAGTGATACACTATTGAATGATTGTCTTATTGCATTACATTGAAAATGGTGTATTTAGAAATGTTAGCAATGAAACAATTATGCATCGATTTCAAAATTTGAAAAATAAAAGAAAAATGTTGTAATACATTGATTTTATCGTATAATATATTTATGTTATTGATTTAGAATTTGTGTATCTATAATTTTTATTAATTGATTTGGGCCCCTAAGCCAAAATCCTGGGTCTTTTACTGATATGCTGAAATTATCATTCATATTAAAATCAAAAATGTTGTTTTACTAATGTATTAATATAGAATATATATTTTAATTATTAATATTTTGGTATGTATATCGACCTGTCAAAATTTTAAAATTGTCCTACCAAATTAATATTAAATATATTTGATTAATATATTATTTAATTGTTGAAATATATGTTGTATTAAAGAAATATAAATAAAATTTTATTTATTATTTACAAAATATACATATTGTTATGTCTATTGTATTATTCAACTATCCCACCAATTTGTAATTAGTTTGAGTTTATTGTTATAGTTTAAAATTACCCTCAAATCATCAAGACGTTGATCATCAATGATCGACCCATCTATGTTGTTCACGTGTCACATCCTGAAAATAAAAAAAATCAAAAAATCGACGGTTTATGGTTTGAAAATTGCCGAATCAAAATCAACTTGGGGGACCGCGGTTCACGGTTCCGGTTTTGAACCAGAACTGGGTCAACAGTTTTTCGAATCGTTGATAGCCAATTCGAACCGGCTCAGTTCCGATTTTATAAACCGTTTAACCATCTCTAGCTACTCCCTATGTTTCATATATAAAGGCTTGTTTGGAATTTCCAAAGACAATCCGAATAAAAAGTCCAACAAATCTATATATTTAAAATAAAAATTATTTCATACATATCAACTATACATAATTAGATTGTTCTATACGAAATTAACAATACCTCTAACAATTATGAATTTGTAAAATATAAGTATATAACGATCATTATATCCCTTTTAGAATATTAAAGATGGAATTTTGAACTAAAAATATGGATATTGTATTAGATGAAGATTGAATAAAACAACAATACAAGGGAAAAATCGGAAGAAAACATTTAATTCGTTTTCGTAATCCAATTAAAATTGACAAATAAATTAAAATAAGATATTTATTTTGTAAATTATTAATTATTTGAAAATGAACGGAGTATTCGCTTGACAAGATGGCACCTTTATTAAACATAAAAATGTTACACATGTCATCATTATACTATCATCTATATATATTAATATATGCTGATTTAGTGCATGCAAATTAGGCCCACTAGCTATTTTAAGATAATAATAAATTAGGGGAAAAAAAGTACTAAGAAACAAAATATATAATAACTGGCTAGCTAATTAATTCATCATTTAATTGTATTCTATGATTTCCATCATTTTATGTGGATCAAATCATATGGTTTTGTTGAAATGCTCGGGCAATTTTTAATATGTCCACCGATAATGTATAATTATTTCATTCCTTTGTTATATAAAAAGTAAAATTAATAGATGTTTTAGATTTTTGATATATCAACCGTGAGCACATATTAATGTACCCACAGTGAGTAGGTGAGCAGAACTGTCAAATCATAATCAATTAAATTTTGATTGAGACAGCCATAGTTGATTATAATGAAAACTTGATAATGATGTAATAATATATATTTTTTTGGATTTATAGGAGAAAATGTTGATATAGATGTCACTTGTTAATATTGTTGTGAAAATTAATGTGTTATTGGTAATAATTAGTGTGTATTATATTTTGAAAATGTGTTGCTGGTAATTATTTGTGTAGCCGTGTAGGTATATCTTTTTTAGATTATGATTTTTGTAAACGTAAAATTTAAATTTGAGTTCATAATAAATACGGATTTCAATATTTAAAGTTAATTACTACTAATATTAGTTATAAAATAATATTAAATTTAATATTCAAAAATAGTATGAAATTTAATGTTCGAAAATTACTACTAATATTAGTTATGAAATAGTATTAAATTTAATGTTATTATTAGTATTTAATAAAATAATAATTTTTTATTTAACAAAATAATAATGGGATAAATAATTATTAAATGAAGTGAATGGGTGGAAATCATGGGGTTGATTCGACTCGTGGGGCCCATTGAATAGTTGACTTGATTCAAAAATGGATATTTTGAGATCAATTGTTATATTTATGGATATTTAGAAATCAATTGTTATATTAATAAATAAAAAGAGATCAAATTATATGAAAATGAGGATATTTGGCTATTTTCCCTTATTAATAAATAAATAATAGGTTAGGTAAAATATCATATCATCATTTTGAATATTGTAGTCTAACAACGTCGGTTTTTTTTTTTTTTTGTCTTTCATGTTATGTTGGGACCTTTTTGTATCATTATTTTATTCACAAGTTGGTACAATTGATTAAATTTATTGCACTTTTTTTAACACATGCATGTTGATTTGATTTGAAATACTGTTAACTCTTTTGTACGTAAATGGTGATAATATATATATATATATATATATATATGAAAATGACCCCAATTACTATCTTTTCTTATATTTTAGTCCAAAATATTACAAAATATAAGTATTAGTCCCCATCTACCACTTTTTCTTATATTTGTGCTTCAATTACAATATTTTTTTAATAGGTCAAACATTTAAGTGAGTGATGGAACATGATTGATTGAATGTCACTGATATGTGTAATAGTTTAGAAAAATAATGAATGCACAAAATCAATTCTTACACGAAATACTGGATGGGTACTATATAAAGGCATTCAATCAATTAAATAATAAAATAATAATCGATGCACAATTAATTCTTATAAGAAAATAATGTACACACCGACAGAAGTAATATATTAATATTATTTGTATAGAAAAATAATCAATTGTTACACGAAATTGTTGGTGGGTAATATATGATCTTATTTTAATTGTCATACACGAATATACAAAATTTTTTATTGATCTTAGTCCTACACGAAAATACAAAAAAATGCACATCTTGTTATTTTTATTGTTTTTTTAATATAGTGCAAGTTTTACACGAAAATACACAAACACAAATTGTAATCTTACACGAATATTCATGTTTAATTTTTTCCTAACAAATATTTTTTTCTTACACGAACTTTGCCAGATTTTTGTTTATTACTTTCATAAGTTGTATGAATTTTTGTGCAAAATAATTTATATTCAATGTTACAATACAAAAAATGATTTTGTCTAAATTTCGTGTAAGAAAAATGAAATTTTTAGTCCCATCCACATGGAGTAAAAAGTGGCTGACAAGATAAGACTAAGACAAAAAAGTGAATTTAACAGTATACTTGGGAGTCACATGTACACAATATATAAACAAATCCTCTATATAATAAGCATAAGCCAATAAGTTGTAAAAAATAAGATTCAGTATATTATGAGAAAGTTCGTTCCGTAATATTACACATGTCCTAAATTCCGAAGAAGAATTTGTAGCCAATATATATTGGAGAAATATTGAAGATTTTTTGTTTAAAAAGTATGTTACTAGCCAACAATTTCAAGTTTATTGTGAATTTTTGTGTAATCTTTTTTGATAATTTTGTGTTTTATTATTTAGTATAGGATCAGTCATTATTGTTACTACCAATCTCTTCTCATCAATATAATATAATTGTATATTTTATAGGTTTCTGTTCTATTGTACTTTCACGAAAAAATTGATCATAAATATGTCTGACACGAAAATGAATAAATGTTCGGCCTACACGAAAAAAACATATGATAAGTCATACACAAAATTTTATTGATAATCCACGTAGATGAAAATTGATATTAAAATGAGGCTTACATGAAATTAAGAAAAATGAGGCTTACACGAAATTATGATATTTGAGGCTTACACGAAATTTTCAAAATATAATAATTGTTACACGAAATTCTGAAAAATGATTTAGGTGTACTATTAAAATGTAAAAGAAAATTCTCATGATTTCGTGTAATTGAAGATGTAAAATTTCTTATTTTAATAATCTTAATTTGTTGTAAATACCATGACAATTTTCGTGGTATGCTTATATTATATCATAGGTGGACAAGTAATAACTATTATGTCAGGTGGTTTGATATGTATGTACGATATATATTTAAGTTTGTTAATAACAAATAGTTGCAGTATATCGTATTCGTACACGAAAATAATGTTATTATTATTATTATATTTCTTGACATATGTGTAGTTTTTTAATAATTTTCCTAATATATGTGTAGTTCCAAAAGATGGTGTAAGAGCTTATTTTCCATTGTAAGTGTTCAAAGGATTTACATAACAATATACTTTATAAATAAATATAAATAGGTTATGCAATTGTAATTAGATGATGAGATGATTAGCTGAGGTTGTTATGTTTATTTTTTTGACAGTGTACATAATATGAGTTTTATGTCTGTGGTGGTTTGGTACGGAGGCTATTGGGAAGGTTTGGAGTATAAAAACGGTTGTAAAGAGGTAGTTCAACTTGAAAGAATCACATACTATAATTTATTCATGTGTATCCATGGACTTGTGTGTGTCGACATGAATTGTTGGGATATGTAGTCACTCAATACTTGAAGGAAAGGGAACAGTTAAAAAGAAAAAAAAATAAAGAATGATTTTCATTTGGAATGATTATTGTCCATGATTGATGATGTTCTTGTTATTTTTGTTATGCTAAAATTACTGGATGTTGAAGCATCTAATAATGTGTTGTCAACGGAAGGTCAGAATAGCAGTTTTGGAGGTTTTAATGTTAATGTTAGATCCTTCTATGAAGGGGAAGGTGAAACATTTCATCATTCCATATATGACGCAGACGTGCCAAAGTCAGATGACATATGCAATGAAACTTAGAGTTGTAATATTGTTTCTTTTGGATTACAAAACGACGAAACATTTTATACAAAGTGGGGTGTCCCTCATGAGCTAAAATCATCGTAGGTTGGTACATCCTCAAACGATTAGTGGACACGTTGGTCGTCATCAAGTGGTCATGTTGACTTTGGATCGGATTGGGGTGTTGACTATATTGACTTGAATAGGTCCCCGACTGCATATGGAGATGAGAAGGTTGTAGAAATTAATGAAATTGTAGATCCGACACATCACGATGCAGGCCAAGAGGAGGGATATACAACTCGAAGTGGTAATTTCAATTTCTGTAGTTTCATACAATATATTTACATCATATTGAAGATGCACCTTTTTAATGTCTGTTTACATTGTTTTAGTTTCACCACATGATGATGATGAATCGGATCCAACAATTGATGTGAACGATGACTTCGAGTTAGATGAAGATGATGATAATGTATTGGATGAGGAGCAACGACTTGCATACAAGGAGTTTTTTACACATATTAAAAGATCTGAATGGTTTATCCCCGAGATACCATCTATGGAGCAACCGTCTAGGTCCGATTTTATGGAGAATGAGCCGAGTTCCCATAATTTACAAAAAGGATCGACTTTTGCAACAAAAACATAATTGAAAAATGCAGTTGGGTTTTACCATTTGGAGAACTAAGTTGAATTCCGTGTGGATCATTCTGATAAACATAGATAGTTTGTTAAATGCAACCAAAAAAATTATTTTTTCATACTCCATGCATCCGAGAAATATGGGATTTGGAAAATCTCGAAAGTTGTTATTCCCCATAAATGTTCCTATGATCTGAACGAACCCAATGTTCCTCGTCGACTTCCATCTGCCTTGATCGATGAGTACTATACTGATATTTTTCGAAAAGAAGATTCCCAAGTGGTTGCTAAAAGCATAATTCGCGAAATGAACCAAAGACATGGGGTAAATCTCAGTTATAAGGTTGCATCCCGGGCAAAACGTCATGTAATGGAACTTGTATATGGAGATTCAAAAAAATCTTTTTCAATGTTGTCATCGTATTTGGAAGTCTTAAAGATTGCTAATCCGGGCTCGTATACAGCTTTGGAGACACTAAATAATGACAAATTCAAATACGTGTTCTATGCTTTGGCCGCATCCATTCATGGATTTCAGCATTATTCATGGTTAGTTATAGTGGTGGATGATTGTCATTTGAAAGGTCAATATAAAGGTATTGGATTTGTCGATGTTACAAAAGATAGAAATGATCAAATTTTTCCACTAGCCATTGGGATAGGAAATGTAGAGAATGATGAATCATGAACTTGGTTTTTAAAGCATGTTCGAAATGCGTATGGCTGTCCAGATCAACTACTTATCATGTCTGATCAACACATGAGCATCAATAATGCCATCATTGAAGTGTACCCCGATGCGACTCATGGTCTATATTGTTTTCATTTGCAACAAAATTTAGGCAAACATGGATCACATTTCATTGGTATTTTTCAAAAAGCAGCTTATTGTTATAAGGCTACTGATTTCAAAAGATTAATGTCTTTACTCTCTACCTGTGTGCGCTGAATTTATCTATTATCAAATTTATTTGATAATGCATACCTTTTCCAATTTTTACATGGACAGGTACATGATGTCTCTATCAAAAACTAATAAACAAGGTGCGCTGGATACCTTAAGAAATGCGAAAAAAGAAATGTGATCTCGTGTTAGATGCCATATTCGAAGATTTAACTTCATGACCTCAAATGCTGTAACACCCAGTTTTCAGAAAACGTGCATTCCATATTTTTATAAATAAATTCAAATTTTAGTTTTAAATAATTCATTGTTAATGACGTTTACGACAAAGTTTACAATTTATCAAGAAGAAATGAGCTAATGTTTCTTTAAGTTTAAAAATCTTGCAGGATAGCTACCCGAGGAGATCGAGTTCAATCGTAATGCACTCGACATGCACGAACAATAGAACGAAAAAAAAAGGGAGATAAGTTATACATAAAATAATTTTAATAATTAATATTAAAAAATGTGACTTATGTGTTTAATTATAGTTAGGTAGATTTTTATTATATAGTTTATGTGCAATAAAGTATGTGACTATTATGATCATAATCATTAATTTTTTCATATCATAATCATGTACAAAGTTATGTGTTTAATTAATGACGTTTACGACAAACTTTACTATTATGTACAAATTAATTATCATAATCATGAATTTTTTCATATCACATTAGATAAGCTATGCTACAACTCTCAATGCCACTACATGATACTATATCTTAAATTATATCATTATATAAGTGATGTACATGTATACTACATGTATTAAATTATGTTTTGTACTCTATATATTACATATAAAAGAGAGAGACTCCACTATTGAGCCTTTCATTTCTCATTTGGCAAGATGCTCTCTTTCTCTCTCTAGCTAATTTTGCTCCTCCTTCTCTCTAAACTTTTATTTCCCTCAAAAACCTTCATCCCTATCTTCAACCAAGCTGCCATTTTTCAAGATTTAAGTGAAGAATCAAGATCCTTTCAAGACAATATAGGAAATCAAGCTCAAATTAAAAGTTTGTGCATTCAAGAGGTAATTTTTACAAATCCTCACCATTCTTCTTCCTTAAGAGCATGATTAAGTTCTAATTTTGAGTTGCATGTAAGATCTAAGCAAGATTTCCTACAAATGAGATAAATTTGTTGAATATCTTATTCTAAGTAATTGATCTTCAAAAGTATGTTATTTTGAGTATTGATTGAGCAAATACATGTTGAATTAAACTTTGCATGTTTGATTTCTCTACCTAAACTCATTGCATGTATGATCCAAGGGTGATTTTCTACTAATGTAAAAAAAATGTTCAAAGTCTTGTTTTATGTGGTTGATCTTTAAAATATGTCTCTTTTGGGAGTTGATTGTGCAATTGCATGTTGATTTAGTCTTTGCATGTTTGATTATCTTGTCTAAGCTCATTGCATGTGTGATAAATTGAGTCAAGATGGTTTATTTGAGGTTAATAGAGTTATTAAAGTCGAATTTACATTTTAATTAAGAAAGTGGATGAGTTTAATCAAGTTGTGAGATTTTTTAGAAAATGGCAATCCACTTTGTCGATTTTTATAAAAATATATACTTGGAGTTTTTCAAAACTATTTTAGTATGTTATGATACATGAAGTTTTGAGTTTATGGTTAAAATTTGGTAATGTTTGGAATACTTTATGAATTATGATAATTTTTCAAAGATAGTCCAGTTCGAGTTGGAATTATGCAGTTTCAGACCTTAGAAAGATAATTTTATAAATTCAGTCAATTGTAATGTTTTAAAAAAAATTCAGTATGTTATACTACATAAAGTTTTGGGTTTATGGTTGAAATATGGTAATTTTTGAAGTAGTGTACAAATTATAATGATTTTTCAAAATAAGTCCAGTTTCGAATTTAAGATTCTGTAGTTTTAGACCTTAGAAAATTAATTATATAAAATCGGTCCATTATATGTTTTCAAAACTGTTTTACTATGTTTTATTATATGATGTTAAGAGTCTAAATTATTAATTTCAGAAGGTTTCAGTAAATATAAAATTTACAGTGAATTTTATAACACAGACTGGTTTTAGAGCAATTTCGAACAATTTTTGATTATAGTAAGTGATTTATTAAAGCTTTTGTGATTTGAATTTATCCCTAATATTTTAGCATGGATGACTGAGGGTTGTTATGTAAATGTATACTTAATTTCATGAATTCTGGATGATCATTTAAATTATGAAAATTGTTGTGGTAAAGAGTGTCTTTTCTTCCTACATACTACTACTTTCAAGATCAAAATTTTATCTATGATTTAAGAATGCAATTTGACCATATTTTGAAACTGATATTATGTGATTAAATGTGTGTTTATGTGTGAAGTGTTAAATAATTTTAAGTCTTTAGCATATGAATTAGAGTTTTATGAGTTAAGATGTAAAATACGATTTTTATTCCCTTCAAGGTACAATTGATGCTTGTTTTAAAGTACACTTTAAAATTCTCCTAATTTATAGTTATGTGTTTATGATATATAATGTGAGACATGTATGATAAGCACATTAGGATAGATGATTATGATATGATTTAGTGATATTATAATTAATTGAAGCACATCAATAAACACCGAATAATATGTAAAATAAGTAACCGGTGAAGATTAATATGTATGTATGTTTATGATTAAATGAGATGTGATTTGAAGACTAAAAGTTAATGAATGTGCCGAGTGCAGTACGAGATGACCGGATACTTCGATAGCTATCACCGCTTCAAGTCAAACCTCAAAAGTGGGTAACTTCTACTCTCTAGCTACGTGTTGTTAATTGAATTAGTAAGTTATGTATGAAAATCTACAGATAGAAGCATCGTAGCTATAACCGGTATGCAGCTTCCCTATCGGGCGTCGACCTTAAGAGCGAAAGTGTCTGGTCTACGAAGCGAGGTTTAGTGAGTGAGCAATCCCACTTTCCTCGATGTTATGTTATGGTCCAAGGGTGAGCGTACCCAAGGATAATGTTGTAGTATGTGCTTAATAGTTTAATTGCTTCAATGTATTAGAGAAGTACAGTTATCCCATTGGGCTTCTTCTTCGAAGGAGTCTCATGATGTTATCTAAAATATTTTTAGGTCTAACTTATGACGAAGAAGATGTGTAGCCGGCTGTATGAACTTCTTTCCAAAAGCATGTGTTTTAATTTATTTTAATCTGTATAAATTTTGATATTACATAAAGTCTTTGAAAATTTCTATGTTGGATTAACTATTCAAGTAAAATTTTCATGTGTCATATATATGTCAAGATTTTGATTTACAAATGTGGGTAAGACACGAGTTAGTTACTTGCATTTTAAGCTTTTCGATTTAAAAAAAATATATACTCGTGTATTTAGTAAAGTCTTCCACTGAGTTTCTCTACGAAAATGATTTTAAATTATTATTATAAATTTTTACGAATATGAAGAGCATATAATGTCAGGGTGGTGTCTTAATCCTCCAAAGTTGGGTTGGAGTGCCACAGCGTGGTATCAGAGCCGAGGTTGGGGTTTTTCCTCCTCGGACTGTAAGTCAAAACATTTCCTTTAAAACGACGATTAACTTTTCACGTTTGTACAAGATGAAAAATTAAAATGTTTCTTTGAAATGAACATGTTAAAGAATTCAGTAATGGGAAGTCCGCAGCGAAGCTAAACATCTTAATCGTTCTGAGGTAAGCACATGGGTAAAGTTTTAAAATGGTATTTATGAAAGGGGTTTGATGAGAATATTTTCAAAAGATGTTCAATGTATGCAATATGAGTGAATACTTTTACGTTGAATACGTATGGTGACCATGAGTCAATGATAAGAAAGGAAACATGAATGATGAATAATGAATGATGCAATGAAGTATGAAATAAAGTTCTTTTATACTTTAAAATTTTTATCGTCCTCTTTGCATTCAAAATGTTTACAAATGCTTATTTCCAGCTTTATCTATTTGTTTAAATGAGGAAAATGTTTTAATGAAAATACATACATTATTTTACAAATGTACCCTCAAAATTGAAAGACTAGAAATTAACTTAGGATTTGTTGTTCAATAAGATTACCTAGGATGGACCATGATGAGGCACGTAGGCAACATCTAGAGATGGAGTATAAAGAATCTTATCAACTTGAGCGAGAGGACATTCGAGAGGAGAGCTTGTTTGTACAGGATGCAAGACACTGATATCGAGGTAGTGGAACATCTTCGAGCTAGAGTGCACCCAACATATATGATTATAGCCCAACAGTCACTACAAGAAATTTGGCATACAACAACGCCCATTTAACAACTTTTTTTATGAATTTGTGTTGTCTTTTGGGAATTTACAACGCTTTTTCCGAAAAGCATTAGTCTTTTTTCAAAAAATTCGCCATACGACAACGCAAAAAATGGAAACGACAACGCTTTTTTAGTAGGGTTGTTAAATGGCGTTTTTTTTAAAAAGACAACGCTTTTGTGCAACGCTTTTTGAAAGGGTTGTTGTATGGCGAATTTTTTCCAAGAAACGACAACCATTTTATGCAACGCTTTTATGCATTGTCTTTTTTCAAAAAATTCGCTATATGACAACGCAAAAAATGGAAACCACAACGTTTTTTTCGTAGGGTTGTTAAATGGTGTTTTTTTTAAACGACAACGCTTTTGTGCAACACTTGTTCAAAGGGTTGTCGTATAGCGAATTTTTTCTCACAAAAACAACCCTTTTATGCAACGCTTTTATGTGTTGTCTTTTCTTAGTACTTTTTTATAAATTTACAACCCATTATGCTACCCTTTTTTTCTGTGTTGCATGTGTTAATTATAAAATAATTGTTATCTTATATTATATTCTTTGCATTAATATTATCTTATATGAACAAACTCATAATTTTAAAAAAATGAGATGAATTTTTATAAAATACTATTTTGAATTAATTAAGAAACTACACCTAAAATATTACTCTCACCCTTTTATATAATAATACAAAATTGGTATATTATTTTAAAACATAATTCTAAAATTGTGTTTTATAATTCATAATTCATAAATTATGAATGTTTTTCTAAAAAAAATATAAAGATAAAATTATTGTGTTTTAAAATTAATACAAAAAACATAAAAAAAGATATATATATCATATCAATTAATTAAGAATATATAAAAAATTTAATTATCAACAATAAAAAAAAAATACATTTATTTATTTAAAAAATACAAAAAATTGTATTACATAATAATATAAAAATTATATATTATTATTTTAGAAAATAAAGATAAAATGAGTTTGGTTTTTAATTTGAACCAAAAATTATTTTTCAACAAAAAAATAATACATATATTAATTAGAAAAATATAAAAATTTGTATTACATAATTGTTAGGATTTCAATGTTTAGATTTTGATGAGACAAACCAAATATGTAATATGAAGTTTTAAGTACCCCATTTTTCACATTGTTTAAGTGAATAAATAGATTAGAATTGAGTCTTATGTTGAGTGCTGAAAAATGGAGGTTAAACAAGGATAAAGCTGCATCTAAGCTTTAAATGAAGTTATCGCTGCAAGAAGACAGGATACAACATAGCTGATAGAAAGAAGATACAACAACGCTTCAACAAGTCAAGTCTTCTATACAGCAAAGTAAAAAAGAAGATACAGCAACGCTGCAAGAAAAGGATACAGGAGTACTGCTAGAAAGAAGTTACAGCAGCACTACCAGAAGATACTGCAACCAGGTCTATGTTACCGCAGCACTGAAAAAAAGTATCAGCTGCACGAAGACCAAGGATACAGCGCAGAACTTACAATACAGTTAAGTCATACAGCGCCAACTACAAAACGAAGTATCCTACTAATCCTAGGAAGGATAAATGCAGTACGAGGAATGGAGATTCAAGCAAGAATAAAAAAGTCGTTCAAGAAAAAGTCAAAGTAGCAGACACGGAGCCAATAAGAAGATGCCATATAGACTGACGCGCTGCAGAAAGTTGCGAGCCACAACTGCCGCATTAAATGCTCCGAAAGAAAAAGTCAAGTCGCATTAAATGCGAACCATGCTTTGGCCAGGCTACTTTAAATTCAAAAGAGGGATGTCTCCTTCAACGGACATCTTCTCCTACAAGTATAAATAGAGGCCGAGGAGAACTGAAGCTGGTTATTGAAATCTGTCACTGTTCTAAAATACTCAAAGCTTACAAGATTCAAGCATTCAATCCTACGATCAGTTTCAGTCACTCAACCTATCGAAGTGAAGCAAGTTCAAGCTAAAGGATTCCTTACGGATTCAGAAGCTCACTTCGAAGCACAAGTTGAAGAAAAATCTTTTATCCTTTTAACCTTGTTGCTGTGTGCTTAGGTTGTTTTAGTGGTGTCAAGCAGTTGATAGGAGAGATCCTTGCTGTTTGTTTAGTTGTCTAGAGTTAGGCAGCTTCCCTGTGTGGGAGTGTGGAACCCTGTGTGGGTTAGCCTTTGAAGTTTGCAGTTGCTGTGTGTACGCTGAACTTCAGTAGGTGGTTTCTTTGTAAAGTTGATAGATTGTTAGGAGAGTCCTGTAAATCAATCTTGCTTAACAAAGTTCCTGCTCGAGGAGCAGTAGAGTGGACATAGAAGGATTACACCACCTTCGAACCACTATAAGCCATAAGTGTTTATTTGCTTTCTTTATCTGTGCGCTTATATTCTGCATTTCTCTTCTCTCTATGCATAAAACATTTTGAAAGAAGCATTCTTGAGAAAAACAGCCTTGTGTTTAAAGTTAATTTCCGCTGCGTATAAAACTCCAGGTTACAGCGTGCAGCACTGCATCCTAGCGCTGCAAGCAGTAACCATCTATCACTGCAAGCTCAAGTAACTTACAGTGCAGAACAGTTGTTTTTAAAAAGATTCTGAAAATCGACGAAGGTTCATTCATCCCCCCTCTGAACCTCGGACACCACTTGGGACCAACAAGTGGTATCAGAGCAAGTTGGGTTAAAAGCCAACTTATCTGGTCACCTACCCAGATCCACCTTTGTCTCGCTGTTTTCTCTGCATAAAACTCATTTTTAAAGCATATCATGGATTCCTCCAATCACAAACTACCCATGTTTTCTATAGAGGAATATGACGACTGAAAGATAAGAATGTAGACACACCTTTCAGCCATGAACGATGAGATGTGGACGGTCATAACTGAAGGACCAATAATCCCCATGAAAGTAAACCCAATGTATGGAAGAGACCATGCGAAAGGAGAGCAGCCACCATCGAACTTCCTGATCAAACCACGACAAGAGTGGGGAAACGAAGATAGGAAAAGAGCCAACCTGGATAATGTGGCAAAAAATACTCTATTTATTACTTTGGATAAAGGCACATTTAGCAAAGTTAAAACCTGCTCTACATCCAAAGAAATATGGGAAAAGTTTGAGCAAATTTGTGAAGGAACTGAGCGCACAAAAGACAACAAAATCTCCAACGCGACCCAACTATTCGAGCTCTTCGAGATGAAGAATGAAGAGACTCTTGAGCAGCTAGATTTGAGATTCACATCAATAGTGAATGAACTAGAAGCTCTGGGCAAACACTACACACAAAAAGAGAAAAACATGAAAGTGTTGAGAGCCCTACCTACGGAGTGGGATAGTAAGACCACTGCCATGAGAGTATCTATGGACCTGAAGTCCATGAGCACATTCTACCTATTCTCTGACTTGAAAACATTCGAGTATGACATCAACAGAAGGAGAAAGGAGTCAGAGGAGTCAAACTCCAAAGTTACAGCGCTGACGGCCAGAGGAACCAAGGATACAGCAACCGCTAGTTGCAGTAAACAGAGTGAGGATACAGCAGAAGTTGCTGAAGAGAATATGGTGCTTCTCCCAGTGGCGGACACAGGTGAAGGCAAGGGGTGGCAAGTGCCACCCCTTTAATTTTCCTACCTATTTACTAAAATGCCCTAAGATATAATTTTAATTTTCCATTATTTTTTTGAATCATCAATTTAGTGGTTTATTTTGAAAAGATATATTTGAGCATGTTATTACACTACAAGAAATCACACTATTCGTGACGATTTTTTTTGCAACGTATGAAATTTTGTCACAATTTATTACTTAATAGTGACAAATTCAATTTTTGTCACTAATATATGTATTTTTATGACATTATTTATCTTTGTCATTATTAAGTATTTTTATCGTCGCTGATTTGCATATTTTATGATGATTAAAAATTATTTGTCACCATATGCTTTTAATGTAGACTTTCCCACCAAAATTTTAGAGGGAAATCTTTTAATGACAAATTTATTGTAATTGGTGACGATAATTGACGTCACAAATCGTTTAATTTTCATGATAGTGACAAGTTTTGTCATGAATTTTTTAAAACAAATATTGACATCATTCGTTCGTCACCAATGTTCATACTTCATGACGATTAAAAAATGATTCTCACCATACTCTTTTAAGATAGAATTTCCCACCAAAATTTTAGAAAAGAACCTTTTAACGACAATTTTATTGCAAATGGTGACGATATTTGACGTGACAAATTGTTTAATTTTCTTGACAATACTATATTTTGTCTTGAATTATTGAAAATAAATATTGACACCATTAGTTCGTGACAATTAAAATATATTCGTCATAATATTCTTTTAAGGTATAATTTCCCACTAATTGTTTCATTATTTCTTAACTACTAATGACGAATTATATTTTCATCATCGATATATGAACTTTTGTGGCACTTTTTATTTTTAACATCATTAGATTTTTTTCCTTCACTAATTTGGATATTTAATTATGAATAAAACAAAATCATGACAATATTCTTCTAAAGCAAAACATTAGTCCAAAATTTTAGTGGCAAATATATTTCAACGACAAATTGATTATAAGCGTCACAAATTGTTTATTTTATTGACAATAAATTATTTTGTCATGATTTTTTAGTAAGAATTATTAACAATAATAGTTCGTCAGAATTGTTCATATTTGGTGACGATAAATGTCAATTTGACATTATATCATTTGGAGTGAGAATGTTTCGTTTAGATGGGTTTTCAAATTAAAACAATTTAAGATTTTAAAACAACAAAATATTACTTCGTCACTAATCATTAATTTGATGAAAATGTTATGAAACTATTTCGTTATATATTAATGTTAAATTTAGTGAAAATTTGTATTAATTCGTAACAATTGAATTAGAAAGGCAACATTTTATGTTAATAATGATGACTACTCATATTTGTTACATATTTCAATTATGCATAATATTTGTCATTCTATAATTTATATTTTAATCATATATGATGAGATAATAATTCTTTATTAATTAATTATTTCAAATAAGTGAGAAAAAAATCAAAAAACCCATCTAACAAAATTCGATCACTTAACCTGTAAATTTGAGAGAATACTCTCAACCAACTACGCTGACCTTCTTGATTTGTACTTGCTGACATACTATATTTAGCTCTATTTAATTATCTACTAACTTAAAAAAAACGTTTTTAAGAAATAATTTAGAGGACAACATATGACCTTTTCACTTTTCACATTCCTTAGCATCGTCTATCTCCACCCATCGCCGCTCTTCACATCTCGACATCTCCCACCTCTCTTACATGTTAAAGGTTTTTTGAATTTGTGAATTTTCTGAAACTTATCCTCTTGTTTATTGATGTTTCTGAAACCATACCGTTAGTTGATCGAGAAGAAATGTTTAGAGAGATTGAATAACCCCCAAATCCTAATACATGATTATTGATATTTTGCTGAAATTTAATATTCTCTAAAACATATATATGGAGGAAAAAATTGGATGGAGTACAAAGAAAATAAATGGCGGTAGAATGACTGAAGAGAAAGAGAGAAAAATTAATAAAAAAGATACAAATCCTCTGGATAGCATGATGAGAGAGATTAATAAAATAATAATAAATAATATAAATAAAATGGAAAACAGGAGAGAGATTAAGAAATGGAAAATAAAATAAAATGAATGAATTGATTAAAACGGTGGCGTATTTGGCCCAGAACATGGTGCTGGAAGATTGACATTTTATCATTTTTGATATTTGTTATTCTATATATATATGATACTTCATATATGCATTATAGTAATTTATTATGTATTTAGTGAGAGTGATGAGCAATGAAGAGGAGGAAGATGAAGGGGTGACAAGAGAGAAATGAGAGACACATGTCAACTCTAGATTTTTCCAAAGTTTTGTGTTCCATCACATACATGTTCAATCAATGTTTGTATCAATTAATTCTTAATTTATTCACATTTGTATAATCCATATATATCTTTTTTTATAGAAAATATTCAATATTTAAATTCTAATATTTTATTTTTCTGAATTAGAATAAAGTTTAGTCCCTATATACAATATAGAAATTTAATATATTCAATTATATTTATAGAAAATACTTATTTGACCAAAAAATCATTTCCTATTTCTCAATTCGTATACTATTATGAGAAATTGTTGTTTCTTTCTAATCAATTAAATAAAAATTGTATTTTTAAATATTCAACATCGACAACAGGATACTCAAATTGATTGCCCTTTACCCAAATCAACTAAATCTAATATAAAACACTACACAACATTATATTATAATTATTACTATGTTAAAAATATATGTACTATTGTATTATATGTATATTAAGATAAAAAGGAAATTTGATTTAGTGATTTTGTAAATATCTCATATACACACTTATATTTAAAAATATTTTAATGATAAAACTCGTGTCATCAACGAGAATTATACTAGTTAAATTATATATCAACTAACAAAAAATTACATTATTAAGAACTTTCATCTAGATGTATAAATATATTTCTTTTATAATATGAATTTACTAGTTTTTCTTTAAGTAGATATGTTGGCATAATGCTATTTATTGGTGGTTTGACATTTGTGGACATCTCAATTAAATTATGGAAATGATGTCTTAGTATGAAATTTAATAAATTTCAAAATATACATAATTTAAATGTCTAAGAGATTTTTGTTACTTTTAATAACTTGAATTTTTAAACACAATTTAATTTTTTTAATAACAAATGTTATCTATATTTTAACATCTTAGTAACATGATCTATACTTTATAATTTTGTACTTTATAATTCACTATTGTTATAAATATTTTTTTATATAATTATGGCTTATTATCATTTATCATGTATTAACAACTACTAATATATTTTCACAAGTCATTTAAATTTTAGAGCATTTTCTTTTCATGTCATGGTGATACAAAATTTTTGGTGTTCGCGTACTTCGTCAGTATAATTTTTTTCGTTTCGTATTTATGTTTATAGTTATACAATTGACATAAAAAGATGATATATTTGTACAAATTACCATCATATATATGTTAGATTGTGAATCATTTTTAAGACTTGTAAACGATTTTTTTTGTAAAAAAATAAAACAAAATTCTTCAATTAGTTATATTAAAATATATTCCAAATTAAAATTATATATATATATATATAGTCTTATTGTTAAGGGAATTATACAAAGGTGATAATTAAAGTATCATATCTTATTGAGTAGCCCGATCAAGTCTTATCACATGTCTTGTAAGTAGTTTTTTCAAATCATCTATTAAGAACATTAACTAATATATATTAATAAGAAATAAAATATTATTAAGATCTATTTATTATAATTTTTTTTATTTTATATAAATTTGTGAGAATTGTTTTTCTTTTTATTAACTTATAAATGATATATTTTATAGTTAAAATATATAATATAATGTATAAATAATATAATATTAATATTTGAATTTGTTTAAAAAATTTATTTGAATTTGTAATACAATGAGAAGTTGTCGCATAGCTAAACACTATATTACTTTATTAAAGTGGATCTAAATTATGTAATTAAAAGTGGTTATCAAATATTGACTTGGTTACATAAAAAAGTAGTAGAAAATAATTAATTGAAAGTTTATCGAAATATGCACTTCTCTGCAATTGACGACCTCACCGCCAGACTCTCCCTCTCAATCTCTCTTTCTAGTATTCATTCCTTTTTCCTATTGATTATTCAACATGTTTATCCCAATTTTGATTTTCAATACCAATTTTAACAATTGTCAGCTTGATTTTAATAATCGATAACCCCAATGTAAAATATGTGTCCTGGGTTTGAAATGGGTTTACTCAATCATCAATGGAAGAGTTGTACAAATGTTATGTTCTAGGAGTTCCTCCGTGGTAATTTCTTTCTTATTTATCCATATCTTTAGTTTTGTTTTTTCATATCTTTCCCGGATTTACAATATTCTGTTTTATCTCTTTATTTTTGTTTTTTCATATCTTTCCCGAATTTACAATATTCTATTTTATCTTTTTTTGGGAAGAAATTGGCGGGCTATCAAATTGGGGTTGGTGAGAATTCAAAATTTAATCATGGTAAATATCTCATCTATTCTTATTTTCTCCCGTTTTGGAAGAAATTGGCAGGCTATCAAATTGCGGATGGTGGCAAATCAAAATTTAATCATGGTAACTATTTCATCTATTCTTATTTTCTCCAGTTTTGGGAAGAAATTGGCAGGCTATCAAATTGCGGATGGTGGGAAATCAAAATTTAATCATTGTAAGTATCTCATCTATTCCTATTTTCTCTCGTGCATATACCCTAGGTTATATTGAATTATTTTGTTGCAAGATTTATTTTTATTCATCCTCTTGACAATGGCTATTGGTAATATCATCTTTCATCATCTTTCAGGAATTCTTATTCGTTTTATGCATTTGAGATCAATCTTCATTTGTAATATTTTATCTATTAATTAATTATCCTTGTTGGTTGCTTGTTATTAGTCAATACTTAAAGATAATCGAGTGTTATTATGCATCATGAAGTGGCATATGTTACTATGATCTTATACTAGAATTCAGAGTTTTTGAAGCTTTATATCAATTTATTGATCATTATAGCCATGAATTTGTGTAATATCTATGGATTCATATTGATCTTGATCACAGGGATGAACTTGGAAGGATTTTTTGTGGGTATGCAATTCTTGGGATTTTTTGTGGGTATGCAATTCTTGTAAGGCATTTGCAGTAATATAATTAAGTACTTCTATTTTACTACATTTTTCATTTGTACTTATTTTTTTGCTTTTCAAGGTGTTGCACCATGTGTTGGTACATTTACATAAATAATCTAAGCGTTTAATCTTCAGATTAATTATGAATTAGATTAATTATGAATTAATCTGAGTATATA
Organism: Scutellaria barbata; assembly: GCA_028654395.1. Taxonomy (NCBI): domain Eukaryota; kingdom Viridiplantae; phylum Streptophyta; class Magnoliopsida; order Lamiales; family Lamiaceae; genus Scutellaria; species Scutellaria barbata. The sequence continues at coordinate 4,251,736 of CM053649.1, read as the reverse complement.
TTGAGATTGAGATATGCATGAAAGAATATTTGTCGATATTTTCCTTTGATTTGTTTCCTTGTATTTGTCGATATTTTCTAATATGTTTTGTATAGTTGGCAAGATTGTTTCTTGATCCAATATTGAAGGGATCCTCCTTCTTTATAGTTGTACATATATGGAGTATTGAATCGTATCCTTTAATTTAAGAATAAGAAACAATCATGCCAAAATATTGGAAAATATGGACAAATACAAGGAAACAAATATCGACAAATATTCTTCCATGGATATCTCAATCTCAATAATATATGTTAGATGACACATAACTTTGTGATCAAAGATATAAAATAGACTAACTTTATATTATGCTCATAAAATTTAATCTCATGCAAAGTTCACTTCATATGAAATTAGAAATAAATTATGCATTGATTATTTAATTATAGTTGAACGAAAAATAAATTATGCATTTATTAATATTTAATTGTTGTTCCTTGATTTGATGTTATTTCTTATGATTCCATTTTTAGATTAATCAAAATTTTACTTTTTAGTGTCAGAATGAGCTTAATGGAGAACTATGTGATAGAATCGAATTGTATAAACGTACTCATTATACTGAGAAAGATGGATGGTCTAGTGATGAGGCAAAAGATAATTGGGTAAGTTGTATACAAATTTCTTTTATGAGAATTCAATTCTATTAATTGTAATATTGTTGAGTATTAATTGTTTACATTTATATGTTCAACTAGGAGAAGATGGTTAAGTTAGTGGAGCAATATAAAGAAAAATGAATTGATAAGAGTCCTGATAAGATAGTTTTTGAGGTCCTTGGACATGGATGTAAAAGGCTTAGGGTATGGTCCAAAACCTCCACACAGACGAAACACTTTATATGAATCATCTACCCAACAACTACAAAAGAATATTCAAGAGACACATGAACAACTACAACACTCTGAAACACAAGTGAACGAACACAAGTGAACGAAGTGAAAACACAAGTGGTTGAATTTGAGAACGAAGTAACTAGTTTGAACAACCAACTATCTCAACAAGGTGCAAATATCAATAAGCTCATGGAATATCTTGCTGCTAAAGGAATTGAGCTCTGAAATATTTTCAAGGTTAGTTTAAATTGTTTTCTATTTGTATATTATTTGTTAGTTTATTATGTGTTTTTTTAATTTAATTTTGTTTATGTGTATGATTTATATGGTTTACGTATTTAATCATTGTTTAACTTTTTTTTCTTAAAGTTTGCTTTTGTAATTGTGTTTTTCAACCATTGTTGTGTCATTGAGGAAAAAAAAATTTCATATACATTTTTTCGAGTATATTTACTTTTAATATACTAATATTGATTTGGAATATACAGGTGAATCTATATTCAGATGGTTGTGGATCTCCTCACGAGAAGTTTTCATTCTTGCCACTTTGAAGTTTTGAAAGAAGCAAGAAAGGAAATAAGATTTAGGATTATAGTCCTAATATTTATCTAGATAGTTTGGTCCCTTTTAAGTGATGATCTGTTTCATTTTCTTATATTAACTAAGATTGTTAATTTCATTGGTCAAACTTGGATATTTGCCACTGTCTTTTAGTATTTTTAAATATTTACATTCATTTTGGTACTTGAATATGTATATTGTTTTAGTTTTGTGCACAATTTGGTTTTGGAATAAATTTGTGATCTTATAATGAAAACAAATTTGGTATAGTTATAATTATTATTAAATACTAAATTTAAAATATTTACAACTAGAGCCGGGTAACAATAATATATTTTGTCACAAATATATAATGAAATATATTTTACAAAAGATGACATTAATATAACAATTTGTCTCTATATGTTAATTTTTTTTCCGTAATCGTGAACGTCGTCACATAAAATCAATAAGTTAATGACGATGATTATTTTGTCATGAAAAAACTAATCTTATCTCAATGAATTGATTTAGTTCTCATGATAAATATTCATTTAGTGATATATAATATTTTGTCACCAAATATTATTTGTCACCGTACGTGTATATCTTGTGACGGATAAAAAACGTCATATATTTTTTTGACGAAAACAATATGTTGTCATAATACTTCTATTTTCGGTGACAATTAATATTTGTCATCAAATGCTAATTTATCACGACAACATGATATATTTATTAAATGACGACTAAAATTTTGTCATCATCTAGTAACTCTTTCATGACGAATTATTTAAAGATGACGAAATAATTAATATTTTAATGACAATAAAGTCGTCACCAAATAACGATGAGTTTAGTAAAATATTTGATTTTGTCACTGAAGTTCAATGTTTTCATGACAATAAGACATTTGTCATTTAAAGTTAACCATTTAGATGACGAAATAACATAATAGGTGACAAAAATTTTAAGGAAAAAATGACGAGTTAAATGTCACTATAAATAAGAAAATATAGTGATGATACCTTTAGTGTCATTAAAAGTTCACTATTTGATGACAAATTTAAAAAATTGTCACATTTTTCTTTTGTGACGCACCTACATCGACAATCATTGCGACGCTAAGATTTCGTCACCAAATACTTTTAGTGACGAAAAATAGCATTTAAATGACAAATTTTCTCGTCACTATTTCTCAAATTTCTTGTAGTGTTAATGAAACTATCGTTCATAAATTTCAAAATATAATGAACCGTAGAGGTCAATTGTGAACTAGATCTTTTCATTCATTTTTTTGGTTCAAAAGGAATGTATAAAAGAATTTTCGAAATCACTTGTAAGTTACATTTTGTATGTAAATTTAAATGTTTGTATATTACTTTTACTTGTGCCACCTCTTTGTTAATTTTCTGCGTCCGCCACTGGCTTCTCCTAAAGAAATTCAGGAGATTTATAAAGAGCAACAACAATAGCAGCAACATCAACCTCAACAAGAAGAATGACTTCAGAAGAAGTCATCCACCTCCTCAGGTATCCTCTTCTCCACAGTCAAATACAGGAAACATTGACTTGTGCTATAATTGCAGGAAACCGGGACACTATGCAAGGAATTGTCCTTATCCAACAGTGCACAAATATCCTGAAGGAGAAAGAGAGCAGAGGAGAGATAAAAGAAGAGAGGAAAGGCACAAGCTTCGAGCTCTCATTGGAGAGATGGAGAAAGCCAAGGATGCAGTAGTTCCGAAGGAAGTACTGAAAGCTGCAGAATCCTCTGACAGCGACACTGAAACCTCATCCTCTGATGAAGAAGCACTCATATGCCTGATGGCTAGAGATGGCGAGGACATCGAAGAAAATGAGGTAATCTACCAACCGTTGTCCATACCAGAAAGTGAGGAGCTGAACATGATCCACTCCTTGAAAAGGATCATGAGTGACTTTGAGCAGATCAACTCAATTCATGAGGAACTGAAGGTTGAAAATGAGAACCTAAGAATCGATAATGAGATCCTCAAGAGCAAGAACATTTACATTGCCAAGATGCTCGCTGCACGAGAGTCTGATAACTTAAGGTGTAGCAAGCTGCAACAAGAGGTCTCTAGATTGAATCTGCTAGTCACTGAGCTAAAGTCTGAGAAGGAAAGCTTGCGGTCTACGATAAGTACCTTCTCTAAATCATCAAAGGACGCAAGAGATTGCATAAATCAAAGCAGAAACCCTTTTGAAAAATCGGGTATTGGATACAGCAATCATACCTCTCAGAATACAGCAAGTACATCCAAAGCTGTAAATTTTGTTCAAGCTGAAACTCCAATGGAGAAAGAGTTACTCTGTGACTCTGTAAAGATAGTGAACAAAACAACAATGATAGATAAGGGGAAGAAACCCCAATGCTCAACTGCAGGAAGTAAGCCTGCATCTAAGAATTGGCTGCAGCAGAAGCTATCTGCTGCACGCAGCAAGAGGATGCAGCAACCAACAAAGTTACAGCATAGAAGAAAATTTCCCATTTATACTGAGACTTATATGTCTAAACCTCAAAGAGGATATACTCTAGGGAAGTATGGTGGAAGACCGCACAACAGAAGTGCTGGTATCACACACGTTCTCAATGCACACTCTTTTTATAAGCAGTTTTCAAAGACAACTGCATACAGCTCGAGAACCAACAAATCTTACAGTAAATCTGTTACTGTTAAGAAAGTTTGGGTTCCCAAAGTAACTAACCCCAAAGGACCCGTACAAATATGGGTACCTAAATCGGTTTGAAATTGTTACAGGTTACAGTGCCAGGTTGCAGCAATGATGTATGGTATATCGACAGCGACTGCTCAAGGTACATAACAGGCAGTAAAGAAACGTTGAAAGACTTCCAAGAATGCAAAGGACCTAAAGTCATATTTGGAGATGATTCCAAAGGAAGCACAAAAGTAAGTGGATGCCTAGTCAAAGGGAACATAAAGATCAAAGATGTATCCTTTGTGAAAGGACTTAGATACAATCTTCTAAGCATCAGTCAATTCTGTGACAAAGGATACACGGTGGAATTCAACCTCAACAAATGCTTAATCAAAGACAGCACCACGAATGAAGTAAAGCTTACAGGAACAAGAAGAGGAAATATCTACCTAGCAGATTGGAACTCCTCTACTCAATCAACATGCTTCATTGTGAAAAGTCCACCAGAGCTAAGCTGGCTATGGCACAAGAGGTTAAGCCATCTGAACTTCAAAACTATCAACAAGCTAGCAAGAAAAGGCCTCGTGAGAGGATTTCCAGACGTAGCAAACAAGAAAGAGAATGTCTGTGGAGCTTGTAAACAAGGAAAGCAAGTTAAGAGCTCATTCAAAGATAAGATTCAGAAATCATCTCACAGAATTCTGGATCTTCTACACATGGACCTTTTTGGACCAGTAGAACCAGTAAGCTTGAGTGGGAAGAAGTACTCCCTAGTAGTAGTAGATGACTACTCCAGATATACATGGACGATCTTTCTTGCAAAGAAGTCAGAAACTCAAGAGAAGTTACCTTGTCTCATGAAGAAGATTCAGAATGAAAAGAGCTTGAGCATAGTGAAAATAAGATCAGACAGAGGAACTGAGTTCACAAATAAATTTATTGAGAAATTCTGTTCTGATAATGGTATTCGTCATGAATACTCTGCTGCAAGAACACCGCAACAGAACGGTGTCGCTGAAAGAAGGAATAGAACCCTCAAGGAAGCAGCAAGAACAATGATAGTAGAAGCAGAAGTACCCAAGAGATTTTGGGCTGAAGCAACCAACACTGCATGCTACACGCAAAACAGATGTCTAATCATCAAGGATCTTGACAAAACGCCTTATGAAATATGGAATGGTCATACACCAAATATCTCTTATCTGCATATCTTTGGATGCAGGTGCTACATTCTCAACAATGGAAATGAACATCTGAAAACTTTTGATGCAAAATCAGACGAAGGAGTATTTCTAGGATACTCTACTGTAAGTAGAGCTTTCAGAGTGTTTAACAAGAGAACCCTGGTGGTAGAAGAATTTATACATGTGGTGTTTGATGAACCACATTGTAATACAAAGAAGTTGGAAGAACCACCTGAAGAGACCGCTCCAAAGAAAGAGAATGCTATACCTTATATAGAGGGAGTTTTGCCTACAGGAGAAGAAAAAGATGAAGAAGCTGCAACCGAGGATGCAGCAGATATTCTTACAGCAGCAGAACCTCCTGCATTACAGCAACAAAATGAGCAAACTACACCAACACATGTCTTTGAGCCAGATAGGACATGGCTAAGGAATCATCCAAGAGATCTCATTATAGGAGATCTATCCATTGGTGTAAGAACAAGAAGATTCATCCCACATGAAGCAATATTTGCATACTTCATATCACAGACAGAGCCTAAGAATGTTGAAGAGGCACTGCAAGATAGCAACTGGGTGCAGGCCATGCAAGAAGAGTTGAACGGATTTGAGAGAAATCAAGTATGGCAAATAGTTGCAAGACCAACTCATCAAGGAGTAATTGGAACAAAGTGGGTATTCAAGAACAAATTAGATGAGTCTGGAATCGTTGTAAGAAACAAAGCAAGATTAGTTGTTAAAGGATACTGTCAGGAAGAAGGAATTGATTTTGATGAGACTTTTGCTCCAGTAGCAAAGCTGGAAGCAATAAGGATTTTCCTAGCCTATGCAGCGCATATGAATTTCAATGTTTATCAAATGGATGTCAAAAGCGCATTCCTGAATGGCCTCCTTACAGAGGAAGTATATGTTGAACAACCTCCGGGCTTCGAAGATCAAACAGAAGAGAAGGTGTTTCGGTTACAAAAAGCTTTATATGGACTGAAGCAAGCACCAAGAGCTTGGTATGACACCTTATCCCTTTATCTTCTAGAAAATGGCTTCCAGAAAAAAACAATCGACAAAACACTGTTTAGGATACAGGACGGATAAAGTGTACTGTTAGTACAAATATATGTGGATAACATTATCTTCGAATCCACAAACAAAGAGCTATGTAAGAAATTCTCCAACCTGATGCAGTCAAAGTTCGAGATGAGTATGATGGGAGAATTAAGCTTCTTTCTCGGACTGCAAGTAAAACAACTACCTACAGGAACCTTCATCAGTCAAGTGAAATATACGAAAGAACTTATCAAGAAATTTGGCATGGAAAATGGAGCAGCAACGTCCGTTCCCATGTCCACATCCATAAGTCTTGACAAAGATGAGGAAGACAAAGATGTTAACATAACCAAGTACAGACGACTCATTGGATCATTGTTGTATCTCACAGCAAGCAGGCCAGACATTATGTTTGCAGTAGGAGTCTGTGCTAGGTTTCAAGCAGCATCAAAGGAATCGCATCTGTTAGTAGTAAAAAGAGTGATTAAATATCTGAAAGGAACTCAGGAAGTCGGCCTATGGTATCCTAAGGAAGGAGGATTCAAGCTTAAACGCTACTCCGATTCAGATTACGCTGGCTGCAAAATTGATCGAAAGAGCACTAGTGGGACGTGTCAATTTCTGGGAAATAGACTAGTTTCATGGTTCTGCAGGAAGCAAACTTCTATCGCAACCTCTACAGCAGAAGCAGAGTATGTTGCAGCAGGAAGTTGCTGTGCGCAGATTCTCTGGATACAACAACAACTTAGAGATTATGGGATAGAAGAAAAAGAGACTCCAATTCTCTGTGATAATACAAGTGCTATTGCAATTACCCATAATCATATATTTCACTCAAGAACTAAGCACATCAATATACGTCATCACTTTATAAGAGATCATGTTGAAAAGAAAGACGTCGTGCTTGAAAAAGTTCATACAGATTTCCAGCTTGCAGACATCCTCACCAAGCCTTTGAGTGAGTCTAGGTTTTCTATGCTTCGAAACGAGCTGGGAATTCTTAAGTTGTGAAGAGAAAGGAAGATGCAGAAACGCAGGGGGGACCTCTGCATGCTTGCGAGAAGCAGTAAGAACGGTACTGTAAGCTACGCGTTAATACAGCACTGGGTTCAGACAGCGCTGCAACTTATATTCTTACAGTACAACAGTTATCGAGAATTCAAGCAGCACCAGGTTACAGCATTTATTTCAAAGGAGTATTGATAATTCTGCAACCTCGTACTTGAAATACAGCAACCTTAAAAAGGCATTTATTTAGGCGGCAAATGGCATGTCTTTCAGTATTAAATGCATGTCTGCGTGTGTCAGGAAGTGGAAAGGGCGCGGTCAGAAACCCACGCACCAGGTAATTATTGCGATGATTTGACATCTCCGCTTTTTCCTGAACCATAAGATCAACTCCATGATTTATCTCAACCGTCGATCTTATACACGTCCCTTGAGAACCGCCATAAACTTCATAACCGTGTCTTTTGAATTCATTATTCACCATCTTCCAAGGAGAGAAAACGCTCTGTGCGGAAAACCTTCCAAGTGCAAATCTTTAAATTTTCTTTCTCTCTCTCTATCAAAAATCTTCAATGGCTGCCCGACGCACTATTGTTCTAGATGGAAGGCTGATCAACCAAGAAAACATCTACGCTTCAGGCTGTATGATAATGCCCTTATCAAAAGGATTTTTGATGCTCTTCAACAGACCCAAGTCCTAGGATTGTTGACCACTACCTACGCTGGCTTCTCTATGGAGTCAGTACAGAGATTTTACGCCTACGCCAGACAGGCAGAGGAAAGGAACTGCATCCTGTTCCGAATGGATGCAGATGGAGAAGAACGGTCTTTGACCGTTAGGGACATCTCCACCACCTTCAGCATCTCCGCTGCAGGTCTTACCCCCAGTCAGTTGACAACATATGGGGAGGCATCGGCTCAAGAGATGTGGGATCTCTTTCAAGCAAGGGATGCAGGGGCTGAAATCAAGAGAAGCGCCCCCAAGAAGCTCTTCAAACTGGAGTTTGAACTTCTCCACGACATTTGTGCATACTCCATCGAAGGAAGGACTGAGAGTTATGACAAATGCACGGATCTCTGGTTCCGGATCATATCTGCCATCATGGCTGGGAAAAAGGTGAACTGGGCAAGGTTCATCATGAAGAGGCTGTGGGAGGAAGCAGAGAAGATAACGGAGCATCGAAGCTACGGTATCACCATCTGTTCTCTGCTCTGCAAGCTTGGCCTTCAACTTGCAGCACCCACCCCCATTCACATCGGAAAGTATCTCGAGGAGAAGAAGAAGGGCAAGACCCAGCCGAAGGCTGCAGGAGCAGGAGTTGCAAGGAAAAAAACCAAAGACAAAAAGAATGCAACTCTTGCTCTGCAAGATGAAGCTGCAGGCAGCGGGGAGGAAGCCGAAGAAGAGGACGTTCCGAGTCCTCTTCCTATTATCAAGAGGAGTTCAGGGAAGGCTGTACCTGAACTTGAATCCTCTTCCCCGGATGATGACGCACCCTTGGTGAGAAGGGTTCCACGTAGCAAGAAGGCTGCTGCTGCTGCTGTGGATGAGTCACATCAGCCCAGGGATAAAGAAGGCTCTCTTAATTCCCAACTCTCTACACCTTCTATGGTTGAGTTGACCTTGCGGATGAATCACATCGGCTTCAGGAGCCACATCAGCACCGGGTCGAGCCAACTGAAGAAGAAGCTCGTCTACAAACAGAAGCTTCAGTGCTCGATCCTACCCTCCTAGCGGCTAAAAATATGGCTGCGGAGTACTCTATCTGGAGAGAGATAAGACTGGCTAAGGGGGAAATCCTGTTGAAGTGGAAGGATTTCCTGACAGTCAAGCAAGCTGTCCTGGAGTGTACCAAATCAGAAGATATTCTGGCACTCCTGCAACCTGAGTATGTAGCAAGAGTTCAAGAGCTCGAAGGATGCAGTGCTGCACAGGGAGCAAAGGACAAAGGAAAGGAAAAAGCTCTTGCAGAATCCGACTCTGCAGAGCTGCCGATGAGAGCAGTAGTGGAGGACGCGCAGGTCTTTCTTACCCCGGCTGTGGAGGCTGTAAGAAGGGGCGATGACGTCGCGTTTGCTCGAGAGCAAATCGACACCTTGGGAGTGGAGCAAGCTGAAGAAGCCATGCTGCAACAGGCGCTACAACAAAGCATGAAGGAAACCAGGATGCAGCACACTCCAAGGAGGATGCGGGGAGAAGGAAGTTCAAGTATGCATCAGATGAACTCCCCTGCATATGAGCAAGTAGTTGAGGGTCTCTCCAACATTGTCATGCTGGATCGCTTGGAGGAGGAGGAAGCTCAACTACTGGACTATGGCGATTCCCTAGTTCATGAAGTTGAAGATGCTGCTCATGCAGATTCTGAGAGGGAACCAACTGCCATAATCAGGGATGTCATCTCAGACATCTCTGAGAGTGTCGATAAAGCATCTACTGAGGAAGTTGCAGAGGCGGTACTCCGTGCACTGGTCGTGACAGCAGTGCAGCAAGCAACCACCCATCAAGAAGTAGCTTCAGAAGAATCAAGCAGGGTGGAAGCCGAGATTCTTGCAGCAGTGGAGCATACAGTACTGGAAGCTGTGAACGCTGTAAGAAACCAAACAGAGTCTGTTGAAGCTGAGGTAACCCCAGTGCAGCTAGAGATACCTCGAGAGGAGGTTGATGCTGCAGCTGCTGCTTGCTCTCAAGAACCTTCCAAGGTTACAGCAGCAGAGGTTACTATGGAAGCTGAGGTCTCTCATGCCGACTTTGCAAGGATGATAAAGGAACGCAACATAGCTGTTCATGGGCCAAAATCTGGCGGAGCAGATCCTATTCAAATCTCATCCGGCGAAGAGGAGGTAGATGAGGATGAAGAAGAAGAAGAAGAAGAAGGAGAAGAACACCCATCCTCAAGCTCTACAAGCTCTCAAACCAGCAACAATGAGGATGAGGTTGCTATTGAAGCTCCGAGGCAGGATGCAGCACCAGTATGCCAAGATGTTATTCCATTTGCTGCATCCACTGCTGCCTCGACGAGAAGGAATTCGGGACTGACCCCTGATGAATCAATCAACCGAGTTGAAGCTACTGTTAGACATCTGCTGCATGCTCTCCAAGAGCATGAGTCTACCATGCGCAACAGTCTCAGGGTCACTGCCCAATTTCATGCTGAAACCATGACAGGTTTCAAGAAGGACCTGGAAGTACTGCCGGAGATGATCAAGAGGACTCTTCATGATCACTCCAACAGGCTGTACTGGGAACGGGTCAGGATGGAGAAGGAGCTAAAAGTTGAAGCTGCGCTAACATGCCAGGAGGTTAGAGCGTGGAAGCGTCATGCTGAGAGTGTAGCTGATAGGCCAAACACTCACTCCACTGTCCTGGAAACACTTCTGCATCGCGTATGTGATCAATCTCAAAGAACCAGAAGTGTGGACGACCGATTGGGGAACTTGGAGCTAATTGTGGGAGAACTGAGGGATATCATGGTCCGAGCTTTCCCTCAGCATGTTGAAGCTCCAGCGGCCACCCCAGAACTGACCCGTCGTCCACGTTCCAAGGTGGTCCCAGCTGCCCCTGCTCAGCCCTCGGTTTTTTATGATGCCAAAAAGGGGGAAGGAGTAGAAGGAAGATACAGGAGCAAAGGGGCCGCTGCTGCTGAAGAAGAAGAAGAGGATGATGACCAGCAACCTCTCAGCAGGAAGAGAAGAAGGTCTGGATCATCCACTGCTGCTGACATTCCCTCTCCCAAGAGATGGAGAAGAGATGATGATGGAGCTGGAGGTGCTGGTGCAGCTGCTGGGAGACGACCGGCTGTAGACGCTGCACAGAGCAGAGCTGCAAGCAAGGATGCAGCGCCTCCCTCCTATCATTCAAAGAGAAGGGATGATAGCCAGCAGCAAGGCTCAAGAAAGAGGATGAGCGGGGACGAGTTTGAGAGTCATAGGCGCCAAAGAGAAGAAGATGTAGATCCTAATGTCTGGATTCAAAGACTCGGTGTAATTGGTGATAGAAAAATTATTCCAGATCATTTCTACCAATTCCCTTCTCAAGAAATTCCTCGTCTTGATACTGAAAATATCTCTACTGAAGTGTCCGTCTTGATGGATCAAAGGCCAGAAGGAGAAAACATGGCTTGGAGATTTGATATCTTCAAGGAAATCAGACTGCCCTTTGACAGGAATCCAACATTTGAGGCGATCACCATTTTCAAACGATCAGAGCACCTCAGACACTTCAGAGATCTATGCAGGAAAGACAAATTCAGCAGGTACCATACTTGCAAGACTGCATTAAAGAGATATGAACAGCTCGCTCGGGAAGGAGGTCTTGAAATTCAAGAACTATACATCAACCGAGTAAAGGAAGGGCTGAGTGTACCATACTGTGAGGACTACTGGCTTAGATGGATTCAAATTCCTGTGATCATGCACAAGCTGGAAGAAACCTATCAAGAGTCCATCAGGGACTGGTGGAAAGGATCAAGAGGAAGGAAAGGTCTTGAAAGATTTGCTGGCAGAAGAGCTGACGAACCGCCAAACAAAAGGTCTCTGTTCTACTAAGTATTATATATACCCTCTTGTGATCCATGTTGTACTCTTGCTGTTGTAAAAATTTCTCTCTGTCAATGAAGAAATTGTTCTTTCTGCTCTGGCCAAGTTCAATTCTTATGAACTCATGCATGCTGTTTACGTTTTTCTGTTACCTTATGATGGAAGGAATAGCTTGATGCATCTCTGATGAATCCAGGATTAGATTTAATTTTATCAAGCTAATCAAGCATGTAATCCTGATAATCCATATGTGTTAATGTAAAATAAAACTTCTTCATAAACGAAATAATGTAAAGGTTTTGTCATCATCAAAAATGAGGAAATTGTTAGGATTTCAATGTTTAGATTCTGATGAGACAAACCAAATATGTAATAAAGAGTTTTAAGTACCCCATTTTTCACATTGTTTAAGTGAATAAATAGACTAGAATTGAGTCTTATGTTGAGTGCTGAAAAATGGAGGTTAAACAAGGATAAAGCTGCATCTAAGCTTTAAGTGAAGTTATCGCTGCAAGAAGGCAGGATACAGTATCGCTGCAAGAAGACAGGATACAGCATAGCTGATAGAAAGAAGATACAACAACGCTTCAACAAGTCAAGTCTTCTATACAGCAAAGTAAGAAAGAAGATACAGCAACGCTGCAAGAAAAGGATACAGGAGTACTGCTAGAAAGAAGTTACAGCAGCACCACCAGAAGATACTGCAACCAGGTCTATGTTACCGCAGTACTAAAAGAAAGTATCAGCTGCACGAAGACCAAGGATACAGCGCAGAACTTACAGTACAGTTAAGTCATACAGCGCCAACTACAAAACGAAGTATCCTGCAAATCCTAGGAAAGATAAATGCAGTACGAGGAACGGAGATTCAAGCAAGAATAAAAGAGTCGTTCAAGAATAAGTCAAAGTAGCAGATACGGAGCCAATAAGAAGATGCCACATAGACTGACGCGCTGCAGAAAGCTGCGAGCCGCAACTGCCGCATTAAATGCTCCGAAAGAAAAAGTCAAGTCGCATTAAATGTGAACCATGCTTTGGCCAGGCTACTTTAAATTCAAAAGAGGGATGTCTCCTTCAACGGACATCTTCTCCTACAAGTATAAATAGAGGTCGAGGAGAATTGAAGCTGGTTATTGAAATCTGTCACTGTTCTAAAATACTCAAAGCTTACAAGATTCAAGCATTCAATCCTACGATCAGTTTCAGTCACTCAACCTACCGAAGTGAAGCAAGTTTAAGCTAAAGGATTCCTTACGGATTCAGAAGCTCACTTCGAAGCACAAGTTGAAGAAAAACCTTTTATCCTTTTAACCTTGTTGCTGTGTGCTTAGGTTGTTTTAGTGGTGTCAAGCAGTTGATAGGAGAGATCCTTGCTGTTTGTTTAGTTGTCTAGAGTTAGGCAGCTTCCCTGTGTGGGAGTGTGGAACCCTGTGTGGGTTAGCCTTTGAAGTTTGTAGTTGTTGTGTGTACGCTGGACTTCAGTAGGTGGTTTCTTTGTAAAGTTGATAGATTGTTAGGAGAGTGGAAAGTTCCTGCTCAAGGAGCAGTAGAGTGGACGTAGAAGGATTACACCACCTTCGAACCACTATAAGCCATAAGTGTTTATTTGATTTCTTTATCTGTGCGATTATATTCTGCATTTCTCTTATCTCTGTGCATAAAACATTTTGAAAGAAGCATTCTTGAGAAAAACAGCCTTGTGTTTAAAGTTAATTTCCGCTGCATATAAAACTCCAGGTTACAGCGTGCAGCACTGCATCCTAGCGCTGCAAGCAGTAACCATCTATCGCTGCAAGCTCAAGTAACTTGCAGTACAGAACGGTTGTTTTTAAAAAGATTCTGAAAATCGATCAAGGTTCATTCACCCCCCCCCCATCTGAACCTCGGACACCACTTGGGACCAACAATAATAATATAAAAATTATATATTATTATTTTAGAAAATAAATATAAATGAGTTTGGTTTTAAAATTAATACCAAAAATATAAATTATTTGAAAAAATTATTTTATAAAATAAAAAAAAGATATAAAAATGATTAATTAAAAGAATAATATGAAAAAAAAACTTAAAATATTAATTGAGCCATAAACTATTTTTCAAAATAAAAAAACATACATATATTAATTGGTCAATACAAATTTTTTTATATAATAATACAAAAATTATATATTATTTTAATTAAATTAAAGTTGAAAATTTTAATTATTTTATGATGTTATTTTATATTATTTGCATTAATATTATCTTATATATATGAACAAACTCATAATTTTAAAAAATTAGTATGTTTATAACATATATTAAAAATATGCACTAGTATATTTTATAATTGTCTTAAAATGAAATTAGATTAAATATTATTAAATATATTAATTAGTCATTAATTATATATATATATATAGTTAATAAAAGAAATACATATAGAATATAAACACATAAAGCACTAGTAGCCTAGTGGTTCAAGTTCCAACAAAGGTCACGATTTCGAATCCCAAACAACGCACAATTATTTCTGATGACGTGAAAGATGATGTGGCGTTGTCGTATACATACTATTAAGAAGGTGTTAGCTTAGTGCATGCAGTCAGGAGTTATTTCATCATGGATGGAATGGTCGTATACATACTATCAAGAGCATGCAGTCAGGAGTTATTTCATCAAGAATAACACATATGGGATCTCAGAAGCCGACTACAAATCAACTTGCGTTCAAGAGTGTCCGACTCCACAGAGGAGAGTGTTTATGGGAAAAAAGACATCTGTTTTCGATGCTGATAACCCGACCACAAGGCCAACAAGTGTGTTAACCAAATGGACGCACCAACTAGAAATTGTAATGCTCCAGGACCACAACTAGGAGATCCCCGGAATCCAAACTTGAGAGGCAAGGACAAACTGAACAATATGTCGGAGATTGAGTTTGCCGAAGAAAATAAAAATCCATGTAAGGATTAGTCGGAAGAAGGTGAGGGGGCGAACGAAGTATTGACATGTATGTTACACGTCTCAAGTATACCAGTATATGTGTGTTCAATACGGGAGCTTAATGCTCATTAATTTTAAACACATTTAAGAAAAAACTTAGATTAGATTACGTAAAAGATACCTTTAGGAGGAAATATCAAATCATAGAATTTAGCTAAGAACATTAAGCAGTTTATGGATGGGTATATATTTGCAGCTGACTTGTACGCGATATGAATGAAGGGTTTCGATGTTATACTAAGAATGGACTAGTTGTGTAAGAACAAAGTTGTGTCGAACACTATCAAACAGGGCCAGCGTGTAATGATGTATATCAACCTCGCCGCTACCCAATGTCCGTCCGAATTAAGGATAAGATAAATCTGTCGAAAAATAAATAAGAAAATATCTGATAAGGGGGGATTCTCAAATTATACATTGTAAAAAAATCGATTGAGTGTTGGAAAAGATTCCAGAATTTATGAAACCATAAAATTATAAATACCCTTTTTGTATGATTCCACCATGACTTGATATGCTTCCATTTTAGTCGTTCACCATGAACATAGTGCACTAGACGATCAAGATCATCAAGTGAGAATGTCTCGGGGACACCTTCAACATAGTGAACTCCCGGTGGGTCATTCGTATGCTTTGTACGCCAGATGTCCTTGCATGTTTCCTTCAAAATTATAATGGTGAAGTTCAAAAAAAATCTCAAATAATCGTACATGTAACGAAAAAAACATCTGAATAAGGATGGCTTACATTGAAGCTGTAATCAATGATCTGTGTGAATCCCTTGAGGTTGTGATCTATCGATACATTTAGAACTACACTATTGCGAGATATGCATCAAGAACCTACAATAAACAACAAATAATGTGATTAAAAGTTAGAACAATATGGAAACACAACTTCATATGTAACAATTTTTTGTAATTCATATTTTAGATTTAGTATTGACCTTTCGATCCAGCTCACCATGGGGATCTATAATCGATGTGAAGAAAGAGAGACCTATGGGATAACCAATACCGACGTTACGCTTGAGAAATGAGATCAAAAAACAATCTTAATAAGCATAATTAAACTATATTAAAATAAGTACAAGATGCAACGAAAAATTAATTTCTTACTGATCTGCAGCATCCCCAAGCTCAGTCCATAATAGGAAGTCCTCCATCGAATGATCAGAACACCGTGGAAATATCATTTGGAATGGAGTCCTTAAGAAACGAGACCTCACCCGCTGATGAACTTATCGGATCCTTATACTGGTCTCAGGAATGTCAGGCACAATAGTCTCCGATCCTGAGCTATGAATATAATCACCAGGGGAATGGAAGACTATTTCGTAGGTGTGAAAGTGCCGGGACAACCAAAGTCCCTATCATCAGCCTGGAATGACGACTCATATCCCTGTACTGTCTGTAAAAGCATGATAGCAGATAAGGGGATCATTGTGGGGGTAACGCATCGATAGTATCCGACCCAATGTTGGTTTAATCTTTAATTATAGATTATAATGATCTAAGAAATATCGTAATTTATATAGGCTACCTGTTGGAGTGAAGCCTTAGGATACGTGATCTTTAAGAGGTGCTGCTCACGTGGTAACCACCGAACAAGGTGAGGGTAATTTCTTTAAATTAAGATATTTTATAAAGTTTATGCAATCTTTTAAGATTATTATTAAATGAGTTGGGTATACGTGCTGAATGCATGAAATGTTATGTGTGATAATGTTATGATACGATGAATGTGAATATTATACTTGAATGACGTTGGGTCGATATACATGCTATGTGAATAAAGTGCTCTGAGCTAAGATTATTATTAAATGAGAATGTGATTGATGAATGATTTAAAGCAAGTGATAGATTACGAATGTTTTACTATGAATGCAAAGGTGAAGAATGATGTGAAGTTAATATTTACATATGTGCAAATAAGACGTGCTTTCATGGCAGTTGAGAACTGAAACTAAGTGTTTTATTAAATAAATGTGCTTCTATGTGCATGTTTGATATGTGTATGTGTGATGCAAATATATGCGCATGTGCATGTGTATGCAAGGCGGCTAGGGCTCACATAAAGATGGCTGATCACCGTATCATGACGGCTAAGAACGTAAAATGTTTTCATGGCGGCTAAAAACCGTAAAATGCTTTCATGGCGGCTAAGCACCATAAATTATATAAAAAGTGATATGTTTGAATGTGAAGGATGATTGATTTGAGGTGGATGCTTACATTATAAAATGATTTAAGTCACGTGATTTGAAGTGATCTATTTTATGCTGTTTTTATTAAAAGACAAACATTTTATGAAAATCTATTTTTTTATGTGACAAATGGTATTCTGGTATGTGTGTAAAATCTTCCAAAATTATTTTATGTCATCCCGAGTTCCCCACCCCACTGAGTGTACTTTTGTCACTCACCCCTCTTTTAAAATATTTTCAGTTTAAGAAGTTTAGGGCATGGCGCGCGAGCGGTGGATGCTGGTAGCCGATGATCAAAGATTACAGAAGCTTTTTATTTGTAAATGTGATATTTTATGAATTATGGAAATGTATATTTTATAATAAATCTTGAATTTTAAAGTTTATTTATTTTATTTTTATTGAAAATTTAAAGAGTAATGTTTTTATAAGTGAGTAACGTCTCGGTTAAGATTTATTTACCAAAAAGAATCGGGACGTTACAGTTTGGGTTAGAAATTGAAGAGAAATAATGACTTAATTTGGGTTCAAAAATCTTACACGAAATTCGTGATGGACAAGTGGGCTCGATTTTCAGAATATTCTACCCCTTTTCAGAATTGTGTAGTCTTTGTCAAGGAACAAATTTGACCAGGGGTAGAAAGGTAATTGAGGGTCAAAAAATGTGGTAATTGGAGCACAAATATAAAGAAAAGTAGTAGATGAGGATTAATACTTATATTTTGTGGTATTTTGGGTCAAAATATAAGGAAATGTGGCAATTGGGGTCATTTTATCATATATATATATATATATATATATATGGTTTAATAATAAGATATATGTTTGCTAAATTAAAATTTTATAATGGAGTTAGGATGTGAATTGTGATGAAATGGTAAACAAATATGCATGGTCAAGTTGGGTGTAATATATTCAATGACTTAGATAAACAAGTTCAATTTAAGCGTATTGTTTTTTCATTAAAAAATAAATAACACAAAATGATGTGTTTGATTAAAGAAAATTTGGTTTATTAGGACATCTGCATTAGGTCATTTTGAGGTGCTTTTATCTGATATTTATTGTTTTAATAATGTTTGTGTTTTTGCAGAATTCTATTACAAGAATGATGTTTTAAGAGAGAATGAGTTGAGAGAGAGGATGAACCATATACGTCATCTTTTATTGTTATTATTTTCTTTTCTTTTTAAATTTTTTTAATGTATTATTTTATTATATTAATAACACTTTTTGTCAGAATTATTGTGGGTGCCTTTATAACCGAAAATTTTATCATTAAAAGGCTATTCCTAATGATGATCAAACGGTTTGAAATGTCGGTTTTGGTTCTGAATCAACCGTTCGATAAACCATATATAAACAAACCGAAATCGAACTGAAATCAAACCGTGGGGATTTCGATTTCAGTTTGAATCATCGATTTATACCCTTTTTTTAAGTCATCATGACCTTACACGTGTCCTTTTTAAATAAAAAATAAAAATTAATCGATCGGTTCAGTTCAAACCGACGGTTTATAACAGTCAAATCATCAAGACGTTGATCATCAATGATCGACTCATCTTGTCGTTCACGTGACACAACTCTGAAAATATATAAAAAATCAAAAAATCGACGGTTTACGGTTTGAAAATTGCCAAATCAAAATTGAATCGGGGGATCGTGGTTTACGGTTTTGGTTCTGAACCGAAACCGGATCAACAATTTTCCAAACCATTAACAGCCAATTCGAACCGGCTCAGTTCCGATTTTATAAACCGTTTGACCATCTCTAGCTACTCCCTATGTTCCATATATATAGGCTTGTTTGGAATTGCCAAAGACATAATCCGAGTAAAAAGTCCAACAAATCTATATATTTAAGATTAAAATTATTTCATACATATCAACTATACATAG
Source organism: Scutellaria barbata (assembly GCA_028654395.1). Taxonomy (NCBI): domain Eukaryota; kingdom Viridiplantae; phylum Streptophyta; class Magnoliopsida; order Lamiales; family Lamiaceae; genus Scutellaria; species Scutellaria barbata. The sequence continues at coordinate 4,232,771 of CM053649.1, read as the reverse complement.
TTAGATTGTTCTATATGAATTAACAATACATCTAACAATTATGAATTTGTAAAATATAAGTTTATAACGATCACTATATCGTATTTAGAGTATTAAAGATGGGAGTTTTGAACTAAAAATATGGATATTGTATTAGATGAAGATTGAATAAAACAACAATACAAGGGAAAATTTGGAAGAAAACATTTAATTCGTTTTCGTAATCCAATTAAAATTGACAAATAAATTAAAATAAGATATTTATTTTGTAAATTATTAATTATTTGAAAATGAACGGAGTATGCACTTGACAAGATGGCACCTAATAGTAAATTATTAATTATTTGAAAATGAACGGAGTATTCACTTGACAAGATGGCACCTTTATTAAACATAAAAATGTTACACATGTCATCATTATACTATCATCTATATATATTATTATATGCTGATTTAGTGCATGCAAATTAGGCCCACTAGCTATTTTAAGATAATAATAAATTAGGGGAAAAAAAAGAAGTACTAAGAAACAAAATATATAATAACTGGCTAGCTAATTAATTCATCATTTAATTGTATTCTATGATTTCACGCATTTTATGTGGATCAAATTATATGGTTTTGCTCAAATGTTCATCGTGGGCAACTCTTAATATGTCCACCGATAACGTGTAATTTTTTCATCTTCTCGTTATATGAAAAGTAAAATTAATAGATACTCTAGATTTTTGACATATCAATCGTTGGCACATATTAATGTGTTCACGATGGATAGGTGAGCAGGACTGTCAAATCATAATCAATCAAATTTTGATTGAGACAGCCATAGATGATTATAATGAAAACTTGATAATGATGTAATAATATATATATATATATATATATATATATATATTGGATTTATAGGAGCAAATGTTGATATAGATGTCACTTGTTAATATTGTTGTGAAAATTAATATGTTATTGGTAATAATTAGTGTGTATTATATTTTGAAAATGTGTTGCTGGTAATTATTGGTGTAGCCGTGTAGGTATATCTTTTTTAGATTATGATTTTTGTAAACGTAAAATTGAAATTTGAGTTCATAATAAATACGGATTTCAATATTTAAAGTTAATTACTACTAATATTAGTTATAAAAGAGTATTAAATTTAATGTTATTATTAGTATTTATTGAAATAATAATTTTTTATTTAACAAAATAATAATAGGATATATAATTATTAAATAAAGTAGATGCGTGGGAATCATGAGGTCGATTGGACTCGTGGGGTCCATTAGATAGTTAACTTGACTCAAATGGATATTTTAAGATTAATTGTTATATTTATGGATATTTAGAAATCAATTATTAAATTAATGAATAAAAGTGGATCAAATTTTATAAAAATGAGTATATTTGGCATTTTCCCTTATTAATAAATAAATAAATAATAGGTTAGGTGAAAGATCATATCATCATTTTGAATATTGTAGTATAACAACGTCGGTCTTTTTTTTTTTTTGTCTTTCATGTTATGTTGGGACCTTTTTGTATCATTATTTTATTCACAAGTTGGTACAATTGATTAAATTTATTTCACTTTATTTAACAGATGCATGTGGATTTGATTAGAAATACTGTTAACTCTTTTGTACGTAAATGGTGATAATATATATATATATATATATATATATATATATATATATATATATATATATATATATATATAAATCACCCCAATTACTATCCTTCCTTATATTTTAGCCCAAAATACTACAAAATACAAATATTAGTCCTCATCTATCATTTTTTCTTATATTTGTGCTCCAATTACCACATTTTTTAATAGGTCAAACATTTAAGTGAGCGATGGAACATGATTAATTGAATGTCACTAACATGTGTAATAGTATAGAAAAATAATAAATGCACAAAATCAATTCTTACACGAAATACTGAATGGGTACTATATGAAGGCATTCAATCAATTAAATAATAAAATAATAATCAATGCACAATCAATTCTTACAAGAAAATAATAAACACACTGACAGAAGTAATATATTAATATTATTTGTATAGAAAAATAATCAATTGTTACATGAAATTGTTGGTGGTAATATATGATCTTATTTTAATTGTCATACACAATTAATTGTCATACACGAAAATACACAATTTTTTATTGATCTTAGTCCAATACAAAAATACAAAAAAATGCACATCTTTTTATTTTAATTGTTATTTTAATATAGTACAAGTCTTACACGAAAATATACAAACACAAACTATAATCTTACATGAATATTTATGTTTAATTTTTTCTTAACAAATATTTTTTTCTTACACGAACGTTGCCAGATTTTTGTTTATTACTTTCATAAGTTGTATGAATTTTTGTGGAAAACAATTCATATTCAATGTTACAATACAAACAATGATTTCATCTAAATTTCGTGTAAGAAAAATGAAATTTTTGGCCTCATCCACATGGAGTAAAAAATGACTGACAAGACAAGACTAAGTCAAAACAGTGAATTGAACAGTATACTTGGGAGTCACATGTACACAGTGTATAAGCAAATCCTCCATATAATTTTTTGTTTACTTCTATGAGAATGTTCTTTCTGTAATATTACACATGTCCTAAATTTCAAACAAGAGTTAGTAGCCAATATATATTGGAGAAATATTGAAAAAATTTTGTTTAAAAGGTATGTTACTAGCCAACAATTTCATAGTTTATTGTGAATTTTTGTGTAATTTTTTTTTTTTATAATTTTGTGTTTTATTATTTATTATAGGATCAATCATTATTATTACTATCAATCTTTTCTCATCAATATAATATAACTGTATATTTTAATGGTTTCTATTCTATTGTACTTACATGATAAAATTGATCATAAATATGTCTTACACGAAAATGGATTAATGTTCGGCCTACACGAAAAAAACATATGATAAGTTATACACGAAATTTTATTGATAATCCACATAGGTGAAAATTGATATTAAAATGAGGCTTACACGAAATTAGGAAAAATGAGGCTTACACGAAATTCTGAAAAATGAGGCTTGCACGAAATTATGATATTTGAGGCTTACACGAAATTTTCAAAATATAATAATTGTTACACGAAATTCTGAAAAATGATTTAGGTCTATTATTAAAATGTAAAAGAAAATTCTCATGATTTCGCGTAATTGAAGATGTAAAATTTCTTATTTTAATAATCTTAATTTGTTGTAAATACCATGACAATTTTCGTGATATGCTTATATTATATCATAGGTGGACAAGTAATAACTATTGTGTCAAGTGGTTTGAAATGTATGTACGATATACATCTAAGTTTGTTAATAACAAATAGTTGTAGTATATCGTGTCATACACGAAAATAATGTTATTATTATTATAATTCTTGACATGTGTAGTTTTTTAATAATTTTTCTAATATATTTGTAGTTCCAAAAGATGGTGTAAGAGCTAATTTTCCATTGTAAGTGTTCAAAGGATTTACATAACAATATACTTTATAAATAAATATACATAGATTATGCAATTGTAATTAGATGATGAGATGATTGGCTAAGTTTATTATATTTATTTTTTTTATAGTGTACAGAATATGAGTTTTATGTCTTTAGTGGTTTGGTGCGGAGGCTATTGGAAAAGTTTGAAGTATAAAAACGGTTGTAAAGAGGTGGTTCAACTTGAAAGAATCACATATCATAATTTATTCATGTGTATCCATGGACTTGTATATGTCGACATAAATTGTTGGGGATATGTGATTCACTCAATACTTGAGAGAAAGGGAACAGTTAAAAAGAAAAAAATAAAGAATGATTTTCATTTGGAACGATTATTGTCCATGGTTGATGATGTTCTTGTTGTTTTTGTTTTTGTCAACAGAAAGTCAAAATAATCGCATTCGAGGTTTTAATGTTAATGTTGGATCTTTCTATGAAGGGTGTTAGGATCATCAAGCGCATTACCGCTACACCAAAAGGATATCCAATGGATATATGGCCCAACTTTAATGTCTTATACTTATGTAGCTTTGCGCTCACGGATTCGAATTTGGAAGAGCCGTGCCCCGCACCTATTTAAGCTCCGACCCAAGGCCCAAGGCAGATTGTTGGGAAATATCCCAAAAATCCCCCCATGGATTCGAATCTGGAAAGGATATCCAATGGATATAGGGCGCAACTTTAATATCTTATACTTATCTTTGCGCTCACGGATTCGAATCTGGAAGAGTCGTGCCCCGCACCTATTTAAGCTCCGACCCAAGGCCCAAGGCAGGTTGCTGGGAAATATCCCAAAAATCCCCCACGGATTCGAATCTGGACTAAGGCAGATTGTTGGGAAATATCCCAAAAATCCCCCCACGGATTCGAATCTGGAAGAGCCGTGCCTCGCACTTATTTAAGCTCCGACCCAAGGCAGATTGTTGGGAAATATCCCAAAAATCCCCCCCCCACCCAAGGCCCAAGGCAGATTGCTGGGAAATATCCCAAATATCCCCCCCCAACACCTGCCAGCCTCTCCACTTCAGCAACCTTGGAACCCTCTCGACATCTTCCATGACTCACAGGACATCACGCCACACAGGCCACTCGCCACCCAAGCCACTCCGCCACACAGACTCCGCAACCTCCGCCGCGCTCTCGACATCTTCCATGACTCACAGGACATCACGCCACACAGGCCACTCGCCACCCAAGCCGCTCCGCCACACAGACTCCGCAACCTCCGCCGCGCCCTAGCATCCTCAGTTCCAAGGCCCTAACAGCTTCCACTGCAAAGTGCTCCCAGGGGGATTCGAACCCGTGACCTGCTCTGATACCAAGTGTTGGGACCATCAAGCGCATTACCGCTACACCAAAAGGATATCCAATGGACATAGGGCGCAACTTTAATGTCTTATACTTATGTAGCTTTGCGCTCACGGATTCGAATCTGGAAAAGCCGTGCCCCGTACCTATTTAAGCTCCGACCCAAGGCAGGTTGCTGGGAAATATCCCAACATAAGGAAAGGTGAAAGGTTTCATCATTCCATATATGATACAGACGTGCCAAAGGATGACATATGCAATGAAAATTGGAGTTGTAATAATGTTTCTTTTGGATTACAAAACGACGAAACATTTTATACAAAGTGGGTGTCCCTCATGAGCTGAAATCATCGCAGGTTGGTACATCCTCAAACAATCAGTGGGCACGTTGGCCATCATCAAGTGGTCGTGTTGACTTTGGATCGGATAGGGGTGTTGACTATATTGACTTGAATAGGTCCCCCGACTGCATATGGAGATGAGAAGATTGTAGAAATTGATGAAATTGTAGATCCGACACATGATGATGGGGGCCAAGAAGAGGGATATACAACTCGAAGTGGTAATTTCAATTATGTAGTTTCATATAATATATTTACATCATATTGAAGATACACCTTTTTAATATGTCTGTTTATATTGTTTTAGTTTCACCACATGACGATGATGAATCGGATCCAGCAATTGATATGAACGATGACTTCGAGTTAGATGAAGATGATGATAATGCATTGGATGAGGAGCAACGACTTGCCTACGAGGAGTTTTTTATATATATTAAAAGATTCGAATGGTTTATCCCCGAGATGCCATCATGGAGCAACCGTCTAGGTCCGATTTTATGGAGAACGAGTCGAGTCCCCATAATTTACAAAAAGGATCGACTTTTGCAACCAAAACAGAATTGAAAAATGCAGTTGGGTTTTACCATTTGGAGAACCAAGTTGAATACCGTGTGGATCATTCAGACAAATATAGATGGTTTGTTAAATGCAACAAAAAAAGTTATCCTTTCATACTCCATGCATCCGAGAAATATGGGATTTGGAAAATCTCGAAAGTTGTTATTCTCCATGAATGTTCCTATGATCTGAACGAACCCAATGTTCCTCGTCGATTTCCATCTACCTTGATCGGTGAGTACTTGTTGATGTTCTTCGAAAAGAAGATTCTCAAGTGGTCGTTAAAAGCATAATTCGCGAAATGAACCAAAGACATGGGGTAAATCTCATTTATAAGGTTGCAACCCCGGCAAAACGTCATGCAATGAAACTTGCGTATGGAGATCCAAAAAAATCTTTTTCAATATTATCATCGTATTTGAAAGTCTTAAAGATTGCTAATCCGGGCTCGTATACAGCTTTGGAGACACTAAATATTGGCAAATTCAAATACATGTTCTAAGTTTTGGACACATCCATTCATGGATTTCAGCATTATTCATGGTCAGTTATAGTGGTGGATGGTTGTCATTTGAAAGGCCAATATAAAGGTATTGGATTTGTCGATGTTACAAAAGATGGAAATGATCAAATTTTTCCACTAGCCATTGGGATAGAAAATGTGGAGAATGATGAGTCATAGACCTGGTTTTTAAAGCATGTTTGAAATGCATATAGCTGCCCAAATCAACTACTTATCGTATCTGATCAACACATGAGCATCAACAATGCCATCATTGAAGTGTACCTGATGTGATTCATGGTCTATGTTGTTTTCATTTACAACAAAATTTAGCCAAACATGGATCACATTTCGTTGGTGTTTTTCAAAATGCAGCTTATTGTTATAAGGCTACTGATTTCAAAAGGTTAATGTCTTTACTCTCTACCTGCGTGCGCTGAATTTATCTATTATCTAATTTATTTGATAATACATACCTTTTTCAATTTTTACATGGACAGGTACATGATGTCCCTATCAGAAACTAATAAACAAGGTGCGCTGGATACCTTAAGGAATGTGAAAGAAGAAAAGTGATCTTGTGTTAGATGCCCTGTTCGAAGATTTAACTTCATAACCTCAAATGCAGCTAAGGTGTGGAATAATCGTCTTTTTTGGGCCTGAAAGCTACCTGTATGTTCGTTTTTGGAATGTGCCAGATGAATCACTAAAAAGTGGTCTTATGAGAGGAGGATTGTTGTAGAGGAAAGAGAAAATTTCTCACAAAGTCGACACATGACAGGTTAATAATAAGATATATGTTTGCTAAATTAAAAATTTATAATGGAGTTTGGCTGTGAATTGTGATGAAATGCTAAACAAATATGCATTGTCAAGTTCAATTTAAGTGTATTGTTTTTTCATTAAAAAATAAATAAATAACACAAAATGATGTGTTTGATTAAAGAAATTTTGGTTTATTAGGACATCTGCATTAGTCAATTTTGAGGTGCTTTTATCAGATATTTATTGTTGTAATAATGTTTGTGTTTTGTAGAATTCTATTACAAGAATATTGTTTTTAAGAGAGAATGAGTTGAGAGAGAGGATGGATTATATACATCATCTTTTATTATTATTATTTTCTTTTCTTTTTTAATTTTTTTATTGTATTATTTTATTATATTAATTACACGTTTTGTCAGAATTATTATGGGTGCCCTTATAACCGAAAATTTTATCATTAAGAGGCTACTCCTAGTGATGATCTAATGGTTTGATATGTTGGTTTTTGTTTCGAATCGGCTGTTCGATGAACCATATATAGACAAACTGGAATCGAACCTTGGGGATTTCAGTTTCGGTTTGAAACCGGTAGTTGAATCGAAACCAACAGTTCGAACCATCGATTTATCCCCTTTTTTAAAGTCATCATGACCCTACACGTGTCATTTTTAAATAAAAAATAAAAATTAATTGATCGGTTCAGTTCGAACCGACGGTTTATAACGGTCAAATCATCAAGACGTTGATCATCAACGATCGATTCATCTAAGCCGTTCACGTGTCACACTCTGAAAATAAAAAAAATAAAAAAATATCAAAAAACCGACGGTTTACGGTTTGAAAATTACCGAATCAAAACCGAATCGGGGGACTGCGGTTCATGGTTCCGATTCAGAATCGAAACCGATTCAACAATTTTCCGAACCATTAACAACCGATTCGACCTGACTCGATTCCGATTTTATAAAACGTTTGACCATCTCTAGCTACTCTCTATGTTCCATATATATCCATATATATAGGCTTGTTTGGAATTGCCAAAGACATAGTCCATTTTCAATATATGGTTGCATTTATTTAGTTCATTTGTCAATATACTTCTATTCAATTTAATATTTTTAGTTTGACAAATTATAAAAAATCATTAAATATGTCATGATATAGAAAATAATACTCATTAACTGTGAATATAGTAGGAAATTGACTAATTTAATTGGTTTTTCTAATAACTTTATTAATCCGAGTAAAAAGTCCAACAAATCTATATATTTAAGATTAAAATTATTTCATATATATCAACTATACATAGTTAGATTGTTCTATACGAATTAACAATACCTCTAACAATTATGAATTTGTAAAATATAAGTATATAACGATCACTATATCCCTTTTAGAATATCAAAGATGGAGTTTTGAACTAAAAATATGGATATTGTATTAGATGAAGATTGAATAAAACAGCAATTCAAGGGAAAATTCGGAAGAAAACATTTAATTTGTCTTCGTAATCCAATTAAAATTGACAAATAAATTAAAATAAAATAATTATTTTGTAAATTATTAATTATTTGAAATTGAAGAGAGTATTCACTTGACAAGATGGTACCTTTATTAAACAAAAAATGTTACATATTTCATCATTATACTATCATTTATATATATTATTAACCCTACTACATTTCCCACTATGGACATATTAATATATGTCCATCATTGATGTGTCAAACATTTAACAAACCTATTAATTTCACTTTTCATATAATTAGAGGATGAAAACATTACACGTTATCGATAGACATAAATGTTAAAAATTGTCCATGATAAACATTTTAGCATTTTCCTATATATATGATATAATCAAGATCCAATTAATACTCTTCAAGTGAGAGTGTAAAATCCTTGTTGGGTAGTGAAGATGGTGGGCCTAGATGTCATGCCCCAATTTAGTAATAAAATAAATATAAAATTTTCTAAAAACGGGCGTTCAGCAAAAACACAACAAGCAAACATTTTAAATCAAACATATAATCCAAAATAACGAAGGTTTTAAAATACGCAAATTAATTTACATAAAAACGATAGGTTATCAGAAATTAGCAGCGAAAACCAATTTACAAGCCACCGGCTTAAACTTTACAGTCCTTCAAAATAAATAGATCTTAAAAAAAATCATCTGAGAACATAGCATAGTATATCTATATACAGCAAAAATAATTATAAGCATTTCTTCTTCAACTTCGCATCTCCTCATCCGGATCTATACACAGAAAATATGCAAAGGGGGTGAGCGTATAAAATACACTCAGTGGGATCACGTTATAAAATAGGGAAAAATTAAGATCATAATTCATAAATAATATTTAATTACTATCATATCATTTCACATGCAAACATATCACTTTCATAATTATTCATATCAATTGCATATTCAAAAATTTACGATTCTTAGCCGCCATAGATGTGGTTCTTAGCCACCATAGATACGGTTCTTAGCCGCTATAGATGTGGTTCTTAGCTACCATAGATACGGTTCTTAGCCGACATAGATGTGGTTTTTAGCCACCATAGATACGGTTCTGATAGGATAAAATGTAATAGATTTTGATGAGACAAAACATGTAATAGACTAGAACATTAGCTATCTGGATAAGTTTTCATATGTAAAATAGCTAAGGCAAGGATGTTGGAAAAACGTGAAGATTCTACCAAGGAACCAGAAAGCTGAGTCCCTGCTACCTGCATACTGTATCAAGCAACCAGTAACCAAGCTTCAAAGGATGCTACAAGGAACCTGGAGTTGATCAAGGAAGCTGACTTACTCGAAGAGGATACTCCAGAGACTTTAAAGTCAGTGCAACCTGACTAGCCAGTAGAGTCACTCCAGTTCCAACAAATCAGAGTTTGCCATGTGTGAAAAAACAGCAAGGACACAGTACAAGCAGACTGCAGAATGAAGTTGCGCAGACAAAGGACAAAGCAGTGGCAGAATAGAATGAAGGCATTTCAGAACAGTATCAGAAGGTCAGTAGAACCAATCAGGAAGAGACACCTCATCAAGCAAAGGACTGCTCTCCAACGGGCAGAAGACTATCTGATGCCTATAAATAGAAGGCTGAGACTGAATGCAAAAGAAGATATATGACCAAGAACCTAAAAAGAACAACAAGCAAATCTTCTTCAAGCTCAAGCATTCATATCCAAGCTACTCAGTCTTAGCAGCAGCAAGCCAGCTATCTTTGTGATCTTCAGAAGTTCAAGGAGCTTGCTGCATTCGATTGTTCAGAAACTCATAGTTTACTCAAAGACTGTTTAGGAGTCACTTAAGCAGGAGTTTACTCTGCTAAGTTGTAATCTCTCTAAAGAAAAGAAAGGATCTTGTGTGGGTCGGATAACCTGTGTGGAGATCCTGTGTGGGTCGCTAGTTGGTCACTGTGCAGCTACCTGTGTGGATAGAGCTGACAGTTTTGTCTAGAGTATAGTTTGTGTTAGCAGAGTCTATTGTAAATCAAACTTGCTTTAACAAAGTTCCTCCTTGTAAAGGAGTAGAGAGGACGTAGAGGGATTACTCCACCCTTGAACCTCTGTAAGCTTGCGTGTGTTTTATAGCTTTATTATCTATCTGCATCCTGAGCATACTGCATTCAAAGATTATTTCGAAAATCATAAGTATTTCCGCTGTGCATTATAGTCTCTGATTAAGTCCTGAGGTCACTGCACAAGCAGCAACCTATCAAGCAGCAAGCTTACTAGCTACCTGTTCTTTAAGGACTTAACATCTTGGAGTTTTTGTTAAAAATTTGATAAGGTTAATTCACCCCCCCTCTTAACCTTATACCACTGGGACCAAGAGGTTCTTAGCCGCCATATATGTGGTTCTTAGCCACCATAGATACGGTTCTTAGCCGCCATAGATGTGGTTCTTAGCCACCATAGATCATTCAAGTAATTCACATATATTCATGTTTATAACATCACATAAACATTTATTTTTGCCATTCATCATCTTTCAGAACGCATTCATCATATATATATATATTAAAACATGTCACATTTCATACGTTCAGCACATAATCCCAACACATTTCATATAGCATAATAAAATTCATAATTTTAATAATTTGAAAGAAGTATATAAATACCGACTTAGCAATTTTCCCCACCTTAGAGTAGACGATCAAAAGCTATAGGCTTCAAAGATATCTAAGGCGTAAAATTCTGCGTATCACCTATAATCATAAAAGTTCGACTTAGAATCTAATCGAACTATCATTTACTTAGAAACTAAATTCTTCAAAACATAATCCTTTCCCGTAATAAAATATGCCTGGTTTCGTAAAAGAGAAAGTTCAATTCGAACTTAATATTTCGGGGTCAATTAGATGTGAATCTAAGGTTAATAAACCTTAGATTAAAAATTAATAACTAAATCGCAAAATAAAATAAATTAATTAGCATAATATTTTTAGGTCGATATTTTAATCTCAAAAGCAATCTTGTTAAACATAAAGTCTAACTTATAATTCTCAATAATTCTTTGGTTAAAATTTATAATAAATAATGCAATAACACTCAATCCCCAAAATTGAGCTTAAACTATACATTCTTAATTAATTGGATAAAATTTAGGGCTTTATTCCCTAATTAATTATATAATTAGATTCAATTAACATACATTAATTTATATAATCTTTCTTTGTTATTTAATTAAAACTTGCCCCATTTATTAAATTCTATTTACTTATAAATATTATCTATAATTCTCATTTATTCGAAATTCAAAACGTCATTTTCATGAATTCAATAATTATGATAAGAGATTCATAATATCTTCAAATTCTAAGGAAACATCTATATCATTTTATTAAATTCAAAGTCCGATATTTATCTACTTAATTATGATACTTAAAACATAATTTATAAAAATTAAAGTTATAACTTATCTTTATCAATTAATTAAAGTTCGATTTTTTTGTTTCATAGGTAAAAATTCTTATTAATTATATACAACATTCATAATTCCAATATAAGTTAATATTAACTACATACATATCATTATAATTCCATAATTTATTAAGCAAATAATGCATATCATTATCAATTATTCAAGAAAGCTATGTAATTTAAATAGTTTCCATATTTCCTTGATCATTATACATGAATTAGGCCTTAAAGCATGCTTTAATTATCTAAAATTTCATTACAAAAATTCAGCAATTATAATGCTTAAATGTTCAAAAATTTCAGCAGCATTTACATTGCAATTTACCCCTAAAACACATCTAATTTACCAAATATGTCATTCCCAACTTTCCCCCAATTTCCAACCACCCCCGCCTCCTCCCTGCTACTGCCCTGAGCTCGCCGCCGCCGCCTCGACCCTGCCGGCGACTTTCAGTCGCCGGCCACACACACGACCTACCACGACAGGCCACAACCGACGCACATCCCCCCCACCCGATAAACCAAACATACGCACACCAGCAATCGGCGCCGCTGCTCACGGCGGCGCCCCCCACTTCCTGCCGGCGTGACCCCGGCGCCGGCCAACCCGACTACCAACCGACTCGACTCAAGCCAACAACCCACAGCCCAACACCGACACACACGCAGCACACAAAACAGAGCACGCGCCGCCGCTGCAAGCGGCGGCTCCCTACCCCGACTCGCCGATGACTTCCAGCGCCGGCTACAACCCGAACAACGGTGAAACTGAACGGCGAAGCTGAGCAGGGCAGTCACAGAAAGAGAGAGAGGGAGAGAGGAAGATTGAAATTCAACTTTTTAAATCTTCAAAACCATCCTACAAAGAGCTCAACTAGTTAGACAATCCGGTCCGATTACCTTGCCGGAAAAAGGTCGTCGGCCGTCGGTAGGAGCAGGGATCGGTGGTTGGAGATTTAGAGAGGAGAAAAGAGGGTTTCAATTTGTTGAAGAAGAATAGGAAAAAATGAAACCTTATCCACCCTTTTGCAATTGTTGACACCTTCTAGAAGAGTTGACCCTTCCTTTGCTTAATTAATTACTTAGCTTAATTAGGTTCAATTACATAATATATATTATATAATCCTATCTTATGAATCTCATATATTAATACTATATAACATATATTGTAAAGTTAGAAAAGATAAAAAAAACACTAGACCTGGGCTTAAGTTAAAATCGACAGCCAGCCTAGATGATGGGCCTGGACTTATATTTTTCTTTTTGGGCAATGGAGCTTGGGCTTTCGATTGTAGACTACTTTGTTGGATAGTAGCATATCTCATTAAATTTTATACATATAAAATTAGAAAATTTGCATGATTTAGATTCAGAATTTGCACATTCACCTTTATAAATGTGAGATACCACTTAAATTACAAGACTCGTGATTCTCATTTTACTGCTCCACTATCTTCCATCTTTTTTTATTTTTTCTTTTCACAATCATTATCTTTTTAATTTATAAAGTCGCCATTCTTTTTCTCTAATAGAAACTCTTCAATTTTAGTTAATAAAGAGACATATCTGAAAAAAAAAAATGATGGAAATGCTTGACGAGAACACCAATTGAAATTTTTTAATTTGGATTTATGAATTAATATTTAAATTTTTTTCATTAATCTATGACGAACTTATTATATTTTCATTGTTGTTCTTCTCATATTCTTATTATTGTGTAAGAGAATACCGGTTGTTTAATTAATATGTTTTTTTTTTCATACCACTAATTCTCAAGTTTTTGAGTTCGAAAAGTAGAAAACAGATCAAACAATATTACAGGTCGTATAAAGTAATTATCTTCTTATACCTTGATGTATCTGTCAAGCATCCATATTATTATGATTGTAAAAAGAAAATATAAGATGAAAGATGGTGGTGGTTAGGAAAGAAATAAAATGAGATGTAAAGTTGGACTGTAGAAATAATGTTTAAGGGTAAAATATAACAAGAAAGTTTATGGTTGTGAATATAATAATACTTTAAAAATTCATCTTCTTATTAGTAGGGCCTGAAATTTTAAATATCATGTTTGAATAATTTAACTTTGTCATTAAAACCGTAATTTCGAAGAAAATGATTATTAATTTTTGTTTAAAATAATTTTTTTTCTTAATTATCACTTGTGTTTCACTTAAAAATGTCTTAATCAATTATTTTGTCATTTATGACTTACAACGGTGTAGTATTGATGGTGTTCTCCATTTTTACGATTTTGATTAATAAGTAAAGTTGAAGCTGCAGTTTTCAAATTAAAATCAAATGTACAATTTTGACGATTCTAAGTTGATAAGAACAACAAAATGCATCTTCTTATCATAGAGTTGGAAATTGGTAAAAACTAAGAAATATTTTTTAACATTCATCACTCATTTATATTGTTGCAGAAAACTAACAAACACATAATAATGTATATCATCAATATACATATGTGGTGCAGCTTCAATTCAAGCTAATAATCAACAACTTATAACAAAGTAAATAAAGAATATCTAACCAAAAACGAATCTAGAACATATAAATCTAGACTTGATTTATTGACTATTTCACTAAATAATTTAAAAAAAAAAAAAACCCTCAAGAACATGGGCCTTAACTAAGGGGGTGTATTGGATTAGAATTTTAAAGGACTTTTTAAGCTGAAAAAAGTCATGCGGATTTAAAAGATTTTGCAGGATTTTTATGACTTTTAAGATTTTGCAAAATTCTGTAAAGACTTTTTAATCATGATTTTAATGGATTCTGTAGGATATTGTGGATTTTGCAGAACTTCATAAATTTATGAAGTACGATAAGACTTCAAGATTTTTTTTCATACATTCGAATTTAAAAAGAGTTAAAGACAAAAAAAAATAAAAATAATAATTCTCCATCCACATATCCATAGCTATACTAGTCCTCCAAGCATTAGCGTTTTGTTGCTCTTGCTCTTGGGTTTGAATAATAGGCTCAAAGTTATGGTCTTCATTAACCGGTAATATTGAATATGAAGGTTCGTCCACCGATTCAATTGGAAATTCATCAGAACGACATTCTTTGCGAAGAAAGTTATGTAGAGCTGCACATGCTAATACAAGTTCTGCTTGTGTCTTAAATAAAAATGGAGGTGCTGACTTAAAAATTGTGAACCTTGATTTAAAAATACCAAATATTCTCTCGATCACATTACTTAACGCATGATGAAGATTGAACAAAGATAAAACCATTAACAAGTATTACCCAATACAAACAAAGAGATACAATATATACATGAAAACGCCAATAGCATCTCCTAATCCAATATAGCTCACCTATTCATACATGAAAACGCTAATAGCATCACCCAATACAAATAAAGAGATACAGTATATACATATCACGAATTTTTTTTTATAGAATTGCAGTATAATAGCATCACCCAATACAAATAAAGAAATACAGTATATACATATCATGAATTTTTTTTATAGAATTGCAGTATAAAGACAAAGGTAAACAAAGAGATACAGTATATACATACACTATACATATCACAATTTTTTTTTCATCACAATTTTTATACACTATACATATCACAATTTTGTTTTCATCACAATTTTTATACACTATACATATCACAATTTTTTTTCATAGAATTACAGTATAAAGACAAGAGTAAAGAGACAAAGGTGAAGAGACATTACTGGAGAAGCACTTCAATAGTCACTTCAAGAGTCCTCTAAAATCTGATGGGTTTCGATGGGATTGTTGATATTTATAGATACTACTAAAAAGTCCGTCAAAATCCATCTAACACAACAATCCTGTAAAATTCTTATATTTTTGAATACCAATGGATTATTTTTAAATGACATAAAATCCAGATTGAACACCAGTGGATTGTTTTTAAATGACATAAAATCCTGATTGAATACCAGCGGATTGTTTTTAAATGACATAAAATCCTGATTGAATACCAGCAGATTTTTTTACAATAAAAAAGTCTTTTAAAATCCCGTGAAATCCTAAACCAATACACCCCCTAAGTTATGGATTGGGAGGGCTATTACTAAAGCGATCACTATAAAATGTCCTCAAAAGTGGAGGACCTTACTCATTTTCACATAACCAACTGACCACTCCCCCACCTACACTATTTATAATAATCTACCCACATTTATTTCAACTACCAAAATTAAATATTCTCTCCCCAAACTTAATTTCATCACCATTTAAAAAAATTATTCCTACCATTCAAGAAAAAACGTTATCTGTTTCTTGAAGAACAAAGAGGCTTATCTTTCCAAAAAAAAACTAGAACAAGAGGCTTTCCATTCAAGAAGCACGAAAGAGGCTTTGTATGATTTCTTGGCACTCTTTTTCCTTGACATAGTTTTCTCCCTTTGGGTTTTGCTATGTTAAGGTTTTAATGAGGCCAAGTTTTTCTTTTTCTCCTTGTTTCCGTTGTTCGCTTTTTTCTTTTCTTTCCTTTTATAATATCTTCCGATTTATTTAAAAAAGAAGCACGAAAGTAAGGTATCCCAAGCAATACAAGGTTCGAATTTTTTTTAATATTCTAATTTGAGAGTTTAATTATAAATTATTGTACTATGTTGTTTCTTTTTTATTGTCTTTATCTACTACTCTTTGGTTGTTGTGTTATGTTGTTTTTTTTGTTTTTTTATTGCAAGTTTATATGAAATCTTGGACATGTTTATAAGATTATTAGTAATTTTTATTATGAAACTTAGGATTAGTAGTATTAGTAATTATGCTATAAGTTATTTTTAAAAGCTTATATTCAAAATGAAGTAATTTTAGAAGTTATTTTCAGAAATATTATGAAGTTTATATTTCTGCTATAAGTTATTTTTAGAATTTTTTATTATGCTATAAGTTATTTTCAGAAATATTATGAAGTTTATATTTAGTTGTTAATTAATGAAGTTTATATTCAAATTAATAATTCTGCTATAAGTTTTATTAGAAGGAATTATATAAAAAAAATCTGAAAAATAACAACTATTTCGAAATGGAAGAAGCATATATATATATATATATATATATATATATATATAGTAACACAAAAATAACAGGCATTATTTTTTGAGGGGCAAACTGATTTGAATTTTTAATTAATAAATTTACACATAAACTAACTTGCTATTGCTTGGATCTAATTTGTGTTTATTTAGTTGCATGTCGATATCTTCGGCTATATATGTGCATGTTTATTTAAAAGTTTTTCTAACAATTTAAAATTAAATCGTTTTTGAGCTAGTGCAAATTTTATTTCGAGCTTCCAATGACTGTTAAATATAGTCACATTTTATGTTAATTATAAACCTCATGTTTTTTTTTGGTTAATTATATTGTAGATCGATGGACGACAATATGAGATTTCTGATGGTGAATTATGGAGGTTTTTGGCAAGTTTTGGAATATAGAGAGGGTGCAATGGGTCACATTCTTGTTTGAGTGAACCCTCTAGAAATATATGTTTATCTGTTGAAAAAAATACACTGACTGATTCAAGTTGATATGAATCAGGTTGTCTATCCGATACAAGCCCTTTGTTATTCGCGTGATAAAGTTATACGTTGGACTTTAGGGTCAAACAATGACGTTGCAACATTTTTGCGTAATTACAAGGATCAAGATCGTGCTGTGTTTGTATCATTGTTGAGGGTAAACCTGTAACACCTCATTTTCAAAAAAACGTGCATTCCATATTTTTTAAAATAAATTCAAATTTTATTTTTGAATAATTTGTTGTTAAAAACCTTTACAATAAGTTTTATGTTTTCTCAAGAAGAAATGAGTTAATGTTTCTTTGAATTTAAAAGTGTTGCAGGATAGCTACCCGAGGAGATCGAGTTCGATCGTAATGCACAAGCAATGGAACGAACAAAAAAAAAAGAGATAAGTTACATATAAAATAATTTTAATAATTAATATAAAAAAAGTGACTTATGTGTGTAATTATAGTTAGGTAGATTTTTATTAAATAGTTTATGTGCAATAAAGTATGTGACTATTATGATGTGTTAAATTAAATATATTTTCAAACATACTTATATAACTTATTTGGTGTGCTATTTTGGACATATTTCCATGCATAATTGTCATGATTAAAAATTACTTTTGCATGTCACTTTAGATAGAGCTACACTCAACCTCTCATGCCTCCATCAAATCAATTACACATATCAATGTCATTGCAAGACACTACATCTTAAATTATATCATTATATAAGTGATCTACATATATACTACATGTATTAAATTATGATTTGTATTCTGTATACTACATATAAAAGGGAGAGACTCCACTTTTAAGTCTTTCATTTCTCATTTGGCAAGATGCTCCCTCTCTCTAGCTAATTTTGCTCCTCCTTCTCTTTAAACTTTTATTTCTCTCAAAAACCTTCATCTCCATCTTCAACCAAACTGCCATTTTCAAGAATTAAGTGAA
The DNA here is from genome assembly GCA_028654395.1 of Scutellaria barbata. Classification (NCBI taxonomy): domain Eukaryota; kingdom Viridiplantae; phylum Streptophyta; class Magnoliopsida; order Lamiales; family Lamiaceae; genus Scutellaria; species Scutellaria barbata. Next base: position 4,214,377 of record CM053649.1, on the reverse strand, counting down.
GAATCAAGATTCTTCCAAGACAAGATAGGAAATCAAGTTCAAATTAAAAGTTTCTTCCAAGCAAGTTTCAAGAACACATAGTTTGTGCATTCAAGAGGTAATTTTTGCGAATCCTCACCATTCTTCTTCCTTAGGAGCATGATTAAGTTCTAATTTTTAGTTGCATGTAAGACCCAAGTGAGATTTCCTACAAATGTGATAATTTGAATACCTTATTTTAAGTAGTTGATCTTCGAAAGTATATCATTTTGAGTGTTGATTGAGCAAATACATGTTGAAATGAGCTTTGCATGTTTGATTTCTTTACCTATTGATTGAGCAAATACATGTTGAAATGAGCTTTGCATGTTTGATTTCTTTACATAAACTCATTGCATGTATGATCCAAGGGTGATTTCTTCCTAATATGAAGAAATTTGTTCAAAATCTTGTTCTATGTGATTAATCTTTAAAATATGTCACTTTTTGGAGTTGATTGTGCAATTGAATGTTGATTTAGTCTTTAAATGTTTGATTATCTTCTCTAAACTCATTGCATGTATGATAAATTCAGTCAAGATGGTTTATTTGAGGTTATTAAAGTTATTAAAGTCGAATCAACATTTTAATTAAGAAAATATGTGGGTTTGATCAAGTTGTGAAAAATATTAGTAATGACAGTCCACTTTGTCGATTTTTATAAAATCTTATACTTAGAATTTTAAAATTGTTTTAGTATGTTATGCTACATAAAGTTTTGAATCTATGGTTAAAATTTGATAATTTTTGGAGTAGTTTATGAATTATAATTATTTTTTAAAGATAGTCCAGTTCGAGTTGGAATTATGCAGTTTCAGACTTTAGAAAAATAATTTTATAAATTCAATCAATTACAATTTTTCAAGACTGTTTCGGTATGTTAAAATAAATAAAGTTTTGAGTTATGGTTAAAATTTGTTAATTGTTAAAGTAGTGTACAAATTATAATGATTTTTCAAAATAGTCCATATTCGAATTTAAAATTCTGCAGTTTTGGACCTTAGAAGAATAATTTTATAAAATCAGTCCAATATAATCTTCCAAAACTATTTCACAGTGTTGAAGTAAATGATGTTAAAAAATTAAATTATTGATTTCAGAATGTTTCATCAACTAAATAATTTGTGGCGAATTTTAATAGACATAATGATTTTAGAACACTTTTCGAACAATTTTTGAGTATAATAAATTATTTATTAAATCTTGTGTTATTACTGTCTTAGCATGGTTACCTTAGGGTTATTATGTAAATGCATGATTATTTTCATGAATTTTAGATGATTAAGAATTTTAGAGTGCCTTTTCTATCTACATGTTACTAGTTTTATGATCAAGAATTTTTCTATTATTAAACGTGCAATTAAACCATAACTTGAAACTGATCTTAAGTGATAAAATGAGAGCTTGTGTGTGAAGTGATGAATCATTTAAGTTTTAAGAATATGGATGTTAGTTTTACGAGTTAAAACGTAGGATACGATTTTCCCTTCAAGGTATAATTGATGCTTGTTTTATAGTATGCTTTAAAATTCTCCTAAATCTGTAGTTATGTGTTTATGTGTCACGCCCCATTTTCGATACAAAATAAAATATGAATTTTAACATTTTGGGCGTCCAGCAATTTAATAACAAACTAAAACTGAAGTTTAAAATATCCATCCAAAGTACATAATTTACTTAAAATATTTAAGTTATCAGAGACAGCAGCAAAAATTCAATATATAGCCCATCAGGCTAAATTTTACAATCCTTCAAAAATGCTTGTTTAATTACATCAAAAATATATGCATCTTCCTTCACATCCTGCTCTCCACATCCAAATCTATAAAAGAAAACATATAAAGGGGGGTGAACGTATAACATACACTCAGTGGGATCATACGATATAAGGGATTTATTTCATAAATTCACCAAATAAATCATATTCCATCACACGACTTATAATCAATTGAGAATATATGCATTCTTCACAAAGCAAACATCATTCATCTTCAATATAGCTTTTCACATAATTTACGGTGCTTAGCCGCTATAAAACATTTTACGGTTCTTAGCCGCTATAATAACATATGCGGGTCTTAACCGCTATTTTTGACGTACTTAACCGTCTCTTTATGCGGGTCTTAACCGCTATTTTTTGACGTACTTAACCATCTTTTTCGGTGATCAGCCGATATTCATACGCATGCGCATGCACACATCTACATATACATATCAAACATAAACTTTCATTATCACATTTACGGTCTTTAGCCGTCTTGCAAACATATAATCCATTATTCACATTCAAACATCACTGTTCACATATATATAAGATTCATCTTCATCACATCATAGCATTTCATGTATTCAGCACGTATACCCAACTCATTTCATATCGTATAATATTGCGAAATTTAAATGCTTTGGAAGAATTATAAATATCGACTTAGCAATTTTTCCCCACCTGTAGAGCAGCTGACCAAAAGCTTATAGATTCCCAAACTATCTACGGCGCAAACTCCGGAGTGTCGCCTACAAGCATAAGGGTTTGACTTAGACCCTATTCGAATTATGATTGATTTCAATAGATTAATACTTTTAAGTTAAACCCTAATTTTATAATTAAATATAACCTATTTTGTAATTAAATATATCATTTATAATCTATAAAGTTGATTCGAAATTAATAATTAAATCGTAAATTAATTTAATTGGCATAATATTTATAAGTTTACAATTTTTAGTCTCAAAAGCAATCTTGCGAAACATAGGTTTAACTTATAATTCCAATTAAATCTTTGGTTAAAGTTTATAATAAGTAATGCAATAATACTCAATTCCAAAATCAAGCTTAAACTATATTTTCTTAATTAATTGGATAAAATCTATGACTTTATAACCTAATTAATCATATAAATAGCTCCAAGTAACTTAATTTAATTTATATAATCTTTCTTTATCATTTAATTAAAACTCGACTCCTTTATCAAATTCTATTTACTTGTAAAATAATATATATAAATCCCATATATATATATTCTAAAATCAAAATGTCATTTTTCATAAATTCAATAATTAAAAAAAATAAATCCCTAATATCCTTAAATCTTAGGAAAAATCCATATCTTTTTATTTAACTCAAAGTCCAATAATTTCTACTTAATTATGACACTTAAAGCCTAATTTATAAATTTAAGGTTATAATTTATCTTTGCCATTTAAGTTAAGTCCAAATTTCATATAATCAATTTCTATTCATTATAAATTAACATACTTAATTCCCATATATTCTAGTATTAAATAAACTATATGATATTTATATTAAATCTCAAAATTCTATAGAAAATTACATAAAATCAAACATTATGAAAAGTTAGGTAAGTTCAATAAAAGCAAAGTGTTTGTTTATCATTATCATAGTTCAATAATTTCTTAGGAAAATAATGCATATTATCATCAATTATTAAAGAAACTATGCAATTTCAATAATTTCCATGTTTCATTGGTTATTATACATAAATTAGGCCTTTAAGCATGCTTTAATTTTCTAAGATTAAGTTACAAAATTCAGAGAAAAGAAAAGAAAGAAAAAAAAAATTGTCACTGCCTTAGTGTTCAATTTCAGCATAAGTTGTAATTACCACATAGCCCTCTTATTTGATTAAATTCTCATAACATAGCCCCTTCCCTTAACCCACCCTTCCCAGCCCCTGCTGCCCGCCGCCGGCTCCAGCCCTCCCCTGCCGCTGCCACCAGTTCGCTGTTGCCGGCGACTTCCAGTCGCCGGCTACTCCTTCACCCTAACACACACCTCACCCTGCACAAACACACGTACACACAGCACACTCCAGCAACACCCAACGCACACACGCACTAGCAGATGCCATTGCTTACAGCGGCAGCTCCTGGCTTGACCCACCGGCGCTGACAGCGTCGGCTTCCCCAACCCCAACACTACGGCGAACGGCAGCAAGATAGAGACGGTCGGAATCAGATCGGAGAGAGACAGAGACCGAGAGAGAAGAGACAGGGAGATAAAGAGAAAAACAAGCTCAATAGTTCAAGTTCCGAACCCGTCCTTGCGACGAGCTCGGCGTTTACAACCCTTCGGTCCTATTACCTCTTCGAAAGGCTTGATGATCGGCAGTGGAAAGAGGCAGTGAACTCGGCTGCAATGTTGATGGAAAAGAGAAAAGAAAGAATGGCTTGGTTGCTTGCTTTGGTTGAGGGTTTCGTACAATGAGAAGTGATGGAGCATGGCCTCACATATCAATCAATTAAGTCTTCTAGAAGCTTATTGACCTAACAACAACCTACATGCCTATGCTACAAAATAAGTCTCATGCCATATAACTTGAGCTATGCAACATATATCATGTATATAAGTACTTCACGTAGCCTAGGTTATGAACATCATCTAATATAATTACTTAGGGTATAATCATATGTATATAACTTATGAATTGTATATCTTAATATCTATAACTTATTTTTATAATTATATCATGTAGCTTATTTTATGAATTATATATATATTAATATTTATATAACATAATACTATATAACATATATTGTAAAATTATTTCGTATAACTATGTATACATTTATGCAACAAATATATATATATATATACCTATATATATATATACTATATGGTTATGTAAAAAAAAAAAAAAATTCTAGGTGCTACATTATGACATACAATGTGTGACATATATGATAAGCACGTTAGGTTAGATGATTATGTATGATTTAGTGATATTATAATTAATTGAAGCACATCAACAAACATCGAATAATATGTTAAATAAGTAAACAGTGAAGATGAATATGTATGTATGTTTATGATATAAATGAGATGTGATTTTTAGACTAAAAGTTAATGAATATGCCGAGTGCAGTACGAGATGACCGGATACTTCAATAGTTATTCCTGCTTCAAGTCAAACCTCAAAAGTGGGTAACTTCTACTCTCTAGCTACGTATTGTTAATTGAATTAGTGAGTTATGTATGAAAATCTACGGATAAAATCATCGTAGTTATAACCGGTATGCAGCTTTCTTACTGGACAACGACCATAAAGACGAAAGTGTCTGGTCTATGAAGCGAGGTCTAGTGGGCGAGTGATCCCACATTTCTCGATATTATTATGGTCCAAGGGTTAGCATACTTAAGGATGATGTTGTAGTAAGTGCTTAATAGTTTAATTGCTTTAATGTATTAGAGAAGTACAGTTATCCCACTGGGCTTCCTCTTCGGAGGAGTCTCATGATGTTATCTAAAATATTTTCAGGTGCAACTTATGATGAAGCGATGTGTAGCCGGATGTACGGACTCCTTCCCAAAATCATATGTTTTAATTTATTTTAATCTGTATGAATTTGATATTATATAAAATCTTTGAAAATTTCTATATTGAATTAACTATTCAAGTAAAATTTTCATGTGTCATATATATGTCATGGTTTTGATTTACAAATGTGGGTAAGATACGAATAAGTTACTTGCATGCTAAGCTTTTCGATTTAAAAAAATACTCGTATTTTTAGTAAAGTCTTCCGTTGAGTTTCTCTACGAAAATGATTTTAAATTATTATTATATATTTTTACCAATATTTTGAGCATATAATGTCAAGGTGGTGTTTCAATCCTCCTAAGTTTGGTTGGGGGTGCCACAAAACCACCATGAAAACACTACAACATACGAGTACGAGAGACTGAATCAAGATTATGGTCGTATTCCACCGCAAAATACTGGTTTTCATAGAGGCGATGCCCGTCCAGTACAGTTCGACAAGCCCTTGTTAGGCCATTTGATTCAAATGCTAGGAATGATGAAGATGACAACTCCAGTAATGGTGATGAGGAAGAGAAGCCGATACATGAGGAGTGTCTGAGGCAATTCCACATGTTTTGTGAGTATTTTGAAAGGATGAATCCAACTGGGCCCAATCCATTATGTTGGCGCCTTCCAGAGCTTCCTCCAACAAGTTTTGATCCCCCGATACAATATTTTTCTTTAGAAGACTCAACAGTTGGTCAATTAAGTATGGGCTGCACTTTTCGGAGCAAAAATGATATGGAGGATGTTGTTGGGGCATACCATATGGATAATAAAGTCACATATCGGGTATAGCGGTCAGACAAGGGCATATGGTATTTGATGTGTAAGGACGACTCGTCATGTCCATTCACTCTTCATGCAACGTTCAAGCATGATGTATGACGAGAGCTAAAATTGACGATTCCACATATTTGTTCCAATAATGCAAGTTACAAGGAACCCAAGAAGATGAGTTCTAAAATTCTTGGGAGGATATTTGCCAAGAAGTACGTGGGCTAGAACATGGAGAAAACCCCAAAATAAATTCAGGAAAACCTAATCATCAATCATGGGTTGCATGTCAATTACGAGCTTGTACGAATGGTGAAAGGGCATGCTATTTCCATGTTATATGTAGATGGTGATTCGTCATTTAGAAAGTTGTCTGGATACTTTTACCAGTTGGAGATGGCCAATAGAGAATCTTATACAAGTTTACTCCAAGATAAGAATGACGTATTTAAATACATATTTTTTACACTAGGAGCATCCATTAGTGGCTTTACGAGGTATGGAAGGCCAGTAATTGTGATTGACGGGACCCACTTGAAAGGCAAGTATCATGGGATGCTTTTTATAGATGTTACCAGGGACGGATCCAGAAACTTATAATTGGGGGGGCACAAATATATAATATTGTAGACTAGTACAATTACATATATAATATATTATATATATTAGACACACTGTAGCTAGTAGTAAAAAAATTTTAAAAAAATGTGGGGGCACATGCCCCCCCATGGGGTGTGTAGCTCCGTCACTGGATGTTACCCAGGACGGTAATGGACAGATCTTCCCTTTGGCTAGTGGTCTTGGTAATGTTGAATGTAATGAATCTTGGACATGGTTTCTTCGTTGCTTACGAGAAGCATTTGGTTATCCATGAGATTTAGTCTTTGTTTTTTACCAACACGCTAACCTCATTCATTCTGTTGTCGTCGTGTATATTGAAGCTACTCATTGTTTATGTTATTACCACTTAAAGGGAAAGATAGTCAATTACTAAAATCATGTGGTAACACGGTTTTATGACGCAACATCCACTTGTAACAAACTAGAATACTGTAGCTATATTTTATTTTCACTTATAAAACATAGATAATCTTGTTATGTATGATTAATTATTGTAAAAATTAATCATATTTTTCTTTTGTAGATTCATTGAGACATTACGAGGTGCGGATTTGAGTGGGCATTTAATGGATAAGCTCATAACTGCAGATCTTGCAAGATGGGCTCGGTCATGTTATCATGTTCCACGTTATGAATTCATGCTTCAAATGCTGCTGAGACATGAAATAATAAACTCATTTGGGCTCAAAAGCTACCGGTTGTATCTATGCTTGAATGCATACGAACAATCATCGAGATATGGTTTGTTGAACGACGTAATGCTGCATTGATCCATAATGGCGAACTTTGTGAGGAGGTTTCGAAAAAAATTGTTGAAGTTAGAAAAGAAGCGAGTAAGTTGATTGTAACGAGTTTGGGTGATGAGAGATACAAGGTTTCATTTCTTTAAAAAATTTATGTTGTCAATTTGGATGCTAAAGTTTATGATTCATGTTGTTGCGGCTATTAGGTACTTATATTATTTTGTTCAATCTCTTATACATCTCTTATATATAATGTGTGCATTAATGTGTATTATTTGTAATGCTGCAGGTTTGGTGGTCACGACATTTGTAGTTTTGTGCATCCCGATTACTCTTCTAGGAATGTTCGAGGGATGTGGAGAGGATCAATTGAGTCAGTGCCTCACCCAGATCAGTGGGCTAATTTTGCACACTTGAACTCCATCAAATGTTATCCACCTAAGCAACCTAGGCAAGCTGGTTGACCATGAGTAAGTAGATGATGATCCGGACTAGAAACATCAACCTCCACGCGTAAGTCAAGAATCAATGAAACCGAATCTATAGGAATAAGTCAAGAATCAGCTAGCGCGGTAGACCAAACACAACAAATTCTAAGGAGACGTGATTTTAGGAACCCAAATCAGAACAATTGAGATGTTTTATTGGTATTTTATTATCTAATTTTAATATATTTCTTTATTAATTATTTTCGTGCTTTCTATTTAATTTTTTTATTAATTATTTATTAATATGGGGTTAAATTTAATTAAATATAATTAATTTAAAATATTAAAAAAAATACTACATGTATAAAAATGATTTATTTAAAAGTTTCATTTTGAATATAAACTTCTAAAAATAATTTAAAATAATAATTTTAAAAATTACAACTAAAGGGCTGGGAGGGGGTTGGGAGCGTATTTTTCTTTATTTTTAACAAGGGTAAAAAAGTATCTTTCATGTAAAGTGTGTATTTTTCTTTTTTTATAGACCACATGGGTATTTTTATTTTATTTTGGTAAAAAATGAGTATTTATATTGAACTCCATTTTTTTTTTTTGAAGTTAAAGTATTACATAAAGATATGCTTAATATAATATAAATTTATGCTTAACATAATGTAAATGTATGACTAACCTAATATAAAAATTAGGATAAAAAAAAAAGAGAAAATGCATGAATCTAGGTCGAATTCAGCCCGACCCAACCCGCGTTGTACAACAGTTGCACACAAGTGCAACTCTTTCTTATAAACTGATCAAGCCCAAAATGCATCTTATAATATAAAATATTGCCTAATATATAATAAAGTATTATTTAATATACATAAAAATATTATATAATTTTTTATATTCGACCAGACCCGTCTCACGTAATGGGATCTGTGAGACGATTTTGCCCAAAACTTGTGAGACGGTCTTATCTAAGACTTTGCCAACATTATATACCCTCACACAAATTTCAAACCTTAATTAAGAGTATTTAAGAGAAATTGTACTTTACAAATAAAAAAAGTGGCTATAATTTGGAATAAACAAAGAAAGAACATTGAATTATTTTTTTGGGAAGGGGAGGGGGAATCCCATAAATAAAGGAATAAACGAAGACATAAATCATGGCCAACTTTTTTGGTCAGTGCAAAGCCTTCAATGCATCAATATAGGAATAAAATGTATGAAAATAACACCATGTTCAAGTTTAGTCTTATATATTTCCTCGGACAATAAAGCTATAATCATCATCTCTTTTCAAGTTGCCACAATTTGATCTTTAACTAACAACATATCCAATATCTCCAATGACTTTATCTAGATATTAGATTTTTTGGTACCACATCATTGTCACCACAAAAGTAAAAAAAAAAAATTCTACCTTCAAATAAATACTTCGCCAATCATTCTACCCAAAAAGTAATTATTCATGGTTCCACTATCAAATCACTCATATATCATATAAATCTTTATTAATTTACCATCTCTATTTATTATTTTATTTCATAATAAATAAAATATCATAATATTTCAATGATGTAATTAAATTTTTATTTTTAAATATTTATTTAATTTAATAACACATAAAACAAAATTGCACAATATATTATTAAATTTATTAGAAATAAATAAATGGAATAATACAATAATAAAGATAATACATTTATAAAATTGCAAATAATAAAATAGCAAAAAATTACAGCAAGTTGTATTCTTGAATTAATAAAAAATTAATTAACTTAAAAAAAAAGTGGTGCATCTCCTCTCTCTCGTCCCTTTCTTCTTCTCTCTCTTCTCCCTTTCTTCTTCCTGGGTAACTTCTCCCTCACTACCTCTACCTCTTCCAAACCTTCTCAACAATTCACTACCCCATATTTTGAGTAGCAAAAAATATCACTTAAACATTTTCCCAACCATTAGAGATGCTCTAACAAAGAGAAGAATCCCATAAACAAAAACACACCTAAATTTCATCTGCTTCATGTTATGTAATCAGCAAACTCATTTCCACTTAGAACCTCCCAAAGATGTTAAAACCGATTGAATGAAATCAAAGTTGATCAAAAACTCACATTACTATCCATTTTCAGGGAAAGCAAAGACTTGAATGTTGAACATAATAGACAATAAGGAGTAAACTTTGTTGCCAATGTGATCATTCTTTTCCATCAATTGTGTCATCTCTTCCGCTTTCTGGGCCTTTCATCGTTTACACCAACCCCATCAGGACATGCATCTCTATCACTGGATTGATCGCCATGGTAGAAAGCTATGTCCTCTACTTTCACCTTAATCACATCTGATCGAACGCCAATGTCAGAAGCATACTTACTCAGTCCATAGTTTACTGCTGTTGTTATCCCCAAACAACCGGACTTGAAACAAACATCCGAAGGGGTAAAGAAAGAACGGCGGCCACTGGAACGCCAAAAGCAGACGAGGCTTGACCGCTGCCTCCCCGCCCTTCTTTGCTGCAAACTAGTAATCCTGTTTTACAATATAAAAGCAAAATCCACACAGTTATTTGTAAACAAATCGAAGTTCCCAAATCCATTCTGAAGCAACTGCATAGCCCTGTGGATCACAGCCTCTCGAGGATCAGATTTCGCAGTAGTGCAAGTCCCCCTCGGACTTTAGCAATGAAAGCAAACCCGTTAACTTCATACTCAAAACGGAACAAGAATCCATTTCCCAAGAAGCAATTCAAACATGAGATAGTTACTCCACTTCTGTGTTTTCTAAAAGCTCATTCTGGAAGATCTAAACAGGTTTCTGAGACATTTGAAAGCGATGATGAGATCGCGGGGAGAGCAGAAGGACTGAAATTCTGGTCTTGAGTGAAGTGCACAACTTTGCCTTTACCCACATAGATGCCTGAGTATATGACATTTGGACAACACACCAATGTTAAATAAGAATCATGAGATAAACCTTAGCTCGAAAAGGGATAACCAGATGAACAGTTTGTAGCTACACATTGAAAGTTGAGTGTATCATTCAGTAGTATCGACGAAGAGGTACAAAATCTAGAAATTGATGCAAAGTCGTAAGAATAAGTTTCGAAGAATCGGGAGGATACTGACTTTAGCGTCTTGTTGCAACCTCTATAATCTCTAAAAAAAAAGTGATTGCAATAGAAAATAAAACGCAATCCCCATTACACACAACACACACACATACACACAGTGTGGTAAAGCAACAACTACACACCAAAATCATTATTTCATTTCATACTTATTTTATTAAGGAAATTTAGAGATGTGATTTTGATGCATCAGCAATGCAATGGAGTGGGGTGGGTGATCATTTCCATGTAAATCCATTATAGAATTTTTAACAGAATCAACCCTAAAATAAAACATTTTAAATAAACACACACACATAAATCCAATAGATCTAGAAGTCATTCATACCATATTCAAGAAAACACTACCCAATATTGGAAAAAAAAAATTACAGAAAAAAAAAGTAAACAACAGAGACGAATCTTTCAAAAGTATAAAATGCAATAACTAATACGATAATTAATATGAAAATTAGAGAATAATTGAAGGAAGTAGAAGAAGAAGTAACCATGATGAGAATAAAGGAAGGCAGATCTCCAAGTATAGATATGGTCTTTCAACTCTCTATGACAAAAAAAAAAAACATCTTTTTCTCTCTCTTCTTCATTACGATCTATTGCTTCTTTCAACTAAGAAAATTGGGTAAAATGTGCGAAACCCCCTGTAATTTGGAAATATTGCGTTGGTCGCTCCTCCATTAAAAGAATAATAATATTTACACCTCTGATATGATTAACACTGCGTGAAATCCCCAATGCCGTCTTATTTGACGAGAGTGTGCTTCACTCGCTCAATGTGGAATTGTTGTGGATTTTGCTTACTTTTTCACTTATGTATAGACTATTATGCTCTTCCATTGTATATAAAAACAATTTCTTTCAAATTATAGCATATAATCCCCTCTTCACTCCAATTTTCAACTTGTAAGTTTTTCTAACTATTTTTTTTTCTATTTATGTAATTTTATTTATTTTAATTACTTATTTTAATGGTTAATTTTTTTTATTTGTATACTAGGTTGTATGTAATATTTTATTCCACCATGTTACAAGTGTGTAAAAATATATTCTTTGTAAACCTATTATTTCTTATTTAATTTTCAATTTATTATGTGTAAAAATATTTTATAGATTGAACTCATTATTCGTATAATATTGTTTATATTAAAACATAAAATAAATATGTTATTAAGTACTGTTTATAAAATAATATTGATTATTCGTATAATATTATTTATATTAATGTATTGTTTTAACCAATGATAAGAAATACATAAAATAAATCTAGCTCGTTGTTTAGGATGTTAGTCATGCAAGTTAACATAACCAAAGGCGCGGCCAATTAGTTGTAAGGTAATCTAAATTATAAAACTATATAATTTTATTAATTTTAATTTTAAATATACCCTAAATAGAAAATGAAATACTTATAAAAATGATCGAATGTCAGGTTGAATATGTGGTGTTTTAACTTGAACAAATGTAAATTCGAATGCATGGGGGTCTGCAAGATCAGGAATCATGTTCAATTTTACAAGATTCGCTCAAATTCCAGCTCAATTGGAGGAATTTTCTGTTCTAGGGCTAAAAATGGATTTGGGGGTAAAAGTAGGGTTCCAGGGGGCTTTTTCGTAAAATCGATGGCCAATTCGAATCCGATTAGAATTGCAACCTTGGGGCTTTTGTTCCTGATGATTAGAGGAATCCAAATTGATAAGATTTGTTAGATTTGGATAAGTATTGCTTCGGATTGCATTTTCTAGGGTTTTATAAGCCCTAATTCTCCAAATTTTGGGGAGATTTGAATTCCTTGTAATCTTGGCTCAATTAGTGGATACTTTTCTCTCTCTCGTGGACGTAGATCAAGGTTTCTTGATCGAACCACGTTAATTGCTGTGTTACTTATTTTTCTTGAATTTTTCTTGATTTCTTGATTCTCAAAATTAGGGTTAGGGTTCATAAATCTAACCTAATTTGGGCAAGTCTGATTTAGAGTGAATTGATCAGTTTTTGATTGATAATTCTAACAGAATATATATTAATTGATCAATATTCCCAATCGTGCAATATATAATGATATGCTTAATTAAAAGGCATTTTTTATTTATTGATCAAATTAGTAAAAGTTTGCAAGAGAAAATAACCCATATATTATATATACTGATTTTACACGAGTTAGCCACAATAATTATGTTGAGAAAATTAGTTATGCAATAGACTTGAAATGCCTTTTTTTTAATATTTGAATTGTATCTTATCTTATAAATAAAACATTCACAATAAAAATATATATTTATCTAAAAAAATAACAATAAAAAATGACATGAACGCATATATAATATATATTATTAAGAAGCTTAAATATACAAGTGCAATAAAAGGTGAAACATTAAACTTAATTACCCATTACTCATCCATAAAAGAAAAGAGAGACACAAAAATTCATTAATATTTGAGATTTACATATTATAAAAGAGAAAAAAAAAATGAATAAAAGAAAAACAAGTCCAAGTACTATTCCCATTATTAATTCTTTTGACTGAAAATTCTCTACTTCATATTTTCACCCTTTCTCCTCATTTTTTTAGGATTTGGATCCTCTGCTGGTTGAAGAAAACCAGCACGGCCATATACGCTACCGTTTTAATACTATTTTATAATCTCTCTTCTATTTTCCATTTCATTTATATTATTTATTTATTATTATTTTATTAATATCTCTCATCAATCCATTTCTTAATATTTCTACCGTTTTCCATTCCATTTATATTATTTATTATTTTTTTATTAATCTCTTGTAAGATTTTTACTTTTTTTTATTAATAAATTTTTTTCACTTCACTGATTCATTCAGTCTTTTTTCTTTTCTTTTTTAATTCTTCATTATCTTTATTTTTATTCTTTTTGAGCCAATAAGTAATTTCTCATTTATCTTTTAATAATTATAAGGTAAAAAAGTGAGTTAATATAGTTAAAATAAAAAAAACCCATTAAACAACTAATCAATTTATTGTATTTGATGTATCTCTATTGAAACTCAAGCCTTCGAGAAAATTAGAATATATCAAAATTGCAATAAGATCTCAATCGAATTACATTTAGGAAAAAAAAAAAACAAAACCCTGTTAGACAACTAATCAATTCATTGTATTGCATGTATCTGTATTGAAACCCAAGCCTTCAAGAAAATTAGAATATATCAAAATTGCAATAACATCTTCATCGAATTACATTTAGAAAAAAAAAAAAAAAAACAAAACCCTGTTAGACAACTAATCAATTCATTGTATTGGATGTATTTCTATTTAAATACAGCCTTCAAGAGAATATCGTGGATGATCAAGTGGCGCCTACAATGAAAAAAACAATTTAGATTTAAAATCATTTAAGCAAATATGTTTCTACTTTTAATTTTTTATTGGAAATCTATATTACGACATACCATCAAGAACTCAGTAAACTTGAATTCACATCCAGTTGTTTGAAGTAATCAATCTCCATGATGTTCTGGAGGTATTGAACATGTTGCAGTTAACTCATTGTGTGCTCCAATGTCCTACAATAAGCACAAGTTAAATATATAGATAATTATTTTAAAGAGTGTCAAGAATTATAAATTTATGTACCTTGACATTCGAATTTGTGTTTTTTTTTTTGAAGTTCTACCCAACTCTTAAGTCGCCTTGATCTTTTCAAACCTATTTTATTCTTGAATCCCCTTGGCTGAGTCATGGAATATCTTGTCGACAACTTATTGGTGTTATTGTTGTTGTTACTGTCTTGGCTCTCTTTTATCAAACGCATATCCATGACTTGTTTACTTAGATCACACACCGTCTTATGCACCAAAGAAAAAGTTGACTGGTGAACGGATGCTTCGGTATGCTTCGGTCGCCAATCGTACAAACATCATGCAAAGTTTTCTATAACGTTCTGTACTTTGTAGCTTAGGATCTTTTTCAACTTCATTGGCCATATAATTGTGTATCACCCCTCTCCTAGCTTCTCTTGTCCACCTCTTCAAGATATAATGCTCGGGAAGACAGTTTACATCCATAACATCATACACTTTCACAGCATGACAACATAATAATCCAACCATCTCAAATTTTCAGCAACTACATGAAATCATCTTGGTGCTAGGATCAAAGTTCACCTTCCATTCCCCTTCCTTATTGATTAGCCCAACAACATATTCAAATAATGACTGATTTTCATTTCTAGACTTTATAAAGACAACTGCAAACAAATCAAACTCCGTCTGAAAAAGGTGAAAGACAGTTGAAGTATAAATTTCAGAAAGTTGGCACAACATAGGAGAACGCTCTAGTTTTAATCTTGGCAATTTCTGATGTGCCTCAAATTCACATCGTAACTCATTATACCGCTTCTCCTCCAAGACTCGTTCAAAGTGCTTAAAAATTGTTTTATATCCAAGTTTGGATTCATACAACTTTTGATATCAGAATTCACACTCTCACTATAAAGTCCATCAGTATTTTTTCGATATTTACTGATATTTCTCCAATATTTCACCGATATTTATCAATATATTCTGATATTTCACCGATTTTCTTATAATGTATACCATAAAACCACCGATATTGAAATTGATACAATCTTTTTTCGATATTTACTCATATTTCCCAATATTCCACCGATATTTATCCGTATATCCTAATATTTTGCCGATTTTCTTATAATTTATACCACAAAACCACCAATATTGAAATCGATACATATATTTATCGATATTCAATATTTTTCCATATATCATATATATTCTTCTAATTTATACATGAAGCCACCTGATATCAAAATCGATACATGATAGTTGTCAATATTTTATCGATATTTTGATAAAATTTCTTATTTTTTTATCGATTATGTGAAAAACGAAAATATTGGAGATATATCGCTGTAGACCGTTTTTATATCGATCACATGAAAAAATAAAAATATTGGGAAAATATCGAAGATATTTCCTAATACTTTCATCCTTGTCATAACCAACTACACCACAACACCAATGTGCGCTATACGTTTTCTTTTTAGACAAACTAGCAGTGTACCCGCGCGTTGCGCGTCCTGCCTATAATATGTGGTATATATCATCTATTTCATAATATAATGTAACTAATTAATTATAAGCATCATGAAAATATAAAATATTTAATAATTGTAGTTATTTCAAATTTGAACTACTATTTAAAAATTTATATCTAATTCAATTATTTTTATATTTTAAATCAAATTTAAAATAATATATAAACAAACTAAGAATTTCTTAATAATTTTCTATTACATCCAAACAAAAAGATATTATAAGATTACTTGAATCTTTCTATTTATTTCAAAAAACTTAGAAAGAAAAAAAGAAGCCTATTAGTACTATCATTATTATTCTTAAATATTTTTAAAGATCTTATTTGTTGATATTTATGTATTTTAAAAGTTAATGTTTCATATATAAAAATTCCATTAGTACTATCATTATTACTATTAAATATTTTTAAAGATCTTATTTGTTGATATTTATATATTTTAAAAGTTAATGTTTTAATATATAAAAATTAATTTAAAATTTATTTTATGGTTAATCTTGTGACTTTGTTATTATAAGTAACTAGCAGTGTACCCACGCGATGCGTGGTTTGTTATTTATTGTAGTAGTATATACTATCGATATTATTGGACCAACCGACCCGAGCTGAGCTGATTACCTACCTGGCCGGCATCGTAGGTTGAAAATTCAGAAATTGAACCTGTCAATGCGCCCCGGCCAGAAAGTCAATCCTGGACGGTACCGAAACGACCCAATCAAAATCTATCTAAAAGTGTTGGCCGAGCTGAACAGGTTATTCCGAGTAGGAGTTACCGTATAAGGAGATACCAACCGCCAATGGATCGTGGGTGATATAACCGCCCAGCACCACAGAAATAGACGAATAACAAGGGAAAAGTGGGCACGATCTCCACTACTCATACCCTTTCTTAGCTATAAATAGAGGCATTTTCTATTTGCAAAGGGTTCGAACTTCATTTTGTACTAAGCACTAGAGAGCTGTTTTCTCTATTTTAATCATAAAAGGTCCTGCCCGGTCACTAAAACCGTCCAAGATCAGCTGAGCTAAATTGTTCGAGTAGGCTCCGGGCAAGTGTTTTTCTCACTGTTTTCACGTTTCTACATCATTCCTTTCATTTGATTCAGTCAATTTTATCCCTTTTACATCAATTTGAATGTTCGACTAGGAATTATCAATTTACAAATTCCGACGTCAACATTTTGGTGCTAGAAGGAGGAAGATTTATTCAAACACTCGAACGCAACTCTGATATTCAATATGAGCAACGAGTATGCAATACCTGACTTTCAGGTCCGAGTGACCCAATCCGGTGGGTCCAGCCAACCACCTTTAGTTATCCCTATAGGGGTAGCTCAAACTGTACCCATTACGGTAAAGACGACTTAGCTACCCATGTCCACAACTGAAATCCGGGCCATCATGCTTCAATTGAATGAGAGGCTGAAAGAGACAGAACAAAGAGAGAAGGCCAGAACGGTTAATGGCCTACCGGAGGACTCTAAGTCCTCAGACGAACCTAGGCAAAGGTGAAACCTGGGAAAACGAGTGGCGGAGGACCAAGTATCGTGGAGAAGCCCATCCCCTGTACGGGCTCGGACAGATTACCATCGAGTCCGTCCAGACTAAGTAGGGGAGCTGGCAGATAGATGGTTTGCCCATGATAACGCTGGGCCGGCCTCGGCTTTGGAGGCTAGGAAGCCAGACAAGCTTCTTGAGGAAAAAGATGAGGTCCCACCACCTCACGAGAAGAGTACCGACCACAATTTCCGATACTCGGAATGGGCAGAGGAGTAGGAGCTCAGGAAATGACTGGCTGACATCCAAGCCAAGCGAAATAAAGGGGGCTGGAAGAGAGCCACCCCTTTGCAGAACACATCTTCACCTTTACCACCCGACCAAGTTCAAAATACCGTCTATCGGTCAGTAAAATGAAGAGACCGATCCAAGCACTCACCAGGACAAATACATATCTTGGATGGAGCTGCAGGGCATAGGAGAGGAACTGATGTGCATGGCCTTCCCACTTACTTTGGAAGACCGAGTACAAAGGTGGTTCTGTTCCCTCCCAGACTCCTCGATTGGGGGATGGGACGAGCAGGATGAACTGTTTCTTACATAGTTCATGGGGTCGCGGATGTGGCCGACCCTAAAGAAGAGGCTGGTAAATGTGAAGTAGGACAAAGCCGAGCCTCTGAAGTCATACTTGGACCATTTCAATAAGCTGGTCCTCGGAATGGAGCAGGTGTCAGACAACGCCATTCTCATGGCCATCATAGCTAGGCTGAGGCCAAGAACCAAATTCTGGTGGTCAGTACATGAAGAGGGACCTAAAACCTACCATGATTTCCTCACTCGAGCAAAACGATACATCGGGGCTGAGGAAGCCATCCCGGATGATAAGCCATCCGAAAGAGAAAAGAGGTCTGAACGGCGAGAAAAAAAGAGGGAAGAGAGGAGGAAACCTATGAAACTGTTCAGGTCGGCTATAAATTTCAGGGCCTTCCAGCCTGGAGGCCCCGGCTAGGTAACCGAAATCCTAACGGTTACCTCGTCACAGGTCCTTATGGAGATCAAGGACAAGAACTTACTGCCCGAGCCAAGGCCCTTGAGAGCTGACCCAGCCCGCCTTAACCAGAACAAATACTGCAAGTACCACAAGGTGAAGGGCCACGATATTGACAAGTGCTGGACACTTTTGGCCGAACAAATGAAGTTGATCGACCAGGGCCTTTTAAAGAAATATGTGAAGGGCCAAGGATAACAGGGTCAAGGACAACAAGCACTACCCCCACCTCCACTAGCCAGGGTTGGTCGTGAAATTCTCACCTTGGTCAACAATAGCTTCGGCGAGCAGCGGGGTTCCAAGCGCGCCCGGAAAGAGCTAGTCAGGAAGGCTAGGAACGCATATCAACTATGCGTTCCACCGAGGGAAGAGCCCCGCCACGCGCCCATCTTCTTCACTGAGCTGGACAGTGAAGGGATAGCACACCCCCACAGTGATACCTTAGTGGTGTCGCTTAATATATGCACAGGGTCATGATCGACATCGGCACCTATGCCAACGTGCTCTACTTGAGCACTTTTAGATGAATGAGGTTACATTAATCTCAGCTCGTGTCTTCTTCCGACACGATTCAAGGCTTCGGAAGAATGAGGACCAGGATGCTCGGGACATGCGAGCTGAAGGTCCTATTTGGATCTAGTGACGGGGAAGTCTTCACAATAACGGAGTTCAAGGTGGTGGACTTGAATTCCCAATATAATGCAATCTGGGACGGGCCACTCCTGGCCAAACTGAAAGCGGTGGTCTCCATATACAACCTCACCCTCGAATTCCCTATGAGCGATGAGGTGTACATTGTGAAGGGAAACCAGTTAACAGCCTGAGAGACTGACATGAGGCTGCGCCCAAGAGAGCTCAATCAGATCGAGCTCACCCAGGCCGGCTTGTACGATGAGTAAATGGAGGATGTTTTCGAGGATACCGTCCTCGAAGTTACCGAGCTCGGCCAAGATAGTATGGAAGTAGAACCTCCACAAACGGCAGTCCCACTTGAACTGCCAATCAGCTCAACCTTTGAGGTTGGGTCCTCCTCGGGCACAGCTGTCAATAATGGCAGGGGTGAAGAAACTATGCAAGAACAACAGCCCGAGGAAGAATGAAGGTCCATCGATCCTAGGAAAGATGGCCCATAAAGAAGGGCCGCACCCGTTAAGGAGTTGGATCTCATTAATTTAGATCCAAGCAGGCTGGACTTGCAGCTATGGATAGGCAAAGAGCTGCACGAGCTTTTCCGAGCAGAACTAATATCTTTTTACAGATAATACTGATGTTTTCGCATGGGCTCATAAAGACATGGAAGGCATCCGGCCAGAAGATGCCTGTCATCATCTCAACATAAATCCTACCGCCTAGTCAGTAGCTCAGAAGAGGCGGAGGCTCAGTTCAGAAAGATATGAGGGGCTGGAGTTGGAAGTACAAAGGCTTCTAGGCTACCGTTTCATTAGGGAGACCAAATACGCGACTTGGGTCTCAAACCTCGTCCTGGTCAGGAAACCAAATGGGTCCTGGAGGCTTTGTGTGGACTTCACCGATCTAAATAAAGCATGCCCAAAGGATTGCTTTTCGTTGCCCAATATCGACCAGTTCGTCGATACCACGGCCAGCCTAGAACTCATAAGTTTCATGGATGCATACTCAGGCTATCATCAAATACCGATGGCCGAGCAAGACCAGGTCCATACCACCTTCATCACTGACCGGGTACAGTACTGTTACACAATGACGCCATTCGGGTTGAAAAACGCAGGGGCAACTTACCAGAGGTTGGTGAACAAAATGTTCGCCGTCCAGATCGGGAAGATGATGGAGGTATACATGGATAACATGCTCATCAAATCAAAATAAAAATCCGATCACGTAGGCCACTTGGCGGAAATGTTCAACATCTTGAGAAAGTACAGGATGAAGTTGAATCCAAAGAAATGTTCCTTTGGGGTCGGCTTAGGGAAATTCCTCGGATACATGATGAGTCAAAGAGAAATTAAAGCTAATCCTGAAAAGATCTAGGCCATCAAGGACCTGACCCCCCCCAAGCGGATCAAAGATGTCCAAAGTCTAACAAGAAAGGTGACGACCCTCAATCGGTTCATTTTTAGGTCTACCGACAAGTGCCGGCCATTCTTTAATCTAATTCCAAAAAATACTCAATTTGAATGGAACGGAGAATGCCAGTCAGTATTGGAAGACCTGAAAAAAGTACTGATGGAGGCCTCGGTCCTCGCCAAGCCACAGTCGGGTGAAAAGCTGCAGCTCTACCTAGTAGTGTCCGAATATGCAGTGAGTTCTGTTCTGGTCCGAGCAGAATAAAAAGCTCAGCAACCTGTCTATTATGTGAGCCAGTCACTGCATGATACCGAGCTTCGCTACCCAGCCATGGAAAAGTTGGCCTACGCACTAATCATCTCGGCCCGAAAATTGCGCCCATACTTCTTGGCGCATCAAGTAGAGGTACTAACCGATTTCCCTCTAAAGCAGGTACTTGGCCGCCTAGATGCTTTCGGGAGATTATTAAAATGGGCGGTCGAGCTCGAACAGTACGACGTCCATTATGCCCCTAGGACGATAATTAAAGGTCAGGCCCTTGCTGATTTTATTGCCGAGTTCACCCCAACTCTCATCCTCCGTGAAGAACGGATAGAAAATCCTTGGAGGATGTATGTGGATGGATCATCAATGGCTCATTATGTCGGGACTGGAATCTTACTGGTCAGCCCCACAAACAAGTACTTCTACTCGGTTTTACGTTTTAAATTCCCTGCTACAAATAATGAGGTCGAGTATGAAACACTCTTGGTCAGTCTGGATATGGCGAAACAGTTTGGGGTGGATGACTTGGAAGTTTTCAGTGATTTCCTCTTAGTGGTCAACCAAATTTCTGGCGAGTACGTGGCTAGGGATGAACAAATGGCCAGATATTTAAGGTCGGTTAAGCTGGCCTCTGCAGGTTTCAAGCGGATTCGAGTCGAGCAAGTACTACGTAGCAAGAATACACAAGCTGATGCACTCGCTCGATTGGCCACAAGTGAGGGAGCCGAGGATATTGGCTTAGTTAACATCAGCACCGTAGACAGCTCGACCCTAGAACAGAAAGAAGTCTACGCCACTGAACAGAAGGTGACTTGAATGATGTCAATCATCCAATACTTGGAAGGGGGAAGATCCCTGCCGACCAAGGCGAGACAAGAAAGTTAAAGATCCGAGCTGCTCGATACACCATCCAAGATGGAATATTATATAAAAGAGAATTTTCCCGGCCTCTTCTACGGTGACTCGACGAGGCTATTTCTGGCCAAGTATAAAAAAAGATGCGATTGATTATGCCAGGAAGTGTGACCAATGCCAAAGGTGCGCACCCCTTATCCGAGCACCATCAGAGGACCTGAACTCGATCATGGCCCCGTGGCCATTCACAAAATAGGGGATTGATATGATCGGCCCAATGCCAACTAGCCGGGGAGGAGTGCGATTCGCAATAGTCGCTGTCGACTATTTCACTAAGTGGGTAGAAGCTGAACTCCTAGCGCGGATAACCAAGCTGAAAATCATAAACTCCATTTGGAATTGATCATTTGTCGGTTCGGGGTTCCACATTCCATCATCACAGACAATGGACGGCAGTTTGATGCAGAAGACCTAAAGACATTTTGTGAAAATCTTGGAATCAAAAAGTTGCTCTCCACTCCATATCATCCTCAAGGCAACGGCCAAGTTGAGACCATCAATAAGATCATCAAACACACCCTGAAGGCCAGACTCGAGAAGTCAAAAGGAGCCTGGGCAGATGAACTGTCTGAGGTGCTTTGGGCATATAGAACGACGGCCAGAACTGCAACAGGAGAAACACAATTTTCTCTGGCATTCAGGTCTGAGGTCGTAATCCCGATAGAGCTCGGTGTCCGGACCTGGAGAGTAAACAACTATCAAGACGAGCAGAACACTGAGGTCTTGACGGCCAGCCTTGACCTATTGGAGGAAAGAAAAATCGATGCTGATGTGAAAAACTCCATCTACAAACAACGAAGTGCAAGATACTATGACTCCAAAGTCCGAGCACGAAAATTCGAGGTCGGAGATCTTGTCCTCAAAAAGGTTCTGCAACAAACTGGGTCCCTAGGCCACAACTGGGAAGGGCGGTACAAGATCAGCTGAATCTTGGTTGGAGGTGCTTACGAGATAGCCGATCTCAACGGTGAAGTGGTGTCCAAACCATGGAACATCGAGCACCTGAAAAAATATTATCATTAGCTGGCTAGGGCTTCTATTGTAAGTTATTTGTAAATTTCTATATCCAGTCTGATCAATAAAGTTATTTTCTAGCCTGTTAATTGCTTAAGGCTACGGCTTCATCCGAGCCGCTCAGGCCGGGTGGAACAGTAAGGCTTCGGCCCATCAAGGCTACGGCCTCATCCGAGCCGCCTATGTCGGGTGGAACAGTAAGGCTTCGGCCCACCAAGACTTCGGCCCAAAATAAGACTATGGCCTCATCCAAGCTGCCCAAGCCGGATAGAATAGTAAGGTTTTGGCCTACCAAGACTTCGGCTCAAAATAAGGCTACGGCCTCATCTGAGCCGTCCAGACCGGGTGGAACAGTAAGGCTTCGGCCCAAAATAAGGCTACAGCCTCATCGGAGCCGTCCAGGCCGGGTGGAATAGTAAGGCTTCGGCCCAAAATAAGGCTACGGCCTCATCCGAGCCGCCCAGGCCGGATGGAATAGTAAGGCTACGGCCCAAAATAATTAAAGATTACAGCTGAGCCGACCAAAGAGCTTGGATGGAACAGTAAGACTACGACCCAAAATAATTAAAGATTGCAGCCGAGCCGACCAGAGAACACAAGGGCTCAGATAATAGTTGTCTAAAACTTGCTCAAGTTATATGGTAGGAACCAATATGTCGAGCCGAGCCGAGCCAAGCAAGCAGTCAAAGGTTTATTTTAGCCAAACCAGTTAAGATGTACTATAAATTGAGCCGATCAACTAATATTGTTAAAACGTACTGAGCCAGTTAGGTAAAAATAACTGAGCGGGTTTTAAGTCAATTATATGTTATTCACAAGTATAAAACATACAAGGAGCTAAGCTGAGCAAGTTTTAAATTAGTTACTGAGCGGGTTTTAAGTCAATTGTAATTGTTCACAAGTATAAAACATACAAGGAGCTGAGCTGAGCAAGTTTTAAATTAGTTATAAAGTACAAAAATAAAAGCTGAGTTGAGCAAGATAAAATGTTATTTACATTAAAACAGAAGCTGGTTTGGTGGCCAGCATCTCGTACAAGAAGGCCAATCAGCCTGAACGAAAAAGAAAGAAAAGGTACAAAAATCAGATCAGGGTGCCACCACATCCACATGGTCACCTTCGAGCTCCTCAGCCAAGCTAGCCTCTTCCAGATTGCCCGCCGCGTAGCCAGCTATGTCCAAACCCGGGTCGGACAACAATCGGATCGGAAGTGTCGGACGGAGTACATGATCTGACACAGGTGGAAGGTACCCGGACAGGTCACCCATCATCTCTAGATAGTAGTTTGGAAGGGGCTGCTTCTCCACATATTCGCCTAGAGCCGCCATGAGAGGGTGGTCCTCAAGTTTCTCTTTCGGAGCAACATCGATTGCATCGATGAACGTGAAAAGATAGGCCAACACCCCCTCATATTTGCACTCGGCCGAGGCCTTGTACTCATGGACAATGACAGTCTTGTCCATAGGGACGACCCTAGCAGCCTCCAACTCCGCAATCATCCCGGCATGGCTCATGATCATGTCGGCCAGACACTGACAGTCGAGCTCAGCAGCCTTAGTATTCTGGGCCAAATAATCCTGGGTGGAGGCAACCTGCCCCATCAACAGCTTTTTCTCCTCGGCCACTGCGACGAGCTCAGTCCTCTTCTCTCGCAGCTCCGCCTTCTTGGCATTGTACTTCTCCAACTGATCAAGATGGAGAAGATGAGCTCGCCATGAGAAGATGGAGGCCTGGGCCTAGAGAACGGACGTGCAGACATCCATATCAACGCCTGACATCTGCCCGACGTATTTATCCAGCTCTTCCGTCCACGCCTTGATGGGAGCTTCCATGGCTGGCTCCACCCCGGCCAGAAAGATGGCAGCCGCCCAAGAAACTCTTTGGAACCCTCGATCCGAGCAGGGTCCCTGCCACAAACACTAACCGAACCGGCCAGCGGTGTCTCCGAACTCCAGACACCGGGAGGAGCGGCGATGGTGACCTCCTAAGGCCTGGAAGACAGGACGGCAGCGACCGGCCTAGGACGCTTGGCCGGCGGAGAGCGTCTGGGAGAATGTTGAGGCACTTCTTACCCAGACGAGATAACGATTGGGGCTGGGGACTCCATACCACACCCCTTGTCCTGGCCTGGAATCTTAGTCGGCTATCCCGATCTCCTTGTTTGCTAGGCCCGAAGATGGATGTGCTCGATGGGATCCATCCGGATAGACAGACCGTTACGGAGAAGGATGGCTGTAAGGAAATCATCAATTGTTAAAATAAATGCCCCGTGGCCAGCCGGAAATCCCAGCAAGAGGTTGTCCATTACCATGAAAGTTATTGGGGGCTAGAGTGAAAGGGAGGATAAGTCCGGCCCGAGCAAGCTTATCCTCAGTTAAAAGGGCCTTGAAAGTCCGCCCCTTTCGGCTCAGTGCTCTCCTTCAAAAAGTGGATTTTTCTTGAGAAGTTCGCACTGGTTTCAAGAGCTTGAAGCGAGATCTCTACAAAACAAACAGAGATTGAAATATCAGAAGGCCGACCAAATTAAAAAAATACAAATATATACCGTTGGCCGGCCTGAAGTACACAGAGCTAGGTATCTTCTGGGACGGATCCTCGTCGGTCGGCCCAGGACTCATTCAGTCACCGCCAACCCAGAACCACTTGGTCTTCCAGTCCTTAACGGAGGATGGAAGACCCTTGACGAGCTGGGACCGAAGTGGCCGGGGAAAGTATAGTAAAAATGCTTCTTCACCCCCGGTATCAGCTTTAAGCTAAACAGCCAGGCCAGCTCTTGAGGACTCGAAATCCCAAGCTGGAATGTATAGAAAAGGACGAGCAGCCCTAAAATAGACGCCAGTTGTTGGGGTGAAGCTGGCCGGGGGCGATCCCCCAAAGATGTAGATAATGTGTCAGCCAAGGTGCCAAAGGAAAACGCAAGCCGCCCTCAAGGGTCCGGAAGTTGATAGCCACGCACCCCCTAGGCAGCATATCCATCCTCTTCTCGGGTCGGAGAGTGTCAAAGATAGTCCCCCGAGGAATGTTGAATGGGGCATGCCACCGATCAAGTTCGGTCTGGATGGCAATAGAAGGCCACGCCATGGCCTCGGAATCCTCGTAGGGCTGCTCAGTCGTCCTATACCTCCGTCGGATAGGCACCACAATGGGAATACTGGGGGCTGAGGTCGACGGGCCGGCCTTCTCTGTAGCCGTTGTTGCTGGAGCTGGGCTCCTGACATCCTCTTCAGATAAAGAGGTAGATCCCAAGGAAAGCCTCCCTAAGTTGTGCTCCAGTTCCTCAGATCCACCCTGGTTGTAGTCCCGGACCGAGCCGCTGGAAGAAGATTCACTCGACGATATCGTTAGAAGTATTACCTAAAGTAAGGACATGAAGTTCTTGTCGGTTGATGCTCTTCGGTCTATTCTGATTGGTCGTTTTTGCTCGATGCTCTCAAAGAAAATTTCTAAGCTAGTGAAGCAAATTGAGAGGAGACCTCCCTATTTATAAGGAGAAGGTGACCGTTCGACTTCCCTCCTGCCAGAGGTGACACGTGGCATATCGCATGGCTAGGATCCAGCAACTCTTCGACTCCTATTTCCTCAGATGAGGACACATGACAAGATCATGAACATTCCTACTACGGTCGGGTCATACCCAGGTCAGGTCGGTATACGCCGACTAGGTTAGACCATATCAGTAGAAATTCATGACCGTGCCGGCCAGGACTATTCTGAACGGGCAAATTATGAATCCGTTCATAGCTGAGCTGTGCCGGCCAAAACTGCTCGGGATGGATAAATACAAAATTAAGGAGAACCAAGCAAATATGATTAAATTGGTTTGGAGGTCAGAACCTCTTAACAGAAGACTAGCTAGCCATTTAAAATTAAAAAAATATATATATACAACTAATAGCTTTCAGTCATCGCCATCAATCTCGATCACCTCATCTTCAATCCTGGCAGGTCGGGTGCTCCCCATTTGCTCGGCATCAGGACTATCACCCATGATGAGATCCGGATTGGATATGAGTTGAATATGAGGAGCTGGTTGTAAAAGGTGGTCGGAATCAGGGGGAAGGTAACCAGGCAAGTCATCCATCAGATCTAAGTAATACTTGGGAAGAAGATTCTTCTGTAGATAATCGGCCAGTGCGGTCCTAAGTGGACGGTCATCAAGCCCCGCCTTCCTCATCACCTCAATGTTATCCATAAAGGCGAATAGGTAAGCCAATATGTCGTCATACTTGCATTCTTTGGAATCCTTATACTTTTGTACGACGGTCGCCTCCTCATCCAATTGGCCAGCCCTCGCAACCAACAGCTCAGCTCGTACCACCTCTAGCTTGGCCTGCGAAGCCTCCAAGTTACCGCAAGCCTAGCTTTTTCAGTGGTTAAGTCAGACAACCGTTGGCGATCCAGCTCGACCGACTTCATGGTTTCGGCCAATAAGTCCTGTAAGGAGGCCAACTGAGCCTGAAGGACGGCAGCTGTGATCTCGACTCATTGTTCACGAAGCTCCACCTGTTACGCGTCATATTTCTTTTGCTCCTCAAGATGTTTAAGGTGGGCTCGCCAGCCACAGACGGATGCCTGAGTTTGAAGAACGGACGAGGAGATGTCCATATCTACTGCGGACAATTTACTGGCATATCTTTCCAGCTCCTTCGTCCAAGCCTTGACTGAGGTTTCGATGGCCGACTCAACTCCAAGAGGAAGATTTTTCATCAGATTAGCGCTTGGCATCTGAGCACGAGCGTAGCCAATTTGGAAGGGCGGCCTCCGTCCAAGGAATTCCTTAGAACTCTCAACCCTCTTAGAATTCCAACCGCAAATGCTGACCGAGCCAGCTAAGGCAGATTCGAAAGACCATACCCCAGGTCGAGCCAAAGCGGTGAGACTGGGGCTGCTAGCCAGCTGCTCGATAAGAGTCGATCGTGGTCTCTTTCATGGTGAGCCGATCGGCTCCTAACCTGGGACGGGCATTCCTGTCAATAGGCATTCCTGTCAATAGGCATTCAGGACCTCACATTTTCTCAATCGGTTGTTTTTACTTCCTAATTCGCTCAGCTCGGATCCTAATACGCTCAATCGGATCCATCTTAGGATAAAGACCTTCTTGAGGGAGGACGGCTGCAAAAAGATTAGTCAGCCAATGAATAACGGAGCACAAACTCGATACAATAGTCAAACTCACCATGAAAATCTACAGGAACACGGGAGAAAGGAAAGATCAAGCCGGCTCGGTTAAGCCGATTCTCTGTAATTAGCTCTTTGAACGTTCACTATTTTGGGCTGACGATGTCCCACAAGAAATGAACTTTACAAGAAAAGTCCTCGCCGATCTGAAGATTTTCAAGTGGTAGCTCTACAAAATAGAAGAATATTAAATCATTAGAAGAGCTGACCAGGAAAAATATAAATGTATACCTTCGGCGGACCCGAAGCCAATTGGGCAAGACATTCTTAAAGCAAAGTCATGATCGTACTCCTCGGGACTCTTCCAATCTCCTCTAACCCAAAACCATTCATTCCTCTAATCTCTAACTGGCATCGGGAGGTCACAGATTAACTGAGGTCAGAATAGCCGAGGTGAGAGATAATAAAAATGATTTCTCACTCCGGGTATAAGCTTGATACTGAATAGCCAGGATAGCTCTTGAGGGCTAGGGGTTCAGAGGTTGACGCTTTAGAAGAGTACTAACAAACCCAATATAGAAGACCAACTATTTGGGTGAAGCTGCCCAGGTGCTATCCCCCAATATGAAAGATAGCGAGTCAAGCAGGGTACCATGGGAAACCGCAGACCTCCCCCTAGAGCTTGGAGATTTATGGCAACACAGTTTTTTGGTGGCTTATTCATTCGTTCCTCAGGTCGGGGAGCGATGAAGGAAACTCCCAGAGGAATATTGAAAAGAGAATGACATCGATCTAATTCCAATTGGGTGAAGACAGAAGGCCAACCCATTGCTTCTGAATCCTCAGAAGGTAACCCAGCTCGGTGGCCTCGCTGGGGTTCCAATAGGAACTTGGGCAGGCATTGATCCCGACGGAAACCAAGGTCGAACCTCTGACCTCCACCTCTGGGGAATTAGATCCTAAGTCCGGGTCGACTAATCTACCAGACATGATAACGGAAGAAAAGTAAGTTACCTTATGAATAGGAGACCGCTCTCTTCGGGTGATGTAGCACAGAAGGTCGTGATCGGTCGATTCTACTCGAGATGAATAATAACTGCTCGGAATTTTAAAATGATGAAAGGCTAAATAAAATAGAGGCGACATTATATATAGACGAAGCATGACCTTTCAACTTCCGACCATTATAATACTGACACGTGGACGATCAAGTGGATGTAATGCCATGAGTCTCTTACATTCAACCAAATGACACATTGTCAAACTTTAATCCTGCTCGACTCGGTTCACTAAAATCGGTTAGGTCCCGACAGAAATAGTTTCTCCCACGACCTAAGGGGCTATTGTTGGACCAACTGACCCGAGTTGAGCTAATTACCTACCTGGCCTGCATCAGAGGTTGAAAATTCAAAAATTGAACCTGTCAATGCGCCCCGGCCAGAAAGTCAATCCTAGATGATACCAAAATGACCCAACCAGAACCTATCTAAAAGTGTTGGCCGAGCTGGACAGGTTATTCCGAGCAGGAGTTACCGTATAGGGAGATACCAACCGTCAAGGGATCGTGGGTGATATAACCACCCATCACCACAGAAATAAGCAAAAACAAGGAAAAAGTGGGCACGATCTCCACTACTCATATCCTCCTTTAGCTATAAATAGAGGCATTTTCTACTTGCAAAGGGTTCGAACTTCATTTTGTACTAAGCACTAGAGAGCTGCTTTCTCTATTTGAATCACAAAAGGTTCTGTTTGGTCACTAAAACCGTCCAGGATCAACCGAGTTAAATTTGTAACGTCCAGAACAAAAACGAAACATAATTGGTTAATTAAATAAGTAAAACCTTAATTAAAATATCTTATGTGTTTTAATTTAATTACGTGCGTTTCAGATATGTATTTAATGATCGGTTTTAGGGGGATAAAATTTATAAACATGGAATATAAAATATTTTTAAACCATTAGATGCGTAACGGAAAAATGAGAAGATAGAAATGAACTACAGGTCAATCGGACACCTGTAGCTCAAACGGCGAAGAAAAGGGCAAAATACGAAGTTTTGAAAAAACGAGAAATGAAATCTTATCATGAATAGTAACCAAAATTTTATCATGAATAGTAACTTTCTATTTTTATAAATAGGCCCTAATTCGATTTCATTTTCACAATTTCTTCGAACGAGCCGAAAGGCGCCGAACACACGTAAGTCTTTCTCTCCTCTCTCTTTATTTTTCAGTCTTGCTTTCTGTCTCCGGCGCTCCACCACCTGCGCCGCCGTGCTGTCGCCGGAGCCGCCGCCGCTGCCGGAGTTCGTCGGGAAAAAGTCAAACTCATCCGTTTTGGCTGATTTTCATACATAACGTAGCCCTCGATGAAACGAGTCTAGGACAACTTCCGGAATTCAATTCCGATTCTCCGTTCGTCGGAAAATGGTAAAAAACCGCCGCCGTTGTCCCCGGAAAATGTCAAACCCGTCCGTTTCAGCTGATTTTCGTATACAACGTAGCTCTCGACGATACGAGTCTAGGGCAACTTCCGGAATTCAATTCTGATTCTCCGTTCGCTGGAAAACGGCGAACGACCATCTCCAAAAGCCCAACCCTTGCTTCTTGCCACCTTTTCTCTCTCCCGTTTTCTCTCTCTCGCTCTTTTTCTCGCTGTTGCAGGCGTCAGAGGGGTTGCCAGAGTTGTGGGCTAGCCACTGGAGGGGTGGCGCCGCCATGGGTGGCGGCGCCGGTGCTGGAAAATGGCCTAAAAAGAGGGCTGTTGCACAAGGAGTTTGTGAAATGTGTGTGATGAAGGGGTTTTGATGCTGTTTTTCTGACACTATTCATGTTGGAATCCGGTAAACGATGGCCGGATCTGGTAGCCGGCGGTACGAGCTAGCCGGAAGACTAAAGGTCGACGGCATAGGGCGGTTCCGCCGCAATCGATGGTTGCGGAAAGTAGGCTATTCGAGCAGGGGACGACGGGAGGTTTGGGCACCAACCTGCCCCCGCGGCCTAGAAAACTAGGCAGCTGACGGGAGACGCCGTCGGGGAAATTTTCCCGTCGCCGGGAATGCATGCGACGTCGTGTTTTCGATTCATTTTCGATCCGAATCTCATTTTCTTTTCATCATACTTTATCATCGAGACGTTGCCAACAAAATATCGTTGACCAAGGGTCGTGGGTTCCGATCAAAGTCAACCCTTTGACCAAATTACCAAAATACCCCTAAATCTTAAAACGCTTTGTTTGAGCTCGTTTCAACTCCGATTGAGCTCATTCTTGTTTTGTTGTGATCCAAAATCTATTCTATTTCATCTCAGCCTTATAAATTGATATTTTCCCTCTTGTTTCTTCAATCTCAATCGTTAGGCTTATAGTTCCGATTCGTCTCATCTCGATCGATAGTATCCGATCCAATGTTGGTTTAATCTTTAATTATAGATTATAATGATCTAAGAAAATATCGTAATTTGTGTAGGCTACCTGTTGGAGTGAAGCCTTGGGATACGTGATCTTTAAGAGGTGCTACTCACGTGGTAACCATCGAACAAGGTGGGGGTAAATTCTTTAAATTAAGATATTATAAAGTTTATGCAATCTTTTAAGATTATTATTAAATGAGTTAGGTATACGTGCTGAATGCATGAGATGTTATGTGTGATAATGTTATGATACGATGAATGTGAATATTATACTTGAATGACGTTGGGTCGATATACATGCTATGTGAATAAAGTGCTCTGAGCTAAGATTATTATTAAATGAGAATGTGATTGATGAATGATTTAAAGCAGGTGATGGATTATGAATGTTTTACTATGAATGCAAAGGTGAAGAATGATGTGAAGTTAATATTTGCATATGTGCAAATAAGATATGCTTTCATGGCAGTTGAGAACTGCAACTAAGTGTCGTGTTAAATTAATGTGTTTTCATGTGTATGTTTGATATGTGTATGTGTAATGTAATTATATGTGCATGTGCATGCATATACAAGGCGGCTAGGGCTCGCATAAAGACAGCTGATCACCGTATCACGACGGCTAAGAACCGTAAAATGCTTTAATGGCGGCTAAGCACCGTAAATTATGTGAAAAGTGATGTTTAAATGGGAATGATGATTGATTGCATGTTTGCAAGACGGCTAAAAACTGTAAATGTGATTTTTAAAGGGATATGTTTGAAGGTGAATGATGTTTGATTTGTGAAGAATGCTTACATTAAAATTGATTATAAGTCACGTGATTGAAATGATATATTTTATGTTGTTTTTATTAAAAGACAAACGTTTTACGAATATCTGTTTTTATGTGATAAAATCGTGGTTTGGCAAGTGCATGTAAACTCTTTTTGAAATTATTTTATGTCATCCCGAGTTTTCCCACCCCACTGAGTGTACTTTTGTCACTCACCCCTCTTTTTAAAGTGTTTTCAGTTTAAGGATTTTATGGCGTGAAGTGCGAGCGGTGGATGCTAGGAACCGATGATCAAAGGTTACAGAAACCTTTTTATTTATAATAATTAATTTCATGAATTTGAGAAATGTATATTTTATAATTATTCTTGATTTTATTTATCTTTATCTTATTAAAAAGAGTGAATTTTATAAGTGAGTAACGTCTCGATTTAGGTTTATTTACAAAAGCATCGGGACGACGTTACAAAATTACCCGAGTAGGCTCCGGGCCAGTGTTTTTCTCACTGTTTTCACATTTCTATGTCGTTCCTTTCATTTGATTTAGTCAATTTCATCCATTTTACATCAATTTGAGTGTTCGACTAGGAATTATCAATTTATAAATTCCAACGTCAACAGGTATTAAATTATATCTTATGTACATACTATCACATCAAATTATATCTTACTATTCATTTCTGTAATTTTTTTAATAAATTACCAATTAATGTTGATTTTATATTTCTTTTTAACTATTAATATTTGATTTCGACTACATTTTATTTAGTTACTCATTGTTGTTATTTCTTTTTTAACATTTTTAGATAATATTTATTGATTTTTTGCCTTATCACAATTAATAATATATATATTTAAATTAATTTTAAGTTATACTTTTTGGTTTTACATTTTTTAATTTAATCTTAGACCCCATTGTTATAATCTTCTTTTCAGAATTATATTATTTAAGTTATTTTTTTAATACATTTTAAAATTAATTTCAGTGTAAAAACTATTTTTCATATTAATTTTCTTTGATTGTTTTTAAAAAATATTTAAATTTTATAATTTTTAATCTCACACATAATATTCAAATAATTTTTAAAAAACAAATACTTATGATATATAATTATATAAATATAGTAATTGATTTTTCAATTATATTTTTAATAATAAAAATCAAATCAACAATGCTCCCTCCATCTCGAAACACTCTTCACACCAATTTGGGCACAATTTTTAAGAAAAAATGAATATTTGTTTTATGATTTAGGGTATAATGGTCAAATTTACTTTTTCTAATGGAGTGATTTAGGGTATAATGGCATTCTTTGTAAATAAGTGTGTATTGTGAGGGTAAAAATTATGTTAACATTTGTCATTTTTGGGTGTACAAAGTGTTTTGGGACAGATTAAAAAGGAAAGTGTGCAGAGTTTTGCGGGACGGATGGAGTATAATTTATTCATGAATAGAGTTGATGACTCAATTATTATATAATTTTTACCATACTAATAAAATTTATGATCGTCATTTTACTATATTTGTCGAAGTTGTTTGCATTTAAAATTTGGATTATAAAAATATAAGTAATATGAAATATGTGGTAGTTGAAATGCATTATGCACATTATTTATAACTCAAAAAGACCAATTTAAGCTAACTCAAAGCTTGTAGGGCCCGTGTAAGAAAAAAAAGAAAACACTATTAAAGCCCAATTATATTAAGCTAATCTAATTACTTTGTATATATAGAAGATAGATACACAATACACTTTGAAACCCTAAATACTCCCCTCAACATACCGCTTCTTCTCCCAGCGGCTCCTTTCGCCCTCTCTTCAGCCTTTCGCCTTCTCTTCAGCCTTTCGCCACCAGCCTCTGATATCAACTCCGGCACACCTTTTCCACACCGCTTGTTTCATCGTTGTTCCTTTCGCATTGGCCACAAGCTTCCATCTTCATCATCTCCCTCAGAATACATATATTCGAGATGTATTCATGCTAATTAAGTTCGGCGTCGGCATCGAAAATGATGGAGATGGAGAGCTCTCCAGTGTGAATGTCAAGGTCGACCGGATTCTGTCAATAGTGGCCTAGATTGACTATGATGGATGTGGTAGCCTATACCAAGAACTTTGTTCTCTAAATTTTTTTTCTGATTTTTTTGTTTTTCCTTACCAATCTTATATAATATACACATAGCTTACTAAGGAAGATTTGTAATATAGCTTACTCTGCAAGATTTAAAATATTGAACAACACACAAATAGCTTATCAAGAAAGATTCTATTTTTTTAATATTTTTTATGACATGTCATTTTTGGGCGGGAAAATGGCATTCTTGTAAATATTTACAATTGTCCTATTATTAATATAGTATAGATTTTGAGATATTTATTATAGGTATATTCCAATTATTCTTTATATTTTTAGTCCATTTTTGTATTTAAGTAATATTTTTTCTCAAACTTCTAAAATCATTTTATTATTAAATTTATTGTTAAACTTCTTTTAAATATTTAGATATTTCA
Source organism: Scutellaria barbata (assembly GCA_028654395.1). Classification (NCBI taxonomy): domain Eukaryota; kingdom Viridiplantae; phylum Streptophyta; class Magnoliopsida; order Lamiales; family Lamiaceae; genus Scutellaria; species Scutellaria barbata. The sequence continues at coordinate 4,179,656 of CM053649.1, read as the reverse complement.
AAATTGTTTTTAATTTTCTTAAATTATTATTTCATCTCATTATTCCATAAAAGCCCACAATTATGTTTAAACCCAAATTAATTTCTATTTTCTGATTTATTTTCTTAGTTGTATAAAATAATTTTCAAAATTATTATTTCACCTCATTACTCCATAAAAACCCACAATTTTGTTTAAACCCAATAAAACCCACTTGTTATTAGGATTTCCAAATGTACTATTTATCATTTGATATATATATATATATATATATATATATATATCAACATGACATTTGAGCAAAACCTAAACCACTAAGTTTTCTACTTGTCGGCCGCCGCCATCTCACTGTCGTCAGCAGCCGCCATCAACCGCCGTCCTCCTCCTCTTTTTCGTCACCATCCATGGTCTTCTCTTCACAATCACCACTTGTCTCATCTTCTTCTTCCCTTTTACTTCATTTTTTTCTTCTTTATTATCTTCTCTTAAAAAATCTATATTGTTTCATTATATATATATATATATAAAGAGAGATGAGAATGTGGTGGATGTTTTCCCTTCTCCATATTTTAAGTTTGTTGTTTTTTTCTTCTTCTTGTTTGTAACGTCCCGATTCTTTTGTAAATAAACCTTAACCGAGACGTTACTTATATATACAAACATTACTCTTTTAAGAATAATAAAGATAAATAAAAATTCAAGATTTATTTTAAAATATTCATTTCCATAATTCAATAAAATATCACACTTTAAATAAAATCATTTACAACCTTATTTTATTGGCTACCAGCAACCACCGCTCACACTCCACGCCTTTACCTCTTTAAACTGAAAATATTTTAAAATGAGGGGTGAGTGTTTGAAGTACACTCAATGGGGAAACTCGGAATGATATGAAATAATTTCTAAATAAATAAAACGTACCATACGTACATTTAAAACCATATTATAAAAGATATTGCCATGACCCTATTTCAAAAATGTTATAAACTTAAAGAATTTCCTTCAAATGTCTTACGACTCTTCATAATACAATTTTATCATAAGAAATTGATTTACATAAAATGTTTATCGGTCACATTCAAACATATCACTTTAGTTATGGGTTTTAGCCGCCATGAAAACGCATATCTTATCTGCCATAAAATCGTGGATCTTAACCACCATGAAAATCACATTTCATTTATAACAATAAACACCTAAAAACATAAGCCATAACATTCAATCATTTAACATAATTATATCATATAAATTCGGGAATTAACCCGAATTATCCTTTACCGCGGGGCTCAAATCGGATTTAACCTTTACCACCTTTACCGTGGGAATCAAACGTGATTTAACCTTTACCAATCACAAATATCTCAATCAAACAATTCAATCAATACACGATTACAAACAATCATTTTATTTAAATCACCCAATAAAAAAATACGCATCTCAATCTATCATCAATCACATAACTTAAATCTGTCAATAATACACATATTCGTCCCAATCATTCTTCAATTATCAAGATTTCCATCAAACAACTCAATCAATTAATAATCAAAATCCGTCACTTAACCTTAATCATTCAGCAATCACATTCACATTCAATAATAATTTTAAATGATTGCATATATTAATAGCATAAACTTTATAATAATATAATTTAAAGAAAATTACCCCCACCTTAGAAAACTGAAGCTTCTATTCATAAGTTGTCGAACATATTCATCTTTCCTCATTTCCTACATCGAACATTAAAAATATCTTAGTACTTTGTCTAGTTGTAAATTCGTAAGTTAAGGTCACTAATAATTAAATATTTCTTTTAGTGTTGTCTTTGATCAGTTGGAACATGTTTCCGATAATGTTGTGGTTTAAAGAATAAAATAAATGATTTTAAGGTGAATATAATGTTTAGGTGAATTTCTAATAAAAATGAGTTTATTAAAATATTAGAAAGCTTAATTGGACTTTATTTAGATCTTGAAAGACTTAGCTTAGATTTAGGAAAATTAATTATAAATTTATGATTTAGGTTAGATCTTGAAGATTTGATAATAATTCTAGACAAGTAAATTATAAAGCTTTTTGGCTTAAAATAATTATTGAAGACCTTTAAAATAATCTTAGAAAATCTAATTATATATAATTTACGGTTTAACTTAGATATTAAGAAAATTTGAATATATTTATAAAAGGTTATCTATAAAATCATGACGTAATTAAACCTTTGCATAATATGTATAATTAATTTTGTCTAAGAGGATCAATTTGATATTTATGTTGGCACTTGACTTTGGGATAATTAACCTGTAAAGTTCATAATTAATTTAAGATCATTAGGTCATTTTTAACAATATGGGGGATTTATTTGAATGTTTAATATTTAAAATTAGGCTTTTGATTTGTTTATTAAATTATGAAGATCAAAACATAATGTCCATAATTATATTTTTGGTTCATAGCTATAATTTCCCAAGTGTTATGGGGTTAACGAGATGTGAATTTAGGGTTTTATACCCTAGATATGAGGTAAATGATTTTATTGTACATATTTTAATTATTATAATATTTCTAAGGTTAATTTGTAACCTAATTCATTTGTTTGGGTCTAAATCGTCATTTCACCTATATTTTGAGTCTCAAAAATAATATCTGTAATATCTAAATTTCGTTTTATAATTCCAACCATTTATGGGTAAAAATACAATTTCAGCATTTGTAAGGGCATTATTGTAATTTCAGCAACTTCAGGGATCCGATATCATTATTCATAATTTATGGTGCTTAAAACATATTTTCATAACCTTAAGGGTATACAATGCAATATTCATAATCATTGGGTTAAAGTTGATATTCCAAGAAATTATAGGGTTTACAAAATAAAATTAAGTATTAATGTAATACAATAGGGTGATAACACTCGATTCCAAAATCCGAACTGAAACTATGTTTCCTTAATTATTTCAATACGAATTTAGGTTTTTATACTCTAATCGATATATAAAGAGGTTTAAATAAAATAAATAAATTAATATAATTTCTCTTTATCATTTAATTAAAGCTTGATTTTCATATATTAAATTATGTTTAATTATAGAATAATATCTACAATTTCAATATATTCTAGGGTTCATCTTATAAGTCCAGATAAATTTTTGGGTAAAACCGTAAATATTCATTTTAGAAATTCTAGGGCCATTTTACAATATTCATCAACTCTAAAGTGCAATACCTAATATCATCAAATTTTTAGGGTGTATTATGTAATTTCAGTAAGTTCGGGGTCTTAAATGTCATATTCTAAAAATTCAGGGGTCTTGTTGCATATCTCATAAAGTTAAGGGGCACTTTTATAATTTAACAAAAGATAGGGTTTAAACATTAATTTCACCAAATTTTAGGATTTGCACCTTAGCCCCTAAGTTATTTCTAACTCCCAAAATCAACCCCCCTCTTCCACCATTTCCAGCCGCCGTCCCACCCATCTCCAGCTTTCGCTTCCGTCATGGCCGACGATGGTGTTGTCGCCGATGACCACCAACACCAACCACAACTCCCCCAACCCACAAGCCAACTTCACCCATACACACTGTAACGCCCAAGATAAAAAACGAAGCATAATTGATTAATTAAATAAGTAAACCCTTAATTAAAATATCTTATGTGTATTAATTTTTAATTGTTTAATTTAATTAAGTGCGTTTCAGATACATGTGTAACGATCGGTTTTAAAGGGATAAAATTTATAAACATGGAACATAAAATATTTTTAAACCATTAGATGCGTAACGGAAAAACGAGAAGATAGAAACAAACTAGAGGTCAATCGGATGCTTGTAGCTCAAACGGTGAAGAAAAGGGCAAAATACGAAGTTTCGGAAAAACAAGGAACGGGAGCTGGATGAACAGTAACCGACCCTTATCGTGAACAGTAAATAAACAGTAATTTTCCAGATTTTTTATAAATAGGCGCTCATTCATTTCATTTTTTTCACCTTTCTTCGAACGAGCCGGAAAGCGACGAAAACACGTAAGTCTCTCTCTTTTCTCTCTCATCTCTTTATTTATTTTTCTGTTTCCGGTCGCCGCCGCCGCCGCTGCCGCTGCCGGAAAATTCTAAACTTGTCCGTTTAGGCTGATTTTCGCACACGATGTAGCCTTCAACGATACAAATCTGGGGCAACTTCCGGAATTCAATTCCGATCCCCCATTCGCCGGAAAATGGCAAAAAACGCCGCTGCCGGAAAATGTCAATCTTGTCCGTTTCGGCTGATTTTCGTACACCACGTAGCCCTCGACGAGACGAAACTGGAGCAACTTCCAAAATTCAATTCCGATCTCCGGTTCACCGGAAAATGGCGAAAAACGATCTCCAAACCTTTACTCAAATTACCGAAATACCCCTAAATCTTAAAATGCTTCGTTTGAGCTCGTTTCAACTCCGATCGAGCTCATTCTTGTTTTGTTGTGATCCAAAATTCATTCTCTTTCATCTCAACCTTATAAACTGATCTTTCCCTCTTCTTTCTTCAATCTCAATCGTTAGGTCTTCCGTTCAGATACGATAGCATTTAAATCTTAAATTATATTTAAGAAAAAATCTAAGGAAACACCGTAATTTTATGTAGGCTACATGTTGGAGTGAAGCCTTGGGATACGTGATCTCTAACACTTGCTGCTCACGTGGTAACCACCGAACAAGGTGGGGGTAAATTCTTTAAATTAAGATTGTTATTAAATGCGGGGAAAAGTGCTAAGTCGGTATTTATATTACTTTCAAAATATTACGAATTTTATTATGCTATATGAAATGTGTTGGGTTTATGTGCTGAATGCATGAGATGTTATAATATGATGAATGTGAATGTGATTACTGAATGATTAAGGTTAAGTGACGGATCTTGATTATTAATTGTTTTAGTTGATTGATGGAAATTATGAGGATTGATGAATGCTTGTATAATTGAAATACGTAATTATGGACATGTGTATGATGGATATGATTAATGAATGTTTCAAAGCACATGATGGATTGTGAATGTTTACTGTGAATGCAAAGATGAAGGATGATGGGAAGTTGATATTTGCATATGTGCAAATAAGATGTATTTTCATGGCATTTGAAAACTGCAACTAAGTGCTTTGTTAAAATATTGTGCTTTTATGTGTATCTCAGAATAATTAATATTTTTTATTTTATATATTTTTATATTGATTAAATGGGTTTTTTTATTTTTATTTCCCCAAAGTCACTTTATATGTGTATGTGGAATTTATAATGGTTTTAGAATTTAATTTCTTAAAAAAAGGAAAATATACTCAAATTAAGTGACACATAAGCAGGTAATCGACTGGAGCCGGTCAAAGGTCATTTTTACCGAAAATTTTTTAGTTACGGGTTAGTTTTAAAAATGCCAATATTTACAGGTCATTTTCCTAAGGTTGGCAAACTTAAGGGTCATTTTTACTAATTTTCCCAAGTTTTCATCAATCACACTAAAATGTCTCATTCTTAAAATTTCTCTAACTCTAGCACAGAAGATGAGTCCAACGATCAACTAGGATTGCCAAGTGAATGAATGATGTTGAAACTTCTTAAATTTATGAAAGATGACATCAACAACAACAATAATGTGAGAAGAAAGTTCATTAAGAGAAATCGTGAAACGGGCCATGATAGACTTTTCTATGATTATTTCTCTCCAAATTCGGTGTATCCCGACCACATGTTCTGATGATGATTTTGGATGCAAAGGGATTTATTCTTTCGCATAGTTAATAGATTGGAGAACCACTCACCATACTTCCAACAAATACCCGACTCACTAGGAAGACATAGTTTGTCTTCCTTATAGAAATGCACTGTTGTAATTCTTCAGTTGGCTTACGGAGTCCCTATCGACAATCTTTATGAGTACATACGTATGAGAAATTCAACTCCTATAAAGTGTCTTTTCAAGTTTTTCGAGAATGTGATTGAAGTATTTGGTGATTAATATTTGAGGAGACCAAATTACAATGACATTCAACGTCTTCTACAACTTCACGAGTTAAAATATGGTGTTCCTGGTATGTTAGGTAGTCTTGATTGCATGCACTGGGAGTGAAAAAATTGTCCAATTGCTTGGAAAGGTCAATTTACCAAAGGTCATGGGTCACCTACAATAGTGTTTGAAACAGTTGCGTCCCAAGACCCTTGGCTATGACATGCATTTTTTGGGTTGCAGGTTCTCGTAATAACATCAATGTTCTAAACGAGGCCACTTTGTTTAATCATATTTTATTGGGGGAAGTACCAAATATTCATTATACTGTGAATGACACACACTATAATCATGAATACTATCTAACAGATGGTATCTATTCGAAATGGTTACTTTTGTAAAGGCTTTTCCATGTCCACAGGATCCAAAAAAATGATTATTTAAGGAAAGATAAGAAGCTGGAAGAAATGATGTTGAATGAGCATTTGGGGGGCTCCAAGCACGATGGGCAATTGTTAGGGGTCCAGCTTGTTTTTGGTATAGAAAAAAGTTAAAAGACAATAATGTTAACTTGTATTATTTTGCTTAACATGATAGTCGAAAATGAAGGAGAAATGGTTTTGCATTGGAATAACGAGAAAAGTGATGATCTAACTCAAGTAACACAAGGCGCTACACGAGATTTTCAAGAATATATTTGGATCAACTCCGCACTTCAATCCAACCAAGTTCATCACCAACTTCGTGCCCACTTAATTGAGCATATATGGACACGATCTAATACTTTCAATAATAATGGTTTATGTAACGTCCCGATTCTTTTGTAAATAAATCTTTAACCGAGACGTTATTCTCTTATAAAAATTCACTCTTTAAAATAAAATAAGGATAAATAAAATCAAGAATAATTATAAAATATACATTTCTTAAATTCATGAAATTAATCGTTTTAAATAAATACTTCTGTAACCTTTGCTCATCGGCTACCAGCATCCACCGCTCGCCTTCCACGCCATAAAATCCTTAAACTGAAAACATTTTAGAAATAGGGGTGAGTGACAAAAGTACACTTAGTGGGGTGGGGGAAACTCGGGATGACATAAAAATAATTTTTTAAAGATTTTACACACACATGCTAAACCACCATTTGTCACATCAAAACAGATTTTAATAAAAACCGTAGAAAATAGATCATTTCAATTACGTGACTTAAATCATTTTATAATGTAAGCATCCATCTCAAATCAATCATACTTCACATTCAAACATATCACCTTCATTATCACATTTACGGTTTTTAACCGTCTTGCACACATATGCGGGTCTCAGCCGCCCTGGAAACATATAATCCATCATTCACATTCAAACATCACTTTTCACATAATTTACGGTGCTTAGCCGCCATGAAAGCATTTTACGGTTCTTAGCCGCCATGAAAACATTTGCGGGTTATGAAGTCTTAGGATACGTGATCTTTAAGAGGTGCTGCTCACATGGTAACCACCGAACAAGGTGGGGGTAATTTCTTTAAATTAAGATATTTTATAAAGTTTATGCAATCTTTTAAGATTATTATTAAATGAGTTGGGTATACGTGCTGAATACATGAGATGTTATGTGTGATAATGTTATGATACGATGAATGTGAATATTATACTTGAATGACGTTGGGTCGATATTCATGCTATGTGAATAAAGTGCTCTGAGCTAAGATTATTATTAAATGAGAATGTGATTGATGAATGATTTAAAGCAAGTAATGGATTATGAATGTTTTACTATGAATGCAAAGGTGAAGAATGATGGGAAGTTAAGATTTGCATATGTGCAAATAAGATATGTTTTTATGGCTGTAACGTCCCGATTCTTTTATAGATAAACCTTAACCGAGACGCTACTTATTTATAAAAACATTACCCTTTTTAAGAATAAATAAAGATAATTAAAAATTCAAGGTTTATGTAAAAATATTCATTCCCAAAAGTTCATAAAAATTATGCTTTAAAATAAAATCAATTACAACTTTTTTCTATTGGCTACCAGCATCCACTGCTCGCACTCTACGCCTTCAACTCCTTAAACTGAAAATATTTTAAAAAGAGGGGTGAGTGTTTGAAATACACTCAGTGGGGTGGGGAAACTAGGGATGACATGAAATAATTTTGGAAGATTTTACACACATATGCCAAAACATGATTTTATCACATAAAAACAGATTTTCGTAAAATGTTTATCTTTTACTAAAAACCGTAGAAAATAGATCACTTCAATCACTTGGTTTAAATCATTTTAACAAAATGTAAGCATCCATCACAAATCAATCATCCTTCACATTCAAACATCACTTTCATTCTCACATTTACGGTTTTTAACCGTCTTGCAACATATGCGGTTCTTAGCTGCTATGGAAACATATAATCCATCATTCATATTCTACCATCACTTTTCACATAGTTACGGTGCTTAGCCGCTATGAAAGCATTTTGCGGTTCTTAGCCGCCGTGAAAACATTTTTACAACTATTAACCGTCATGATACGGTGATCAGCCGTCTTTATGCGAGCCCTAGCCGCCTTGCATACGCATGCACATGCGCACATAGTTTCATCACATATTCACATATCAAACATACACATAGAAGCACATGTACTGAACAAAACACTAATTTTCCAGTCATCATACGTCATAACACGTTTATTCATAGGCACTTCAATATGTCACATTTCACATAGAATAAGATTCACCTTCATCATATAATAACATTTCATATATTCAGCACATAAACCCAACACATTTCATATAGCATAATAAAATTCGTAAATTTAAATATTTTGAAAGTAATATAAATACCGACTTAGCACTTTTCCCCACCTTTTACTAAGAAAGCTTGCAAAGCGTCTACTTCTATATGAGCTTAGTTCTTTTCTCCCTTCGTATTTCCTACAAAGCGTAATTGCTCGCTTTAGAATTTAATCGAACTATTATTAATTAAAATACATTCTTAATTTAGACATTTTTCTATTAACAAACCATCTAACAGGGTTTTAAATGAGATTATAATGAAAATGTGTTTATTAAAATATTAGAAAACTTAATTAGACTTTATTTAACTCTTGAAATACTTATCTTAGTTTTCAGGAAAACAAATTATAAAATTATTATTTAGGTTAGATCCTTGAAGATTTGATAATAATTCTAGACAAGTAAATCATAAAGCTTTTGGTTTAAAATAATTCTGGAAGACCCTTAAAAATAATCTTAGAAAATCTTAATTATATAATTTACGGTTTAACTTAGATATTAAGAAATTTGAATATATTTAGGGTAAAAAACAAAAACCCACCTCAAGTATACGTGTTTTTGCACTTTAAAATATCATTTATAAATGTTTGCAGTTTGCTATATCAAGTACACGATTTTTGCGAATTGCAATATTTCCGGCTGCCACGTCATTTTAGTCGCCGGATACAGGTCACGTGATTCTCACATGGTTTCTTAAGGGGTATTTTTGTCATTCTAATGAGGGCATTCTTGTCTTTTTACAGTGATATGTGGACAATGGCTACTTCATCAAGTTTTCCCGCACTTGTGATGAAAAAATGGTGAAATTGCCTCCAAAATTATTCCTTCCATCTTCAGTTAGGGCTTAGGTAGAAAGAGGGCAAATCAATTTTCTTCCATCAATCTCTCAAATACTAAACTACAAGTGGGGTGCAGGGTTTGTTTAGGGATTTTGTGAAGAATGTCGTGGAAGATTCGGTGGGAACACAGCATACTCTGCGATGATGATTTGAATCTCATTTATGGTATGTTTTTCTTTTTGATCTTTTCATATTTGTAGTCGAAATAGTCGATTAGTATGGGGCAAATATGGAGTTTTCAGTGCATCCTGTAAAATGTTAGGAGCATGTTAGGGCTTTTTTGTTGAAGTTTAAACATGATCCTGTTATCATGCATGTTACTCGATTTTTTTTTTTTTTGGGAATTTTGTTGGCGAAATTTTTTGAAGAACTTCTGCTTTTTGTGGGCAGGGATTGTTGCTGAATATTTCACAATACGTTTTCACCATTCGGGTACTTTTGTAGACTTAGGAAAAAAATGTTATGTTGATGGGAAGCTTGCGTCTGTGGACTTTTGTAATTGTGATGAAATTTCTCTTCTTGAATTAGAGAGTATGGCAAGTGATTTGGGTTTAAAAGGAGTAAAAAGATTCCACTTTAGTAAAAATGGGATAAATGATTGCACTAATTTGGAGTTGATTGAAACTGATAATGATGTGATGAATTTGGTTAACTTTGTGGATGAAAATAAGATTGTTGGTGTTTTCATTGAGCATATACATGATAATGAAGTTGATGAATGTGAAAATGAGAATGATGAGTGTGAAGATGAGATTGATGAGTGTGAAAATGAGATAGATGAGTGTGAAAATGAAGAAGAAGTTGAGTCTGAACATGAGACACCAACTAAGCCTGCATTGAATGAACCATTAGACACAAATGTTGATGAGAATGATGAATTAAATGAGAGTGAGATACCATTTGTGATTGTTGACCAAATTTCTGATCATGAGAGTGAAGATAACCAGTCTATAGGGTCTGATTCTGAGCATTCTGATTTTGTGGATAGTGAGATTGAAGTGTCTGATGATGATGTCTTGTTTGATGAAAACATTGATGATGAGGTTGAATGGGGTGGTTTCCAAATGTCAAGTAGAAATGATGTTAGATCTACTGGTGTGCATGTAAGATCTGAAGGTGAGTCTAGTAGGACAAGATCACAAAAGAAACAACTTCACAACAATCTGCCTGTGTTCTGCTCAACTAAGGATGACAAACTTCCAATTCTTGATGTAGGCACCTCATTTGATGATACTAAGGCATTTAGGAAAGCTGTTAGACTTCACTCCATTATCCAGGGTAGAGAGCTTAAATTTCCTCTAAATGATAGGAATAAGGTTCAGGCTAAATGCAAGCACAAAACATGCCCATGGCTAGCATATGCTTCTAAAGAAAAAGGTGAAAACACTATTGTTGTGAAAACTCACTATCCCAAACATCATTGCCATAGAAAACAAGCAAATGTTCATGCAAATTCTAAGTGGTTGGCAGAGAAGTATAAGCATAAAATTTGGACAGATCCTAGATGGCCCATAGAATCCATGATTGCAGTGATTCAAAAGGACTGTAAGTTAGTTTTTAACAAGAGTCAAATGTATAGAACAAAGAAGAGGGTTTTAGAGATGAAGAATGGGTGTGATGCAGAACAGTTTGCAGCTTTGTGGTCTTATGCAGAAGAGATGAGGAGAGCAAATGAGGATACAACAGTTAAGATAAAATGCAGTCATGTAGATGGGAGCTCAATCTTCAAAAGAATGTATATATGTTGGGGGCCATTGAAGAAGGGATTTCTAGAGGGATGTAGAAGAGTTATTTGTCTAGACGGATGTCATTTGAAGGGGACAACAGGAGGGATCCTTTTATCTGCTGTTGGGATGGATGCAAACAATGGTGTTTATCCTTTCTCATATGCAGTGGTAGAAAAAGAAACAAAGAAGACTTGGATGTGGTTTTTGAAGCTTCTTGTTGAAGATCTTCACATACAAAATTGCAGTTTGTGGACTGTTATATCAGATAAACAAAAAGGCTTGATTGATGCAGTTGACACATTATTCCCTGGTTGTGAGCATCGTTTTTGTGTGGTGCACCTCTACAATAATTTTAAAATATCACACAAGGGACTAGCTTTGAAAAAACTACTATGGAAAGCTGCTAGAGCTACAAGAGTTGTAGATAGAACAGAAATTGTTGGGAAGGTATTTGATCATAACTTCATTTCATTATTCAATGGGCATTGTATAAGTTGCTTGCTTATTATTGTAAACTAACTCTGAGATAATATTTTTTAGAAGAGAAAAGATGGATCTTCTACCATCTGTGATGTTGTCTCTCCAAGTAAAACTGCCCTACGAACTCATCCTAGACACATCTTATTCAGTAAACAGGGTGCTACAGCTGCTAGTTTGGTAAACACTACATTAATCATTCAAAATGCAGTCATAACTGATAAGTACATCATTGATGAGTGATTGTATAACATTCATTATATGTTTATCTTTTAGGTCTCAATTGGAGGACGGTCTACATCCAACAATAGTTTGACTCACGATGTTAGATTCTCAACAAAGAAAGTTTCTCACTCCTAATAGTGGAGGCATTTGCATATGACAAGTTTTTGAAGTGGATGGTGGAGACAATTGCATAGTGCAAGTTTTTGAAATTTGATGTTATCAAACCTAAATATTATTGTTAGGAAAGCTGTTTTTGCATATGTTAGGAAAGCTGTTTTTGAGATAGTGTTTTGGGGGTTGCACAGATTGAAATGGAGTTCATTTTGGAAGTTGCAAGAAACAATCTCTTTTTTTTTTGTATTTGCACAGGAAATAGTGGAGGTTTTTGTGCTATTTGAACAGGTTTTTTAACTTCTAATCACTCCAACATTGCATTAATACATTGTGTGATATTAATGTTATAATCTATTGAGAATGAATTGTGTGATATTAATGTTATAATCTATTGAGAATGAATTGCATTATTCTTTCTATATTGTTAGTTGAACTCCATTATAGAAAATAAATTACTGGTACAAAACATAATGTAAGATTATAAATAATATTTCATAGATCAACAAGATTCAATTACATGAAAATCTAATGCAAACTAGGACTTGGACAAGGTTACAAGTTCATGAAAATCTAATACAAACTAGAACTGCGAAATTCTAACATTTACAACAGTACATGACAATCCAAGAAACCACCAATGCAAACCAAAGACACTTCTCCATTTTTTTCTTCTTCTTCAATTCATCTTCAAGGTTGTTCACACGTCTTAATAAACCAGGTATGATGAGTTGAGCTCTTTCACACATAGGCGGATCAACCCAAGCAAAAAAGTTACATCCTCAGTTTTCCTAAATGACAATTGAAAGGGTCACAAATTTAGAACCATGGCAAACTCAATCAATTCCACAAAATGCAACTATAATTCTGAAATTTTCCAAGAATACAACTGTACTCAATCACTTCAGAAAAAAAAAACACAAACAAATCATAATCTCTAAAATGTCTGCAATCAATGTGTGCAAGGAAAATGTAGAAAAAAACACCCCAAATATAACCTTCAAATGCAGAAATCAGTTAGAGAAAAGTAAGGCTAATAAACCCTTGAGTTCAGAAATCAAAATAATTGAATCGAACATTAAATTTCAGAACTAAATCTTCTCCTCTCAACTCTTACAGCTGTGAAAAATGATAGATAAGAAAGATTTACCCGAAATTTCTCACAAGTCGCGTACCTCCTCCCAGGGTTTCGATTCGTCCACGAAGTGACACGTTTGGTTCGATTTCCACAGTTGCAATTTTCGTCCATGTTAATCTCAGAAGTAAGTCTCCACATAAGCTTGAAAGAATTTGGGGAAAACTATCTTTCAGGAACCCTAATTTGAGGTTGGATTTCGAAAGGAATGAATTATAGTTGATGAAGTAGCCGTTGTCCACATATCACTGTAAAAAGACAAGAATGCCCTCATTAGAATGACAAAAATACCCCTTAAGAAACCATGTGAGAATCACGTGACCTGTATCCGGCGACTAAAATGACGTGGCAGCCGGAAATATTGCAATTCGCAAAAATCGTGTACTTGATATAGCAAACTGCAAACATTTATAAATGATATTTTAAAGTGCAAAAACACGTATACTTGAGGTGGGTTTTTGTTTTTTACCCATATATTTATGATTATGACGTATTTTACTTAATTATATAATTTAAATTATAAACATGAATTCAATTAATTGAAATTATAAGTTAATTTAGGAAATATATTTAATTGCATAACATGTTTAATTAAGTCTTATTTAAGAGGATTGAATTTGTTATTTACTTTGATATTTAATTTGTAATGCCCAGGATAAAAACGAAGTATAATTGATTAAGTAAATAAGTAAAAATCTTAATTAAAATATCTTATGTGTTTTAATTCTTGAGTATTTAATTTAATTACGTGCGTTTCAGATATTGTTTAACGATCGGTTTTAGAGGGATAAAATTTATAAACATGGAACATAAAATATTTTTAACCATTAGATGCGTAACGGAAAAATGAGAAGATAGAAATGAACTAGAGGTCAATCGGACACCCGTAGCTCAAACAGCGAAGAAAAGGGCAAAATACGAAGTTTCGAAAAAACGAGAAACGAAATCTTATCATGAATAGTGACCTACTCTATCATGAATAGTAACTTTCAAAATTTTCTATAACTAGGCCCTCATTCGATTTCATTTTCACCATTTCTTCGAACGAGCCGAAAAGCGTCGAATACACGTAAGTCTCTCTCCTCTCTCTTTCCTTTTAATTTTATATTCCGTTGTCGCCGCTGCCGCCACCGCCGCCGCTGCCGCTACCGCCGTCGTCGCCGCTGCCGGAGTTTGCCGGAAAAAAGTCAAACTCATCCGTTTTGGCTCATTTTCGTACACAACGTAGCCCTCGACGATACGAGTCTAGGGCAACTTTCGGAATTTAATTCCGATTCTGCGTTCGCCGGAAAATGACGAAAAAACGCCGCTGCAGTCGCCGGAAAAAGTCAAACCCGTCCGTTTCGGCTAACTTTCGTATATAACGTAGCCCTCGATGATACGAGTCTAGGGCAACTTCCGGAATTCAATCCGATTCTACGTTCGCCGGAAAACGGTGAAAAACCATCTCCAAAAACCCAACCCTTGCTTCTGGCCACCTTTTCTCTCTCCCGTTTCTCTCTCTCTCGCTCTCTTTTCTCGCCGTTGCAGGTGCCGGAAGGGCTGCCGGAGTTGTGGGCTAGCCACTGGAGGTGTGGTGCCGCCATGGGTGGTGGTGCCGGTGCCGGAAAATGGCCTAGAAGGGGGGGCTGTTGCAAGGAGTTTGTGAAATGTGTGCGATGAAGGGTTTTTGAGGCTGTTTTTCAGGTACTATTCATGCCGGAATCCGGCGAGGGATGGACATATCTGGTAGCCGGCGGTGCGGGCTAGCCGGAGGACTAAGGGTCGATGGCATAGAGTGGCGCCGCCACGGCCGGTGGTGCCGGGAAGGTGGCTGCTCGAGCAGGCCGACGACGGGAGCAACCTGCCCCGCTGCCTAGAAAACTAGGCAGCCGACGGGAGACGCCGTCGGGAAATTTTCCCGTCGTTGGAAACACGCGCGATGTCGTATTTTCGATTCGTTTTCGATCCGAATCTCGTTTTCTTTTCATCGTACTTTATCATCGAGACGTTGCCAACAAAATATCGTTGATCGGGGGTCGTGGGTCCCGGTCAAAGTCAACCCTTTGACCAAATTACCAAAATACCCCTAAATCTTAAAACGCTCCGTTCGAGCTCGTTTCAACTCCGATTGAGCTCATTCTTGTTTTTTTGTGATCCAAAATTCATTCTCTTTCACCTCAACTGTACAAACTGATCTTTCCCTCTTATTTCTTCAACCTCAATTGTTAAGCCTTCCGTTCCGATCTGTCTCATCTCGATAGATAGTATCCGATTCTATATCGTTTAAATCGTTAATTTTATTTAATAAAGATCTAAGAAATACTGTGAATTATGTAGGATACCCATTGATTTGAAGCCTTGGGATACGTGATCTTTAAGAGGTGCTGCTCACGTGGTAACCACCGAACAAGGTGGGGGTAAATTCTTTAAATTAAGATTGTTATTAAATGCGGGGAAATTGTTATGTCGGTATTTATACCTCTTTCAAAATATTTAATTTACGAAGTATTTAAATTACGAACTATTATACTATATGAAATGTGTTGGGTATACATGCTGAATGCATGAGATGTTATATGTGAAAATGAAAGTGATATGATGAATATGATTAATGAATGTTTCAAAGCACATGATGGATTGTGAATGGTTACTATGAATGCAAAAGTGAAGAATGATGTGAAGTTAATGTATGTATATGAGCAATAAGATATGATTCTGAATTGCAACTAAGTGTTATGTTAAAATAATGTGCTTCCATGTGTATGTTGGATATGTGTATGTGTGATGTGAATATGTGTGCATGTGCATGTACGGCGGCTAAGAACCGTATCTATGGTGGCTAAGAACCACATCTATGGTGGCTAAGAACCACATCTATGACGGCTAAGAACCGTATCTATGGCAGCTAAGAACTGCATCTATGGCGGCTAAGAACCGTATCTATGGTGGCTAAGAACCACATCTATGGCGGCTAAGAACCGTATCTATGGTGGCTAAGAACCACATCTATGGCGGCTAAGAACCGTAAAATGTTTTCATGGTGGCTAAGAACCGTAAAATACTTTCATGGCGGCTAAGCACCGTAAATGATGTGAAAAGTGATATGAATGAATGTGAAAGTGATATGTTTATATGTGATTGAGATGATTACTTGCAGTTTTAAAAGATTAAAGGCACGTGTTTAAGGAGTTTAGGGCGTGGCGCGCGAGCGGTGGATGCTGGTAGCCGATGATCAAAGGTTACGGAAGCTTTTTATTTAAAATGATTAATTTCATATATTTAAGAAATGTATGTTTTATAATTATTCTGAATTTTATTTATCTTTGTTCTATTTAAAGAGTGGAATTTTTATTAGTGAGTAACGTCTCGGTTAAGATTTATTTACAAAAGAATCGGGGCGTTACATAATTGGATTCTTAACTTTGAGGTTCAAATTGTAAAGTTCATAATTAAATTTAATATCATTATATCATTTTTAATAATATGGGGAAATTTGATAATGAAAGTGATATGTTTGAATGTGAAGTATGATTGATTTGAGATGGATGCTTACATTATAAAATGATTTAAGTCACGTAATTGAAATTGTAACGTCCCGATTCTTTTTGGTAAATAAATCTTAACTGAGACGTTACTTATTTATAAAAGCATCACTCTTTTAAGAACAAAATAAAGATAAATAAAACTTTAAGATCTATTATAAAAATTCATTTCCATAATTCATAAAATATTATACTTTAAAATAAAAACATTTACGACCTTTCATTTCTGGCTATTAGCATCCACCGCTCGCACTCCCCGCCTTCACATCCTTAAACTGAAAACATTTTTTAAAAAAAGGGGTGAGTGACAATAGTACACTCAGTGGGGTGGGGAAACTCGGGATGACATAAAATAATTTTTAAAAGATTTTACACACACATGCCAAAATACCATTTTATCACATAAAACAGATTTTCTTAAAACATTTGTTTTTTAATAAAAACCGTAGAAAATAGATCATTTCAAGACACGTGACTTAAATCATTTTAAAAATGTAAGCATCCATCTCAAATCAATCATCCTTCACATTCAAACATATCACTTTCATTATCACATCTACGGTTTTTAACCGTCTTGCAATACATATGCGGGTCTTAGCCGCCCTGAAAACATATAATCCATCATTCACATTCAAACATCACTTTTTACATAATTTATGGTGCTTAGCCGCCATGAAAGCATTTTACGGTTCTTAGCCGCCATGAAAACATTTTACGGTTCTTAGCCGTCATGATACGGTGATCAGCCGTCTTTATGCGAGCCCTAGTCGCCTTGCATACGCATGCACATGCACATATAATTACATCACACATACACATATCAAACATACACATGAAAACACATTAATTCAACCCAACACTTAGTTGCAGTTCTCAACTGCCATGAAAGCACATTTTATTTGCACATATGCAAATATTAACTTTACATCATTCTTCACCTTTGCATTCATAGTAAAACATTCATAATCCATCACTTGCTTTAAATCATTCGACAATCACATTCACATTCATCACATCATAGCATTATTACACATAACATCTCATGCATTCAGCACGTATACTCAACTCATTTCATATCGTATAATAATTCGTATTTTAAATGCTTTGAAAGAATTATAAATACCGTAATAAGAAATTACCCCCACCTTTTACGGAGAAAGCTTGCAAAACGTCTACTTTTATATGAACTTAGTTCTTTCCTCCCTTCGTATTTCCTACAAAGCGTAATTGTTCGCTTTAGAATTTAATCGAACTATTATTAATTAAAAATACATTCTTAATTTAGAACCTTTTCTGTTAACAGACCATCTAACAGGGTTAACCTAAAGTAAAATTAAGTATTAATGTAATATGCTAGGGTGATAACACTCAACCCAAAACCCGACCTGAAACTAAGTTTCCTTAATTATTTCAATATGGATCTAGGATTTTATACCTTAATCGACATATAAAGAGGTTTAAATAATATAACTTAATTACTATCATTTCTCTTTGTCATTTAATTAAAGCTCGGTTTCTTACAAGGTTGTGGTTTAAAAGTAAAATGAATGATTTTTAAAGTAAATATAGGGTTTAAATGAAATTATAATGAAAATGCGTTTATTAAAATATTAGAAAACTTAATTAGACTTTATTTAAATCTTGAAATACTTATCTTAGTTTTCAGGAAAATTAATTATAAAATTATGATTTAGGTTAGATCTTGAAGATTTGATAATAATTCTAAACAAGTAAATTATAAAACTTTTGGCTTTAAATAATTCTTCAAGAGCTTTTAAAATAATCTTAGAAAATCTTATTATATAATTTATGGCTTAACTTAGATATTAAGAATTTTGAATATGTTTATGATTATTGCGTATTTAGATTGACTATATAATTTAATTACTAAATTGAATTCAATTAACTAAAATTATAGGTTAATTTAGAAAATATATTTAATTGCATAACATGTTTAGTTAATTTTTATTTAAGAGGATTGAATTTTATATTTACTTTGATATTTAATTTGATTCTTAACTTTGAGGTTTAAATTGTAAAGTTCATAATTATTTAAGAACATTAGATCATTTTTAACAATATGGGGAAAATTAATTGTATATATAATATTTATAATTAAGCCTTCGATTTATTTATTCAATTATGAAGATCGAAACATAAGGTCCATAATTATATTTAGGTTCGTATGTCATTGGAATTATGAGAGATTATAAGTACTATTTTTAGATGTTAATTAATTGCATAAATGTCCTTAAATTAAATCTAATTTATAGAATTAGAACCTAATTTGGAAACCTCCTATTGTCGATTTACGTCGGTTCCCTTCTAGGTACCTTACAAATCATAAGTGCTCGTCTTAGAATTTAATATAGCTATCTATAAATTTAAGTAAATTTTAGGATATGTTATGTAATTTTAGCAAGTTCAGGGTCCGATATCATTATTCATAAATTATGAATCTTATAACATATTTCATAAATTTATTGGGGTTAATATGCAATATACATAATTGTTATGGATTAAATCATTAATTTCAATAATTATATAGTCTTAAACTTTAGATTTGAAATAACAATTAAATCGTGCATACATAAGTTATTAAATTCTGGGTCATATTGCCATTCTAGCAAAATCCTGGGTTAGAATATTATTTTATCAAGGTCTAATGATGATTCTATAATTTCAGCAAAATTTAAGGACTATTATGTAATTTCAGTGAATTCTTAGAGTCTTTTATCAAGTTCATTAAAGTTCAAGGTCATTTATGCAATTATTCATAAGTATTGGGTCAAAGTAAAATTTCAACAATGATAGGGTTTGCAATTAAGCCCCTAGATTATATCTAATTCACATAAACCAGCTCCTCACTCCAACTCAACCTTGCTGCCATCCCCCTGCACCTCCCATGTCCCACGTCTCTGCCCTCTCCGTCTTCCCTTCCGCTGCCGTCATCACTACCATCACACACATCCTCACATACTGCACCATCGCCGCCGCTGCAAGCGGCGGCTCTTCTCCTCTCACACCGGCGCAGCAAGCGCCGGCCACACCCACCTTTCTACACGCCCAAGCAGCCATACCCACAATTACATACATATATATATATATACACAGAAGATTACATACATATATAAACACACATACTCTGCAGCAGTCGCCGCCCCTCGCGGCGGAGTGACTAGACCCCGTCTCCGACGCCTCCCGCTGCCGCCGCCTGACCCAGCCACCCCTACACACGCTATGCCGGTGCAACCTTGCGCCGGCAAACTACAGCAACAACAACAAAAAGAAGAAAAAAAAATTGCAGCAAAGAGGGAGTAAATGGAGAGGGAGCATACGCAGAGAGTGAATAGGGAGAGAGAAAGAAAAATTGGAGAGAGTAGTGAGAGAGACAGAGAGAGCAGCAAAAAGGAAAAAATTCGAGAGAGAGAAAGTGGAGAGGGAAAGATAATCCTTGACTTTTCCTTTTCTAATTGTTGATTGATACAAATACAAGATTAGGTGTGATAGTGATGTATCTATGTTTATCCTTATACCTTAATACTATATATTATTGGCTCTATTATGATATTATATATATACATATAAATTTTGGTTGTTACATCATTCCCTCCTACAAAGAAATTTCGTCCTTGAAATTTGAAAACATACCAAAACTTGTTAAATTTGAATACTTTGTAGAGAGTTCTCCTTCTTCTTTCTAAGCTGCTTTGTTGATATCATGATAGCTCCTCTGAATCTTGATTAATACGACATGTCGATTTCTTAATTTATGAATCTTTTTATCCAACATAGCTACAGGAACTTCTTCATATGTTAAGTACTTCTCCAGTCCTATGTTGTTGATTGATAATGTGATTCGGATCGAAAAATATTTCCTTGGCATATACTTGAAAGACGTTATGTATACCAGAATAATCCGCCACTACATTAGTCTTATCGGGTGATACAAAATTTAGCAATCATAATCTTTCGCCAATTCCAACCATCTACTCTATCTCATGTTGAGCTCCTTTTGTTCGAAAAATTTCTTCAAACTTTTATGGTTGACGTAGATCTCACACTTCTCTCCATACAAATATTGTCGCCAAAACTTAAGTGCATACAATACAACAACTAACTCCAGATCCTGTGTTGGCTAGTTTTTTTTTTCATGCGTCTTTAATTATTTCCCTGTGTAAGTTACCACTTTCCCTTATTGTATCATCACGCATTCTAAACTTTACTTGGATGCATCACTATAAACGACGAATTCTTTCATCTATTCTAGGACTATTAAAACCGGTGCAGCCGTTAATCCTCTTCTCTTAAATTCTTGGAAACTTTTCTCGCACTGTTCCGTCCATCGTAATTTCACTTCTTTATAGGCCAGTCGCGTCCAAATGATAGAAATCTTTGAAAATCATTCAAGTTGGAGCATGGCTCAAGAAATTTTTTTAAGGAATGAGAGAACTTAGTGTGAAAGTTCTGATATAGAAGGATTAGAGATATCTTGTTTCGATTTGATTAAATTTTTTGAACATTTGCGATTATCGATTTTTCCTCCAAGGTTATCTCCTATAGTTATCCGTTGTAAAACTAAAACGTGTTATTAATACGAACGTAAACCTAAAAAATCTATCATTAAATATTTAACGTTGTTCTATTTCTGAATTTCAAATCATGCGAAGTCCATTCTAAGCCTCTATGTTATTCTAGCTATTGTCGTCTTTTATGAAAACTATATTTTTAATAACCTTCTTTATTATTGTTTGCCACCCTAGCATCATCTCGCAATGTAAGATAACATACAATCAACTTCCTCAAATCAAACATATAATCAAATTGCACACTTCACGAAATCATATCATAATTTAAAATCATCATAAAACATAACACAATTTATCCACACATGGTCCCCATAGACCACAAGCATTAATCGTGGCTTTATGTATCACACCCTGTGTACTAGGGAAAACACACCCACTAGCTCATCCTGTCATAGACAGGGGCCCATGGTAGTCTCAACCCCATGTAAACCAACGACTATAGCAAAACATACACACTAGCTCAATTGACACTTAGCGGCTAGTGGCAGTGTTTACCCATATAACAAAACTCACAGATAACATAACATAACACAATTTAACATCTCACATTGCACCAACTCCTGCTACGGCCATTTACGCACACGAGCTCATGCTGCGGCCGTCAGCAGCTCAGTGGCGGCGTCCAGCAGCAGTATATTGATAACAGTGACATCACACAACCATAGGATCATAAACCGTTACAGCGAATTTAACAAGAAAATATTCATCAACAAAATTTCTAGCCTTAAAACTCATGTTTGTATATAAAAAAAAAAAATTTGATTACAATTTAACACATCTTGTAGCAGGAATGATATATAAAAGTTCCACATAATCACATAAACATATCACTGTAACATAACATCGAAATTTATATAAATTCATCACATAAACATATTATTGTAACATAACATCAAAATTTATATAAATTCATAATATTCACTTCCATATAAGTTTACGGTCATAAAACAATTAAACATTATAATATAACATACCTTAGTGAAGGCGGAGCAGTAGATTAGAAGTGGTTATTAGTAGCTGATAAAATATTTTCGTTTCGACAAAAGTTATATTTTTAATTCCCTTTAAATTTAAGTTAAATCAAATAATTTTTTTTTGAAAATAACACATTTTAACGAGTCTACAGACTCATAGACCCGCTCTGATACCACCTGTAACGTCCCGATTCTTTTTGGTAAATAAATCTTAACCGAGACGTTACTTATTTATAAAAGCATCACTCTTTTAAGAACAAAATAAAGATAAATAAAACTTTAAGATCTATTATAAAAATTCATTTCCATAATTCATAAAATATTATACTTTAAAATAAAAACATTTACGACCTTTCATTTCTGGCTATCAGCATCCACCGCTCGCACTCCCCGCCTTCACATCCTTAAACTGAAAACATTTTTTAAAAAAAGGGGTGAGTGACAATAGTACACTCAGTGGGGTGGGGAAACTCGGGATGACATAAAATAATTTTTAAAAGATTTTACACACACATGCCAAAATACCATTTTATCACATAAAACAGATTTTCTTAAAACATTTGTTTTTTAATAAAAATCGTAGAAAATAGATCATTTCAAGACACGTGACTTAAATCATTTTAAAAATGTAAGCATCCATCTCAAATCAATCATCCTTCACATTCAAACATATAACTTTCATTATCACATCTACGGTTTTTAACCGTCTTGCAATACATATGCGGGTCTTAGCCGCCCTGAAAACATATAATCCATCATTCACATTCAAACATCACTTTTCACATAATTTACGGTGCTTAGCCGCCATGAAAGCATTTTACGGTTCTTAGCCGCCATGAAAACATTTTACGGTTCTTAGCCGTCATGATACGGTGATCAACCGTCTTTATGCGAGCCCTAGCCGCCTTGCATACGCATGCACATGCACATATAATTACATCACACATACACATATCAAACATACACATGAAAACACATTAATTTAACCCAACACTTAGTTGCAGTTCTCAACTGCCATGAAAGCACATTTTATTTGCACATATGCAAATATTAACTTCTCATCATTCTTCACCTTTGCATTCATAGTAAAACATTCATAATCCATCACTTGCTTTAAATCATTCAGCATTCACATTCACATTCATCACATCATAGCATTATTACACATAACATCTCATGCATTCAGCACGTATACCCAACTCATTTCATATCGTATAATAATTCATATTTTAAATGCTTTGAAAGAATTATAAGTACCGTAATAAGAAATTACCCCCACCTTTTACGGAGAAAGCTTGCAAAACGTCTACTTTTATATGAACTTAGTTCTTTCCTCCCTTCGTATTTCCTACAAAGCGTAATTGTTCGCTTTAGAATTTAATCGAACTATTATTAATTAAAAATACATTCTTAATTTAGAACCTTTTCTGTTAACAGACCATCTAACAGGGTTAACCTAAAGTAAAATTAAATATTAATGTAATATGCTAGGGTGATAACACTCAACCCAAAACCCGACCTGAAACTAAGTTTCCTCAATTATTTCTGTAGCACCTAGGAAATTTTTTTTTTATATAACTATATAATATATTACCTTAATATATATATAATTATATAGTATGAACTTGTACTATATGTTATATATGATATAGATTATATAATATTAAGATATAAAACTCATAAAATATAATTATAACCTAAGTATTATCTAAGTTGTTAAATTTATAACCTAAGCTAAAGCAAAATTTACATACTTAATATATATATATATATATATGCATGACTTACTTATAACATGAATTACTATTTTAGCTTATGCACATAAATTAGGTTACGTAAAGTATTTACATATATGTTATAAGTTGCATAGTTTAAGTAATTTGGCTTGAGATTTCATGTGTAACATAGGCTTGTAGGTAGGGACTTAGGTCAATATCCATCTAGAAGCATTAAATGAAGGTTAAGGGAAGCCATGCTCTTTTCTTTTCATTTGTACGAAAATGCAGCCAAGTTGATAACCAAGCCCATCTCTTCCATTTTCTTCCATTCGAAAACAAGCAACCAAAGCCTTCCTTCTCTTCTCTTCTCCCTCACAAGCTTGCAGCCGCGGTGACCTCGTATTCCACCACCGATCTTCATCTTTGCAGCAAGGTAAACGGAGCAAGAAGTAGGACTCTTCGAGCTCGTTGCAAGTACGGTTCGAAGCTTGAACAAATCAGCTGCTATGTTTCTTTCTCCAGCTCTCTCGGCTGTGTCGGAGGCTGTCCCTGCCTTAGTTAATGCTGCCTTTGCCGCTGTGTCATGCCGGAGCTGGCGGGATGTGTGTGTGTGCCGGCGCGTTGGGGAGGGAACCGCCGCTGGAAGCAATGGTTGTGTTGGGCTGAAACATGTCCTGTTTTGGGCTTCGTTTCTACTGGTGTGCGTGGCTGTTGATGTTTGGTTGTAGTGTTGTTGGTGTGCTGAGTCTTGGTCGGGGGAGGTCGAGGGTGGCCGGCGCAACTCCGGCGCTGGCAGGGGAGCAGTGGGGTAGGCGCAGCAGTGGCGCCAATGGGCTGTTAAGATAGGTTTTATGAGTGTGAGTCTTGGTCGATGGGGGGGGTTATGTTCTCCGGTCGGGTTTGGTAGCCGGCGACTGGAACTTCCAGTTGCCGGCAGCGGCAAGAGAGGCGGCAGCAGTACGAGCTGGGAGCAGGTTACGGGATGGCTGGTGGCTGGAAAGAGAAGCATGGGGCTGGGTTATGTTTTGAAAATTTTAGTGAGCATGAAGGGCAAAAACGTTATTTTTTGTTGCTGATTTTATTTTAATGCTAAATTAGTTTTAAATTGCTTATAAAACCTAATTAATTAAGGACATGTATGAAGACCACCCGAAAATACGAATGAGGATAATCGAACCCTTAAATTTATTTAAGTTACATAGTTTTATTATTATTGATGTTATTATGTAATTGTTTTCCTAGAATTCTAATATATGAATTTCGAACATGGAATTCGGATAAAAAATATTACGTAATCTTCTTTAAAATATGACGATATCATAAAAAATTTGTCTTTAAAATTGTGAGAATTATAATAATAACACTTTGATATTTTATTATTTATTAATGCATATGGAAATTTTAGATGTTATATTATAGTTAATAAGATTTGATGAATAAGACGAGTTTAATTAATAAAGAGAATTATGTAAATTAATTTATGCCACTTGAATCTAATTATATGATTCAATAAACTATAAAGTTATAAATTTTATTAAATTAATTTAGGAACTATAATGTAAGCTTGAGTTAGGAATTAATTATTATTGTGTTATTATTATAAATTTTAATCAAAGATTTCAATTATAATTTATGTCTATATTTTGCAAGATTGCTTTTGAGACTAAAAATTTATAAATATTATGCTAATTGAATTAAGTTACAATTTAATTATTATTTCTAAATTAAGGATAAATAACCCTAATTTTTCTATCTATTTTTAATCCGAGCTATTAATTTTAATTTGATCTATATGGATTATGAATTTTACATTTAATTACAAAATAAGTTATATTAATTTCCAAAATTAGGGTTTAGTTTAAAAATATTAATTTATTTTAAATCGATCATAATTTGAGTAAAGGCTAAGTCGAATCATTATGTTTGTAGGCAATACGTCGGGTTTTACGCCGTAGATAGTCTGGAAGTCTAAAGCTTTTGTTCAGCTGCTCTTCAGGTGGGGAAAAATGTGCTAAGTTGTTATTTTATATTTCTTTCAAGTATTTAAATTTATGAATTTTATTCAATATGAAACGTGTTGGGCTTATGTGCTGAATATATGAAATGTGATGATATGACGAGGTGAATTTGATATTTTTCGTATGTGCAATCAAGATGTGCTTTTATGTGAATTTTATTATGTGAATGTGATGAAATTATGTGTACATGTGCATGCGTATGCAAGGCGGCTAGGGCCGTATATGACGGCTGATCACCGTATTATGACGGTTAATAACCGTAAAGAATATGTTTTCATGGCGGCTGAGAACCGCAATATGCTTTTTATGGCGGTTAATAACCGTAATATGTTATTATAGTGGCTGAAAACCGCATATGTTACAAGACGGTTAAAAACCGTAAAGATGGAAATGAATGTGATATGTTTACAGGTGATTGAGATGAATGATTATATTTGAATAAATCATATGTCATGCAATGGAATGTGATTATTTTGGTATATTTTATGAAATGATACCTTATACAGCGTGATCCCACTGAGTGTATTATATACGCTCACCCCCTTTTTCATGTTTTCTTTTATAGATTCGGATGTTGGGAGCCGAATGTGAAGAAAGATGCGAATATATAATTTTTGTAATAATTAAACAAGTTATTGAAGAATTGTAAAAGTATGATGGCCTGTATCTATATTTTGCTGCGGTCTCTGATCATTTTAAAACTTTTATGTAAATTATGTAGTTTGTTTTAAATTGCTGGACGCCCGAAATGTTAAATTTTTTGTATTTTATTTTATTTCGAAAATGGGGCGTGACAATTTCAATATGGATCTAGGATTTTATACCTTAATCGACATATAAAGAGGTTTAAATAATATAACTTAATTACTATCATTTCTCTTTGTCATTTAATTAAAGCTCGGTTTCTTACAAGGTTGTGATTTAAAAGTAAAATGAATGATTTTTAAAGTAAATATAGGGTTTAAATGAAATTATAATGAAAATGCGTTTATTAAAATATTAGAAAACTTAATTAGACTTTATTTAAATCTTAAAATACTTATCTTAGTTTTCAGGAAAATTAATTATAAAATTATGATTTAGGTTAGATCTTGAAGATTTGAAAATAATTCTAAACAAGTAAATTATAAAACTTTTGGCTTCAAATAATTCTTCAAGAGCTTTTAAAATAATCTTAGAAAATCTTATTATATAATTTACGGTTTAACTTAGATATTAAGAATTTTGAATATGTTTATGATTATTGCGTATTTAGATTGACTATATAATTTAATTACTAAATTGAATTCAATTAACTAAAATTATAGGTTAATTTATAAAATATATTTAATTGCATAACATGTTTAGTTAATTTTTATTTAAGAGGATTGAATTTTATATTTACTTTGATATTTAATTTGATTCTTAACTTTGAAGTTTAAATTGTAAAGTTCATAATTATTTAAGAACATTAGATCATTTTTAACAATATGGGGAAAATTAATTGTATATATAATATTTATAATTAAGCCTTCGATTTATTTATTCAATTATGAAGATCGAAACATAAGGTCCATAATTATATTTAGGTTCATATGTCATTGGAATTATGAGAGATTATAAGTACTATTTTTAGATGTTAATTAATTGCATAAATGTCCTTAAATTAAATCTAATTTATAGAATTAGAACCTAATTTGGAAACCTCCTATTGTCGATTTACATCGGTTCCCTTCTAGGTACCTTACAAATCATAAGTGCTCGTCTTAGAATTTAATATAGCTATCTATAAATTTAAGTAAATTTTAGGATATGTTATGTAATTTTAGCAAGTTCAGGGTCCGATATCATTATTCATAAATTATGAATCTTATAACATATTTCATAAATTTATTGGGGTTAATATGCAATATACATAATTGTTATGGATTAAATCATTAATTTCAATAATTATATAGTCTTAAACTTTAGATTTGAAATAACAATTAAATCGTGCATACATAAGTTATTAAATTCTGGGTCATATTGCCATTCTAGCAAAATCCTGGGTTAGAATATTATTTTATCAAGGTCTAATGATGATTCTATAATTTCAGCAAAATTTAAGGACTATTATGTAATTTCAGTGAATTCTAGAGTCTTTTATCAAGTTCATTAAAGTTCAAGGTCATTTATGCAATTATTCATAAGTATTGGGTCAAAGTGAAATTTCAACAATTATAGGGTTTGCAATTAAGCCCCTAGATTATATCTAATTCACATAAACCAGCCCCTCACCCCAACTCAACCTTGCTGCCATCCCCCTGCACCTCCCCTGTCCCTCGTCTCTGCCCTCTCCGTCTTCCCTTCCGCCGCCGTCATCACTACCATCACACACATCCTCACATACTGCACCATCGCCGCCGCTGCAAGCGCCGGCCACACCCACATTTCCACACGCCCAAGTAGCCATACCCACAATTACAAACATATATATATATATATATATATATATATATATATACAGAAGATTACATACATATATAAACACACATACTCTGCAACAGCCGCCGCCCCTCGCGGCGGAGTGACTAGACCCCGTCTCCGACGCCTCCCGCTGCCGCCGCCTGACCCAGCCACCCCTACACACGCTATGCCAGTGCAACCTTGCGCCGGCAAACTACAGCAACAGCAATAAAAAGAAGAAAAAAAAATTGCAGCAAAGAGGGAGTAAATGGAGAGAGAGCATACGCAGAGAGTGAATAGGGAGAGAGAAAGAAAAATTGGAGAGAGGAGTGCGAGAGAAAGAGAGAGCAGCAAAAAGGAAAAAATTCGAGAGAGAGAAAGTGGAGAGGGAAAGATAATCCTTGACTTTTCCTTTTCAAATTATTGATTGATACAAATACAAGATTAGGTGTGATAGTGATGTATCTATGTTTATCCTTATACCTTAATACTATATATTATTGGCTCTATTATGATATTATATATATATATATATAAATTTTGGTTGTTACAAAAATGATCTATTTTTTACGGTTTTTATTAAAGGTTTTTATTAAAAGTCAAACGTTTTATAAAAATCTGTTTTAATGTGACAAATGGTGGTTTGGCATGTGTGTGTAAAATCTTTTAAAAATTATTTTTATGTCATCCCGAGTTTCCCCCACCCCACTGAGTGTACTTTTGTCACTCACCCCTATTTCTAAAATGTTTTCAATTTAAGGATTTTATGGTGTGGAAGGCGAGCGGTGGATGCTGGTAGCCGATGAGCAAAGGTTACAGAAGTATTTATTTAAAACGATTAATTTCATGAATTTAAGAAATGTATATTTTATAATTGTTCTTGATTTTATTTATCCTTATTTTATTTTAAAGAGTGAATTTTTATAAGAGAGTAACGTCTCGGTTAAAGATTTATTTACAAAAGAATCGGGACGTTGCAGTTTATCTATAGCTTCTTATTATTTGGTATTTTTGATTAATTGTATTTTTTTTATTGATTATGTTGTACTATCTCTTTAAATTTATGAAAATTTGTGACAAAATTATATGGTCTTGAATTTAAGTAAAAAAAACAATTATTCCAAAAATTGGTAAAAAAAAATCTAGTTTATTCATATTAATGAAAAAATAATATTAAATTATTTTATTTGAAAAACTAGTTTTTTTTTAAAACCATTTTTTTTCCAAAATTCTTATAATAATTAAATAGTTGAACCATGTATTTATTTAATGAAATATATGGGAAAAAGTGAGCAAATGATGGTGGGATCCAAAAAAGTGAAATATAATCAAGGTGATGAATGTAAAAGTTAAGAAGTATTGGTTATAATTAGAGGAATAGTGATAAAAAGTAAGAATTATGGATTATAACCCACATTATAATGTACATGCTCTAAATCCACCGCCCCCATTTTTCGGTTGTCAGCTTCGCCACGTGTCACTAACAACACCACACACGCACGCAATACACACATGACACACACGAAAAACATACCCCACCAACATCGCTACCCCTATAGCGGCGCAACCACCAACGTCCGCCGGTGCATGGTTGCGCCGGCAACCTACACGCTCGAGGCCTTCGGCCTCAACCTTACCCCCACACCACAATAACACACACAGAGCCACACCCGCCACCGTCCATGACGCCGACTATACACCCAACTCACCGGCGTAAAACCCATGCCGACTCCACTCCAACCTACGACGGTGAAGCCGGTAAAAGAGAGAGAGAAAGAGAAGGAGATAGACGGAGAGAAAGGGGGCCGCACCTCTCCACGGTCGGAGACGATATTGGTTCAGAAATCCGAACTCATATCCATGACTGGTTCGGCGAGCTATACAAGATGGCTGATTACCTTGCAGAAAAAATGCTGGTCGATGACGATGGAGATGAGGCGATAGTGGTGGTGTTTGAGAGAAATGGAGGGGGAAAGGAGAGAAATTTTACTCTTTTCTAGTTTCTTCTACTTTTGCTTTATCCTTTTGCCCAAAATGGAAAAGATAAAAAGGGTATACCATATAAGGGTGAGGTGTCACAATCTTAGGGTGGGGAAAAATGAGGTGTCAAGATTTTAGGGTGTTACAACGGGAATGGGGAATGCTCTCAAATTTTATGACGGTTTACTATATCTCAAATTTTACATTGCCCATTGCATAAGCATTCTGAATTGAGTTTTGAAGCTATCCCCCTTGATGTTGCTACATATTCTTGTAATATGTACTTAGTTGAAGAACTTTCCTAAATATTATTTTAGTCAAACATTAACATTGGATCCAACCTTAGTTGTATCAAGTAGAAAGAGTAACAAACAAGGACCACCACCATGTGCAACACAATCTACCTAGCTTGTATTCTCTATACTCTACGTCTTGATGAGTTAATGAACCAACTACATTTCTATCAACCAAAAGATGTGGTTTAGAATCTAAATCTTCGAACATTGCTGATCTAATTTATCTCAATTATATTATACATCAAAACAACATATGAAAACTTTTAAGAAAACAAGTTAAGTTACATGTAAAGCAAGTAGTTTCATTCTCAATTCACACACACAAGTGAGAAATACATATAGAGAGAAACAACTAGTAATGGGGGTATCTTTGATACAAAGATGTGGCAGAGGCTCATTGTTGCTTACGGTAGTGGGACCTCACATTTATTAATTGCTTCTTATTGCATTATATAGGTCTTTGAGGAGGAAAATGATAGTTTGAAGACAAACATCAATTTTAATAAACACTCACAATACTATAGAAAGAGGAGATGAGAGAGAAATAACTGTCACGCCCCATTTTCGAAACGAGTTAAAATATTAAATTTTCACTTTGGGCGTCCAACAACTCATAATAAGCTCAAATTTAAAAGACCGATCGTTTGGTTATAATAAAAAGTCTTTCACAAGTATTTTATATAAAACGTTGAGAGTTAACAAAAACAGCGGAAAAAATTACATCATTTTATGGCCCTATGGGCTTTAACTTTACAAATCTTAAAATTTTTGTTTTGGAAGCATCGGAAGAACATACTATTTATGACCAAAAGATAAGGCATCTCCCTTCAGCTTCTTTTGTCAAAACCTGGATCTATAAAAGGAAACATAACACTCAAATAAGCAAATAATCCACATTAAATCACATCACTTTCTTTTACGGTTTCCACCACCATAAAATACGGCTCTTAGCCGCCATAAAATACAGCTCTTAGCCGCTATAAATACGGTGTTCACCATCATAAAATACGACTCTCAGCCGCCATAAATACGGTTTTCATCGCCATAAAATATGGCTCTCATCCGTCATAAATACGATTTTCGCCGCCATAAAATACGGCTCTTAGCTGTCATAAGTAAGATTTTCACCGCCATTACTTGCATGCGCATGCACACATATTCACTTCACACATAAACATATCGAATACACACATGAAAACACATCAGTTTAGCAAAACACTTAGTTGCGGCTCTTAACCACCGTGAAAACACATTTTATTTGCACATATGCAAATATTAACTTCATATCATTCTCCACCTTTGCATTCGTAGTAAAACATTCTCATTTCGATAACAATCACACTGTTACTTTGTATAAAATAACCATTTATTCATCTCATACGAAAATAAAATTTCATAATTTGAAATAATCGGGAATAAGCATATTTGTAGAAAAGTATTTTATCCCCACCTTATTGCAGCATTTAGAGAGCTTTAAAAGTACTAGGCAGATTTATTTCGATTTCCTTCTGCGTACCCTACAAAGCACAAAAGCTTATCTTAGAAACTAAAAAGGAGTACTGTCACGCCCCAATTTTCTTAATAAAATAAATATAAAATTTTCTAAAAACGGGGGTCCAGCAAAAACACAACCAGTCAACACTTTAAATAAAACATAATATCTAAAATAACGAAGGTTTTAAAATACACCAAATAATTTACATAACGATAGGTTATCAGAAATCAACAGCGAAATATCAGTATACAAGCCACCGGCTTAAACTTTACATTTCTTCAAAATAAAATAGATCTTAAAAATCATTTGCGAACATAGCATAGCATATTTATATACAGCAAAATAATTATAAGCATCACTTTTTAGCTTCGCCTCTCCTCATCCGGATCTAAATATAGAAAACATGCAAAGGGGGTGAGCGTATAAAATACACTCAGTGGGATCACGTGTAAAATAGGGGAAATAAGATCATAATCCACAAATAATAATTAAATACAAATCATATCATTTTACATGCAAACATATCACTTGCATAATCATTCATATCAATTTCATATTAAAAAATTTACGGTTCTTAGCCACCATAGATGTGGTTCTTAGCCACCATAGATACGGTTCTTAGCCGTCATAGATGTGGTTCTTAGCCGCCATAGATGTGGTTCTTAGCCACCATGGATACGGTTTTTAGCCGCCATAGATGTGGTTCTTAGCCACCATAGATAATTCAAGTAATTCACATATATTCATGCTTATAACATCACATAAACATTTATTTTTGTCATTCATCATCTTTCCGAACGCATTCATCATATATATCAAAACATGTCACATTTCCCATATAATAAAATTCACCTTCAATCATATCATAACATTTCATGCGTTCAGCACATAACCCAACACATTTCATGTAGCATAATAAAATTCATAATTTAAATAATTTGAAAGATATATAAATACCGATTTAGCACTTTTTTCCCCCACCTTAGAGTAGACGATCAAAAACTGTAGAGCCCAGAGATATCTATGGAGCGAACTCCTGCGTATCACCTATAATCATAAAGATTCTTCTTAGAATGTACTCGAACTATCATTTATTTAGAAACTACATTTCTTAAAAATATAACCCTATTTCATAATGAATTATGCCTAATTTCTTAAAATAGAAAGTCCAAAATCGAACTTAATATTTCAGGTTTAATTAGATGTGAATCTAAGGTTAATAAACCTTAGATTTAAAATTAATAACTAAATCGAAAAATAAAACAGTTTAATTAGCATAATATTTTTAGGTCGATATTTTAGTCTCAAAAGCAATCTTGCGAAACATAGGTTTAACTTATAATTCCAAATAAATCTTTGGTTAAAATTTATAATAAATAATGTATTAACACTTAATTTTTCAACATTGAGTTTAAACTATATTTTTCTAATCAATTGGATAAAATCTAGGGTTTTATTCCCTAATTAATTATATAAATAGATCCATTTTAACATGCATTAATTTATATAACCATTCTTTGTTATTTAATTAAAACTTGTCCCATTTATCATATCCTAAGTAATAATCTATATCCTTTTATTCAATTCAAAATCCGATGTTTATCTACCTAGTTATGATATTTAAAGCACAATTTTAATTAACGTACATTATCTCTATCGATAAATTAAAACTCGATTTTCATAAATCATATACTATAAATTATAAGATAATATCCATAGGCTTAATATTTTCTAATCCCAAACATGTTATTATCATAATTCCATAATTTATTAGGCAAATCATACATATTATCATTAATTATTAAATAAAACTATGTAATTTAAATATTTTCAATGTTCATTGATAATTATACATAAATTAGGTCTTAAGCATGCTTTGATTATCTAAATTTTCATTTCAAAAATTCAGCAATTTTAATGCTTAAGTGTTCAATAAATTCAGCAACATTTATCATTGAAATTTTACCCCTAAAACATATCAAATCTACAAATCATGCCATTTCCAACCTTTCCCCAATTTCCAGCCATCCCCGCCTCCTCCCTGCCACTGTCCGGTACCGCCACCACCGCCCAGACGCTGCCGGCGACTCCCAGTCGCCGGCCACACTCACACTGACCATGACCGGCCACGACCGCCCACAACAGCCACGACCGACCACAACACACACTCGGACCACTGACATCGAGCGGCGGCGCCTCCCACTTCCTGCCGGCGCAACACCGGCGCCGGCCAACACCACAACAACCGACTCGACTCAACACCGCGACCCAACCGACCAAACACAGCCCAACACCGACACTCACGCACCCACAAAACAGAGAACGCACGGCTTCCGACCCCGACTTGCCGGCGACTTCCAGCACCGGCCACGACCAAACGACAGCGAACCAGGACGGCGGAGCTGAGCAGGGCAGTCTTAGAGAGCGAGAGGAAGAGAGAAAGATTGAAATTCAATTTTTTTAACTTTCAAAACCATCCTACAACTAGCTCAACTAGGTACACAATTCGGCCCGTTTACCTTGCCGGAATAAGGTCGTCGGCCGCCGGTAGAGAAGCAAGAACCGGTGGTTGATTTAGAGAGGAGAAGAGAGGGTTTTTGAATTTGTTGAAAAAGAAGTATGAAAATGAAACCTTATCCTATACTTTTCCACCTTTTTGAAACATAAGACTCCTTCTAGAAGATTGGACTTTTCTTAATCCTAATTAAGCTAAGATTGCATTAAGGTAATATAATCTATATTACATAACTTATCATATAGCTTATCTTATGTATTATAGATATTAATACTATATAACATATATCATATAGTTTTAAAAAAAAAAATTCTAAGTGCTACAAGTACCTTCTTAATTTAATTCAGAATTCTTTCTCATAATGGAAAACTAATAAAGGTTAAATTATATAATGATAACCTGATTTGGGCTCATTTGTCATTCTACCTAGTATTGGGCTAAAAAGGTAATATTAGCAACTTCTAGGGTCAACTTTAATAATTTCAGCAATTTAAGGGGGATCGAATCCAGAATTCTCAAAGTTATAGGGTCCAAGAGTCATCTGTTCAAAGTTTAGGGGTAAATCTATAATTCCAGAAACTCTAAGGTTCGTTTCGCAATTTCAGCTTTAACAAAAATAAATATTTATAAATACAAGTGGTTTAGAATGAGGGTTTCCACATAATATAATGTATTAGATGACATTGCTAATTAATATATAATGTGTATCAAGTATAATATAATATAGATATAATTTGTTGGGTCGATGTTTTAAGATAGCATCCACTACATCGAAATAATCTCCCTTACTTAATTCTCCTCTAATTTATAGTTTATGCATTTTTTAAATAGTGGCTGGATTACCCTAGATGTCCTAATAGGCTTCTTTTTACGTGGATGCCGTTAAAGATAAATTGGAGGAAAATTGGTGATAAATAAATATGTATATCATTTTACTTCGTAATATTAAACTATTTCAATTGACATAAATAATTGAATACATCATTTCCATTTGATTTAGTTCTTAAATTGAATTAATTAACACACATCAAAAAGAATAATTCAACCATCAATTCTAATATATAAATTAAGATAGAGCTCACTATAAACTTATCAACTCAAACTTTCAAATTCTATCAAACTAACTTGTTATGAACTATAAAACCCCATCATAATCAAACTAACACGTTATGAACTATTTAATCCCATCATAAAATGAGGTGTCAAGATTTTAGGGTGTTACTGCGGGAATGGGGAATGCTCTCCTGGCCTTACACTGCTTCGTTGTCATCCCTAAATTGAAGAAGACTTGACTCAACAATGAGTGTTGGGCTAAACAATGGTGCCCTTTCATTAATATAATGACAACAAATGAGTCTAACTATAAACAAATGATTATTCCTATAAAATATAACCTCAACCCTATATACGAAATTTTACAAGTAGAATATAAAATATGCATAAATATTCAGTTAAACTATCATGCATATGAATAGTGCATTATTCAACCATCATTTACCCAACATAAACTCAAAACAATAAATTTGTTGGTCAACTGATTAAATTCACTTTTAGTCATATATTGAGATAAGTATCCGAAACTAATTTTGTTAATTTTGAAAAATCAAGTTTAATTGTGTAATTGAAAATTTGTCCAATATCAATCTTTTAATTGTAATTTCAAATTTCAGTGGATTTTTAGTGCGTGCACATGGAAAAATCAATTGAACTTCGGAAATTCAATGGAAAAAAAAAGAGTGAAATGTAACTAGTTTCAAACACTTATCCTAAAATATGTCCAAATTTAAGGCATGCTATATATGCTTATCATTGAATACACACACAATGTTACTGTAGCAAACATGAAACACCACCAACAATATGCATAAATTTTCAAAGAAAAGCAACATGCATGTACATATATAATAGATGTACAAAAATTGAATTAGCAAAATCCATCCTATTAATAATTCAGTACATTTGATTCAACAAATATTACATTAACTCAAATCTTAAATCAAGTCATGATTCACACGCTTTAACACCATGTTGAATTAATCGAGAAATAAAATAATCTCCCTCTCAAAATAAATGTCATGTAATATTTTTTTACACAAATTAAAAGGTGATATAAAGACTTGTCTACAGCCTTTTCTACAGCCTCACTAAACTTAAATAGATCACTCTACTTCGACATCTATTCATCCAATTTTTCCAAGAACACTTTCTCATGCCTTAACCTTATATCCCAACAAATCAAAATAAACTTCCAATACATGCATATACACGTATACAATACAAATCAATAATCTGCATGAAGATATAGGTTCAGAAATTTTAAAATCACGGACCGTCATCGATCTTGTAACGTCCTGATTCTTTAAAAGGTAAATTTTAATCGAGACGTTACTCATTTATAAAATTCACTTTTTCAATAGAATTAAGATAAATAAAAATAAGAATAATTATAAAATATGCATTTATTAAATACATGAAATTAATCATTTTAAATAAATAGGTTTTGTAACCTCTGCTCACCGGCTACCAGCATCCATCGCTCGCCTTCCACGCCATAAAATCCTTACACTTAAAACATTTTAGAAATAGGGGTGAGTGACAAAAGTTCACTCAGTGGGGTGGGGAACTCGGGATGACATAAAATTATTTCTAAAGATTTTACACACACATGCCAAACCACCATTTGTCACATAAAAATAGATTTTCTTAAAACGTTTGTCTTTTAATAAAAACCGTAAAAAATAGATCACTTCAAATCACGTGACTTATAATTAATTCAAATATAAGCATTCTTCACAATCAACATCGTTCATCTTCAAACATGTCACGTTCATTCCCACATTTACGGTCTTTAACCGTCTTGCAACATATGCGATTTTTAGCCGCTATGGAAACATATAATCCATCATTCACATTCAATCATCACTTTTCACATAGTTACGGTGCTTAGCCGCCATGAAAGCATTTTGCGGTTCTTAGCCGCCGTGAAAACATTTTTACGGTTATTAACCGTCATAATACGGTGATCAACCGTCATATGCGAGCCCTAGCCGCCTTGCATACGCATGCACAAACACATATCATTTCATTTTCACATTTACGGCTTTTAGCCGTCTTGTAAACATACAATCAATCATTCACGTTCAAACATCACTTTTCACATAATTTACGGTGCTTAGCCGCCATGAAAACATTTGCGGGTTTTAACCGCCTTTTTACGGTCGTTAGCCGTTGTAAT
Organism: Scutellaria barbata; assembly: GCA_028654395.1. Classification (NCBI taxonomy): domain Eukaryota; kingdom Viridiplantae; phylum Streptophyta; class Magnoliopsida; order Lamiales; family Lamiaceae; genus Scutellaria; species Scutellaria barbata. The sequence goes on along the minus strand of CM053649.1, from coordinate 4,141,616 downwards.
ACGGTCGTTAGCCATCGTAATACGGTGATCAGCCGTCATATGCGAGCCCTAGCCGCCTTGCATATGCATGCACATGCACACATAGTTTCATCACATATCAAAATACACATAGAAGCACATGTACTGAACAAAACACAAATTTTCCAGTTATCATACGTCATAACACGTTTATTCATAGGCACTTCAATATGTCACATTTCACATAGAATAAGATTCACCTTCATCATATAATAACATTTCATACATTCAGCACATAAACCCAACACATTTCATATAGCATAATAAAATTCATAATTTAAATATTTTGAAAGAAATATAAATAACGACTTAGCATTTTTCCCCACCTTAGAAAACTGAAGCTTTTATTCATAAATTGTCGAGCATATTCCTCTTTCCTCGTCTCCTACATCGAGCATTAAAAATATCTTAGTACTTTGTCTAGTCGTAAATTCGTAAGTTAAGGTCACTAATAATTTAATGTTTTCTTTAGTGTTTTCCTTCATCAGTTGCAACAAGTTTCTGACGATGTTGTGATTTAAAGAATAAACTAAATGATTTTAAAGTAAATATAGGATTTAAATGGAATTATAATGAAAATGTATTTATTAAAATATTAGAAAATTTAATTAGACTTTATTTAAATCTTGAAAGACTTGGCTTAGATCCAGGAGAATTAAATTATAAGATTATGATTTGGTTCAGATATTGAAGACTTGAAAATAATTCTAAAATAAGTAAATTATAAAGCATTTAGCTTAAAATAATTCTTAAGGGCCTTTAAAATAATCTTAGAAAATCTAATTATATAATTTATGGTTTAATTTAGATATTAATAAATTTGAATATATTTATAATTATGACATATTTAGATTTACTATTAAGTTTATTTTTATAAACTGAATTCAATTAACTGAAAATTATAAGTTAATTTAGGAATATATTTAATTGCATAACATGTTTAGTTAATTATTATTTAAGAGGATTTCAAATTGATATTTAATTTGATTCTTAACTTTGAAATTTAATTTGTAAGGTTCATAATTATTTCTTTACATTTTTATCATTTTTAACAATATTGAGAATTTGATTGTATCTTTAATATTTATAATTAGGTCCTTAGTTCGTTTATTCAATTATGAAGATCAAATTATAATGACCATAATTATATTTAGTTTTATATGTTATTGGAATTAAGAGATATTGTAATTAATATTTTTAGATGTTAATTAATTACCTGAAGGTTCTTAAATTAAATCTAATTTATAGAATTAGAACCTAATTTGGAAACTTCATGTCGCCGATTTATCTCGATTCCAGTCTAGATATGTTACAAACCATAAAAGTTTGTTTATAAAATTTAAATAAATTTTAAGATGTGTTATGTAATTTTAGCAATAGAAAGCAATTCTAATAATCAATACACCATTTTTATTATTTTATTAATATTACATTATATTTTGTTAATTATATTTATTACAATGAGCAACATCAATGTTATCATTAGCCAATCAGTTTAGATGTTAACAGTATTTTACCGCACATCAAAATGGTTTAATTTATCATCAATTATGATTGATTGCATAAATGATTTAGAATGCATTAATGATTATACTAGTACATTTATTGAAATGTAATATATCAGTATATCTTACATTCTATTATACCATTTATATTTTATTTTAAATTGAATTCTTTAATCGTTGGCACTATTACCTCATTATTTACACACACATTAATCTAAAAACAGTGTAGATTTAATATTATAAATTTGTAAGTTAAATAATGTAATTTTATTCAAAATAGGGGTCTTAATGTATGATTTAGATACCTAAGGGATTAAATCTGAAATTTTACAAATACTAAGGATTTAATTCCAATTTTATCAAAGTTTAGTGTTTTGCAATTTAGTCCCTAAGTTATATCAAATTCTCAATTGAAAACCCTTACCCCCAAACTCAAACCCTAGCCACCACTACCCATTCTTGCTGCCGCCCTTCGCCACAACCACCGCTGCCGGCGACCCCATGTCACCGGCAAACTCCCGACGACCCAAGACACACACACGCACAACTCAACGTGATTCTCCTCGGCCCCAAACCAGCCACCCCCTTGCCCGACGCTGCCCCAGCCCCGTCCCCTTCGCCTCCGCCTCGGCCGCCTGCCGTCCACGCCCTCGCCGCCGATCAACTCGCCGCCACCTACACAAATATATATATATTCACCCCATCTGCCGCCGTGAGCGACGACCCTACTCCTGCTGGCTCCATTTTCTTCTACACCTTGAGTAGCAACAAACCCACAGAGGCAGCAACCATTTGTAGAAAAGAAAGAAAATAAAGAAGTAGAGAGGAAGAATAGAGAGAGACGAGAGAAAGGGTGCCAAGAGAGGAGAGAGAGAAGCCTTAGTTCTTTCCAAACATTTCACATTTTTGTTTCTTCCAACATGAGATAAGGTGGGGATAAAAGTGACGTGTTCAATTATGGTGGAGAGAGAGTATAGGTGAGAGAAAATGCTTTTGCTTTATTCATTACCATACATTTTCTTTTACTTTATTTTTTATATAACTATTAATATAAATATCTTCCACTTTATGTATATGTATTATATATATATATATAAAGTCAATTATACGAGTTATATATACATTATGTGCGTATGCTTATATACTTATATATAATTAAATTTTATTTCTTTTATTTCTTTTTTTTTAATTAGTATAATAATAATTATTATTATTATTATTACATAAATCTCATTTCAATTGTAGAAAATATCTCGCCATATTTTATATAGTTGAATTTTATTTCGATTGTTACAAATCTTATTCATGAACTTTAGTTATTACATCACATGACATGAAAAAAACACAAACCTTAGTTATCACATCACATTACATGAAAAAACATAAACCCGAAAATTACATAACATATTTTCTATTATAGTTCTTCTTGACATTGTCAGGATCCGGAACCATGAAGGAAGTGAAGTGCCATGCATACACGTCGTGAACTTGCACCTGATTGCCGGTGGAGGCCGAGATTCCCACCTGAACCACTTCCGGCAGGAGGCAGCTCAAGTTGTACACGTAGCTGACAAACTTGATGACCGTCTTGTTGGCCGACTCATACCTCGCATCAACGCTTATCTTTGTAGTCGTCGGCTCGTATTTTATCACGGCAATCACCTCCTTGTCCACCCCGTCCTCAAAGTCCGTCGTATTCACCGACTGATTTGTTTTGATGTCGATCCCGATGTGCGGGACTCTCGGATCGACGTGGTTGATGTAGGTGTCGAACTCGACGGCGAAGATGGGGGGCGTAGGGAGCCGCGTGTTGAAGATCCCGAGGTTGTAGCCCTCGCCGCCGTCGGGAGTGGTGGAGTTGACGGGAATGATGAAGAAGGTCAAGCCGTCGGCGGGATTGTCGTTGGCCTTCGTGATGGAGAAGTGTAGGACGGTGTGGAAGAAGGCTTGTCGGCCAGTGTCGTGGAATTTGACCGGCGGCGTGTAGAGAACGCGGCCGACACTGCATTTCTCGGGATATTCCGACGTATTGGTTTTGGTGAGGCGGAGGAAGCTGGAATTTGGTGGGATGAAGGCGTCTCGTTCGTAGGTTAGATCCAACCCTGGGACGAACTTATTGTACTTGAAGTCGGTTGAGTCGCGTTGGGAGTGGACATTGTTCGGAACAAGTAGGAGGAAGAACGGTGTTGCAAAAACGAAAGCAAGGAGTTGCTTGGAGGCTATGGCCATGGCTGATTAAAATTTTTTTTTTAGTTGATGATGTACGATTGATACGCCTATTTATAGGGGTAAATTTTTAAAAAGAGAATGGCACAATATAACATTCTTTTTTTATCCTACTGTAATGTGTTCTTTTTTAGCATTTTACCTATAATATCCTTAGGCTATGTTTGGAAGGGATTTGGCATGACATGATTTTGGACTTCAAAATCTCAATATATGTTTGTTTCTATATTTAAATTTTGATTACAAAATTCGGATATAATCATTATTACTTATATTACAATCATCAATCATTATCAAATATATTTTTTCATAAAAAAAATCACATCAACCCACATTTTCACAATAAAATATTATATCAACCCACCTTTTCCAGCATCGATTTGACATCTACAATATAATCTTACTCTACTAAATCCTCAAACAAACATACATTTTTACTATTCACCTTTACTACAAAATCCAGATTTCAAAATCAGGATTTCCCCAAATCCACTAAAATCCATTCCAAACATACCCTTAATGAAGTTAAATTAAAAGAAAAGAAATTAAATAAAAAGAAAAGTTAAACTAAATAAAATAATTGAAATCCTTAATTTTTCAATCCCTTCATCCCACACTTAATCGTCTTCGCCAAAAATAATACCCACACCAGTGATCAGTCGTTGTTCCTTTCGCCATTGATTAATTGGTCGTCGTCTTCCACCTCTGATACACTCAATGGTCTTCAGATTGCAATTATTTTCTTCCTCAGGTAAGTTTTGCTGGTTACTCTCTCATATAAAGAGATACTAGATACATATTCAAATTGGGGATTGTGTAGTCGAGTTTTTTTTTGATAAGTTTTGATATTTTGGTGACTTGATTTATTTGTATTTGAATTAGCTAATGTCGCACATTACTTGTTTGTTAAATTGTCTGTGGAGCATTTCTTTTGCTATGACTTGCAAGTTATTGAAATCTTGTTTTCTTTTTGTTGAATTTCAGGACAGTTTACTAGCATATTGTCTCAGATTTTACATTGCCCATTGCATATGCATTCTGAATAGTCTGACATGCCACCTTTATATTCATCTCCTTCCCAATAACCACATGTTTGGATAATCATACCCTTATTATCCATACATGCAAACAATCAATTGATGAATGAGAAATAATACCACCAAATAAAAAATTAACTCAAATGATATTTAAAAATAAACTCAAATACATAATAAAGCTCGTATCAACATATAGTTCAGCTCGTATCAAAATATACTTAGTTTGTACCAATAAATATGTAGTCTATACCAACTTATAATTAGTCTGTACCACCATATAAGTAAGCTTGTATCACCATATAATTAAACACGTACTAGCCTTAAGTTTAGTTCGTACCATTATATAATTAAGTATATACCAACCATTAGTTTAGCTTGCATCACCATACAATTAAATCCGTACAAACCACCAATTCACTCCAAACACCATAAAATTAAGTCTGTACCACTATACAATTTAATTTGTACCAACCTACACTTCACCTCATACCACCATGAAATTAAGCTCATACCACCATATAATTAAATTTGTACCAATATATATTTCAACTCATACTATCAATTAACAATTTGTAACAACAAATGCTTACCAACCGATACTTCAGTTTGTACCAACCTTAAATCTGTAACGTCCCGATTCTTTTGTAGATAACCCTTAACCGAGATGCTACTTATTTATAAAAACATTACCATTTTTAAGAATAATTAAAGATAATTAAAAAAAATTCAAGGTTTATGTAAAAATATTCATTTCCAAAAGTTCATAAAATATTATACTTTAAAATAAAATCGATTACAACCTTTTTCTATTGGCTACCAGCATCCATCGCTCGCACTCTACGCCTTCAACTCCTTAAACTGAAAACATTTTAAAAAGAGGGGTGAGTGTTTGAAATACACTCGGTGGGGTAGGGAAACTCGGGATGACATAAAATAATTTTTAAAAGATTTTACATGTACATGTCAAACCATGATTTTATCACATAAAACAGATTTTCTTAAAACATCTATCTTTTAATAAAAACCGTAGAAAATAGATAATTTTGAAAAAAATGTAAGCATCCATCACAAATCAATCATCCTTCACATTCAAACATATCACTTTCATTATCACATCTACGGTTTTTAACCGGCTTGCAAACATATGCGGGTCTTAGCCGCCTTGAAAACATATAATCCATCATTCACATTCAAGCATTACTTTTCACATAGGTTACGGTGCTTAGCCGCCATGAAAGCATTTTGCGGTTCTTAGCCGCCGTGAAAACATTTTTACGGTTATTAACCATCATGATACAGTGATCAGCCGTCTTTATGCGAGCCCTAGCCGCCTTGCATACGCATGCACATGCGCACATAGTTTCATCACATATTCACATATCAAACATACACATAGAAGCACATGTACTGAACAAAACACTAATTTTCCAGTCATCATACGTCATAACACGTTTATTCATAGGCACTTCAATATGTCACATTTCACATAGAATAAGATTCATCTTCATCATATAATAACATTTCATACATTCAACACATAAACCCAACACATTTCATATAGCATAATAAAATTCGTAATTTAAATATTTTGAAAATAATATAAATACCGACTTAGCACTTTTCCCCACCTGTAGAGCAGCTGGTCAAAAACCTTCTAGATTCCCAAACTATCTACGGTGAAAACTCCGGCGTATCGTTTACAAACATAAGGGTTCGACTTAGACTCTAATCGAATTATCATCGAATTAATAAAATAATATTTTTAAGGTAAACCCTAATTTGTAATTAAATATAACATATTTTATAATTCAATATATAATTTATAATCTATAAAGTTTGATTCGAAATTAATAATTTGGATTAAAATAAATATGAATTTAGGGTTATTTATCCTTAAATTAGAAATAATAATTAAATCGTAAAATTAATTTAATTAGCATAATATTTATAAGTTTATAATTTTTAGTCTCAAAAGCAATCTTGCGAAACATAGGTTTAACTTATAATTCCAAATAAATCTTTGGTTAAAATTTATAATAAATAATGCAATAACACTTAATTCCAAAATCGAGCTTAAACTATATTTTCTTAGTTAATTGAATAAAATCTATGACTTTATACCCTAATTAATCATATAAATAAATCCAAGTAACATAAATTAATTTATATAATCTTTCTTTATTATTTATTTAAAACTCATTTCATTTATTAAATTCTATGTACTTATAAAATAATATCTATAAATCCACTATATTCGAAAATCAAAAACGTCATTTTCATAAAGTTAATAATTATAATAATAAATTCATAATATCCTCAAATCTTAGGGAAAATCCATATCATTTTATCCAACTCAAAGTCCGATATTTTCCTACATAATGATGATACTTAAAGCATAATTTATAAAAATTAAGGTTATAATTTATCTTTGCCATTTAACTAGAGTCCGGAATTCATATATCAATTTCTATTAATTATAAAGTAACATATATAATTCCAATATATATATTCTTATTAAATAAAAACATATCATTATCATAATTTCAATAATTGTAGAGAGAAAATGCATAATATCATAAACTTAAGGTTATAAATTATAATGTTTATAATTATTGGGATCAATATCAGATTTCTAATAATTCTAGGGTTCAAAAATATCATTAAACATAACCTAGAGGCATTAAAGCATGCTTTATATACTTGAGGGAGCAATATGAAATTTTCTAAATGCTAAGGGTTCAATTCTAATTTCATCATAAGTTGTAATTGCAACATGGCCCTCTTATTTCATCAAATTCACAAGAATAAACCTAGCCCAAACTCCCCCCTGCTCCACCGCTACTGCCCTCCACCGCCCACTGCCGTCGCGTCACCCCCTGCCGGCGACCCCATGTCGCCGGCGACCTCTCTCACCACTTGCACACACATATATATACAAGACTCCATACATATATAGATATACATATACCATCCAGCTTCGCCGCCGCTGCTGCGGCGGCTCTCCTTTACCTTCGCCGGCGCGAGCCCAGCGCCGCCGCCTCCTCCTCGCAACCCTCATCCACCAACACCCAAGCCAAACAATACACAACCAAAACATATATATATATATACCCTGTTCCAGCACAGCCGCCGCTAGATACGGCGGCCCTCAACTCATTTCACCGACGCTACCGCGCCAACCACCACACTGCACACACATCTCGCCGGCGCAACCCAGCACCGGCAACTCAAGGCAGTAAGAACAACGGCGGCCAATCAGCAGGAAGAAAGGGAAAGAGAGAGCAAAAAGGGGAAAAACATCGATTCCAACCGAGCTAAAAGAATTGTAAAAGACTTGATATGAAATACAATTTTACCAGAATAAAATGCACAAAACTTGCCGGAAAAATTACCGACGAAAGGAAGTTTAGCTGCTGTGATGGCTGAGAGAGAGTCGGTGGAAATGGCTGTATGAATGAGATGAAAATGGTGAAGGAAGCCTTAATTGAATTGATAACTATTTGCTCTCATTATCAAAGATCAACATAATCAATCACCTAGGTTAAGCTATAGACTAGGCTTGGTGTCAAATTCTTGGTGGTGTGTTGGAGGAAAGAGTCAAAAATTCTTATCCTAGTAAAACAATTAAATTATCTAACTAATAAGGTTATTACTAATTATTTGGGTATTACAAAATCATTAATTTATGAGCATTTCGTAGCATTATATTTTAACTCGTACCACCATGTAATGATCTGTATCAAACTATTAAAATTATCATGAAAATTCATACCACAAAAAACCCTAACTTTATTTAAGCATGAAATATTTAAATAAAAGAATGAATTGACTTGAATTTTACTTTTAATTTTGAGATGAAGTCAAATACAACAATAAATGGAAGAGGAATGGAGTATAAAATTGATCCCACTGCATTAAAATAAGAAAAATATACAACACGAAGTTGGTAAATAATTGAATTGATGATCATCAAAGAATAACAGCCGACATAATTTTATAAAATAAGAAAACAAAAAAAAATAAAGAAAATTGGTAAATTAAATAAGAGAATTTGCTCAAGACTTACAGGTGCTGACAGATTTTCGGCCGCCACTCCTCACCTATTTCCACCACCATCCTCTGACATATTTCTTATTTTTGGATTTTTAATATTGTGTTTTGTTAAATGAGAGATATAAATTAGAGATTAAATGTGAGAAAAAAAAAAGAATAATCTCAAAGGTATAATGGGTAAAAAAGATTTCTCTTAACTAAAAAAGAACAATTTATAAAATCTTAATAAAAATGAATATTTTTAAATGTAAGTGGTTAAGAATGGAGGTTTCCACATAAAATATAATGTATTAGATGACATCGCTAATTAATATATAATGTATATCAAGTGTAATATAATATAGATATAATTTGTTGGGTTGGTGTTTTAAGATAGCATCCACTACATCGAACAAATTGCCCTTACTTAACTCTCCTCTAATTTATAATTTATGCATTTTTTTTAAATTGTGGCTCGATTACCGTAGATGTCTTAATAGGTTTCTTTTTATGTGGATGTCGTTAAAGAAATTGGAGGAAAATTGATGATAAATAAATATATATATCATTTTACTTCATAATATTAAACTATTTCAATTGACGAAAATAATTGAATACATCCTTTCCATTTGATTTAGTTCTTAAATTGAATAAATTAACACGCATCAAAAAGAATAATTCAACCATCAATTCTAATATATAAATTAAGATAGAGCTCACTATAAACTTATCAACTCAAACTTTCAAATTCTATCAAACTAACACGTTATGAACTATAAAATCCCATCATAATCTAACTACTTAATTTTAACTATTTCATCCTAAAACCAAACATGTCCTAGAAGGTTTAGGCTGAAATTATCATCAATTCGAATGAACTTTTTAACCATATATGATTCTTAAATTACAAGTCTGAAATTTAATGTTCTTCTATAGTCAAACTCGTAATATATTGATGGGCTCAAATTTTGGCCACGTACTCAATGTCAGCCAAATTGAATATTGAATTTATTTTACTACTTTTTACACATAAATAGAAAACAATTCATTATATTGATTGTTGGAAACTGTGTGTGGTGTACTTGAAGATGACTAAAAATAATAAATGGAAAAGTCGAGGTAAGTGTTGGACTCTTTCTCCGTAAAACGAAATTGCCCCGTATTCAGTGTGTAACGTCCCGATTCTTTTGTAAATAAACTTTAACCGAGACGTTACTCACTTATAAAATTCTCACTTTCAATAAAAATAAAATAAATAAAATAAAGAATAATTCTGAAATCTAAAATTCTTAAATTTATGAAATTAAGTATTTTAAACAAAAAGTTCTGCAACCTTTGATCATCGGCTACCAAATCCGGTCATCCCTCGCCGGATTCCGGCATGAATAGTTCCTGAAAAACAATCTCAAAAACCCTTCGTCACACACATTTCACAAACTCCTTGCAACAGCCCCCCTTTTCTAGGCCATTTTCCGGCACCGGCACCGCCACCCATGGCGGCACCACCCCTCCAGAGGCTAGCCCACAACCCCGGCAGCCCCTCCGGTGCCTGAAACCACGAGAAGAAGAGCGAAAGAGAGAAAAACGGGAGAGAGAAAAGGTGGCCAAAACCAAGAGTTTAGGGTTTGGAGATGGTTTTTCGCCGTTTTCCGGCGAACAGGAAATCGGAATTGAATTCCGGAAGTTTCTCTAGACTCGTATCATCGAGGGCTACGTTGTATACGAAAATCAGCTGAAACAGACGGGTTTGACATTTTCCGGCGACGACAGCGGCGGTTTTTCGCTATTTTCCGGTGAACGGAGAATCAGAATTGAATTCCGGAAGTTGTCCTAGATTCGTCTCGTCGAGGGCTTCGTTGTGTATGAAAATCAGATGAAACAGATGAGTTTGAAATTTTCCGGCCAACTCCGGCGGCTTCGGTACGGCGAGGCATCGCCGGTGGTGGCGCGCTGGAGACAGAAAGCAAGACTGAAAAAATAAAGAGAGAGGAGAGAAAGACTTACGTGTGTTCGGCGCTTTTCGGCTCGTTCGAAAAAACGGTGAAAATAAAATCGAATGAGGTCCTATTTATAGAATTTGGAAAAGTTACTATTCATGAGTAGGTTACTGCTCATGGGGATAGGTTACTGTTCACGATAAGATTTCGTTTCTCGTTTTTCCGAAACTTCGTATTTTATCCTTTTCTTCGCCGTTTGAGCTACGGGTGTCCGATTGACCTCTAGTTCGTTTCTATTTTCTCGTTTTTCCGTTACGCATCTAATCGTATAAAAATATTCTATCTTTCATGTCTATAAATTTTATCTATTTAAAACTGGACGTTAAACACGTATCTGAAACGCACGTAATTAAATTAAACAATTAAAAATTAATATACATAAGATATTTTAATTAAGGGTTTACTTATTTAATTAATCAATTATACTTCGTTTTTTTTCTGGACGTTACACAGTGTTTTACGGTCTACGGTAAACGTCCCCAATATACAACGACTTACTAACTTAAGGATCGCAATACAACGACTCCAAAAGTTTTCTGATGAACTAAAACGATATTTGGAACTTTCTTAGACAAGATGATGAGAGACTACAATTGCTAGAATGCTAATAATGCAAGTTGTAGTGGAGTGAATGAAATGATTGAATGTGGAGTTTATTTATAGAAGTAGAAGAGGTGTGGTGTCTTTCCATAATAGACACCTTTTAATTTGAAATGATGTTTTTTTCATAATTAGACATCTTTTTATTTGAATTGAAGTCTTTTCACATTTAGACACCTTTTAGAATGAAATAAGGTGTCTCACAATATTTTGAATTAATTGCATCCCTTTAATTTGGATTGTATTAATTCAATTCAAACTCACATTTTTTTCACAAATTCACACTGATATTGCTCCAGCTCAAGGTCCTTCTTCTCGAACCAACAACTCGAAACCTCGGGTCCGAAAACCTGCAAAATAAACATCGGGAGGGGTTCCCGACGAAGGGACTCCGACGCTCAAGTCAATAGAATTGCTAAGAAATTGCTAACAATATATGTGTGTGTGTTTTCTATAAATTGTGTGTAAAAAAATGAACATAACAAGGATATATATACTCCATGGGACTAATTGTAGCTGGAATAAGAGTCCTTGTAATGCCCCGTTTCTTTTTAAAGTAAACTTTAATCGAGGCGTTACTCACGTATAAGATCACTCTTTCAAGAGAATAAAGATAGATAAATTCAAGAAAATTTGTTGTGAAATATATACATTTTCGAAATTCCTGAAATAAATCATCTTAAATTAAAACATTTTTCGACATTTGATCATCGGTTACCAGCATCCACCGCTCGCGTGCCACACCCTAAACTCTTTAAACTGAAAACATTTTACATAGAAGGGGTGAGCGTACAAAGACACTCAATGGGGTTGACTCGTACAATAAAAAGGGGTACACATAATATTTATTGAATACTATACATATAATACACGTTGTAAACTCCCGAAGAGCCCCAATGGCAACTGTGGATAGGTTTCCGAAGAATACCTATCAGGGCCCCAAGCCGACCCGATTTGGGCTATTACACCCCTTTGTGTTGGGAATTCCAAAAAATATCCCCTTTTGGTGGGTTTCCAACAAGGAATACCCTACTTGGCGTGAAGGCGCATGCGCAGTTAAATTGTCACATAATAGTTCTCACATAGCACATAAATGCACATTGATCACGTTCACGTTGGCCACATAATTCACATAACACATAGGTACAGAAAATCTCTGACATATGTTGGTTTCTAAAGAAACCCCTTATTAGCGGGTATTATCCCGACTTATCATCATTTGAAGCCATTTGCATTTGTATCACCTGAAATCAATAGCTTTCAAAACCATATAATTTATTCGAATACTATTCTCATAGTGAAAACGTTTTTCTTTAAAATGACACCATATAATGACGGAAATTAAATCACGTAGTCACATTATTTTTCATAAAACTGTACGATTTTAAACCATAAATAAAGTTTTACCCCCACCTTGGATACTTGATAGAACTGGTCAAAAGCTCTCGATCTTATTTTCCCTTATTCCTGCCTTTTGCTTGAATTCCCCGGTATAGCGTGATGTCTATATGTTCAAACCCACGTCAAAAAGCTATTGAACCCGACTAGGATGAGTGATCGGTTTGTCACTTGGGTTCTTCCTCTCGTTCTACAGCCTGTGCCCTATACGATTCAATACAATTTAATCTAATCGTCCCCTTAATATGTATTTCTATTATACAAGGAAATGCAATGCATGTATGTTTAATTTCATTTATTTCATATGTGCATATAATACGAGATTCTAACAATCTTTATTCTTTCGACGTATTCAACTATGTTCAGAATTTCCCCTATAACTTGAATTATAAAATTCCGAGTCGAGCAAGGTAAAATTCGGTAAAAACTTAACATATAGCTTTACAACTTTCATGTTTAACACTTTTCCTAATTCAGCCTCCAATATGCATAAAATTAGGCTACAAACACAGCATAATTAACCGATTTCGAATCGATTCATTATAAAACAAGCCCTGAAATTTTGACATTATCTCACTCAATATTTAACCGATACATCCACGGTTTACTCCTGAGTTTAGCTAAGAGATAGGGCTATAACTTTCATGTTTTAAACTTTACCTAATTCGGCCTATAAAGCTACCAAAACATCCGATGAATAACAATAACCGGAAATATATCTAATTCACTATTTTCTTTGTACCTTTCGAGAAAAATCTTGAGAATTCACTCCGATCAAATCGAAGAACACGTCCCCACGAGCCCCCTCAAATTCTGAAGAAAATCGATGAAGAAACAAAACCAAAATTAACAAACCCTTCTTTATTTTCTTTCCCTTTTTTTTTCTCCTTCCTCTCTGTTGTTTCTGTTCTTCACTGCTGCTCCTCTGTTTTTTTTTTTTTTTCTTACTTATTCAATCCACGCCTTCACTTCTGCTGCTTTACCTTTATATTAGTTTAATATTATATTATTATTATTAAAGTGAGCTTCACTTGTAAGTTTACTATTATATTATTATTATAATATATAAACTAACTTACATTTGTTTATATATGCATACCTACAGCGCAAGCTTCACTTATATATATATATATATATAATATTAATTATTCTTATATACATATTCATGCATGCGTCCTCACCTATATATATATATATATATTATAATCTTACCTACTACTACTAACTTATATATATATATATATATTATAATATTCATTAACCTCATGTATATATATATGCATGCTACAGCTTGCATTACATATATATTAATATATATAGTACATATTTATATATATGTATATATATATATATAAAATTAATTTATATCATCAATTAGATCCATATTAATTATGAAATTTCTTGTTATATATGTATATGTTTATTTATTTATTTTATATATATATATATATATATTTTTTTTTTTTCATTTTATTTGGGGTGCTACAATCCTAATTGTAGTTGAAGTAGGAGTTCTCCCGAAAATCAAGGAAGATGGTAATTAGTTCGTAATTACCCTAAAAACAAGAGATGCGGATAACTGATCCGCGGAAATAGCGGTCAGTTGAAGTCAAGTATGTTCGCTCTCATTCTATTACCGTTTAGCTCGTCCACACTTATTGGACTAGATCAGTTCGCCAAATATACATATTAGTTCGCTTATCAAGGTGGTTTCCACGTAATAATTGCGAGTTCAGTTCGGTTCTTAAGGGTGAGAATCCGGTTCGCTTCAGTTCGACCATATCACACACCTCTTCAAACTTTCACACCTTTTCAATTTAAATTGCCAACTTCAAGCATTAATTTCTCATTAATCCGAAATTGAATTTGAGAAAATAAATACTCTAAATTTATCTACTCGAAACGTAGATTTCAAATTTGCAACTTATTTTTGATTTTAACAAATGAAACATCATAAAATTATTGGTCAAAAATTGGTCAACACCAACTTTTCCAAACCAATTTTCAACATTGATTGCATCGGAAATTGATAAAAATAATTTAAACTAATGTGGTTTTGTTTTTAGTTAATGCAATTGGTATCCAATGTTATATATTCACATGTGCATATGACTGATCAAATCTATCGGTAATTTTACGTGAGCAGATTCTGTCCAGGCAGAAAAGGGTGGAATATTAATTGAAAATTAAAATGGTGTGCTAAATGACAATCATACCTTAATGAAAATATATATAATCAAATTTTCAAATTTGAAACCAAAACAATATTTCTCCCTCCACTCATTAATGAAACAATATTTCTCCACTAATTCATAATTTATTGTCATAAATTACATAAAAAAAACTAAGACGTCTATTTGAGGAGATATAAAATTTAACTTGATAAATATTTTAAAATTATTGATTATTGTACAAATATTTGTTTGATGATGAAGAAGATTTGACTTGAAAAATATTTTAAATTAGACAAATTCTCTTGTGCACTTGGTGCATGGATCTAAGATTCGTGCAATCCGGGTCGACCCGACCCGGATCCAGCGAATTTTTTTTTTTAATAAATTTTATGCCTTGACCTTTATGTACAAAATTGGTGACCTTTATGTATAAATGTTGTGACATTTATGTATAAATGCTGTGACCTTTATGCATTGTAACTTAGGAAAAAAAGGAAGAATTTCAGCAAAATTTGTACATAGATACCTTTATATAATATTCATGTGACCCTTATATATATTTTATATGACCTTTATGTACAAATATTCATACCTTTATGTAATATATAAAAAGGTATTTAAATGTATGAATATTTATACATAAAGGTCACATAAATATATATAAGGGTCATATGAATATAACATAAAAGTATTTATATACAAATTTTGCTGAAATTCTTCATTTTTTTCTAAGTTATTTAACATAAAGGTCACATAATTTATACATAAAGGCCACACAATTTGTATATAAAGGTCATCAACTTTGTACATAAAGGTTTTGGCCTGGAAGCTAAAAAAATAAAAAAATAAAAAAAAAATCAAAAGTGTGCGAATCCGGGTCGACCCGGATTGTATGTACAGCAAGTGTACAAGAGACCTACTCTTTAAATTATTAATTATCTTACAAATATTTGTTTAATGTGTGAAGATTCGAGTTAAATATTTTAAAATTATTGATTAACTTAGAAATATTTTTGAATTATGAAGAGGAAGATTTGACTTGATAAATATTTTAAAATTATTGATTATTTTATAAATATTTGTTTGATAATAAAAGATTCGAATTGATAAATATTTTAAAATTATTAATTAACTTACAAATATTTTTTTAAATTATTGATTATCTTAGAAATATTTGTTTGATAAGACAAAGATTCGAATTGATAAATATTTTAAAATTATTAATTAACTTACAAATATTTTTAAATTACAATATTCTTTTATTAAAATATATAATAATTTTATGGGTTTACTTAAACCATTTCACCATATATTTCCTTTTTAAAAACATATTTTTATATTTATTTTTAATATTTCTATTCAATTTGATTTTTTTATCTTATAAATAAAGTTTTCATTTCAACTACATTAACTCATTTTTCTCCATGTTAACCCTAAAATTGTTAACCATATCTGAATTTTAAAATTGTTCTAAAAGTTTTTTTATAATTTTTCTTACACATTTTTTTTCATTATTTTTCTTATCAAAATTTCATAATTATTCTAGAAGTTATTTAAGGAGCAATACTTTGAAAGGTATGCAAATAATAATTAAATAAAGACCAACTTAATTGAAGATGTAAATAATAATTAAATAAATACCAACTTAATTGAAGATGTAAATAATAATTAAATAAATACCAACTTAATTAAAGTAAATTAAAATAAAGATCAACTTAATTAAAAAGGATATATATGGTGAAATGAAAATATAGACAAGTTCTAAAAAAAAATAGTTAAATATTAATATGAACAATTCATATAGAACTTGTCGAAGTTATGACATCAATAATATCAATTGAAATATCTATATATATAAATATTTAACTTTTTTAGAATTTGTCGATATTAATGATATTAATCATATCAATATTTAAATTTTTTAGAATTTGTCGATATTACAAATATCAATCATATCAATATTTAACTTTTTAGAATATGTCGATATTAACGAAATCAATCATATATATTATTGAAATATCTATATATTAATATTTAACTTTTGTAGAACTTATCAATATTAACGACATCAATCATATCAATATTTAACTGTTCTTTTAGAACTTGTCGATAGTAAGGACTCAATATTTAACTTTTTTATAACTTGTCGATATTAACACATAAATCATATATATTATTTAAATATCTATATATTAATATTTAATTTTTTTAGAACTTATCGATATTAAGGACATTAATCATATCAATATTTATATTTTTTAGAATATTAATGGCATGAATCATATCAATATTTAAATTTTTTAGAATTGGTCCATATTAATGAAATTAATCTATATATTAATATTTAAATTTTTTTTAGAACTTGTCCATATTTTCATTACACTATATATTTCCTTTTTAAAAACTTAATTTTATATTTATGTTTAATATTTCTATTCAATTTGATTTTTTTATCTTATAAATAAACCTTTCATTTCAACTATATTAACTCATATTTTTTGTCAACTCTAAAAGTTTTCTATAATATTTATGTTAACCATAAAAAAAATTCTATAATCTTTCTGTTTTTTTTTTAATAAATAGAGATTTTCATTATGATAAAAAATAAAAGTGTTACGAGCAGAAACGCAAGCAACGATATTTCTGTTAACCATTATAATATTTCTGTTAATCCATATCTATTCTTATTTTAAAAGTTTTTCCATAATTTTTTTGTTAACCCATATCTAAATTTCAAAATTATTCTAAAAGATTTTTATAATTTTTCTTAAAATTTCATAATTATTCTTATTTTAAAAGTTTTTCCATAATTTTTTTGTTAACCCATATCTGAATTTCAAAATTGTTCTAAAAGATTTTTATAATTTTTTTATCAAAATTTCATAATTATTCTAGAAGTTATTGGAGAAGCAACACTTTGAATGCTATGCAAATAATAATTAAATAAAGATCAACTTAATTGAAGATGTAAATAATAATTAAATAAATACCAACTTAATTAAAGTATGCAAATAATAATTAAAATAAAGAGCAAGTTAATTAAATTTAGCTGTATTGGAATTAGCGGGAATGAGCAGAAAATATGTGTCATCTTCATTATTATGAAGCCAAATTATATTAGGTTAAAATAGTCATTTAATAATATTAATAACATTTCTATTTAATTTTTTTTACTTTCTGCCAATCTGCCCACATAACACATTCCTAAATTTATATTAGTTCGTCGTTTTACACTCATAGAAAACAATTATTACAAGTATCATTAATTACTACTGTTAAGTATTAATTATATATGACTCGTATCATGTTTATTATTTAATGAATATTAGTTCGTCGTTTTACACTCATAGAAAACAATTATTACAAGAATCATTAATTACTATTGTAAAGTATTAATTATATATGACTCATATCATGTTTATTATTTAATGAACACTTGAACAGAGCACAAGTATTTGCCTGTATCGTGTGTGACTAAGCTATTAATCTAGCATCTGAGCATGGAGAATATGATGAGACTTCTTCCAAATTGCTTAGTGTCAGGTAATTTCGCTCAAAACACAAGAACTAATCAACCACAAACCGATCTTGAACACTCCAAAGATAGCTTCTTCAACACAGCTTGAAAACTCAATGAAACTTAAAGAAAAACAATAAGCAAATCAACACGCCAAGACGTAACGTGGTTCGGCCTGAAAATGCCTACATCCACGGGTAAATCGGGGAGGGAATCTTATTTACTAAACTGAAAGGAAATCGATTACAAGATCACTCAATCAAGGATCTCTCTTCTTCTTGCTATCAACCCTAACTCACTGAGAAAAAGAAAACTAAAACTACTACTTTACAACTTATATTATCACTATATATATGACAAAATAACACTCAAAATAAAGCTACCTAACAACCGTAAACTACTCAACAACTGAAACTCTGCAACTTGATTCCACGAAACAGATTGCTCGAAACTGCATACACGCACTGTAGCTTCAGTCTGGTAAGTCGGTTGATAAATCGTAATACCCTTCTTGCGCTTTTATAAGTCATCAGCAACTTCGATAAAACTGCGTCGTTTCATTAAGCTCAGTAACCATGCAGCCTTCGACTTGATCTACTATACATTACACTTAGTAAGAGGACATGCATGTCTTATCTCAACAGTAATTCTCTTGAATAATATTGTTTAAAAAAAATAGTAATTTAACTACATATACATTTCTGAAAAAATAAATTAAAGAGTGAGTTTCAAATACATAGAAAAAATGTCTTATGGGATAATAAAACCGTTCTTTATGGAACAGTTTTTTATACTATTATATCTCTTGTACTATATTTATCATTAAAAATATGCGATAAATAATTCATGAAGAAATTAGTTGTAAATTTTGCTCCATAAAAGCAAAATACTATATGAATAAATAGCAGACCATTAATATTGTCTCCATTCTATAATATTATCAGTGCTTAAAGAATATGAAAGTTGAGCATATCACTGTACTTGATGAAAATGCATTATTATATATATGCTAATTAATCGTAAATTGTATTGATCATTATTTGGATGAAATATGACAGAGTTTTATGTATCATTATTTTATGTATCGTCGTAAATTGTAATGACTAAAATATTGTTTCTTATCAAATATTCATCGCTAAATTTGATACATGATATAATATTTCGTCCTTATCCATTACATTTTGTTTAAAATATAACAATTTTATCTTGTACCCGTAAAATAAAATTATGTTATATATATATGGACTTACTTGGGGTCAAGGGGCACTGGGGCCCTGAATTTGTTTTAAAAAGTAGGGTATTTTAATATTTTATTATTTTAATTAAAAAAATTTATATTTTTTCAATCTTTCTTTTATGTGTGAGTTTTCAAGACAATAAGAGAGATGATTTTTTCATCATCTTCTCTATCTACCACTTAAATTTTAATTTTTTTTTTCTCTCAATTGTCTCTTCATCTAACTTCAAGGTAATATTTTATTATTATTTACTTTTATTTGCATTATACTTCATCATAATTATTAATTTATGGTGCTTTAAATTGTATATGTGATTTATTGATTAATCGAAAAGTATAATTTTTCTTTTGAATTTCGTTTAAAATTCTTCTATGCTTGAAATAATGGAAAATTTTCATTGTTATAGGAGATGGGAAAACTTATTTTATCAATTCCATTTCAATTTAGGAACTTCTTGTACATTTAATTTATTTTCCAATACTTCTACTTCGAGGAAGATCAAGACGTAGAATTGAAAAGTTCACTAATCTTTACCATTACAAAATTGAGCTTTTTTATTATGTGATTGACATGCAAACTCACGATCTTAATCACCGTTTTGATGAAGTGAACACTGAGTTACTTCTACGCATGACATGTTTTGACCCTAGAGACTCATTTGCGGCATTTGACAAAATCAAGCTGCTTCTCCTTGTAAAATTTTATCCATCCGAATTTTCTACAATTGCTCTATATGAACTTGAGAGTCAACTTGAGAACTTTGTTTTTTTATGTGTGTTTGGATAAAAACTTTTTAGAAGTAAATGGAGTAGGAGGACTTGTTCAGAAGATGGTTTCTATAAGAAAGCACATTATTTTTCCATTGATTTACTTGTTGATTAAATTGTCATTGATATTATCGGTTGTCACTGCCACAGTAGAAAGAGCTTTTTCGCCAATGAAGATAATCAAGAGTTCTCTTCGCAATCGAATGAGTGATACACTATTGAATGATTGTCTTATTGCATTACATTGAAAATGGTGTATTTAGAAATGTTAGCAATGAAACAATTATATATCGATTTCAGAATATGAAGAATAAAAGAAAATTGTTGTAATACATTGATTTTATCATATAATATATTTATGCTATTGATTTAGAATTTGTGTATCTATAATTTTTATTAATTGATTTGGGCCCCTAAACCAAAATCTTGGGTCTATCGCTATATATATATATATATATATATATGGTTCAGTGTGGTATGTTGTATTGAATTGTTCATATCATCATGATATCGAAAATTTTAGTATGCAAAAATGAATGCATACAGTTATTGTACGAAAATTTTACTGGTATGCTGTAATTATCATTAATATTAAAATCAAAAATGTTGTTTTACTAATGCATTAATATAGAATATATATTTTAACTATTAATATTTTGGTATGTATATCGACCTGTCAAAATTTTAAAATTGTCCTACCAAATTAATATTAAATATATTTGATCAATATATTATTTAATTGTCGAAATATGTGTTGTATTAAAGAAATATAAATAAAATTTTATTTATTATTTACAAAATATACATATTGTTATGTCTATTATATTATTCAACTCTCCCACCAATTTGTAATTGGTTTGATTTTATTGTTATAGTTTAAAATCACCCTCAATTTTCTTTTCAATTAAATTATAAACAATTAAAGCTTAAAATTTCTTAAATGAATTTTATTGTTTATTTTAAAATACACATTCTCAAACTATTCAATTTCATTAATTAATAAGTTTTGAAAAGTTTGAATAACTTTTTTTTAATCGGTCCATTTTTATTTTAGTTTTTTTCTTTTCTATTTATTTATATTTTTCACTAAAGTTTTTAAATTAAGAAATTCAAATATATAGATGATTTATTGATTATATTTGAAGTTTAGTGTATGTTTTAAAATTTAGCTACTACATCCAATATCTGACGTGTTCAGACAGATAGACACGTCAGAAAAACAAACAGAGCTAACCAAAGTTAAAAAACATACTACATATATAAAATTATGTTATTTTAATCAATAATGAAAATTAGAGTAAAAGTTGTGAATTTTCAAGAATTTACCCTTAGTATTATGACTCGTATCATATTTAAGGGAAAATTATAATTCTAATCCTATAACTTTGACAAAATCCATTTTTAAATCACTAACTTTAACTTTATGAATTTTGATAATGATCCTTTAACTTTTTTTTTTCAATTCACATTTGATTTTAATCAAATTTTTGATGATATATAATTGCTTGACATAACACGTTTTGTCAGAATTATTGTGGGTGTCCTTATAACCGAAAAATGTAT
The DNA here is from genome assembly GCA_028654395.1 of Scutellaria barbata. Taxonomy (NCBI): domain Eukaryota; kingdom Viridiplantae; phylum Streptophyta; class Magnoliopsida; order Lamiales; family Lamiaceae; genus Scutellaria; species Scutellaria barbata. Next base: position 4,119,544 of record CM053649.1, on the reverse strand, counting down.
CATTAAAAGGCTACTTCTAGTGATGATCAAATGGTTTGAAATGTCGGTTTTGGTTTCGAATCGGCGGTTCGATGAATCATATATAAACAAACTAGAACCGAACCGTGGGGGTTTCGGTTTCGGTTAAAAATCGGTGGTTGAACCGAAACCAGCGATTAGAACCATCGATTTATCCCTTTTTTAAGTCATCATGACCTTACACGTGTCCTTTTTAAATAAAAAATAAAAATTAATCGATTGGTTCAGTTCGAACCGACGGTTTATAATGGTCAAATCATCAAGACGTTGATCATCAATGATCGACTCATCTATGTTGTTCACATGTCACACCCTAAAAATTAAAAAAAATCAAAAAATCGATGGTTTACGGTTTGAAAATTGCAAAATAAAAATCAACTCGGGGGACCGCGGTTCACGGTTTCGGTTTTGAACCGAAACTGGGTCAACAGTTTTCCGAATTGTTGATAGCCGATTCGAACCTACTCAGTTCCGATTTTATACACCGTTTGACCATCTCTAGCTACTTCCTATGTTCCATATATATAGGCTTGTTTGGAATTGCAAAAGACATAATCCGAATAAAAAGTCCAACAAATCTATATATTTAAAATTAAAATTATTTCATACATATCAACTATACATAGTTAGATTGTTCTATACGATTTAACAATACCTCTAACAATTATGAATTTGTAAAATATAAGTATATAACGATCATTATATCCCTTTTAGAATATTAAAGATGGAGTTTTGAACTAAAAATATGGATATTGTATTAGATGAAGATTGAATAAAACAACAATACAAGGGAAAAATCGGAAGAAAACATTTAATTCATCTTCGTAATCCAATTAAAATTAACAAATAAATTAAAATAAAATATTTATTTTGTAAATTATTAATTATTTGAAAATGAACGGAGTATTCACTTGACAAGATGGCGCCTTTATTAAACATAAAAATGTTACACATGTCATCATTATACTATCATCTATATATATTATTATATGCTGATTTAGTGCATGCAAATTAGGCCCACTAGCTATTTTAAGATAATAATAAATTAGGGGAAAAAAAGAAGTACTAAGAAACAAAATATATAATAACTGACTAGCTAATTAATTCATCATTTAATTGTATTCTATGATTTCCAGCATTTTATGTGGATCAAATCATATGGTTTTGTTGAAATGCCCATCACGAGCAATTATTAATATGTTCACCGATGACGTGTAATTATTTCATCATCTTGTTATATGGAAAATAAAATTAATAGATACTCTAGATTTTTGATATATCAACCGTAAGCACATATTAATGTGTCCATGGTGGGTAGGTGAGCAGAACTGTCAAATCGTAATCAATTAAATTTTGATTGAGACAGCCATAGTTAATTATAATGAAAACTTGATAATGATGTAATAATATTTTTTTTTTTGGATTTATAGGAGCAAATGTTGATATAGATGTCACTTGTTAATATTGTTGTGAAAATTAATGTGTTATTGAATAATTAGTGTGTATTATATTTTGAAAATGTGTTGCTGGTAATTATTGATGTAGCCGTGTAGGTATATCTTTTTTAGATTATGATTTTTGTAAACGTAAAATTTAAATTTGAGTTCATAATAAATACGGATTTCAATATTTAAAGTTAATTACTACTAATATTAGTTATAAAATAATATTAAATTTAATATTCGAAAATAGTATGAAATTTAATGTTTGAAAATTACTATTAATATTAGTTATAAAATAGTATTAAATTTAATGTTATTATTAGTATTTAATAAAATAATAATTTTTTATTTAACAAAATAATAATAATAGGATAAATAACTATTAAATGAAGTGGATGAGTGGAAATCATGAGGTTGATTGGACTCGTGAGGCCCATTGAATAGTTGACTTGACTCAAAAATAAATATTTTAGGATCAATTGTTATATTTATGGATATTTAGATATCAATTGTTATATTAATGAATAAAAATGGATCAAATTATATGAAAATAAGTATATTTGACCATTTTCCCTTATTAATAAATAAATAATAGGTTAGGTGAAAGATCATATCATCATTTTGAATATTGTAGTCTAATAACGTCGGTTTTTTTTTTTTTTTTTGTCTTTCATGTTATGATGGCACCTTTTTGTATCATTATTTTATTCACAAGTTGGTACAATTGATTAAATTTATTTCACTTTTTTTAACACATGCATGTGGATTTGATTTGAAATACTGTTTAACTCTTTTGTACGTAAATGGTGATAATATATATATATATGAAAATGACCCCAATTTCTATCTTTTCTTATATTTTAGCCCAAAATACTACAAAATATAAGTATTAGTCCTCATCTATCATTTTTTCTTATATTTATGTTTCAATTACCACATTTTTAATAGGTCAAACACTTAAGTGAGCGATGGAACATGATTGATTGAATGTCACTGACATGTATAATAGTATAGAAAAATAATGAATGCACAAAATTAATTCTTACACGAAATACTGGGTGGGTACTATATGAAGGCATTCAGTCAATTAAATAATAAAATAATAATCGATGCACAATTAATTCTTACAAGAAAATAATGGACACATCGACAGAAGTAATATATTAATATTATTTGTATAGAAAAATAATCAATTGTTACACGAAATTGTTGGTGGGTAATATATGATCTTATTTTAATTGTCATACACGAAATTAATTGTCATAAACGAAAATACACAATTTTTTATTGATCTTAGTCCTACAGGAAAATACAAAAAAATGCACATCTTGTTATTTTTATTGTTATTTTAATATAGTGCAAGTCTTACACGAAAATACACAAACACAAATTGTAATCTTAAACGAATATTCATGTTTAATTTTTTCCTAACAAATAATTTTTACTTACACGAACTTTGCCAGATTTTTGTTTATTACTTTCCTAAGTTGTATAAATTTTTGTGCAAAATAATTCATATTCAATGTTACAATACAAAAAATGATTTTGTCTAAATTTCGTGTAAGAAAAATGAAATTTTTAGTCCCATCCACATGGATTAAAAAGTGGCTGACAAGACTAAGACAAAAAAGTGAATTTAACAGTATACTTGGGAGTCACATGTACACAGTGTATAAGCAAATCCTCTATATAATAAGCATAAGCCAATAAGTTGTAAAAAATAAGATTCAGTATATTATGAGAAAGTTCTTTCCGTAATATTACATGTCCTAAATTCCGAAAAAGAGTCAGTAGCTAATATATATTGGAGAAATATTGAAGATTTTTTGTTTAAAAAGTATATTACTAGCCAACAATTTCATAGTTTATTGTGAATTTTTGTGTAATTTTTTTTTTTGATAATTTTGTGTTTTATTATTTATTATAGGATCAGTCAATAGTATTACTACCAATCTCTTCTCATCAATATAATATAATTGTATATTTTATAGGTTTATGTTCTATTGTACTTTCACGAAAAAATTGATCATAAATATGTCAGACACAAAAATGAATAAATGTTCTTGCCAAAAAACATATGATAAGTCATACACAAAATTTTATTGATAATCCACGTAGATGAAAATTGATATTAAAATGAGGCTTACACGAAATTAGGAAAAATGAGGCTTACACGAAATTATGATATTTGAGGCTTACACGAAATTTCCAAAATATAATAATTGTTACACGAAATTCTGAAAAATGATTTAGGTCTATTATTAAAATGTAAAAGAAAATTCTCATGATTTCGTGTAATTGAAGATGTAAAATTTCTTATTTTAATAATCTTAATTTGTTGTAAATACCATGACAATTTTCGTGGTATGCTTATATTATATCATAGGTGGACAAGTAATAACTATTATGTCGGGTGGTTTGATATGTATGTACGATATATATTTAAGTTTGTTAATAACAAATAGTTGCAGTATATCGTATTCGTACACGAAAATAATGTTATTATTATTATAATTCTTGACATATGTGTAGTTTTTTAATAATTTTCCTAATATATGTGTAGTTCCAAAAGATGGTGTAAGAGCTTATTTTCCATTGTAAGTGTTCAAAGGATTTACATAACAACATACTTTATAAATAAATATAAATAGATTATGCAATCATAATTAGATGATGAGATGATTAGTTGAGGTTGTTATGTTTATTTTTTTTGACAGTGTACAGAATATGAGTTTTATGTCTATAGTGGTTTGGTACGGAGGCTATTGGAAAGGTTTTGAGTATAAAAACGGTTGTAAAGAGGTGGTTCAACTTGAAAGAATCACATACTATAATTTATTCATGTGTATCCATGGACTTGTGTGTGTCGACGTGAATTGTTGGGATATGTAGTCACTCAATACTTGAAGGAAAGGGAACAGTTAAAAAGAAAAGAAATAAAGAATGATTTTCATTTGGAATAATTATTATCCATGATTGATGATGTTCTTGTTGTTTTTGTTTTGCTAAAATTACTGGATGTTGAAGCATCTGATAATGTGTTGTCAACGGAAGGTCAGAATAGCAGTTTTGGAGGTTTTAATGTTAATGTTGGATCCTTCTATGAAGGGGAAGGTGAAAGGTTTCATCATTCCATATATGACACAAACATGTCAAAGTCAGATGACATATGCAATGAAACTTGGAGTTGTAATATTGTTTCTTTTAAATTACAAAACAACGAACATTTTATACAAAGTGGGGTGTCCCTCATGAGCTGAAATCATCGTAGGTTGGTACATCCTCAAACGATTAGTGGACATGTTGGTCATCATCAAGTGGTCATGTTAACTTTGGATCGGATTGGGGTGTTGACTATATTGACTTGAATAGGTCCCCGACTGCATATGGAGATGAGAAGGTTGTAGAAATTAATGAAATTGTAGATCCGACACATCACGATGGAGGCCAAGAGAAGGGATATACAACTCGAAGTGGTAATTTCAATTTATGTAGTTTCATACAATATATTTACATCATATTGAAGATGCACCTTTTTAATGTCTGTTTACATTATTTTAGTTTCACCACATGACGATGATGAATCGGATCCAACAATTGATGTGAACGATGACTTCGAGTTAGATGAAGATGATGATAATGCATTGGATATGGAGCAACGACTTGCATACAAGGAGTTTTTTACACATATTAAAAGATTCGAATAGTTTATCCCTGAGATACCATCTATGGAGCAACCGTCTAGGTCCGATTTTATGGAGAATGAGCCGAGTTCCCATAATTTACAAAAAGGATCGACTTTTGCAATAAAAACAGAATTGAAAAATGCAGTTGGGTTTTACCATTTGGAGAACCAAGTTGAATTCCGTGTGGATCATTCAGATAAACATAGATGGTTTGTTAAATGCAACCAAAAAAATTATTTTTTTCATACTCCATGTATCCGAGAAATATGGGATTTGGAAAATCTCGAAAGTTGTTATTCCCCATAAATGTTCCTATGATCTGAACGAACCCAATGTTCCTCGTCGACTTCTATCTGCCTTGATCGGTGAGTACTATACTGATGTTTTTCGAAAAGAAGATTCCCAAGTGGTTGCTAAAAGCATAATTCGTGAAATGAACCAAAGACATGGGGTAAATCTCAGTTATAAGGTTGTATCCCGGGCAAAATATCATGCAATGAAACTTGCATATGGAGATCCAAAAAAATCTTTTTTAATGTTGTCATCGTATTTGAAAGTCTTAAAGATTGCTAATCCGGGCTCGTATACAGCTTTGGAGACACTAAATAATGACAAATTCAAATACGTGTTCTATGATTTGGCCGCATCCATTCATGGATTTCAGCATTATTCACGGTCAATTATAGTGGTGGATAATTGCCATTTGAAAGGTTAATATAAAGGTATTGGATTTGTCGATGTTACAAAAGATAGAAATGATCAAATTTTTCCACTAGTCATTGGGATAGAAAATGTAGAGAATGATGAATCATGGACCTGGTTTTTAAAGCATGTTTGAAATGTGTATGGCTGCCCAAATCAACTACTTATCATGTTTGATCAACACATGAGCATCAACAATGCCATCATTGAAGTATACCCTGATGCGACTCATAGTCTATGTTGTTTTCATTTGCAACAAAATTTAGTCAAACATGGATCACATTTCATTGGTATTTTTCAAAAAGTAGCTTATTGTTATAAGGCTACTGATTTCGAAAGATTAATGTCTTTACTCTCTACCTGGTGAGCTGAATTTATCTATTATCAAATTTATTTGATAATACATACCTTTTCCAATTTTTACATGGACAGATATATGATGTCCCTATCAGAAACTAATAAACAAGGTGCACTGGATACCTTAAGAAATGCGAAAGAAGAAATGTGATCTCGTGTTAGATGCTCTGTTCGAAGATTTAACTTCATAACCTCAAATGCTGTAACACCCAGTTTTCAGAAAAAACGTGCATTCCATATTTTTATAAATAAATTCAAATTTTATTTATAAATAATTCATTGTTAATGACGTTTACGACAAACTTTACAATTTATCAAGAAGAAATGAGCTAATGTTTCTTTAAGTTTAAAGATCTTGCAGGATAGCTTCCCGAGGAGATCGAGTTCAACTGTAATGCACTCGACATGCACGAACAATGGAACGAAAAAAAAAAGGGAGATAAGTTATACATAAAATAATTTTAATAATTAATATTAAAAAAATATGACTTATGTGTTTAATTATAAGTTAGGTAGATTTTTATTATATAGTTTATGTGCAATAAAGTATGTGACTATTATGATGTGTTAAATTAAATATATTTTCAAACATATTTATATGACTTATATGATATATTAAGTTGAACATACCTACATACATAATTATGTGATCACAATATTATCAAAACTCTAATTTAAAGATGTGCAAATTAATTTCAAGTCATGTCATCTTATTTATGTATGATACCAATTTGATTAAATTTATATGAATTTAATATGATGTGCAATAAATTACACCAATAACAAATTAATTATCATAATCATGAATTCTTTCATATCACATTAGATAAGCTAAGCTACAACTCTCAATGCCACTACATGATACTATATCTTAAATTATATCATTATATAAGTGATCTACATGTATACTACATGTATTAAATTATGTTTTGTACTCTATATATTACATATAAAAGAGAGAGACTCCACTCTTGAGCCTTTAATTTCTCATTTGGCAAGATGCTCTCTTTCTCTCTCTAGCTAATTTTGCTCCTCCTCTCTAAAAATTTTATTTCCCTCAAAAACCTTCATCTCTATCTTCAACCAAGCTGCCATTTTTCAAGATTTAAGTGAAGAATCAAGATCCTTTCAAGACAAGATAGGAAATCAAGCTCAATTAAAAGCTTGTGCATTCAAGAGGTAATTTTTACAAATCCTCACCATTCTTCTTCCTTAAGAGCATGATTAAGTTCTAATTTTGAGCTGCATGTAAGATCTAAGCAAGATTTCCTACAAATGAGATAAATTTGTTGAATATCTTATTCTAAGTAATTGATCTTCAAAAGTATGTTATTTTGAGTATTGATTGAACAAATACATGTTGAATTAAACTTTGCATGTTTGATTTCTCTACCTAAACTCATTGCATGTATGATCCAAGGATGATTTTCTACTAATGTAAAGAAAATGTTCAAAGTCTTGTTTTATGTGGTTGATCTTTAAAATATATCTCTTTTGGGAATTGATTGTGCAATTGCATGTTGATTTAGTCTTTGCATGTTTGATTATCTTGTCTAAGCTCATTGCATGTGTGATAAATTGAGTTAAGATGGTTTATTTGAAGTTAATAGAGTTATTAAAGTCGAATTTACATTTTAATTAAGAAAGTGGATGAGTTTAATCAAGTTGTGAGATTTTTTAGAAAATGGCTGTCCATTTTGTCGATTTTTATAAAAATATATACTTGGAGTTTTTCAAAACTGTTTTAGTATGTTATGATACATGAAGTTTTGAGTTTATGGTTAAAATTTGGTAATTTTTGGAATACTTTATGAATTATGATGATTTTTCAAAGATAGTCCAGTTCGAGTTGGAATTATGCAATTTCAGACCCTAGAAAAATAATTTTATAAATTCAGTCAATTGTAATATTTTATGGTTGAAATATGGTAATTTTTGAAGTAGTGTACAAATTATAATGATTTTTCAAAATAAGTCCAGTTTCGAATTTAAGATTCTGCAGTTTTGGACCTTAGAAAATTAATTATATAAAATCGGTCCATTATACGTTTTCAAAACTGTTTTACTATGTTTTATTATATGATGTTACGAGTCTAAATTATTAATTTCAGAAGGTTTCAGTAAATATAAAATATACAGTGAATTTTATAACACATACTGGTTTTAGAGCAATTTCGAACAATTTTTTATTATAGTAAGTGATTTATTAAAGCTTTTGTGATTTGAATTTATCCCTAATATTTTAGCATGGATGACTGAGGGTTGTTATGTAAATGTATACTTAATTTCATGAATTCTGGATGATCATTTAAATTATGAAAATTGTTGTGGTAAAGAGTGTCTTTTCTTCCTACATATTACTAATTTCAAGATCAAAATTTTATCTATGATTTAAGAATGCAATTTGACCATATTTTGAAACTGATATTAAATGTGTGTTTATGTGTGAAGTGTTAAATAATTTTAAGTCTTTAGCATATGAATTAGAGTTTTATGAGTTAAGATGTAAAATATGATTTTTATTCCCTTCAAGGTAAAATTGATGCTTGTTTTAAAGTACGCTTTAAAATTCTCCTAATTTATAGTTATGTGTTTATGATATACAATGTGTGACATGTATGATAAGCACATTAGGATAGATGATTATGATATGATTTAGTAATATTATAATTAATTGAAGCACATCAATAAACACCGAGTAATATGTAAAATAAGTAACCAGTGAAGATTAATATGTATGTATGTTTATGATATAAATGAGATGTGATTTGAAGACTAAAAGTTAATGAATGTGCCGAGTGCAGTACGAGACGACCAGATACTTCAGTAGCTATCACCGCTTCAAGTCAAACCTCAAAAGTGGGTAACTTCTACTTTCTAGCTACGTGTTGTTAATTGAATTAGTAAGTTATGTATGAAAATCTACAAATAGAAGCACTGTAGCTATAACCGGTATGCAGCTTCCCTACTGGGCGTCGACCTTAAGAGCGAAAGTGCCTGTTCTACGAAGCGAGGTTTAGTGAGTGAGCAATCCCACTTTCCTCGATGTTATGTTATTGTCCAAGGGTGAGCGTACCCAAGGATAATGTTGTAGTATGTGCTTAATAGTTTAATTGTTTCAATGTATTAGAGAAGTACAGTTATCCCACTGGGCTTCCTCTTTGGAGGAGTCTCATGATGTTATCTAAAATATTTTTAGGTCCAACTTATGACGAAACGGATGTGTAGCCGGCTGTATGAACTTCTTTCCAAAAGCATATGTTTTAATTTATTTTAATCTGTATAAATTTTGATATTACATAAAGTCTTTGAAAATTTCTATGTTGGATTAACTATTCAAGTAAAATTTTCATGTGTCATATATATGTTAAGGTTTTGATTTACAAATGTGGGTAAGACACCAGTTAGTTACTTGCATTTTAAGCTTTTCGATTTAAAAAAAAATACTCGTGTATTTAGTAAAGTCTTTCACTGAGTTTCTCTACGAAAATGATTTTAAATTATTATTATATATTTTTACGAATATGAAGAGCATATAATGTCAGGATGGTGTCTTAATCCTCTGAAGTTGGGTTGGGGTGCCACAGCGTGGTATCAGAGCCGAGGTTGGGGTTTTTCCTCATCGGACTGTAAGTCAAAACATTTCCTTTAAAACGACGATTAACTTTTCACATTTGTATAAGATGAAAAATTAGAATGTTTCTTTGAAATGAGCATGTTAAAGAATTCAAAAATGAAAAGTCCGCAGCGAAGCTAAACATCTTAATCGTTCTGAGGTAAGCACATAGGTAAAAGTTTTAAAATGGTTTTTATGAAAGGGGTTTCATGAAGATGTTCAATGTATGCAATATGAGTGAATAATTTTACGTTGAATACGTATGGTGGCCATGAGTCAATGATAAGAAAGGAAAGATGAATGATGTAATGAAGTATGAAATGAAGTTCTTTTATGCTTTAAAATTTTTATCGTCCTCTTTGCATTCAAAATGCTTACAAATGCTTATTTCCAGCTTTATCTATTTGTTTAAATGAGGAAAATGTTTTAATGAAAATATATACATTATTTTACAAATGTACCCTCGAAATTGTAAGACTAGAGATTAACTTAGGATTTGTTGTTCAATAAGATTACCTAGGATGGACCATGATGAGGCACGTAGGCAACATCTAGAGATGGAGTATAAAGAATCTTATCAACTTGAGCGAGAGGACATTCGAGAGTTCATAGCTAGGATTATTGATATCCGTAGGAGAGCTCGTTTGTACAGGATGCAAGACACTGATATCGAGGCAGTGGAACATCTTACAGCTAGAGTGCACCCGACATATATAATTATAGCCCAAACAGTGTTCAAGCGATTGCTGGTTTACGATTATAAGATCAGTGCACAAATGGAATTTCAAGTATATTGCTTAAGCCTATTACAAGGCGCGTATGAGTGAGTCGATTGAGTTAGAGACAGAGGCACATTGTTACGTGGAACTAACAATGAACTGGAATGGTCGTATATATACTATCAAGAAGGTGCTAGTTGAGGCTTATGATGAGCATGAAAGGCTTAGTGTATGCAGTCAGGAGTTATTTCATCAAGCTAAGGCCCTCCGAGCATCAATAAAATTGGAAAATGATCACAAGCCGACAAAAAATCAACTTAAAGGGAAAAGAACAACACATATGGGATCAAGAGGTAACACTGCATTCAAGGGTGTCCGACCAACGACTGTAGTTTCTCGAAGACCATTGCCGATATGCCCTAATTGTAAAAAAATCCACAGAGGCTAGTGCTTATGGGAAAAAGACATCTGTTTTCGATGCCGACAACCTGACCACAAGGCCAACAAGTGTGTTAACCAAATGGACGCACCAACTAGAAATTGTAATGCTCCCGGACCACAACTAGGAGATCCCCAGAATCCAAACTTGAGAGGCAAGGACAAACTGAACAATATGTCGGAGATTGAGTTTGCCGAAGAAAATAAAAATCCATGTAAGGATTAGTAGGAAGAAGGTGAGGGGGCGAACGAAGTATTGACATGTATGTTATGCGTCTCAAGTATACCAGTATATGTGTGTTCAATATGGGAGCATAATGCTCATTAATTTTAAACACATTTAAGAAAAAACTTAGATTAGATTACGTAAAAGATACCTTTAGGAGGAAATATCAAATCATAGAATTTAGCTAAGAACATTAAGCAGATTATGGATGGGTATAAGTTTGCAACTGACTTGTACGCGATATGAATGAAGGGTTTCGATGTTATACTAAGAATGGACTAGTTGTATAAGAACAAAGTTGTGTCGAACACTATCAAACAGGGTCAGCGTGTAACGATGTATATCAACCTCGGCCGCTACCAAATGTCCGTCCAAATTAAGGATAAGATAAATCTGTCGAAAAATAAATAAGAAAATATCTGATAAGGGGGGATTCTCAAATTATACATTGTAAAAAAATCGATTGAGTGTTGGAAAAGATTCCAGAATTTATGAAACCATAAAATTATAAATACCCTTTTTGTATGATTCCACTATGGCTTGATATGCTTCCATTTTAGTCGTTCACCACGAACATAGTGTACTAGACGATCAAGATCATCAAGTGAGAAGGTCTCGGGGACACCTTCAACATAGTGAACTCCCGGTGGGTCATTCGCATGCTTTGTACGCCAGATGTCCTTGCATGTTTCCTTCAAAATTATAATGGTGAAGTTCAAAAAAAATCTCAAATAATCGTACATGTAACAAAAAAAACATCTGAATAAGGATGACTTACATTGAAGCTGTAATCAATGATCTGTGTAAATCCCTTGAGGTCGTGATCTATCGATACATTTAGAACTGCAGTATTGCGAGATATGCATCAAGAACCTACAATAAACAATAAATAATGTGATTAAAAGTTAGAACAATATGGAAACACGACTTCATATGTAACAATTTTTTCTAATTCATATTTTAAATTTAGTATTGACCTCTCGATTCAGCTCACCATGGGGATCTATAATCGATGTGAAGAAAGAGGGGCCCACAGGATAACCAATACCGACGTTACGCCTGAGAAACGAGATCAGAAAACAATCTTAATAAGCATAATTAAACTATATTAAAATAAGTACAAGATGCAATGAAAAATTAATTTCTTACTGATCTGCAGCATCCCCAAGCTCAGTCTACATAAGAAGTCCTCCATCGAATGATCAAAACACCACGGAAATATCATTTGGAATGGAGTCCTTAAGAAATGAGACCTCACCCGCTGATGAACTTATCGGATCCTTATACTGGTCTCAGGAATGTCAGGCACAATAGTCTCTGATCCTGAGCTATGAATATAATCGTCAGGAGAATGGAAGACTGTCTCGTAGGTGTGAAAGTGTCGGGACAACAAAAGTCCCTATCATCAGCCTGGAATGACGACTCATATCCCTGTACTATCTGGAAAAGCACGATAGCAGATAAGAGGATCATTGTGGGGGTGAACGCATCAGAAACCTACTCATTCACGTTCCCTGGCCAAGGCGCCCACTAACTATACATTGGAGGATCAGGCTGCCACTGTCGTGGTGGATAAGCCTCGTACGTAGACTGAGGAGAATCGTAATGATAGGGAGATGGATGATTATAATGCTCCCCTAAATACGGAGCCTACTGATCACCATTAGCAAATCCACCCTAGGTCCCGAAAAAAGTTTGTAGCTGATCACGAATGATTGATGGGATCTAACGCTCTAAACGGGAATGTTCATTCTGTATAATGTCCTCCATACGTGAAAACCTCTAATCGGAGTAGGAATGCAATCCGTTAAAATGAGTGTTCAGATCTGCTGTGAATCGCTCGAAAAAATCATCCTCGGCTGCATACTGACTAGAAGACGATGCAGTCGGAGGGGGAGTGGAGTGCTCTGAAGATGACACCACAGGAGCTCGTCTGCATGATGCAGGATGTCGTGATATAGGAGTAGCTTGGATAGGAATCTCGTCCTCATCGTGAATACGACGTGTTGGTGAATAATCCTGGCATACATCTCGATGGTCCGACATATGAATGGGAGAGTCATGCTCGGAGAGTGTAGTGCCAATCGGATCCATATCAGGCACGGGAGATCGAAATTCAGGATCGACGTAGAAGGCATCACAATCAAACTCCAGCATCTCTGAACGAATACCCTCGTAAATATCATCTCACCCCCGTGCATCAGGCTGCTCAACCTCAACATCGGGTCCCGTGTCAGGTTCATCGACCATATGTTGTGTAGAACGGATGGACCGTCTCGTTGCTCGGGTTGCTTGGGTTGCTCGACTGGACAGACCACAAGTCAAAGTCTGCTCCGCTCTGCATCTAAATGGTCCTGGCTCTACAGCAGCCCTTCGACCCGTTGATGAGGCTAGACTCCTACGCTGAGGCCAAGATCTATATGCCTCCAATACAACTAACACTCCTCAAAAGAAGGAACAAGTGTCTAGAAACAATCAACCTATTCAAAAAGTTCAAAATCATCAAATAGTTCAAGTTGGTACATAAGAAATACATTTGATATTTAAAAGGTGAAAATTGTAATAAAATACCTCGCCGTCTAGCACATGTGTAATCTCGCAAGTGGAACTCATAGTGGACCACTTCAAACATCTCGGTAATCGTGAGGGCATTCAATCAACGATCGGCAAAAGTGTCAGTCATAGGAATGGCCTCGTAAGCCCATATCTATATGTAAATATATTAATATATGTTAGTATAGACATGTTCAGTCGGTTCCGGTTCCGGTTTGCCGGTTCGAAACTGGTGGTTTTTCGAACCGAGGATGTGAAACCGAAACGGAACTGTGGGGGTCCGGTTCCGGTTCCGGTTTGGAAACCGGCGGTTAACCGGAACCGGCAATTCAAACCGCCGGTTTCCCGATTTGTTCTTTTTTTTTCGATCGCCCGGGCACAGTCGTGCTATACGGCACGGTCGTGCCCCATTGACCAGTCTTATTTTTCATCTGGCACGGTCGTGCTCTTCTGATCATCAATTCTGCATGAAACTTGCATTTTCCTCATTAAAGTCATGAAACTAAGCACAAACTCGTCAAATGCATCTTATACGAAAATAATTTGAGAAATCACCATAAAAACGTATCTAACATATTCGAATTAATACATAAACATACACAAAAATATGTGAAAATTTTGGCCATTATCAGTTATTACAAATTTACAATTGAATATATTACAATTACAATGATGAATGAAAAAATAAATTACAAGTTACAACTTTCAATATATTACAATCATACATCAATATTGAAGTTAAAAAAAATTACAAGTTACAACTTACAACTAAGTATAAATAAATGAAAGAAGAGGAAAAAAAAAATTGAAAGAGCTTGAGTTTCATTTTAAGTTTCAAAGTGAAATGAAAATTACACTTCCAAACTTTGAATGAAATTGCCTATGTATCCTTAGTAAAATTAAGGAATCAAAGCTCACGTAGTTCTCTTACCTAAACTTACCTTCATTCGTCAACGTTGGTTCCGGCGGAGGAGGAGGTGTTTGAATCGTAGCCATATGTGTCATCGAAATCTTCATCTAGATGTTGTTGCCGATTTTTGGCTCTCACCCAATCTTCAAGAAGAGTAATGTTTTGTATATTCTCTTTAGTCAATTTTGATCTTCTTGGATTCAACATGTGACCTCCCTTGGAAAATGCTTGTTCAACGGAGACGGTTGAGGTGGGACTTGCAAAAATTTCCTTAGCAATAATTGTTAGAATAGGATAAATGGTGGTCCTTTTTGGCTACCACTTCAAAAGATCCGATGGATGTGTAAAATCAATTAATTCAAAAGTAGCACTTAAATATGAATCTAATTCATGATTTGCTCTAGGTCGTTTATGTGTTCGATTATCATAAAAATTGTAAAATTGACTAAGACTACCACCAAAACTAGAAGAACTACTACCTCCTACATTTTGTGCACTTACATCTACATCATCACTAGAAGAATCACCAAAAGCAATTTTATATTCTTTAAATAGTTCGATTAATGATTGTTTAGCTCTACCAACAACTTCCATATAATTAGACACATAATCAACTTCATCATATTCTCCTAAAATAAAGTTTGGAAACAATGCATAATAATACATTTTTAATAATTCTCCTAAGCCATCTTCTCTAATCCTAGGATCTAATAATTTAGCACATAAAAATACATCGGGTATTTCATGAAAATATTTTAAACATTTTGATCTCATAACTATAATTGTATCTCCTAAAATAGGACATGTAGAAAATTCATTGAAAACAAGAGCAATTTTCACACAATGATCTAAAGCTAGTGGAGAAGTAGGATAATAACAACCGGATAATTCTCTAGTTGCCTCTTCAAAAAATTTTAAAAGTTGCATCAAATTAATACATGTTTCCCATGCATTGTTCATTAGTATTATGTCATCATGTGGATTTTCCATAAAAATTTGACAAAGCAAATCTTTATATGCAAAAGAATCGTTAAGCATATTATAAGTTGAATTCCAACGATGTTTAACATCAACTACAAATTTCTTAACTTCCATTCCATTATTCTTACAAAATCTAGCCCATTTCTTATGCCATAACGTTGATTTTGCAATTTCATGAACGGCGGATCTAATAGGTGCAATATGTTCATCTAACTGTTTTAAACCATCTTGAACACATAAATTTAATGCATCACACATACAACGAGTATGAAAAAATTTACCATCTAATGGAGGTTTACAATATTCAATTAAAAATGGTATACTAGCCGTATTAGCACTTGCATTATCAAATCCAATTGTAAAATTTTTTTGTACTATACCATATTCATTTAAAACACCAATTATTTTACGTGCAATATTCATAGCGGAATGTCTATCATTAAAGTCGATATATGCAATTAAACGTTTTTGTACATTTCATGCATCATCTATCCAATGAGCCGTAATTCCCATATAATTATTTATTTGATAAGGATCATTCCAAATATCACTACAAATAGAAATTTTTTGTTGAGACATTTTAAACTCCTCAATTAATTTATATTTATATTCTCCTACGATTTTCTCTATATCTCTAGTTACGGTATTTCTAGATATTTTTCTACTAGAAAGTTGTAAATAATTTTTAGTATATTCTTCAAAATCATCATCACATGGAAATCCTAAAGGTAGATGTTTTTTAGCAACAAATTCGGCTACTCCTTTCCTATGTGATAATTGACTAAATTTAAAGAGTAAAGAATCCATACCTTCGACTCCAGTTGAAGAGTCGGTATTTCCATGAAGTTGGGTTTGCGATCGATCCATACCCAACTTGTCCGGATGCTTCTTCAAGACGTGGTTGTTGAATGTCCCGTAGCCTCCTCCATGCTTGAATTTGTACGCCTTCCCACAATAGTTGCGCGTCACTACAAAATCCACGTCGCTATTCGATACTTTCTCCTTTCTAAAATGAACGGAGAAAATATCACTTCGAAGAGTCGAAGGTGTTCGAGAAGTGGTACGTCTTGTATTACCACTTTCTTGAGTATGTCTCGGCACCTCCTCCTCTTCTTGCTCGGTACTAAAGGCGGCGGCGGTATTAGGGCCTAGACATTCCTCCAAATTCTCACATTCTTGACTCCAATGAGGAGAGTAAGAATCGATGAAATCATCTAGAGGCATATCTTGTGGTGGTGGCATAGGCGATTTTCCTTTTCCACAGGATGATCCGGTGGAAGAAGAACCGACTCTTCGAGACATTTTTTTGAAGAAGAAAGAAAAATTGAATGAAATTGAAGTAGAAGAGTAGTAGCTAACTAGAATTGAAAAAGAGATTGAAGCTTGAGAATTAAATGAAGAATGATGCTTGAAAATGAAAATATGAAATTGAAACAATTAGCACAAATTGAGAGAGAGATTGTAACTTGCAATTGAGAGAGAAGATTGAGGAATGGTGTGGTTTGAAGTGAAATGGAATGAGGTATTTATAGAGCTCAATACTCAAGATTTGAAAAAAAAAAAATGGGGCGGTTTGCAAACCTCCGGTTCCGAGCCGGTTTCTGGCGGTTAAACCGCCGGTTTGCAACGGTAACATAAACTTGGCCGTTGATCATCAACGGTCAAGCGATCCAGAGTGTACACGTGGCATGAATTTAAAAAAAAAAAAGATTCCCCGGTTCGAACCGCCGGTTTCGGGGCGGTTCGAATCATCGGTTTGCAACGGTCACATGATCTTGGCTGTTGATCATCAACGGTCAAGCGATCCGGAGCGTACACGTGTCTCGTTTGAAATTCAAAAAAAAATTAAAAAATTGCACAAACCGTCGGTTTGCCGATTTTTCTGCAGGCCGAACCGAAACCGAACCGTACCTCGACGGTTCACGGTTCTGGTTTGGAACCGGAACCGCGGTCAACGGTTTCGGAACCGTTGACCGCCGGTTCGAACCTTCCCGATTTTGATTTTTCAAACCGTTTGGGCACGTCTATGTTAGTATAAATAATAGACCAAATATGTCGAATTAATTGAAATAATCAGAATTACTCATCAGTAGAGCAATAAAAAACCCGTAGAAGTGGTATGTGTAGGCCCGATTCCCCTACACCGTTGTAATTTCCAAAGGGAGCCTATCAATATGTCGTAATAGGGTAAGGTACGTATGACAACTTCCCCCATGGGAAGCTCTCACATGCCTCCTCCAACTCTACCAAAACCCATACCCACTTCTCGACTTTAATTTTTCTGATGTCAATGCCAAATAATATACAATATAAAATGAGGATCTTTGCAATTTTTATAGTATTCTCCGGGTTTTAACGAAATTCCCTGCTAACAAATCGTGTGCGTAGATCTGCAATCGTCGCTCGTGGCCACTCTGCAATGACTATGTCATATATTCCACCTTTAGGTGGATGGTGTCGGTCAGAAGGATTAAAATCTGACTCACCAAATCGCAGCCGCATCATGAGAGCAAACTCTCTCCTCGAAAATTGATAAAATGGTCTCGTCCGATGCGAAACCATCGCTTGTATTGGTCATCGTTTTGGGTCCGTGCCACCTCACGGGGCATCAATACGTGTAAAAAAACCCTTAAAGATCTTTGTATCAGTCGCCCACAATAAAAAATGACCGAAACACGTCTCTCTAAAATGTGTGACGATGTCTCTACCTATAGCTTGCAGCTCCATCCGTACATCATCAAGTATACTCAAATGCGTATATCCATTTATATAAGCTAGCCGACCTTGACAAGTGACACAGACCCATACACAATCCAACTATAATATATAAATAATTAATCATTAATGTAACTACATTAGAGTTTTTAATTAAATTAAGGACCCAAAAAATTTTATCCGACATATGATTAATTACTGTTATTTTCATTTTACAATAGTCTCACAACAAGTCTCCAAATATGAATTTATCATTAAAAAAATCACGTATCTTCTATTTTTATGTTTTACCAAGAATTAATCATTTTTCCCAACTTAATTCATAAATGTATCTTGGATGTGTAATATTTATGCATAACATTGATTCATAGACACTCATGGATTACAAAAGTTTTAAAAAAGTTTATGTTACAGATAATATGTAAAGGTCGAAGAAATGATATTTTCGTGTAATTTCATTATGGAATTTTTCGTGTACGTTTTACTTATACACAATTTCAAGTAAGGTTAATTTCATGAAGAATTTGTGTAAGGTTAATTCAAAAAGAATTCATTTAAGATTAACTGATGAAAAATTTCGTGTAAGGTTAACTTGGCAAAAATTTCATGTAGGGTTAGCTAGGGCCAAATTTCATGTAGGGATTAACTTGGGAAGAATTTCATGTAAGGTTGACTTGGGCAGAATTCGTGTAAGGTCAACTTTATGTAAATTCGTGTAAGGGTAACACTGGAAGAATTTCCTGTAAAATGTTTTTTCATGTAAATTCGTGTAAGGGTAACTGCAGAAGAATTTCATGTAAGATCTATTTTCGTGTATCCTATAAGGGTAACTGGTATGAGATTTCGTGTAAGGTTAACTGGTATGAATTTTCGTGTAAGGTTAGATGCCCTAATATCCGGGCCCTAATTCGTGTAATACCAGAATTATTTCGTCCTAAATATTACAGAAGCTGTAAATATAACACTAGCGCTAATTTCGTGTAAGAGCACAATTAATACGGCCAAAGAAATCCCAAAATTGTGCCCTAATTCGTGTAAGCATATACGCAAGCAAAATTGGGAAAAATTCTTCGAAAAAATTCCAAACAAAAATCGCCGGAAACATATTCAACAAAAACACAAACATATCGATAGAGTTATGCCTAAAATCATGTACGCATAATCAATTAAATTCAAATATAAACATATTCAATCGGGCAGAAATTGAACTAGATATACTTACTTATCTTGCATCCATTTCGTGTAACATTTCATCCAAATGTACACGAACTTCCCCAAGATTTTTCGAACTCACTTGCCAAATTTCACAGAATCGCCAGAGATGTGAATCGCCCTTTTTCAAATATGAACTTACACGAAAACTGCAAATTGTTTGGGATAGAAATTGAAGAGAAATAATGACTTAATTTAGGTTCAAAAATCTTACACGAAATTCGTGATGGACAAGTGGGCTCGATTTTCAGAAGATTCTACCCCTTTTCAGAATTGTGTAGTCTTTGTCAGGGAACAAATTTGACCAGGGGTAGAAAGGTAATTGAGGGTCAAAAAATGTGGTAATTGGAGCACAAATATAAAGAAAAATGGTAGATGAGGATTAATACTTATATTTTGTGGTATTTTGGGCCGAAATATAAGGAAAGGTGGCAATTGGGGTCATTTTATCAATATATAAATATATATATATATGGTTTAATAATAAGATATATGTTTGCTAAATTAAAATTTTATAATGGAGTTAGGCTGTGAATTGTGATGAAATGCTAAACAAATATGCATGGTCAAGTTGGGCGTAATATATTCAATGACTTAGATAAACAAGTTGAATTTAAGTGTATTGTTTTTTCATTAAAAAATAAATAACACAAAATGATGTGTTTGATTAAAGAAAATTTGGTTTATTGGACATCTGCATTAGTTCATTTTGAGGTGCTTTTATCTGATATTTATTGTTTTAATAATGTTTGTGTTTTTGCAGAATTCTATTACAAGAATGATGTTTTAAGAGAGAATGAGTTGAGAGAGAGGATGGACCATATACATCATCTTTTATTATTATTATTTTCTTTTCTTTTTTAATTTTTTTAATGTATTATTTTATTATATTAATAAGACTTTTTGTCAGAATTATTATGGGTGCCCTTATAACCGAAAAATTTATCATTAAAAGGCTACTCCTAATGATGATCAAACGGTTTGAAATGTCGATTTTGGTTCCGAATCAACGGTTCGATAAACCATATATAGACAAACCGAAATCGAACCGTGGGGGTTTCGATTTCGGTTTGAAATCGGTGGTTGAACCGAAACCAGCGGTTTGAATCATCGATTTATACCCTTTTTTTAAGTCATTATGACCTTATACGTGTCCTTTTTAAATAAAAAATAAAAATTAATCGATCGGTTCAGTTTGAACCGACGGTTTATAACGGTCAAATCATCAAAACGTTGATCATCAACGATCGACTCATCTTGTCGTTCACGTGTCACAACTCTGAAAATAAATAAAAAATCAAAAAACCGATGGTTTACGGTTTGAAAATTGTCAAATCAAAATCGAATCGGGGAACCGTGATTTACAGTTTTGGTTCTGAACCGGAACCGGGTCAACAATTTTCCAAACCATTAACAGCCGATTCGAACCGGCTCAGTTCCGATTTTTTAAACCGTTTGACCATCTCTAGCTACTCCTTATGTTTCATATATATAGGCTTGGTTGAAATTGCCAAAGACATAATCCGAGTAAAAAGTCCAACAAATCTATATATTTAAGATTAAAATTATTTCATACATATCAATTATACATAGTTAGATTGTTCTATACGATCACTATATCGTATTTAGAGTATTAAAGATGGAGTTTTGAACTAAAAATATGGATATTGTATTAGAGGAAGATTGAATAAAACAACAATACAAGGGAAAAATTGGAAGAAAACATTTAATTCGTTTTCGTAATCCAATTAAAATTGACAAATAAATTAAAATAAGATATTTATTTTGTAAATTATTAATTATTTGAAAATGAACGGAGTATTCACTTGACAAGATGGCACCTTTATTAAACATAAAAATGTTACACATGTCATCATTATACTATCATCTATATATATATTATTATATGCTGATTTAGTGCATGCAAATTAGGCCCACTAGCTATTTTAAGATAATAATAAATTAGGGGGAAAAAGAAGAAGTACTAAGAAACAAAATATATAATAACAGGCTAGCTAATTAATTCATCATTTAATTGTATTCTATGATTTCCAGCATTTTATGTGGATCAAATCATATGGTTTTGTTGAAATTGTAACATCCCAATTTTTCTTAACCCTTTTTTTTTTATAAAAATTAGTATTCTTGCAGGCGGAAAATTAAATTTGCAAATATTTTAAAATAGAAGTTTGAGTAATAAAATCAAGATCGTAAGAGTATTTTAAAAATAGCTCGAATTCTACAACGGTTTCATCAGAAGATCTCAACAAAAATGAAATGAGTCACGCTAAAGCAGATTGAAGATGGAAACATTTAGTCTTTCTTGAAATAAATAGCTTAAAATAAAACAGGTAAAGTAACTCTAGCCACCGCTCATCCACTCCATTCCACGTCCATGCCATTACTCTGAAATTTTAGATTTTTCATAAAGGGGTGAGCAAACACTAGCTCAGTGGAGACATGCTTGTCAAGATTAAAGGCATCAAGCAAAAGCAAGACAAATAACACAACAGCCAAGTAAATAAACATTTTCTCATCTTGGGATTGGCCAATCAATTCTGAGCACGGCGGGCATACCCGAGGATCTAACTTTTGATCCTTGGACCTCTGAGGTCTCTGGCTAATTCTCATGCATAGATCATAGATCACAGCAAGCCTCATGCACAGATCAATAGATCATAGCAAGCATTTTCATAAAAATTTTCTCATGACACATTGCATCAATTCATCAATCACTTCCACATAACACATTCAATAAAGACAAACATATATGAAAAGAATCTCCATCTTAAAAGTTAAAAACCTTGAGCGGAAAGAAAGTGAATGCAATCCTATTCCTCGCGAGCTACACCTTCTTCGACACCTATTCATCCATAACGAAAACATACACTAACTTACCCTAAGGTCTAAAGAAAAAAAATCTCAATAATTATTTTAATAAAATTAAATCTCTAAAATAGTCTTAGGACACCTTGGGGGTAAATAAGAACTTTTTAAATTTTTTGAAGAATTAAGACATGAATCCTAAGTTGGAAGTTTTAGAAAAACTCTAGTTAAGCATTGAAATATTTATTTCTTAAAAAGTATAAGATAAAATGATCCTAAATTTTAAACATGGAATCCAGGTTGTTAAATAAATAACATTTATAAATTTCACAAAGATCCAAGTAGTATAACCATAGATTTATAATTTTTGAAACTTAAATTTTAGAAACAGTAAATTCTGCAGAGCTATAAAAGAAAATTAATATATAAAAAATTATAAACTCTTTTATTTTGAAATTTTTCCAGAAGATAAAAGACATGTTAATCTATAACATATTCAAAATTCAAAGCATTTGAAGACGTTTAACTATGAGTGTTAATCTCGTACATCAGAAAATTGTATATCGTGAATCTTTCCAAAACAGAAATAGAAATTAATTTTTAAATGAAATACCTATCGGATTAATTTGAAATTTTTACTGTAGATCAAAACCCTAATAATACATAATCTGGTCAAATATTATAAACGGAAGTATATAAATAATAGTTTTAAATTTTTAAAACTGTGATACTAAAGCTGTTGAATTCTGAAAGTCAGTAATATAAAATTCATATAAAATAAAATATAACTCCGATTGATATGAAATTTTTACAGAAGACCAATTTTACAGTACACTATAACATATTAAAATGTCATAAAATTATAATGTCTGTCAGTATTTATTTTAAAACGTCTAAATCAGAAACGTGAACATATCGATTCTTGGACTGAAGGAATAAAAAAATTATTTTAAATCGGTTTCAACTCCGATTGATCTAAAATTTTTACTGAGTATTAAATATATATCAAAGATCAACATATTCAAAATTCATGAAATTTGGAGGTGTCTAACTACGAATTCAAATAATTGACTAACCGTTCTAGAATTTGAAATTAAAAAACAAGATGTGTTTCCTTAACTTAGTTGTATTCTAACTCAAGATATCACTTAGATTTATCATAAGAATTAAACAAATTACTCTAGGTTTGAATGGAAAGAAAATTATGAGAAAAAGAAACACACGTACCTTCTCTAAGAGAGTTGAGAATCCTAACCCTAGCGTACTAACTTTTCTCTTATTTATATGATTAGGTTTATGGGTTCTAAACCTAATAATAAAGTAATGGACCTCCTAATCTCTTGGGTTCATACTAAAAGAAGTCTAGTAAGACTTAACTTATAATTCCAATTAGATTCATCATTTAACTAAAATCCTACATTATATAGGATTAATATAATTTCTTTTATAAATCTAACAACCTTTAAATTATTAATTTATTATTACTTCTATTATTATTTTACGGGTGTCACAGAAATGCTAATCATGGGCAATTTTTAATATATTCACCGATGATGTATAATTATTTTATCCCCTCGTTATATGAAAAGTAAAATTAATAGATGTTCTAAATTTTTGATATATGAAAAGTAAAATTAATAGATATTCTAAATTTTTGATATATAAGCCGTGAGCACATATAAAATCTAATAGATTTTTGTAAATTATTAATTATTTGAAAATGAACGGAGTATTCACTTGACAAGATGGCACCTAATAGTAAATTATTAATTATCTGAAAATGAACGGAGTATTCACTTGACAAGATGGCACCTTTATTAAACATAAAAATGTTACACATGTCATCATTATACTATCATCTATATATATTACTATATGCTGATTTAGTGCATGCAAATTAGGCCCACTAGCTATTTAAGATAATAATAAATTAGGGGAAAAAAAGTACTAAGAAACAAAATATATAATAACTGGCTAGCTAATTAATTCATCATTTAATTGTATTCTATGATTTCACGCATTTTATGTGGATCAAATCATATAATTTTGCTCAAATGCCCATCGTGAGCAACTCTTAATATGTCCATCGATGACGTATAATTATTTTATCCCCTTATTATATGAAAAGTAAAATTAATAGATGTTCTAAATTTTTAACAAATCAACCGTGGACACATATTAATATGACCACAGTGGGTAGGTGAGCAGGACTGTTAAATCATAATCAATTAAATTTTGATTGAGGCAGCCATAATTGATTATAATGAAAACTTGATAATGATTTAATATATATATATATATATATATATATATATATATATATATATATATATTAGATTTATAGGAACAAATGTTGATATAGATGTCACTTGTTAATATTGTTAATAATTAGTGTGTATTATATTTTGAAAATGTGTTGCTGGAAATTATTGGTGTAGCCATGTAGGTATATCTTTTTTAGATTATGATTTTCGTAAACGTAAAATTTAAATTTGAGTTCATAATAAATACGGATTTCAATATTTAAAGTTAATTACTACTAATATTAGTTATAAAAGAATATTAAATTTAATGTTATTATTAGTATTTAATGAAATAATAATTTTTTATTTAACAAAATAATAATAGGATAAATAACTATTAAATGAAGTGGATGAGTGGGAATCATTGGGTTGATTGGACTCGTGGGTTCCATTAGATAGTTGACTTGACTCAAAAATGGATATTTTGAAATTAATTATTATATTTATGGGTATTTAGAAATCAATTGTTATATTAATGAATAAAAATGGATCAAATTATATAAAAATGAATATATTTGGCATTTTCCCTTATTAATAAATAAATAATAGGTTAAGTGAAAGATCATATCATCATTTTGAATATTGTAGTCCAATAATGTCGCTTTTTTTTTTTTTTTGTCTTTCTTGTTATGTTGGGACCTTTTTGTATCATTATTTTATTCACAAGTTGGTACAATTGATTAAATTTATTTCACTTTAATTAACAGATGCATGTGGATTTGATTTGAAATACTGTTAACTCTTTTGTACGTAAATGGTGATAATATATATATATATATATATATATAGAGAAAACGGCTCAATTTAGCCCTTTTAGCTATATTTGTAGCCAAATTACCCCTGAAATTAAATTTTTGCCCTCATTACCCTATTGCTTATATAATTGCCCCAATCTACCCCTTTTTTGTTTTACAAATGTACCGAGGACTGACAGATGCAGTGGACTACTGAATATGGCAGTGGATTGTCTAATAAATTTTGTATTTCCGAATTTTTTTAATTTTGCGGTAATTAAATGAATACTTACACCAAATAATAATTTTTTTATTATTAATAATTTTAAATTTGCATCTAATTATTTATAATTTTAAATAATTAGTAATATTATATAAATTATATAATAATTTATAATAATTAGTAACATTATATAAATTGCCGTTCCCACTTAAAAAAATTTTATTTCATGTCTTTTATTTAATTTGGCTTGTAAGTAGCAATAATTTTGCACTAATTAAATATATAATTATTATATTATAGTTAATTATTTTAAATTGCCGTGTAGTATGTTTTTTTAATTTTATTTATTTTGCTAATTACATCTTATATTATATAGTACATTATATTAAAATCAAAAAATATAATAAGACTTATAAAATATTGACAATAATATATATTTAGTGGGAACGGCAATTTTTTATAATATTTAGGGGGTGCACGGCAATTTTTTCAATAATTGCCGTGCCCCCCTTTATTTTTTCAAAAAAATATGTAAAATATAATTAGTGTTATGTAATTAAATAATTATTAATGTCTTAGTATATTATATTTACCTACAAGTGGGAACGGCAATTTTATGCCTTATTATCTTATATTTAATTATTTAATTACTATATTATAGTTAATTACTTTAAATTTGTATAATATAATACATTATATTATATTGAAATCAAAAATCAATTTAAGACTTATAAAAAAGTGGCACTAATATATATTGATGGAAAGGCAATTTTTTAACATTGTTAGGGGGGGCACGGCAATTTTGAAAATAATTGCCGTGCCCCCATATATTTTTTTTAAAAAATTTGTCAAATTTTCTTAAGTGTTATAATTTGCTAAAAAATTATGAAAAAGATAATTTTGAAATTAATATTGTAATTATTAATTTTTTTAAATGATTACATTTAACTTCCCAATTTTTGCAAAATTGCCGTGCCCACTCTTTATTGATTTATTTTGTTTGTTTACAAATTAAATAATTTTTTAAATAATTATTTATTTCTTATATTATTTAACACATTATATTAAAATCAAAAATTATGACAACACTTATAAAATATTCATAAGTGCATTTTTATGAAGGGAACGGCAATTTTTTATTTTTGTTAGGGGGGGCACGGCAATTTTGAAAATAATTGCCGTGCCCCCCAATATTTTTTTTAAAAAAATTGTCAAATTTTCTTAAGTGTTATAATTTGCTAAAAAATTATGAAAAAGATAATTTTGAAATTAATATTGTAATTATTAATATTTTTAAATGATTACATTTAACTTCCCAATTTTTGCAAAATTGCCGTGCCCACTCTTTATTGATTTATTTTGTTTGTTTACAAATTAAATAATTTTTTAAATAATTATTTATTTCTTGTTATATTATTTAACACATTATATTAAAATCAAAAATTATGACAACACTTATAAAATATTCATAAGTGCATTTTTATCAAGGGAACGGCAATTTTTTATTTTTTTTAGAGGGGGCACGGCAATTTTGAAAATAATTGCCGTGCCCCCCAATATTTTTTTTAAAAAATTTGTCAAATTTTCTTAAGTGTTATAATTTGTTATAAAATTATGAAAAAGATAATTTTGAAATTAATATTGTAATTATTAATTTTTTTAAATGATTACATTTAACTTCCCAATTTTTGCAAAATTGCCGTGCCCACTCTTTATTGAATTTTTTTTTTTTTGTTTACAAATTAAATAATTTTTTAAATAATTATTTATTTCTTATATTATTTAACACATTATATTAAAATCAAAAATTATGACAACACTTATAAAATATTCATAAGTGCATTTTTATCAAGGGAACGGCAATTTTTTATTTTTGTTAGGGGGGGCACGGCAATTTTGAAAATAATTGCTGTGCCCCCCAATATTTTTTTTAAAAAATTTGTCAAATTTTCTTAAGTGTTATAATTTGCTAAAAAATTATGAAAAAGATAATTTTGAAATTAATATTGTAATTATTAATATTTTTAAATGATTACATTTAACTTCCCAATTTTTGCAAAATTGCCATGCCCACTCTTTATTGATTTATTTTGTTTGTTTACAAATTAAATAATTTTTTAAATAATTATTTATTTCTTGTTATATTATTTAACACATTATATTAAAATCAAAAATTATGACAACACTTATAAAATATTCATAAGTGCATTTTTATCAAGGGAACGGCAATTTTTTATTTTTTTTAGAGGGGGCACAGCAATTTTGAAAATAATTGCCGTGCCCCCCTATATTTTTTTTAAAAAATTTGTCAAATTTTCTTAAGTGTTATAATTTGCTATAAAATTATGAAAAAGATAATTTTGAAATTAATATTGTAATTATTAATTTTTTTAAATGATTACATTTAACTTCCCAATTTTTGCAAAATTGCCGTGCCCACTCTTTATTGAATTTTTTTTTTTGTTTACAAATTAAATAATTTTTGAAATAATTATTTATTTCTTATATTATTTAACACATTATATTAAAATCAAAAATTATGACAACACTTATAAAATATTCATAAGTGCATTTTTATCAAGGGAACGGCAATTTTTTATTTTTGTTAGGGGGGGCACGGCAATTTTGAAAATAATTGCTGTGCCCCCCTATATTTTTTTTTAAAAATTTGTCAAATTTTCTTAAGTGTTATAATTTGCTAAAAAATTATGAAAAAGATAATTTTGAAATTAATATTGTAATTATTAATATTTTTAAATGATTACATTTAACTTCCCAATTTTTGCAAAATTGCCGTGCCCACTCTTTATTGATTTATTTTGTTTGTTTACAAATTAAATAATTTTTTAAATAATTATTTATTTCTTGTTATATTATTTAACACATTATATTAAAATCAAAAATTATGACAACACTTATAAAATATTCATAAGTGCATTTTTATCAAGGGAACGGCAATTTTTTATTTTTTTTAGAGGGGGCACAGCAATTTTGAAAATAATTGCCGTGCCCCCCTATATTTTTTTTAAAAAATTTGTCAAATTTTCTTAAGTGTTATAATTTGCTATAAAATTATGAAAAAGATAATTTTGAAATTAATATTGTAATTATTAATTTTTTTAAATGATTACATTTAACTTCCCAATTTTTGCAAAATTGCCGTGCCCACTCTTTATTGAATTTTTTTTTTTGTTTACAAATTAAATAATTTTTGAAATAATTATTTATTTCTTATATTATTTAACACATTATATTAAAATCAAAAATTATGACAACACTTATAAAATATTCATAAGTGCATTTTTATCAAGGGAACGGCAATTTTTTATTTTTGTTAGGGGGGGCACGGCAATTTTGAAAATAATTGCTGTGCCCCCCTATATTTTTTTTAAAAAATTTGTCAAATTTTCTTAAGTGTTATAATTTGCTAAAAAATTATGAAAAAGATAATTTTGAAATTAATATTGTAATTATTAATATTTTTAAATGATTACATTTAACTTCCCAATTTTTGCAAAATTGCCGTGCCCACTCTTTATTGATTTATTTTGTTTGTTTACAAATTAAATAATTTTTTAAATAATTATTTATTTCTTGTTATATTATTTAACACATTATATTAAAATCAAAAATTATGACAACACTTATAAAATATTCATAAGTGCATTTTTATCAGGGGAACGGCAATTTTTTATTTTTTTTAGAGGGGGCACAGCAATTTTGAAAATAATTGCCGTGCCCCCCTATATTTTTTTTAAAAAATTTGTCAAATTTTCTTAAGTGTTATAATTTGCTATAAAATTATGAAAAAGATAATTTTGAAATTAATATTGTAATTATTAATTTTTTTAAATGATTACATTTAACTTCCCAATTTTTGCAAAATTGCCGTGCCCACTCTTTATTGAATTTTTTTTTTTGTTTACAAATTAAATAATTTTTGAAATAATTATTTATTTCTTATATTATTTAACACATTATATTAAAATCAAAAATTATGACAACACTTATAAAATATTCATAAGTGCATTTTTATCAAGGGAACGGCAATTTTTTATTTTTGTTAGGGGGGGCACGGCAATTTTGAAAAAAATTGCCGTGCCCCCCTATATTTTTTTTAAAAAATTTGTCAAATTTTCTTAAGTGTTATAATTTGCTAAAAAATTATGAAAAAGATAATTTTGAAATTAATATTGTAATTATTAATATTTTTAAATGATTACATTTAACTTCCCAATTTTTGCAAAATTGTCGTGCCCACTCTTTATTGATTTTTTTTTTTTTTGTTTACAAATTAAATAATTTTTTAAATAATTATTTATTTCTTGTTATATTATTTAACACATTATATTAAAATCAAAAATTATGACAACACTTATAAAATATTCATAAGTGCATTTTTATCAAGGGAACGGCAATTTTTTATTTTTTTAGGGGGGGGCACGGCAATTTTGAAAATAATTGCCGTGCCCCCATATATTTTTTTTAAAAAATTTGTCAAATTTTCTTAAGTGTTATAATTTGCTAAAAAATTATGAAAAAGATAATTTTGAAATTAATATTGTAATTATTAATATTTTTAAATGATTACATTTAACTTCCCAATTTTTGCAAAATTGCCGTGCCCACTCTTTATTGATTTATTTTTTTTGTTTACAAATTAAATAATTTTTTAAATAATTATTTATTTCTTGTTATATTATTTAACACATTATATTAAAATCAAAAATTTTGACAACACTTATAAAATATTCATAAGTGCATTTTTATCAAGGGAACGGCAATTTTTTATTTTTTTTAGGGGGGGGCACGGCAATTTTGAAAATAATTGCCGTGCCCCCCTATATTTTTTTTTAAAAATTTGTCAAATTTTCTTAAGTGTTATAATTTGCTAAAAAATTATGAAAAAGATAATTTTGAAATTAATATTGTAATTATTAATATTTTTAAATGATTACATTTAATTTCCCAATTTTTGCAAAATTGCCGTGCCCACTCTCTATTGATTTTTTTTTTTTTTGTTTACAAATTAAATAATTTTTTAAATAATTATTTATTTCTTATATTATTTAACACATTATATTAAAATCAAAAATTATACATAACACTTATAAAATATTCATAAGTGCATTTTTATCAAGGGAACGGCAATTTTTATTTTTTTTAGGGGGGGCACGGCAATTTTGAAAATAATTGCCGTGCCCCCATATATTTTTTTTAAAAAATTTGTCAAATTTTCTTAAGTTTTATAATTTGCTAAAAAATTTTGAAAAAGATAATTTTGAAATTAATATTGTAATTATTAAAATTTTTAAATGATTACATTTAATTTCCCAATTTTTGCAAAATTGCCGTGCCCACTCTTTATTGATTTTTTTTTTTTGTTTACAAATTAAATAATTTTTTAAATAATTATTTTTTTCTTATATATTACATTATATTACATTTTGAAACGGCAATTTTATGCAAGTTGTTATCTTATTTAATTATATTATTATAATTGGTAATTGTAAATTGAGTGTAGTTAATTTTTTTTTCTTTTTTGTACTTGTTTTGCTAATTACATGATTTCAAATTGTACACTTATATAATATAATACATTATATGAAAAAAGAATTCATAAGACTTATAAATTATTTTTGAGATGTGTTAATATAATAAATACACTTTTGGTAAATGCACTACATTACAATCTCACTAAATGAAGATGTGGACATTGAAAGTACAAAAGTAAGAAGCACATGCATGTCATATATGACACAATGGCATGCATGACACAAAAGTTAAGTTGTTTGGCATTTTTTCAAAATTTTGTTGAAATTTTTTTGCACTTTTGAAGCTATTTGGACACGGCAATTATTTGAAACCTTCCTCTCACCTTTTCTTCCTCCCACACCAAGACACGGCCATTGAAGAAGCTTGAAGAAGCTTGAAGAAGCTTGAAGAAGGTTGAAGAAGCTTGGCGAGGTTTTGCACTTCAACATACCGTGGGAAAATTGCATCAATTTGTGGGGTTAGTAAAGGCAATTTTTTGTATGTATTTTTTTGTGGAAAGTTTTCCCATTAATTCATGGAATTAGGGATGCAATTATGTTTTATGTTTCTGCAATTTTTGTTGTAAGTGTATGAATGAAAGTGTGTTGCCAAAATCTTATTGCATAATAATTTAGGGATTTTAGGGTTTTTGATGATTTAGGGTTTTTGAGAATTTATGGTTATTTTGTTGAAAAATGAAATTCATATGTTGTGTATCATGTTCAATGTGGAATAAATAAATTGTTTTGCAATATTTTGAACTAGGGAACGGCAATTTTGGATAATCAAATCACATGTTGCCTTTTAGGTTTTATATGTTAAATTATTATGTAAATGAAATTGATATGTTGAATACTATGTTGTTGAATGTTGAATAACATGTTGCGGACAAACATTTTATGAAAATGCCTTTACAATGAAAAAAAAAAAAAAGGGCACGGCAATTTCACAATAATTGCCGTTTCCCCCCCCCCCCTTTTTTTTTTAATAAAATGCCTTTCATTTGTAATTATGAATCCTATTTTGAAAGTTGACTATACCTTGCAAAATGAAATACCAAAAAGTACACGGCACTTTTGGAAACACCTAGCGCCTATTTTTTATTTTTTTGCAAATAATTGTTTTATATGTTAAATTATGTTGTATATTATAATTTTGATATGTTGAATAATATAGGGGGTTGTGGAATAAATTTTGCAAAGATCATAATATGCACATGCCCGGCAATTTAAAAAAAAAATTAAATAGGGGGCACGGCAATTTCACAATAATTGCCGTTTCTGAAAATTAATTTTTTTTTAATGCTTTTTAGGGTAATTATGAATAATTTGTTTAAAGTTGACTACATTGTTGCATTAGATAGTACACGACACTTTCAGAATGAAAATAGGGGCTATTTTTTATTTTTTTGCAAATAATTGTTTTATATGTTAAATTATGTTCGCGATGAAATTGAAATGTTATTTTATATGTTGAATGTGGAATAAAATGTTAGAAAAATCATGAATTGGAAATGAACGGCAATTTTAAAAAAAAAATTAGGGGGCACGGCAATTTCGCAATAATTGCCGTTTCCCCCCTTTATTTTTTTTTGGAAAATGCCTTTTAGGGTAATTAAATTGATTTTGTTGAAAGTGGAAAAAATTTGTACCAAAATGAATCTTTGATTGGTACACGGCACTTTTGGAACCAAATGTCATACTATTTTTTTCTTTTTTGGCAAATAATTGGTTTATATGTTAATTATGTTGGAGATGAAATTTTTTTGTTGAATAATATGTTGATTAACTTGTAATTTTGTAGAGATGAACTTGTAATTTTATTCATATGCTCTACTTTCGTCGACACTTTATGACGATCCGTAATGTCATGGGTTGTAAAACATGCATTCGTAAAATTTGCGATGATTTTATGTTCTTATGAATATCTCACGTGTTTGCATGATCCGTGTGATTGTGTTACAAGTATTATTATTTAGGGTATACGGCTTAGGGTTTGGACGCAAGTTTGTAAGTTTTTTGGTTTTACTATTTATCAATCTAAATGTTTGTACATTTGCTGCGTAAGATATTTTTTGAATACTAACTAATCAGATTTTGTGTGTTAATGATGTAGATGGCTTTGAGTTGGGTGCGTCCACGATGTCAGGGCCGTTTATCTAAAATTAACGGGTATACTCGTTTGAGTATACTACAGGACATTTAGGAGAGCACGGGACAGACTGCCTTATAAATTTTTGTGGGACGTGTTTCGGCCACTTTCTTTTATGGGAGACCTCGACTGAGACATGCAAGTTGTTTCTTCATGTTCTTATGTCGCGTGAGTTGACAGGTCCGGACAGGCCGGTGCACGAGAGATGGTTTGGTATTGGTGATTCTCGTCGTGTTACGCGATTTACAAAGAGAGAGTTCGCTCTTATCACTGGTTTGAGATTCGGCGACTCCGACTTCAATCCGTCTGGGGAACACCATCCTCCGGATGGTGGAGTGTACTACAGAGTCCATCATGATAGTAGTCACGTGACTCTTCAGATCCTTCTTAAGCGATTTCAAGAAGGGGAGTACCAAAGGAACGTTGATGACGTGATCAAGATTTCGAAGATCCTCATTGTATATTATATCCTGCTCGGAGTTGACTCTAGAAGAACAACGGTGGATAACTGGGTGTGGGCATTAGTCGAGCAGGAAGAGCGATGGGAACGTTTTCCCTGGGGTAAGCTATCGTTTCTGACCTTGCTGAAGTACATGGACCAAGTGCCAACTACCATCGCCAGTCAGGATGCAACAGGAAGAGGAAAAACATACCACTTCTATGGGTTCTCAGCAGCGCTATTGGTAAGTGTCATTAGTTTATGTACCCTTAATTATAATCTTATGTTTTGTCTGTGTTGTTCTGATTTAAGATGTTACTTTCTTAAACATTTGTTCAATCTGTTCACTGTGAAGATATGGGCGTATGAGGCCATCCCCGTAGCTGCCCAGTTGGCTGGGCGACGATTGGATACGGGTCATCACATGCCCAGATGTTTGAAGTGGTCGACAAAGCAGTCCGACGCCGAGTTCGATGTGATACATGCGTTGGACGGCGAGGTATTCATATTTTTTTCCTTATTTCGACATTACAAATTGTCGTTCAGACTTTTAGTAAGTACGTCATGCTTTCAATTTGATGACATTCGAGCCTTGTGATGTAGGTGGAGTGCGTCGAGTCTCTAGATCCCACTCCTAAGGAGACTTGTCAGCCATTCTGGCATTACATTGACGCTGACTTGGATGCCGGTGTGTAAAATGCTCCGAGGAGACGAGGTCGTCCATCTTCGACCGTTGCAGCTGGTCGACGTGCCCGGGGATCGGTACCTGATGCGGTGGGTCCATCCACGTCAGTCCATCCGGGGAGACGGAGTAGTAGGTCCTCACGTCAGACACGCCAGGACACTACTGCTGCGTTGGAGCCTCCTGCTGATGACCCACCATCCCAGTCAGAGCCCTTTTACAGTGGGTCGGGATATGTGTACACTGATCCATCTCCTGAAATGCCTGCACAGTCTGAGATCCCTTACCCTGCCGAGCCCCTTAGCTATTGTCCTCCTCGTGATCATCATTCTCCGGAGACGTCCTATCCTCATCACAGTGGTACGCACGATGAATGGATACAGCGGATGAATGGAATGTTCGAC
Organism: Scutellaria barbata; assembly: GCA_028654395.1. Taxonomy (NCBI): domain Eukaryota; kingdom Viridiplantae; phylum Streptophyta; class Magnoliopsida; order Lamiales; family Lamiaceae; genus Scutellaria; species Scutellaria barbata. The sequence goes on along the minus strand of CM053649.1, from coordinate 4,084,672 downwards.
ACTCGCTACAGGGAGATCCGAGGATACTTTGACCAGCAGTACACTGACCTTCGAGGTCACGTCGATCAGCAGGATGCTGACATGCGAGGATATATCGATCAGCAGTATAGTCAGATGCGAGGTTATATTGATCAGCACTATACTGACCTTCGAGGTCAGGTACAGGAGTTCGTGCAGCAGGTTCCGTCCATCATTGGGGAAGAGCTCCGAAGATTTTACAGTACTCGACCATCATATTGGGGAGGTTACGAGACACCTGCTGCAAACATACCAGGATCTCAGGCCGCATTTGAGGCTTCTGCGGTGCCGTTCGACCTTCCTGCGGCAGCAGCCGGTGATTTACCGGAACCCGTATCAGCTCCGTCGGTGAGTTGTGGCGATGCAGCCTCTATGCCCGACATTCCCGAGACGAGCGCCGGTATTCAACATGTACGAGAGAGAGCACCTTCTCGATACGTACGTAGCCCCTTCGTTACTGGTTCTGTCAGGAGGCACGGTCAGCGAATGCCTGAGCTAGAAAAGTTTATTGCCGACGGGCTTGCTGCTATAGCCCGACAGGCGAAGCCGGAGCGGTAAGTATGTCATGCTTTCAATGTATGTTACACCTACCCACAATAAATGTATTGGATTCTCATACGTTTTTTTTCTTTTGCAGCCGCAACGTTGGAGTAGGTTTTGCAGTGGGGCCTGAGTTCTTTAGCAATTTTCTGGATCCCGAGGAAGACATGAGAGAAGAGGTTTCGATTATGTCTTTTACATTCCTGCTCCTCATTTCTCTATTAAAGCTTATTTGTTATTCCTTGTGGTTATTACTATTACATACACTATTTTGTTTGCCATCATGTTAATCAGTCCATGGACGCGTACCTCGGTATTCTCCAAAGTAAGCCCCTGTTCGCGGGGGTTCGGCGCCACGCTGCAACGGTACACACTGCTCAGATATTGGATTCTCAATTCTTTGTAAGTATCTTCTAATGCAACACTATACCGTTTGTAGTTACGTATATTCGTGTGTGCTTATCATTTGAGTTGTTTTCAGACTATATGTGAACAAATCTGGAATGAAGCCCACAGGGGTGAGTCGGATCTGGTGAAGTACCGACCCAAGCGAAAGGAGACTTTCGCACCTGAGCAGCTCGACAGACTGGTCCCCTACGTGTTCGGGGTGAAGCCCAAGTGGGCAGGCGTGAGGCCGTGGTGGAAGGGCTGTGAAACTGTAAGTTGTAATTCTTAGTTCAATTATGTTGCACGAGCAAAATATATGTGGTGACAATCATTACATCTCATGTCTTTTCTTCTGTAAACAGTTGCTGACCGTCCTGAACCTGAACGAACATTGGGTAGCATGTGCGATCTGGTTGCCGTGTACGAAGCTTGTGCTGTTCGATAGCATGAGATGGACGTGGGATGACAACAAGGCCATGCGACGTTACAAGCAAACGTTGCCCATTCGACGCGTATTACCTGCCCTTCTTGAGTACACTAGATTCTACGATCACCTAGACAATGAAGGTACACCTTTGCGTCCTTGCGAGGATGAGTTTAAAATGGTCACGGGGCAGGAGGCATTTTGTTACGAACAGCACGAGGATCACACAAGCGGTGTATATGCATTATTGGCCGTCGAGAGTGGTCTTAGTTGGCAATGGCCTAGCCCTTTGTGGAGGCATGGGATCACGGGAGCGAGGAAGATGATGGCTCTGACGGTTTTCCGGTTCTCGACTGATGCAGACACCATCAAGTTGCAGGATGTAGCCGATTAGATTACCTTCTCTTTCCTATGATCGTTTGTTTGTTTTGCTGGTACTCAGGATTTACATGCTTCATTTCATACTGTATGTCATGTATCACTGTATTGGTTCTTCAGATCACTCAGTTATTCAGTGTGTTTTATGAAGTTTCAGCCATTTGGCTTCTGACGGCTCATTTTGACATGAGTCTGGGTTCTTTTTACTAATATTTGTTGACCGTCATTTTATATTGGGCTGCCGATCATAGGTTTCATTTCAAGTGAAGTTCAATTATTTAAAAAAATGTACAATGTGTGGATACAAACCATAGTGATTCTAATGTTTATTAATGTAGATGTTCGCTAATCAATCATTGCACTGTGAAGAGGATGCTCCAAATAACGGACACTTTCTCTTGGTGTGATCTTCTTTCTTACAGATGGAGCATTTTTTCTTCCGCCGAACAGTAGGATTTGCATGCAAATTAGCCCTGTCGTTTTCATCGTCATTGGGGGCCAATGGGTCTGCGTCGACTGGCAATTGTTCAGAACAACGTGCTCTATTGTGGTCCGTACGCCCACAACGACTACAGCTGCCCTTAGTACGAGTCGCAGCAGATGGGTTTCCAATCGAGGGAATCCTGCGAGACCTAGGTCGGCCAGCCTGTCTAGGCTTGTCTGGAGCGACGCAGACCATATTTTGTATATCTTCATTGACAACCCACTCTTGCGGACCAGGCACCAGCACTACCTCACGACCCCACATTCTCTTCAACCAATCTGTGGTGTAATATGGGGCGACATAGGAACTCACAGCCTCTTTTGCAAAACTGTTGAATCAGGTAACAGTATAATTAACAACGATCTCCATTGTAGGGTAGCCTCTTTTTTTATTTGACATACGAAATAGGGAAGAGAGATTACTAATTTTCGTACCTGATTGCCGCACATGCATGCGAACATGGTATGAATTCAAGTTGGAAGTAATTACACGCACAACTTCTAGTCGACAAATCAACGATGTATATTTTACCTCCATCTGAAACCTTGAATTTATATCGAGCAAGATTGTGAACGGTCATTTTTCCACCACGTCTGACTGATTCAAGCAACCTTTCATGCACAGCCTTTGTTAGAAAATGTTCTCTTTCCTCAGCAGCAGTCCTCCTCTCGTAAAACCATTTTTCCATTACTCGTCTGGCACACTCCAAAAAAAAACAAACTGGTAGTTTTCTTGCCCATAGAAGACGATTATTCCACACCTCAGCTGCGTTGGACGTCATGAAGGAAAATCTTCGAACAGGACACCTAACACGAGACCATCTTTCTTCTTTCGCATTTCGTAAGGTCTCGAGTGCACCTTGTCGATCACTGTTCGCCAGGACTTTCATATACCTGTCATGCAAGAGAAGTGGTTGAACATTAGTCTAATTTAGCGGCTGTATAATGAACAGACATTTTATGGTGTGTCACCTGTCGAAATCGTTATTATTGTAACAGTGTGCAGCCTTTTGAAAGAGACCCACAACGTGAGATCCATGTTTTGCCAAATTTTGTTGCAAATGAAAACAACATAGACCATGCGTCGCATCAGGGTAGACTGTCATGATGGCATTGTTGATGCTCTTGTGTTGATCAGACACAATTAGTAGATGATCTGGGCAGCCGTACGCATTACGGACATGCCGTAAAAACCATGTCCAGGATTCATCATTTTCTACGTTTCCGATCCCAATTGCAAGAGGAAAAACCTGTTCATTTCCATCTTTTGTAACAGCGACGAACCCAATCCCTTTATATTGGCCTTTCAAATGGCAACCGTCCACCACTATAACTGGCCGAGCGTAATGTTAAAATCCATGAATGGACGCGGCCAAAGCATAAAACACGTATCTGAATTTACCACTTTGTAGTGTTTCCAAAGCCGTGTACGAACCAGGATTGGAAATTTTCAAGACTTCTAAATACGATGGCAGCATGCAAAATGACTTAGACGGGTCTCCATATGCAAGCTTCATTGCATGTTTTTTGGCCCGAAGTGCAACCTTGTAACTGAGATTTAGACCATGTCGTTGATTCATTTCTCGCATTATGCTTGTAGCGACCAATTGTGAGTCTTCTCTACGGAGAACATCTGCGTAGTACTCTCCAATCAGGGCAGATGATACTCGAGGAGGAACTTCAGGTCCGCTCAAATCATACGTACATTGATGGGGAATCTTGACACTCGAGATTTTCCAAATACCGTACTTCTCAGATGCATGCAGTTTGAATGGGCAATCTTTTTTTTTGCATTTCACCCACCATCTCTCTTTGTCTGATTTTTCCACGCGGTATTGTACACGGTTGTCCAAATGGTAAAACCCAACGACATTCTGTAGTTCGATCTTGGACCCAAAAGTCGAGCCTTTTTGTAAATTATTAGTACTCGGCTCGTCTGCGGTGAATTCAAGTCCTGGCTGGTGCTCTGGAGATGGACAATCCGGGATAACCCATTCGGTTTTTTGAATATAATTCAAAAAGTCCTCATAGGCCTGTCGCTGTTCCTCATCCAACACAGTTTCATCATCCTCATCTAGCTCGAAGTCATCGATCATATCATTATCCGAATCATCTTCCTCTTCGCCACGATGTGAACCTAAAACAATGTAAACAAGTATATCAAAAAGTAGCAACAAATGGGTTGAAAATGAAATTTTATGAAATTATCCATGCTGACTATACCTTCACAAGTTGTGTATCCCTCTTCCCTACCTAGGCCTTCACAAGTTGTATATTCTTCTTCCCTACTCCTGAAGTCGTGTGTCTCACTAAAAATGTCAGAGCCTTGTAGTAAATTTTCATCTCTACATAGGGTTGGGGACGTATTCAAGTCAATATAGCCAAGACCCCAATCCGATCCGAAGTCCACTGGTTGTCTTGATGATGATGCTGATGGTCTCGTTGCCCATTGATCCTCCGAGGATGTACCAAACGGCGACAAGCCCTCGTCAAATGAGACACCCCATTTTGTATAAAATGTTTCGTCGTCTTGTAAGCCAAAAGGAACGTTGTTTTGACTCCAATTTTGATTGTATATGTCGTCAGTCTGTGTCACGTTGCCATCGTATGTCGATTGATGAAACGTGCTTCCTTCTGCTTCATTGAAGGATCCAACATTATAGCTGAAACCTCCGATATTGCTATTCTGACATTCTGTTGACGGATCGGTATGAGATACTTCATCATCCAGCAATTTCAGTGAGACAAACACAACTAGAGTATCGTCAATTATGGACAATAATCTGGTCACATGAAAATCATTCTTTATTTTTTTCTTTTTGACTCTTCCCTTCTTCTCAACGAGTGAGTGAATCACGTATCCCCATCTATTCAGGTCAGCACACACAAGTTCATGGATGCTCATGAATAAAGTGTAGTACGTGATTCTCTCAAGTTGAACCTCTTGTTTATATCCGTTCGTATACTCCAAACCTTCCCAGTGACCTCCGTACCAAACAACCACCGACATAAAACTCATAGTATATTAGCTGTCAAAAATCATAAACGTAATAAAACTCAGATAATGAAAGAAAATGTAATTACAATTGAGAAATTCACATATTCATTTATGGACTACATAAGGCGGTGTGTATGCTGGGATAATAAGAACGACACTAGTCCATATTATACAAATTACGTTCTTTTATGTTAATATTCTCAAGAACAACGTGATTGTGATGAAACACTAATGGATTAACAATTGTTTGGGAAAAAAATATTATTTATTTCTCACTAAAAAAATTGTAAATAATGAAACACAAATATTATAACATTCGAAAAAATTGTATTACAAAACTCACTATAAAATTGTCTAACATACCGTGTTTAGTCTTCAAGATTTCTCCTTTCCGATATTGATTATTGATTGGCTACTAACTCTTCACTCCACTCCTGAATGTTTTTAGTAATGAGCATTATGAGCGTACTTGCATACCAATCTTATATTATATAAAGTAATTCCTTCGATATACTGTATGCATTTGACTACAAGTGTCATGCAGGGTGAAATTCACTTTTTCATCCCCACCCTACTGTATGCATGTGACTACAAGTGTCATGCAGGGTGAAATTCACTTTTTCACCCCCACCCTACTGTATGCATGTGACTACAAGTGTCATGCAGGGTGAAATTCACTTTTTCACCCCCACCCTTTTGGATGTATATAACAAGGATCTTGTTTATTATTTATTCATGTTCAGCCAAATTCTTGTTTATTTAATTCATGTTGGAATAGGTTACACGACAATTTTAAATTATTGTGCACGGGTAGACGACAATTTTACACCTAACAATTATAATAGAAGATTATTAGGGATTATATAACAATTATAATACAAGAGTTCTAGTTTAACCCATGAATTGCCGCGTATCTATGGAAAAAAAATTATACATATATATTAAAAATTGTATTACATAATATATTATTATTTTAGAAAATAAAAGATAAAGTGAGTTTCGTTGTAATTTGCAACAAAAAAACAATACATATATTAATTTGAAAAATATAAACATTTGTATTACATAATAATATAAATATTATATAATACCAAAAACATAAATTATTTGAAAAAATTATTTCAAATTGTATAAAAGAGTTTGGTTTTAAAATTAATACCATAAACATAAATTATTTGAAAAAATTATTTTATAAAATCAAAAAACATATCCAAAATATTTATTAAAAGAATAACATGAAAACAAACTTAAATAAAATAATTATGTAAATAATTATTTAATTTGCAGAAAAAAAAAATTCAATAGAGAGTGGGCACGGCAATTTTGCAAAAATTGGGAAATTAAATGTAATCATTTAAAAAAATTAATAATTACAATATTAATTTCAAAATTATCTTTTACATAATTTTATAGCAAATTATAACACTTAAGAAAATTTGACAAATTTTTTAAAACAAATATAGGGGGGCACGGCAATTATTTTCAAAATTGCCGTGCCCCCCCTAAAAAAAATAAAAAATTGTCGTTCCCTTCATAAAAATGCACTTATGAATATTTTATAAGTGTTGTCATAATTTTTGATTTTAATATAATGTGTTAAATAATATAAGAAGAAATAAATAATTATTTAAAAAATTATTTAATTTGTAAACAAAAAAAAATCAATAAAGAGTGGGCACGGCAATTTTGCAAAAATTGGGAAGTTAAATGTAATCATTTAAAAATATTAATAATTACAATATTAATTTCAAAATTATCTTTTTCATAATTTTTTAGCAAATTATAACACTTAAGAAAATTTGACAAATTTTTTAAAAAAAATATAGGGGGGCACGGCAATTATTTTCAAAATTGCCGTGCCCCCCCTAACAAAAATAAAAAATTGTCGTTCCCTTCATAAAAATGCACTTATTAATATTTTATAAGTGTTGTCATAATTTTTGATTTTAATATAATGTGTTAAATAATATAAGAAATAAATAATTATTTAAAAAATTATTTAATTTGTAAACAAAAAAAAAATTCAATAAAGAGTGGGCACGGCAATTTTGCAAAAATTGGGAAGTTAAATGTAATCATTTAAAAAAATTAATAATTACAATATTAATTTCAAAATTATCTTTTTCATAATTTTATAGAAAATTATAACACTTAAGAAAATTTGACAAATTTTTTTAAAAAAATATAGGGGGGCACGGCAATTATTTTCAAAATTGTCGTGCCCCCTCTAAAAAAAATAAAAAATTGTCGTTCTCTTGATAAAAACGCACTTATGAATATTTTATAAGTGTTGTCATAATTTTTGATTTTAATATAATGTGTTAAATAATATAACAAGAAATAAATAATTATTTAAAAAATTATTTAATTTGTAAACAAACAAAATAAATCAATAAAGAGTGGGCACGGCAATTTTGCAAAAATTGGGAAGTTAAATGTAATCATTTAAAAATATTAATAATTACAATATTAATTTCAAAATTATCTTTTTCATAATTTTTTAGCAAATTATAACACTTAAGAAAATTTGACAAATTTTTTAAAAAAAATATAGGGGGGCACGGCAATTATTTTCAAAATTGCCATGCCCCCCCTAACAAAAATAAAAAATTGTCGTTCCCTTCATAAAAATGCACTTATGAATATTTTATAAGTGTTGTCATAATTTTTGATTTTAATATAATGTGTTAAATAATATAAGAAATAAATAATTATTTAAAAAATTATTTAATTTGTAAACAAAAAAAAAAATTCAATAAAGAGTGGGCACGGCAATTTTGCAAAAATTGAGAAGTTAAATGTAATCATTTAAAAAAAATTAATAATTACAATATTAATTTCAAAATTATCTTTTTCATAATTTTTTAGCAAATTATAACACTTAAGATTGACAAATTTTTTAAAAAAAATATAGGGGGGCACGGCAATTATTTTCAAAATTGCCGTGCCCCCCCTAACAATGTTAAAAAATTGCCTTTCCATCAATATATATTAGTGCCACTTTTTTATAAGTCTTAAATTGATTTTTGATTTCAATATAATATAATGTATTATATTATAAAAATTTAAAGTAATTAACTATAATATAGTAATTAAATAATTAAATATAAGATAATAAGGCATAAAATTGCCGTTCCCACTTGTAGGTAAATATAATATACTAAGACATTAATAATTATTTAATTACATAACACTAATTATATTTTACATATTTTTTTGAAAAAATAAAGGGGGGCACGGCAATTATTGAAAAAATTGCCGTGCACCCCCTAAATATTATAAAAAATTGCCGTTCCCACTAAATATATATTATTGTCAATATTTTATAAGTCTTATTATATTTTTTGATTTTAATATAATGTACTATATAATATAAGATGTAATTAGCAAAATAAATAAAATTAAAAAAACATACTACACAGCAATTTAAAATAATTAACTATAATATAATAATTATATATTTAATTAGTGCAAAATTATTGCTACTTACAAGCCAAATTAAATAAAAGACATGAAATAAAAAAATTTTAAGTGGGAACGGCAATTTATATAATGTTACTAATTATTATAAATTATTATATAATTTATATAATATTACTAATTATTTAAAATTATAAATAATTAGATGCAAATTTAAAATTATTAATAATAAAAAAATTATTATTTGGTGTAAGTATTCATTTAATTACCGCAAAATTAAAAAAATTCGGAAATACAAAATTTATTAGACAATCCACTGCCATATTCAGTAGTCCACTGCATCTGTCAGTCCTCGGTACATTTGTAAAACAAAAAAGGGGTAGATTGGGGCAATTATATAAGCAATAGGGTAATGAGGGCAAAAATTTAATTTCAGGGGTAATTTGGCTACAAATATAGCTAAAAGGGCTAAATTGAGCCGTTTTCTCTATATATATATATATGAAAATCACCCCAATTACTATCTTTCCTTATATTTTAGCCCAAAATACTACAAAATATAAGTATTAGCCTCCATCTACCATTTTTTCTTATGTTTATGCTCCAATTACCACATTTTTAATAGGTCAAACATTTAAGTGAGCGATGGAACATGATTGATTGAATGTCACTAACATGTATAATAGTATAGAAAAATAATAAATGCACAAAATCAATTCTTACACGAAATACTGAATGGGTACTATATGAAGGCATTCAATCAATTAAATAATAAAATGCACAATCAATTCTTATAAGAAAATAATGGACACACTAACAGAAGTAATATATTAATATTATTTGTATAGAAAAATAATCAATTGTTACACGAAATTGTTGGTGGTAATATATGATCTTATTTTAATTGTCATACACAAAATTAATTGTTGTTGTACCCCTAACCCGAGTAGAACAAAATCAAATATAAAAAGGCCAGAAGTGGTAAGGAGGTCGGCCAGAAATGGACGAGCCGGCCAGAAGAGCTCGACTTGGACTCTTAGCTAGGTAAGGAAGCCGGCCAGAAATGGACGAGCCGGCCAGAAAAGTTCGACTCGGACTCTTAGCTAGGTAAGGAGGCCGGCCAGAAATGGACGAGCCGGCCAGAAGAGCTCAACTCGAATTCTTAGCTAAGTAAGGAGGTCGGCCAGAAATGGACGGGCCGTCCAGAAATGGACGATGTTGGACATCCGATCCGAGCTACTGCTATATTACATCTGGATAGCCCAGTAAAAGCCATTAGTTCACTTGACCGGCCAGGATGACACATTGGATGTCCAACCCGATAGACCATCCAGGATGGCCAGCCCGAGCTGATCTTGCTGCCCAGGTTATAGCTAATTACCAAGAGATCGTGGGTGACAAAACCGCTAAATGCCACGTAAATAGGCGAAAATCAAGGAGAAAGTGGGCTCAACTTCCACAGCCTCCACGATCTCCACGATCTCCAATACTTAGGTTATTTTTTAGCTATAAATAGATGTAATTTCAACTTGTAAATGGCCCCCAACACTTTTGTATAAAAGCACGAGAGAGCTACTTTCTCTCAGATAAATTACATAAGATTCTGGCCGACCACAATAAACCGTCCAGGATCAGCCGAGCTAAATTGCCCGAGTAGGCTCCGGGCCATTCTTGTGTCATATTTTTCATCTCATTTCCTTTACATTTGGGTGTTAGACTAGGAATTACTTTCAAACAAATTCCAACGTCAACATTTTGGCGCTAGAAGGAGGGGGCTTATCATTCAAAGAACAAAACTCTAAATTGTGTAACACTAGCCAGACTGCTAGATACGAGTCTATGGTCGAGAAAGAGCAGAAAAAGTAAAAGGCAACGGCTTAATCCGAGCCGACCAGGCTCGGACGAAAGAGATGGGGCTACGGCCTAGTCTAAGCTGACCCGGAAGGCCAGAAATGACCGAGCCGACCAGAAGGCCAAAATCGACTCGGAAGGCCAGAAATTGCCGAGCTGACTAGAAGGCCAGAATTGACTCGGAAGGCTAGAAATGATCGAGCCGACCAGAACGCCAGAAATGGTCGAGCCGACCAGAAAAGCTCGACTCGGACTCGTAGCCAGGTAAGGAGGCCAGCCAGAAATGGACGAGCCGATCAGAAGAGCTCGACTCGACCAGACTTTCAATCAGCTAAAGAGGCCGATCAGAAATGGACGAGCCGACCAGAAAAGCTCAACCCGACCAGACTCGGATAAAAGACATGGGGCTACGGCCTAGTCCGAGCCGACCAGGTTCGGATAAAAGAGTAAAAGGCTATGGCCTAGTCCGAGCCGATCAGGCTCGGACAAAAGAGTTAAGGCTACGGCCTCATCCGAGCCGCCTAGGCCGGATGAAACAGTAAGGCTTCGGCCCACAAAGGCTTCGGCCCACTTAAGGCTACGGCCTCATCCGAGCCGTCCAGGCCGAATGGAACAGTAAGGCTTCGGCCCACCAAGGCTTCGGTCCATTTAAGGCTACGGCCTCGTTCGAGCCGTCCAGGCCGGATGGAACAGTAAGGCTTCGGCCCACCAAGGCTTCGGCCCATCAAGGCTTCGGCCCAAAAAAGGCTACGGCCTCGTCCGAGCCGCCAGGCTGGACGGAAGAGTAAGGCTTCGGCCCAAACCAAGGCTACGGCCCAAAACAGGCTATGTTCTCTCCCGCACCGATCAAATTCGGAAGAAACGGTAAGACGACGACTGGATAAGTCGAGCCGATCTGAAAAAGGGTAAAAATTAGTACTATGTTATTATAACCCGAGCTGACCAAATGCTTTGATTATTATATTTTTTTTTTAAGTTAAATGTTTCAGTTGGAAAATATACAAGTTATGGCTGGTGGGGCAACCGAGCCGAGCACAAAGTATAAAAGTTCATAGCATAAATGTTCTAAAAAATGGTGGACACCAAGTATGAAATTCCTTCACGAAGAGTAAAAATACTCGGGTCAGGTCTTCTGCTATATCCAGATCCCGGCACATCCTATGTCTGTACCAGGACCTGGGGGGCTATTGTTGTACCCCTAACCCGAGTAGAACAAAATCAAATATAAGAAGGCCAGAAGTGGTAAGGAGACCGACCAGAAATGGACGAGCCGGCCAGAAGAGCTCGACTTGGACTCTTAGCTAGGTAAGGAAGCCGGCCAGAAATGGACGAGCCGGCCAGAAAAGTTCGACTCGGACTCTTAGCTAGGTAAGGAGGCCGGCTAGAAATGGACGGGCCGGCCAGAAATGGACGAGCCGGCCAGAAGAGCTCAACTCGAATTCTTAGCTAGGTAAGGAGGCCGGCCATAAATGGATGGGCCGGCCAGAAATGGACGAGTCGGCCAGAAGAGCTCGACTCGGACTCTTAGCTAGGTAAGGAGGCCGGCCAGAAATGGACGGGCCGGCCAGAAATGGACGAACCGGCCAGAAAAGTTCGACTCGGACTCTTAGCTAGGTAAGAAGGCCGGCCAGAAATGGACGAGCCGGCCAGAAGAGCTCAACTCGAATTCTTAGCTAAGTAAGGAGGTCGGCCAGAAATGGACGGGCCGTCCAGAAATGGACGATGTTGGACATCCGATCCGAGCTACTGCTATATTACATCTGGATAGCCCAGTAAAAGCCATCAGTTCACTTGACCGGCCAGGATGACACAGTGGATGTCCAACCCGATAGACCATCCAGGATGGCCAGCCCGAGCTGATCTTGCTGCCCAAGTTATAGCTAATTACCAAGAGATCGTGGGTGACAAAACCGCTAAATGCCACGTAAATAGGCGAAAATCAAGGAGAAAGTGGGCTCAACTTCCACAGCCTCCACGATCTCCACGATCTCCAATACTTAGGTTATTTTTTAGCTATAAATAGATGTAATTTCAACTTGTAAATGGCCCCCAACACTTTTGTATAAAAGCACGAGAGAGCTACTTTCTCTCAGATAAATTACATAAGATTCTGGCCGGCCACAATAAACCGTCCAGGATCAGCCGAGCTAAATTGCCCGAGTAGGCTCCGGGCCATTCTTGTGTCATATTTTTCATCTCATTTCCTTTACATTTGGGTGTTAGACTAGGAATTATTTTCAAACAAATTCCAACGTCAACAATTGTCATACACGAAAATACACAATTTTTTATTGATCTTAGTCCAATACAAAAATACAAAAAAAATACACATCTTTTTATTTTAATTGTTATTTTAATATAGTGCAAGTGTCACGCCCCATTTTCGATACAAAATAAAATATGAATTTTAACATTATGGGCGTCCAGCAATTTAATAACAAACTAAAACTGAAGTTTAAAATATCCATCCAAAGTACATAATTTACTTAAAATATTTAATTTATCAGAGACAGCAGCAAAAATTCAATATACAGCCCACCAGGCTAAATTTTACAATCCTTCAAAAATACTTGTTTAATTATATCAAAAATATATATATGCATCTTCCTTCACATCCTGCTCTCCACATCCCAATCTATAAAAGAAAACATATAAAGGGGGTGAGCGTATAAAATACACTCAGTGGGATCACATGGTATAGGGTATTTATTTCATAATTTCAACAATTAATCATATTCTATCACATGACTTATAATCAATTTAAAAAAATATACGTATTCTTCCCAAAACAAACATCACTCACCTTTAACATAGCTTTTCACATAATTTACGGTGCTTAGCCGCTATAAAACATTTTACGGTCCTTAGCCGCTATAATAACATATGCGGGTCTTAACCGCTATTTTGACGTACTTAACCGTCTCTTTATGCGGGTCTCAACCGCTATTTTTGACGTACTTAACCGTCTCTTTATGCGGGTCTTAACCGCTATTGTTGACGTACTTAACCGTCTTTTTCGGTGATCAGCCGATATTCATACGCATGCGCATGCACACATCAACAAATACATATCAAACATAAACTTTCATTATCACCTTTACGGTTTTTAACCGTATTGCAAACATATAATCCATCATTCACATTCAAACATCACTGTTCACATATATATAAGATTCATCTTCATCACATCATAGTATGATCGCACATAACATCTCATGTATTCAGCACGTATACCCAACTCATTTCATATCGTATAATATTTCGTAATTTAAATGCTTCGGAAGAATTATAAATACCGACTTAGCACTTTTTCCCCACCTGTAGAGCAGCTGACCAAAAGCTTCTAGATTCCCAAACTATCTACGGCGCAAACTCCGACGTATTGCCTACAAACATAAAGGTTTGACTTAGACTTTATTTGAATTATGTTCGATTTAAATAGATTAATATTTTAAGGTAAACCCTAATTTTATAATTAAATATAACCTATTTTGTAATTAAATACATATAATTCATAATTTATAAAGTTCGATTCGAAATTAATAATTCAGATTAAAATAGATATGAAATTAGAGTTATTAAACCTTAGATTAGAAATAATAATTTAATCGTAAAATAATTTAATTAGCATAATATTTATAAGTTTATAACTTTTAGTCTCAAAAGCAATCTTGCGAAACATAGGTTTAACCTATAATTCCAATTAAATCTTTGGTTAAAGAAATTTATATTAAATAATGCAATAACACTTAATTCCAAAAATCGAATTTAAACCATATTTTCTTAATTAATTGGATCAAATCTATGGCTTTATACCCTAATTAATCATATATAAATAGATCCAAGTAACATAAATTAATTTATATAATCTTTCTTTATCATTTAATTAAAACTCGACTCATTTATCGCATTCTATTTACTTATGAAATAATATCTATAATTCTAATATATTCGAAAATCAAAAACGTTATTTTCCTAAATTCAATAATTATAATAATAAATTCCTAATATTCTTAAATCTTAGGGAAAATCCATATCATGCTATTCAACTCAAAGTTCAATAATTTCTACATAATTATGATATTTAAAGCATAATTTATAAAAAAAAAAGATTATAATTTATCTTCGCCATTTAATTAGAGTCTATAACTCATATATCAATTTCTATTCATTATAAAGTAACATATTAAATTTCCATATATTTTAGTGTTTAATAAACTATATGCCATTTACATGAAATCTCAAAATCCTATAGAAAATTACCTAAAATCAAACATTATGAAAAACTAGATAAGTTCATGAAAATAAGGTGTGTTTGTTTATCATTATCATAGTTCAATTATCTTAAAACATGCTTTAAATAATTAGGGGAGCAAATCTGAAATTTTATAAATGCTAAGGGTTAATCTCTAATTTCAGCATAGATGGACATTTTCAACTTAGCCCTTAAATTTATCAAATTTGCAAGGAAAACCCGTCCCCTTCCCAGCCTCCCTGCAACCCGTCACCATCCCCAGCCGTCCATCTTACCTCCAGTCGCCGCAGCCGGCGACTTCCAGTCGCCGCAGCCGGCGACTTCCAGTCGCCGGCGACATCCCACAACCTAAACCCCAACTTCCCCGACGCAAACCACCCAACATCACCACATAACAGCAGCCAACACACGCACACACTGCACAATTACAGCAGCACCGAGCTTCGCCCAGCACCGCCCAACACAGCCGCCGCTCCCAGCGGCGGTTTCCGACCCGACGCACCGGTGCAGACACCGCACCAGCTCTGACTCGACTCAGCGGCGAACAGCGGTTGCAGAGACGGCAGGGACAGCTTTCAACTGCAAAGAGAGCTAACGAAAGAGGTACATAACAGCTTATTTGTTCAAGCTTCGAACCCGTCCTTGCGACAAGCTCGAAGAGCTCTACTTCTTGCTCCGTTTACCTTGCTGAAAAGATGAAGATCGGAGGTGGAAAATCGGTGGTCACCGTGGCTGTTGGAAGGAGAAAAAGATGGAAGAAGAAAATGTGGCTTGCTTTGCTTCAGTGTAGTGCGTATGGAGAAGATGGTGATGTCACTTCCACTAATTATACTTCTAGAAGAAAATTGACTTATCACACACACCTACTTACCTATGCCAACATGCAACTTCATGCTATGTAACCCATGCTATACAATTGTATCATATATATATATATATATATATCCGTCACTTCATTTTGCTTAACTTATATACATAATAACCTATATTATACTTATGCTATAAAATTATATCCTGTATATATATCCTTTACGTCAATTTAGCTTAGGTCATATACCTAATAAATTATATAATACTTAGGTTATAATTATATTTATATAACTTATGAATTGTATATCTTAATATCTATAACTTATGTTATAATTATATCATGTATGTATATCTTATTTTATGATTTATTTATCTTAATATTATATAATCTATTACTATATAACATATATTGTAAGTTTATATCATATAATTATGTATACATTAAGGTAATATATATATATATAGTTATTTAAAAAAAAAAAAATTTCCTAGGTGTTACAGCAAGTCTTACACGAAAATATATAAACACAAACTGTAATCTTACACGAATATTCATGTTTAATTTTTTCTTAACAAATAATTTTTTCTTACATGAACTTTGCCAGATTTTTGTTTATTACTTTCATAAGTTGTATGAATTTTTGTGGAAAACAATTCATAATCAATGTTACAATACAAACAATGATTTCATCTAAATTTCGTGTAAGAAAAATGAAATTTTTGACACCATCCACAGGAGTAAAAAATGGCTGACAAGACAAGACTGAGTCAAAAAAAGTGAATTGAACAGTATACTTGGGAGTCACATGTACACATTGTATAAGCAAATCCACCATATAAATTTTTGTTTATTACTATGAGAATGTTCTTTTTGTAATATTACACATGTCCTAAATTTCAGACAAGAGTTAGTAGCCAATATATATTGGAGAAATATTGAAATTTTTTTGTTTAAAAGGTATGTTACTAGCCAACAATTCCATAGTTTATTGTGAATTTTTGTGTAATTTTTTTTTGATAATTTTGTGTTTTATTATTTATTATAGGATGAATCATTATTATTACTATCAATCTTTTCTCATCAATATAATATAATTGTATATTTTAATGGTTTCTGTTCTATTGTACTTACATGATAAAATTGATCATAAATATATCTTACACGAAAATGGATTAATGTTCGGCCTACACGAAAAAAACATATTATAAGTTATACACGAAATTTTATTGATAATCCACGTAAGAGAAAATTGATATTAAAATGAGGCTTACACGAAATTAGGAAAAATGAGGCTTACACGAAATTCTGAAAAATGAGGCTTACACGAAATTATGATATTTGAGGCTTACACGAAATTTTCAAAATATAATAATTGTTACACGAAATTCTGAAAAATGATTTAGATCTATTATTAAAATGTAAAAGAAAATTCTCATGATTTCGTGTAATTGAAGATGTAAAATTTCTTATTTTAATAATCTTAATTTGTTGTAAATACCATGACAATTTTCGTGATATGCTTATATAATATCATAGGTGGACAAGTAATAACTATTGTGTCAGGTGGTTTGAAATGTATGTACGATATACATCTAAGTTTGTTAATAACAAATAGTTATAGTATATCGTATTCATACACGAAAATAATGTTATTATTATTATAATTCTTGACATATGTGTAGTTTTTTAATAATTTTCCTAATATATGTGTAGTTCTAAAAGATGGTGTAAGAGCTTATTTTCCATTGTAAGTGTTCAAAGGATTTACATAACAATATACTTTATAAATAAATATACATAGATTATGCAATTGTAATTAGATGATGAGATGATTAGCTGAGTTTATTATATTTTTTTTTTGATAGTGTACAGAATATGAGTTTTATGTCTGTAGTGGTTTGGTATGGAGGCTATTGGGAAGGTTTGAAGTATAAAAACGGTTGTAAAAAGGTGGTTCAACTTGAAAGAATCACATATTATAATTTACTCATGTGTATCCATGAACTTGTGTGTGTCGACATAAATTGTTGGGGATATGTGATTCACTCAATACTTGAGAGAAATGGAACACTTAAAAAGAAAAAAATAAAGAATGATTTTCATTTGGAACGATTATTGTCCATGGTGGATGATGTTCTTGTTGTTTTTGTTTCGCTAAAATTACTGGATGTTGAAGCATCTAATAGTCTGTTGTCAATAGAAAGTCATAATAGTCGCATTGGAGGTTTTAATGTTAATGTTGGATCTTTCTATGAAGGGGAAGGTGAAAGGTTTCATCATTTTCAATATATGATGCAGACGTGCCAAAGGATGACATATGTAATGAAAATTGGAGTTGTAATAATGTTTATTTTGGATTACAAAACGACGAAACATTTTATATAAAGTGGGTGCCACTCATGAGCTGAAATCGGCGCAGGTTGGTACATCCTCAAACAATCAGTGGGCACGTTGGCCATCATCAAGTGGTCGTGTTGACTTTGGATCAGATTGGGGTGTTGACTATATTGACTTGAATAGGTCCCCCGACTGCATATGGAGATGAGAAGATTGTAGAAATTGATGAAATTTTAGATCCGACACATGATGATGGGGGCCAAGAAGAGGGATATACAACTCGAAGTGGTAATTTCAATTTATGTAGTTTCATACAATATATTTACAACATATTGAAGATGCACCTTTTTAATATGTCTGTTTATATTGTTTTAGTTTCACCGCATGACGATGATGAATCGGATCCAGCAATTGATATGAACGATGACTTCGAGTTAGATGAAGATGATGATAATGCATTGGATGAGGAGCAACGACTTGCCTACGAGGAATTTTTTACATATATTAAAAGATTCGAATGGTTTATCCCCGAGATGCCATTATGGAGCAACCGTCTAGGTCCGATTTTATGGAGAACGAGTCGAGTCCCCATAATTTACAAAAAGGATCGACTTTTGCAACCAAAACAGAATTGAAAAATGCAATTGGGTTTTACCATTTGGAGAACCAAGTTGAATACCGTGTGGATCATTCAGACAAACATAGATCATTTGTTAAATACAACAAAAAAAATTATCCTTTCATACTCCATGCATCCGAGAAATATGGGATTTGAAAAATCTCGAAAGTTGTTATTCTCCACGAATGTTCCTATGATCTGAACGAACCCAATGTTCCTCGTCGACTTCCATCTACCTTGATCGGTGAGTACTATGTTGATGTTCTTCGAAATGAAGATTCTCAAGTGGTCGCTAAAAGCATAATTCGTGAAAATGAACCAAAGACATGGGGTAAATCTCATTTATAAGGTTGCATCCCGGGCAAAACGTCATGCAATGAAACTTGCGTATAGAGATCCAAAAAAATCTTTTTCAATATTGTCATCGTATTTGAAAGTCTTAAAGATTGCTAATCCGGGCTCGCATACAACTTTGGAGACACTAAATATTGGCAAATTCAAATACATGTTCTAAGTTTTGGCCACATTCATTCATGAATTTCAGCATTATTCACGGTCAGTTATAGTGGTGGATGGTTGCCATTTGAAAGGCCAATATAAAGGTATTGGATTTGTCGATGTTACAAAAGATGGAAATGATCAAATTTTTCCACTAGCCATTGGGATAGGAAATGTGGAGAATGATGAATCATAGACCTGGTTTTTAAAGCATGTTTGAAATGCATATAGCTGCCCAAATCAACTACTTATCGTATCTGATCAACACATGAGCATCAACAATGCCATCATTGAAGTGTACCCTCATGCGATTCATGGTCTATGTTGTTTTCATTTGCAACAAAATTTAGCCAAACATGGATCACATTTCGTTGGTGTTTTTCAAAATGCAGCTTATTGTTATAATGCTACTGATTTCAAAAGGTTAATGTCTTTACTCTCTACCTGTGTGCGCTGAATTTATCTATTATCTAATTTATTTGATAATACATACCTTTTTCAATTTTTACATGGACAGGTACATGATGTCCCTATCTGAAACTAATAAACAAGGTGCGCTGGATATCTTAAGGAATGTGAAAGAAGAAAAGCAATCTCGTGTCAGATGTCATGTTCGAAGATTTAACTTCATGACCTCAAATGCAGCTAAGGTGTGGAATAATCGTCTTCTTTGGGCCCGAAAGCTACCTGTGTGTTCTATTTTGAAGTGTGTTAGATGACTCACTGAAAAGTGATTTTATGAGAGGAGGACTGTTGTAGAGGAAAGAGAAAATTTCTCACAAAGTTGACGCATGACAGGTTAATAATAAGATATATGTTTGCTAAATTAAAAATTTATCATGGAGTTTGGCTGTGAATTGTGATGAAATGCTAAACAAATATGCATTGTCAAGTTGGGCGCAATATATTCTATGACTTAGATAAACAAGTTCAATTTAAGTGTATTGTTTTTTCATTAAAAAATAAATAAATAACACAAAATGATGTGTTTAATTAAAGAAATTTTAGTTTATTAGGACATCTGCATTAGTCCATTTTGAGGTGCTTTTATTAGATATTTATTGTTGTAATAATGTTTGTGTTTTGTAGAATTCTATTACAAGAATACTATTTTTAAGAGAGAATGAGTTGAGAGAGAGGATGGATTATATACATCATCTTTTATTATTATTATTTTCTTTTCTTTTTTAAATTTTTTATTGTATTATTTTATTATATTAATAACACGTTTTGTCAGAATTATTATGGGTGCCTTTATAACCGAAAATTTTATCATTAAAAGGCTACTCCTAGTGATGATCTAATGGTTTGATCTGTTGGTTTCGGTTTCGAATCGACGGTTCGATGAACCATATATAGACAAACTGGAATCGAACCGTGGGGATTTCGGTTTCGGTTTGAAACCGGTAGTTGAATCGAAATCAACAGTTCGAACCATCGATTTATCCCCTTTTTTAAAGTCATCATGACCCTACATATGTCATTTTTAAATAAAAAATAAAAATTAATCGGTCGATTCAATTCGAACCGACGGTTTATAACGGTCAAATCATCAAGATGTTGATCATCAACGATTGATTCATCTAAGCCGTTCACGTGTCACACCCTGAAAATAAAAAATTAAAAAATATATCAAAAAACCGACGGTTTACAGTTTGAAAATTACCGAATCAAAACCGAATCGGGGAACCGCGGTTCACGGTTCCGATTCAGAACCGAAACCGATTCAATAATTTTCCAAACCGTTAACAGTCGATTCGACCTGGCTCGATTCTGATTTTATAAAACGTTTGACCATCTCTAGCTACTCTCTATGTTCCATATATATCCATATATATAGGCTTGTTTGGAATTGCCAAAGACATAGTCCATTTTCAATATATGGTTGCATTTATTTAGTTCATTTGTCAATATACTTCTATTCAATTTAATATTTTTAGTTTGACAAATTATAAAAAATCATTAAATATTTCATGATATAGAAAATAATACTCATTAACTGTGAATATAGTAGGAAATTGACTAATTTAATTGGTTTTTCTAATAACTTTATTAATCCAAGTAAAAAGTCCAAAAAATCTATATATTTAAGATTAAAATCATTTCATATATATCAACTATACATAGTTAGATTGTTCTATACGAATTAACAATACCTCTAACAATTATGAATTTGTAAAATATAAGTATATAACGATCACTATATCCCTTTTAGAATATTAAAGATGGAGTTTTGAACTAAAAATATGGATATTGTATTAGATGAAGATTGAATAAAACAACAATTCAAGGGAAAAATCGGAAGAAAACATTTAATTTGTCTTCGTAATCCAATTAAAATTGACAAATAAATTAAAATAAAATAATTATTTTGTAAACTATTAATTATTTGAAATTGAACGGAGTATTCACTTGACAAGATGGTACCTTTATTAAACATAAAAATGTTACACATTTCATCATTATACTATCATCTATATATATTATTAACCCTACTACATTTCCCACTATGGACATATTAATATATATCCATCATTGATGTGTCAAACATTTAACAAACCTATTAATTTCACTTTTCATATAATTAGAGGATGAGAGCATTACACGTTATCGATAGATATATTAAAAATTGTCCAGGATAAACATTTTAGCATTTTCCTATATATATATATATATATGATATAATCAAGATCCAATTAATACTCTTCAAGTGAGAGTGTAAAATCCTTGTTGGGTAGTGAAGATGGTGGGCCTAGATCTGGGCTTTGTCTTGGGCTTGGGCTTAAGTTAAAATCGACAGCCAGCCTAGATGATGGGCCTGGACTTATATTTTTCTTTTTGGGCAATGGAGCTTGGGCTTTCGATTGTAGACTTCTTTGTTGGATAGTAGCATATCTCATTAAATTTTATACATATAAAATTAGAAAATTTGCATGATTTAGATTCAGAATTTGCACATCCATCTTTATAAATGTGAGATACCACTTAAATTACAAGACTCGTGATTCTCATTTTACTGCTCCACTATCTTCCATCTTTTTTTATTTTTTCTTTTCACAATCATTATCTTTTTAATTTATAAAGTCGCCATTCTTTTTCTCTAATAGAAACTCTTCAGTTTTAGTTAATAAAGAGACATATCTGAAAATTAAAAAAAATGACGGAAATGCTTGACGAAAACACCAATTGAAATTTTTTAATTTGGATTTATGAATTAATATTTGAATTTTTTTCATTAATCTATGACGAACTTATTATATTTTCATTGTTGTTCTTCTCATATTCTTATTATTGTGTAACAGAATACCAGTTGTTTAATTAATATGTTTTTTTTTTCATACCACTGATTCTCAAGTTTTTGAGTTCGAAAAGTAGAAAACAGATCAAACAATATTACTGGTCGTATAAGGTAATTATCTTCTTATACCTTGATGTATCTGTCAAGCATCAATATTATTATGATTGTGAAAAGAAAATATAAGATGAAAGATGGTGGTGGTTAGGAAAGAAATAAAATGAGATGTAAAGTTGGACTGTAGAAATAGGGTTTAAGGGTAAAATATATACTTTGTATAAAAAATGGCTAACAAGAAATTTTATGGTTGTGAATATAATAATACTTTAAAAATTCATCTTCTTATTAGTAGGGCCTAAAATTTTAAATATCATGTTTGAATAATTTAACTTTGTCATTAAAACCGTAATTTCGAAGAAAATGATTATTAATTTTTGTTTAAAATAATTTTTTTCTTAATTATCACTTGTGTTTCACTTAAAAATGTCTTAATCAATTATTTTGTCATTTATGACTTACAACGGTGTAGTATTGATGGTGTTCTCCATTTTTACGATTTTGATTAATAAGTAAAGTTGAAGCTGCAGTTTTCAAATTAAAATCAAATGTACAATTTTGACGATTCTAAGTTGATAAGAACAACAAAATGCATCTTCTTATCATAGAGTTGGAAATTGGTAAAAACTAAGAAATATTTTTAACATTCATCACTCATTTATATTTGTTGCAGAAAACTAACCAAAAACGAATCTAAAACATATAAATCTAGACTTGATTCATTGACTATTTCACAAAATAATTAAAAAAAAAACTCTCAAGAACATGGGCCTTAACTAAGTTATGGATTGGGAGGGCTATTAAGGGAGCAATCACTATAGAAAAAAAAATTTGAAAATATTAATTCCACCTCAGTTACTACATATAGCTGACGTCACTTTTGCGTCAGCAACAGTGCTACTACGTATGCATGCATCGCCACGTGGCAGTCCACGTGGATTTCTATTTACAGTTTGCAAGTTATACGAAAACAACCTATACAAAAACCAAAGTAATTATTGGGTTTCACTTATTCAATCACATTTAATCTTTAAAAAAAAAGGATTTAAACTCATTTGCATGGGTAGGAAAATACCTAAGATAATAAAAAAGCACATAATTAACTTGGCCAAGAAGAGCTTTGCCATTCTCGAGAAGATGAGAGATTATAATATCCATACTATTGTATATATAAAATGAGAGAAGTTGTCAAATTTTACTGATTTATCATTTTTCCTTCTAAAAATGTCACATTAAATTGTTGATTGTATAAATATTTTATTTTTTATTTCTTTTTGTAGACTCTAAAAAAATAATATTTTACATGTAATGTTATGATTATAATATTTAAAAATTCAATTGTGGACCTTAATATTTCCAATAGAATTCACTTCCTTACATCCTAATTTTGAATTTACTCAATATATTTTTTAAAAAATAAAAAAAAACAAGAAGAGTACTAAATAAGATTTATCCACATCTTTAAATTGTGGAGAAGCTTAGCACCATACACAACATAGATCTCTTAAAAAAAGAAAACCCTATTAATTGGGCATTTAGGTTTAACTAAGATATATAATATCACCGTAGAGTTATATTCATTTATAAAATTACATTCCTTAGCTCGATTCGACAAATAATTTTGATAATCATATATTTAAATGATATGATTATATCTTAATGATGTAACTAAAATTTAAAAATAATCAAATTTAAACATTATGTTGAAAATTAAAATTTTGGAAAATTAGTTTAAAATTTTAATATATAAATGTGGAAAATAGTTTTAAAATATAAATTAATTTTACTAGGTGTTATAAAATGTTTAAAAGTTTGAAAATTATTATAAAATCAAAATAATAATAATAAATTTTAAAATTAATTATAATAACAAGGTTTAACAATTTAAAATCAAAAATATATGTGTAATATTAATTTTAAAAGATATAAATTGAAATAAAAAATTGTTTAATAAAATAATAAAAATATTTGGTAATTTATTTGAAACTATTTCAAATAGATATAATTAATCTAAAAGTTGTTTTAAAAAAACTAGAATTTGTTCTAAAATAATTCGAAACATGGTTTAAAAAATCTAAAAAATATTATTTTAAATGTAAAAATAATTTGGAAGCTAAATTTTATAAATATAAACTAAATTTTGGAATAAATTAAAAAAGTTGAACAAATCCATCTAAAAACAATGTGGAAAATTATCTACACATTCTAAAAATAATTCTAAAATATAAAAGAACAAAAATATGAACAAAACATATTAGCAAGTTTAGTAAATGACTTCTTAATTATTCAGAAATTAAAACTCACAAACACAAAACTATTATTGTTATTTTATATTGTGTTCAATTTTATTTTCAGATTGAATTGCTGAATATTGATTTTATATTTATTATTTTATTAATTTTAATATTGATGTTCAATTTATTATTTTATTATTCAAATTTTATTATTTTATATTGTATTGTGTAATATTTATGAATTAATTATATTCGTAATTTGATTTAGATTTCATTTTATACATGTTATATCAAATTCATATCTATTTTAAAATTCATTATCTACTATTTACATAGCATATATTATTATATCAAATTTAAAGTGTTGAGTTTCAAAATTGTTTGCATTCAAAATTTCTAATTATATCAAATACAATTATTTAAAATAACATAATTTTAAAGTTGAAATATTAACATTTTTAATTAATATAGATATTAAAAGCAATATATATATATATATATATTACATTTAAATGATATATCATTACATTATGTTATCAACATTAAAAAATATAGATTTTATATCATAAACCGCTCATTGTCCGGGTGTACTGTTAGTTAAAAATATTTGGAACAAGTTTAATCTTTTAGTTATGGTAGTAGAATATTAATTGCAAATGATGCATAATTATTTTCTTTCTTTCTTTTTTATATTTATATTTTATTTTATTATATTATTTACGTGTGTGTCTTAGTCGTATTTTAGTAGTTGATTTTCTTAACTTAATTTAATTTGTCTTGGATTTGTAAAATTTTGGGCTTGTATACATATGATATTCATATATAGATGGATTTCATTATAACATGTGGATAAATATATACATGTACTAATGGTTATGGCCCCAATTAATTCTAAGTGAATCAAATATAGATTTAGTGATTACACTGCCCTTAAGATATCTTTTTTAATTTAAAATAGTCAATAAAATAACACAAACAAAGGATGAGTAGTTGATATAATAAAATATTTAGGTCTGATTGAAAAGGTACATGATAAGAATGTGTGATCAATTGTTCCTCCGTTTCTTGATATAATATTATATATTAAAGTATGTTATTAGATTACTTTTTTACCCCATATATATATATATATATATATATATATATATATATATAATATTATATTACAATACATATTGAAAAATAAAATAATATTATACATTTTCATCTTGTGTTGAAAGTGTTTCCAATGAAATATGATATAGGAAATTTATTATAAATAGCATCTAAAATTTGAAAAGAATTGGAAGACTCAAATGCAACCCCTGTTCATTCCTTAAAAGCTGAAATTGTATTTGTTATTGTATCTTTCAATTTTGATTCTTTAAATATCTTGATTTTTTATTTAATAGAATAATTTTAAAATATGTCATATTTCATTTTAATTTTGATTAAAAAATTCAAAATTTTCTAAAAAAATGTCACAATTTCTATCATTTATACCCACCGATATCGAAATCGATACGCATATTTATCAGTATTTTTCCAATATTTTGATAAAAAAAATTATCGGTTACATGAAAAAAATAAAAATATCTATTTATCAGTATTTTACCATTATTTTAATCAAATTTCTCTTTTTTATATTGGTTATATAAAAAAAAAAAATTATCAGATATATTTTCATCCTTGCTTTTAACTAACAAAATTAGGGATTAAACATGAGGCATTGTGTTAGACTCGAGGATGAAAATTTCGGTTTCGATGGCTAAGAAAATTACGAATTAAAATATCGGTATCTTAATATTATGAAAATATCGTGGATATATCGATATCGGTGGAAATATCGGTACATCTAATTTATACCATAAAGCCATCGATATTGAAATCGATACAAATATTTTTTCGATATTTATTGATATTTCTCCAATATTCCACCGATATATCTTGATATTTCACCAATTTTCTTATAATTGATATTATAAAACCACCTATTGAAATCACCAATTTTCTTATAATTTATACCATAAAACCACCGATTGAAATTGATACCGATATTTATCGATATTCGATATTTAAGCAAATATCACCTATATTCCTCCAATTTATACATGAAATCACTTGATATCAAAATCATAATATTTGTCGATATTTTATCGATATTTTGATAAAATTTATTTTTATTGATATTTTCATAAAATTTCTCATTTTTTTATCGATTATGTGAAAAAAAGATATACGGACCATTTTAATATCGGTCACATGAAAAAATGAAAATATCGGAAAAATATCGAAGATATTTTCGGATACTTTCATCTTTGTGATAGCCAACTACACCACGTCACCAATGTGCGCCATACGTTTTCTTTTTAGACAAATTCTCTCATACACCAGGTGTATTGGTCAATGATTCGTGCAATCGCCGACCGGTCCATACCTGATCCGAATAGAAAATATAAATAGATTTTTTATTTTTCTCTCTTTTTTTTCATTTGAACACAGTTCTTCTCTCCTTCTCTGCAATCTCGGACCCAATCCCAATACGCATAGAAAATACAAATAGATTTTTTATTTTTTTCTCTTTCTTTTCATTTGAACACAGTTCTTCTCTCCTTCTCTGCGTTCTCTTCCCTCCCCTTGCCTTCATTTTTTTTTTGTTTTAGTGGGGTTGTAGTGTTGTTTTATTCTTCTCGCTTTTTCTTTGTTCGCGAAACCTTAAGGTATGTTTTTTTGTCTTTTTTTTTTTTTAGTTTTTATCAATTAAACTGATGTTTTTATTATGATTTTCTTATAGTTGTTGCGTTGTTTGTCGATTTTGTTTGCATTTTTTTCTTTGATTTCTTGTAGTTTGTTAATTAATGAGACTTTATTTTATGGTTATGTGACTTTTTACTCTATATATGTATGACCTTTATGTTAGATTTATGAGACCTTTATGTTTTTATGTCATAAAATATGTATAGTTTAGGTGTTATACCTTTATAATATATTTGTGAGACTTTTACTCTATATACCTTTGTACGATGTAATAAGTATAATAGCATCGTTGTGGTTTTTGGAGATTCAAATTGCACAATATCAAATTAACATAAAAAAAATTCTTAACCTTGTTTAGTTTTTAGCCCATGTTTGTTAATTCTTGTGCACGTTGCCTCGTCATTGACCTGCTTAGATCTTTCTACGGTATAGATTCTTGCTCAATACTTTTGTCTAGTTTTTACTTGAATTGCCGAGTTTCCGTTTTCATCTTAATCTCTTTATGGTGGGATTTGTATTAATATAAATTTCTGCTAGCTATATAATTGGTACAATTGTATAGTAGTTGTAATGTTGAGACTATTAAAAGTTGGGGAATATAAAGCTCTTGTCTTCATTCATTGCCTCACTGATGACTTTTGTTTTGCTTATGCTATTGAAAAGAAACATATGAATTTTGTTATGTGACAATAAATAAATTAGAGATTGGTCCCGAAATATATGATAATTTGATTGAATGATGGATTATGAAACTAAAGATTGTGAATGCTGTTTTATGTTGACAGAAACTGGTTACAATTACCGCTAAATTGTGGTCAAATGCCTGTAAAGAGAACTCAACGAGGCTTAAGTGATGAAAATTTACATGGTCTATATGTGGTGTTCTCTTCAGTTCTACATTTTCTTTGAGATTAAGAAAGCTCAAAAGAAGTTAATTAGAGAAGGTTTATCATGCCTCCACACACCTCTTGTATTCTCTTCACCTATTTTCTTTTCAAAGAAATCATATCCTCTTCTTTCTACATTAAAATGATGATCTTTCTTGTTTCTCTTCTGACCTCATTGTAAACGTAAATGCTGCATTAGTTTACAATCTTTCTACAACTCCTGAATTGATAAGATAATAAGATTATATTATCTTTCATATCCTGCATTGATAAAATTTATCTTTCATTATCTCATATTGAATGAAATTTTAATTTAAAAGTTTTTCAAAAATAAAATTTATCTTTCATATCCCATATCAATAATTTACAATTGAAAGCCTTGAATTGATAAAATTTATCTTACATAATCCACATTAACAATTAATTTTGATTAAACCCTGAATTGTTAACATCTGTTTTCATATTGCACGTTGATTTGGATCGATAAAATTCCATAAAATAAATGTCAACATCATAATAGACATTGGGCCCACCCTAAAAAGTTTTAAGAATAACGCTCCACCTAACGCGCGGCATCGACATTTTAAACTTTCGGTGGTTTCCAAAATTACCCTTCAAATTCTCTTAAATTCCCAATTTACCCCTCAAACAGCAATCATATACTCACTCCAACTCAGTTACACTAATGAAACAATCTCTGCCATTTTTGTTCTGATTTTTTGAAGCCCACACCTTCAACGCCCGCCTATTCATCTCTCCACACCATATCAATACTGTAATCTCTCTCTCTCTCTCTCTCTAGGAATTAAGTGTCCCTGATACTGTTTTGATCTTTTAGACGTTTAGTCTGTTTTCTCCGTTGATGTGTGTGAGTGAGTTTTTTGAAATATGTTTTGAGTTATATATGGTAAGTAGTTCCCTGTTGCGAATCTTCTGAATTATTGTTTTATATTTTGTGAACTTTTGAATAGTTAATCGATTTTCAAAGTTGAAAGCAAAACAATGGAGAATTCTAACGGTCGATTTATTGCTGGGAGTAAAGCAATTATTTCAACTTTTGAATTTTGATTTTTAACTATTGGGGAATAGCGACAATGGTTTATGTTGCAGAGCTCGATTGATTCAAGAAAGGAAAAGTACTTCTTCGTCTTTATTCCCCCTTCTTTTTCTTCTTCCTTTGGTTTTCTCCTTGGGAAAGAATCCAAGAATCTCTGTTGGAATTTGTTTGTTAACCTTGAGAATTTTAAGTTTTGTATAGCATTAGGTATTGTATATGAAATCGGATTTTAATTTACTATTCTCTTCTTAAGTTCTTTCCCTGTTCACTTCTTTTAGTAGGTAAAGTGTGCTGATTTGAATTGGGAGCATAATTATATTCTGGTTTGATTGTGTTGTTGGTGGGAGGGAGTGATTTTGTGTTAGGGCAAGAGTTGAGGGTAGATTGGTCTTTATGACTAAAAGAATCACCATGACATTCATGAAAGCTTCAAGCACTAATATTTTTGTAATCATGGATCAGAGACACATTGATTAGTTCTTTTGTTTATTGCATGGGAGTCTCCATGATTCGTGCTAACGGTGAAGTTGGTGTCTGAAATCATTACTGAACTTTTCTGAAATCTCCTTTATTTTATAACCATAAGATAACTAATATAAGTACAGTTTGTACAGTGGAGTTATTAGAAAACTATTTCTGTTGCAGGGATCTAATGCTTGTTTATTCAAGTGATGGATTTTCTTTTTCTTCATTTATTTAATTGGTCTTTTCTGATAGGTGTGAGGTTGTAATTATGTGTTAAATTTTTGCTTTTGATTTTTCTTGGACTTAAAAGTTTTCTAAGAAGATGGTTCAGACACTTTACCTTTTTCACTGTTTCTGTTTGTAAAGAGTAAAGTTCTTTACATATTGGACAGGTGAACATGAATTTCCTACTGTTGCTTTTTTAGTATACGGGGAATATATTTGTCAGAAATGTTTATGTGCAATCTTAACATGCTCTCACACTCAGTTGATGGTCTACAGTTACTACTCATATAGTGTCTAGATTCATAATTCTTTTTGAGTTCATTACCTGTTTGTTGGATCTTATTGACTAAATGTGTTTCAATTATCTACAAGTAAATGAGCATGCTTAAATTATGAAGAAAAAAAAAATTAAACTGTGATGCATCAGTTCAGAAGGTTCTGTTTTCACTTCTTTGTTTGCATTTGCTTCCCTACCATTGCAAGCTCACTAATGACATCTAATTTTTTTTTTCTTCCATTTCTTTTGGGTTAGATTTTGTACAGGTTTGTTGCCAAGTCCTATGATAATTAGTGAGAGTTGAAGTCATCATTGAGATGAAGAAGCTATTCTTTTTCCGATCAAATTCATCAAATGGTGCCAACAGCAACCAAGTATCCCCACCATCGAAGGATAAGCAAGTTTACTGGGAAAAATCAACAGAAAGATCGGATAAGTCTATGAAAAATAAGCATGGTTCTGAAGATCAGGTGTTTGGTAGCACTCCTTGTTTAAGAAGAAGCCTCTCATTCTCATCTGGGTCTTTCTATGACAGTGGAACAGGGCCGAGGAACAACGTGGACGCAACTGGTTCTCCATGTAGTGCTAGTTATTATTCAAACAAGCAATCAGGGCACCACTCCTCCAGGTATGCAGTCTTTGTGTGTGTGTGTATCTTGTATTAATCTTATCATGCATCAATGTTATGGTCCTTCAAAAAATATGCTCCCTTTTGAGCCGCTATTCTCTTTCCTCTTTAGATCTCGTACTCTCACTCCTGAGAGGCAATCCAAGACAAAATGTGTCGATTCAGCTATGGTTCAGAATGCAAAGAGAGTTGATAGATATGATGGTGGTGTTTCCAGAGCACACTCTGATTTGTCAGATAACTCTTCTTATAGCTCCAGTAATCTCTCAAATAAAGTTTTGGATCGTTACATTGATGGAGAGCAGCTAGAAAGGTGTGAAGCAAAAACCAAATTCTACTCCAAAAGTCAATTTGAAAATGCTCATGTGGTCAAGCTCCCGCCAAGAAGTCAGTTTTCTGCACCTGCTTTATATGATGCTAGGAAACAAAAACCAAAATCTCAATCCTTCAGAGAAACTAAAATGTCACAACATCAGCTTTCCTCAAAGAATGGGTGTGATAATGGATATTGCAATGAATCTCCACGGAAGCTCGCAAGAAATGTGGTTGAGAGACTTTCCCAGTCTCAGATGAGGTCTAAAGAATTTGACCCTGACAACCCAATCACCATTGAAGATGTCTATGGAAGGACCTTGAATAGGAGTTCCAATGCATATAAGGATGACGTGTTTCCAAAAAATTGTACAATGGATTGGTCACCTGAGACTAGCGACGGGTCTCATCATGATGAATTTTCAGAATTCATGGAAAAGGAGTCTTCTTCCGGTGATAAAGATGCATCTGGGGAAATTATTGATGCTGTAACAGATACTGATCTAGAGCTATTTAAAAAATATAAGGAAGCTCAGGACAGGGCTGCAATTCTGTCAGAAGAGCTTGAAAAAGGAAGTTGTATTCAGTTTAGAGGCCTTAGTGTGCCAGCTTTGATTCAAACAATTAGAAGCTTAATGGAGGAGAAAGCAAACATGGCTCTAGAGGTTTCAGCAGTTTTTGAGGATAGGATTGCTGAAAAGGCCTTGTTTAAGGAAAAATTCAAACAAGGAAGGATAGAATTAGATGCTTTGTCCCGGAGGTTGGAGAAGGAAAAGAGTGAGATACAGTTAACACTTGAAAAGGAATTGGATAGGAGATCAACTGAGTGGTCGCTCAAGCTCGAGAGATTACAGGCAGAAGAACACAGGCTTCGGGAAAGGGTACGGGAACTAGCAGAGCAGAATGTTTGCCTCCAAAGAGAAGTCTCTTCTTCTAGTGAAAAGGAAATGGAAAGTCGATCAAAAATTACAAACTCAGAGAAACAACTTGGGGATTTATCTATTGAAGTCAAGGAAACTATAAAAGAGAACCATTATTTGCAAAAAACACTATCTGAATGGCAAGAGAAAGCTAGAGGAGCAGAAGAAGACAGAGGTTGCATCCGAAGGAACTATGAGGAGAAGGTATCCGAGTGCAAGGATATGCACCAATCTATCAGTAGGCTCCAAAGAACCTGTAATGATCAAGAGAAGACGATTGATGGCCTACGTAGTCTTTGTGAGGAACTTGGAAAGAAAATTTCTCAAGGGACTTTTGACTTCAGGATAGCAAAGCTGCAAATTGAACACGTGAGATTGACGGGAGTGGAGCATGCACTGAGGAAGGAGGTGGAATCATATAGGGCTGAGGTTGATTCACTTCGACATGAGAACATTGATCTACTCAATCGTCTGAAGGATAATGGAAAGGAGGGTGAATTTTCTACTTTTAAGTTGGATCGAGAACTAGAGAATCGTATTAGCTGCTTGCAAACTCAAATGATTCCATTGCTTTCTGAGAGCAGCCAACTTTGCAGAAAAGTGATTGAATATGTCAAAACCAATGGTGGTTTTCCACTGAAAAAAGGTCCAGCTTCTGCTGCATGTTTGGATGGCCAAGTTCTTGTTGAATGTGAAGTGAAGCTGCAAGGTCTAGAGCGGGCAGCTGAAAACTTAGCAACCAGTACACAGTCTATATCTGGTGTCCTTCAAGAAAAATCCACATTGTTGAATGAGAAAAGCTCCCCTGGTGTGGATGTTCAAACACATAGCTTGGTTGATGAATCACACAAACATGATGGGCAGAATTCAAAGGTAGATCAGTTCTTGTGATTATTTGTTATGTTAATGGCATTTTTGTCTGCTTCAGGTTGTTTGAATTCACTTTATGCTCAATGTTATTTGGTTTACTTTCCAGGATATGGTCAGTTCAGCATTGAAAGCAGAGACCTTATTGACCAGTTTGTTGCGTGAGAAGCTTTATTCCAGGGAACTTGACATGGAGCAGCTGCAAGCAGAGCTTGCTTCAGCTGTTAGAGGCAATGACGTTCTCAAAAGTGAAGTGCAAAATGCAGTGGATAATTTCTCTTGCATAAACCACAAGATGAAAGAACTCGAACTTCAGGTAAATTTCTACACTTATTTCTTTTTCTTTTTGGCTTATCATGTAGATCAAGAAGATTAATTAAAGAAAGAACACACTAGTTGAAAGAAATGTGAGTTTTCTCTATGTTGTGGCTTCCCTGGTAGCTTATCAGCGTAGCATTATTGCATACTACATAGTTAAGATGTTGAAAATAATAAAGTTGAGATAGATCTAGTAAAGATTTTGTACCAAGCAACCAATACACAAGCTATATTTGGGTGAAAAAAAAATTGACTTGAAGATTTTGTTACATTGAGTAAAGGTGAACATTGTAATAAGATGCAACATTTTACCTGTTAGATAGAATATGCATTCTCATCTGTATTCCATTGATTTTATATATTCCTCGTATACCAGATGATGAAAAAGGACGAGACTATCAATCAGCTTCAAAGCGAGCTGCAAGAATGCAAGAAAGAATTGGCTATAGTGAGGGGAATATTACCAAAGGTCTCCGAGGAGAGAGATCTAATGTGGGATGAGGTAAAGCGATATACTGAGAATGACATGTTATTGAATTCTGAGATCAATGCCTTGAGAAAGAAAATAGAAGCCCTCGAAGAAGACATACTATTGAAAGAAGGCCAAATCTCCATCTTAAAAGATAGTATCAGCAAACCTTTCAACCTTCTTGCAAGCCCTGATCCTACTGACAATTTCTGCTGGACAGAGTCGCGTTAATCTGTGATGATATATATGTTGTGCATTTCACTTTGGGTTTGTGCTTTTCTACTTATCTTGTGATTATTAAAGCTCATCTCAAGCTATTGTGAAGTATAAGATTAGAGGTTTTTTCACCAACTTTACACTGCATAGTTTTATGGTACTTTGTGGTTGACATAGTTTTTGTGATTGCAGAGCAGCAGTCTTTGACAATCTTTTTTTTTTTTTTTTTTTTTATGAAGCAACATTCATAATGATATATAGATTAGAAAATTTAAATTGTTTCTTCTTTTGAAGATTTTTGCAGAGACTGTTAAATAGAAGAAGTTATTCTTTTGAATATTATTGGTGTTTGATTCTATTTTCTTAGCTGAGTGAGAAATGCAAGGTTGGAATGACAAACCCTTTAATATACAAGATTTGAGGACGGTAATGATTCTTGATGTGTTTTGAATTTTATTTATTGTATGTATTATTTAGATAAAATAGTTCAAATATATTATTAAAA
This sequence comes from Scutellaria barbata, assembly GCA_028654395.1. Taxonomy (NCBI): domain Eukaryota; kingdom Viridiplantae; phylum Streptophyta; class Magnoliopsida; order Lamiales; family Lamiaceae; genus Scutellaria; species Scutellaria barbata. The sequence goes on along the minus strand of CM053649.1, from coordinate 4,050,185 downwards.
TTCAGCCTACTATGTGATTATCGTCTTAAAAAAAAAAGGGTTTCTAGTAGCCTATCTGATTCAAAATAATTTCATTGCATACTTATCTTGTTAAAATAATATTCAAATCTTAATAAAAGTCAGCAAAATAATTTTATAAGATGGATTGGCTAGTTCATGCTGGTTGGATCCACTGACAGTTATTTTGTTAATGGAGTGGCAATTTTAAATTATAACCTCCATTTATCTCTTTTTTCTATGTTAATAATATAAATATGTTAAATATTGTAAATGCTTTTAATTTTGATCTTAAAGAAAAGTAAGTTTTAATACAATTATATTTTAAGAAAATATCATTTTCTTTTATATTTAATTTGCGAGTGCATCATCAATTTTCAAATCACTAGATATTTGGATGGGACTAAGACAGTCCATGTTTTTCCAAGCACAGCCCATATTAAATATAGGATAAAAAATGAAAACTCATTTCACATATACGTAATTTTGCAATTTACTATATCATTTATAAATGTTTGCATTTTACTATATCAAGTAGAATTTTACAAAGAATAGTAAATCCGGTTGTCATGTCATTTTTTCTCTTCGGGAGGAAGTCACGTGCTTCGCATGTGCATTTTTAAGGGCAATTTGATAATATGAGTTTTCATTTAATTTAAAATTTTAATTTCACTAAATAACCAAGGGTAATTTTGTATTTTTCTTCACTCCTTTTTCTTCATCATTTACACCTTTTTTTCAAAATTTCTAGCCAACACCGTCATTACCTTATTCATTTCGAATTTTTATTCTCCAAACATCTTTTTTTTGCTGGTTTTTCTTCATTTTCGATACAGAATGAAGCTCAACGCAAACCAATCAAGAATTTGAGCAATTATATACATGAATTCTCTTACTATTTTAGGTTCTCCATTAAAACCTTTGTAATTTTTCCAATTCTAACTCATTAAATTACTCATTTCTCTCTTTCTAAACCCAAAAATTCCAGAAGATTGAAGAAATCTTCCCTCATTATAAAAAACACTTTAAACCCTTATGGCATGATTGGTATGGTGGAATGGAATAAGGTGTGAATGGAATGAACCTAATAATGGAATGATGATGGGAATAGAATGGTATTAAAATGTTTATTCTCATGACTGGTATTGTAGAGGAATAGAAAATGAATGAAATAATCATTATAATTATATTTTATAATTGATTACTACAAATAAAACATTAAATCAATTTTTATTTGATCAAATTATCATTCACTATAATTTTATTTTAATATTCTTATTCCATTTAATTTAAATAATATGATATATTTAATTAATTAAGAAATTATAAAAAATTAATCAATGCACTAATTATAAGTTATACCTACCTTCAAATTTTACTATAAAATGTATATTTATTTTACTTTTAAAATGAATAATTTCTATTGATCATTTATAAGATGTAAATTAAAAAGATTTTGAAAAATAAAATTTGGAAAAAATTTGAATGTAATTTATTATTTTCGAGAAAAGACGACTACTTTAGTAAATTACCAATTTATTTTATTAGTTTATAACTTGTTTGAACAAATATTTATTTTATATTATAAAGTTCTGAATTTCCAAAATTCGAATTGATCCGATCCGTAATACCTGAATCTCTGAAGGAATCGAACCGATATGACGGAGCAAGTCTGGAGATTATTTTTTACAATTTTCCAAAAATCTCCAAACTTTGAAGCAATTCCAGAGATTATCTTATCCTCAACTTGCTCTAAACCGTGCTCACCCTTATCACTAATATTAAGATATATCATATTTAGATTTTTTATTTTTTATTTTATTATTAATATATTATTTTTTTATTATTTACATATTCTTATAGTAGTTAATTATATTATATTTTATGATAATTTTATTAATTATTTTATATGATTTTGTGCTACTAAAATAATACTTTATATTATTTAAAAAATATTTTAGTTAGTTATAATTTATTTATATATTTTTATATAAACTAGACTACACTTATTTGTATTAATATTATATTCATATTATCTCTATATTTTTTAAAAATTTATATTCATTTTTTATTTTTATTCTATTTATCTACTTAATTTTATTATTTATTTGATATTTTTATTTTTTTATTTTATATTATATTTTTTATAAATAATTTTATATTATTATACAATTTTATATAATAATTTAATTTTGGGAAGTTAACTTGTAAAAAATTAAACTAAATAATGATAAATAATCGAATTAATAAATATAGTTCATTCATTTGTAGGTAAGGAATACATAATACCATGGGGATATGAAGGAATGATCATTCCCTCATCCATGGTAATGACAATTCCTAAAGGAACGGTGATTCCCACTTATAAATCATACCAATCAAAGGAATGAGAATGAAGATAGAAATGGTGATTCCATTCCCAACTCATTCCATCATACCAATCATACCATTATAACCTTAACTCAATATGGGGTTATTACAGCTTCCTAATGAAACCCTTTTCATATTTAATACCTTTTAGCATCAAGTTGGGACTTTGCTGCAAAATCTCCAAGCAAAAATGGGCTTATGATTTTTAACTTTCAAGAAACTGAGTTTCTACAGAATGGTGCATTTGGACTGCACCTATGCTTCAACAACAAAGGTTAAAATGATGAAGATGAAAGAGATGTGAAAAGTACAAAATAACTCTTCTTCATTTAGTGTAATTAAATATCTGATTTAAATGAAAATTCAAATTACCAAATCTATCTATATATAAAAGAAGGACAGTTGGTAAAATTTACAATTTTGCCACTTTTCCTCCTAAAAATGTCACATCATTATATAAGTTAATAAAAGAATTCCAAAAATTATTAGTTTTGTCAAAAAAATTGTTCATGTTATTTAAAACATTTTTCCCATAATTTTAATTTTTTTTGTTAACTTTAATTATTTAATGTTTAGGATTATTCATATTATCAATTTGAAAGTTAAAAGAAATTGTAATATACTTTTTGTAATTATGAGAAATGTTGTATATAAATAAATATTTCAAAACTTATATTGTTAATTGGTCTCTTATAACTCTTAAAATCATTGGCTTTTCAAATTATCTATTGAATCATCAAAAAAATTTAATAAAACATGAACAAATAAAATGTAAGCTTTCAAGTTCATCGTTTAAATTATTCATAAATTTTGTATTCCTATTTTTTAATATTATCAAATATAATTTAGAAGAACATATACAATTTGTTATTTGAATTTAAAAAACACACAACCCAAAAACAAATAGAAGAACATATACAATTTGTGTTATTTGAATTTAAAATAACATAAAATTCAAAAACAAACGCATAAAGAAGCCCTAATGTATAAGGGAAATTTAACCAAATTTTACTTTCTTAAGTTAAAACTCTATTTTACCCAACAATTTTTTAAAATTATAAAATATAACTTTAAAAATCAATAGAGATATGAAAATATATTTGTATATTATATAAAGTTTGAATAATAAAAGATGTATAAATAACTTTATAATATAGCAATTTCATTATGCAATTACAAATTGTATACTAGCATAATAAATAATAAATCGCGCATCGCACGGGTGAATTACTAGAAATAAATAGAATGTAAGCTTTCAAATTTTTAATTTTTTTTGTTTTTTTGTTAACTTTAATTACTTAATGTCTAGAATTATTCATATTATCAATTTGAAAGTTAAAAGAAATTGTAATATACTTTTTGTAATTATGAGAAATGTTGTATATAAATAAATATTTCAAAACTTATATTGTTAATTGGTCTTTTATAACTAACTCTTAAAATTATTGGTTTATCAAATTATCTATCGAGTCATAAAAAAAATTCAACAAAAGACGAACAAATAGAATGTAAGCTTTCAAATTCGTCGTTTAAATTATTTATAAATTTTGTATTCCAACTTTTTAATATTATCAAATATAATTTAGAAGAACATATACAATTTGTGTTATTTAAATTTAGAATAACATGCAACTCAAAAACAAATGCATAAGGAAGCCCTAGGGGAATTTAACCAAATTCTACTTTTTTAAGTTAAAACTCTACTTTACCCAACAATTTTTTAAAATTATAAAATATAACTTTAAAAATCAATAGAGATATGAAAATATATTTGTATATTATACAAAGTTTGAATAATAAAAGATGTATGAATAACTTCATAATATAACAATTTCATTATATAATTACAAATTGTATACTATCACAACAAATAATAAATCTCGCATCGCACGGGTGAATTATTAGTTATCCTTAAAATGCACATGCTAAGTACGTGATTTCCTTCCAACAAGAAAAAAAATGATGTGGCAGCCGAATTTATTGTTTTTATATCAAATTGGTGTACCTAATGTAGTAAAATAAAAATATTTATAAATAATATAGTAAAGTGCAAAATCACATATACTTGAGATAAGTTTTCAGTTTTTACCCCTAAATATATTTCAATTAGTAAAATTAAATATTTTAAAAATATCAATTTTAATTATAAGGTAAAAAAAATCGAAAACCTAACTTTTCTTTTCTTCCTTCACTTTCTCTCTCTTTTTCATTTTTCTTAATTATTTGATATTATTTCTTTCAATTTCTAAATAAATGTAATGTCAATATAATGACATACATATCACAAATTAATTAAATGTATGAAAATCGTACCAAAAAATGTAAAAATCGATCAAACCTAACTAACTTTATTTGGCCATGGTTGACCAAACACATAGAAACACGTTCGGTCCTAATAAGGTTTCAATTTTGTTTTTTACACAAACTTTGGTGTAACTAGTGCATGAATTCTAGATCCGTGCAACAAACCTAACCCGGCCCAAGTGCTCGCACACATCCTCATGCGCTGGGTGGGTGCGCTTAAACCCATCCAAATTCGCTCCAAAGTGCCATATATTTAATGTTATGTTAGTCATATCGATCTTTTAATTATGTTAGTTGAATCTTTGTATATTATATAAAAGAATGACTAATACGACATAATAATATGTATGCACGAATTTGAGTTTTTTTTTTTAAGTTAAAGTATTATATAAAGGTATGCTTAATATAATATAAACGTATGAGTAAAACAACATAAAATTTAAGAAAAAAAAAAGGGAAAATATGCGGATTCAAATCGGATTCGACAGGATCTGCATGTATGAATCTAAGATTCATACACAAATTACACAAATCCAACTCTATTTTTTATTATGTTTTAAAAAGTAAAATTGATATTTTTATATTTTATAATTAAAAAATATAAAAATTGAAGTGTACTTAATGGAATGTATTTAGTGCCACCCAAATATTTGCATGATATGTTGTTGATACCAACTCAAATTATTAGAGGATATTAATGTAAAGAATCATGTTAGTTGGGTCTTTTCAAAGGTTTACTAGAACATTGGGGACTAATCACAAAATTTATATTCTTTGTGGGGCATATCGTGATAAAATTTATGGGGGAATCGCAGACTTAAAGATGTGAAAAGATGAAGATCACGCATACAGAGATAGATAGAGAAATAGAGATATAGTGTTTTTGAGAGAGAGAGAGAGAGAGGAGAGAGAGCGAGATGTTGTTCCAGGTGGGCGGGCAAGGGACGCGGCCGACATTTTTTGAGATGGCTGCCGCTCAGCAGCTGCCGTCGAGTCTACGCGCCGCCCTCACTTATTCCTTCGGCGTATGTATATCTTCAGTTTCTGCACGTTGCCTTTTTCAATTTAGTCGAGATTGGATTTTAAGTGATAAACCTTAAAATTAATGGTGATTGCTTACCTGCACTAGGAAAAATTATCTCCAGAAGTTAGTAGTTTCTAAATTATGGATAATAATCTATAGAATAGCTGTTTGATCTTTACAATAAAAAACTCGATAAGTTATTAAATCACGATCATGTTATCTACCGAATTTGACACCTCTCAGAGAAAAATATGTATACCTAATTATTTTGTGGTTGAAATTGTAATAACCTTTTTTTTATAGTCAAAACATGTAAAACATGGTCTTCTGCTTGCAGCTGCTTGTATGTTTCTTGGTATATTCACTCTTGGTCATTTCATTTGTGGGCTCCATCTATATATATATATTTCCTTCTATGAGTGATTGTTTGTTGAGAGGGTTTGGATGTGGCATGTAAGGTAAAAAAATGTTCCTCTTGCTTGCAGGTATTCGCTTTAAGAAGACCTTTTATTCACAAAATTTTGGACTACGAAGATGAGTTCTTCGCGTTGCTTATGCTAGTCCTTGAAACCCACAGTTTGCGTACTACAGGTGAAAGTCCGTCTCTTGTATCTGTTTCTCTAATAATAATGGCATGTAATTTCCACTCGATGTATACTGAATCAATTGAGATGAAAGCTGATAGTGAATGTTCAATTACCTGAGAGGGGTCACAATAATCCGTGACGTTCCAATCTTTTGAACTAATGATGAATAGTACTGGTCATATCGCTAACCACTTGCTGACTTTTCGCTATGTATCTTGTCAGATGCTTCATTTTCCGAATCTTTATATGGATTACGACGGAGAGGAGTTAAGATTCGATTGAAAAAGAGTAATGTACTTACAGATTCTGGTGATGAGGTCCGTCACACCGGGTTGCATAAGAATCAAAAAGTGCTGTCTGTTGTATTTCTGGTAAAAAATCTTCTCAATTATGGCTATTAAATTGAAGTTAGCTAAGGAGTCTTTATGATTTGTTGCATTTTTTACCTCATTGCATCAGCTATCACATTATCGGCCTTCTTTGGATTTATGAATGATTGTTTTTGCCAACAAGCTTGATGCCCATAGCGTAAAAACTTATTTTACGGATTTTTCTGGTGGAAACTCTATCAATTTGCAATCAATTCTCTTGGTTGCAAACTAGTCTAGTAAATTCTGAGTCCATATGATATAATGTGAAGTGGAGAAAATTTAAAATGGTAATTAGGAGTTAGGACAGTATTTGGTCTTATACATGTGGTTTTAGTGCACTATGTCATCGGTGTCTTTTTGATTGTAGAGAGTATGCTTGATAAAAAAGACATGTATTGAGTTTCAAAATGCAGCAGTTGTTTGGATCACACTGGATGAAATCTTATCTTCCATTATCCAGTAGTTTTAGATTCTTTGTTGGGGCTCAAACTGTCAATAACACCTTGAAATATTAAGTAACTGATGTTATTTCTTATGGACTCTAGACCTTTCGGATTGAAACATTCAATCCTTGGATGGGTAAACTTAGAGAACACTGAGTCAATGGTTTGTAAAAAATTGTTCATTATAGAAGTTAAACAGTGGAATTCCTTAAGATTCTATTATATCATACCTGAGCCCATGTTCCTCATGGTAACTGCACATACAATAGCTGTCAAAAGATACATAGCAATAGTTCATCTAGCATTGAAGTTTGTTTGCCAGGATGATGACCTGAAGAATTTTGAGGAACTATGTTGGTTCTTGGGATTCCACTCTCACCTTTTCAAGTCCATCTAAACTTAGTAATATGATATGTAATTTGCACACCTGTGTTGCCCCATGGCTTGCTAATTCTTGTTGGCTAAAGAGGTTCGTAATTAATTGTTTTTGTTATTTTAGATACTCAATATGAAATAGAGCAGAAATGCATTGGTGACATGTAGGTCAATATCAGTGTCATCTTGCCCTTGTCCTCTATTTTCTTACTTAGATGATCAGTTTAAGACTGCAACTACAGTTCCTAAATATTTATGATGATACACAGTTCCTCATGATGTTCTATTAGATTCTTGTTGATGAATAATGCTTCTTCTGCTCTTTCCCAGGTGGTTTTACCATATTTGAAGTCAAAGCTGCAATCAATCTACAACAAGGAAAGAGAAGCTACTCTTCAGGCAAGTCTATGGGGAGATAGTGATGAAAGGTTTGATGACACTGACCATGTTGGTGGAGCCAATAATTCCTTTGGATCAAGGGACGGCTCAGATACTGAAGCATCTGCTAGAGCTCGTTTGGTCAAGAGGCTACGGAAGTCTGTTGGTGCTTGCTATCCTTGGCTGCATGCTGGAAATGAAGGTTCATGTAGCATTAGTTCTCCCTTAAATCACTCTTCAAACTTTTGGACTTCTTTGGCCTTATACATTGGAGGAGTGAAGTTTGATTTAATTGTTGCATTTGCATTCTGTTTTGAAACTTTTTATTCTGCTGCTGTATTCAGCCATATATATACTCAAATAATGTTATAGATAAAGGAATTAGGGAGGAAACTGTTATGCCAATTTAGGAAATTGCAACTTCCTGAGTTATTGCCTACATAAAATTGATATAGCACATGGGTGGACAATTGAGAAGTTTGAGTTGGAGACAAAGATCTCAGATTAACTTCACCAGGATATGATGGAGAGACAGAATCACAATTGATCTGTATATCAGTTTGATTGGATTCTATAATAGCAATTCTCAGTGAGATTTTTAGAGTCAGTGAACGCCAGAATTGATTATCAGAATGTGGATGACACTCTTGATAAGAGAAGGCACTGAAAAACTCAGTGCAAATTGAAACTCTAGGGAATATAGCATGCTCGACTTGGGTTCATGTGTGGTTAACTGGTTAGGTATTTCAAATATTAAAAAAAAGAATTGTGTTTAGAGGCACTGGTACAATGATGTTGGAAAGAGAAGCAGATTGGATTATGTGGTAATTCGCCCAGCATATGTTGCTGATATTTGTAGTTACTTGAAGCTGAGAGAAGCAAACATGACTGGAAATATACTGAGTTGAATCCTTGTATATTTATGCATGCCCCTATTTGTTGAGGATGTAGTGTATTTATTATTTTTCCCCCCTTTCCCTTTTGCGGGGGTGCAAACTGGTGCTTGCAAACAAGCTTGTAGCTATTATGTCATTCTATCATGGAGCAAGCTGTCAACATTTTCATCTTAAACTTGTTTATATCACTCTTCTGATGTGATCTAGTATTCCGATGTGCAGGATTTTCTTTTGCTTACCAACTATTATATTTGTTGGATGCTACTGGGTTCTACACTCTAGGATTACATGCACTTGGAATTCATGTTTGCCGAGCTACTGGGCAAGAGCTGGTAAGTTTTTCAGGATAATGTGAATTATGAGCTCTCTAGATTTCAATTTATGTCTAATTATATTTTCCCAAATCTAAATGGCTGCACTTATGCAAGATTTAATTCTATACATTTCAAATCTATTCAAAGAATTTTGAGCTAACTACGATTAGAAATTCTTAATGAGGACTAATAGTACATGAAGATGACTATTGTTTGATTGAATGTGCTACTTTTGGTATGCGTGCCCTCCTTCAATTGATGCTTGTGTCATAAAAATCATTTTCGTCTGTTTTGCCTCCTGTGCCTCATGTCACATAGATCATTAGATCTGGGTATTCTTGGGTAAAAAATGTTTGCTTCATGTTTTTTAAATTCTTGCCGGATTTTTTTTTTACTTCTGGAGGTTTTAATTATGGGAGGTGTTAGTCCTGTCTTATGCAGTTGGTTGAGTAATTCATTTTATGACAGCAGTAAGACAAGTCTGTGTGTCAGATATTGGCTTTTGATCTTTACCGTGATAGTTCTACTTTTAAGGTTTGAAAGTGTATTTAATTCTTATTTTCACACTACTATGCTAATATGTGCATTACAACATTGTAGAAGCACCAATGCAATCTCTTAATCATAGCATTTCGTATACCATTGGTCTTATAAACTGCCAATCCTTTTCTAGATTGTGCAAATATTTTATTGTTATGTTTATTCATGCTTCTTATATTACTTTGAGCCTTTCCTTTTTCTGATGTCAAGATAGATGGATACCTCTTCCAGAATTTCGAAAATAAGAAACCGCGAGCGTGAGAGACTCCGTGGTTCCCCTTGGCTAAAGGTGTGTATTTTAGTATCTAGCGTTATTGATTATATGTTGTGTATACACGGGTTAAGTTAGTAATATGGTTTATTTAAACTTTCCCGACATGGCAACTGGTTTGAATTTTCATAAAACATGTTCTGGCCTTATTTCTACTAAATCTTTTGTTGACAGGCTAGGTTAAATTGTGGGCCTCTATTTTACTGGTGATTTCATTATCTGCTTGAAGTGGCTGCAGAATATTATGAAACGTTGGATATATTTCGTGCTATGATTATGGACATCTTGGATTTTCTTTCCTTACAATTTTATACTTCCCTTTCCATTCCGTTGAAACTTCACAATTGTGTTGCAGTTATGTTCTTAATTAATCAGTCTCATCCTACATCTCAGGCACTTCAAGGTGGTTTACTCAGCTGCGCATACGCTGTGCTTGACTATGCCCAGACAGGTTTAATTGCAGCTGTATTTTTCTTCAAAGTGAGTATCAGAATATGCTCTGCCTTGTTACATTAGTTTCCCCAAGCATTGTGTTCAATTCATTGAAATTATTATTTGTGGCGATTGGAAGTAGATACGAGATTTTAAGTAGTGGCGTGCCTTGGATTTGAATAACGGCTCTTCATTATGATCAAAGATTGTTGGGATGATGGAATTACATGTCGAATGAGACTGTCCTTGTTTTGAGTTTTAAGTCGAAATATTAATCACCAGAAACACAAGAGAACTAAAATCTAAGGCAAAAAGATATATCTGTGAATTATCTTTTAACAATACCCAACGAACGATTATAAAAAAAATCCTTCTCGAACAAGACCAACTAACTAGATAATCCATTTACCACTTCCAAGCCCAGAAAAGGAGTTAAACATTATTAAACTCAGATCTGAAAATGAATTTTTTGGATCTCTAGAAAATTATGAAATAGGCTTCAGATGACAAATCTTCAACTCCCTCTGCTACTGCTCACTGCACAAGAATGTTGGAAGTTACTATTTTATGTATGTTCTTTGTTTTCTTCTTGTATGGTAATAGAGTATAATACCTGAGATTCATCATACTGCTTGCTTTGTGAGTGTTTTCTCCTTGTCCTTTCCTCCTGGACTGTACTAACTTTTGATTGCACAGATGATGGAATGGTGGTATCAGTCAGCGGAAGAAAGAATGTCGGCCCCGACTGTATACCCTCCTCCACCACCACCTCCTCCTCCAAAGGTCACTATCTCTCCTTGAAAGACCTTCGATTTTTTGTTTCTTTTTAATAATCTATCCCTGGATAATCAGTCATAAGGACATGTTTTAGTTCTGGTAGTTCACTACTATTGCTCTTGTAGATTCAGCCACAGACTGATGTAACTATGCATTGTTGGTTATTGTTTTCTTTTTCATAATTTATTGTGACTGAATTGAAGAAGTTAACTGCAGTAGAGGTGGATGACTAGAAGTCATGCTCTATCCAATTACATTATTACCATCATTGATCAATTGGGTATCTACGCACACGTACACACCATATTTAGATTGTTGCAAAATTTTGAATTTCTGAAATATGTTAGTCACAGACCAATTCCATAATACATTCACTGACAACCAGGTTGCAAAAGAGGGAATCCCACTGCCCCCCGATCGGACACTATGCCCTATATGTGTGCAAAAGCGTACAAATCCATCAGTAATGGCTGTTTCAGGATTTGTCTTCTGCTATACTTGTATATTTAAATATGCCAATCAGGTGAGTGTCTTCTTTGACATAAACATATTCATCTCTCTAGACAACAAAATACTTGCCTTGAGATAAAAACTAATTAATCATTGGGGATTAGATGATTCTTAGGATAATTCCAAGGGAACTTGGAAGGATCATGTTTACTTTGTATGTGAAGTTTGGCCATCATTTTGAGAGATGATAAAGTCTTTACTTATCATACACTTGAGCTCATGTAATGATCGTTTCTTTATCCTGCAACTTCTAGTTTCCATTTTGTTACGTGAGCAAGAAAGAGTGTATAGTTTCTTAGATTCTTGAACATAAAGAAACTTCCATCTTTCAAGTATTAACACTTAGTTTTATTTTAATGGCCACAGTATAAACGGTGCCCGGTTACGTTGATGCCTGCATCAGTGGATCAAATCAGGAGGCTATTTCATGATGTATAACACACTTTATTCGGGTAGTTTTTGCTGCAATGCTTTCAGAATCACATTATAATGATACTCGGCTTTTCATGGCCACTGCTACAAGTTGGATCTCCACGTTCCACAATGTTCGTTTTTATGGAGTTGCTGGTGCAGTAAGCGTTCGTCCTTAAACTACGGCTGCCTTTCCGACCAAAAAGGAGGAATTAGTGTACATGCCATTCGTCAACCTCACACAGTAGATGAAGTATCAATTCTAATACTCTTGAGAATTAGATGAAATATAAATTCTAACTTTTGTAGCTTACGTAAAACTTCATATTGTTTTTAGTTTTTACATTCTTGTTCAATAATATTTAGTAAAATAATATGATACGAACACAATTAACTTGAGTGTAACCTAATTTTATCAATTTATCTTCAAGTGTATTCACCTTATTCATCTTGATTGTTGATTGATTATTAGTTGATGAGTTATTGAGAATAATTAATACAACTCCAATTCAGGGAAACACTCAATTAAAAACTTCCATGATAATATGGAAACTGAAATATGAACTCTTTTAAGTTTCACACTTTGTTGCAAACAGTTAACACACCTCTGCCAGAAGAGCCAGAGCCAGAGACAGAACCCGAACCCGCCACCTCCCCGGCTCCGCCTGTCTGCTGCCAATAACTGCCGACGGTGCCGATCCCGAGGTGATCATCAGCACTGCAACATGGTATTGAAATCCCATTCATCTCTTTAAACTCCATAGGAGAAGCAATTGCTCCTAAAACCCCTCTCTCTCCATAGTTCTTCTCACTCTCAGGTGAGTTGCCTATGCTCATCATTTCCTTGGGCAATTTTTCGGATTCAAGTAACCAGCTCGAAAGGCTAGTATCCACTGCTACTTCACTCCTCTTAGGCTTCTTCGATTCATTGAATGATTGCTTCGTCGTAAAATCTTTGCTCAAAGGGACATTCACATTCTCCTTATCATCTTCATCAAACTTCAATGGTGTCTTCTCCACAGATTTCACTGAGAAATCATTACTTTTCTTTAGTGCACTGTTAACCTCTTTTTCCCCCATTTCTGCACCAAAAACATGTTTCCTAGAATCTATGGATAAAGAAAACAGTGACTCAGAAGACTCTGCTTCTTCAACAGGACAGCTTAATGTGATTTCTTTCTTCTTATCCTTTTCCACTGACTTAACATCATTATCACTATTGCTGATGCTAACTTCATTAGTGAACTTATCGACTTTTGAATGATCGAAAATGGCTGATGTTACGTTGCTTTTTTTCGTCTGCTTGTCTTTCTTGCATCTGATTAAACATGTAATTATCAACCAAATATGTATAACTGAGAGCTAAACAAACATAATATGGCAACTTACTCGTCAGATTCGGAATTGATTTTCATGGGATTGACAATTTCCTCCTCTTTCAGTGATTCAGTAGAAGCTGGTGGTAAGAGATTCACAGATTCTTGCAGCTCATTACTGGGACACAAACACTACAATCAAACAAGAAAATATAATTACAGATTCAGTTGTTAGCAATCATCTAAAAACTTCAAGAAACACACACACACACACACACACTCAAAGAATCATTTGAGACTGAAAGATGAAATTTTGAATTTCAGGATTTATTCAAAATACTCAATAACTTGTTTTTATAACTCACAGAGGTAGAAGCTGGCATTTACCTGATCTGGGCCATTTTTCATAATTTGTTTATGTCTCAAATGGCCAAAACAAGCAGGAAAACATCCCATCTTGAGTTATCTACTGAGGGTTCTTCACCAATTTCTTTTTCTTTTCTTTTTTTACGTTTTTGGTGGGCAAATTTGATTGAGAAAAAAATGGAAAAGTTTGATCTGAATGAGGAAGGAAAAATGGAGAGCAGTTCAGTTTTATGTATTGAATGTGAAGAGGCTAGTGAAATTTAAAAAAAAAAAAAAAAGACCGTTGGGTGTTTGGGATGGCACATAATTTAATAGTCAAATCAAATAAAGTATGATGACAAGCTTGTTTGTCTCATCTCTAACCAATTCTGACAATTGCTGAATTTAATAGTAATTTCAGTTTCAGATGCCTTGGTGATAATAAATGTGGCTCATCTTAGTTTCATGTCTTTACTTAGATTTAAATAAAGTATTAATATCAAACTACCTAAACTATGGACATTTTTTTTAGTTGGTGTTTAAACTCAATTTTTTTTTCGATTATTATCCAATCTCCTAAGAATATTCCGACAGCATCCTAAATCCTAATTTTCAACATTTTTCAGGCAAAAACTTAGGGTGCTGTCGGAAATATTTGTCGGAAAAATGTTGAAAATTAGGATTTAGGGTGCTGTCGGAAAATTCTTAGGAGATTGGATAGTAATCGGAAAAAAAATTGACTTTAGGCACCTATTGGAAAAAATGTCCATAGTTCAGGTAGCAATTTGATATTAATCCTTAAATAAATTATACGGTATTATCTACGTTGCACAAATATAGATCTTGTTATCATTTTCATCCATTCCATTAAAAATATACTTATTGCTATATTAATATACTTTTTAATTTCCAATTCCATATATATTCTTAATTAAAGTACATTGATATTATCCCTCTTCAACTTATATTATTTTTTGAATAAATGTTTCATTCAATGTGTGTCTTAATTAATAAAAATTAAAGGTATAAATGGACCTTCAAATAATTAAAAGTATATAAACTACACTTTTTTAATCTGTGGAATTAACAATAGAGCTATCTTTATGGAAGGTGGAAGTAATAAAAATGAAAGATCAAACTAATGATTCTTTCCTCTTCTTTTTATTGAGAGGAGTGAGTTCTTGTAAAATTCCAAAGTTCCTTTATGAGGAAAGTAAATTTGTGATTTCTTAGTACCTTTCATTCTAGATTGGAGTGTTATTAATTAATTTTATTTTTTTTAAAGCTCACAATAAAATGTATATACGAATACTATATTTTCATATAATGTTGCTTCGCCTTTTAACAAATTTTTTTTAGAACAAACAGGGCTTATGCATTTTAATTAGTTTCTTATTATCAAAGTATTTGGTTTCAATATGATTTTCTTACAGTCTGCGGAATATTAAATCGTGTGATGAAGTCACACTACCTACAAATTAAATTAATTTTCACAAATTCTTATTATAAATTATTAAATTAATTTTCACTAATTCATAATATGAATTATGAGTTTCGTGGCAGGTTTTATAAGAGCTCTACTTTATTATTTATTTATTTATTTAAGGAAAACAAGATCTATTCATATTTCTAAATATATAGCTAAATATGTTTCTCAACTCAACATTAAATCACATACAAATATATGATTTTTTAATTGGTCTTTTATATATTTGCACCCAACCTTCCTTTTGCTCTTCCTTCGGTTTGCCTCCATCATTGATCAGTTGGGAAGCTAGACATCAAGTAAATTGCTTAGTATTTTAGTCATACATTTATGTTATATTAGTAATACCTTAATGTACGAATATCATAATCTTTATATAATATTATAACTTTAAAACATAATTTAAATATATTCATCTTTATATGGTATTACTCATATATTTATATGATATTACTTATACCTTTATATTAACATAGTCATACTTTTATTGTAATGTATAAAGGTACAACTAACATAATTAAAAGTGATGTGATCGAATTAATTGTGACCCGAACCTATTTGGACCGTTTGTTTACTCCGTCATAAATATCGCACGCGAACTATTTTTGATAAGGCGAACTACGTCTATTCGGTCGAACTATGGGAGTTCGGAGTGTAACGACGAACTGTATGATGAGATAAGAACGAACTGATCTCAACTGTCCGCTATTTTCACGGGCAATTATCCATATCCCTTATTTTTAGGATGCTGTCGAACTAATCCTTGATTTTAGGAGAACTCCTATTCCAACTACAATTAGGACTCCTTTTCCTACGGCAATTAGTTTCAGGGAGTCTATATATATATCCTTGTTATATTCACTTTTGAAGGCAGATAATTTATGATAAATACATAATTTATTATACACATACATTGATATAATTTGAAATATCTATTTGAGCAATCTGACTGACTTGAGCGTTGGAGTCCCTTCGCCGGAGTCCCTTCGCCGGGAACCCCTCCCGGTGTCTGTTTTGCAGGTTTTTGGATTCCAGGTTTCGAGTTTCAGTCCAAAAAGGAGAACGGTAAATCGGAGCAACATGCCGGGAACCCCTCCCGGTGTCTGTTTTGCAGGTTTTTGGATTCCAAGTTTCGAGTTTCAGTCCAAAAAGGAGAACGGTAAATCGGAGCAACATCAATTGGCGCCGTCTGTGGAAAATTTTGAGTTAAGACGTTGAGAGCAAATATGGTGAACATTAGAAGAACGCAAAGAACAGCCGAGAAGAACTAATTTAGTGAGCTACACTTGTGCCTTGACGTGCAGAGGTGCTCTCCATGTTGTCGAGAGGACAACCATCAATATCCCCAGTCTCTCTCTTTTCTTTTACAAACCCATCACCCTCTATTAATGGAGTCCCATCCGCCCCGGTTGGCTGACACTCAACAACTTTAGAAGTAATCTCTTCCATTGTCTGTATGGCCTCAGTTCCATCAGAACCCATTGGCATAGGAGTTTCCACAGTAACAGAGTATGATTGTGGATTACATTGATCATCCGGCACAAAAGTAATAGCATCTGATGCCAAGGTTCAAAGTAACGGCCGTTACGGCCGTTATAACGGCGTTTCGTAACCTTAACGGTGGTCTCCGCGTCACTGATTCGGTTAAAAACGGTCGACTACATTATCGGGCTTGATATCGGCGCGATAACGCTCGTAACGGCGTTATGCGGCGTTATATCGGACTGTAACGGCGTTATAACGGACTATAACGGCGTTATAACGGACGTAACGGTTTGCAGGGGCGAAAAAAATAAAAACGACGGATAGATAATTGAATTTGAACACTGTATATTTTTTTCCCGATTGAATGTAATATTTTTTATACATATTTATTATATATGGGTATATTACTATATATACATGTATACCTTGAATGTGTAGTACGCAAAAATGTAGAGAAATTAAAGTTGTAGCAATAAAAATAGTAGTTGCTATTGTCTATAATATGTAGACAAAAGAAGAATAAGTGTACACATGCACTTGAATAAAGTGTACACAAAAGAGGGTTAAAAGAAGAACATTAGCTAGCAATAGTGTGAGCTCATTTCCTACTAATGCTGGATATCATGATCATCAGGTTGGATCTTCTAACAGTACAGAATATCGAGGATTTGGATATTATCATGAGTATCCACATGAACAGTCTATACCTCATCCTACTCATTATGATTATGCACATTTTCCTATTTATCCTGAAAGGGAAGATAATGATGACTTTGAACCACCTCGACATTCCACGTGTTATTAATAATGTATGTAATTATATGTTTCATATGTTAATTATAGTTGAAATATTGTTTTTTATGTTAATTTAGTAAAAACATATATATAAGTAATTTTCTTGAACTTTTAGACTATTTTTGAGTTTTTTTGAAAAATTGTCCGTTACAGTCGCGAAATCGTCGTGAAATTGCAATGTAACCTTAACGGTGGGCACCGCAACGGGCACCGCGACCGTTACTTTGAACCATGTCTGATGCAGCCTCCATGGGAACAACTTTAGTTGATTCTACAGCCTTTCTACCACCTAACTCCATATCCTGCTGACTGTTCGTCAATCCAGTCTTCTGAAGGCCGAATTGGAGTTCGAAGATGGAGATCTCGAAGGTTTCATGACGATGATTGGTGAATCGTCGTAGATAAAGCTCCGGTGGCTGAAGTGATTTTGCTCGGACTGTTTCCGAGAATGAAAGGAGATCAAATGGTGAGATTCTGGCACAAGTAGAAACGGATTACAAGTACAAAATATCGATCAAGGAAGAAGAAATTGCATGCTTGGGAGCAACACTATCAGGCTGTGTTGAAGATGAACATTTTGAGAGGTTTGATGGAAATAATGAAAGCAATGAGGATCTCATAAGAGAAATAGAGTCTTTGAGAGAAAAAGTTGTGGACTCAGAGAAGGATTGCACTGAGCTCACTGACGAAAATCTTGAACTGTTATTCAAAGCTCAAGAATTCGGATGTAATGGACATAAGAAAACGCTCGTCTTTTGATTCAAGTCCTAGTGATGAGTCTGAATTCTGAACATTTTGCAGAGATTTTGAAACAAATGGATATGGCTTTTAGCCCTCTGATGAAGCCTTGGGTGTGGAAAACTTGGTCTTATGTTTGCAAACAAGACGAAGACAACAGCTACTAATATAACATCTGAAAGTATTCTTGATTTTTTGCAAGGGATCAACAGGCTCTTGGAAATGAGGTTCACCAAGTCTGATGAAATTCTTAGGAATCATGAGATGGAGATCAAAGAAAGAGAGGACATCATAGCTGATGCTAAAAAGAGGATCGAGGATAATGTCTTGGAAGTTCAAGAACTCGAAGAATCAAAGGTGAAAAGTGAAGAGAATTATGCAAATCTAATGAAGGAATTTGATGAAAAAATATCTGAATTCAGTCTTCTGGAGGCTGATTTGATCTTAAAAGAACAAGAGATCAAATTTCTTTTGCAGAATCAGGGGGATTTAGAAGCAGAAGTTTCTGAGCTTCAAAAGGAAAAAATGCATTTAGAAGCATGATATCGAACTTGCATTAAGAGAGAACAAAATCTCCTCAGAATTTGTGGAGAAGCTTCAAAATGATCTTGAAAGAAACCTAGAATTGCTAGAGAGAAAAAGCAGCGAATTAGAGAACAGTTTATCAGCATTGCAAGAAGAGAATATGCAGTTACATGACTATGTATCCGATCTGGAATCTCAAGTACAAAAACTGGAAGATGAAAAGGAAACATATTTGAAGGAAACAGACAATCATAAATCTGCTGCTATGAGTCTTGAAGATGAGAACCGGAAATGGAAATCTGAAATGGAGATTCAAATATCGAATTTGAAACAAACATCAGAAGATATGCGGAAACAGTGGTTAGGAGCTCAAGAAGAGTGTGAGCATCTTAAAGAAGAGAATACAAGTTTTATACAATAAAGTATCCAACTTAAAACTTTAGATGCAGAACTGGTGGATCAATTAAGTGAAACGAAGAAAAGCTTGTTTGATTGCACAAAGAAGGTTGAGTTGTTGGAGGATCATCTCACTTCAATGCTAAATGATTTTGTGGAGAGAGAAAACAATCTCAGATCAGATATCGATGCAATGATTAAAGAAATGGAAAGAGTTTCTTTTGAAGCTTCTAATGAAGTCCCGGGTTTACTAGCTGACAAGGCTGAGCTGCAAGTTTTACTTGAAGAAGTTCAATCGGAATCTGAGTTGAAAGTTCAAGATTTGACGAACCAAGTAGCTGGTTATAAGCAAAGTCACGAGAGATTAGTCGTTGAGCACGAAAGGATTGTCAAAACGTTGGAAAATTATAAAAGAAGCGAAGAAAAACTGAAGACCATTTAAATGATCTTGAATTAAAGCACACCATTTATGAGTATGAACGCGAGCAACTGACCAAAGAAACAGCCATTTTGAAGGTTCAGTCGAAGAATATGCCGAGTCTTCAAGATCAAATCTTGAAGTTAAAAAGTGATAATGGCAAAGTAGAGATGGCTTTGCATCAAGTCTCTGGAGATTACGAAGAACTGAAGGCAGAGAAGGTTTTATTGTCTGAAAAAATCTCCATCTTTGAGAGTGCCATGTCTGAGTTCGAGGAATGCAAAAGGACTAAGGATTGTTTGGAAGAAAAGATTCTGGAGATCGAGAAGGATTTGAGGGCAAAAGAGATTCTCTGCATCGAGAATGGTGACCTTAAAATTCAGCTAAGTGAAATGAAGAAAGCAAACATGGAGTTTCAAAAGAAGATGTATAGACTCGAAGAGAAGGAAGAACAAGAGTGGCATTCATCATCTTTGCTATTGCAACCATATCACATATTCCTGTTCTCATTCGATTCAATCCCCCATTAACCTCAACCACCATGTAACCATTAGTTGCTGTTTTTGTCCTAATGCGATTATGTGGTTGTTGGATGCATTGTTGATATTTGACGCTGTTCGGTTTCGTCCATATTTCTTGTACCGAAAACTGCTTCAGCGGCCGCGACCGTACGACGGTGTCGGAGAACGAATCGGAGTCGGAAACCGCCTTCTGAGCTCCCGACGACGTGTTAACAGTTTTAATGATGGCAATCCCTCCGACCCTCGACCTCATGGCGAGTCTCTCGTTGGGCTCCGTCGCGTTACCACCGTGCGACAGGAAGAAATAGCCCATATAAGCGGTGCAAACCACCATCGTAAGAAGGACGAGCAGAACCGCCCGGCCCACCGGCTTTCTCATCGTCAGGGATTTGAGATACAAAGCCCAGTTTTCCGACAGCCTTCTGCGTATGGAGGCGGGGTAGCGAAGCAGTGATTGGTGGTGGTGGAGGGGGCAACTGTTTTGGCGGTATATTACGCCATTGTCGTTGCTGTTCTCTTTACACAATATTGCTTCTGAATCCGTGTCGATTTTAGCACGGTCTAAAACCACTTGGACGTAGTCGGAGAAGCTTTCTTCTCGGTCGGTGTCGGCGACGCGGCCACGTTGGTGAGTGAAGGTGGCCTTAGCTCCGCTGAGGATTAGGGTGGTGTTGCTCGATGGACTGCTGGTGGCTCCGCCGTTCGACATTGGCCGGAGAAATATCCTATGATCATCTCTTTTATATTGGATAGAAAGTTTTGATGCTGAGTACCTGAAAGAAAGTTTCCTGAAAAAGGAATGCACCGTGCTTCCTACTAGACAGGATAAATGGGTATCTCTACACTCATCATTTGGTCTAATCTGTTGGTGTGATGATGATAATTTGGGAAGGGAATTCATACATCTTGAAGGTATTGATTTTCTGTGTTTTGGGGAATCTACTGATAAAAGACAATCAAATGCTTCCAGCAAAGGTCTCAATTATCATGCAAAGACTTGGAGTTCCTGCTTTTTCTGAGGTTCTCTTTGTTTCCCCTTCACTCTTTGTATATATACATATATATATGCATTCACTTTTGAATTTTACATGTAGTCTGGTGGTGTCCAAGTTCTCTCATTTGGTTTATTGTTGCATGAAAAGTTACCCTTTAGTTATGGATTTTTAGATTGCTGTGTTGAAAATCTGTCTCTACAGTCACATATTTATATCTAGTATGCTGCTTCTCTATGTCTAATGACAACTGGAAAGGATTATGCACATACAACTGTACAAGCAAATGATTATGATGACCGTGTTGACATCTTTTCTGGATCTATTGTTCTGATGGGTTGCAAAATGGTCAACATATTATCATGTGTTGCATCAAAATGGTTTCTGTGTTTCCTCATTCACCACTAGGTCGACTATGACGTTGGAGAATTTATTATTTGTTTATTTTCATCATCAAGATATATACTGCAGTGAATGTCCTAAGCAGCTATTGCTGATATTTTTTACTTTTAATTTATTCTTTCTTTGATGCCAGATTGAAATTACTAATATTATCAATTTTTTCGTGGACAAAACTTTCCTCGAAACGAACTAAATGATTTCTCCTTGGAAGGGTTGATTGACCGAACTGATCAACTGAACCTTCCTTGGATCGAACTGAATGATTTCTCCTTGGAAGGGTTGATCGACCGAACTGATCCAAAACTTTTCCTTGGAACGAACTGGTTGATACATCCCTATGGATGTCCTGATCGAACTGATCAACTTTTCCTTGGAACGAACTGGTTGATACATCCCCATGGGATGTCCTGATCGAACTGATGAACATTTCCTTGGAACGAACTGATTGATACATCCCCATGGAGTGTCCTGATCGAACGAACTGATCAAACACTTTCCCTGGGAATAGCCTGATGGAGTAGACTGATTGATGAATTCCTTCGGAATATCCCGACGAACTAAAAAGACGAATGTCTTATTGATACATTCCCTCGGAATGTCGAACTGATGAAGCGAACTGATATGTTCCCTCAAAATGTCTTGATTAAATTAAAAACATCTCATTCAAATGTTTGAATAAATACGTCTGTTTATTTCTTTCAGATATACTTATGTGATTAGTTATTTATAATGGAAGAAACTCACATCTTTTTTTCAAAATTTAGTAAACTCTACTAGTGTATGTCAACATACACTATGAAAGGGGGGGAGTACTGATGTGATCGAATTAATTGTGACCCGAACCTATTTGGACCGTTTGTTTACTCCGTCATAAATATCGCACGCGAACTATTTTTGATAAGGCGAACTACGTCTATTCGGTCGAACTATGGGAGTTCGGAGTGTAACGACGAACTGTATGATGAGATAAGAGCGAACTGATCTCAACTGTCCGCTGTTTTCACGGGCAGTTATCCATATCCCTTATTTTTAGGATGCTGTCGAACTAATCCTTGATTTTAGGAGAACTCCTATTCCAACTACAATTAGGACTCCTTTTCCTACGGCAATTAGTTTCAGGGAGTCTATATATATATCCTTGTTATATTCACTTTTGAAGGCAGATAATTTATGATAAATACATAATTTATTATACACATACACTGATATAATTTGAAAGATCTATTTGAGCAATCTGACTGACTTGAGCGTCGGAGTCCCTTCGCCGGAGTCCCCTCCCGGTGTCTGTTTTGCAGGTTTTTGGATTCCAGGTTTCGAGTTTCAGTCCAAAAAGGAGAACGGTAAATCGGAGCAACATCAAAAAGATACAATTAATATAACTAAAATGTATGACTAATGTAATTAAAAGGTATGAAATGTTAATATATTTGTCTAAACAAATGTTAAGATACAACTAACATTACTAAAAGTATCACTAATATAATTGAAATGTATGACTAACATAAGTGTATGACACCTGGAGCATATTCATGAGTGTTTGTGCACACACTTAACAGTGAATGGAGGTGCGTAGTTGCACATAATGGATTGGGTCGACCCGAATGCTTGGATGTGCACCAGGGCTTTGCACAAGAGTTTTGATGATGATTTTTTCTTCAAATGTATTTTACACCTCTTCTCTTGAGTTAGAAGTTATATAATTAGGTTTATTACAATCGACTTGATATCATAACAGATCAAAGTTAAAATTAAATTAAATAATCATGATTTTTATTACTACCTTTTTAAATATATATATTACATCTATATAACTACTGAATAGAAAATCTAATAATATCTACATTTATGAAATATTTTCATTTTACCTCTCAATTAATATAAAAACTTATATAAAACTATTTCACCTATATAATTTCGTGAGACCCAACTTATTAATTATTGTCCACAACTCAAATCAATTTTCGCAAGTCAGTGTTTATTTATGGATTAAAGGATTAATCCAACGGTCTCAACTCATAAATCAGACCTATGAAATGATTTCATAAGAATTTCATAATTAATTATTTAAATTTGGAGACAAATCTAATAACATTCATAGCATTTATGAGCTAATAAAAAAAAATCCATATTCTAATTATTTCGAAGTGACGGGCCGGGAAAAGTAATGGTAGGCCCAATTGTATATCTGGGCTCGATTTTTATTTAAGTGTAATAGCGGCCCATCTCAAACCAAACAGTATTTTCACCAAATTTGCAGGTATAAATAGTTTGGTTTTAATCATCATATTTAAAATATAAAATTAGAAAACTTATTTTTGAAATATTCTTCTTCATTGTGTTTCAAAAAAGAAAAAAGAAAAAAAAAACTAATACTCCATATAAAACGTGAAAGTCAAACAAAATATTGAATTGCTTTCTACTCCCTTCGATCGCATTTAAGATTGTTTTTATAGTTTTAAGTAACATTAAATTTTGACTAATATACTCTTAATTAATCAAAAAAATTATGGTCCAAATTTCAAATAAAAATCATATTAGTTTCAATCATAAAGGATTTCTATCTAATTTCTAAAAATTAACTAAGAAATCACATGTTTGGTTGACATTAACAGATTTTTGAGAAATATTGATAAGAATAATCTAAAAATCAAACTGAATAAGAGTCTAAATATCGATAAGAATAATCTAAAAATCAAATTGAAGATAAATAATTGAAAACAATATTAAACTATAAAGCAACAGTACTGCCCCAAATAATACCTGATATCCCCAAACCCTACCCTAAATAATCCATAGCAATATTTTTTTTTTTTTAACTAAATAATCTTTTGAGTACTCGCCAATATAGGCTTTCTCTCATCCTTTTTTTACGTTCATATTAATTAACATAATTTTAAATTGCAATTTGATTATATTACTATTGACTTGGTCAACATGTACAAGTTAGAACTATGCCTTAATTAAATTATATCTTAATTCGGGCGGAATATTTATAAAATTGTCTTATGAATTTAATTAGATGACATGAATTAATCTATAATTATAATTAATAAAATAAAGATTAAATTGTTGACAATGACGAACTGAACAGATGGGACATATTTTTGGTTAATTAATGTACTCTCCATCTATCATATTAATATCAATGAATTAAACTTTTTTAACAAATAATTAATAAAATAGTACTAATATTAGGTTTCTTCAGTAAAACATACAAAGATAAATTTCATAACTAACACCCAATTTATAAATTAGTTTTCAATTCTAAATCTGAATTTTAAAGTTTCTCAATAAGGGGTTCAATTTAACATATTTTCTCAATTCAAAACTTGAAATTTAGATTGAGTTCTACAAAATTTCATTTTTGTAATGGATGAATTTCATAACAAGACTCAATTTATAAATTAGTTCTCAATTTTGGATCCGAATTTTAAAGTTTCTTAATAAGAGACTCAATTTAACTTTTTTTTTTTTTCAATTCAAGATTAGAAATTTAAATTGAGTTCTCAATTTAATACAAAATTTCATTTTTTCTTTTTTCTTTATATTTATAATTTATTTATATTTTAATATGTATTTATAGTTTAGATAAATTAAGACAAGTTCGTGTAATTTTGGAACGACTTTCATCCGACTTGTATTAATTTATATATATATATACATATATAATAAATGCAATAAACCAAACTAAAAACTAAAATATGGGATGAAAATAAAAGTCTCAAAAAAGAAAAAAGAACAAAACCTGCAGCATTATAAGTCAAATGAGGATCGCACTTTTCCAGATTGATAAAAAATAAAACCAATATAAATTTATATTAATACCAGCATAATCCATGTTGAGTATATCTAAATATATTTTTACTTGAAATTTTGGTGAATTTAAAATTATAGTTAATATTTTTGTCCGACCAGAATAATTGTTTTGGATAATTATATAGGGTTAGCGTTCTATTTTTAATTTTCTTTTAAATAAAAGGATTCAAATGATAAGTTTGGTTGCTAGCTAACAATATTTTAAATAATACATTATACGATACTCGACTAAATTTAAAGAATAAAATGTCTTATTCCCTTTGAAATTGATGTCATACACAAATTTATATGAAATTGTTTTATATATATAATTTTATGAGATATATATTTATAATCTATTTCTATAAGTAAATCATTATTTTGTGGTTAGAAATTCACCCATTTTAGGAAATTAAGTTCTGTGAAATAGTATCCTGTGTGTATGTAGATTGCTCAAAATTATGGTAAAGTTATGTAAATAAATTATTATTATGAGCACAAAAGTGGTGAAACACTTTGATTTGTTGGGAAATGAAATTAGTCGTGAAAATGGGACAACCTCAGCTTTTTAAGTTAACTCAAAGTCACAATAATGATTACTTGATTAATTTCTTATTTAATGCTTAAGTGTTGGATAACGATCAACTATGTTTTTTTTCAGAGAGTTGTTACCCTATTCATCGTAGATACATTAATATGTGTTCATCGTTGATATATTAAATATATAATATATTTATTAATTTCATATTTCATAATTTCAAGAAATGAGATTATTACATATAATAGGTGGATATATTAAAAATTGTTCATGATAGACATTTTAATTTTTTTGTTGTTTCCAATTATATATATATATATATATATATATATATATATATATATTACCTATTTTAACTCAAAAAGGGCAAAAAGAAATATAAAGAAGAAAAGAAACATTTTTTTTAAAAAGAAAAAAAATGAACATTTAAAAACAGTATTTTGAAAGGCATCATTTTGGATTTATCGTTAAATTTTTTATATCATTTATCTTTCACCTTTTGATTTTTAGTCCTCTATGTTTAAAAAATATCACTTTTTAATCTTCTAATCTGGTACAATGTGTAACTATTTTTTTAAAATTGAAATATAATTTTAATTTTTTAACACTATTTTTTTAATCATAAATTTGTATTCTTCATCCAACATACGTAAATTAATATTTATAAATTAAAAAAATTACTTTTCATCTTGAGACATGGATTAGAATTGTGTTATTAATTATTAATATTAATAATTTGAGCATTTCAAACTTAGAAATATGAATAAAAAAGTTTAATTTTTAATTATTAATATAATTTAGTGTTTATGAATTAAAAATATATTTTTTTTGGTATTAAAGATGAAATTTAATTAAAAAAAAATTTACCTACTATAAAGGACTAAAAAATGATAATTTTTAAACATAAATGATTGAAAATCAAAATGTATAAGATAAAAGAGGAAAAATCCAATAGAGTAAACGGAGAAGACCAAATTGTTTTTTAATAAGCTCTTATATTTTAAGAAATATTTTTAATTTTCTTTTGAAACATGATTTATATGTGAAGTGTTTCGATACAATAAAAAATATTAAAATTATTTAACATGTTTATAGGTTTTGAGATGATAACAAGCTTCTATTTAAAACGGCATAAAAGAGTTTTAGAAATTTTAAAAACAAATTTTGATTTCATTTTTTTAGAAAATGTTTGTGGAATCAAATCGATTAATTTTATTGCACAGAGTCTAGTTTAATATCGTACATAAAATTTAAATATAAGATTAATTTATGTGAATCAATTACTGAAAATGATGTTAAAGTTATGCAATTAAACGCAGTTTGATGATATGTGCAAAGTCATCCAATCTTTAAGTTAACTCAAAGGTAACTTGTATTCTCCTTTTTCCATTCTTTCTTTTGCATATAACAAAACAAATTGCTAAAATTTAATACTACGTTTGGAACTTGGGATTATGTGTGTCGAGAAATTCTGATTTTGAAATCCAAAATTTTAAAGAGTTAAAATTATTTTCGGATCATAAATATGATATCTTTTAATTTTTGTCCCATAAAAATCATGATTTTTAATTTAGTCTCTACAATTTAAGAATCTGTTCGATTTCAATTTAAATTTAGTTGAAAAATGGTTTTCATGTGACATAGAAGTGACGTGTCAACATGTGTCAATAATAAGAATTTGACATGTGTCACCACATCTATTTTTATAGGTAACCAGAAAGCCTCAATTTGGAGAAATTAGATAAATCGAACAAATTCTTAAATTGTGGAACTAAATTGTAAATCATGACAATTATGGATCAAAATCGTAACACTACAGTTATGAGATGGAAATGACTTAACCCATAAATATATGTATGTCTTCATATTTTGTAGGACAAATATGATTATAATGTAAATGTTAAATCAATACTGAAAATGATTGCCGAATATAACATTTTGTTGTGAGAATGTGTTGTTAGTAACAATTGAATAATATATTCTATTAATTTCATAAAAATGTCATTCTAAAATTTTAAATTTATTTCATATTAAGTGTTGTTTTAGATTTTTATAGAATTTTCTTTCTAAATTATCTCTATTAATACTCATTAACTAAAATTTAAGAGATTTAATATGATAGTACATTTTATGAAATTAATTTTATTCTCTTTTCAATTATAAATCATAAATTTCTTGAAGGTTTTAAGAATATATTTATCCAATTGTTATGTTGATAATCTTATCACAAAAACTTTAGAATGATATTTATTATAAAAATAAAAGGAGGATGTGCAATCCTAGACCTCTTAGATTTGCTTATGGAAAAAAAAATATTTTATTCAATTTTATTTAGATTTCTTTAAGAGTTTTTGTCCTGTATTAAGAAAACTTAAAATTGAATAAAAATGCATTTAATCAGACTGTCTAGTTTCTATCTATGCATTCAATGATTTAGAGTACGTGTGCAATAAAGAATGAAAAGAATGAATTATGGTAAATTCAAAAATTAGAGATAAATCTTGGAATAATTAGGAAGAAGTAAACTTGAAAGTAACGTTGGATCTTAGCTGAAAAAACAAATAATTAGAGACAAATTCGACCTCAAAAAGTCATTTAAGTGAAAATGGAGTATATACTTCCAACAAATATATATAGTTTCGTTTACAAATAGTTCTAAATATATTAAAAATAAATAAATTTATAAAGTAAATTAAATTTGAATTAAAACAATTAAAGTATAGATGTTCAAATAGGAGGGTCTACCTCACCTATTGTTATATAGATACTCAATATATGAATAGATGAAAATAAAATAACATAAAATAAAATAAAACAAATAAAGTAATAGGTGTCCAAATAATAACACTCTATCACAAAGTGATTGGAACCATCTCACGGTATGATGAAATTATATTTAAAAGATAAAAAATCTACTATTCATAATTAAACTTTGTTTTCATAAGTCAAATGCCAATAATAAATCATGAGTTGTAGATTGATTTTTTCACAAAGTTAGATCAACATTTTCATAAAATTGGATTGGTAAGTTAATTTTATATAATTTTTGTGAAATATATCTTAGAAAAATA
This sequence comes from Scutellaria barbata, assembly GCA_028654395.1. NCBI lineage: Eukaryota > Viridiplantae > Streptophyta > Magnoliopsida > Lamiales > Lamiaceae > Scutellaria > Scutellaria barbata. Next base: position 4,021,362 of record CM053649.1, on the reverse strand, counting down.
TTCCACTTTGAAGTAGTTTGAAATATGATATAGAAAGTGAGGGAATAAAAAAGAAGAGAATATCCAAAGGAAATGATAAAGTAAGTGATATATAATATGGAAAGAGAAAAGAAGGGAATAAAAAAAAAGAATAATCAAAGGAAAATGATGAAAAGTGGGCATGCATTTCAATTTGACAAATCAAGAAAAATAAATGATTAATTAAATTATTTCGAAAAATATTTTACTCAAAAAAAAAAAAAAAAGATCACATGAATCCAAAATAGATTGATGTGATGGGAGTGGGGACCACTTAGAGTAAAATGCACCTGGCTGCGCCGTACTGCTCCACCCACTCCACAACACAATTAATTAATTAAAAATTGTAATGTTCAATTCAATAATAATAACAATAATTGTGGTCCATATTTAATTTTTTTTCACTTTTTCGTACATTTATTTTTTGTGTTAGTATATAGGTGCTAGGTGGGAGCCACTCTCTAATTTTTTTATTTTTATTTTTTTGTTATATCAAGTGCACCTTGGTGTTATGCGAAATTTCATTAAATTATAATTGCAACATAATTTTTTTGATTATGTATAGATTCAACATTATTTTTCAATTTGAATCGTTATTGATTTTTCTGGTTAATATTTACAACTTATCGAATAATTCGAATCAATTCAATAATTAAAAAAGCTCAATTCTCATTAAAAATTAAACAAATTTAACCATAACCGAAACAATTATTAAACTCATAACCCTTTCAAATTTTTATTTGTTGAACTTTTGAATCTCGTTTAACTATATTATCTTGCATTTATTGTGTTTTACTAACTCTTCAATTTTCAACTTTTGCTTTATTAAACTCTTTTATCAAAGTATTAATTGCGTGCAACAATATAAGTAGAAGATGTCAGCAAAACAAAATTTAAAAATTTCAGAGATTTAGAAAATAATATTATTATCTTTTATTTTTGGGACGTATGTAAGACATTTTCATAAAAAAATATGGTGAATTAATGCAATTTTTACCTATCAACGAATTGCAAATATTTTTTTTAAAATTTTTATTCACCACAAAATAACTGAACAAAATATTTTTGTAGGTAACTGAACAAGATCAAAAATTTTAAAATTGTAGAACTAACTTTTTTTCTTTCTTTTTGATTAAATGACTAAAAGATTAAAAAGAGAAAGTTAGATGGTTAACAATCATTTTTATTATATAGTAAAATTATAATAAGGGTATTTCTGTAATACATCAATGGTATTAATGCACTAATTGTCTTAATCACTAAATCTTGAATCATTGTATTATGACCTTTCATTTTCATTTTAACTTTTGTATCTATCTTCATAAGTTACAACAGTAAAATCCAAAGATTCCACCATAAAGTCTAGTATCATAGGACAATGTAGTTTATATCTATTTTTATTGATTATTGTATTTATCAACCAAATAACAATCATAAAAATATAGTTAAATCTTTTGATATTATGCATCATGTGATGACAAATCATTTAAGACTCATATTCGATATGTTTAATAATAATAATAATAATAATAATAATAATAATAATAATAATAATAATAACTTTTATCTTTATGATTATATAAAAGTAAGACCACTAATCCATAAATGTTCTCATAATAATAAATTTTTAAAATAAAATCTTTAATAAATTAAAATATAATACAATTGCCTTTAATATGATTAATTAATGAATTTAACTTAATGAATATAAGAAACATTATTAAATATTAAATAATATAAAAAAATATAGTCATATTTTCGTAAGAAACATATGATATACTTTAAGAAAATAAAATATTTATATATTACAAATTTGGTTATTTTTAAAGCATTTGAAAAAAGTATAAAAAAAATTCTATTTTAGAAAAAAATAAAATGAAAATGGGGTGACTAAAAATATTGTTCAAACTTACTAATTAATGAAATTGAATATTTTTTATAAAACTATATTTTCAATAAATTATGAAATCTATTTTATTATTAATGTATTATTATTAATCGATGTCATTAATACTAGTTGCATACTATTTCACCGGATATTGGTTGCATCCTATTTTGGTGTTGTGTTGTTAATTTGGTAATATATTATTATTAATTGATTTTTTTATTGCATCATATTTCATCGATACCGGTTGCATACTATTTAATCGAATATTGGTTGCATGCTATTTAATTGAATATCAGTTGCATCCTAAATTTACTGGATTGCATATGATTTATTAATAATATCACGATTTTTTTATTATAAAGATTAGGATTTTGATATATTTTCATCCATTGTATAAGATTTAGTTATACGTATGTGTTGGATTTGATTTTAATGGATTTAAGTATCTCATAATTTATATGTAATCGATTTGGATGAATTTTCATATGTCAAGAATATAAGACTTCAATTTGTATGAATTTTGATATTTCAACACACATTTAAATTTGGATTTGATAAACGACATGACATGAGTCAAATAGAATTTTAAATCTATTAAATATATATTTGATTTATTCATTCTAACGATAATTGTTTCTGTTACCATCTAACACAATACCACCATCGATCCTATCTCATGATGTGATGCTTTAATATACGATTAATATTGAAAAAATAATTGTTTTAATCTATATAAAATATACACGTTCCAGTTTAACTACTAAATATTAAATCAAAATTAACTAATTTATATATAATTAAATTAAATATTAAATTACAAATAATTAACACAACCCATATCCCAAAAAAATAAAAATTACATTACATACAAATTATCATTGTAAAAAAAAGTTTGATGTATGAATATAAGTGGTGTATAGTAAAATTACCCCATAATATGATATTTGAGTTTTATTTAGTATTTTTAATAAATATTATTTCTATGGGAAGAATGCTCGTGATTCAACTTTCAAGTGAGAGAGTAGTTGATGCTTGATAGTAGTAATATTGAGTAGGCACACACAGTAGGCGTGTTTCATGGAAAAGCCCCCATGAAAGTGAAACAGACCTCCACTCTGAAACTGAATATTCATTGGGATTATGATATGTTTGTTATCCTTCTTTTCTCTCTCTCTGTCTCTCTTCCTCTCTCTCTCTAGGATATTTTGTTCTCTGCTGAGTGCCATTTGACAGTCTTTTTTTAATTTTTTATTTTCTCTTCAATTTTATTCTTCTGCACCAGAGTTTGTCTGTCATTTTGCCTCTCTCTCTCTCTCTCTCGTGGATAATGTTTGAACCTTTTTCTTTTCTTTATGTGTGCCTTCATTTTCTTGATTGAGTAGCAATTATATTTTAATCCATAAAAAAATTGAAGGTAGCCCATGTGTCTCTTTGCATGGTTTTCTTTCCTTTTTTATTACCCATTTGTCACTTCTCCTACTTCATCACCTTCCTCACTTGAATTTCCATTTCCAAATTCCTTGTAATTCTTGATTTCATTTAAAGATTCCTCTTTTATAATAATGGGAGTTGTTTTAATGTTGTACAGGTAAATTCTACAGTCCTAACTGCTGCTAATTTTAGTTGAGAGATGATCTGTGGAATGTGGATGAAAGATTCATGTGATTTGCAGTTGTGAGTTGGTTGGGAAGAGCACATGATTTATTTCTTTTGGAAAAATCATTCAATTTTTGTGGGCTCTTTTTCTTTCTTGTTTTCTGAAATTGAAAAGAAGCAATTAATGATCTTAAGAGAATGGAGGCATTGAATCAGAAGTATCTTGAGAGAGTTGTTTCACAGAGAGCTTTTCAAATGGGGAATTCATTTCCATGCCAAATTTGTGTTGTGGGATTTCTTTGTGGGGTTTGCTTAACCTCTCTGTTTCTTGCTGTTTTGACCTCTATTGGTGCTGCTTCCATTTCTACTCTTTCATTTTCTCCGAGCATCAACTCTACCTCTTCAATGGCTATCTGTAAGTTTCTCTCTAGATTTTTTTCTTCTTGTTGAGATTTTTGTGTTGGATTGAATTCTTCAAGATTCTGTTTGTTCCTGTCTTGAGTTGAGTCTTTGCCATGTTATGTTTTGTGTTCTTGGATTACTTATTGACTCTGTCTATGTTTACATATTTGATCTTGCTATGCTAATGGCATGAGAGAGAGAGAGAGAGAGAGAGAGAGAGAGAGAGAGAGAGAGAGCGAGAGAGAGAGAGAGAGATGATTAACAGCTTTCTCTTTTTCTTTTTTATATCCTTTCTGTGGAAGCAACTTATACTTTTTTCCTTTATTCCTCAGGAAGAAACAAACTCACTTTAGCTGATGATGTCTCCTCTGAATAATTTTTTTAAAATGCTACCAAAATTAGTTTTATATTCAGTAATTTATTGTGCATTAGTCCAATTCCATGATATGTTAGAATAAAATGTGGAAGAGAGTTAGAAAATTAATCTTGTATTATATGCATTGTTACATTTCAGGCACAAAGCTTATCGAACCAAGAAAGTTTAGAGCCGAGTGTAGTTTGCAGTCTCGTCTATAGCTTGTCGTATGAAACTCCCTGTTTTGTCATTGCTTCCTATCTTTGTGGTGAATTGGGGAAAGTTGGAAAATTTTACCTTTCTAACTATTAACTTGATATCTTCAAACATAAACTTTGGACTTTGCAATGGATGTTGTAATTCCTATTGATTTCACTTAATTCTATTGTCTTATATGACAGATAATGTTGGTGGAGATTGCAAGAGCGAACGAGAAAGAATAATAATGTATTCTGAAGAAAGCACTGCAAGTGAGATAAATGAGAAAGTTTCTCAACTGTATAAAGCATGGGATGATTTACTTCGTAAATCGATAATCGAGGAGAATCAGTCCTCTCAGAAAATCAGATTCAATGCCCCTCATTTGGAGAACTGCAAGTCGAGTGCCAAAGTAAATCAACATCTCGATACTCGTCTTCTTAATGTGAGCTTCCCTCCTTGGACTATTTGGAAAGGAACGTTGAATGATCTTCCACTATTGTCCACTGACGAGCACCTTAAGAAATATCGAGATCAAATTATATCTCAAGGATCTTATCCTCCCTGGGTAAGTACCATTCTCTATTCAAGAAGTTATCTACGTTTGATTCAATTTGATCTAATGAGCAATGGGGCTTGTCAGATTTCAGGGTCAGACGAGGAAAATTATCCTCTGACAAGGAAAGTGCAACGGGACTTATGGCTCCATCAGCATCCCATGAACTGCAACGATCCTGATGTAAAGTTTTTGGTAGCCGATTGGGAGAGATTACCGGGATTTGGTATAGGAGCTCAATTTGCCGGAATGAGTGGTCTATTTGCCATTGCAATTAACGAGAAGAGGGTTTTAGTTACGAACTACTACAATAGAGCTGATCACGATGGTTGTAAAGGTGATATTTTACTCAAAAAAAAAATCCCGATTATAGTTGTCTTATATAGTGGACCAAAATCTCTTATCATGGTCATCTTTGTTGTAGGTTCATCACGCTCTAGTTGGTCGTGTTATTTCTTTCCAGAGACCTCCAATGAATGCAGGGAACGAGCCTTTGAACTTATGCACAACAAAGTAGCATGGGAAAAGGGTATTATAACAGGGAGAGAAAATTATACTTCTCGACAAATATGGTTTGGGCAGATACCTAGGTATGATGTTACATACAAATGAAGAACTTTCATGTTATCTTAAAAGTTAAAACTGCATTTCTGACCAAGTTTTGTTATATTTCAGGGTATGGGGGAGCCCTTGGAACGTTATGCAGCCAACCACAGAGATAAACGGGAGCTTGGTATTTCATCACCGGAAAATGGACCTTAGGTGGTGGCGAGCTCAGGTAAATATCAAAGACGGACCCATTTTGAAAAAGTTCGACTTAATAATAAAATTCAAAAACATAACGTAATCTGCATGTCAGGCAATTCGCTACCTCATGAGGTTTCAATCTGAGTACACATGCAACATAATGAACATTGCTCGACACGAGGCATTTGGATGGGAAGCTGCTAAAATGGTTCTTTCATCGTCTTCCCATGATCTTGCCCAGGTATGCCGTTATGATCCAAAATTCTGTTTTGGATAAGTGATTGATGATACTAGCAAATACATTCATTTTACATGGTATCTTGATTTCTGCAGAATGTAGAAGATGACATGCATGATATAGAAAGATTTGTATGGTCAAATCACAGAGCATGGTATCCTCGCCCGTTGTTAAGCATGCACGTGAGAATGGGAGATAAGGCGTGCGAAATGAAGGTGGTCGGATTTGAGGATTACATGCATCTTGCCGACAAAGTCAGAAAACGCTTCCCAAATCTGAATCGGATTTGGCTTTCTACTGAAATGCAGGTTCCACCTCCTCTTTCAGTATTTTCGGCCTCCAATGAATTTATATTCTACCCTTTGAGGCATGTTCTATCTAATAAATTCTATTATGTTTTGAAATTACGGGAAAAAGAAAGGGTTAAAATTAATAAACAACATGAAGTGTGACCATTTTTACATTTTGCAACCTAATTATTTGTGTAACCTAGTGGTATTTTTCTGATCACTTTCCCGATCAAAATCGAATTTGATATATCGACTCTCTTAACCAAAATTCATGAAACTTATGCCAAAACTCTCCATCTCAAAGCAAAGGAACGACTCAAATTAATTTTCTAATTTTCATTTGATTCAAGCTCAATTTGAGCAAAAATCACAATAGCCCTGTGTAGCAAAGTGAAAAACGCATAGACTTTGGGGTGCAATCGGAGGGATTTTTTTTTTGGTTGCATAGTGTAAGAATGGTCATACTTCATGTTGGTCTTTGTAATTAAACCAAAAAAACCCCATAGTTTCTGTAATTATCAATGGTATTGAAAGTTATATTATGGTTGTACCAAGTGATATGCAATAATGTTAGTGTGTCTTCACATTCAGGATGTCATCGATGTATCAAAGTCGTACGAGCATTGGAAGTTTTACAATTCTAACGTTACACGCCAAACGGGGAACATGACGATGGCAACTTATGAAGCAAGTCTAGGTAGGGAAACAAGCACAAATTATCCTCTCGTGAACTTCTTGATGGCAACGGAAGCTGACTTTTTCATCGGGGCATTGGGTTCTACTTGGTGCTTTCTCATAGACGGCATGAGAAATACCGGAGGAAAAGTCATGTCCGGTTACTTGAGTGTCAACAAGGACAGGTTTTGGTAGGCCTATAGAACTGCACGTTTTCTTGATGCCTATTCAGAAATGTCCAAAGGGTTTTGGTCGGGCCGTGCAATGGTTCCAATGCATGGAAACGTCCGCTGGATGATTCAGTATGAAGATAATTTTTGGATGTATATGAAAGATCATTTCATTGCTGTGAATAGTACTAGGGTGTATATTCTCAAATATGAGCCAAAAAAAAAAAAAACAAAGGGGAGAGGAATAATTTGAGTGAGATATAAGGTGTATATTAAATTACAAAAGATCATTTGTGATGATTTGGTATTTTAAAATAATCATCATTAAAAGTTGCATGTAAAAAACAAGATCATTAATTAAAATATAGGTGCGTTGACGGCAATGAAATACTAGATGAAAAATAAACTTTTGCTATGAATTTCAAATCCAAAATTAGATATTTATTAATTTTATGATGGATTCGATATTCTCAAGCTATATAGCCCTTATTTTAAGAATCTTTATTTTATTTGATAATTGGTTATGGTTGCATTTGGATTGGGGATCTGATTTGTTCAAAGGATTTGGAGAATACATTTTAAATGACTCCAAAGAGGGTGGACTCATAGTAATATTCACCCAAAAACCATATGGAAAAAGCTGAGAGCTATCATAAAATGCAAATGGCATCCATAAAATTGTCATCACACATTGGAAATACATTAAAAACCCAATGGACACTTGATGAATTTGAAATCAAGCCCACAGAAACTTGATTAATCCACTCTATTTAGAATCTATCTCAAGTCTCAACTCCTTCCACCAAATTGAAACCAAATCCGACGACAACCTAAATACCGTTATATAGTTGTCATATCTACAGAAAACGATCTCTATCTGCTAAAAATTGTAAGTAAATCTGCTTCGATATGGATCACTGTAGCTTTACATCCAACTGCTGTCTACATTAAGTCTAGACAACTGTTGCTAATTGTAAGACAAAAAAAAAAAAGAGAAAAAAAAAGGAAACAAATAGCTCCCAGACAACTACACCAGTCATTCTTGAGGGAAATCAAGAAAGCAAAAAAAAAAAAAAAAAAACATGAACAGTACTAAAAATGTACTAGGAAGCAGTTGAGACTGCCTCCAAAAGAAATAATTAATAGAAATATTTTCTTACAACTAGACAAAGAAAAAGTGCTAAAAGTTGTGAACTAACATAATCTATAGGGCGTTAAGTCTCCAATCAACAAATGGTGCAAGCTTGTCAAGCCTTTTCCAAATGCCCCATGGCATGGAAATTTAACGTTTCTACAGGCAAACTTGCTACCTGCAGATAAGCGCAAGTTTCATATATGGGCTTCAAACATACCAGCAATTCAAGTGAGCAGACTACCGAATCCTGTTCAACGCTCGTAATGCTTTGTAGCTAGCTCGATACAAAGAATTTATCATAGACACCTGAAAATTTAAACACAGCATACATATTAATGATTAGAAGCAACAGAAATGCAAAGATAGCAACCTATTGTTGAGTGAATTAATAGGTTTTGCCTTTGGATCCAGGAATTTGAAGTGAAAGGATTTAAAATAGATGGAATCTAAGCCACCAAGATCACTTAATATTAGTTCCAAACAAGACAGATTTGAATTCCAATATCAATCCAAATAACCATTTAGATTTCAAACACATTACGTTAAAATTTTAATCTTAGTTCCATAGACCACATGAAAATTGATATAAACAGAGACCTAACATCAATGATAAAGACTGGTAAAAAATTTAGCATTAAGGTTTGGCTCTACTTCTTCCCTTCCAGAATAACTGCTGTTTGGATTGAGAAATTCAAAATATAAACTTTGAAATGATTGAATTTCATACCCATTCGAATAAAGATGTCTCGAATTCACTCAAATCACTTTAAATTAGTTTAAAATGTATGTGAGAATTTCAAATTCAAATCAATCTCCAAATAACAGTAGATTTTCTTTTATAAATTTAAATCCAACCTAAAATCCTTCAATCCAACACGAATTAAATTATTAATTTCACCTCTTTCCATAATTACAAAAATACCACTTCCCCAAATTTCGCATATTGTCAAGGTTTACAGCAAAAGATTTCAGTGAACTATCTCTTGAGAGGATGATCTGTGCCAATTACAGTATAACTCCAACACCATCAGTAAGATGTGAACTTAAATGTTATAGTTAGATCTATGATGTGGAAAAAGGTAATAGAATGTTGACTCAAAAAATAACATTAAATGAAAAGAATTACAATTGGTCGATTTGTTCCTCCTCACTAATGCCCTAGATGAACAATCTCTTGATCTTCCAAAGAAGAATGACATTCATGAGCCTCTTTTAGTGTTGTATGAAAATATTAAGATATGTTTAAATATACACCCACACATAGTAGCCAAGGAAGAAAAAAACATATCATCGTTCCTTTTTCCTCTCCTCTTTTTCATATTTTCTTCCTATTAATTCTTTTGGAAAGTACTTTTTCCTTTTCAGATCATGGTTTGACTTCTACTCTTCTAATCAACCATTAAAAAGGTAAGGGATGCACGGATTGGGTTCAGTAAAGAAAAAAAAAAAAAAGAATTCATGATGCAGGTAGCAGAGGAGATAGCATGATGAGGAGCAAGAAAGTGCAAGAGAGAGGAGAACAGGAGAAAAGGTACATTGGCAAACAGAGGGGTTAAAGTGGGAAGGGGGGGGGGGGGGGAGAATCAGAGAGGACCCTGCATGGGAGAGGAGGGAGAGAGAGAAGAGACTGAGTAGAGGACAATATGATGAAGACAGACAAAGTAAGTTGAAGATATCAGAACAGGGGAATGGGAGAGAGAGCAAGATGGAAATCAAAGTAGAGGACAGGAAGAGCTGGTGGGATAGAGACATGGAGAAAATAGAGAGTTGATTTAAACTTTTCTAGGACTTGGCAATTCAAATTGAGTCGAAATAACAATAACTGACCAAAAAGTATGTTTTGGGACAAGTGACTAACATGTTGAGAAATCAGGAATCCAGGTGATGCATTTGACTGATTTGAGAAATGAGGGTAAGATATGAGGGATCAAAACCGAGATGAAAAAGTAAAGGACAAATGAGGAAATTTAGCCTAGACTATTGTTATATCTGCATTCAATTTTGTTGATTGATATTACCTCACATCTCCCATAGTAATAAACGTATAGGCTAAACTCCCGAGAGAGAGAGAGAGAGAGAGAGAGAGGTATAGGTAAAACATGACTGCTTCTACCCAGGTATGATACATGGTGACTACAAAACACCGATCTGGCAAGGCGCAAATAAATGGAATTGATGGACTCGTAAAGAATTATATCTTAACATTAATAGATATCTCACCGAAGAAGTTAAAAAGGAGCCTCAAGAGATTCATCCCAGACATCTGCACTTCCATTAGAGGCATCTTCTGCATCCTCCTCCATTGAAAGCCTAATGTATTCTCTATGTGCAAAGCGATCCCACTCTGTCAAATTTGGATTCTCACGCTCCTGTCCAGGTATGAAAGGTAAACAGAGAATGAACCTTGCAACTCTATGGTACACATCCTAAATTGCAGCATGATAAAATATCCACTTAAGATTAAAAAAATTCAACAATTTTACCTGGCGAATCAGAAAAGGATCACGAGTCTCAAAAGCCATGAACTTGTTAAGGTTAAAAAGGATATTAAAAACACTGCTAGAAAGTCTGCTTCCATTTATATCATGCAGCGTAAAATAGCTCTCATCCTGCATACAAAATAATTTAAAATGTCATGAGATGTTTTAGTGGGTTGACACCTGCATTTGGAGAACATGACAAATTAGACGTAGAAAAACCATAGCATCAATTCTACAATAATCTCAATTGGAAAACCTCATTGGAATTTACAGTCTCAATTCCTTGATAGCAAAGCAAAGGCACCGCATAAGCATACCCCAAGCATTAAAATAACTTTTGACAAATATATCTCATTAAAGGAAGGGAAGGGTGTAAGCATATGCAAGGACTGCTCCTTAGACATAAAGCTTACCTCAGGACTAATCATGTCAACTATTTGACACAAAATATCCTCAAAAAGCACAGGCTCTTGGGCCATGCATTCCATTCTATGCAACTGCTCCTCGTAAAAGAATTGCATTTCATTCCTTGTAATTATTCCATTTCCATCCAAATCTATGCACTTGAACCTACAAAAAAAAAAATGTTAACATGCATATAAAAGAACAAGAAATAATAATTGTTGTCATACCTTAAAATCTATGCATTTTACAATTTAACCAATGAATCAAGTAAAAAAGAGGACCCAGGTGCATTATAAACAATCACTAATCACACTAATAAACACCATCTGAAACAAATAGTTTCAAAACCTCAATCGAGCCAAGATTATGCATTAAGCCTTCAAGTACTAATAATCTACCTAAAGGCCTTCATAGGAAATTGGAACTATGGGAGTACTATGCTGCTTGCATAAAAACAGCACCATTCTAGTTTAAAAACCCACTAATCAGACAATATAACAAAGAAGGAAAACTCTTTCTAAAAACATGTTTTAAAGGGCTCAATAGTGGCACAGCCTGCATATAGCAACCCTGTAAAATACATGTATTAATGATGTCAAAAAAATCAACCTCCATTTTCCCAATTATCATCCATTACCTACATTTGGAGGCCACACCTTTAACAATTGATATAGCATAAACCTCAAGTGAGGTATGATAAAAAGAACCCCCAATACAAAATGAAGATTGCATGAGTTCAGATGCTGCTTTTTAGTTGACAATCAAAATCTACACATACCAATACTCAAGACTAGGCTCAGATGATTTATCCTCCTCTGACAAGATGAAGTAAACAAAATCTTCATATCCCATCTTTCCTTCAACCTTGCTGGTGAACTTTCTTGGAACCTTAGACAGGTGGTCAAAGTATCATAAGAAATAAGATCAGTCTTTCAGAACAGGCAACTTATCCTGAATAGGAGAGAATAGAGAAAACATAAACCTGAGAAAATATTCTGTCAACAATCCGGTAGGTAAGTGCGTGGTTACCATATTTGATGAGATTCTCTTTGTCAATCAAAAAATCATGATCTGTATCCAGCTCCCAAAACTTGCAATAAATCACGTAAAAATGCTCATAGGAGAAGTACCTGAAGCCAGAAAAGTAAAGGAAACAGAGAAATGATAAGGATTAATAGAGATGGTAATTAACAAATAAAATCAAAATGTAACAGATTGGATATGACATGCAAAGATGTATAATGTTACATCAATAACATCTGATCTCCGAAAAGAAAAAATGTTTGATCCGATGAGATTGAAAATGTTCACTAATTATTTTTGCTTCACTTAAATAAAAAAAAAAATTATACCAAAAAAAAAAAAAATTTGTAATTCATATAGAATCTCATCAAATAGCTTATATTATGCACAACCAGGTTATGAACTTCATGAAGTTATGTATAACCCACTAAAATTAACAAACAAATTAACTAGAAAAGCTCCTACAGAGTAAAATAAAAAAAGATTCTACAGTAATTACCTCAAGACTTTGTTTATATCCTCTTCTTCATCTGCATGCTGCATTGCAGCTATCAAGTTTGAACGTCTCAGCTCCCTGAGTGTGAGACGACCATTACCCAATCTATTCACGTAGTAAAATATTCTGTATATTACAGTTTCAGCTGGACATAGCAAAGAATGCACTGTTAACTCAATCAAGGATTTGGATACTTCCAACAAGTACATAGGAAAGTATATTAACTTGAATATCAGGAGGTCATAAAAGTCAGCAAACAGTCCAGCCAACCCATTGATACTTGCCTTCTGGCTAGCAAACCAACACTGTCTTAGAAAATATGCAATGACGATAGTCATTGGAAAACTAATCAAGGATCACAAAAGATTTCATGTTTTGGTTCATCAATCAAAAGATTTTCCTTTCAACAAATGCTAAAAGAACAAAAGACAGTAAACAATATACTATATAGAGGTACAACAGTTACTCAAGTAAAATTGGGATGAGAAAATGCACACTATGCATTAAAACTAATAGCAAAATAGCATACAATATTAAAGGTGAGGTGAGTCCAGGGCCATGATGCTTAAGCATGTATGCATTTGATATTACATGAGTTGCACACTACAAATAATATGATTATGAAAACTGAGTATTTTTCCAAACAAAATGGGCCCCAGAAAATGTATAATTATTTAAGAGACTATTCTATCACATAGCTATCATCTAAACAATATTTCGTAATCCTATAAACGATGCAAAGATTCCCACACGTAAATAAGCAGAACTATACTTTCAATCCAGAACAAGAGTGCCAAAGACATATATAGAGAGAAAAGGGAAAAGGATATCCAGGATGGATTGTATATGATATCGTAAATGTCATAGCTATAGCCCTTTAAAAAGCTCTACATAGGTCCCCATCCTTGTTCCATAAAAGGAGTAGCCAAACTCATAACTAATAGCTATAGATTGGGTAGTGCCTTCCATTCCTTCAAGAACTCAGGAAAGGGTCAGCACAAGCACTCATCTGCTGCATCTGCATCATTAGTCCACATACGTCTATCAAGACTTAATTTTGTCACTATTGAGACCTTCATTTTATGATCACCAGAAACTAGAAGCAGGGTTACTAGCATAATTTTTGGGTTAGTTCTTCTTCTCTTATCAGCAGATGGACAGCTAACTGCTCTAGATACTAGATGAGACAGTTGTGATTACTTACAATGAGCTGTGAACTAAAACTGAGATGCTTAAGTAACCATCCATGTATGGTTCTAACTGCCTTAACAGCATGCATTGCTCTAAATAACTGTCAACAATGGCAATACAGAAAGCAAAAGGATTTTGAATTATAGCATCCTATATGGCAGAAGTTGGTAACACACACAGCATTGGCAGAGCGATAGTTACATATCTGATGCCTGAGCAACGTCAAGAAATAAGAAAACATATCCAGGCACTTAGCAGTGATATAAATGCAAACTACCATCAGTCAGTAACATAATATTAAATGCATATAAGGTATCCCCTACATACCATATCTTTCTTGAAATTCGGGTGTACTTTGTAGGAACTCTAACCCTGGATGAGTTGCCAAAAGTTCTCGGAGCACAGGTTTGAAGTCATCCTACGTCATGTTCATAATATTGCCAACATAGGAGGAAACTGTTAATAACTAGCTAAAGCCAACATTTCTGCAATCTAAATATCAAAGAATTTACTTAACCTGGAGCAAGTGTTTGAGATCTTTTTGCTTCAAGATTGTGAATAATTGTGTTGCTATATCTTTCGTCAACATGTTTCCATTGATCCAATAATCAACAAACGCATCTCTGTTTGCAAAGCATTGGTCAAAGTGAGATTACATGAATCAACAAAACAAGACCATCAAAAACTTGAACAATCAATAAGACTAAATCAAAAATGCTTGCAAAGAATCAAGTTTCCAAAAGGAGAGTGTAGCCTATTAATATAGAATTTGTCAGTTAATGCCGGGAAGGGTTAGCTTTTTCTTATCAGCATAAGCAGCTGTAAATCCTTAACCAAATACATAGATATGACAAAAATCAAGACTAATTTTAAGCCCACATGTAGTAAAACAGAATACTAAAGAATATTTTTGGACAACCTTTGGTTGTTATCTATTTGAGCTCAAGATATAAGCATTCAAGCCAACAGTATAAACTTTGTATTTAAAACCTATTTATTGAAGGAAAACTTTGTCTCCCCTTCTTCTCATAAATAAGATACTTAAAGCTCTTTCATAATTATTGCAGCCTTGAATATGCAGTGATCACAATCTCAATAATAGTACCAAAAAAAAACATTACCGAAAAACTATAACCCATAACAAAGTCTTGAAACATCCATAATGAGTTCTGGGTTAGAAAATACGTGCAGGAAAAGTCAACCAATCACCCTGTTCATAAGCATAAGCCAACAGCATGCTGTCTGATATAATCAACCGTTTAATTATAATCCCAATGTATGCTGAAGTATAATAAAGATAAATAAACTTATGATTTACTCCTTAACATGATTGATGTTCTCCCTGAGGCTGAGTGCCATAAACCAACCAACAAATTACAGCCATAGTCTTTCAGCATGCTGTGTGCATTTATAAGGAGACCACCCACAAGCTAATGTTGACCTCGTCCCAGCAATCCAAGTGATGCACAAAGTTTGGTATTAATTAGAAAAATGAGAGCCCACATGCCAGAGAATCACAGTTTCATCAACTTAAATCAAGTTCACAAAGTTCAACTACACAAGATACACAAAAGTAGAAAACACGATCACTATACAGGTGGTAGAATTCACACGGTTAGATTATTGTTTTACTTTCAAAGAATGCATGATGCGCCATACTATAACAATATAGTTATGCTCACATCAAACTCCTGGAATAGTTTAAACATAACTTCATAAGATAACTTAGCTCCCTGTAGAGAATGGAGTCACTCTCTTCTTGAACATGGAAGCTGACACTTGACGTACCGCATTTAGTTGATCACCATTATAAGCTTTAGCATTAGACAAGATACATGTGATATGACTAACACTGGAGCATTAAAATATCTTATTTTTCATTGATTTAAACCAGTCCCTTCTCAACTCTCAGCATGAATGAAGAATTAAAACTGATTTTCAGAAAATAATAAGGCATATCAGAAGACCTAAGGATAGCTGAAGGGCGGGGGAAGATATTTAATAACCATACCTGGTAACAACTCCAGTGCCCTCAGCATCGATCTTTCTAAACAGTACAGTGGAGAAGAACGACGGGAGCTTGCAAATTTCCTTTGTTACTGGTTTAAATTCTGAAAACAGATGAAAAGGCAAGTATGTAAATACTGACAGGTATTTGATCTTCTATTTCACTAAGCAAGATTCATATTCTTTCGTAGTTTAAACAGTACTGATTCTAAGACTCCCTAATAAGTGTACATCTAACCAATCTAACCATGCATTTGGAGTCCATCCATGTGACCATAAAAAAATTGGTTGATTCTGAACAAGCACCGTTCTCTCAATTCATTAGGTGGTGGACGGCCATTTTGGAAATAGAACTGCACCCAGAAGTATAATCAGAAGAACAATATTACCGCCAAAAAAAACAGCCAAAGTTGCAGTAAATCAACAGAAAAAACTTAAAAACGGCTTACAAACTATAAAAACACATCAACTAATTCAACCTGAGGTATAAGCTCTTTCACAGGTTCATTCACTAATTTCAGGGGAGAGCCTAAAGCAGAAAGACCTGCCCTCTGTTTCATGATCCGAGGAGAACCTGACGAACTCCTTGGTGACAGTGGTGGTGTACTGCCAGCAGGAAACATTGAAGGCAACGAGTTGCTAGCCGCAGCATTTGTGCTGGCTGACACTCCAGCAGGACTCAACAGACCACCTCCCTTAGCACTATTAAGCAAGGATTTTACCTGCAGTCACATGTGGGTCTTCATGAATACAACTGCTTTCTATTTCAACATTATTATAGGACTGAATTTAATCCTCTAGATAAAATTGCCAAAAAAAAAAAAACTTAAATCCGTTTCTTATGAGAAACAATTTTTTTAGTAATAGATCTTAGAAAAGCTAAATAGCTTCTATTTGCACTTACAAATTCTGAGGGGCAAAGATAAATTGCATCATACATCCTTTATGCCATATTTATTACTTCTACATTCATAATACATCCCAAGCTTCCCCAAGCTACATCACAATTAAAGTAAGAATATAAACCACTAACTCTCAGTCGCTACTTTTTAAAAACAAGTGGAAAGAACACTAATTTGGATTTGGCAAAATCTCATCTAAAAATGTCTGTCAGATTAGGCAGATTTTTTTGTTTTGACACAGTGAATTTTAGAAACCCCCAGTTTGGCTACAAAGAGACACTTAATTGGGAGAGAAAATAGCTTCTTTCCTACTTGTTTTCAGAACAAGTCATAATCCTACTGAAGCCAATAAATGCAGTAAAATGTGTTAAGAACGCATAGCTCTCAACTACCCTAGTCGAGCAACAATATTTGTGACACGTATGAATTATTCTACTGAAAGCTCTTCATCATCGAACATCTAAACTAAAAAATAAACAAGGTATAAAATTGTTTTCAAAGCAGGAAAAATAGAATCCACCAGCAGCAAGTGTTTTTCAAGAAAACTACTAGTAAATATACCAGACATATATCGTATGTTAAGATACTGATGACCAATACCAACTCTAAAACCCACAAATGACACCTCAGAACCTCCAATAATACATTTCAAACTTAAGAATAAAATAATAATACATTTCAAACTTCACATGGTTCCATTTGGTATGGAGGATCAGTGAGGAGACTGGGGAAGGAAAAATCATGTTTCCCTTAATTCAAGGAGAACAGGGAAGATAAAAACAAAGAGGTGTGAGAATACCTTAACTGGGTATATTCTCAATTTCCTATTTTGCTAACATTAGACGAAAAAATAAATATCATAAATTAAATTGTTGATTATCCAGTTGCAGAAGCAATTTCTTCTTACAAAGAGAGGATACCTGATTCACATCTCACTTTATAGTCGCAGAAAATTGAAAGCTAATATCTTTCTTAGTTCTTCCACATTAACAGAACAGATAATCCATTGATACTTGGCAATTGCATGATATAGAACTTTACTAAGACTCAGCAACATATTCACATAATTACATCAACTGATCAACATATATTTTTGTGTGATGAATATAAGTATCAAATCAGAAATTTCCTTGGTCATATTATAAACCATGGGTAACAACTAATTTAATTGATATGCTGTACCAATATGTTGTGTATTATCCACATTCCCCAATTCCATGAGTTGGGAAACCTCTTCGAATCAGGACTCTCAGAACCTAAAAAAGTTAGCACTCTTAAAGAAAATGGAAATAGCATATAATTATACACCTCATACTTCTCAAAATCCCGGAAGATCAAAAGATCAAACTATTCTCACCGTTGCTTCCTTCTAGAAGGAAGCAACTTTAGAAAACTCAAATAAGTAAGTTATTTTCTTCTTTCTATCTCATCATATATCAAAACAGATGTAGGTAATGAAACACCGAAGAGGTTAAAGGAACTCCCATGACACTCTCCATTACCGAGTATTTCAAAAATTGATGAAAATCTTCAGGTACATGGGGACTATGCCAAGAAAGGGAATACCAGAATAACTATTAGAAATTATCTCAAAGAAGAAACGTTACAAGTTAAAAAAAAAAAAAAAAAAGAAACTGTAATGGGAATTTACAAGATACAAGCATTCCTACACTAAGAGTAAATAAAACGGGTACTAATCAAATCAAAATCTGGTACAGATGTGTGGTCTTCCAAACATCAAAAATGGCAGAGCTCATTGACCAAATCTGTATTCTTTGTTCAGGTAATTTTAACCCATAGACAGGAGAGGACAAAAATAGTAACTTCAGAAGCTCAAATTCCAATATGTAAATTATTTCATATTCAATGGGATAAGGGTTTCATCTTTTGTTTGGCTCAAACAACTTAAAATTATCTTGTGGAGTGGAGTGTAATGATTAGAATATTTAAAATATTATGAAAGAGAAGATTGTTTTGGAGGAAATGTACAAAGGGATGCATAGCATGCTTCTAATTCTATATTGGGAGAATGAAAATGGGAATAGGAGAACACCAACCAATGCCCTAGCTTCTCTCAGATATCATTGTCTAGAAATGCCACTTTCTAAAATTCTAGCCTTTCTAAAATGAGAATTCCAGCAATGACCAAATGTGTTCATCAAGATATGTTTGGAAGAGAATTATGTGGGATTGGGAAATCCTGCCATTGAAATCTGGATTTTGTAATAAAGGTGAATAGTAAAAATGTATGTTTGTTTGAAGATTTAGTAGAGTAGGATTATATTGTGAATGTCAAATCGATGTTGGAAAAGGTGGGTTGATGTAATATTTTATTGGGAAAAGGTGGGTTGATGTAATATTTTATTGTGAAAAGGTGGGTAGATGTAATATTTTATTGTGAAAAGGTGGGTTGATGTGATATTTTTTTATGAAAAAGTATATTTGATATTGATTAATGATTGTTATATAGGTAGTAATGATTATATCCAGATTTTGTAATCCAAATTTAAATACAGAAACAAACATACATTGGGATTTTGAAGTCCAAAATCCCGCCATGTCAAATCCCTTCCAAACATAGCCTCAGGGATTTGGAAACTGCAGCTAAACAATTTGGGATTAAGCAAAATTTCAATGAATAAACAACACAACCTAGTAACCAGATTGTAGAAGCACCTGCTTAGGTTATTTTCATTTACCTCAAAGCTGAAGTCCAGTAGCTTAACTCTATCCTAATACATACAGTTGAGCCTCTTAAAAATGGAGGGTAATAAGTTAATATCTCATGTTAACAGTAGAATTTTCAAGAAGCAACTCTGTCAAGCATGTCAAGTCAAAATTCCACTTGGAAACCATATCAAAGTATCTAAGATAGCACTTCTTCAAATGATCTAAACTTGTATTTTAACACACACAACATACAAATTCCTACTTTTTTGTACATATACAAAGTTTAATACACTTGCATAATTTAGTACATAACATATAAATTCCTACTTATTAGACCACTGGTCACATACTTCTTATAATGACAGCAGTATACAATCTTTTTTTTTAGCAAACTATACAAAATAACTACAGCAAAAACACACAAATTTCCTATCTGCTAGGTAATGTAGGAACTCCGTTGTTGCAGAATTAAAAAATAATATATATATATACATATATATATATATATTATTATCCAACTGGTATTAATAACTAATCATTAGTAAAAATCTAATTTTTACAGATTTTATGTTACGTCCAAGGATTCTAAATACAATGTGGCAATGCTGTCAGTATGATATTCTTTAACCGTGATTCCATGATATACCACCTAATCTTAATGTCAAACCCTAGTATGGATATTCAATTGAGACATAATAACACAGTTGTGCAAGAGGTGAAAATATTTAAATTAGACTACTTCTCTATGATTCACCCGACAAAATTCAATGAATATCGACATTGAAGTCATGTAAGCTCTGTGAAAACGATGTTGCACGTTATGATGGATACAGTAGAGTGCGAAAAATAACATCTCATGAGCAATGATATCTTTTTTAAAAACTAATCATGTCCTATGACTTCTGTCAGCGTGGATATCTGCATAATTAAATAGCATATTCAGAAGTTAACAACTTTAGTCTCTCACGTTCAATTCCCTAAAGCCCCAGAATCTAATAAGTCCGTTGATTCTCACAATTAAGATAATTATTGACTTCATCATTATTATTTACAGAGGAATGAATGTGTGAATAAACAACGGCAACCACTATCACATCACATAAAGTTTCTGGTGCTCCATAGAGGCCATAAACATATTGATGGGGAAAACAAAGAAATAGCTTTACTAAGTGATAAGACAAGTAAGAAACATCCACATGTGATCAAGTAAAATGACCACGATTAATTTAAAGTGCTATTAGTGAAAGGTCAAGTGAATATTTAAACATATTCAAGGCACAAGAACGGATATCCTTTGGCCAATCTTCATTTGGTGAGAATCATTAAGATACAAAACTGTCGGATTCTTCTTTGACCCACCTTAGCAATTGAGATTTTGACAGGTTTTGAACCTTCGACGTGATCCCATATAGTGACTTAACTGCTCACATCTATTATATTTTTGAGGGGTAAAATACCCTATAACATTTTCAATTGCTTACAGTAATCTTCATACATGTATATCCCTTTAAGACATTGCCACCAAATAAAAGTTCATAAGTGTTCTCTTACAATTCCAGCAACAATCTGAAGTCCAAAACTTTATCCCTCCCGGAAATCTCCCCTGATATACACTAATCTATCCATATAAAATTGAAGGCCAAGCAACATTCCTTTACAAAACCAATTGCTTACTCATATCCCATATCTCAGGTAACCTAAAAACACACTAAGCACAGACAACATAGCGAGTCATGAAGTATCATTAACGCACAGACTAACAAAAGAAGCGCAGAAAAAGAAATTACCAAAGAATTGGTCTCAGGAAGCGAAAGCCACTGATCAAAGAGCTTTTCAGCAACATAAGGGTTGGCTTTGATGGCCAACGGAGACACCTCCGGAAGCTGCAACAGTTCAGCATCGAGGCACGTGACATCACCATTGAAATCCAAATCCATCTTCGTTTCTCAAAATTCCTCAGATTATAATCCTCCTCACAATCCTCAGATCCTTAACCGCTACTTCAACCATGAAACAGTGCCCTGGAATGACCGAATACAAGCAGCCCCAAATTTCTTCACTAACGGATCTTTACAGATTCCGAAGGCGTCGTAAGAGATTACAGATGCGTAATATTGATCCTATGCGGCACAAAACAAACTCTAGAAATCGATTTCAACTGAGATCGGAGAGATGGAATTTACAGAGAGATTAGCAAACCCTTGCAGAAAAGCTGTATATTTCCCGTGTTCGTGTTTGTGTTTGGTTGAGGTAGAGAGAGTCCATAGAGTGGATATACGAGGGTGTTTTATGTAAAAGAGCTTATTAGTTCACTTCCCAAACTTATTATAGCTTTTAAAATGTTTCATCTTTTTTTTTAAAAATAAATTGTCGAAGAATTTAAATAATTAAATGGGATTTATGATAAATATGAATTTAAATAATCAAATATAAAGCAGTTTAAAAAAAAATTAGAAATATGTAAGATCCACTTCCTAAAAGGAACTTATATTTAGAAAAAGATGTTTATTAGGTCGTAATATCTTATTTTAAAATAAAATAAAATTTTATTTTTAAATTTTAACCAAATTCTTTTTAGGCGTTCGTAAGCTTTTTAACATTTTATAAAATGTGTTAAAGAGTTTATAAGTTCTTATAAAATTAGGGGTGAACAATCGATCGGTTTTGCTCAGCTGAATCAAATCGATCAAATTCGAAAATCAAATATTTTTTTTGATAATCGAGCATGGTTCGGTTCGGTTCTCGATTTTGGAGTTTGCTAATTGGGGTGTTCAAGTTTAGGAATTTCATTAATTAAAAATTATTAAAAAATTATGTTTGAAAAATAAATGAATTAAAATTTGGAATTATTTATTAAACAAAACCAAACACTTTACATAATAGACAAATAAACAAGAAAAAATATATATTAAAAAAATCCTAAATCAGAATAATGTTTCTGTTGGTTTTGGTTAACCAAATTTTTTTTTTTTTTAAAAACAACTGAACCGATGAGTATATACAACGGAACCGATCCAAACCGATTTGATCGGTTCAATTTAGTTTATCGATTCCGGTTCAATTTTGCTCACCCCACACAAAACCTTCTAAATTTGATCAAATGCTATTACAAATGGTGGAGCTTTCCTAAGTTTCGCGTTGTTTCGAGAAGATTTCCAATGAAGATTTTCTGTTTTTCATTAACTAGTGTTCTTATTTGTTATAATCAGTTGCTTACTGTATCTTTTTTGGTCTTTTGATGATTTCTCCATCACATAGTGGAATTATCTGAGAAGGTGCATGAGTACAAAAAGGAATGCCAATGCTCTCTTGTCATAATCTTGAGGCATGCGTGTGTTAATCATACACAATTCATGGACAAGATTATCCTCTACATTTATGTGGATTTATGGGCATATTCATATTATTATGCCTTTTCACCCTCACTTATCAGAGCCCTTAGTATTGTCAAAACTTTAGCAGTGGTGATATTCTTGCACTATGCTATATTTAGTACTAGTATTCAACTATGACATCGTATTATGTCATCTGTTTCATCCATTTCTAATATCTAGTTGGTCCTTCGTATTGTTGTGTGCCCCTGATGAGAATCACGACGTAAAATATGAAAGAACCGAGACTCTGGCTCATGCCAGCAAGTCGACGGGTTTGCAAGAAATCTTGCAGAGAAGTAAACTTAATTTTTGATAATTAATCCTGAAGACTTACAACCCATATATAGGACTCGCAATGTATCTGTGCTTATCCCCATAAAATAGCTAAACTCCTAACAGAATAGCTCTCCAACAAAATAGCTAAATCCTAACAGTTTCAAATAATAAAATAGATAATTCTTGCAGAAAGAAAGTACAGATAGTAAATCTAGGGAAACTAATTCCTTGGGCTAATTCCCACTTTGGGCTGCGGCCTTCAACTTAGTTCGTCGCGTCCGATTATACGCGTTCTTGAGCCTGCGACCTTCGTTCACATCATTCTCATCCCCTTCACGAACATCCTTGTCCTCAAGGATAAAATCTGGAAAATGATCCTTCATCTCTTCCAAATTCTCTCATGTCGACTTATCCGGTGGCAATTCTTCCCATTCAATTAAAACTTCCCACCGGGATCGCCCACTCCATTTCACCTATCGGTAATCCATCACACGAGCTTGACAAATTAATAAATTTCTATCGGTATTTACAGCAGGAAGTCGACCCATCATCACACATCTCCACTACCTACCATCGTTTCAATTGCGACACATGTACGACTACATGGATTTGTGCATCTTGGGGAAGATCCAACTTATATGCAACGTTTCCAACGCATGCGATGATCTGGAACGGCCCGTAATACCTGCTCCTAAGCTTATATAATGCCTTTTGAGAAAGAGTTTGTTGTCAATATGGTCTTAATTTTAAATAGGCCCAATCACCTACTTCAAAGGTCTCCTCCCGTCTACTTTTGTCATGGAATTCCTTCATGCGATTGATCGATCCTTGTAACGTCTCCTTAAGTTTGTGAATGAGTAAATCGCGCTCATACAGTTCCTGGTCAACTTCCGCATTAGGTGAGTCACCCACTGGATAACTTATCAAATGGGGTGGTGGACGACCATAAACCAGCTCAAAGGGAGAATATCTTGTTGATGCGTGGAATGTTGTATTGTACTAATATTCTGCCCAAGGTAAGAAGAGCTCCTATTTCTTCGGGTTTTGATGAACGAAACACCGGAGATACTGCTCTAAGGTACGAATCATCACCTCTGTTTGACCATCTGTTTGGGGGTGATAAGTGGAACTCATAGCCAACCGAGTGCCTTGCATCTTAAAAAATTCCTTCCAAAAATTGTTGATAAAGATCCTATCGCGATCTGTTACTATTAAACGCGGCACGCCATGCAATTTAATTATGTACTCCATAAACAAACGAGCCACTGATTTGACCGTGTAAGGATGTACCAAGGTAACGAAGTGAGCATATTTTGTCAATCGATCAACTATTACCAAAATGCCATTGTATCCATTGGATCGAGGAAGCCCTTTGATGAAATCCATCGTTATATCTTCCCGAATTCTTTCCGAAATGGGTAAAGGTTGTAGCAGTCCACTCGGTTTCCTCGAATCACTTTTTACTCTTTGGCATGTATTGCATTGTGACACATATCTCCACACCTCTTGCTTCATGTCGGGCCAATAAAAGCTCGAGGCCAATCGCGCCCAGGTTCAATAAATACCTGAGTGCCCACCAATATTCGAATCATGGAAATGTTGCAATAATTGTGTTAACAAATTGCCTGGATTGGGTACCCAAACTCTGTCTTTGAAAAATAATAATTAATCTCTCCATTCACAATCCGTCACACCTACATCATTTTGCTCAATTCGTTGCCTCATCTCAGATATCTCGGGATCTGAAACTGCTACTGCTCTGATCACAGACAGGACCCGTCATGGCACTCAATTCCTGTACATCTTCTCGTCGTGAAAGTGCATCTGCCACGGTATTTTGCCTACTTAGCCGGTACCGTATTTCAAAATCAAAATCCATAAGTTTAGCCATAATTTTTTTTGCTCCGGAGTAACTATGCATTGTTCCAACATGTGCTTGAGAGGTTGTTGGTCTGTAAGAATACAAAATCTTCGACCCAATAAATATGGTCACCATAACCTAATGGCTTCAACCACTGCCATTATTTCTTTTACATACGTCGACCATTCTGCTTTTTTCATCCCCAAAGTTTTACTCAAATATGCCAATGGTCGTCCTGCCTGAATTAATACCGCCCCAAGACCAATGTCACTTGCATCCGTGTGAACTTCAAACATCAAGTCGAAATTAGGCATGGCTAAGATGGGAGTAGTCGTCATTGCCTGTTTTAATTGCTCGAAGGCCTGCTCTCCTTGCTCAGTCCATTTAAAACCCCTTACTTAGTCATTTCAGTTAACGGGCGAGCAATTGTTCCATAATCTTTTACGAACTTTCGATAATATATAATCCGTGATCCCAAGAAACCCACGTAATGTCGTTATATTTTTCGGTTTTGGCCACCCTTGCATGGCTTCAATCTTTGTTTGATCCACTCTCACTCCATCCACCGTTATGATGTGGCCTAAATAATCCATAGATGTTTTCCCCAATGCGCACTTTGATAATTTTATATAAAATTCATGTTGCTGTAAAATGGCTAATATTATCCCCAAGTGATCCAGATGCTCCTCCCATGTCTTGGAATAAATAAGTATATCGTCAAAGAAAACTAGAATGAATTTTCATAAACATTGTTCGAAAATCACACTCATTGCACCTTGGAAGGTTGACGGCGCATTGCAGAGTCCAAAAGATATCACCAAATATTCATAATGGCCTTGATGCGTGAAGAACGCAGTTTTGTGTACATCTCCTTTGACCACCCTAATTTGGTGGTACCTGGCTCGAAGATCAAGCTTCGTAAAGTACTTAGAACCTCCCAATTCGTCGAGCATATCATCAATAGTAGGAATGGAAAATCTATCCTTAATAGTTACTGCATTCAAGGCTCTATAATCTGTGCAAAACCTCCATGTTCCCTCTTTTTTTTCACCAACAAAACCGGTGAAGAGAACGGACTTGAACTCGGTCGAATTAGGCCTTTATCTAATATTTCATGAACTTGTCGTTCAATTTCTTCCTTTTGAAAATGGGCGTACCTGTACGGGTGCACATTCATTGGCTGAGTGACCGCGCTGTCGTGACGCGATAAAATTAATTAATTTCCTTCCTAACCTCACTAACTAGTAGCTAGGGTAAGTCGGAGTCGATCCCACGAGGAATGGAGAATAAACTATATCACCTATGTTCAATTCATAAACAGAAAAGGTTTGGGGGGGTTTATCGAGAATCACTATTAACTATGAAGCAAGAAAACGAATTAAATAAGAAATCAATATAAAAAGCATCCCGGTTAACAGTTCAGTTATCCCCAAATTTCAGTTATACCTTAATCAATATAACACCCCTCTCTCAAATTATCATGGAATTATCATCCCTAGTCTAACAACAAGCTCTGTTAAACCGAATCGTCTCTTAAGATTAGTTAAATTAGGATAAGATCACTAATTAACCCTATTTAATTGAATAACCCAGAACAAGCTCTCCAGATTTAATTCATTAAATGCATTAATTACCAAGACGATAGGGTGAACTAGACTCCGAAGATACAAGCTCGATTCGATAATCTAGAATTATGTTACCCTAGAGATGCACGACCTCTAGTTTACCACTAATGAAAATTAGACCACAACAATTAGGATTTATGATCTAAAATTCTAGCAATCAATTATCAATACTTAACCTAGGTGATCAGTCTAAATCAAGCATCAAATAATCGAAAACATTATGCACAGATAACATAATCAATTCCAATCAAACATCGAGAAGAGGAAACATAATTAATTAAAACATAAAAGAAATATGGGTTCGAACATCCCTACTAACTGGAGTTACGAATTAGTCGATCATCCTTGAAATCGAATCCACAAAAGCAATTGAAATCTCCATCTAAATTAACTAGAAAATTAAAATATGAATTCCTCTCTCTAACTTTCTCTCTCTAAACTAATCCTAATCTAAGCATCCATTTTTCTCTTGCCTCTCCTGGACGTGTATGATGATGATCCTTGATGTGCCCTCCCTTTCCAAGTATAAACTTGTCTTTTTTTCTTTCCCCTCAAGTCATGATTTGCGGCTGAACAAATTAGTGGAGTTGGAACCCTTTTGGGCCAAGCCCATTCCTTATTTTCTTCACAATTGGGCCTCCATCTCTTCTTTTCTCTTTAATTCTTTTGGACCTTGGAAATTTAAATCGGCCCATTTGACTTCTCCTTATTCCACGATCATTTTCCTCAGTTCCAAAATACTTCAAAACATCCTAAAATAATCAAGAAAATAATTCGTGAAGTACTTGGAAACATAAAACACATATAGGTGTGGAAACGGTGCATTTAATTATCTAAAATATTATAAAATCACGAATATACACTCGATAAAATGCACCAATTTCCTACTTGTCACTGAGCCTCATCCTTTAATGCAATATGATGATCGAACGCCCTTGTTGGGGGCAAGCCTTGCGGTTTTTCGAAAATTTGGGAAAAATCTCTCAATAACCTTGTTAATT
Organism: Scutellaria barbata; assembly: GCA_028654395.1. NCBI lineage: Eukaryota > Viridiplantae > Streptophyta > Magnoliopsida > Lamiales > Lamiaceae > Scutellaria > Scutellaria barbata. The sequence goes on along the minus strand of CM053649.1, from coordinate 3,993,783 downwards.
CATCTGGTTGTTCAACTTTCTCTTTTACAACTTCCAATTTAGTCTCTTCAATACGGATGACATAGCATTGAACTCCTCATTTTCCCATCCGTTCTATGCTTTTCAGCTCCACTTCTTTGGGTTGTTCTTTGATTCCAAATTGTAATGTGATGATTCCATCTCCCCAATTAAATTCCACGGTACCCATGCCATAATCCGAAACAATTCTCCCCAATCCCTAGAGCCATTGTACACCAATACCAAATCTGGTCCCACTAAGGGCAAAGCAAACAAGTCGGCTTTAATTACGACTCTCTGCATTCTTATAGGCACTTATTTATACTGCTCGTTGCAAATCAGCCCCTTTCCATTTGCCACCCTTACTTTAAAAGGGTCAACCTCTATTGCTGTGAAATTGAGTCTCCCAGCCAACTTCTTGTTGATAAAATTATGTGACGAACCGTTATCGACGAGGATAATGACTCATCAATTCTTAACCCACGCTGTGAATTTCAAGGTTTTCGGACTATGGACACCGAATATAGCATGCACACAAATTTCTGTCGTACCACATTACTTATCGTTCGTGAATTTTTCTGTATTTTTAGAATCTGAATCTCCAGGTTTGATCAAGAATGCCTGTTTGGTTTTACACTTGTGCCCGGGTACAAATTTCTCATCGCAGTTTAAGCACAACCCTTTTTCTCTCCTCTTTTGCATTTCTTCCCATGGTAACCGTCTCACCCCTAATGGAATGGGTCGATTGTTCGCACCGACGGAATTCCCATTAGTCCCTGTTGAGGTAGTTTTATAATCAAAGGATGTAGTGTTCACCTTTCGATGCTCCGGTCGAGTGGCCCTCCTTACGGCGTTTAAATGATCATCTCGCAATCTTGCCAACTCTATCACATCCACATAAGTTTTCGGGCGATAAACTTTAATTTCTGAGGCCAATTGAGTTTTTAATCCTCCGATAAATGCCCCCACCAATGCTTTCTTTGGCCAATCATGTACCCTACTTGCCAATTTTTCGAACTCCTCTCCTTTTGGTAGTCCCGTAATGTCCCCGTCTGTTTAATGTGGGGAGTGCCTCATCGTAGTCAGTATATTCTGAAGGCCCAAAACGAGCCATGAGTTCTTTCTTGAAATCTTTCCACTTAATTCTTTTCACCTTCTTTTGATATACTCGACTTAACCATTGCCATCACATGTTAGCTTCACCTTCGAGATAGTACGCGGCATAGCGGACTTTCTCCTCTCATTCGACTTCATTCAATTAGAAATAATAATTGACCTGACTAAGCCATATAATTGGATCGGTTCCGTCGAAGGTTGGGCAAAATAACTTTGGTTTTCCCTTCCTTCTGTCGTCCCCCCCTCTGTTTTCTTTCTGGTTCCTCTTGCCTCTGTCGTCCAGATGTATTGGGTTAACCTCGCCCTCTGAACTGGTGTCCGACGTTTCATGTTCATCGGATGATAAACTGGAGTCTTCCTTTGCGGTTTGTTTGTGAAGCAATTTAGCAATCATTCGTTCCATCTTGCCCATGGATCAACCAACGGTATCAATCCGACCTCCAACGCCGGTAAGCCCGACCTCCAATTGATTGAATCTTGCTTCCAATAATTCACTTCTCTCTCGATGAGTTCCTGCCATAACTGCCAATCGGATTCGTGATTCTTGGTAACCTCTCAATGAAAACACCAATTTGATGAGAATCACGACGTAAAATATAAAAGAATTGAGACTCTAGCTCAGGCTAGCAAGTCGACGGGTTTGCAAGAAATCTTGCAGAGAAGTAAACTTAATTTCTGATAATTAATCCTGAAGATTTACAACTCATATATAGGACTCGCAATGTATGTGTGCTTATCCCCATAAAATAGCTAAACTACTAACAGAATAACTCTCCAACAAAATAGCTAAATCCTAACATCTTCAAATAATAAAATAGATAATTCTTGCAGAAAGAAAGTAAAGAAAGTAAATCCAGGAAAACTAATTCCCTGGGCTAATTCCCACTTTGGGCTGCGGCCTTCAACTTAGTCCGTCGCGTCCAATTATACACGTTCTAGAGCCCGCGACCTTCGTTCACATCAGTCCCCCATTGACTTGCAGCTGCTTATTTGCTTAATAAATGTTTTTTTCTTTACAAGAAACCTCATTTGAAGAGGAAGACTTACATGAACAAAATCATAATCTAGTATAGGTTTGTGTATACCATACTTTTTGTTATTAGTATAATTATTTCCTCAATCCCATATGTAATCGAGTACAAGTTCGAATTGGAGCCTAAGAATACTCGGCTTCACTCCTATTGCTTACACCCCTAAGCAAGGTTTTGGAAAATGTATTTATAGAAGCTAGAATGAAAAAGAAGAAAGAGTTTATTACCTTTTTTGTCTTGTAATTTAGGGGGTCTGACAATTTAGGACTTTAATTTTTTGGGTTGGTAATTTAGGATTTTATCTTTCCGGGTTTCTCAAATTTTGCCCAATTTGAATTTGAATTGTTCAATTTGACTCAAATTGCACGTGAGGTTGCGAAATTGAAAATAATGATAGAAGCATGAAGCGATACGTCTTTGTTTACAACTGGAATACACCTAACAACAATGCACTAGGAAACTCTCCTATTATATATTTATATATCTATATAAATAGAAACTTGATCATCTATGCACTTGAACAATGCGCTTCTTTAAAAAAAAAATATTTTTATATATTTTTTATTAAATACAATTCTTTTTTCACGCTATCACTCACAGACTTTCTTATCAATTTTCATCTTAAACATAGACCTAACACCTCATCAATATCTTCATATACAAACCTTTTTTTTTTTTTAATCAATTTTCATCTCAAATGTAGACCTAACCCCTAACATATATTTTCTTAATAATGTACATCTCATACATCAAAATATAGATCTTCTTCCCAATTTTCATTCCAAACAAACACAACACCATGAAAGTTTGAAAAATATTCAATTATTCAATTCTCAAGAAATTTTATATTTTAATCAATTTTCAAGAAATTCTCAAAATGAATTATAAAAATTAAAATATGAATTGAATAACAAACAAAACAAAACAAAATTCTCATACAAATTCTTAAAATTAACAAATCATATACTCAAACTTAAATCATCAAGTCATAAATCAATACTCAAATACTCAAAACCAGTCATATTGTAGCCCACAATTAAACAAAATAAGAAAAAGTATTCAATTAATTAATTAAATGAAACATTACAAAATATTCAATTAATCATTTCTCAAAAAATTCTAAATTAGCAAAAGAGAATAAATTCTCAATAAATCTTCAAATCAACAAATCATATCCTCCAACTTAATCATCAATTATCAAGATGTTCTCAATCAATCTTCAAAATTCCCAAATCTATTTAATTACCTTTTTTTTTTGTCAAATATAATGGATCTACCCAAGTGAAAAAAAAATCCAATACCATAATTTTCTTAATGTAAAATCGTTCAGAAAAGATAAGAAAATATTATATCATTCCAATATTATAGGACTGATTTTGAACATTTGAGTACTGATTTATGACGTATTGATAGTTGATGGTTGAATTTAAGTATATGATTTGTTAATTTTAAGGATTTGTTGAGAATTTTGTTCTCTTTGTTACTAGATTCACATTTTAATTTTTATGCTTCATTTTGAAGATTTATTGAACCTTGATTATGATTTAAAATTTATTTGAGAATTGATTAATTGAATATTTTTCAAATGTTTATGGGGTAGCATTTGTGTGAGATGAGAATTGGAAAAAAAAAATTATATTTGATGTCTGAGATACAAATTGTTAGGAAGGTCTATGTTGATGAGGGGTATGAAAATTAATAAAAAAATAATGTATGTATATGAAGATGTTGATGAGGGTAGTGTGAAGATGAGAAGGGGTATGAAAATTAATAATAAAAAAAAAATCTATTGTTGATGAGGGTAGTGTGAAGATGAGAGGTGGTAGTGTGAAAAAAAGAATTTTGTGTATAATATGAAATATAAAAAATTTAAAAAATTGCACACGATGTGCATTCAGGTGCGTACCTGATCAAATATGTATATATACATATATAACTCAGTTTTACAAGTTAAGCATAAACATTATAATATTTCATTTTTAATTACTATTAAACTTAACTAGTAATGTTCTCGTGTCTTATTTTTATTTAGATTTTAATTTTTATACTAAATATTTGAGCATTTTTTTTACTTAAATAATTTAAGAAAATTTCAATTTAAAAACAAAATATTTCATTAATTTTCTAATTTATAATTGTAGAAAAATGAAAAAGAAAAAATGGGTTTAAAATTAAGGATTTTATTTTGGATTGTAGTTGTATTATTAGTATAGATATATAAATATAGATAATTAAATATTTCATATTTTATAAGGGAAGAAAATCAATTAGTACCAAAATAAATAATAATCAATTATATCAAATTCAAAGGAATTAAAATTATATAATTTATATAAATCATTAGTCAATATAAACAAATAGCTGTAAAAATTATATATCTTATTCCCTATCTTATTGCCTGTGTGTTTCTTATCTTAAGTGAGCATTACTTTCACATAAATCTATAATATAAATGCATATATATAAAGAAACATTTAGTATATAAAACAATTATTTTAATCACATGTATCCCACCATTGAAATGTAATATTGTTGAATGGAAAATAATTGATGAATTGCTACTACTCAAACGACCGAAATTATTATTATAATTAATAATAATTAATAATAATAATAATAATAATAATAATAATATTAAAATTAGATGCTAATTACACGTGTTAATATTGTTTGAACTACAAATTTGGATTACTGAATGTGATTTTTTTTATAATGGATCATAAGTAAATTAAATATTATGATTTCTCTTACTTAAGAATTCCAAATCTAATTGAAAGCCTAATCCATGAAGAAACAATTATTAAAATCCTAACCAATTTATCAATTAAAATCCTCATATTTCAAACCCCGCCACATCTTCCCCTCATCGTTGCCACTGTCACTACTGCTGTTCGTCCACCTTTGTTGCTCCAGTTTGGGTCGCCACCATGAAGTCTGCTACTTCTTGCCGCTATGCCCATCCCTCGTCGTCGTTCCTAGCAGCCACTACCCATCCTCTGTTGCCCGCTGCTACTGTCAAACAAACCTCATGTAGCTTTCTCACCTTCTCCCTCTCTTCTCTGCCACAACACCCTGCTTCAACCCTCCACCAAATCTGCCGTCCAATCACAGCGTCTCTAATAGCTAATAACAATTTCTCCATCACCCTCATTCTCATTGGAAATACATAGCTCCATTATTTGAAATTCTTTTCCTTAAGATTTGAAATTGTTTTTAGTTTGCTGTCTTTTTTCTTTTCAAATCTTATATATCTTCAAATGGCGAGACTTCTATTCCTCTACCAGATGAACATCTACAGCATTTATTGTGAAGTGAGAGTTGTTGAATCCCATAATTTTGTTTATATAGTTCAAAGGCTTGGAGTGGAAGCTAATTTAAAAGGCTTGCAGAAGAAGATTAATGCAAAAATATTAAATTTAAAATTTAGAAATTCAAAGTGAAGGAAGATTGATTGAAAAATATTAAATTTGAAATTTAGAAACTAGCATTGGAATTTTTTATTTTATTTTATTTACTCACTCACAAATTGACATAATATTTTAGGAGAGGAAGTGGCTATACTGTAATTATTTCCAACTATCTTTGCTAATGGTATATTATAGATTTTCATTAATGAAATAATTAAAATATATAAAGTACTTATTTTATTCTATTAAATTTATTATTATATTTTAAAAAACTAGTTAAATTAACAATCAATAGTGTAAATAAAAAAAATTTGGGGACCACTATATAACATACACCTCATTATTTCATCATGGGGATTGGGAAGAATAGAGCAGCTCGTTTATCATTCCTAGCCGGGGTATGAAGGTAAAGGGTACGTTAGCCCTAATTGTAAGTTGAAGAGTCTATTGAGAGCAAGGACGAAAATATCCGGAAATATCTTCGATATATCTCCGATATTTCCATTTTTTTACGTAACCGATATAATAACGGCCTGTATATTTTTCCGATATTTACCGATATTTTTTTGATATTCCCCCGATATTTCCGTAAAATGAGGGTACCGATATTTACACCGACACCGACATTGTCTTCCTTGATTGAGAGAGAGTGAGAGAGTCGCAGAAATGAGAGATGGGTGGTGAATCGGGATACGATTATTCTTATCGGCTTTGGGTGGATGATGATGTCATTGCAACCTATCCTAATCTAGCCACTGTTTACGGGTCCAAAAACATCTACGCATTTGAGTTTAGGGCTAATTTCAAAGTGAAGAATATCGATGATGATGATGTGTTGATGTTGGGGTCAGAGAAGTTCCTTGGCCCTGGATGCTACGGAGTTCCTATGGGTTATGAATGCAATTTCCGCGTAAAACGCGATTACGGAATGCCTGATGTAAAACTCGAATCGCTGATTCGCGACGCCAAGGATTTCGCCGATAAGCTGAGGGCGGCGGCGGCGGAGGAGGTGATTCCGGTGGTTGTGGAAGTCGATGTTTGGACGGTGCAGATGGAGGATGAAGGAATTGAGGCCACGATTGAGAGGGCAATCCGTCCAGAAAGGCTGATTCCGTTGTCCCTGTGGCCGATTGATAAAGTGTCGAGTAAAACGTATATGGATCGATGCCAGTACTTGTGGGAACTGCCGAGGATTAGAGTGATAGATAAAGAGGGATTGGATCTGATGGATGTTTGCCCGATCTGTACGAGGGAAAATCGTATGGGTGGGCAAGTGGCTTTTTATCCGTGTGGGCATGCTTGTCACTCGCTCTGTATCTACGAGCGATTGGAGAAAAAGGTGAGTGCTCGATGCCCTGTTTGTGGTTTTCTGATTCCGCAAGATTTTGGACCTCCATCTGAGGATGATCATGTAGGGGGACCTGGAGGAAAGATTAACTAGTAGTGAATCATATCTCTATTTCTTATCATGTTTTCTTGTCTATTTTAGTAATAATGTAGAAGCTATGGAAATCTATCTTTTCAGTGTAGTGTGTGAGTTGTGGCAAAGAGAGATATTGATGGGGTGATATGAAATTGAGATTTAAAAGGGGATTTATGTTCAATTGATTTTCAGTTTTGTTGTTTTCAAAATCAATCTTGTTTCTCCAACTATAATCTATCAACAATGACGGCCATCTTTCTATCTATACAAATTCAGAAATAGCCATCTTTCTATCTATACAAATTCAGAAATGGAGATTCATAAAGTGAATTGGGAAATTGCTCAACCGAATATACCAACTGATCAAATCCGAAAAGTTTCGGTTCGGTTTGGATCGGTTATCAATGCTAGGATTCTTGTATATAAGAAGTACATAGATGCTAGTTTTTTACCCGTTGGGTAGGGTAGTCGGGTGGAAGGCCGCTCAACGTTTCTCTTATTTGATCGATTGGATTTAAAATTGAACCGATTGAAGAAAGTTGGAAACCGATGTCCTTTAATTTTAGTACACCGAAGCAAACACAAAAACACAAATTGAGCTGAATCAACTACATACGCGAGGGAAGCATGTTTTTTATATGATCTATAATACCACAAATTAAATTAACATCATCGCTGGTAAGATTAAAAAAATAATGCCAAACAAGGGGAAATATTGTATCTATAATTGGTTGCTAACTCATCAGTAATTGAGCATGAATAGTAACTGTCGCGAATCGATCAACAAGATAGTTAACCAAACTTGCCAATTCAACAAAACAATCAAGAAAATGCAATCTTGAAAAAGAAGAAGAAATAAGAAAACTTGACACCGAGATTTTAAAGTGGTTCGGCAATGCCTACGTCCACTACTGATTTCATTAACAATTGTATCACAACTCACAAGATTACAACCAAGAAGAAGAGAAAACTCAGAAACTCAAGAACACTTATCACTGCTCTCACTTCTCATATATCTCTCTCTCTCTACAATGTGAATTATGAAAAACTTCCAACTAACGAAATGAACTCTGCTATTTATAGAATCTATAGAAACTTGAATCACTTCAATCGGTTAAGAATTGAGAGAGTTATCCACCCCGCAAGTTAACCTGCGAAACTGAACAAACAAAATAACAAGAAACAAAGAAAGAGCAGTAACCGTTTTAACTACCATGAAATCGCATTTTGCTAAAACGTTTTTATAAGTAAATATACGTTTTCCTCTATACATAGCAAAAAAATGAACTTTTTCATACTTTTCAAAACCTTTCCTTCATGCATGCAAATGGACTGATACAAGCTTCATGCTATATCATTACAGTAACCAAATAATTCATGAATCATATATATTTGGTGTGGACATATTTGTTACATGTTCCAACCACTTGATTGATGCAAGATGCATTTATATTCATTTTAAAAGGAGAGAATTTGAAGAAGCATTTATATTCATCTTGAAAGGAGAGAATTTGAAGAAAAAGTTGTAAATATGGGTAAGAGAAACCGTGAGTCCTCATCTTCATCTGAGGAGAAGAAAATGATCACTCTAATTTTGTCTGATAATGTTGAGTTTGTCGTGGAGGAGAGAGTTGCTAATCAATCTTCGACTATAATGAGCATGCCGGTGGAGGGACAACGCATCAACTTCCCGTTGCAGAATGTGACTTCAACTATTATGGGAATAGTTGTTAGATACATGGAGCATTATGCTGACAATCCATCAAACATTGAGGAGACGTTCAATGCTGAATTTGTTAGCTTGGATAAAGATACGTTGGCGGAGCTCTATAAGGTATCTCTACTCGATCTTATTAAGATATTATCAATAATCTTTTCTTGGGTATATATATTGGTGATCATCTAACAATATGATTTACTTTTGATTAGGCTGCTGAGTACTTGGAAATTGAGAGTCTAATGGAGCTTATAAATAAAATAATCACAGAAGAGGTGGAGATGATGACAATGGAAAAGGTGAGGGAGTATTTTAATATTCAAAATGACTTATCACCGGAACGTGTGGAAGAGCTGCATAGGATAAATGCATGGGCTTACGATAAGGATACTGATTCTGACGATTGATTCATAATCATCTTCACACTATATGTAATTTATAAGAAATATTTATAATAGACTGCTTTTGATCAAATTCCCTATATGTAACTAATCTTATTTACCTTAGCCATGAATTATCTATCCAATGACATGTAACTCCCTATATTTTGAGAAACATTTATAATTTGAAGCAGTTCTAGTATTAGCTTTGATTCATGTTGATGTTCTCATATTGTTTGCTAATCTTATAAGATCCGATCAGGTTTGTTGTATAAAATTTTACACCAATTGTCTTATGAAATGTCCCACTCAATTAATGTTATCACCATTACTAATTTCTTTATGTGTTCTTAAAAGTTATCTTGGTATTGCAAATAACATAAAAGTTAATATAACTATATAATTGTCATTGTAAACGATTCTAAATTATAATGATCACTTGGTTTCATTTCAAAAAAAATTCTAACTTATTTTGAATGAATACACTTGGTGCATGTAACGTCCCGATTCTTTTGTAAATAAATCTTAATCGAGCCGTTACTCTATTATAAAATTTGCTCTTTCCAAGAATAAATATAAATAAAATCAAGAATAATTATAAAATATACATTTTTTAAATTCATGAAATTAACTATTTTAAATGAAAAGAAAATTTTTCTGGAACCTCTGATTATCGGCTACCAACATCCACCGCTCGCACCCCACGCCATAAAATCCCTAAAGTGAAAATATTTTAAAAAGAGGGGTGAGTGACAAAAGTACACTCAGTGGGGGAGAAAACTCGGGATGACATAAAATAATTTCCAACATTTAAAACAATTTGATAAAAGATATCTTCATGCCTCTATTTCAAAACGTTATAATTTTAAAAAGATTTTATTCATACATTCCTCAACTCATCATAACACAATTTTTATCAGAAAAACCCAATTGACATAAAACGTTTATCTCTTAATAAAAACAGTAGATAAAGACATCACCTCAATCACTTGACTTAAAATCATATTAAAAACAATCAATCATCTCAATCAATCATCATTCACATTCATTTACGGTTCTTAGCCGCCATAGATACAGTTCTTAGCTGCCATAGATACGGTTCTTAGCCGCCATAGATACGGTTCTTAGCCGCCATAGATGTAGTTTTTAGCTGTCATAGATACGGTTCTTAGCCGCCGTAATTTTCATGCACATGCACACATATTTTCTTCACACATAAACATATCAAACAATCCATCACGTGCTTTAAATCATTCATCAATCACTTTCTCATTTAGCACATATGCATATTTAACCAAAGTCTTCTTCACCTTTGCATTAAAGCTCATATCACCTTATTCATAATTTAAATACTTTGAAGAATTATAAATACCGTCTTAGCAATTTTTTCCCCACCTTAAGAAACTGAAGCTTATATTCATAAGTTGTCGAGCATATTCCTCTTTCCTCGTTTCCTACATCGAACATGAAAATATCTTAGCACCTGGTCTAGCTATAATTTCTTTAATTAAGGTCATTAGTGATTAAAATACGTCCTTTAAGGTTTTCTTTGATATGATGGAACAGGTTTCTGATGATATTGTGATTTAAATAATAAATTAATAAATGATTTTAAGGTGAATATAAGGTTTAGGTGAATTTCTAATAAAATATGTTTATTAAAATATTAGAAAGTTTAATTAGACTTTTATTAGATCTTGAAAGACTTAGCTTAATTGCAGGAGAATTAAATTATAAGATTATGATTTGGTTTAAATATTGAAGACTTGAAAATAATTCTAAAATAAGTAAATTATAAAGATTCAGCTTAAATTAATTCTTAAGAACCTTTAAAATAATCTTAGAAAAATCTAATTATATAATTTACGGTTTAACTTAGATATTAAAAATTTTGATTATATTTATGATTATTGCGTATTTAGATTAACTATAAAGTTTAATTTATAAAATGAATTCAATTAACTGAAAATTATAAGTTAATTTAGGAATATATTTAATTGCATTACATGTTTAGTTAAATTTCTATTTAAGAGAATTGAATTTGATGTTTAATTAGATATTTAATCTAATTATTAACTTTGAGGTTTAAATTATAAAGTTCATAATTATTTATTTACGTTTTGATCATTTTTAACAATATGGAGGATTTAATTATATATTTAATATTTATAATTAGATCATTGGTTCGATTATTAAATTATGAAGGTCAAGTTATAACGTCTATAATTATATTTAGGATAAAAAGTCATTTAAATTAATAGAGATGGTAATTAATATTTTTAATGTTATATTACGACCTACTTCACTTGTTTGGGTCAAGAAGTAATATTAATGACTTATACGATCCATTTCGCAAACCTAATTAATTATGAGATAAATCTATAAATTTAGCAAGTTCTAGGTATCGTTTTAGCAATATAAATAAATTTTAAAAGAAAAACTTATTATTATTATTAATCTATAATTTACATAATGTAATTTTATTAAAATTCAGGGTATTATATCATTATTTATAATTTAAGATACTTAACATAATTTCATATACTTAAGGTAAAATTTATAATATCTCTAAAATTAATTTATATACTAATTCATTAGTTTGGATCTAATTCATTATTTCATATATATATATTAATTCTCGAAAGCAATACCTAATATGAAATGTATAATATCAACATATTTTAAGGTGCTCTATTTAATTTTAGTAAGTTTGGGGTTTCTTTTGTCATTATTCATTAAATCCTATGTCTTAAAGTCTATTAAATCAAATTATAGGTGTAATATGCAATATTTATAAAGTTTATGGTCAAACATTAATATACCCTAAATCCATTGTTTGCAATTTAGCCCACAATTATGTCAAATTCTCAATTGATAACCCTTACCCCCAAACCAAACCCTGCTGCCGGCCCTGCCTTCCCAGCCATCTCTGCCGTCGGCCGCCGGCCCACAGCAGCCTTGCCGGTGCAACAGCGCCGGCCACCCCCTTCAATCGACTAGCCGGAAAAATCTCCATCCTCAGCCCCTACTCACACCATAGCATATATACACAGAGCAGCCCAAAACCGATTCACAACACACAAATATATATACATATCCACCATACCTGCCGCCGCTCACAGCGGCGGCCCTGCTCCTCACGCCCATCAGCCACAACCGCAGCAGCAGCGATGCTGCTCCTCTCACCCAGCCGCCGTTCGCCGTGCACAGCCGCCGCTTAACCCAGCCCCGACGCCGGCCTTACCTCCCATACTCCATCTCACAGCCACACACGCACGCACACACTCACACACCGGATGAACTTCGATCGTTGGCCACGAATATCAGCAGATAGGATTTGAGAAAGGAGAGGCCTTGAGAGGAAGAAAATAGAGAGAAAGAGAGAGGGAAAAAAGAGGGAGAGCAGAGGAGGGAGAGATGCGCAGGGGGGAGAGAGAGAGAGTTTTGATTTCTTTTTCAAATTTTCCTCAATTATTGTTTCTTTCAACTGGAGAGAAGGTGGGGAGAAACGAAAGGTGCTCAATTATTGTGGAGAGAGAAAGCATGTGGTGACAAGGACATTTCTTATGTTGCAACTTACAATTATGAAATAATTAATTAACACTATACTATTAAATGTCATATAAAAATAATAATCCTAATTATCATTAGTTATAAAAATGTTGGGTGTTACAGTGTAGATGGAGGATGAAGGAATTGAGGCCATGATTGAGAGGGCAATCCGTCCAAAAAGGCTGATTACGTTGTCCCTGTGGCCGATTGGTAAAGTGTCGAGTATAACGTATATGCATCGATGCAATTACTTGTGGGAACTGCCGAGGATTAGATTGATAGATAAAGAGGGATTGGATCTGATGGATGTTTGCCCGATCCGTACGCGGGAAAATCGTATGGGTGGGGCAAGTGGCGTTATCCGTGTGGACATGCTTAGTGGATGTGTGAGGATAGGACAATATGTTGGATATATGGACATAGTATAGCGCAAGCTAGTTTCACCTAGTTAGAAATCCAACCTGACACTACAAATGGCTATTGCAGAGTTTTTGTTTCCAAGAATCAGTGGGCTCTCTACACACTACACATGGCTATTGCAGAGTCTTTGTTTCCAAGAATCAGTGGAGCTAAAATCAAAGGAGGCTTGGGATATTTTGAAGGAAGAATATGAAGAAAGTGATAAGGTACGTCATCTCAAATTACAAACTCTTAGAAGAGATTTGGAAAATATGAAGATGAAAGAATCTGAGAAGTAAAAGATTTTTACAATTGACTACGTAAAATAGTTAATCAAATAAAAACATATGATGAAAATATCATTGACAAGAGGGTGGTAGAAAAAATATTAATTTCTTTCCCTGCTAAATATGATCCAATCGTCACAAAACAGAAGAAACTAAAGATTTAGATAAGTTGTCTGTGATCACTTGAAGCCTATGAGAAAAGACTGAGTATGACAAGAAAATGAGTTTGTGGAAAATGCATTTCAATCTAAAACTAATATACGGTTTCAGAATTCTAGAAATGGAGGAGTAGAAATGGAGAAAATTTTAAAAATGGATATCATGGTGGAAATAATAATTAAAATCAAAGAAATGGAAATATCCACCATGTGGAATTTACAAAAATACCAACCATCTTGAAAAGGATTGTTGAAACCGAGATAAACCACAATGTAAAAGTTATGGGAGGTTTGGTCATGTGGAGAAAGATTGTCGTTCCGAAAAAAAGCATCAGACAAATTTTTTAGAAGAAAATGAGAAAGAAGATAACCTATTCTACGCTTGAGGCTCGGGAACGGAGATCTCATTGTGGATTCATTTTTATTATCATATATTGTGCAGGTGTTTCCTTTGAACACCAACTCATATCCCTTCTCCATCATTTGTCCAACACTTAGAAGATTAGTATCGAGTTTAGGAACTAGCACTACATCGTGGATGAGCAGACTGCAATTGTGCCTTTACCTTTGACTTCCACGAGATCTCTATTCCCGAGCCTAACTTGAGATTTGATTGATTTGTCAATTACTTTAAAATTCTTCTAATCTCCAGTCATGTGATTACTGCAGTCGCTGTCTAGGAATCATGTGTCGTTCTTCACTTTTGATGCAGCATGGCAAGCATATAATAGGTTATCTTCTTTCTCATTTTCTTCTGAGAAATTTGTCATATGCTTTTTCTCGAAACGACAATCTTTCTCCACATGACCAAACCTCCCACAACTTTTACATTGTGGTTTATCTCGGTTCCAATAATCTTTTTCAAGAAGGTTGGTCTTTTTGCAAATTCCACATGGTGAATATTTTCCATTTCTTTGATTTTTATTATTATTTCCACCATGATATCTATTTTTAAATTTTTTTCCATTTCTACTCCCCCATTTCTAAAATTCTGAGACCGTATATTAGTTTTAAACTGGAATTCATTTTCCACAAACTCATTTTCTCACATACTCAGTCTTTTCTCATAGGCTTCAAGTGAGCCTATTAATTCTGTCACAGACAACTTATCTAAATCTTTAGTTTCTTCTGTTGTTGTGACGATTGGATCTTATTTAGTAGGGAAAGAAATTAATATTTTTTATACCACTCTCTTGTCAGTGATATTTTCATCATATTTAGCAGGGAAAGAAATTAATATTTTTTCTACCACCCTCTTGTCAGTGATATTTTCATCATATAGTTTTATTTGATTAACTACTTCACGTTATTTTTTCTACCATCCTCTTGTCAGTGATATTTTCATCATATATTTTTATTTGATTAACTACACGTAGTCGAGTGTAAAAATCTTTTAGGTCTCAGATTCTTTCATCTTCATATTTTCCAAATCTCTTCTAAGAGTTTGTAGTTTGAGATGGTGTACCTTATCACTTCCTTGATAGTCCTCCTTCAGAGTATCCCAAGCCTCCTTTGATGTTTTAGCTCCACTAATTCTTGGAAACAAAGACTTTGCCATAGCCATTTGTAGTGTGTAGAGAGTCACGTTGTCCTTCTCCGTATTTTTGTCTAGTTTTTCTTTGTTCGATGCAGACAAAGTGGATGTATCTTCAGGGATAGTGTATCCCTTGTTGATAATATCCATAGGCCTTGGGACATAAAATATGTCCTCATTTTGATAGCCTAATAATTATAGTTTTCTCGAAAAAATAGGGATTGAAATTTGGTGGTTATTTAGTGAGGTGGACATAGTAGAAGTTTAGAAATGGTATTAGGATAATTTAGTGGATGTGTGAGGATAGGATAATATGTTGGATATATGGAGATAGTATAGCTAAAACTAGTTTCACCCAGTTAAAAATCCAACCTGGCTTTGATACCATTGATAGTATTTGGAATATGGAGTATGGTAGCAAAATATTTTGGAAAATTATATTTGAGTGATCGAGACTTAAGCAGTGTATATAATTGTAATGAAAATGGAGCAAGGATAGTAGTAGTAGTGGGAGACTTAAGGCTTTAGGATCAATTCTTATTGGAAGTTGTAATTGTTTTTTTTTTTTTTTGGTACAAGTAGTGAGTTGTGTTGATGTCATATTTATAGATGGTATAAGATTATTCTAGAACTTAATTAGTCTAGAATAATATATCTTATTTTAGAATATTTTAGAATGATTTATACTTCTCTAGATTATTACATATTTCTACATAATTCTAGAAACTCTAATAATTAAGCTTTCCAATAATGCCTAGAATATTCCGGAAATGTGAAGCAATTTCATCAGTCACGTGCTCTGTATCTACGAGCGATTGGAGAAGAAGGTGAGTGCTCGATGCCCTGTTTGTCGTTTTCTGATTCCGCGAGATTTTGGACCTCCATCCTAGGAGGATTTTCTGACCGTCCATGTAGGGGACCTGGAGGAAAGATTCTGCATTTTAAATATTAGAAACATTTTGCTTGTGATTGAAAAAGAAGTAATGAAATGGAGATTCAGAAATTGAATTGGGAAATTGCTCAACCGAATATACCAACTGATCAAATCCGAAAAGTTTCAGTTGGGTTTGGTTTGGATCGATTCGATTCTTGTTCATAAGAAGTACATAGATGCTATTTTTTTACCGTTGGTTAGGGTTCTAAGTTTCCGATAATGGGTAGGGTCTTGCATGTTAGTTTTTTTAACCCGTAGGGTAGGGTAATCGGGTGGAACACCGTTGAAAGTTTCAGGGATAGGGTACTCTTGCATGTGACAATTAAAAGTATGTTAGTTCAGTTCGATTTTTCTTATTTGTAGTTCAATTTGGTCTATTGGATTTAAAATTAAACCGATTGAAAAAAATCAGAAATCGAAATCCTTTAATTTTAGTAAACCAATGCGTACACAAAAACACAAATTGAGTTGAATCAGCTGATATCCTAATAATACAACTCAAATTTATACGAAATTAAAAACGGAGATTGAAAGCATAAAAGAGGACGAGTAAAAATTTAATGCTTCGCATTTGGATAACAACTCTGTTCTGGGGACAGTACCAGTTGTGAATCTTTTAGCTGGTTCGGCTGCTGGGGGAACTGCAGTTTTATGCACTTACCCTCTAGATTTGGCTTGTACAAAACTTGCTTAGCAGGTACTAGGCATTTGATTTTGTTATTACTAATTTGCTTAACCAGAGTTATAGGAGATACATTGATGTATTTATTTGAGGCTGTACTTGCTTGATTGAATAGCTTCCTTGACTTCTTAGTGGGATGATCTTGGCTGTTGGAATTATAGTATATTGACAATCTGAATTCTGTTTTTGGCTTCCTTAATTGATGATATGGTGGTCTCACATTAAGCAGAATATTCAAGTCTATGTGATTGTCTATGTGATTGTTTGGACACAATTAAAATTGCAAATGATGCAATCTATGTTTCTTATCTTTACTGGCATCTATAATAACTCATTATTGAGCCAATAGTTCTGTGTAGCTGTATATCTTGATTGTGCAAAAAAGAAGCAACTTGAAGAATCATTGAAAAGTAATTAGGAAGAGGCCTAGATAAGTTCTATGTTCTAATACAACCGAAAGGTGTTTTGCCATTTTTCATTGAGAACCTATTACTCATGCAAAGCAAATATATCAAGAAATTGGAAAGAATGGGAAAAAACAACCTACATGGGAAGTAGTCAAGGTATGTATGGCGAAGATGTGAATAATACGTTGATGCTTATGTATGTAATTATTTTATCATCACCAAGTATATATGTCAGTTGATACTTATATATTGTAATGTAGGCTCCTTTGCAACCTGATACCAATCAATGTGGTTTTTTTGTGATGTGGTACATGAGACAACTTGTTCAAAAGGATGTAACGGCGGACCTGGTTTGATTGCGTTCAATTGTGAGTAACTACTTCCTACTTAGTTTGCATATTGTATATTTCACTCAAATGAAATGAAGTTGATTATTCTATATATTCATTTTTCAAAGTTCACAGATGTTAAGTGCACTAGAGCTGATATTGATGAAGTTCGTGTTGAATGGGCTGATTGCGTTCAAGAACATATAAATGGGTAGAACAAGGTGACTACAATATTTTAACTTGCAATGCTTTCTTTTGAATATTTAAAATGATCACGTTATGATTTTTAGGTGTTCATGTTAACTTTGTTCTTGCATTTGACAGATTGTGGAGACGTAGGGAGTACGTAAAGTTCGTGATGTCGTGATTGTGAAGGTTGTGATGTTATTCAAACAAATTCGATCATTTTGTTATTAATTGTTGGAGTACTTTAAATTTATGAACTTAAGGTTGTGTGATTACAAGTGTTAGGATGAGACATAAATTGTTGGTATGATTTATGAATTTAAGCGATGATATTGACGATGTTTAAATGTTCTTCTAATGCATTTGTTAGTTTATATAATTAAATTATATTATTATATATATCCAACAAAATATAAAATTATTGAAAAAAATGTGAATAAACAAAAAACACAACACAAAAAAGGGTTCTCACTAGCGTTGTTATTGTATAAAACGACAACCCAAAAAAACAAATGAAAAGACAACAGTTATAAGTGTTGCAAATTTTTTTTTTGTTGGAACTAGAGATGTTAAACGGGCTGGCCCTAGCCCTATAAGGCCAGCCCTATAGGGCCACGGGCTAAACGGGCTAGGGCCTTATGCGGTTCGTTTTTAACGGGCCTCTCATAGTGAGGACCTAACCCTAACCCTAGCAGGCTTCGGGTTAAACGGGCCACTAACCGGGTTACGTAAAAAAAAATCAATATAAAATCTAAAATAAAGATCATAAAATTATAAATGTTCAAACATAATCTAAACATAATTTTACAAGTTCAACATAATTCTAAATGTTCAAACATAATTCAAAAAATTCTAAAAGTTCAAGCATAATTCATAAACTGATATATATTTTCATTCTTCAGCATTCGATCCTTCCATAGACAAAGACAAATCATCATCTTCCACATCCTCTTCATCATCATCATCTAAAAAATTTACAAAATCATAAATTAGTTATTGATAAAAGATATTTAATTATATGTAAACAAATTACATATGAAATCATAAAAATATTACCAACAGTAAAGCCTTGTAGCCAACTACGAGTACACATGAGAGCTTCTACATTTTTTGCAAGAAGTCGACTCCTATACTTGTTGACAACACAAGACCCAATGCTAAAAGCAGATTCAAAAGCTACAGTGGTGATTTGGATACTAAGAATATCACAAGCCATGACAGATAATGTTGGATACTTGCTTTTATTTTCTTTCCAAAATGTCAACACATTCAAATTTTCATTGTATTTCAATTCCATAGGGGGTTCATCCAAATACCGATCCAATTCAGACTTTTCAATTTGAATATCCATTAATTTACTTTGCCAATCTTCCATAACCTAAATATAATTAGATGAATTAACAAGTGTACTAAACAATTAATATATAAATAAATAATGAATGCTTATAACACTAAAAAATAAAGACTTACAGGATAAGCATTTACTTGCTCTTTTCCCTTTCCCCCAAGTGTTGATTTGAAAGATAATGAACTTGAAGAGCTTTGATGAGAACTTCCACTTGATTTATTCACAGACTTCCATTTCTCATATTCATCAAAAAGTGCTTGTAATTTACTTCTTGTGTGGTCAACCTTCCCTTGAGCTGTATGAGAATCAAGTTACGAGTAATAATACTTGATCATTCCTAATTTTGATCGAGGGTCAAGCACAGCCCCAAAGGAAAGCACAGTATTATATTCACTCCAATACTTATCAAACTTGACTTGCATTCTCATAGCCATACTCTTAATGACTTCATCTTCACTCAGCAAATTTGATTTTAAGAAACACTCTATCTTCCATACTTGCAAAAAGTAGAAGTTGGAAGTGGGATAGGATGAACCAGAAATCAGATTTGTGATTACGAAAAATGGACGCAAGAAATCACACATTTTCTCCCCCCTTGCCCACTCTTCATTTGTTGGAGCGAACTTAAACCCTTGATCATTCAATTGAAGCAAACTAAAAGCACGCCTGTATATAATTGCACTTTCAAGCATCATGTAAGTCGAATTCCATCTAGTGCATACATCCATGCGCAAACCACTTTTAGTATCAATACCACCAACTTGAGTCACACATTCTAGAAAAAATTTCATTCTTCCCTCTGAACTCTTGACATATTTGATACTTTGCCTAATCTTTTTTAAAGCATCATCAGCCACTTTCAAGCCCTCTTGAACTATAAGATTTAAAATATGAGCACAACATCTTACATGAAAAAACTCACCATTGCATACATGACTATTTTGCAAAGAAAGCCTTTCTTTCAAATTATCTTGCATGTTATCATTGGCAGAAGCATTATCCAAAGTAAGAGAGAACACTTTTTTCTCAATTCCCCATTCTTTCAAAAATCCAAACAACTTATTTGCCAATTCAAACCCAGCATGTGGGGGTTCCATTCTACAAAAATTTAGTATCTTGCTATTCAACTTCCAATCACAACCAACAAAGTGTGTTGTCAAAGAAATATAACCATGACCAGTACAAGCAGTCCAACAATCAGATGTTAAACAAATTCTACCAGGACAACCAATCATCACACGTTTCAATTTTTCCTTTTCAACCTCACACAACTTCAAGACATCAGTAGTAGCTGTTAATCTACCAAAACTTTTGACTTCAGGATTCAAATACTTAAGCAATTCTCTAACCCAATGATATTCAACAAAGGAAAGCGGGAGATCATGTGAAATAATTGCCATACTAATCAATTGTCGCACATGATTTTGATCAATTTTCCTAGGTCTCAATTTTCCTTCACCATCTAACATTTGACCCACATCTTTATATTTTGGATTATTCTTGCAAGCATTCAAATGATGTTTAAGTGTAGAAGTACCATAACTAGAACCACTCCAACTATATTCTCTCTCACACTGACCGCATTTCACCTTACCATTAATGGGCTTAGAAAAAATGCTCCATACGTTAGATGTGGCTGCTCTATTTCTTTTTTTAATATTTTCAGCTTCATTGCCACCGCCAACGGTCTCACTAGGAGCTCCAGAATTCACGATCTCCACATCATCATCTTCAACTTCAAGTATGTGGCTTTCAAAATCCATGCTGCAAGTTTAATAATCAAAATTTGCAAGTCACCCAACAAAAGATATAAATACAAGTGTGAAACACCACATGGCCACTGATTGCAAACCAGAAAAAGTTTCAAAATAAATCCCAGAAATTACCCTTAAGTTTCCTTAACCTCTTTTTTTTTTTACTTGAAAATGCTTCAATTATGTTTCCTAATGTTTTCTGCTCCTTAATCTCTGCATTAATTTACCCATTTCGATTCATTTATGAATATTGTTGAGTATGTGTAATTAACATTAGGAAACATATGCATTAATTAAAACATATGCAGGATTGACATTTTACAACCATATGGCAAATACTCTAAACTCAGAAAATAATCAGACTAAGCTGTTCATGAAGCCCACTTTCCCTAGGACTTCAACTCTTATGAAGCCAGCAGTGAGTCAATTGCAAGCAAAATCGTCCTGCTCAGGCTGGTTATTCTAGGTAATTGTCTGTTTGTTTCTTACTTTGAGGTTCATTTCTTCCCAATCTCTAAGTATTAGGTGAATCACATCTATGATTTCTGGTTTAAAAAAAAACTCACCTATGATTTCTGGGCATTTGTAGTCGACACTCGAATCAGGCGGCGGCGCTGCGACTTTGGAAAACAGGGGCACTTGGACGATGGTGTGCTTGGGCGGCAGGCGGCGGCGGCTACGAAATTTGAGGGAGGTTGGGGAAGGGGGTTGCACACTTACACTTGTGTTGTGCGGCTGTTAAAACTTGAAAGCAATTAGGAAATGAAACTAGAAAGAGAGAAACCTAAAATTGTTAACGGGGCTAGACGGGCTGGCCCGGTTAACCGGCGGGTTGGCCCGTTTAGCCCGCGGGCTAATAGGGTCGGGCTAAAAAGGCCCGGATTTAAACGGGCCACTGATTTTTCGGACCTAACTCTGTATTTTTTAGGGTTAAACGGGCCAGCCCATTTAACCCGGCCCGGATTAACATCACTAGTTGGAACCAAATACGACAACGCTTTTTAAGCGTTGCAAAAAGCGTTGCATAATTTTTTTTGTTGGAACCAGATACGACAACGCTTTTTAAGCGTTGCAAAAAGCGTTGCATAAATAGTTGCACAAAATAAGAAAAGACAATCCTTTTTTGCAAAGCACCAAAAAGCGTTGTCGTATCTAGCTATAAGACAACGCTTTTTGGTGCATTGTAAAATGGCGAATTTTTTTTTACAACCCTAGATATAACAACCTTAAAAAAAAAGCTACGACAACGGGTTTTACCCGTTGTCGTATGGTGAATTGCTTATAGTGCAATCAATTCGGATTTTAGATTTAGGTTTGATTTTGCCCACCCAACAAATGGATTTCCTCTGTGCCAATCAACTACATACACGAGGGAAACATGTTTTTTATATGATCCATAATACTACAAATTTAACATTGAAAGTGTTGTGGTGTATTTCTATACAAGACAGACACATAATAAAATGACAGAGTGGTGTATTCCTATGCAAGACAAACACATAATAAAAAGATAGAGTGATGTGTTCCTACACAAGGCAAACACAGAATAAAAAGATAGAGTTGTAATGTTGTATAATGTGAACAAAATAATAAGAAGAGAAATTTATCCATGAGTATATAAAATACTCGTGGGATGTCTACATGGTAAACTTCTTATTATATGAACTTGAACAAAACACAAAGAGATCTTTGGAATAAGACTTTCTCTGAAAACTTCAAAAAAAAATTATCCACGAGTATATAAATTACTCGTGGGATACTTACAAGGCGAAACTTCTTATTATATGAACTTGTTAGTACAAAACACAAAGAGATCTTTGGAAGAAGACTCTCTTGAAAACTCTCAATACATATCTATGAGAACTATATCTATGAGAATTAAGTATGTATACACACATAAGAAAAACATAAGAGAAACAATTAATCACACAACAAACCCTATCTTGCTAGATAGTTAATGGAGTAGACATACTTTATAACTAAGCGGAAAAGACAATCTTACTAGATAGTTAATGGAGTAGACATACTCTATGACTATACGAAAAAAAGATAGAATTGTTAAATTAAATGTGGTCAATACAGAGAACAACACTGTATAATTGTTTAGACTTGAACACTTCTTTCTTACTTATAGAATTGTTAAACTAAATGTGGCCAACATAGAGAACATAACTATTTAAGTTTAAACTTGATTACTTCTTTCTTGCTTGTGCTCTCTTATTCTCTGTATCGATCTTCAGAACAAACATTCTTATTTATAGAGCATAGAAGACTCCATGATCTTGTGGCATTACCACATGATCAAACTCCATGATCTTGTGGCACTACTCCATAATTTTGGTGTTCTATGATCTCCACTCTTCATGATCTTCTAGTGTCCATGGAAGTGATTGCTCCATAATCTTGATCTCTCTCCTTAATTTCCATGATCTTGATCTCTCTCCTCAATTTCCACTCTCTACTTTCTTTAATCACGTTCTTAATTTCTTTTTAATAATCATGCTCTTTTCTCTAGAGATAAAGTGCAAAAACAAACCTTTCCTATAAAATAAGAATAGTTGTTTGAGTGAGTGAAACTTTTCTCTTATTTGAATTCGTTGAAAAAAAAAACAAATTTGAGTATATAAATCTACTAGATTTTCTCTAACTATATTTAGATAATTGATTTAATTAAATAAGAAAAAGAAAAAATAATATCTATTGAAAATCAACATTAACAAACATGTAAGATTAAAAAAAGAATGCGAAACAAGGGGAAAAGGATCCGTTATAAGTTTAGGACCAATTTATCAACATAATTGGGGCTAAATAACGTGTATCTATATTTGGTAGCTAATGCATCACTAATTGAACATGAAACATGAATAGTAACCAAATAATTCATGAATAATATATATTCATTGACGCAAAAAGGAGAGAATTTGAAGAAAATGATGAGTCTAATTTCGTCTCATAATGTTGAGTTAGTCGTAGAGGAGAGAGTTGCTAATCAGTCTCCGACTATAATGAACATGTCGATGGAGGGACAACGCAGCAACTTTCCGTTGCTGACAATCCATCAAACACTCTATAAGGTATCTCTACTCGATCTTATTAAGATATTATGAATAATCTTTTCTTGGATATATATATTGTTGCTCATCTAACAATATGATTTACTTTTGATTAAGCTGCATTTTGAGAGTCTAATGGAACATGTGGAAGAGCTGCATAGGATAAATGCTTCTGATTCTGATTTTGATTCTGACGATTGATTCATAATCATCTTTATGAGAAACGATTTTTAATCACGTGTTTTGCACGTGGAGATCAACTCATATTAAGGAAAAAAATAATACAAATATTGTATATAACACTTTTATATTAGAGTTTGGGAAAATTGGTAAAAATAACCCGTATGTTTGTCCTTATTAGGAAACTGATCTCTAAATATTGACATTTTTAAAACTAACCCGTAACTTACAAAATGTTGGTAAAAACATCATTTGACCGGCTCCAGCGGGTAACCGTTCCGGTTACCAGCATACGTGTATGTGACACGTAAGCAGGTTACCGGAAGGATTACATGCTTCAACCGGTCATTGGTCATTTTTACCAATTTTTTTAAAGTTACAGGTCAATTTTAAAAATGCCAATATTTAGAGGTCATTTTCCTAATAAGGGCAAACTTAGAGGTTACTTTTACCAATTTTCCCTTAGAGTTTTAATTATAATAGAATTTTATAAGATTTTGAATTAGTTAGAATTCTAATATAAAATTATTTAAGTATGAAAATCCTAAATTACTGTTATAACTTTAAATAATAATCTATAATGGGGATATATTCGATAATTCATATTTTGTAAGAACATCCATACTTTTATTTATAGGTAATAGATATGTATAATAGAGTGCTTTTGATCAAATCTTTTTTTGCATTACCCATGAATTATCTATCCAATGGCATGTAACTCCTCAATAAAAATGATGTCCAATGACCACCTCATGTATTCGCACAAATTGAAACTTTTTGAATAAACCAAATTTGGCACTTAAATCTAATTTAAATACACCTACAATATTTGTAAACTAAATTTCAAATTTGGGGAATAGGGGTATGTAGGATATTGTCAACACAAAATCATAATTTCAAATTAACTTTGTTGAAAATTCATTTTAATGCATGTATAATGTATTTAATTTATCATTATTACTTGTCATTTTATATATAAGTTTGGGTGTTAATTAAATAGTTTCTGCAATTAAAATTCATTTTTAATATAGGATAAATTTCATATCAAGACTCAATTTATAGATTAGTTTTTAATTATAGACCCGGATTTTAAAGTTTCTCAATAAAGGGCTCAATTTAACATTTTTTCTCAATTCAAGACTTGAAATTTAGATTGAGTTCTCAATTCAAAGTAAAATTTCATTTTTTTATTTATATTTATAAGTTTATTTATATTTCAATATGTATTCATACTTTGGATAAATTAAGTCAAGTTAGTGCGCTTTAAGAATAATTTTCATCTGACTTATTTTAATTTATACGAAAAAAGAAAGAAAAAAATATAATTAATTTAATTCATAAAATATAATTTATATTAAATATTAAAAATTATAATCAATTTTCTATATTTATATTTATAAAATTAAGAAAATAAAAGAATCTTTTTTTAATTGCATTTATTATATGTATATATAAATTAATATATATATATATATATATTAATACAAGTCGGATGAAGATTCTTCCAAAATTGCACGGACTTGTCTTAATTTATTCAAATTATAAATACATATTAAAATATAAATAAATTATAATTATAATAAAAAAAAAGTTGAAATTTTCTCTTGAATTGAGAACTCAATCTAAATTTCAAACCTTAAATTGAGAAAAAATGTTAAATTGAGCCCCTTATTGAGAAACTTTAAAATCCGAGTTCAAAATTAAAAATTAATTTATAAATTGAATCTTATTATGAAATTTATCTTTTAATGTATGATGTATCAAAATTTATGATTATTCTTTGCATTTCTTTTATTATCATTTTTATTTTGTATATGTAATTTTGAGGGGTGTGGATAGACTTGATAATGGCGCAGGAAATCCCGGTTTCACGTGAGGATCCATTCTGAAAAGGGGGAAAATCCCTGAGAGGGAGGGGGATTATACTACCTGCCCCTTGGGAATATATATATACATATATATATATATACTTTATAATATTTAAACAACTTAATTAAATATTTAATTAAAAGTTATTTTTTATGGAGAAATGATGAGAATTCATAAAAATGTAATTGAATATTTGTCTTTATGTTCTTATTAGATTGACTTATTTAGTTATACAGATTGTACTTTCATCATTTAATCAGATTATAAATTTTTTTAATGTATTTTGAAGATATCTTATATGCATAATTTTTTAAAGTTTTTTTATGGACTTCTTCAAGTATTTATTAGGTTATTAATAGAAAAAATATTAATAAAAAAGTCGATGTGGGGAACAGGATTTGAAGAACGGAAAAAACTTTCTTCCCAATGTACTATCAGAGACGGTGACGAGAATTGTGCTCCATCCCCACTCGGTCACCATGCCTAATGCAGGGTAAAAAATTAATCAAATTAAAATTTATTCACTTAAAACTCACTTTTCAATACATGATATACGACATATTGAAATTGTCATTTTTATGATATTTGTATGATTTTTACACGATTTTATATACTTAATTAATTCGAATTGTTCGTCATTGTTTTTCATTCCTAAATTATTTTTAGAGAAACAACTTCAAAGAATCAAGAAAGGTGAAAAAGATTGAGAAAATTAAATTTTTTATTTTTAATTGAAACTTCCAAAAATTGGGATATCTTGCTAGAAGGATGAGATGTCTCCTTCCTATAAAATGAAATAACTACATGTCTAGTGATGTAATTCTTAAAATGATTTGAAATTAGAATGATAAGTAAAATGGGATGAACTAAACCCACCCCATCAAGTACTAAGGGCACCCCATTTACTTAGGGCACCCCAATAAGTAAAATAAATGATACATGAAATACTAAGGGCACCCCAATTATTTTCCACACTACCCTTGCATCAAATTCCCTCATTCTCTCCCTCCCACCTTAGCAAAACCGTCGGCCACTTTGCAATTGGAAGGAAATCTCCAAATTTCGGCCAACTTGATCGATTGTTGTTGCTACAGCTTTGGCAAGCTTCGGTTCACCCTAATGGAACGACGTAGAAAAGCTTTCGGATATGAACATACGGAGCAAAACTTTACCGGTAAATTGATTTGAAAGATGTCATATAGTTTCTTTTTTTTTTCGTATTTTGGTTAGAGCCACCTAGTATTAGGAATGGGTTAGTGAAATTTGATGTAATTTGCTGAAAATTTGTATAATTGTCGAAGAAATTGCGTTTTTCCCGTCCTTGCACCGTCGGTCCTGGTTGGCCGACATGGTTTGTTGGTGTTCGGCTATCATGGCCGAACGGTCGAGGGTGGTGTCGGCTATACTGGCCGAACGGATGGGAAAGGTGTCGGCCTACACTAACCGAAATGATGGTCTGGCTGTCGGCCAGCTTGGCCGAACGGGTTGTTAGGCTGTCGGCCAGCTTGGCCGAACGCATGGTAGGGATGTCGGCCATCTCGGCCGAACGGGTGGGAGGGCTGTCGGTCAGTTCGGCCGAACGGGGTGTGTATTTTTTTGTGCATTTTGTATTTGTTTTGTTTCTCATACTGATTTTTCTTTGTAATCCAGGTAAGACGTATGAGAGAGTGAGACCGACAGCCTCGGCAAGAAGGCGTTGGGGTGAAGAGGCAGAATCGGGAGTTGGATGTTCGGGCACTGATTACCCGACCGAAGTTCCGCTCCCGGTGTTTCAGTTGGAGATGGGAGGGCATGACATTCCTGCGCCTGACTATGTTGAGAGGGGTGAAGCTCGTGTTCAGCATGAGCAACAGGAGGAGGTGGAGGATCAGATGGATGAGGCACCGATTCAGGAGGATGCCGAGGATCATGTTGACCCTGATACAGAGGGAGATGTACTGACCGGGCCATTCCCTGGGGGCCCCACTGATGTCCATCTCATACCGAGTTTCAAGACGCACGTGGCTGCGATGATTTGGTGCGGTGAGGAAAGAGGCATTCTGAAATGCCTTTGCCACACGACGAAGATGGATTCGTGGAGGACAGAGGGTGACTTGGACGAGTGGTTTCGTCTGCTTCGGAGGTCTAGGATAGCAGACTTACGGGAGATATCATACAAGAGCCCGAACAAGAACCTGATTTGTGCGTTCATCGAGCGGTGGCATCCGGAGACGAATACCTTCCATATGCCCTGGGACGAGATGACGATCACCCTCGATGATGTCTACTGCATCACCGGGCTTCCTATCACCGGTCGACCCGTTGTCCAACGGGAAGACAAAGACGAGGCCCCGAGTGTTATGATAGCTCGACTGCTAGGTTTGAGCCGTCGGGATGCAGAGACGGCAGTACGAGGACTCAGGGGTAGCTCAGTGAAGTTGGAGTGGCTACGCTCCACATTTGCCGATGATGCGACGTCTGATGATCCTGAGAGGAGAGTGTGTGCTGCTCGGGCTTATTTGTGGTTCGTGCTGGGTTGTACCCTGTTTTTAGATAAGACAGGCACTAGAGTGAGCACACACATTCTCCCACTGCTTGAGAATGTTACACGAGTGCACAAGTACGCATGGGGAGCCGCCACACTTGCGTACTTGTACCGACAGCTGGGTCTTGCATCTCGGCATGGGGTGAGACAGATGTCTGGTTACTTGACATTATTAGAGGTAAAACTTGTTTTTTAAATTTTAAATATACGAATCCACGTATATTCCTGAACAGGGGAGACCTGTATTTATGGTGCACTCTATGTCGGGATTGTTCGAATGAAGCCTTGATTGTGCTGTGGCTTGTGATCAACAATCCATGTATCCTCTCCCAAGACATTTCAAAATTTGACAAGCTAGTGCCCAATTGTTTCTTCAACTTCGAATGTGCACTCTCGGCCCTGTTCACATTAATGCATGTCTTTCATTACAACAAGGTCAAATACGAACTAACAAATAAAATGCGTTCTATAAAAAACAACTTATACGTACCGACTAGTTGTGGTGTTCTCGAAATGCATTATCTCTGTCACGCCCCAATTTCATTTAAAGTTTAAAACGTAGAAATAAATATATTTTCATTTTCTTTAAATAAATCAGAGTGCAAGCGAAGCATTTTCATGGGGCGTCCAGCAGAAATTCCTAAAACGTTGAGATTTAAAAACAGACGATATTTATAAGATAGTCATTTTAAAATACAAAAGGGTTATATTATTTCAACAGAGAAAACGTTCTTGTTTGAAGTAAAACACATAAACATTAATTTGTACATAATCGGGGTTCAGGAAAACAAAACGAACATCCATATACATTCTTATATACATACAAAAATAATATAACAGGCATCTCTGTTCATTCCTCCTCGCCTCCGAAATTTTCTGTAAAATAAAACACATGAACGGGGTAAGTGCCAAAAGGACACTTAGTGGGGTTGATTTGTACATTAAAAGGGGTACACATAACATTCTAAAAAATACTATATATATATACACGTTGTAGACTCCCGAAGAGTCCCAATGCAATCCGTTGAATAGGTTTCCGAAGAAGACCTATCGAGGCCCCAAGCCGACCCCATTTTGGGTTGTTACACCCTTCATGTTGGGATTCCGTAGAATATCCCCTTGTTGGGCTCCGACGAGGAGTACCCTACTTGGCGTGGCACACGCATGCGCAGTTAAATTATCATACAACAGTTTCCACATAACACATAGTGCACATTGTCACGTTCACGTTGGCCACATAATTCACATAACACATAGGTAAAGAAAATCCCTTGACATATGTGGTTTCTAAAGAAACCTCTTTTTAGCGGGTATTATCCCGTCTTATCATCATTTGAAACCATTTGCATTCATAGTAAAACATTCATAATCCATCATGTGTTTTGAATCATTCATTAACCATTTTCATCATATCACTTTCATTATCACACATAACATTTCATGCGTTCAGCACATAAACCCAACACATTTCATAATAATCTTAAAAGATTGCATAAACTTTATAAAATATCTTAATTTAAAGAATTTACCCCCACCTTGTTCGGTGGTTACCACGTGATCAGCAAGTCAAAGATCTCGTATCCCAGAGCTTCAATCCAACAGGTAGCCTACATAATTTACGATGTTTTCTTAGCTCATTATAATCTATAATTAAATATTAAAACAACATCGAAGCGGATAATATCGATCGAGATGAGACGGATCGGAACGGTAGGCCTAGCGATTGAGGTTGAAGAAACAAGAGAGAAAAATCAGTTTATAAGGCTGAGATGAAAGAGAATGGATTTTGGATCACAACAAAACAAGAATGAGCTCAATCGGAGTTGAAACGAGTTCGAACGGAGCGTTTTAAGATTGAAGGGTATTTTGGTAATTTGGTCAAAGGGTTGACTTTGACCGGGACCCACGACCCCCGGTCTTGTTGGTGATGACTCGGTGATAAGGTACGATGAAAAGAAAACGAGATTTGGATCGAAAACGAATCGAAAATACGATGTCACGCGCGTTCACGGCGACGGGAAAAACCTCGTCGGCGTTTCCCGACGACGGGAAAAAAATCAGGCCAGCGTCTCCCGTTGCTGCCTGGTTTTCTCGGCAGCGGGAGCACCGTGCTCGGCAGCTGCCCAATTTTCTCGGCAGCCTCGGCCCCCGTCTCCCGTCGCGACCCTGCTCGACCAGCCATCTTCCCGGAGGCACCGACGGCGGTGTAGTCGTCCTATGCCACCGAAACTTGGTCCTATGGATAGCCTGAAACACCGGCTATCCGATCCGGCCAACCCTCGCCGGATTGAGGTGTGAATAGTGCCTGATAAACGGCCTCAAAAACCCTTCGTCGCACAGATTTTTACACGAAATCAATGTAACAACTACTTTTCCAATCCATTTTCCGGCACCGGCGCCGCCACCCAAGGCGGCGCCACCCTACCAGTGGCTAGTCCACCACTCCAGGAGGCCCTCCGATGCCTGCAACCACGAGAAGAAGGGCGAGAGAGAGAAAAACGGGAGAAAGAAAAGGTGACAAGAAGCAAGGGTTTAGGGTTTGGAGATGGTTTTTCGCCGTTTTCCGGCCAACGGGGTATCGGAATTGAATTCCGGAAGTTGTCCTAGACTCGTCTCATCGAGGGCTACGTTGTGTATGAAAATCAGCCGAAACGGTCGGGTTTGACTTTTTCCGGCGACGGCAGCGGCGGTTTTTCGCCATTTTCCGGCGAACGGAGAATCGGAATTAAATTTCAGAAGTTGCCCTAGACTCGTATCGTCGAGGGCTACGTTGTGTGTGAAAATCAGCCGAATCCGACAACTTTTAAATTTTCCGGCAGCGGCGGCGGTGGCGGCGGCGGCGGCGCTCCGGTGGAGTCGGCGGCAGCGCTCCGGCGGCGGCGGTGGCTCCGGCGGCGGCGGCTCGCCGGAAACGGAATATATAATTTAAAAAAAAAAAAGAAAGAGGAGAGAGACTTACGTGTGTTCGGCGCTTTTCGACTCGTTCGAAGAAACGGTGAAAATGAAATCGAACTGGGCCTATTTATAGAAAATGGAAATCACTATTCATGGTAGGTTTACTGTTCATAGGGTAGGGTTACTGTTCATGATAAGCTTCCGGTTACTATTCACGATAAGATTTCAGTTCCGTTCCTCGTTTTTCCGAAACTCTATATTTTGCCCTTTTCTTCGCCGTTTGAGCTACAGGTGTCCGATTGACCTCTAGTTCGTTTCTATCTTCTCGATTTTCCGTTATACATCTAATGATATAAAAATATTCTATTTTCCTTGTCTATAAATTTTATCGATTTAAAACCGATCGTTAAACACGTATCTGAAACGCACGTAATTAAATTAAAAAATCAAGAATTAATACACATAAGATATTTTAATTAAGGGTTTACTTGTTTAACTAACCAATTATGTTTTATTTTTGTCCTGGGCGTTACAATCTCGTTCGTCCAACACGAGACAAATCTCTCTTTATATGGATTAAGCCAGTTTGACAGAACATAATCCACGGCAACAGGATAGTCGCTGAAATCGTCCTTCAATCTTCTAAGTAGCTTGTTGAAGCTCACTTCATCCTCGGCAAGAATCAATGCATTCCACGAATAATTAAACGAATCTCATTTCGCCTTGGTGTGAAATTCTTTCTTGCACTTGGTAAGCACATTTTTGCTAATATGTCATCTACACAACAAGTGTTTCGCCCCTGGAAATGTGACCTCCACAGCATTCATCAATGCGATCTCACGATCAGTCACAATGACTTCTGGTTGAAAGGATTGGTCCATCAACCCTTTCAAAGTCGTGAGAGCCCATCTATAGTTCTCCTCACGCTCGGCCTCCAAATAGATGCAAGCAACGGAGAAAGTGATATCCGTAGATGTGATGCCAACCACTTCCATCAGTGGCATCTTGTATCTATTAGTCTTGTATGTACAATCCATCAACAAGACTCTCGGAAAGGCACGCAACAAGTCCACACTCATCGGGTGGGCATAAAAGAGGTCCTTCACCCTTTCCGTTTTCTCACATCTACGAACAAGGAAATAGTAGTCATGTGACTTCAGCTTCTCCAATAGGTATTGCATTTGAGACCGACCGCCGTGCTCCACAACTCTGTGTTTATGCCTTGCATTGTAGATGGTCTTCAAAGTGGATACATTCTGAACGAAGGTCTCCTTTAACGTACTTAGAATGTCTTTCGGTTTTGCCTTATTCTTTGTCAAATCTGCGACAAACCGATCTTCAGCCGGTGTTAGTCGACCGGCATAGGAGTGACCCTCCAGATGACGTCCCATCGGGTGGTTATGAACGCCGGATACAACACTTATTGACCACTGTCCATCATCATTCAATTCAGTAGCTTTAAGAAGAAACAGACAATCACATTTTTTGGTGGCCGTACGTCTGCCCCGTTTCTTCCCACCACTCGTTTCATCATCACCAACACTCACCATTTCTGATTTCACCTTATTACGCCGACGATAGGTGCCACCTCGTTCGCAACCTAATAACACTCGACCTCGCCGACCACTACTTCCACTATCAGACCGACGAACTAATATGACCATATTATGCTCGTGCGCTACAGCATTCACCCACTGCATCATCAGGTAGCGAGACTCAAATACTTCTTCTGTCGTAAAGTAGATAGTGAAGTCTATTTGCATGTACTCAGGAGCAATTTCTTCCTCGATCAATTGTTCATCGTCCGATTTGTTAATGTAACTGACTTCGTCCGAATACAAGGCCCCGTTCTGCAACGCAAGCAAATACAATCATTAACATAGAATACGAAAAAAAACAGAAAAATCGAGTGTTAGGTGAAATGTCGGCTGCCCTGGCCGAACGGGAAGAGAGCATGTCGGCCAGGATGGCCGAACGGGGAAGAATGGTGTCGGCCGAGATGGCCGAACGGACTGGGGACATGTCGGCCAACCTGGCCGAACAGAACAGAGGCGTGTCGGCTGTCGTGGCCGAAATCCTTCAGCCGCGTTCGGTCTATATTGGCCGAACGCGAACATATGCGGGAATTTTTGTATATTTTCAAAAACGAAACTTCAACTACATAAACTACGAAAAATGCATGCGAATACTTACATTGTGTGCTCCGAATGAATCTTCGTTCGCCATTTGATGAAATTTGAGGGAAAAAGGGGCAAAAATAAGGAAATAAATGCAAAACTTGGATGAAGAATCAATGCTTTGGTGGGTGAAGAAGACAACAATGGAGATTTTGTGTGTTTTGAAAGCTTGGGGTGCCCTTAGAAATTATCAACACATTACGTGGGGTGCCCTTAGAAATTACATTCATTAAGGGTATTTTGATCTTTTTATATTCAATTTAATTTTAATTTTTTTTAATGGGGTGCCCTAAGTAGTTGATGGGGTGGGTTTAGATCCACCCTAACTAAAATAGGATTTCAAGTTTAAGGATTAGGGCAAAATTGGGGCTAAATCGAGTGAGATTTGGGAACTCAGTGCTCAGCAACTCTCCCTCTCCCTCTCCCCTCTTGCTTCGCTCCCTCTCACGTCCGCCGGAAAGAAGGGAATCCGACGGCGGAAGCTGGCGGCGGAAATAAGGTAGCTAGGGCAGAAAACTACACTTACACGCTCTGGATTCATTTGTGGCGGTTGTCACGCTTTTTAATTATCTGCATGTTTTTCCTCCAGCATCATGGATAACAAAGAACGAATCGAGAAATTCAAAAGGTACGAGGCCGAATTCAAACAATATCTCATGTCCAAGTATTTCTCGGACAAAACTATCTTTGGAGGTAAACATCATTGCAGTGATACTAGATTATTTCATTTTCTTTTCCATTGTTTTTGTGCTAGAAAGTAATCTGCTTTAAGAGCTTTGATCTTATCTGCAAGTTTCTTTCTTCACTCAAAAAGTTTGGACTCTTATATGTCATTTAGTTATAAGTTTCTTGGTATTTTTGCTGCATCTCTATCAAATTTCCTCGAAAATCATCATGAGCTTTGCTTATCCTTTATTTAAGGACTTGGAATTTGGAGTTGTACCTATATATCGATTTCAGTTAGCATCAGAATAAACGCAATGACAGGGTCATTTTGAAAGAATGCATGAAAGCAAATCTCTATCATATTAGGAGTTCTCAGGTATTTTGTAAAGCAATTTAAATGGTAATATTGTATTCTAATTAGTTCTCTTTGCTACTCTTGCAGGCAATATATTTGATGTGAAAATGAATATTGATGGACAAACCATTGCAGCTAGCAGGTAGAGAGGACTGTTAATCGATCCTTTACATTTTCTTTGTGTCAAACTTGGAGAGAGAAACATAGGAAAGAGAGAAGTTGGTGAATGTGGAAACAGTGGAATACATACAATTTCGATAAATTGCATAAATGGTAGCAACATAGGTACTATAACTTATATCAAAATAGGTATTGAACTTTTAGTTTCATTGATGGTTCAAACTCATTTTTTTACCAGCTTCATTTTATATGGCAACAAGAGCTCCAAGTGGACTACCACATCACAATTGATGTCTAAAAAATTTTGATCAATTGGATACTAAACTCTGCCATTTGTACCAAATTTGGTAGCGATTATATTGTTTTATGCAATTATAATGTTCAATATCCAGATTGGTTTAAGTGTTATGAGTTGGCAATGAAGTAGCAATTGCATTGGAACCTCTGGTGAAACAAAAACGAAAGTTCAGAGTCAAGTTTGATACAAATTAAAGTTTAGTACCCAATTCGATACAAGTGACATAGTTTGCACCCATTTATGCTATTTTCCCCATACAGTTTCTACTCTGCGTATGTTTCTCTGCAAATTCATGGAAATGTAGAGGATCGGGATTCTGCAAAAATCTTCCTATGTATCAATTTATTAGCTACGTTTACTGTCTTTTTTATGTAGGTTGCCTCCATACCAATCTTACCTAGATCCAGTGACATTTCATGAAACGATAAGCAAAGGGTTAAGTTGTTCAGCGGAAACCCCAACAACCAGTGCTTCTAATGGAAAGCCCTCAACCTAGGGCAACTCACAATCACCTGTCATTGACTTCTCTGTTTAGGAGAGGAGGGTCAATAGTAGAAGATTGCATGTTATTTGAAGTTTTTTAATATTTTTTTTCTTTCACAATATTAATGGATCATAATGTTGTTGTATTCTGGTTATTTGTTTCAGCTATTCAGTTTTCATTTGTGATGATGCATGAGTTCATAATGTTGTTGTCCATAATCAGTATAGGGTAATTTAGCTACAACAAAATAGCGATATGGTCTCTTTTTAATTGTGCCATATTTCAAACCCCTGAAATATGCATAGGCATATTCACAGCTCTTCATTGAATGGTGAAAGAAGCCTCCATTTCAGTAGCATGTGACAAGGTATAAAATGTGTTGCATGAGATATGTGCTATTAGATTGCCTGTTTTCATACTCTTGACGAATATTTGTGTTCAAAGTTTATCAATTGACGGCATTGCTCTATCTTTAATTGGGGGATGGAGCTGATGGTGAATCTCACTAACATCTTGTTGCTTGGGACACTGTTGTCTAGCTGAAAGAGATGGGTGGTTTAGGAATTGGTTATGTATGTTTAAGAATCTCAACGCCTTAGTTAAATGGTGATGGAGGTTTCCTAGTGAAAAAGATTCTATTGGAGGGACGGTAATCACTAGTAAATATGAACTTTAGGATGACAGAAGAGAGGCAGGTTTTGCCATTAGAACAACTTTTCTTCAAGAAGTGGAAGTTTCAATAGGGTGAGGTTTTGGGATGCTCCTTTTATTGATTTCTTCCCTACATTGTATCAGATGTCTTTATTTCATCATAAACTAATTTCTTCCTTTGTTCACTCACCTCTTCAAACAATAGTTCATCCTTAGCATGTAATTGTCATAATCTGAGGGTTTCTGACTTGCTAGAACTTTGTTTCCCTTTTGATTTGTTAAAGGGTGTTGAGGATATTAGGAGTCGAGGATTAGAGGTTTTGGGATTTTTTTAGTGGTTTTGTTTGGACTAGAATGTTGATGGATTTTGAAGTGTTGTGAACAGTGGATGTTTGTGCTTGTTTTGAGGTTTTATACGGGGTTAAAAACATTTTCCCATCTGAACTACACGTAATTTTACATTTTTTGGTAAATTTTTTGAATTACTTCACATTGTCATATAAATTTTATATTTGATGTATTTTTCGATATCAAACAAATCTTAGCTATGCACGTGTCCGAAATCAAAGACTAGGATCCACCTAATACTGTAAAATACATCAAATTTAAAATTTATATAACATCGTGAGACATTTTAAAGTTTTTATCAAAAAACGTAACATCATATATAATTTAGATGAGAAAATGTTTTAATCCTTTTATATGATATGATTAGTTGAGATGTCAAATCATATTGAGAAGAGTTTGAAAAGTTAGATGTAATTTTATGGCCACATTATGAAAAAGTTAGATGTAATTCTATGGCCACATTATGAAAAAGTTAGATGTAATTTTATTGCCACATTAGGAAAAGTTGTTTGAATAATGAGTTGTTTATTAAGATTTGTGACAAAATGATTGGAAACTTGTTCTTGTTCATCATAACATCGTACCGGCGAACACAACAGAACAAAAGGGGTGAAAAAAAGTTAATAATCTCCTAACAATTGTTATTAGATTGCATTTGGATTAAAAAATGAGATTTCCAATTTGTCAAAGTAGCCCAGAAAAATAGTTCAAAGAAGTGTTGTGAATTTCAAATAGGTTATAGAATGAATCTCTAAACGACCACAGTAAATTTATTACTACAATTTTCAAAATCCATCTTCAAATTTTCCAATCTAATGCAGCCTTAGTGTATTCTCCAACCACAACCTTATTGTTTTCAATTTTAAAGCAACCGTTGTTAAAAACTTGACTCACCAATAGATTTGATTATAATTTTGGAGCCTATATTGTAAATTATTAATTCTCAATGAAATAAATACAATTCAATTCAACGTTTACAATAATTTCTCACGTAATAATCATGTCAATATTTGTATTTTCACTTATTTCTCATTTTTTAGCTCTTTCTTTGTGATTTCACTTTTTTTTTTTAAACATCCACAGTAGAACAGTAGTTCTTATTTCAATTCTCAAAACCTTCGTAACTCACTAAGTACGATGTTTTCTATAAGTGAGAGAATGAAGTCAGTTTTATCAACTAATCATGAAATTGAACTCTAAATAACAAATACAAATGACACTTATCAATATCGAGAGGAATCTTACTTTTCTCCAATGCAAAATTTACAAATGTTAAAAAAGTATTTTCGATCAAAATACATTAGTCATAAATATCCCCAAATAATAATACATTATAGATAAATAAAAAATTATACATAATTGTTTGCACTTAACAATAATAACGAATACTGACAGCATGAACAAATGTAGTGTTTGTATGCACTTATGTGCACCAAATGCATGAGTCATGATTCATGTAATTGAACGTGCAGGTCGGGTCGGTCCGGTTTAATCTGGATGTGCGCCCAATTTTTTTTTTAATTTATGTCATAACATTTATGTTGTAATAATATAACTTTTATGTTATAATAGTATAACTTTTATGTATAGATTTCATAACATTTTCTGTGCATAGCTTATACTTTTTTCACTATAAAAATTCATGTGTTATATGGTCGAAACCTTTATATTGTAATGATATAACCTTTATGTTGTAATAGTATAACTTTTATGTATAGATTTCATAACATTTTCAATGAATAACTTATATTTTTTTCATCATAAAAATTCATGTAATATAACCGAAACTTTTATGTTGTAATAATATAATCTTTATGGTGTAATAGTATAACCTTTATATACAAATTTCATAACTTTTTCAGTGAATAATTTAAATATTTTTCACTATAAAAATTCAAGATAACCTAAACTTTTATGTTGTAATGATATAACCTTTATATTGTAATAGTATAACCTTTTCAGTGAATAACTTATACTTTTTTCACTACATGAAGGTTATGTGCATGTAACTAAAAAATTATAAAGACAAAATTAAAAGGTTAAGTTCGCTAAACTAAATGATTATACTAATATAACAATAGAATTAGAGTTTGGATTAGAGTTTGGGCTAGAGTTTGACACATGTAGGCGCTTGCGGGATGCATGAAATACACTATCGAATCGAATTGACCCAATTACATGAATTTAGAATCCGTGCACTTGGTGTATAAAAATAATTATGCATGAACAAAGATTTGAATGTCATTTGAAGTTTTTGCATGAATCAACCATTGATATCTTATTATTTGCTCTAATTACGTGTACATATATTTATATATATGAAACATACTTAATTGTTCTGACCAATTTGTTCAACTATTTAAACTTACGATGAATTTATATATATATATATATATATATATATATATATATATATATATATATATAACTTCGAAAATGGTCTTTTTTACCCATTTTGATATGGTTTGATCCCATAATATCTATAAATATAAGAAGTAACCCCCATATACTCTTAAATATAAGTTCAAGTGCCAAAAATATCCATTTTTTCATATAGTCAACTTGCAATTAGGAATATTGGGCCCCACGTGTCCTATCTCACTCATATTCTTAAGACAAAATTGATTTGATGGATTGATCACGGGTCTCATTTCTATGAATTCATTTTTTCGTTATTATTTCACAAACTTTGGTTAAGAGACAATTTACAGCACACGTGAAAAACTGTAATTATAATAATTTTTTTCCCTATCTATATAAGCAGGTTAAATCGGTCAAACTCTCAATACATATAATTGTAAAGAAAAACACAATTTCATATTCCTCGATTTGTATATTAATATTTTTGGTTGTGCATTACAACTAGGAAACCTTGAAGAATTGCCGTCCCTTATAGTTTAAAAGTATGTTATTACTATGTGAATAATTATTAATTTTCATGTTTAATTGAATTGTATAATTTTAATATTTATTTAATGCTTTGTGTTATACCAAATGCCAAATGTTAGATAATTATTTATTTTCATACATGAAAATAAGATATATCATACACAAAAATTCTTAAAATTTATTGTATACGAAAATACTTAAATTTTATCATACACGAAAATACTTAAATTTTAGGCTAAATAGCCAAAAAATCCAAACCTATTCGAGGTTTTGTTATTTTAGCCAATTCTTTAAAAGTTGTCAATTTAGTCATATTATTGCAAATTAGTTGCAATTTTAGCCAAATTTCAATTTTAGTCAAAACTAAATATAGCCAAAATCCAACATATGGATAAAAAAATCATTTACACCTCATCAAAAATGATAAAAATAAAAAATAAATAAACACTAATTGAAATAAATAAATTAAAAATAAATTAATAATCTAATTCCTTTTATTTTCTTTAATTTGTATATTCAAGATAATGTATTTTTTTTTATTGATGAGGTGTAAACGATTTCTTTATCCATGCACGTAGGACATATATAATTTAATTTTGACTAAAATTGAAATTTGGTTAAAATTGCAACTAATTGGCTATAATATGACTAAATTGACAACTTTTAAAGTATTGACTAAAATAGCAAAAACTCGAAAAGGTTTGAATTTTTTGACTATTTGGCCTAAATTTTATCATACACGAAAATACTTAAAATTTATCGTACACGAAAATATTTAAATTATTATACACGAAAATACTTAAAATTTATTATACACAAAAATACTTAAAATTGGTCGTACACGAAAATACTTAAATGTTATCATATACGAAAATACTTAAATTTAGCATACACGAAAATACTTAAAATTTAGCATACACGAAAATACCAAAAATCGATCATAGTGTTAATATAAATTACACGTAATTTTAGGTATTAGGCTCATAGTAATTAAATTTGTACACGAAATTATTTTTTATACTAATGATGATGTATTTGCATGCTTACACTATAATTTCGTGTATTGTACGAAGTTGCTATTTTTGTGTAGGGGTACACAACTCAATATTTCCAGAAAGGTTATTTTCGGAATTTTCGAGTAAGGCTATACGTTGGGGAATTTTTGTGTAAAGGCTAAAAATTGGCGATTTTCGTGTAAGGATATTTTCGGTTTTTTCGTGTAAGGCTATGAGTTGGGGATAAAATTTTAAGGCACGAAAATTAGTCATTTTTTTGTAAGGTTATTTTCAGTATTTTCGTAGAAGGCTATAAGTTTGGGATTTTGGCATAAGGCTAAAAATAGTGATTTTCGTGTAAGGTTATTTCTGAAATTTTTATATAAGGTTATTTTGGGTATTTTCGGAGGAGAAGACTATAAGTTTCTGAAGTTTTGTGTAAAACTATAGGTTTCAGAATTTTTGAGTAAGCCTAAAAATTTGGGATTTTTGTGCATGAGTTCAACTACTAATTTTCATGTACTACAACATGCCCTTTACTATATATAGCTACCACTTTTGAGCAAAATATAAATATTTTTGTGTTCCAATTTTGGGCAAAATAACAACTAATAAATCAAATCAAATCCAACCCTCAACTAACAATAATATTTTCATGTACGTGTAAAAAATAGGGATTTTCGTGTACAATGAATATTACAAAAAAACAAGTAATAACAAGTGTTAATAAATACTTTCGTGATAAAATTTTGGCAAACATAACAACTAATAAATTAATTTTAATCCAGCAAGCCTCAACATCAGCTCGCCACAATCAATTTCAATTATGAGAATTTTCGTGGGGCTTTATATCAACTAATCAAGTCTCCTTCAATTTTCGTGGGGCCTCAATCAAATAATCGGACAGAATTTTTGTGGAGCATAATTTTCGTGAAATTGTTTTTTTGATAAGTAGTATTTTCATGGAGCGTATTTTCGTGAGCAGTATTTTCCTGAACAATATTTTCGTAGAGCAGTATTTTTGTGGAGCAAAATTTTCGTGAAACAATATTTTCATGAGCAGTGTTTTCGTGAGGTCTAATACCTAATTGAACAAAATTTCAATTTCACAAAACACATTTTCGTGACTCAATATTTGTGTGTACCTAGATTTTGACTAACAGCAGGTAGAAAAATGAACCTAGATTTCGACTAACAACTAGCAGAAAAATTGAATTGAACTAGCATGAAAATACTTCGAAACCTCTTT
Source organism: Scutellaria barbata (assembly GCA_028654395.1). NCBI lineage: Eukaryota > Viridiplantae > Streptophyta > Magnoliopsida > Lamiales > Lamiaceae > Scutellaria > Scutellaria barbata. The sequence goes on along the minus strand of CM053649.1, from coordinate 3,952,389 downwards.
GCCCATTTAGCCTACACCAAAATCGGCTGCCAAATTGCAGTCTCCTCTCTCCGCCGCCGTCTGCTGCTATCTGCACCCCTCTCTATACGAATTTTCAATCACCCCAATCTTTTTTGTTCACGACTGATTAATAAAATATGGCTGCTGGTGACTCTTATGAAATAGTTCACAAAAAGAAAATTGGAAACTTTGATGTGAAAATTCAAAATTGAAAAAAAAAATGAAGTGGGTGGGAATTGTGGTCACACAAATCGGCGCTATAAATACATGTAAACTGGAAAAAAAAAATCAATTAGGTCAAATGGGTGGGCGGGCATCTTTTTTTGTTTTGTAGTTAGGGTAGATAGGACACTGTGACCCAACATTCTTATTACAAGTTGATTATATGAAAAATGGGTATTTTGAAACTTGAACTTATATTTAGGGGTATATGAGGATTACTTCTTAAATTTATAGGTATTATGGGATCAAACTATATCAAAATAGGTAAAAAAAGGCCATTTTCTTTAACGGGTTATATTGACAGTGCTAAAAAAATAAAAAGCCTCCAAAATTTTCCAAATGTGAGTTGGTGATTTGGACATTGTGTCATGGATAAAATGTCAACTCATAGAAACTTTTGTGTAACTAATACACGGTTCTAGAATTCGTGCAATTAACTCGACTCGATCCACATATCTTTCCACACGTGCGTACACACTCCCAAGCGTTTGGGTGGGTGCGCTCAAACCCACCAACATTTACTTCAGGTGTTATACTTTTATGTTATGTTAAACATACCTTTAAGATTTTTATGTTATGTTAAAGCATACCTTTATGTTATGTTAAGCATACTTTTATGTTATATTAGTCATACCTTTTGTTATGTTAGTTGTATCTTTATGCATTATATACAAATATGACTAATATTATTCAAAGGTATGCGTATATCACATAAAGATATGTATATACAAATTAGTTTTTTCACCGAAATTAAAGTTTTTTTTTTGCCAAAATTAGGCTTTATATTTTTAAGTTAAAGTGTTACATGAAGGTATGTTTAACATAATATAAAAATATGACTAAAATAACGTAAAAATTAGGGAAAAAAAAAGAGAAAATACGTGGATCTGCGTCGGATTCGACCCGACCCGACCCCTCATTGTATGGGTTTAAGATCCAATTACACATAAATGCAACTATTAATTTAAGACTTGAAAAAATTATTATCATCGATTGTTGACTTAAAAAAAAAAACTAGCAATTCATGGCTTAGAAAATTAAATTATTCCTTAGAAACCATGAAAAGTAAGATACTATCAGTCATCTTAAATTTTTAGCGTCATACTTATTATATATAATTTTTATATTTTTAAATAATTAGGAATTGTAAAATCTCAAACAAAAATGTCAATTTTATGTACTTTCAATTGATAATTTCTATCATGTGCAAATTAATAATCAATAAATTTTATAACCCTCGTTCTATATCCATACCCGCTTTACCCTGCTCAGACATCGCGACAGAGAGTGAGTGTGGGAGAGGGGGAGAAGCTACAAAACCCTAAAAAACGACCCTAAAGATCAAATCCAGTGTTAGCTATTTCTATTCCTTCGATTCAATCCAGTTGTTTTGCACAAATTAAGCCGGCACAATGAGGATTATGATCAAGGGAGGGGTGTGGAAGAACACGGAGGATGAGATCTTGAAGGCGGCGGTTATGAAGTACGGGAAGAATCAATGGGCTAGAATTTCGTCGCTGCTGGTTCGGAAATCTGCCAAGCAATGTAAGGCGCGCTGGTACGAGTGGCTCGATCCGTCCATCAAAAAGGTATATTTCTCGATAGGGGTTTTCGACATTCATAATTTTTTCTGATTTGTTTCTTTGTTTATCTGTTTTTTATCTTGACGGTATTTATAGTTTATCTCTAGTTTCTTACGGTGGACATTAGAATAGAAATGCCCCATGTGGGAAAATGAAAGGTTACTGAATGTGGAAATCCGAAAGTTGGAAAAATGGAATACTGAGAAGAGGAAGACTAGGAAATTTGAGGGGTTTGGATGTAGAAGAAAAGGGCACTGGGATGATGATGAGGGAGCATTAGAAACTTCATTGTTGAATGTTATACTTACAGAACTTAGTGTAGATGGTTGAATACATGGACAGTGGAAAAGAGACTTGCTAGGTTGCTAGATTATGAATATACTGAGGTCTTTTGTAAATTTGAGCTAGTTTATGTGATACTTTCACTTAAGAATCATTACCTTTAAATTTGCTCTTGAAACATAAAAAGTGTGTTATGGCATTTCCCATCAAATGTACAGTATTGACATCTGACAGCTAGAAAATTGTAGAAAGATAGGAATTTTTTGTTCATGCTTGTTTGTTTATTTATCTGCCTCAAAAAAATTTAGCACGTTATAGCTTCTCCGTTCATGAAGGTTGTAGAATTGATTCATTATTGACAAAATTTCTTAAATTGCAGACTGAGTGGACTCGAGAGGAAGATGAGAAACTATTGCATCTTGCTAAACTTATGCCCACACAATGGAGAACCATTGCCCCTATTGTCGGCCGTACTCCATCTCAGTGCCTTGAAAGGTATGAGAAGCTCCTTGATGCAGCATGCGCTAAGGATGAGAACTACGAACCTGGTGATGACCCACGAAAGTTACGTCCTGGAGAGATTGACCCAAATCCAGAATCCAAGCCAGCACGTCCTGATCCCGTAGATATGGATGAAGATGAAAAGGAGATGCTTTCTGAAGCTCGGGCACGGTTAGCCAACACTAGGGGTAAGAAGGCAAAAAGGAAAGCCCGAGAGAAGCAGCTTGAAGAGGCTCGAAGGCTTGCTTCATTGCAGAAAAGAAGAGAACTAAAAGCTGCAGGAATTGATGTTCGTCATAAGAAGAGAAAGAGAAGGGGAATTGATTATAATTCCGAAATACCTTTTGAAAAGAGGCCACCTCCTGGATTTTATGATGTTGCTGATGAAGATCGGCCTGCTGAACTAGTCAGGTTCCCTACCACTATTGAAGAACTTGAAGGTGAAAGAAGAGTTGATAGAGAAGCACGCCTAAGAAAGCAGGATGTTGCAAGAAATAAAATAGCTGAGAGGCAGGATGCTCCGTCAGCAATCTTGCAAGCAAACAAACTCAATGACCCTGAAGCAGTTCGGAAAAGATCAAGACTAAATCTCCCTGCACCACAAATTCCTGACCATGAACTGGAGGCGATTGCCAAGATAGGTATTGCTAGTGATCTTCTTGGAAATGAAGAGCTAACGGAAGGGAATGCTGCAACGCGTGCTCTTCTTGCAAGCTATGCCCAGACTCCTCGACAGGGCATGACTCCAATGAGAACCCCTCAAAGGACTCCTGCAGGCAAGCAGGATGCCATTATGATGGAAGCGGAGAACCAGCGAAGGTTGACTCAATCTCAAACTCCCTTGCTTGGTGGAGATAATCCAATGTTGCATCCTTCAGACTTTTCTGGAGTGACTCCAAAGAAAAGGGATATCGCCACACCAAATCCTCTCTTGACTCCTTCAGCAACTCCTGGAGCTTCTGGTCTAACTCCCAGGATTGGCATGACACCTTCAGGTGATGCATTTTCTGTTGGTATGACTCCAAAAGGAACTCCAATGAGGGATGAGCTGCACATTAATGAAGATATGGATATGCATGATGGTGGCAAATTGAGGCAGTCTGATTTAAGAAAAGAACTGCTCTCTGGACTAAAAAATCTTCCACAACCCAAAAATGAGTACCAAATAGTTATTCAACCTTTTGCTGAAGAGGATGAAGAACCAGAGGAGAAAATTGAGGAAGATATGTCAGACAGAATTGCTAGAGAGAAGGCTGAGGAAGAAGCAAGGCAGCAAGCATTACTTAGGAAAAGATCGAAAGTGTTGCAGAGGGAGCTACCAAGACCTCCTCCTGCTTCAGTGGACATTATTAGAGACTCTTTGATGAGAACTGATGAGGACAAGAGCTCCTTTGTTCCTCCAACGTTAATTGAGCAGGCTGATGAATTAATTAGAAAGGAGCTTTTATCTTTGCTTGAGCATGATAATGCAAAATATCCCCTGGATGAAAAAGCAATGAAGGAGAAGAAGAAAGGGGGCAAACGTTCTGCTAATGGGAAAACTATACCTGTGCCTTCAATTGATGATTTTGATGAAAATGAGCTGAAAGAGGTATCAATTTAATTTCACGTGATGCAAAATCTCTAATGAAATTTTTGTTGTCTGTTTCAAGTAGAGTTTGGAGTTTTTGTTTGTTGCGTCTAGCTAACCTCATATGCTAACATGCTAATCTTTGTTCAATTTACTGTAGAGAGAAGGATTTTGAGCTGTGTTAAATACAATTCATAGTAAAGTTTGTTAAATCTCTCCAAATTGATCGTATTCTCACATTTACTCATACTCAATGCCTAAATTTTTGTTTTATTGCTTTAATCATTGTGTATTTTTTCAGGAGTTCCAATTGTGGATACGAGCTTTTAGCATTTATAATTATACCTTTGCAAATCAATGCCTTTAAATTTTTTATACTTCTCATACCTTTACATTTACACATATATAGTACTTAGAACCCTTAGCATGACTTTTATGTCCAGAAACACACATCTAAGTATTTTTCATTTATGACTGAAATCTCTACGTTCAATGCAGAATTGTTGATGTTGACATTAACACTAACGTAGTTAATATTTTTAATGGGTTTTTTATTAAATTATACTGTGTTCTCAATTAAAATAATACTCCCCCGTCCCAAAATAAATGTCGTTTTAGGTTTTTTCACACAAATTGAGGAAGGTGATAAAAAGTCTGAACTACCCCTTATTTAAGTATAATTATTGTGGGAGTTTTTTTCTCTTTTCTCTTAACAACCATCTTTACCACATTTAATTTGGTAGTAGTAAATGAGGGTATTTTTGGTAGATAATAGATAAATATGTCTTGAAATCCTCTAAGTTATTTATTTTGGGTTTTTTTTTTTTTTTGCTAAAACAACATTTACTTTGGGACGGGGGGGAAAGACTAATTTGGACTTTTCCTTTGGTTCTTCAAATTGATACAATGGTGGTCTGGGTTTCAACTTTTGAGTTTTTTGGAATTCTAAAAAGAACATTGTACATATGAAAAGAACTCAAATCTTTAATTTCCTTCACATATGAAGTTCAAGGGTTATTTTGTCTTGTAAGCATAAAATCTTAATGTTGAAAGTGTATTGTGAGGTGATGGGTTTCTTCTGAGAAGAATAAGTTGGTAAAACAATTTAAAAAATATTTTTATGGCCTCTCTGGACATAAAAGTAGATTTTATAAGGTTTTTAGTAAGTCTGCCTTACTTTTTTTTCTCTTTTCTAGTCAGCAATACAAAATAAAAATTCTTAAAGGTGATTTTTTGTTGGCTGTTTCCTTCTTATCTTTGTTATTCACCTTTTGGAGCATTATCCTAACTCTTTTCATTGCACTGACTAATAACCTCTCTCTACGTAGGCTGATGAATTAATAAAGGATGAGACCCAATATCTTCGCATCACAATGGGCCATGAGAATGAATCTCTTGATGGTTATGTGGAAGCACACAATACATGTTTAAATGATATTATGTACTTCCCTATTCGTGATGGATATGGTCTATCAAGTGTTGCCAACAATACGGAGAAGCTTGCTGCCCTGCAGAATGAATTTGAAAATGTGAAGAAGAAGATGGATGATGAGACTAAAAAAGCACAACGGCTAGAGCAGAAGATAAAAGTCCTTACTAATGGCTACCAAGTATGTTTTTCTTTGGTAGTTTGATCTGACTATTATCTTTGTTGTGTTCCATTTCATCTCTTTAGTGCTTGTTAATAGCTGAAAAGCATCAGATGTGGTTGAACTTTCATAAAATATCTAGATGATGGATTTCTTTCTGGCTGTGATATCCTCATCAAATTTGGGTTTTAAAATTTTTGCTATCAATAATGATAGCTTGTTTTTATGAAAGTTTCAGAATAATTTTTTGGTGGTTTTAATGAACTCAATGGCATTTGGTCAACCCATTCATAACGCTTGTTAACTCAAGAATTTCTATGAGATTTGTTTCTTGGAAAAACTTAAAAGTGAATCATGGTTGAATGTTTGTTGCGTGTAATGAATATTTTATTTGATATAAGAGCTCAGTTGTTTTTATCTGGATACTCCTCCATGGTTTTGTTCCCGTACTTTATGAGTGACTTGTGGTGGCCTGGCAATAACTTGGAGGATATGAATAGAATAGTTTGGACCTGGTATTGGTGATGACCACATGGGGTTGATGTTTGGATTGGTATTTGTTTTGTGTTATTAGTTTAGTCCAAATTCGTGTTTAGATTCTAAACCGATTGGTATCTGAATTATCAGATGCGAGGCAATAAGCTCTGGACGCAAATCGAGGCAACTTTCAAGCAGATGGACACTGCGGAAACAGAACTGGAGTGCTTCCAAGCTTTAAAGCAGCAAGAGCAACATGCAGCGGCACATAGGATCAGCAACCTCTGGGAAGAGGTTCAGAAGCAGAAGGACCTTGAGCGCATACTACAGAGGCGATACGGTGACCTATCAACTGAACTAGAAAGGCTTCATCATTTGATCGATGCATATAGATTGCAAGCAGAGAGAGAAGAGGCACTGAACATGGATGTTGCAATGGATGAGGTTGTTGCATCTGAAAATCAAACCGCTTCAAAGAGCAATGACCAGGCAACGGGTGAGGTTGATGCTGCCAATAATGAATCCATTGCACCAGATCTCGAAACTCCAAACAAGCAGGAGGTTGTTGTTAAGAACAGCGTCACAATGGACGAGGCTGATGCAGCTGAAAATCAATCTGCTGCACCAGATCATGAAGCTCCCAAGGATGATGAGGCCACAGAAAAGGACAATGAGCCTGCATCAGTCGAGGCTGAGGCTGTAGATCAGTTGGCTGCACCTGTGGCTGAGGCCAGAGGCATTGTAGCTGACACTGATGAAAAGAGGAGCGAAGAGATGGATGCTGCTCGGGTTGATGCTGACGAACCTAAATCTGAGGCTGGGACTGATGAAACTGCTGGGGAAGCCTAGATTTTTCGAAGATTTCGATACTCATGGAATACAACCAAAATCAAGGGTTTCCAATACTAGAGAATATGTGCAAGTGTATCTATCTATTTTGAGAGTGAAAGAGCAACAGAGAATGTCTTTGTTCTTTTATTTCATTTCATGAGAGAGAAGTGGTGGTGTATTCCAAAACACTATTTTAAAGCTGAGTCTGTATTTTTTGTTCGACAATTAAAGCATGTATGCTTGGAATCTTTCCTTTTGTAATTTATGCAATTTTTGAAAGGTAAATCATAAAAACCATCGTTGAGGTTTGATAGTTATAGAATAAAAAATCTATTATGCTTTGGAACAACGAATTGCACTTTAGGCAGGTTCGTACTTTTCTTGTAAATACACCTAAGTAGCTGCAATTTGTAAATGGGAATGAACGTCATCGATGTACATGTGATTGTAAATTTTGTCGTTTCCAAAAATTAATTTTTCAAAACTGGTTAAACATAATTGGATAACTTGGTTGTCCTAATCCAAGCATGCATTTTTTAAAAGTACATAGCCCATTCTGGAATGTTTCTTTGAGTGTTGGGGTGTAGAGATTTATGGGGTGTCTTGTAAACTACTCGATCAAATGAGTGTATGATTCATTTCATTTGTCAAATGAAATGAGTGTCAGAGAGATGAGTATGATTCATTTCATTTGACAAATGAAATGAGAGAGAGAAATTGAATAAAACAAATTTAAAAAGCTTATAAAAAACCAAATAAAAACTGATGTAAAAAAACATCTTTAATATCTATGAAATTGTCATTTATAATCAAATAATCAAAGAATTCATCAACAGAAAGAGGGATGTAATTTTTCCTATATCCCTGTAAGTATGAATCTAAAGCTAAAGAACATTTGATATCTATTGGATGACTCCTGCATGCTCATAAGCTAAACTAGGCCAAAAAAGAATCTGAGAGAATGATTAATAGCAGAGATGTAAGTATCGAAAACGAAGCCTCAGCATTTACAATGTTAGAGGTCAAGGATGACTTGTTCACCTGATCCTACATCACGAAGCCCGTAAATCTGTCTTGAGCGCATGTTTTTCTCCCCCAGAAGAAGCCTACGCAATAAGCTTTGCTCGTCAACTAAGTTCTCATTATTCATGAGACTGTACAGTGTATGAAGTTCCTCTGTATTTGCCTTCTCAAACAGTCCGCTAAGTATTCTCTCAACTTTTTTCCTGGCCAAGGGCTTGGCTGTAACGTTAGTGCTGCTATCTACTGGTTGAGATTGTTCGCAAGTCTGTAATACTACTGCCCGTGATTGCCAGTACTCTTTGCAGATATGATTCTGATCCATAGACTGAATTACCTGAGAGGCGGGGGTGATTTTAGAACCTCCATAAAAATCGATTACTAATCGACATACTCTGTAGGATAGATTAAAAAAAGCAGTAAATCCCAACACAAGTTTCAAATTCAAGAAACTTGCCTGCATGATTGCTGGTGACGAAAAGCCGAACATTTCTATGCCATCTACACTCCCGGGAGGCTGCACAGGAGGAAGCTGCTGCCTTCCTAACTTACGTTGCTTTATAATCTCCTGATTTACTCTCTCGCGTACAAGCTCCCAGCATCTGCTAGCTGATATATGAATAAATACTTCACTAGGACTGTGCTCCACAGACACCTAAAACAAAAGCATTGTTATAATAAAAAAACAAGGGAAACAATAAACATCTGAAAAGTAACATCTCAGGGCATTTGTTGCATAACTTGATATTGCCATTCTGTATTTTGTATGGCATTCTGACATCATTTTAGATAGGTAAAACTTTTGCATCCAATAGATAAGAAGAAGAAACAAGAGCACTAAGTAAACGTGTTAATAATCACAACCAACAAAAGAATAAAAAACCGATACGTGCTTTGGCATAGGATTCATATTATGAGTGGAAGATTTCGCAAAAAGTAATACTTCCAATATAACAAAAAAAAGCATTCGAAATGCTGCAAGGATTTATATGATGAGAAAAAAAATTATATTTGTTGTTAGTAATGTAATTACCATAAATAAAGGGCCGTCCAGTCCAGCTTCGAGGATTTCAGAGACATAATGGCACATTTTAGTTGGATCAACCACATCTATGTACCTGACTCGACTCCGGAATCCTGCTTTCAACCAAAAAAGAAAAAAACAAACTCATTTCTACTTAATTTAATAAAAACTGCACAGAAGCTACAAACTCCATGTATGATCACTATGCACCATACCCATTGGATATATAGCCCGACTATCACACCATAACTTTTCAGCACGCACACTCCCAAACTCCAAAGCTTCAACATTGCAATTAATTCTCCTGACTACTTTTGCAATACGAGGACCCTTCTGGCGATAACATCCATCCAGGTTATTTTGGTGGCCGGATGGGCTTGAAACGGTCAGGATGCTGTCTTTAGAACTCAACTCTACATCCAATCTCAACTCTTTACAGCCATCATCACCTTTTGAAATTCCATCATCAGTTTTCTGCTGTCTGGGGCACTCTGCATTCGCCTTGTCATGTTCACGAGTCTCTTTATTTGTCGGAACATCTTTGTTAGAATCTAGATCAGTCGAAGAAAATTTAATGCAAGAACTGCATGGTGAATTAGCTCCAATATAACTTTCAGCCTCAGCATGGTCTTCAACTTCAATACATGAAATAGAAACATGTACAGGAGCAGTAACAGTGGTTGTGGAGGCTGATCTGTTAGTACAGCCACCTAAATTCGTCATATTATCAGGGGAAACCAAGTTCTCAATAGCTATAGTACTATTTTGAGAAGTCCCCTTTACAACACAGAGTTCTTTACTGGATTCATCTTCCTCATCATCACTCAGGATGATTATGACATCTTTGTGTTCTGATTCGTTCACTTCGGCTTTATATATAGCTTCCAGATTTTCTTTGAGACTATCAAATTGAGAAGCCTGGCACGATTGAATTTTATGCTGAGGAGGCAGCTGTTCAGAGTTCTCTTTTTTTCTACACAATTTAGCTGATTTAACTTTCCGGGGATTACATTTTGATTTCTCCACACATTCCAGAGCCAATACAACCACGGGAGCTCTCACAATACGAGAAGAGTTAACATTGTCAATATACCTAGTCAGATCCAGACAGGCATCGTGCACTTGCTCTTTCTGTTCTTCTGTTATTGGACTAATCTCTTTTGAAGCTGATCCTTGAGGTGTACAAATCTGCATGTTAGCTCTTGGAGCAGAAGAACTTAGAGCTAATCCCATATCAAACCTTGCCCATTGATACACTGCACTTGGTTTCCCCTCCAAAGCTTCAACCAACAAATTCAACTCACCGATGTCATAACGAAAAAGGAAAAACTTGGAGCCCCAAGAGCATGAACACAACTGTTTTGCATGCTTTAGACATGCATATTTATTTGGTGAACAGTGGTGGCAACCTACAGCGGATAGATGCAGATCAAAGAGGCAGACACAGCATTCCCTCTCAGTATTTGCATCGAAAGAACTCTCCATCTTCAGTACCGGTAATTTTTTAAAGGACTCCCTCCACGCCTGCTCCGCCTCAACACGAGTCTAACCACAGTATTATACAGAAGAATTAGACGAATATAATAATATTTAGAGTAAATTGATGTGTACACAAGATACAAAAAAAGTACGACAACTGTTAGAAGAATAAAAAGGACAATAATCTGTTTTCTCCTGCCTTGGTATAATCTGTTCATGCCAGTCTTAAACCCTACAGATGCTCAATTGCTCACAAAAAAAAAAAAGAGCAGCATATTTCGTACATCAAGTTCTGGATATTAAGAACAAAACAAGATCAAAAAGTCAATAAATCACCTTGAGTGTTTTTGATAAAATCCCATCCTTTCCACAAACTTCCCTCCATCTCAAATTTTTTGAAGTGTGCTTCTTCTGAAAATTATATTCCCAATCTGCTTTCACAGCTTCTCTAGCAGCACTAAGCAATAATTTATCATGTGAAACAGAAGTTCGTCTGCCTTGCTCACGGTAGAGCTCCACAGCATCCTGTCCATGTGGCAACCAGTCAACAGGAGCAATATTAACGGCCTCAGCACAATTGAAACCACAGTTGAATCCAGCATGATATGCTCGAGGGAAGGTCAGAACAAACTCTCCTGAATTCTGAAGACACCGATAAACAGGTACTCCTTCAGATCTTAGTATAGAAGGAGAAAGTTGGGTGACCTGCACATAGTTTAACATATGGTATGAATTTTAAAGTTGTACAAGAACCAATTAAAAGATGCCTTAAATAGTGATAAGTTTAATTTTAAGTAATAACAGTCAGACATTCATTAGTCTGTGACAGCCAACCAACTTTTGCATCAAACTCTTTACATGGATATTTATCTGTGTACCCCCCCCCCCCCCCAAGTAGTGCATTCATACGGGCTTTGATGATGATGATGAGTTGAATGGTTGGGAAAAACAGAATTGCAACAAAGATTATTGACAATTTTGAGTTACCAAGTGCTAAGATGCACACCAAAGATCAACTTATGCTGGCAGGTCTTCTAAAGTGGTCAAAATACTTTTTACTGTTCAAAGTAACACACATTAGGACAGGTGGTGTTTCTACCCGCTGTTGGTTAGAAAGGCACATTTCCACCATAAAACAATGTAATTGAGAGCATTTAAGAAAACACCAGCGAGATAAATAAAGTTTCCATTGCATAGAAGTTTCCAAAACTGAACAAACTTTGTTGATAGTACAAGAATTTCTATGTTTCTCCGAGACAGTTGAAAAAAAAAAAGTCGAGAACTAAAGCTTACCAGCTGATGAAGCAAGTCAGGCTGCTCTTCAAAGAGATCAGGCAGATGTTTCCTCATAGCTGTCTCCAGTTTGATGGCATCTGATCCTGGAACACCATACCACATTTTTGGAGCTCCCCAATGCATGTAATTCAAGGAGTACATGTGATGATCCTCAACATGCTGTGACCAAATTAAGAATATAATTAGCAACCGAATCTGGAAAAAATATAGAAGCATTAGCATTAATAAAAAACCAACACCTATTGAAGTAAAAACACACACACTTTAACTATGATTCAAGCAATTTGCCTTATTTGTCAAATTGCATAAGGAGCTCCAAAGAACTAGCTTTAGTTATAACAAAAGCTAAAGAAGAGACATTTCTTTTTACTACCACCACCTTCTCTTTTCATCTACATAGATATCATTCATATTACTGTAAAAGCCAGCCTAACTGCAGTTTTGTGGCTTGTAGATTACTATTAAAATTTCCTACTTTAATAGCCTCAAACAATACCAACTTTAAACTAAAAGCAAAACACACTCTACTGAAACTTTGAGAAAGATCAGCCTGTACTCTTATCTGACAAACTACACAGTTATATATATCCAACAAGTCATCAGAAGGTCACGCTGAAGGGCATGCAAATGCAAATAAGACTGCTCAAATTCAAGAGAAGCATAATAGTTTTTCTGACTTTTGAGTTGAGCTTCATGATGCTCAATCTTTTGAATAGAACTTTTGTCTTTCTTGCATATCAAAAGCTGGAATCCAGTGTTTCAAAACCACAGAATCTTATATTGTGTGTTCTGACATTGGTACCCATCCTAAGACATACACTACAACTCATGACGTTATACCATGCAAATGAAGACATTTCTTAACTTACCCAACAAAACGATGAAAAGCACATTCCTATGTACAGCCAAGGAACCACAACACCAGATATATCACTGCTTTCAAATGAAAGAACAGAGCCAGGAAGTCGAGGAAAGTTATTCAAGTTCCATCCTGAATTAATGTAATCGATGTCAGAAGCAGAAGCAACTTGCTGAGACTTTTTAGGAAATCCACTGCCAAATGCTCCAGTATCCAGATCAGCCCCATAAAGCACCTTTAAAGAAATACTAATTATTAGTACTAGAAACAAAGAGTTAAGCCTCCAAGGACAATAACTTTCCAAATAAAAACACAAAATGAAATCAGCACTGGGAAAATTACCTCAATTTCTTCTGTTGGCTTCTCTACTATCCGCCAATATTCTCCTTCAATGTCTTCTACTGTGGGCTGCCACTGCTCCTCAGCTATAATTTTGTTACCTCCTGAAGTTGAACTATTATTAAGTTTCCTAAAGTACTGAGCCTTGAAATCTTCATCGTACTTCCGAAACGCATCCAGAGTAAAATCCAGACCAGGTTCAAAGCCAAATATCTCAGCATTAGAAAATCCATCTTCACCCAAAATTTTGATTTCCTGAGTACCATTTCCATGATCAACTTCGCTTCTTCGGCATATTTTCTTTTTCCTCCTCTTGTCATCATTGACTTGCAATCTCTTTCTCTTTGAATACCGATTTTGAAGTTTGTCTAACCTCTGCGTTCGGGTGGTGAACTTAGACCTTTCCCATATATGCTTTTCCTTTAGGGGACAAGGAGGTTTCCACGAAGGAGGTGGTACTATGCGGCAGATACCGTACATTTCTGCTTTGGAGCGTATACTGGAAATGTATTTTAAGGTGTCTTCAAACTCCTACAATATTTGGTAAAATAACAATAATGTAAGTATTTCGAAACTAAAAGCAAAGTCGGCTCCATATAGATGTCAAAATTAAGAGGTAGTGGAGTTGTGAACATGGTGGTGAACAGGCTGTGAAAGGGAAAATAAGGACCTCTTCAGTAGGATAAAACACAGGAGCCTCCTCAAGATCAGGCCTGCGAGATTCTTCTGGATGCCATTTTGCAGTAACCTGTCGAGAAAGTCTTTAAAGGTGAAGAATGCAAACTAATAATAATTTAAAGTCCAAACTGGTTCAGCCCCTTCACAACTAGAACAGTTACAAGCAGGCTATCAGCATATAAAGCTCAGAACACTGTCCTTAAACTACATGTTGTAATGATTGTGCCTCTATAGTTCTTAAAAAATGAGATAAGATTGGTTTCAAAAGACTAACCTTTTGGCAGTTATCGCATGCTTCACATCCTCGAATAACCCCTTTCGGTAGCCTGTTCCTTGATATGTCCTGAAACGGCAGAAAAATATAGACCTCTGATTGTAAATACACGAAAGAGTCGAATGGACACTTTATATTGAACCATACTCGACCAACCTGTTCAAACTCAATCTGATCAATTGAACTGTTATCAAGCTCATTGTACTTCGTCCATGACCTATGGGAAAGGGACCTGCTGTTTTCCGAACTGTCACACTGCATTTCCAACTCAACATTTTGTGCTTTAGAAGCATTGGCAGGGCTTGATCTATTAATAACTTGGTTAACCTCCGTTCTTTTTAGAGTGATGCGTATAGGTGACTCAAAACCAGGAGGGATTGATGAGATTTCCATGTTATCTTTTTTGAAACAAGTCCCACTAAGTTCTGTGCCCATTAAGACTGACATAAATAGAGGATAGAAACTGTTGGCTTTCTAAATGTATTAATTGATGCTCTCTACTTTATTACTAAACATACAAGGAGTGTAAACGGATGCACAGGTTCTATATTACTGGCCATTTTGATACAATAAAATGTATGAACAATTGATGTAGTAATGTATTAATTGATGCTTTCTACTTTAAAATCAAATAATTACGCTATACTATATTGATACATGGCAATTTTGAAGAAAAAGTTTCTATTCAACCATGCAGTGTTGATTGAGTAAAGAAAATTTATGAACCTCTAGTTTGACTAAATTTGTGCAGGCCCTACAAGTATTGGATGATGATCTTATGCAACGACATTACATTTATATCCACATTTGTATATATAATAAGTTTCAATTACTAAACATGAGGAATGAATATGCATGCATGTGAATATAATACGGAGTTACTTATCAAATAACACAAATTAGAAAAAAAAAAATCTAAAATATTACATAAAAAGAATAAGAGATCCATTTTGGTTGTACTTAGTAATGGTCTACTTTATTACAACTTGCCATGAATAAAATATATCTTCAATATTCTTAACATACCCAAAAAAAAAAAAAGCTGATAATGTCTAATCAATTAATGAGCTTTTTCAAAAACACCGATAACCAAAATAAAAAAGTTTAAGAGAAAGATTGATTAACCAGAAACAGCTGATAACTAGTAAACAAAAATTAAATGCATTGTTACAAATTGAACTAAATCTGTATATGGAGCACATACCTCAAATGGCTGCAGCACTTATTAGTCGACACTGCTCCTGAAGAACTGCAAGCAAGCAAGTTCCGCTAACGTGTCACTCAACTTAATTTTTACAAAATAGAAAACACATAAATACTCATTTACGCAAAAGACGGAACAAAACCAAACTGTACCTTTAATGGAAAAAGTAATGGCTACTTTAAATGAATTGAACTAAGATGACTTTTTTTTTAATTTTTTTATTTATTTTGTGATAAGAAACAAGATTTTTTTTTTTTTATTGAACTTACTCCAATTTTACTGAGATGATATGTTTTATAATATACATAAATTGAACTTCAATTTTTGGAGACAGTTCAATAGGCAAATAATTAATATTCACAATATACATCCATTAGTAATCCCTTCTTCATGAATTTAAAATATTAATTTAATAAGAATAATACTTAAATGCAATTAGATTCCTCAAATCTTGAAATTTTATAAAGCTATTCACGTGGAAGAAGTATAGTTATTGTATTCGGTTATCAAGCATATAATTAATACGTATAGCTCAATCGTTGAAGTGTATAGATGTGATCAATTAGATATAGAAGGTGTAAGAGTCCAAAATATGTTTCTCACAAGCCACTTTTAATATATTATAGATTATAGATATAGATGGATTATAGATAGATGTAGATCATAGATAATAGATCAATCGTAAAGGGAAACAAGATAAAAGAAGATAACAGAAAACAGAAAATCTAGACTCAGCGTAATAATGCAGCTTCATCCTTGGCAAGCAAGAAAGAGATTTTGCTGCAAACAAATGCGCACATTTAATATCACGAACCACATCATTCAAAAGCCTAACCAAAATGAAGAGCCCACAATGCACCTCAGAACTGATACCCCAAATACAGAAGGTTTTGATACTCTGTATTCAGTAAGCAGAAGTTCTATATTAGGGAAAGAAAGCAAAGTTAAACAATACAGAGTTACATTTATAAGAAAACTCCACTTTGGTTATAAGAGACTTTGGGATAGCGATGTATATGATGTAGACAGCAAATCAGAGGAAGAAACACAAAAAAGGAGAAGATGAAGGAAAGTCACAATAAAGATATCTACATGGGTTTTACCTCAAATTGCAAAAAGGCCACACATTCTATAAAAAATGAGTCCAATATTTTCTAGAGGCTCTACAGACCTTAAAGGTGCCTTCATCATCGAGATGATCCCAGAAATTATACACATTCATAACTATTAGTATCTCAACAAAAACATATATGAAGTCGTTATTTCATCACAAAGAAATTCATATACAGTAACTCCAGCAGCCAGTGGCCCAGTAGATTAAGATTAGGTATATTTCAGCTGGTCGTCATATCTGTAGTCTGCTTTCTCAATCCATCATGCATGCCATCATCTTTTTTTTTTTTTTTTTCAATAGAAGCACTAGAAATTGATGAGAGCGAGAAAACAACTCTAGATATGTTGTAGGGAATTTAAGCTGTGCAGCCATATCTTAATTTCAAGAGATAGATATAGATTATACATTATATATTTCTTTCCTACAAAGACCAACAGCATGTATACATTATATATTTCTTTTCCTACAAAGACCAATAGCATGCATTTAATAAATCACTCATATTCAATTAGCATTATCAACATGGTACTAAAAACTATTCAATAAACCAACAATCATCAAGTTAGATACTACTAATAATGTTTGAAGATGAAACCACAACAGAAAACTAAGATCTACAAATGAAACAAATACTTGTAGACTTACATATCCTGATTCAATTATTTAAATGCCTATCCTGCTACACCGGCTCCGAGTTCAACCCTGCACAAGATTTTCATTAGAAAAAGACCATTCAGAAACAGAGCCTCAACACTTTTTGAAAAATAAAAATAAATAATTATGTTAAACATATTAAAAAAGAAAAAAAAAAAAGGAGAAAAAGTGTAAAACACCAACAGTGAAGAACAATTTGATTAGGCAGATCTACCCAAACCCTAACTCAACTCCATTTAACTTTTGGTCCCAGTAACACCAACCTACCATATTAAAATCAATAACCAAATAATCCCAATTTAGATAAAACCCTAAATAATTATCCAAGATAAATCATATATTCTCTCAGGGCTTTCACAAAAAAAACCAAATCATACATGAATAAGCATTCATCCAACAGCAGGAATTCTATCCAGAATTTTAGAAAGAAAGATCAAAAGAGCTTTGAATTCTATGAATTTACTGTATACTATATAAAATTAAAAAAAAAAAAAAAAAACACAAACCTCAATTCCAAAAAAATAAATAAAGAAACAAGCAAAGCCACTCAGAAACTATGGGCAGCCCATCAGATTTTGAGTTGGATTCCCAGAAATACATACCACCATTCAAGACTCTCATTATTTAAACCCATAATTCATGATTAAATTAAACCCCTTCTTCCATAGATTGAATTTATGGGCACTTTAATTCTTCAGGAAATAATACTTGAGGTATGTTGGTATAAAGGTTACACAAAGTTTATTACTATTTAATAACAATAATATAAAATTTAACGTTGAGATTTCACTAACCTATTTCTGGGTTTCGAATCGGATCCTTTTGATTTCTCTTTTTAACCTTCTACAAAAGATATATATAATACATGAATATGCGCGGATGCATATATAGAAAGTTTATATTATAGTAATTATTATAATAATTTGTGGATTGTTTTTTGAAAATAAGAATTTATTTGAATATGTGAGTCCATGAAATAAATATATTACTTGATTAGGATAAGGGAGTTGGTGTGAAGAAATTTTTGATCGACTCGTTATCTAATAATCTTTATTAGGTTAACGTGCTGAGATATATATGTATATATTATTATTTAAATTTTGATCATATTAGGATTCTTGTATAATTACAACTCGAATAAGACTGATAAAATTATTAGTAAATAAGGATTATGATGTCGGTTATAATATAAATCTAACATATTATAACCTAACACGTGTTTAACATATATACGTACATTTCTTGAGTTCAAATCGAACATAAATAACACGTAAAGGATATAACTTATGTATAGAGTTGACTAGTAAGTCAATTCGTTTTTACTTATTTAACTTAATGAAAAATTTAAAATGTAACCTAATATTATTTTTGTTAAAACATAAATAATTTTAATCGCTCTAATGCAATTGTTAAAACATAAATAATTTTAATCTCTCTAATGCAACATATATATAGATAATTATTAAAGTGCATTTTAAATATATCAAAATAAAGTTTGTTTTAGGTGTAAGTGTCTTTCCTTCTTTTTTAGCTCTTGGTAAAAATAAATTTATATTGTTTTCCTAAAAAATGAAAATAGAAAATAAAAGAATAAAGTATGATATATATACATAGTAAAGTTTTATTATAAAATTTTATTACTATTTTCCTATCATATAAAGCATTAGTTGTTCTCAAAAAGGTAAAAAATTAAAAAAAAATTATAAAATAATAGTTGTCAACATGTGTAATTTACGTAATATAAAAAAATTCTCTAAATTTTAAAGATATAAATTTGACTTTTCAGAAAAAAAAAAAAGTAAATCATTATTGACTAATAATTCAATTCCTTTTTACTTACTTAACTCATTGAATAATTTAAAAAATAACCTAATATTATTTTTGTAAATTAAAATTTAAATAAATTTAATCTCTCTAATGCAGTATATATAGATAATTATTAAATTACATTATTTGAGGTGTATGTGCCTTTCCTTTTTTTAAGTCTTGGTAAAAATCAATTAATTTTGTTTTCCACATAAATGAAAGTAGAATAGAAAGAATAAAGTATGATATATATACATAGTAAAGTTTTATTATAAAAGTTTATTATGATTTTCCTATTATATAAAACACTAGTAGTTCTCAGAAAGGTAAAAATTTTAAAAATTATAAAACAATAATATTCAGAAAGGTAAAAATTTTAAAAATTATAAAACAATAATATCTATCGACATGTGTAATTCACAATATAAAGAAAATTTTCTAAATTTTAAAGATATTAATTTGATATTTTGGTAAAAAAAATTCAAACATTATTGACTTGTAAGTCAATTCGTTTGTACTTATTTAACTCATTGAACACTTTCAAAAATAATTAATATTAATTTTGTAAAATGAAATATAAATAAATTTAATCTTTCTAATGCAACACATATATAGATAATTATTAAAGTACGTTTTAAATATATAAAAATAAGGTTTATTTGATGTACATAAGGTTTATTTGAGGTGTACATCAGTACATGTCTTTCCTTCTTTTTTATCTCTCGGTAAAAATCAATTAATTTTGTTTTCCCAAAAAATGAAAATAGAAAATAAAAGAATAAAGTATGATATATATATATATAGTAAAGTTTTATTATAAAAATATATTACTATTTTTCCTATTATATAAAATAGTAGTTGTTCTTAGAAAGATAAAAAATAAAAAAATTATGAAACAGTAATAGTTGTCGACATGTGTAATTTACACAATATAAAAAGATTCCCTAAATTTTAAAGATATAAATTTGACTTTTCAGAAAAAAAAATATTCAATCATTATTGACTAGTAAATAAATTCATTTTTACTTACTTAGCTCATTGAATAATTTCAAAAATAACCTAATACTATTTTTGTAAATTAAAATTTAAATAAATTTAATCTCTCTAATGCAGCATATATAGATAATTATTAAAGTACATTATTTGAGGTGTATGTGCCTTTCCTTTTTTTAGCTCTTGTAAAAATCAATTAATTTTGTTTTCCCCAAAAATGAAAGTAGAAAAGAAAGAATAAAGTATGATATATATACATAGTAAATTTTTATTATAAAAGTTTATTACGATTTTCCTATTATATAAAATAGTAATAGTTCTCAAAAAGGTAAAAAATTAAATAATTATAAAACATTAATAGCTATCGACACGTGTTATTCACACAATATAAAGAAAATTTTCTAAATTTTAAAGATATTAATTTGACTTTTTAATAAAAAAAATTCAATCATTACAAGTCAATTCGTTTTTATTTATTTAATTTGTAACGTCCAGGATAAAAACGAAGTATAATTGATTAAGTAAATAAGTAAAAATCTTAATTAAAATATCTTATGTGTTTTAATTCTTGAGTGTTTAATTTAATTACGTGCGTTTCAAATATTGTTTAACGATTGGTTTTAGAGGGATAAAATTTATAAACATGGAACATAAAATATTTTTATACCATTAGATGCGTAACGGAAAAATGAGAAGATAGAAACGAACTAGAGGTCAAGCGACACCTGTAACTCAAACGGCGAAGAAAATGACAAAATACGAAGTTTCGAAAAAACGAGAAACGAAATCTTATCATGAATAGTGACCTACTCTATCATGAATTGTAACTTTAAAATTTTCTATAAATAGGCTCTCATTTGATTTCATTTTCACCATTTCTTCGAACGAGCCGAAAAGCGTCGAATATACGTAAGTCTCTCTCTTTCCTTTTAATGTTATATTCCGTCGTCGCCGCGCCGCTGCCGGAGTTGCCGCTGCCGAAGTTCCCCGGAAAAAGTCAAACTCGTCCATTTCGGCTGATTTTCGTACACAACGTAGCCCTCGACGATACGAGTCTAAGGCAACTTTCGAAATTCAATTCTGATTCTCCGTTCGTCGGAAAATGACGAAAAACCGCCGCTGTCGTCGTCGGAAAAAGTCAAACTCGTCCGTTTCGACTGATTTTCGTATACAACGTAGCCCTCAACGATACGAGTTTAGGACAACTTCCGAAATTCAATTCCGATTCTCTGTTCGCCGGAAAACGGCGAAAAACCATCTCCAAAACCCCAACCCTTGCTTCTGGCCACCTTTTCTCTCTCCCGTTTTTCTCTCTCTCGCTCTTTTTCTCACCGTTGCAGGCGCCGAAGGGGCTTCCGGAGTTGTGGGCTAGCCACTGGAGGGGTGGTGCCGCCATGGGTGGCGGCGCCGGTGCCGGAAAATGGCCTAGAAGGGGGGGCTGTTACAAGGAGTTTGTGAAATGTGTGCGACGAAGGGTTTTTCAGGCTGTTTTTCAGGCACTATTCATGCCGGAATCCGGCAAGGGATGGCCGGATCTGGTAGCCGGCGGTGCGGGCTAGCCGGAGGACTAAGGGTTGATGGCATAGGGTGGCGCCGCCTCAGCCGGTGGCGCCAGGAAGGTGGCTGCTCGAGCAGGCCGACGACGGGAGGTCTGGGCACCGCTGCCTGGAAAACTAGGCAGCCGACGGGAGACGCCGTCGGGAAATTTTCCCGTCGACGGGAACACGCGCGATGTCGTATTTTTCGATTCGTTTTCGATCTGAATCTCGTTTTCTTTTTATTGTACTTTATCATCGAGACGTTGCCAATAAAATATCATTGACCGGGGGTCGTGGGTCCCGGTCAAAGTCAACCCTTTGACCAAATTACCAAAATACCCCTAAATCTTAAAACGCTCCGTTCGAGCTCGTTTCAACTCCGATCGAGCTTATTCTTGTTTTGTTGTGATCCAAAATTCATTCTCTTTCATCTCAGCCTTATAAACTGATATTTTCCTTTTATTTCTTTAACCTTAATCGTTAGGCCTTCCGTTCAGATCCGTCTCATCTCGATTTTCGATATCGTTTAAATCTTTTAATTTTATTTAATAATGATCTAAGAAAACATCATAATTTATGTAGGCTACCTGTTGAAGTGAAGCCTTGGGATACGTGATCTTTAAGAGGTGTTGCTCACGTGGAAACTACCGAACAAGATGGGGGTAATTTCTAATTACGATATTTATAATTCTTTCAAGTATTTAAATTACGAACTGTTATACTATATAAAAATGAGTTGGGTATACGTGCTGAATGCATGAGATGTTATATGTGATAATGTTATGATATGATGAATGTGAATGTGATTGCTGAATGAGTTAGGGTTAAGTGATGAATTTTGATTATTAATTGTTTTAGTTGATTGATGGAAATTATGATGACTGATGAATAGTTGTATAGTTAAATTACGTAATTATGGATTGTGATCTTTATGGGATGTGAACGTTTTACTATGAATGCAAAAGTAAAGAATGATGTGAAGTTAATATTTGCATATGTGCAAATAAGATGTGTTATTATGGCAATTGAGAACTGCAATTAAGTGTTACGTTAAATTAATGTGCTTCTATGTGTATGTTTGATATGTGAAAATGTGATGAAACTATGTGCGCATGTGCATGCGTATGCAAGGCGGCTAGGACTCGCATATGACGGCTGGTCACCGTATTATGACGGTTGATAACCGTAAAATGTTTTCACGGCGGCTAAGAATTGTAAAATGCTTTCATGGCGGCTAAACACCGTAAATTATGTGAAAAGTGATGTTTGAATGTGAATAGTGGATGATATGTTTTCAGGGCGGCTAAGACCCGCATATGTATTGCAAGACGGTTAAAAACAGTAGATGTGGTAATGAAAGTGATATGTTTGAATGTGAAGGATGATTGATTAAAGATTGATGCTTACATTATAAAATGATTTAAGTCAAGTGATTTAAAATGATCTATTTTTCTACGGTTTTTATAAAAAGACAAATGTTTTAAGAAAATCTGTTTTATGTGATAAAATGGTGTTTTGGCATTTGTGTGTAAAATCTTCCAAAATTATTTTATGTCATCCCGAGTTTCCCCACCCCACTGAGTGTACTTTTGTCACTCACCCCTCTTTTTAAAATGTTTTCAATTTAAGGATTTTTTAGAGCGTGGCGCGCGAGCGGTGGATGCTGGTAGCCGATGATCAAAGGTTCCAGAAGATTTTTATTTAAAGTGATTAATTTTTTTATGAATTTTAAGAAATGTATATTTCACAAGATTTTATTTATATTTATTCTTGGAAAGAGGAAATTTTTATAAGAGAGTAACGTCTCGGTTAAGATTTATTTACAAAAGAATTGGGACGTTACATAACTTATTGAATACTTTAAAAAATAACTAATATTAATTTTGTAAAATGAAATATAAATAAATTTAATCTCTCTAATGCAACATATATATAGATAATTATTAAAGTACATTTTAAATATATCAAAATAAGGTTTATTTGAGGTGTAGGAGTCTTTCCTTCTTTTCTAGCTCTCGGTAAAAATCAATTTATTTTTTTTCCCAAAAAATGAAAATAGAAAATAAAAGAATAAAGTATGATATATATATATACACAGTAAAGTTTTATTATAAAATTTTATTACTATTTTCCTATTATATAAAGTAGTAGTTGTTCTTAGAAAGGTAAATTTGACTTTTCAGAAAAAAATATTCAATTATTATTAATTAGTAAGTGAATTCGTTTTTACTTACTTAACTCATTAAATAATTTCAAAATAAACCTAATATTATTTTTGTAAATTAAAATAAAAATAAATTTAATCTCTCTAATGCAATACATATATAGATAATTATTAAAGTACATTATTTGAGGTGTATGTGTCTTTCTTTTTTTTTTAGCTGTTGGTAAAAATCAATTAATTTTGTTTTCCCCAAAAATGAAAGTAGAAAAGAAAGAATAAAGTATGATATACATACATACTAAAGTTTTATTATAAAAAATTATTACGATTTTCCTATTATATAAAACACTAGTAGTTCTTAGAAAGGTAAAAACTTAAAAAAATTATAAAACAATAATAACTATCGGCACGTGTAATTCACACAATATTAAGAAAATTTTCTAAATTTTAAAGATATTAATTTGACTTTTTAGTAAAAAAAATAAAAATTCAATCATTATTAACTTGCAAGTCAATTCATTTTTACTTATTTAACTCATCGAATACTTTAAGAAATAACAAATATTAATTTTGTAAAATGAAATATAAATAAATTTAATTTCTCTAATGCAATACATATATAGATAATTATTAAAGTACATTTTAAATATATAAAAATAAGGTTTATTTGAAGTATATGTGTCTTTCCTTTTTTTTATCTCTTGGTAAAAATCAATTTATTTAATTTTCCCCAAAAATGAAAATAAAAAAGAAAAGAATAAAGTGTGATATATATACATAGTAAAGTTTTATTAAAAAAATTTATTGCTATTTTCTTGTTATATAATATAATAGTAGTTCTCAGAAAAATAAAAATTATAAAATTATAAAATAGTAATAGTTGTCTAACATGTGTAATTCACGCAATATAAAAAAAAAATCCCTAAATTTAACGATATAAATTTGACTTTTCAAAGATATAAATTTGATTAAATCTGTGCAGCTTTTTATTCTAACTTTAATTTTAATTATTTAGTGAAATGATATTTTGACTTGAATTAAACCACATGATTATTAAAAGGGATAATACCCCATTATAACCATTTAATTATAACAACTTTCCAAAATACCCATTGATATAAGAAATGGCACAAAATGCCCATTTTTGGTGAAAAGACCTAAATACCCTTTGACATCCCAAAAGAAATGATTATTTTAATTTTGAAAATTGCTATGTTAACTCCTAATTTATCATTGCCAAACCATATTGTTTAAAAATATTTTGAAAAACCGGATATAATTGTTTTGGTATATTGGTTGGAAACCTTTCTCGTGCCCCAAAAAACACTCGTATTTATACTTGTGATATGGTCTGAAAGGTATAACAATACCATATACTGGGTAATTTCATCTGGATAAAAGAATTTATTTGAGTTTTTCCACGATTTATATTTATTGAGATCCGATGCGAAGAAATGGTATCAGAGCCTGGTTTTATTGAAGAAATAGATTAAATTATGTTATACAATATTATTTTCTTGTGCCTAACGGAGGAGAAAATCAAGAAAATGTATCCGAAAATATTTCGAGATAACATAAGTGCAGGATATCAGTAATGACATCCAGCTCAGAATGGAACATAATTGTTCCAGACACATCTAAGGTCACACAAGACCTTAGGGAGATCCAGAAGACCATCATTTATTATGGTGGACAGATGGAGAAGATAGCCCGATCTCTATCAGAGATCCAAAAAGAAGTTTCAGATCTGAAACAAGAAATTGTAGATCTGAAGAAAAGATCATCCAGAGGAACGGGAAGATCAATGAACGAACGTATGAAAAATTCGTTCGGAGATATTCCAATCATTTCCAAAGGAAAGGCTACGGAAGTCTCGAAGCCTAAAAGCAACGACGAACTCCTACTTGATCTCATAAGACAAGTTGGATGGAAGTCTCAAGAGTAGATCTTGCAGAATTAACCGAATCCCTTTCCAATCTCGGAATTGTGGATCTGGTAAATCTCAGGATGAACGAGCCGATTCCGCCGATTCCAAAGAAGGAAGAGGAAAGCACAAGTACGCCAGTACCGGAAGCACCAGTACCTGAAGTACCGGTTCCTCCCGAACCAAGGTGGTGGCAGGACGGGGTTGAATATGAAGAGTACATAGCTCGACAAGCCAAAACCCGACCGGGAAGGTTTAAAGGAGTATCCAAAAGCCCTTGGGCAAAAACGATGCTTGAACCAACCCATCCGTTTGGAGTGATGCTCACAACAGACATCATCGATTTCAGAAATATGGAAGTTTTGATCGATGAATGGATGTCATCCATGAAAGTTGCTTCATCAACACTGGATGTTGATAACGATCATTTTTGCCAGATACTGGTAAATAGTTTGCAAGGTTCAGCCAAGAAGGCATGGGAGATGACCGAAGCCTCTCTCCAAAAAGAGATCCTATCCAACGAGAATGTTATAACAATTGTCGAAAGGATGGGTCACCTGCTCAAAATATGTTTCCTCGGGGACGGATATTTTGAGGAAAGAAAAGACGAGAAGAAAAGAGAGTACACGCAAGCTCTGTTTGCTCTCGAATTAAGAAATATATGTTATGCGGATGAATATATATATTGGTTCCGCAAATATTATTTCCAAGCAGATGTACCATGGAATGTGGCAACAGATTTATTCTTTGCAAAAATATGCAGTCCATGGAGGGAGATGCTAATGCAAACCTACAAGGTACCTACAGGCCGAGTCGATTCAGTGGCCAGGAGGATGTCCTTTTTTAAGGACAGTATACGAGAATGGTGTCAACAGGCGACACTACAAAGGAACAAGAAGAAACTAAGAGGAATGGTAAAGAAGACCCCTCTTTGTTGCGACAACAATGATTTTCCGAGTATTATCGGAGAACCACAACGCGAAAGACACGGAAAGAGAAAGAAACACTTCAAGGGAAGGTTTCAATCTAAGTCCGGAGGATCATACAGGAGACCTTCCAAACAGGGAAGATCATGGTGGTCCAAATCAAAGGCTAGATCTTACAAATCTGGTCAAAAGTCTGGTCCTTCCAGGTTTTCTTCACAGGGATCTAGATCCACAGGGAAGCCAACAGGAGGAACAACCAGGAAAAGAACTTTCAAACGAGCTCACACTCGGGCAAATGAGAGTTTCAAGGATTGCAACTGTTGGACGTGCGGCGCGAGAGGTCATATTTCGCCCGATTGCCCAAAAAAGCAAAAAGACGTGCGCCAGTTCGAGTATACAGACGACATCCGTGATGCTGTCTTCTATGGTGATTTGGTGCCAGTTTACAAGTTCGAGGACATCTCTTCAGATGAAAGCATCTATGAAGAAGAATTGGAATCTGTTTCAGAAGGATCCGATGGATCATCTACAGAATCAGACGAGTAGCTCCGGCAAACCAGAAGATAGACTCCAGACGACGGACAGTCTATCAGGATTCTTTTCAAAAATGACCATCTCAAACAAAACAATGGAAAGAATCATGCAACAAGATTCAGCTTTAGGTCCGTACGACGGATTTAAGATTGGGAGTCTTAATCGATTTTGTGACAAAATCGGAATAAGACAGCGCAAGCATCATATTATCTACCGGGTGAACTCAGGTGAGTTCTCTATTCCAATAGGGTTAACCGGTAATAACATTGAGATGCAACTTATTCCAAAAGAAGAAATTCTTGAAGAATTAAGTCGTATCAAAGAAGAAGTAGCGGTCACAATGAAATGGATTCATATTGGAACCATTGAAGTAGTGATTAAAGCTACCTTCAAAGAAGGAATTGATTCTGAATTACATCTATCTGTGATGGATAAAAGAATCAATAATTTAAGCGAAAGTTGTCTTGGTACAATGGTAGGTAATTTATATGCTGGCAAACTTATGTTTGACATACATCCTAGGATTGCATATAACCTAGCAGACCAAGATTTTAATAGAGTCTTAACCCTTCATCAAGATTTTAAAAGACCTGATCTTATGAAAGAAGGAAATAGACCATATTCTATCACGTATAGAATTGCATATGCTCTTTCTAATACACATCATTCGGATATGTTTCTTAGGAAGGAGTATATAGAAATTCCTAGAATTTTCAAGGAATTCGCCAAAGTTATGACACCTGACCCAATTAAAATACCAAGGTTAGGAGGGGTCAATTTGCTAATCAAAGATCAACCTATTCTAAACAGTAGATCATTAAGGTTTGATTCTGAAATTAGTAACAGGTTGTCCTTTTCCGATGGTAGGATTTTAAGCCTAAAAGGAAAAGAACCAAGTGAGGATTTGTATCCACAAAAGATTAGGGTAAGAAATGTAAAAATCAAATGCCCTAATAATGAATGGAAAGAAATCCATATTGTTTTTGATATATCTAAAACTGATAATTTGTTTCCTTGTGAGGAGATATATCATTTACAACAACCAAGTATTAACAGATATGAAGGCATGTTAGAAATAGCAGGATATCATGTATCTGTTACAGGAAGTGCAGGCATAACTAAAGGAGTTATGACTCTAGGGTTAAGTTTCCTTGAAGAACATAAGCCCTGGAGAAGAGATGAGAACTGGATGGAGTTCGACCTTGATGGACATACAATCAGGGTAGAATAAAACCATTATGCCAGGAATCAAGTTAGATCAAGAGATCATTGATCTCACGATACAAAGAGACCAGGCGATAGCTTTGTTAAGATCTTTGCGAGAGCAAAATCGACCAGAACAAAGAAGTATCCAAGATGTTATAAGGATACAAGAGGCTGCGTTAAAAATAAGTCAAATTAACGCACGAATTGACATGTTAGAACGCTGGAGGAGAAGGATTTATCCAAACAATCCAGATATGTTCTAAATTATGCCAGGAAGGTATATTGATGAAGAGATCCAGGATCTCAGAAAAGAGAAAGATGAGTTGACGGAACGCATTAGAGAAATGCGGGATAATGAACAGACTCATCAAGTAAGGTTTCAAGAGTTGATCCGTGAGCATAATGTTAGAAGCTCAAGGATAAACTTGTTAGAATCTTGGAAAAGAGGAATCTATCCAGACGATTCTGAATGACAAGTATTTTCTCTATATATATATCTGTAGGGATATTATATGACCAATATAAGACGGAATATTTTGCAGCTTATATTGACTCAGGTTCGGGCATTTGCACAGCAAAGCCAGGAGTTTTTCCCAGCGAAGCAGTGGAAAAATTACCTCTTATTGCAGGAAGAGACTTCTCACAGAAGATCCTTATACTCAATAAAGGTATTCGAGAAACACGAATAATGATCGGAGGCGCATTCGATACCCCTTGGTATAAAGTAAGAATGCCACCAATCTATATTCATGATACAGGTGCTGATATTTTGCTTGGTAACAATTTTATCCAAACTTTTGCAAAATATGAGCAGGATAATCACAAGAACCTGTTGACCTTTACTACTAACTGTGGTAGTATGATACAGGTTTTGCGGCGAGAAAAGGCTTTTAATAGGATCATGCCTATTGATTTTCGCAGCAAACGTGGTGATAATGAAGCCAAGTTAACTCATCCAAAAATGCAGGATAAGAGAAAATTTGGTGAAGCTCTTTTGTCATACAGACAAGAGGGAATGGAGGAGGCACATGAAGAAGCTATTAAGTTTCTGAAAAATGCCTTACAAGAAGGACCACCCCAGATTGACATTAATGAGGAAAGTCTACTTTCTCTCGAAAATGTAAAAAGGCTAATTCAGAGGAACTACAATGAAAATCCTTTAGCCTGGTGGGACAAAAACCAGATCGAAGCAACGTTGAAGGTAAAAGAACAACACAGATACGAGTTGGTTCGATACAAACCGATACAGATGAATCTTGAAGATCGTAAGGATATGCAAAAGATTATCAAAGAGCATATCGATCTCAAGCTGATCGAAGCAGGTATTTCTCCTTATAGTAGCCCAGGGTTTTTGGTAAGAAACCATGGCGAAATAAAGAGAGGAAAAGCAAGGTTAGTAATTAACTATCAAGGTATTAATAAGATTACCGAATTTGATGGTTATTACATACCAAGTAGAGAACACTTAATTGATTGTATTAAAGGATCAAAAGTGTTTTCAAAATTTGATTGTAAGTCTGGATTTTACCAGATTAAGTTAGAAAAGGAGTCTAAAAAATTAACTGCTTTTTCTACACCACAAGGTCAGTATATTTGGAACGTAATGCCTATGGGTCTTGCGAATGCACCTCAGATATACCAACGAAAGATGGATAATCTTTTTAAAGATTATTTTGAGTTTATGTTTGTTTACATAGACGATATCTTAATTGCCTCTAAAAATATGAAAGATCATTTAAAGCATCTTGAAATATTTTCAGAAGCATGTCATAAAGAAGGATTAGTGCTCTCTGAAAAGAAAGCAATAATCGCGGTTAATAGAATCGAGTTTCTCGGTGTTATTATTGACCATGCAGGAATGGAACTACAAGAACATATTGTGGAGAAGATATGTAATTTTCCAGATGTTCTTAGAGATAAGAAGCACCTTCAAAGCTTCTTAGGAGTGATTAATTTTGCAGGTTCATTCATTAAGGACTTGGCAAAATATCGAAAGGATTTCCGTCCTTTATTACAGAAGGATGAGAAGACCAAATGGAAATGGGAAGATATTCATTCCCAAAGAGTTCGTGAGTTAAAACAGGTTTGTAGTAACTTACCAAAGCTCGCGATTCCTCAAGATGAGGATCAGTTAGTAGTCTACACAGACGCTAATGATTTCAGATGGGCAGCAGTACTCATGAGAAAGACATCTACGGGTGAAGAACCATGTAGATATACAGGAGGGTTGTTTACAGAACAACAAGCCAGAGTTTGGCATATTAACGAGAAAGAATTCTTTGCGGTTTGGAAGGCTTTTAAAAAATGGCCTTTATTTTTATTAGCTAAAGAATTTATATTAAAAGTTGATAATACTAACGTTAAAGTTTTTTTGAAAAACAAACTTGAATCAAAGATCGAAAAAGCACGTATTATCAGGTGGCAAGCAGAATGCCAATATTATCTTTTTGATATTGTCATTGTGAAATCTAATGAGAATGTTCTTGCAGATTTCTTAACAAGAGATGGATATCCTTGAAGCTGATTCCATCACAATACGAGCAAGGCACCTTAGGGAAAACCTTGAGATGCATTACAAGGCCTTTGAGGAACTAAGGGTAAGAGCCGAAGCGGCATCTTATGTCCAGAAAGCTGATTTGGACAAAGTCCAAATGACTCTACGTGCAGCCATAACTTCAAATAATGATTTGTGGAATGCATTAGTAGATCCTGTAAACAAGGCCTGTTCACCATCGGTGATGCAGAAAGAAATATACGAGAGAAGTTCATCATCGATGAACAAACAGGGTACTTTTATACCTGAAGCAGGACATCCTGCTGATAAAAGTTTTTCATCGGATACCGGTGAAAAGGCTGATAAAGCCGAACCAAGTGTTTTATCGGATTCCGATAAAATTATTAATTCGGAAGGTCAGGAAGCAATTCCAGACAACCCGAGTCAACCCAGCACCTCTGGGGTAAAAGAGGGAGAGGTTAACCTAAGGCCCCAGACTGGCCCTAGACAGGTTAACACTAATCAAGTTATTTCTCCGTTGCAGGTTTACCAAAAAACATGGGAGAAATTGATGACAAGAAATGAGATCAATCCGAATAAAATTACTGCTGATTGGTCTGGCAAGTATCCAAGACTTTGGATGCTCCCGGGGGTAAACCCTCATGATGTGCGGGAATGGTTCGATTTTGGAGCAATTGCTTCAGTTTTTACAACCGCACCCAGCTTTCCGGAGATTTCCAAATTACCGGACTGGATATCTACTGCTGTGCACGATTCATGGCAGAACAACCCATATTTGGGTCGAGGAGATATACTGGAGCTAAAAATTATCTCTGCTGCTCCAGAAATTACAGGAAAAGGGTCTCATCTAGTTTTTCAATTCATAAAACTACAGAGACCTGAGATGGGGGCGATTAACCGAGCCAAAACACCCCCAGAAAACAGCCCTTTGGTAGTCGCCTTGACTGAAAATGATATATCTACGAGGCGAGCTTGGGGTCTTTGGGTCTGTCTCACCGAGATGGACAAAGTGAAGTATCCATTCAAAATATTTCATAATTCTGTGAATGGATCATTCCTGTTAAATTCCATGACAGGAACAACTACCGGATTTGCTGAAAACCTTTTTGAAAATAAGAGGAAATTAATCTGGGAAAACAAGGTTCCAGCCACGGAACAAACAAGGAAGAAGATATGTAATATGATACATATCGGGAGATGGGGAGAGCGGATATGCTCTTACTGTCAAACACAAGAGAAACCGCTGTTTGGACAGGGGTTCAAAATAAAAAAGGACAAACCCGACTACCCAAAGAAAAAGGGAAAAGGGAAGGGTTTTTAAAAAATAAAAACCAAAAATGTAATAAGAGGAAACGGGTCTAGACTCGATTGTAAACAAGCTGTATTGTATTCTAAACAATGTAATAGGATACGGTATAATCAGCATAGGATGCTTATTAAGACATAAGATAGTGGTTGGTCCCGCCATCTTTGAAGAATCAGCATCTGGACTAAAGAGGACAAACGTGGAGGACCCCTCCACTCATCAAGAGATTCGTTGCCGACGCAAGAAGACAACGAAGGTGGTAGATACACTTACCAAACGGTAGGTGAGAAATAAAGGAAGCTGGCCCATTACCCACTCATCTAATGGATTGCAAGCTGGCAAAGGCAATAATGCAATCTCAACAGGAGTACATTAAGGCCTATAAAAGGAGGCATTCAGCCTCAAATGAAGATCATCGAAAATGGACACCTTCTCTTAGATTCTAAGTTTTTTCGAGAAATCTTCTCTCAAGTCTGTAATAGTATAGCTTTCAAGCTTTCCTGTTTATGGGGGTTTCCCCTTCTCGAGTATTAGCCATGATTGGCTAATTCAAGTTTCTCTTCCAATGGCGGAGAATAGTAATATTGTAAAATAGTTTAGTTTATTTTCTTCAATAAACAAGGCTTTTTGCTTTCCGACATTCTGTCCAAAAATTTTATAATTCTGAGTGAAAATTCATCAAGCAGTGAGTCTCCCCGTAAGCTCCTTATAGGCAGGTTGCCGTAAAGAAGGTTTGCGATCTGGGTTCCCAAGAAAATCGGTTTTAGAACCATAGACTGCGGGCGAGTGGTTGGATCTTTGATCCGTAAAACCTGAACCGAGGTCCAAGGGAATTTAAGAGACAAAGGCAAGGTATGATTTAAACTCAGTTTTATTTTATTTACGGAAGCATGTTGGGCCTGATATTGATCAGAGGGCTAATCCGGATCTGATAAATATAAGTGTGGAAGAATGAAAATTTGGCTAAAAGCAATCCTGGTTTTTTGGTAATTAATAAAGGTCAACAAGGTTATGATAGTAATTTTCCAAGAAAAATGGGTAGAAAGGGGTATGTTGTTATATTTATGGGTATAGTGGGTAGATTATTATATTAATGGGTAGAAAGGAAAATTATTATAAGGAAATGGGTATGATGGGAAGGTATCCCATTATTAAAATCAGATTATATATCAGATGTATATTAGACAATATCACAAAATATCAATATCAATTCAATATTTGATAGAAAATATGTAAAATAGGGATATCAATATTATTGATAAGTGTCAATTTTCACCTATTTTTGCGTATGTTTA
The DNA here is from genome assembly GCA_028654395.1 of Scutellaria barbata. Classification (NCBI taxonomy): domain Eukaryota; kingdom Viridiplantae; phylum Streptophyta; class Magnoliopsida; order Lamiales; family Lamiaceae; genus Scutellaria; species Scutellaria barbata. The sequence goes on along the minus strand of CM053649.1, from coordinate 3,919,186 downwards.
TGGATTCATTTGAATATGTGAGCTACGTTTTTACGGTGATTATTGAGATTATTCATGTATAAGATGCATTTGACGAGTTTGTGCTTAGTTTCGTGATTTTAATGAGGAAAAGTGGAAGTTTCGCATGGAAAATCAAGGCTGTCCAGTGGGGCACGATCGTGCCGTGTAGTACGGCCGTGCCCGGGCGCGCCGCAATTTCAAGTATTCTCGCGATTTTGAACTCCTATTTGATATATAAGACCTGGAAAAAGAAAAAATGATTATTATGAACGAAAGGAGATAGAAAAATATAGAGAGAAAGAGGGACGGAAGAGAAGACGGAGAAGAGACGAAGGAATCGGAAGATCGTCGTCAATACTAGTTGAATCTTTCCTCTCTTATTAGTTTTTAGAGATGATTTTTCCAATCTTGTCTATGAGTTTGATGATAATCATGTCTAGCTAATCTTTTTAGGGTTTCTAGGGCTTGTTAGTAGTTCAATTCGAATCTTGATGGATCTTTAATTTAATTCAATGTTCATAATCTTTCATCTTATTTGTGTGTTTATGAATTGATTGTTTGTTTGATTATTTGGCTGATAATTGAGCATGTTTTAATAATTGAATCAAAATTCGGGAGATGAGATTTAATTATGGAAGAATAAACACATGACACATAAAAGACTTAGATAGGGAGATTAAGGAATTTATGTGATGAGATATCGATCTTGGGTACTTTTGAGAGTTGTTATGCTTCTATTAGATTGAGTAGGGATACCTCTGATGGCATAATAATCAACTAATTAATTGACTCGGGAGAGCTATTAATTGATATGTGTGATTGTTCATATAGGATGATTGATTAATGAACTTGGGTTGATTAAAGTGATGTTTTGATGAGAATTAGATGAAAGCATGTCCTAGAACCTGTTTTATATCTCTGTGGTTGTTGAGTTGATTTATTTGCGTAATTATTGTTTCTAATTAATTAATCTGAAATTGATGAAATTTGATTTACCTAGATAAAAGTGATAACCGGATTTGAGTAGTTAATTAATGCCTAGGTAGATAGTCTCTGTGGGATCGACCTTGCTCACCACTTCTACAATTCACACCGTACACTTGCGGGTGATAGCTAAAAGAAATTAGTGAACAATTATTCAACATCATTTGGCTGTCAAATGACGTTACATTTGAAAATCTTATTTTGATATTAGTAAAATCCTTAAACTTCAAGATATAGATAAAGATTATGGGCCCAACTATACACATCTCACTATCCTCTATGGGCGTTTTATAAGAAGTCCACTTTAAGTTTGAGATTGGAGTTCGTTCAAATATGTTCACAAACTTCGGATTTAAGTTATCCGTCTCTCTAACTTGGTGGTATGACACCAACATTGCAATATGTTTCTTTTCACCCAATTTCAAATAGTATATCTCTAACTTGGTGGTATGACACCAACATTGCAATATGTTTCTTTTCACCCAATTTCAAATAGTATATGCAACATGCATTTTGAAGTTTAAAATCAAATGGGGATCAATGGCTCTATCGGGACAAGACCCCTTGAAAACATTATCTCCATCCTCTTCTTGTCTCTTTTATTTGTCAATTGGGCATTATCTCCATCCTCTTCTTGTCCCTCTTGTTTGTCAACTGATTCTTCCTTTGCTTGTGTTGTATCCTCCCTTAAATATTCAATCATTGGAGTAGTAGAAGAAGAAGCCAATGGTTCTTTGGTAGTATTCTCCTCGAACTGACATCTTCTATTAGAAGCAGTGGGTATCCTCCTTGTGTAAACAACATGATCTCCTGCAAAATTCATTCAAAATTTTATTAATTAATTTATATGATACAAAAATAAAACAATAGAAGGCAAAAACCCACTCTATTCGACCATAACTGGCCGAACAACAAGCAAATGTTCGACCAGTGGTCGAATAGCTTCAGTCATGTTTGATTAGTAGTCGAATAGTAGGTTTTATGTTTGGTCGAACGTCAAACATTACTCAAGCTGTTCAATCAATGGTCGAACAATACTAAATAAGTTTGGCCACAAGTTGAACAACAACACTTATGTTCAACCACAAATCGAACAACCACACTAATGTTTGGCCACCAGTCAAATATACAACAATACGTTTGATGTACTAGGGTCGAACATACCCTGTCCAGATGCAAAATGTAACACCCAAAAATTTATGAAATAAATTTTAGAATATTAATGGTATAGGTTAAATATAAATAATAATAAAAAAATAATAATTATTATTATGCTAATAAATTATGAAAGAGAAAATAAAAATAGTAATAATATAAAATTTAATTATATATATAAGTGTTTATATATATATGTACGTACATAATATATATAGGTATACATTATATAGGTTACCTTAGTGGATATATATATATATATATACATAAATTAATAGGTAAAATAAGTCAAAGTGGGGATAGGAATTAGAAAGAAAAATATCTTCTCCCACAACTCTTATCTATTGTCTCTCTCTCTCGTCTACTCTCTCTCTCTTCCTTCTCATTTATTTTTCTTTCTCTTTCTCTCTTATTTTTCATCTCTGCTGCATCTCCCTAATTCTCCATCTCAGCTGCAAGATTTTCCATTGATGTGGGCTTGTATATGTATGTATAAGCATGGGTATATATATAGGCGTGAGTATATATATATGTAAGTATGTATCTGCTGTGTGTGTTGGAGGAGGACCGCGGGCGGCAGCAGGGGTGGCGCCGACGGCCGAGTTGATCGGCGACGAGGGCGAGGGAGGCAGGCGGCCGGACCAAGTGGTGAAAGAGGGAGAAGCAGCGACGCTGATTTTTGTGCTGCTGTGTGTGTATATATGCTATTATGTATATGTGGGGTGATACGGGAGTTTGGGGCTATGGATGAGGGTTGCCGGCGAGTTGATTGAAGGGGGGCCGGCGCGGTTGGGCTGGCAAGGCTGCTGTGAGCCGCTGGTAGAGGCTCAGGTGGCGGCGGATGGCAAAAGACAGCAACAGAGATGGGCGATGGTGTGGTGTGTGAGAAGGTATATATATGTATGTGGACGTGTATATATATGTGTGTATTGCTATGTATATTAGCATGTATATATATATATATATATATATATATATATATATGGGTGTGTATGCAAAGGTGGAGGAAGGGTGCAGAGAAATGGGGGGGACTAGTTTCTGAAAAATTAGATTTTGTTTAGGGGTTTAATTGCAAATCATGAAATTATAGAAAAAATTATCTTTAACCCAATAATAATAAATATTACATTTTTAAATCCTTAGTTTTATGAAAATATGTTTTAAGCATCATGAATTATAAATAATGTTATCGAATCCCTAAATTTTAATAGAATTATATTATGTAACCTATAAATTGATAATATTATGTATTGCTATAGGAACTGCTTATTATTGCTAAAACGATCCCTAATATATGTTGAAATTATAAGAATGCCCTTAGAGTTGTTGAAATTATATTTTAATATCTATAATTGGTTGAGATTATAAAACGGACCCTAGATATTATAGATATTACTTTCGAGAATTAATATATATATGAATAAATGAATTAAATTCAATCTAATGAATTAGGTTATAAATTAACCTTAGAGATATTATAATAATTAAAATATGTACAATCTAATAATTATCTTAAATCTAGGTTTTAAAACCCTAAATTCATATCTCATTAACCCTATAACTCTTGGGAAATTATAAATATGGACCTAAATATAATTATGTACCTTATGTTGTGATCTTCATAATTTAATAAATAATCCAAAGGCCTAATTATAAATATAAATTACAATTTCTCTTAATTTAAATGACATTTTGCCCTAAATATAATTATAGACATTATGTTTGATCTTCATAATTTAATAAATAAACCAAATGCCTAATTATAAATATTAAAAATTTAAATAATTTCCCTATATTGTTAAAAAAATGATTTAATGATCTTAAGTTAATTATGAACTTTACTAGTTAATTTCCCAAAGTCAAGTTCAAATATAAATATCAAATTAAATATCAATTTTAATCCTCTTAAATAATAATTAACTAAACATGTTATGCAATTAAATATATTTCCTAAATTAATTTATAATTTCAATTAATTGAATTCATGTTTATAATTTAAATTATATAGTTAAGTAAAATATGTTATAATCATAAATATATTCAAATTTCTTAATATCTAAGTTAAACTGTAAAGTACATAATTAGATTTTCTAAGATTATTTTAAAGCTCTTCAAGAATTATTTGAAGCCAAACGTTTTATAATTTACTTGTTTAGAATTATTATCAAATCTTCAAGATCTAATTTAAATTATAATTTTATAATTAATTTTCCTGAAAACTAAGATAAGTATTTCAAGATTTAAATAAAGTCTATTAAGTTTTCTAATATTTTAATAAACGCATTTTTATTATAATTTCATTTAAACCCTATATTTACTTTAAAAATCATTCATTTTTCTTTTAAACCACAACCTTGTAAGAAACCGAGCTTTAATTAAATGACAAAGAGAAATTATATTAAATAAGTTATTTTATTTAGACCCCCTTATATGTCGACTAAGGTATAAAACCCTAGATCCTTATTGAAATAATTAAGAAAACTTAGTTTCAGGTCGGGTTTTGGGTTGAGTGTTATCACCCTAGCATATTACCTTAATACTTAATATTATTTCAGGTTAACCCTGTTAGATGGTCCGTTAACAGAAAAAGTTCTAAATTAAGAATGTAGTTTAATTAATAATAATTCGATTAAATTCTAAAGTGAGCACTTACGCTTTGTAGGAAATTACGAAGGGAGGAAAGAATTAAGCTCGTATAAAAGTAGACGTTTTGCAAACATCTTCCATAAAAGGTGGGGGTAATTTCTTATTACGGTATTTATAATTCTTTCAAAGCATTTAAAATATGAGATATTATACGATATGAAATGAGTTGGGTATACGTGCTGAATGCATGAGATGTTATGTGTGTTAATGCTATGATGTGATGAATGTGAATGTGATTGCTGAATGATTTAAAACAAGTGATGGATTGTGAATGTTTTACTATGAATGCAAATGTGAAGAATGGTGTGAAGTTAAGATTTTGCATATGTGTAAATAAGATGTGTTTCTATGGCAGTTGAGAACTGCAACTAAGTGTTGTATTAAATTAATGTGCTTTCATGTGTATGTTTGATATGTGTATGTGTGAAGTAATTATGTGTGAATGTGCATGCGTATGCAAGACGGCTAAGACCCGTATATGACGGCTGATCACTGTAACGCCCAGATAAAAACGAAGCATAATTGATAAGTAAATAAGTAAAATCTTAATTTAAATATCTTATGTATTTTAATTCTTGAGTGTTTAATTTAATTACGTGCGTTTCAGATATTGTTTAACGATCGGTTTTAGAGGGATAAAATTTCTAAACATGGAACATAAAATATTTTTAAACCATTAGATGTGTAACGGAAAAATGAGAAGATAGAAACGAATTAGAGGTCAATCGGACACCCGTAGCTCAAACGGTGAAAAAAGGGCAAAATACGAAGTTTCGAAAAAACGAGAAACGAAATCTTATCATGAATAGTAACTTTCAAAATTTTCTATAAATAGGCCCTCATTCGATTTCATTTTCACAATTTTTTCGAACGAGCCGAAAAGCGTCGAATACACGCTACCTGTTGGAGTGAAGCCTTGGGATACGTGATCTTTAAGAGGTGCTGCTCACGTGGTAACCACCGAACAAGGCTACCTGTTGGAGTGAAGCCTTGGAATACGTGATCTTTAAGAGGTGCTGCTCACGTGGTAACCACCGAACAAGGTGGGGGTAATTTCTTTAAATTAAGATATTATAAAGTTTATGCAATCTCTTAAGATTATTATTAAATGTGGAGAAAATTGTTATGTCGGTATTGATACCTCTTTCAAAATATTTAATATACGAAGTATTTAAATTACGAACTATTATACGATATGAAATGTGTTGGGTATACGTGCTGAATGCATGAGATGTTATATGTGAAAATGAAAGTGATATGATGGATATGATTAATGAATGTTTCAAAGCACATGATGGATTGTGAATGTTTACTATGAATGCAAAGGTGAAGAATGATGTGAAGTTAATGTATGTATATGAGCAATAAGATATGATTCCGAATTGCAACTAAATGTTATGTTAAAATAATGTGCTTTCATGTGTATGTTGGATATGTGTATGTGTGATGTGAATATGTGTGCATGTGCATGTACGGCGGCTAAGAATCGTATCTACGGTGGCTAAGAACCACATCTATGGTGGCTAAGAACCACATCTATGGCAGCTAAGAACCGTATCTATGGCGGCTAAGAACTGTAAAATGTTTTCATGGCGGCTAAGAACCGTAAAATGCTTTCATGGCGGCTAAGCACCGTAAATTATGTGAAAAGTGATATGTGAATGTGAATGATGATTGATTTGAGATGGATGCTGGTAGCCGATGATCAAAGGTTACAGAAGTTTTTATTTGTAAATGTGATATTTTATGAATTATGGAAACGTATATTTTATAATAAATCTTGAATTTTAAATTATTCTTGATTTTTATTTATCTTTATTCTTTTGAAAGAGTGAATTTTTATGAGTGAGTAACGTCTCGATTAAGATTTATTTATCAAAAAGAATCGGGACGTTGCAGGTAGTATCAGAGCGGGTCTACGATTCTGTAGACTCGTTAAAATTTTTTATTTTCTAAAAATTATTTGATTTAACTTGAATTTAAAGGGAAGTAAAAATATAAATTTTTGTTAAAGAGAAAATATTTTATCAGCTACTAGCATTCATTTCTACTGCTCCGCCTGCGCTAAGGTATGTTATGTTATAATGTTTAATTGTTTTATGACCGTGAACTTATGTGGATGTGAATATTATAAATTTATATAAATTTCGATGTTATGTTACAGTAATATGTTTATGTGATGAATTTATATAAATTTTGATGTTACGTTACAGTAATATCTTTATGTGATTATATGGAACTTTTATATATCATTCCTGCTACGAGACGTGTTAAATGGTAATAAAAAAAATTTATATACAAATATGAGTTTCAAGGTTAGAAATTGTGTTGATGGATATTTTATCATTAAATCATTTTAATGTGAGGTCACTGTTATCAACACCATGCTACTGGACGCCGCCACTGAGCCGCTGACTGCAGCAGCATGAGCTTGTGTGCGTAAATGGCCGTAGCAGGAGTTGGTGCGGTGCTATTTGATGGGGTATGTTGTTTTATGTTATGCTGTTTGTGAACTTTGTTATATCGGTAAATACTGCCACTAGCCACTAAAAGCTGTGTGAGTTAGTGTGTATGTTTTGCCATAGTCGTTGGGTTACATAGGGTTGAGACTACCATGGGCCCTTGTCTATGACAGGATGAGCCAGTGGGTGTTTCCCCTGGTACACAGACGTGATACGTAAAGCCACGACTAATGTTTGAGGTCTATGGGGATCATGTGTGGATAATTTGTATTATGCTTTATGATGATTTTAACTTATGATGTGATTTCGTAAATTGTGCAATTAGATTATATGTTATCTTACAATGTGATAAATATGGCTATGATGATAAATAATGACAAAGAGAAATTGTTGAGATATTTATGTGATTTATAGAATCATATTAATTGTCAAGTGAAATGTTTCTAAAAGGGTTTAAATATCACATAGACATTAATGTAAAATATAGTTTTCATAAAATGTGACGATAGCTAGAATAACATAGATTTTCATAATGGACTTCACATGCTTTGAACTTCAGCGATGGAACTACGTTGAAAATTTCATGATAGATTTTCTAGGCTTACGTTCGTGATAATAACACGTTTGGGCCTTACGATCAAGTAATCACGGGAGATAACCTTGGAGGAAAATCGATGATCACAAATATTCTAAAATTAAATCAAATCGAAAACACGCTATTCTTAATCTTCATTTTATCAAATAGTTTCGACTATTTAATCCGCCAACCTTTAATGGAAGAGGAGGACTTGCAGATGCGGAAGAAAGATTGGTGGCTCCAGATAGACTTTCTACTCACCTAATCCGTACCGACGAACATAAAATTTTATGTGTTATTTTCAATTCATCGAGGATGCGAGTTTCTTGCGGAAGTTATGTAATAGAATTCTTACTCTTAAAAAAAATGGGACGATTGAAGTCAAGATCAGACTACACCTTTCAACCAAATAAAACTACCGATGGTGAGTGGCGCTTTGAATGCCTATATTCTCAAAATGGAAGCCACCTGCTCAAGGTACGAAAGAATTCACACCGGACAGTATCTCTGGAGGACTGGATATTATCATCGATGTTAAGAACCTGACCATAATTCTAACGTTAGTCCTAAAAATAGGATCGTTAGACCATGCTTCAAACCAAGAGTCGAAATAGGAAAAAGTTTAAGTTTGTTCTCACTAGAAGCGAGGTTGCTGAAGAGCTAGAGACCACGACAGATGACTAATGCTTAAGAAGGAAGAATGTGAGATGTTTTCGATAAATATTATAAATCTCGAGCAGAAAACGAACCCTATCAAAATAATGTCAATAATAAGGGAATACGTGGATTTATATCAAGAAAATTTATCTAGGCTATCGACTGATCGACAGTCGAGTTTCGTCATAGATGGGGTGCCCGAGTCGACACCAATGTTAAAAGCGCTATATCGAATGACGCTAAAGGAGATAGAAGAATTAAAGATGTAATTATAAGAGCTTCTGGAGAAACATGAAGAGAAGCATAAGGTTATTCGTTAAGAATTGTCTCATTTGTCAACAAGTGAAAGTAGAGTATCAACGACCGGCTGGCATGCTAACTCCTTTGGAGATACCAGAGTGGAAGTTGGAACACATAGCCATGGATTTCGTGGTTAGTCTATCGAGCACCAGACGAGGAAACCACTCCGTTTGGGTGATAGTTGATAGATTAATGAAGACTATCCACTTCTTGCCAACCAAGATGACTTTCATACAGGATAAGTTCACACGTTTAATTTCGAGGACGAAATTTTTTTAAGGGGTAAGGGATGTAACGCCTAGATAAAAACGAAGCATAATTGATAAGTAAATAAGTAAAATCTTAATTAAAATATCTTATGTGTTTTAATTCTTGAGTGTTTAATTTAATTACGTGCGTTTCAAATATTGTTTAACGATCGGTTTTAGAGGGATAAAATTTATAAACATGGAACATAAAATATTTTTAAACCATTAGATACGTAACGGAAAAATGAGAAGATAGAAACGAACTAGAGGTCAATCGGACACCCGTAGCTCAAACGGCGAAAAAAGGGCAAAATACGAAGTTTCGGAAAAATGAGAAACGAAATCTTATCATGAATAGTAACTTTCAAAATTTTCTATAAATAGGCCCTCATTCGATTTTATTTTCACAATTTCTTCGAACGAGTTGAAAAGCGTCGAATACACGCTACCTGTTGGAGTGAAGCCTTGGGATACGTGATCTTTAAGAGGTGCTGCTCACGTGGTAACCACCGAACAAGGCTACCTGTTGGAGTGAAGCCTTGGGATACGTGATCTTTAAGAGGTGCTGCTCACGTAGTAACCACCGAACAAGATGGGGGTAATTTCTTTAAATTAAGATATTATAAAGTTTATGCAATCTTTTAAGATTATTATTAAATATGGGGAAAATTGTTATGTCGGTATTGATACCTCTTTCAAAATATTTAATTTACGAAGTATTTAAATTACGAACTATTATACTATATGAAATGTGTTGGGTATACGTGCTGAATGCATGCGATGTTATATGTGAAAATGAAAGTGATATGATGGATATGATTAATGAATGTTTCAAAGCACATGATGGATTGTGAATGTTTACTATGAATGCAAAGGTGAAGAATGATGTGAAGTTAATGTATGTATATGAGCAATAAGATATGATTCCGAATTGCAACTAAGTGTTATGTTAAAATAATGTGCTTCCATGTGTATGTTGGATATGTGTATGTGTGATGTGAATATGTGTGCATGTGCATGTACGGCGGCTAAGAACCGTATCTATGGTGGCTAAGAACCACATCTATGGTGGCTAAAAACCACATCTATGGTGGCTAAGAACCACATCTATGGCAGCTAAGAACCGTATCTATGGCGGCTAAGAACTGCATTTATGGCGGCTAAGAACCGTATCTATGGTGGCCAAGAACTACATCTATGGCGGCTAAAAATCGTAAAATGTTTGCATGGCGGCTAAGAACCGTAAAATGCTTTCATGGCGGCTAAGCACCGTAAATTATGTGAAAAGTGATGTGTGAATGTGAAGGATGATTGATTTGAGATGGATTCTTACATTTTTAAAATGATTTAAGCCAAGTGTTTGAAGTGATCTATTTTCTACGGTTTTTAGTAAAAGATAAACATTTTACGAAAATCTATTTTATGTGATAAAATTGTGTTTTGGCATGTGTGTAAAATCTTCCAAAATTATTTCATGTCATCCCGAGTTCCCCACCCCACTGAGTGTACTATTGTCACTCACCCCCTTTTTAAAATGTTTTCAGTTTAAGGAGTTTAAGGCGTGGCGCGCGAGCGGTGGATGCTGGTAGCCGATGATCAAAGGTTACAGAAGTTTTTATTTGTAAATGTGATATTTTATGAATTATGGAAACATATATTTTATAATAAATCTTGAATTTTAAATTATTCTTGATTTTTATTTATCTTTATTCTTTTGAAAGAGTGAATTTTTATGAGTGAGTAACGTCTCGGTTAAGATTTATTTACCAAAAAGAATCGGGACGTTACAATCACCGTACGAGGGCTGCTACGACCCGCATATGTTTCCAGGGCGGCTAAGACCCGCATATGTTTCCAGGACGGCTAAGACCCGTAAAAATATTTTCATGGCGGCTGAGAACCGTAAAATGCTTTCATGGCGGCTAAGCATCGTAAATTATGTGAAAAGTGATGTTTGAATGTGAATGATGGATTATATGTTTTCAGGGCGGCGAAGACCCGCATATGTTTGCAAGACGGCTAAAAACTGTAAATGTGATAATGAAAGTAATATGTTTGAATGTGAAAGATGATTGATTTGAGATGAAAGTTTTTTTTAAAAATGATTTAAGTCACGTGATTGAAATGATCTATTTTCTACGATTTTTATTAAAAGGTAAATATTTTAAGAAAATCTGTTTTATGTGATAAAATGGTGTTTTGGCATGTGTGTGTAAAATCTTTCAAAAATTATTTTATGTCATTCCGAGTTTCCCACCCCACTGAGTGTACTTTTGTCACTCACCCCTCTGTTTAAAATGTTTTTAGTTTAAGGAGTTTAGAGCGTGGCGCGCGAGCGGTGAATGCTGGTAGCCGATGATCAAAGGTTACAAAAGTTTTTTATTTGTAAATGTGATATTTTATGAATTATGGAAATGTATATTTTATAATAAATCTTGAATTTTAAAGTTTATTTATTTTATTTTTATTGAAAGTCTTAAAGAGTAATGTTTTTTTTAATTGAGTAACGTCTCGGTTAAGATTTATTTACCAAAAAGAATCGGGACGCTACACAAAACTTATACATGTGATTTTGAGTTTTTTTTTTCAATTTTTGGCAAACCTTATCACATGTTTTCCATAATAAAACTTCTTAAACATGATTCCTAAACAATTTACGTTCTATTTCATACAATATCAAACAAATTTAACATAATGTATTCATAATCTAGAAAGAAAAATCAAGTATGAACTTTACTAACTTGAAACTTGACCTTCTTGGTTAGGATCCATTGTAGGCTCAAAATGTGTAATCGAATTTCTCAAAACTTATTCGAATTAAGGTCGAAAACACTTCAATCGAATTGGATGCTTGAAATTTTTAGGGTTCTTCTTTTTTTAGAATAGGGCTTGTGAATTTAGATGAATTATTTTTTAATTGGGTGTGGAGATGATACTGGGATGTAGTTAGGAATTCATTTTATTTTGTATTTATTTTAATGTTTTATTTATAAAGGTCATAAATGGAATGTGATGGGGGTGTTTAAAAAATTTCAAGTGAAAAAGATATTTTTTTGTGGATATGTTTAGAAAGATATTTTTTGTGGATTTGTTTAGAAATTAGGATGTATTAAGTAGTGAGGTGTATATAGTCGACCTAAAGACTAAATACATAGAAATTCTTGAGATCAGAATTGTAAGTTTGATAAAATACATACATCATTTTATTAATAAAAGTTTAAATAAAATAAAATACAACAAAATAAAATCTATTAATAAAGTTTGACAAGATCAAATGCATAAAATCGAGGACAATAAATATGTAAAAACTTTAATATGTTTAATCTTATATTAGTTTAAGCAGTCGAAATTTAAATATTCATAATCAAAATCGATTTAGATTGAAACAAAATAACAAACTCCATTGAAATGAGTTTTATTTTATTCCTTATTTCTATTAAGGTCAAATCTTCTTTCACTTAACTTGATAGAATACATATATTTTTCACTTTATTGTATAATAGACAATTCCGATCATGTTTTCAATCTAAACACATTTTGTGTGCCTCACGTCAACTATTTAAAACAACAATTTATTATTGGTTGTTTATATTGGCATTTGGTTAATGATATAATTACTAGCCATTATCATTTATTATTCTACTTATATGTTTATCTATTTCTATTGAAGCTAGGAATTTTCTGGAAGAATAAGAAACTTATGTATTTCTTTTTTATTATTATCCTCTTATTTTAATTATTCCAACTTATGAAATTAAAGATGGACACCGTGAGAGTGTATGTTTCTTTAAATTTCTAATGCGTACCTAATGTATATAGTTGAAAATGTTAATAGTTTGTAGTTTAATTATTTCACCAAAAGTTGGGCAGTGTTAAAAAAATATATATTATCAATAAAATTATGTTTTATATTCCATATTCATAAAATATAGACAAATTCTCCTGTGCGTGCACGGATCTAATATCAGTGCAATCCGGGTTGCCTCAACCTGAATTTGCGAATTTTATATACAAATTTGGTGATCTTTATATACAAATGTTGTGACATTTATGTATAAATATTGTGACCTTTATGCATTGTAATTCAACAAAATTTATACATAAATACCTTTATATGATATTTATGTGACATTTATGTACAAATAGTCATATGAATATATTTAAAGGTCATATGAATATAACATAAAGATATCTATGTACAAATTTTGCTAAAATTCTTCATTTTTTTCTAAGTTATTGAATATAAAGGTCACAAAATTTATATATAAAAGTCACAAAATTTGTACATAAAGGTCACCGAATTTGTACATAAAGGTTTTGGCCTGAAGTAAAAAAAAAAAAAAAAAAAAAAATATATATATATATATATATATATATATATATATATAATTCAAAAACACACAGATTCGGTTCGACTCGAATTACATGTATATCAAGTGTACATGAGACACACACTAAAATATAACATTTCGATCCAAAAATTAATGACCAATAATAAAACGCAACAGTGAATCCCTCTCTCCCTTTTATGGACATGATTTAGCTTCATCTTTACTTATTAGAGTTCTAGAAACTATTTTAGTTTTATAACTTAGATCATTAGTTTCATATTTAATTTAAAATTTAACTAATGCTATTTACTTCCTTGGATATTTTATTGTGATCCTGAGAGACTCTTTAGAATGTTTTATTTCTCATATCAGTAATTGAGTTAAAAAAATTTAATTATCTTCTGAATTAAAACATGTGTTAAATTAAATATTTATAACGTAAAAAATTCATGTTGTATTTAAAATAGTATTCTAAGTTTTTTTGTTATAATGTAATTAACCCAAATAAAAAACATATTTATTTATCGCCCTCCACAAACTCTTTATTACCATCTAAATATCAATATTTATTCTCTTTCCTATTATTTCCATTTGAATACACCTGTTTACATTTAACTTAAAGTAAAACTAAAATTACATTAAATTGTTTTTTGCACCTCATGTACCAAACAAGAGTTGCACTTGTGTGTAACTGTTGTTGTATGGATTATAGATCCATACAATCCGACCCGAATCCGTGTATTTTTTTTACCCTAACCTTTATGTTGTGTTAGTCAACCCTAATTTCGATAAAAAAAACTCTAATTTTGACGAAAAAACCTAATTTCAACACAAAAAACCTTAATTTGTACATATATATCTTTATGTAATATTACGTATAACTTTAAGTAATATTAATTATACTTTTATATAATACATAAAAGTATAATTAACATAATTAAAATGTATGACTAACATAACATATATGTATGTTTAACATAACATAAAATTATAAAAATATGCTTAACATTAAATAAAAATATGTTTAATATAATATAAAAATCCTAAAAATATGACTAACATAAAGATAAAATATGGGCATTTTTAATTGGAATATTTAAAATATTTGGGTGTCTCTAGAAAATGGTGGGATATTTAAGCTTTGGAATTAAACACTAGAGAATGGCCATGCATATAATAGAATACTCATTTGTGCTCTCTTTTGTCTGTCTCTGTCTCCCAACCCTACTCTTCTCCCCTAATCGGCTACAGTCCCCATTATTTACTTCAGAATTTGGTAAACGTGCTAATGTTTTCATTTCGATTTTGTATTGTCCTAATTTTGAGTTAATTTTATTTTTAGAATTTTGAACTTGCCTTCCTAGGTTTCGCATTGTTTCGAGAAGATTTCTCGTGAAGATTTTCTGATGATTTTGTGTTATATTCATTCAGTTGCGTTCTCCCAGAAGATTTTAGGAGTTTTTTTTTCACTGTTGATTTCTCTGTAGTTTGCTGGATTATATTTTCTTATGCTGAAATGTGACTTTTATTTTCCTTTAATCGTTAACCTAATTTCAACAAATGCAGGTTTTTCATTAACTAGTGTTCTTATTTGTTATAGGATAATCAGTTTCTTATTGTATCTTTTTTGGGCTTTGGTAATTTCTCCATCACATTATGAAGTATCTGAGAAGGTGCATGCATTGGGTGCTGATAATATATAAAAATAAGCAAAATTTTAATAGAATAAAACATGAATACAAAAGGGATGCCATTATGCCATGCTCTAGTCATATTGTTCCTTGTCATAATATCTGAGTAGGGTGGAAATAGACTTAGACTAGGCTGAGCTTTCTTTTAATCAGCCAAAGTCTAAATTTTAAATATAAGGCTTAAGTCTGGTCTATTATATATGATAGACTTTTTTTTTTTTGTCATAATATCAAATGAAATTTTGTTTTACTTGGTAGAACATATCTTACTCTAGACTTGACTAATTGTATTTAACTCACAGTTGTATACATTGAAGTTATATTGGTCCTAATTTACAGTTAAATTGGCTAAGCAGGGAATTTGTACTGTAGCTAGTTTCATTATTATATTGTTTGATCAAGAACTTTATATCCACATTGATTAGCATTAGCAGGTGAAAGAGGATGGATAGACACAATGTTGCAAATCCTGTTGCGTATGGGCGATGAAGCCAAAGCGAAAGTGTGTAGAACCTGGACAACGTATTTGAGCCCTGGTGGGACCAAAAAGAGCATACCGGATGAGATCGTCTGTTAGGGCAGCCTATCGAAAAGCATATTAAGAAGGAGAGGGCAGCCTATCGAAAAGCATATTAAGAAGGAGAGACGCTGTGCGAAGCTTATGCCATGCGGCCACAACAACTTACATGATTATATGATCGACGCCGTTTTCATATATAATTAATAAAGATTTCAGCGGTAAGTAATCTTCAGTAGCGCGGCTCAAGTCGTAATCTTTTTTTCTATTTTTCCTCCCACACTATAATCTTTTTTACCCTTTTTTATTTTATATTTTTTCTATTTTTTCTACATATTTAATCATTTTTCACTTTCTTCTTTCGACACTGAAACTCTTTTCAATCAAATTGCAATTGGCCGATCTCTACTAACAAATTTTAATTCAATCGACGACAAGAGGTGGAAAATATCGACAAATATTCTTCAAAATATTGCCAACTATACAAAAGATATTGAAAAATATCGAAAAATATTCTTCAAAATACAAAGAAACAAATCGACCACAAAGAGGTGGAAAATATCGATAAATATTCTTCAAAATATTGCCAACTATACAAAAGATATTGAAAAATATCGAAAAATATTCTTCAAAATACAAAGAAACAAATCAAAGGAAAACATATTGGAAAATATCGACAAATATTTTTCAAAATACAAAGAAACAAATCAAAGGAAAATATCGACCATAAGATCATGAGATGTTTTTGATCGGATACCTACATCATTTGATTTGTTCATATTTTCCTTTGATTTGTTTCTTTGTATTTTGAAAAATATTTGTCGATATTTTCCAATATATTTTCCTTTGATTTGTTTTTTTGTATTTTGAAGAATATTTGTTGATATTTTCCAATACCGGATACCTATATCATTTGATTTGTCATATTTGATTTGTCATATTTGATTTGTCATATTTTTCTTTGATTTGTTTCTTTGTATTTTGAAAAATATTTGTCGATATTTTTTTTTTGATTTGTTTTTTTGTATTTTAAAAAATATTTGTTGATATTTTTCAATATATTTTTCAATATGCGATGGCAGCATGTTTTTATATGATCTATAATACCACAAATTAACATGTAAGATTAAAAAAGAATGCCAAACAAGGGAAAAACGATCTATAATACCACAAATTAACATGTAAGATTAAAAAAGAATGCCAAACAAGGGAAAAACGATCCGTTAAGTGTAGGACCAATTTATCAATATAATTGGGGCTAAATAAATAATTGGTTGCTAATTCATCAGTAATTGAACATGAAGCATGAATAGTAACCAAATAATTCATGAATCATATATATTTGGTGTGGACATATTTCTTACATGTTCCAACCACTTGATTGATGCAAGATGCATTTATATTCATTTTAAAAGGAGAGAATTTGAAGAAAAAGTTATAAATATGGGTAAGAGAATATTCATTATAAAAGGAGAGAATTTGAAGAAAAAGTTATAAATATGGGTAAGAGAAACCGTGAGTCCTCATCTTGAGGAGAAGAAATGATCGGTCTAATTTCGTCGGTCTAATTTCGTCTGATAATGTTGAGTTTGTCGTAGAGGGGAGAGTTTCTAATCAATCTCCGACTATAATGAACATGCCGGTGGAGGGACAACGCACCAACTTCCCGTTGTTGAATGTGACTTCAACTATTACGGGAATAGTTGTTACGTTGTTGAATGTGACTTCAACTAAACTATTACGGGAATAGTTGTTAGATTATGCTCCAACTTCAACTATTATGGGAATAGTTGTTACGTTGTTGAATGTGACTTCAACTAAACTATTACGGGAATAGTTGTTAGATAATCGAGCATTATGCTGACAATCCATCAAACATTGAGGAGACGTTCAATGCTGAATTTGTTAGCTTGGATAAAGATACGTTGGCGGATTTATAAGGTATCTCTACTCGATCTTATTAAGATAATATTTATAAGGTATTTCTACTCGATCTTATTAAGATAATATCAATAGTCTTTTCTTGGGTATATATATGGGTGATCATTTAACAATATGATTTACTTTTGATTAAGGCATCCTGCTGCTCAAGAGTGGAAAGATTCGACAAAACACATGAATCATTTGCTGAAGATCCTCGTAATGATAACTTGCCACCTTTAAAGTGCTTAAAAGCTCCATTTTTTATTCTATCAATGTTTATTCCAGGTCCAACATCTCCTGGACAATAATATAGATGTTTTTCTAGAATCCTTGATTGATGAGTTGAAGGACTGGGTACGAAATTGATGCTTGTGTGAGATTTTATAATCTTTTATTGGATTAAATGTGTCGATTTTCTATATATATGTGATGTGTCTCCAAATACTTCATATATTATTTTCTTGTCTATTTTAGGTATTTTGGAGAATTTTCAATATAAAGATGTCAAAAGATTTGGATAAAGAAAGACATCTCCTAAGTCTAGAAGGAGGAGGAGTCCATTTCGTAATGAAAGGGGGAAAATATATGCCAAGAAAATATTTGATATATATTTAAAGCCTCCAGATAACACAATTGAAGATCACTGTCCACCACAAAAACACTATTCACGCAACACGCAGAGATTTTATTATTTTAGATTAGTTCGATCGCTTTTTCGATTGCTTTTATTATTTCGATTTTGAGAATGCTCGACTGAGTCCGTAATTCCATGTTTGAACCCATATTTCTTTTATGTTTTAATTAATTTCATTTTCGCTTCTCGATATTTGATTGAAATTGATTATGTTATCTGTGCATATCGTTTTCGATTATTTGATACTGGATTTAGACTGATCACCTAGGTTAAGTGTTGATAATTGATTGCTAGAATCTTAAATCATGAATCCTAATTGTTGTGATTTAATTTTCATTAGTGGTAAATTAGAGGTCCAACATCTTTAGGGTAACATAATCCTAGATTATCGAATCGAGCTTGTGTATTCGGAGTCTAGTTCATCCTATCGTCTTGGTAATTAATGCATTTAATGAATTAAATCTGGAGAGCTTGTTCTGGGTTATTCAATTAAATAGGATTAATTAGTGATCATATCCTAATTTAACTAATCTTAAGAGATGATTCGGTTTAACAGAGTTTGTTGTTAGACTAGGGGTGATAATTCCATGATAAATTTGAGAGAGGAGTGTTACGTTGATTAAGACATAATTGAAATTGGGGGATAACTGAACTGTTAACTGAAATATTTTCATCTATCGATTTCTTATTATTTAATTGCCTTTTATGTTATTAGTTTATTTAGTGAAAGTTAATTAATCTGAAAACCCCCCATCGTTTATGATTTTATTAAATTGGATACAAGTGATAAAATTAATTCGACACTCCTTGTGGGATCGACTCCAACTTACACTAGCTACTAGTTAGCAAGGTTAGGAAGGAAATTAATTAATTTTATCGCGTCACGACAGCGCAGTCAAGGACTTTTAGGATTTTGGTATAGCAACTTACGATGTCTTTACTGGTACAAAGTTCAACTTACGTGTAGTAATATTGTGGACTATAAATAACTTTCCGACATATGGACTAACATCAAGATGGAGTATAAAGGGATATTTGGCTCGTCCTATTTGTAACAAGAAAACAACTAGACTTTGATTACTGAATGCAAGAAAGATATGCTATATGGGTCATCGTCGGTTTTTACCTCAGAATCACAAGTGGCGTGAGCTTAAAAGTGTTTTTGATGATAATAAAGAATATAAAGATATACCTGTCATAGTAATAGGGGAAGATGTGGTTGAACAATTAAGCTCTTTGCATTCAGTTACATTTGGAAAGACACAACCAAATAAGAGAAAACGTGATGAAGAATTGAATTGGAAGAAATATTGCATTTTCTTTAGCCTTCCATACTGGAGAACTCTAAAATTGCGACATAACTTAGATGTTATGCATATAGAGAAAAATGTATGTGATAATATTTTGGGCACATTATTAGATATTGATGGAAAAAACAAGGACAACATTAATGCAAGATTCGATTTGCAAAGGATGCGTATAAGACATCAATTACATCCAAAAGCTAATATGAGTTGAATCTGATCCATCAATTCCATTAATATAGTAAATAAGAGGCATTTAGTGGTTGAGTGAAGAGGGAGTTTCGATCGGTAAATTTTATTGAATAAAAACTCCATGGACGATCTGTGGTACGTCAAGCCAGTTTGACCACAGACTTGATTTCATTAATGTTGATTTAAATGAGTTATTTAAATTTTCATGTTTTATGATACATTCTTAAAGTTTGTCGGACATATATAGCATTTCATATCTTTCAAAATCATTGATTTTGGTCAATTGTGTGTGATGTCTTTGTATTATGTGTGTTTTGTGTTATAAAAAATTAAAATAATTAAGGAACAAATTTAAGTAGCAAATTGTTATGGGCTTAAAATTTTCACTTCGCTATATTCGTTAATTGATATGTTTATTTTCATTCTTTTTTTGTTGCAAATTTGTTAAATGAAGATTAAAAATTAAAGTATAATTTTAGTAGGTTTTAATATTTTATCCTTAAATTAAGTTACTTGTTTTTCATGCCTTTTGCTTTTGTTTTATGCATCAAACTTTGATTTTGCATGTTAAACATGCATTTTGCAATTTTAGTTTCATGCAACTCTATGATCTGTTTTTAACAGAAAATTCACAATTTTCGTTGTATTTTATTATAATTATATAAATTATAAGTCTATGGACTAATTATTAACTGAATAAAACAAACTGTAAAATGAATTATGTACTGATCACAAAGACGGAAGACAAAAGTATATGCATACGTTATTAATTTTTTTGCGATGGATCCAACTGAATATTTTTTTAAACAAATCATATTTTATTAAGTCTCATGTCATTAATAAATATTTGGATATGATAAATATTTTAGATATAGGAACCACGTTAATGGTTTGCTACTGATAACATTAAAGTCATTTATTTATTATCATTATGTATCTTTTTGTTTGTTAATCAATTTTAATATTTATAGTCTCACAATTTCACAGGTAATATTCCTAAAGAGATTGGTGATCTTAAGAAGTTACAATTATTGTATTTGAGTTCTAACAAATTAGAGGGCATTTTACCTTCGACAATTTTTAAGATATCATCTTTGGAAAGCATTATCTTATCAAATAATATACTCACTGGAGAATTACCAAGAGATATTCATGAAAAAATGGGAGCGCTTAAGACTTTATACCTTGACAACAATGGCTTACATGGTATGATACTTCTTCTATGCTCTCCATCTTACACTTGTCATTTTCTTTTTTTTGTTTTTGTTGTTTTCTTTTCCGACTTAATGATTCTTGACATTTATTTATCTGTTTCTTTAATCTAACTTATTCTTAGGGTCAATATCAAAATGCAACATGTATTTTAATACTTGTTTTTATTTGATGCCTAAACTGAAAAAACAAATTAGATAGAATATTGCAATGCATACTTTTTACAAATTTTCTGGTAACTTCAGTATAATTTTTTGACCAATAAACTTACAACAATTAATTTTGTCATATTATTCAGGCAGCATTCCTTGGGAGTTGTTCTCAGACAATCTTAGACATATTGATCTTTCTACTAATTCTTTTGAAGGTTCCTTACCTATAGACATAGGAAGATTACAATACCTGAATACTCTAATACTCCATTCCAACAAATTAAGTGGAGAGATTCCATCGTCCATTTGCAACTTGACATCTCTTCAATTTCTCCATTTGTCAAATAATAGCCTAGAAGAACGAGTTCCTTAATGTTTAGGAAATTTCAGCATATCTTTGCAGGTTTTGCATTTAAAGGGAAATTACCTTCATGTCCTTATTCCGTCGACATTTGAATATGGTTGTGGTCTTGAGTCTTTTAATCTAAATAGTAATCAATTTGAAGGACCATTGCCACGATCCCTTGCCAATTGTCAAAACCTTCAGGTTCTTGACGTTGGAAAAAACAAAATGCAAGACTCATTTCCTTTTTGGATGGAAAGTCTTCATGAGCTTCGGGTCCTTGTCTTAAGGTCCAACAGCTTTAATGGCACTTCATTACTCCATTCAAAGACTAATGCTCCATTTCTCAAGTTGCAAGTTTTCGACATATCCCGAAATGCATTTACTGGCTCTTTGCCGGATTGGTATTTGAGTAAATTCAGAGCCATGATAAATGCTAAGGAAGTTCCAACTCAAGGAAGAAATTGGTTTAAAAAATATGAGGAGTCTATGGTATTTGTTTTCAAAGGATTCGAGCAATCAGTGGAGAGAATCCTAACAACCTTCACAACAATTGACATGTCTGAAAATAATTTTTGTGAAGGTATTCCAGAATTCATAGGAAAACTAAATTCTCTAAGATACTTGAATTTGTCTCATAATAAGCTCACATGACACATGCCTATATCTCTTGAAAATATAACCACTCTTGAATCGTTGGACTTATCTTCAAACAAATTGGTGGGTGAAATTCCAAGACAATTGAGCAGTCTAACATTTCTTTCGACATTGAACCTTTCATTGAATAATCTTGTTGGGCGAATACCACAATCTGGTGGTCAGTTTCCTACATTTAAAAATAGCTCAAACATGGGAAATTCAGGATTATGTGGATTTCCATTAACAAAAGAATGTGATCAAGATAAAAAAAATTATGGCATGAAGTGCCCCTACAAGAAGATGATGACCCTGATTTTATTGATGGATTCACATGGCAAGCTATAGTTTTAGGGTATGGATGTGGATTTCTCATAGGAGTTATTATCGGTTATTTAGTTTTCCGATATGAATGGTCTAATTGGTTGGTGACATTATTTTTCGGCGTTTAAAAAAGAAGTAAGAGAAGAAATGTGGTGCGACGAAGAAATTGAATAAACAAGAATCACGTTGGTTTAAATGCTATATTTATACACTTTTGTTGTTGGGCACCATCCTGTATGATGAATTTTGTTGTATTTCTTACATTTATTTATTATAAAGTCAGATTTTATTGTACTAGCTAGTTTTTATTTGGTTTGTTCATACATTAATGCCAAATGATCATAATTTTAGATTTGCAATGCAATTTTGAGGCAAAGAAGAGTATGTGTAGTATTTAGACTTATATACACTTACAAAATGAAGAAAGCTATCATCAAGAATTTAAAAAATGAATTGGATTGAAGAGATATTGTTATGCCCCCACTACAAGAATTTTGGGATACAACAACGCCCATTTAACAACACTTTTAATGAATTTGTGTTGTCTTTTGGGAATTGACAACGCTTTTTCAGAAAAGCGTTGTCTTTTTAAAAAAAAGCGCCATACGACAACGCTTTAAATGGAAACGACAACGGGTTTTTAGTAGTGTTGTAGAAAGGCGTTTTTTTTACAAAAGACAACGTTTTTTTGCAACGCTTTTTGATGCGTTGTCGTATGGCGATTTTTTTTCTCTTAACGACAACACTTTCTGCAACGCTTTTTTGGCGTTGGCGTTTCTTAGCACTTTTTTCTTACAATTTTGCAACTCATTATGCAACCCTTTTTTTTTGTGTTGCAACCATTAATTATAAAATAATTATTTTTTAATTAACTTAAATTTAATTAATTTGTAATGTTATCTTGTATTACATTATTTGCATTAATATTATCTTTTATGAACAAACTCATAATTTTAGAAAATAGTATTTTTATAAAATACTATTTTGAATTAATTAAGAAATTAACTCCACCTAATTAAATATTACTCTCACCCTTTGAAATAATAATACAAAATTGGTATATTATTTTAAAACAAAATTCGAAAATTGTGTTTTATAATTCATAATTCATAAATTACGAATGTTTTTCTTAAAAAAAGATAAAGATAAAATTATTGTGTTTTATAATTAATACAAAAAACATAAAAAAAGATATATATATATATATATATATTTATCATATCAATTAATTAAGAATATATAAAAAATTTAATTATACAACAATAAAAAAAATATACATTTATTTATTTGAAAAATATAAAAATTTGTATTACATAATAATATAAAAATTATATATTATTATTTTAGAAAATAAAGATAAAATGAGTTTGGTTTTAATTTGAACCAAAAATTATTTTACAACAAAAAAAAAAAAACAATGCATACATTAATTTGAAAAATATAAAAATTTGTATTACATAACAATATAAAAATTATATATTATTATTTTAGAAAGTAAAGATAAAATGAGTTTGGTTTTAATTTGAACCAAAAATTATTTTACAACAAAAAAAAAAAATACATACATTAATTTGAAAAATATAAAAATTTGTATTACATAATAATATAAAAATTATATATTATTATTTTAGAAAGTAAATATAAAATGAGTTTGGTTTTAATTTGAAACAAAAATTATTTTACAACAAAAAAAAAACAATACATACATTAATTTGAAAAATATAAAAATTTGTATTACATAATAATATAAAAATTATATATTATTATTTTAGAAAGTAAAGATAAAATGAGTTTGGTTTTAATTTGAACCAAAAATTATTTTACAACAAAAAAAAACAATACATATATTAATTTGAAAAATATAAAAATTTGTATTACATAATAATATAAAAATTATATATTATTATTTTAGAAAATAAATATAAATTAGTTTGGTTTTAAAATTAATACCAAAAACATAAATTATTTGAAAAAATTATTTTATAAAATAAAAAAAGATATAAAAATGATTAATTAAAAGAATAATATGAAAAAAAAAACTTAAATATGTTAATTGAACCATAAACTATTTTTCAAAATAAAAAAGCATACATATATTAATTGGTCAATACAATTTTTTTTTATATAATAATACAAAAAATATATATTATTTTAATTAAATTAAAGTTGAAAAGTCCAATTATTTTATGATGTTATTTTATATTATTTGCATTAATATTATCATATATATGAACAAACTCATAATTTTAAAAAATTAGTATGTTTATAACATATATTAAAAATATGCACTAGTATATTTTATAATTGTCTTAATATGAAATTAGATTAAATATTATTAAACATATTAATTAGTCATTAATCTTCCAATTATATATTAATTAGTCATTAATTATATATGTATATATATATAATTAGTTAATAAAACAAATACATATATAATATAAACACATAAAGCACTAGTAGCCTAGTGGTTGAAGGTCCAACAAAGGTCACGAGTTTGAATCCTAGACAACGCACATTTATTTCTCATGACGTGACAATGATATGTCGGAATTTGATGGCGTGGAAGATGACGTGGCTATGACGTGTCCAAAATATGCTGATGATGTGTCACTTTTTTGAATTTTTTTCAGATACGACAACGCTTTTTACAACGCACCAAAAAGCGTTGTAAAATAGGAAAAGATAACGTTTTTCTTGCGTTGCGAAAAGCATTGCAAAAAAAATTCCAGAAAATTAAAAAAGACAACACTTTATTGCAACGCACCAAAGGCGTTGTCGTACGACAACGCTCAACGCTTTTGGTGCGTTGTCGTATGGCGAATTTTTTTTTGCAACACTGGATACGACAACGCTTAAAATTTGGCTTTAATGACGTGGAAAAACCGTTGTCGTAAGCTGATTTTCTTGTAGTGCCCGTTTCTTTCGAAGGTAAACTTTAGTTAAGACGTTACTTACGAATAACATTCGCTCTTTTAAAAATAATAAAGATGATTAAAATCAAAATTTAATTATGAAAAATACGTTTCTATAAATCATGAAATAAAATACTTTGAATAAAAAATAAAATATTCTACAACCTTTAATTATTGACTACCAGCATCCACCGCTCACGGACCATGCCCTATACTCTTTAAACTGAAAACATTTTAAATATAGATGGGTGAGTATGTGAACACTCAGTGGGGTGGTTATATCGCAACATGAAACACATAATGACGTCATAAAATGAAGAAAATCAACAAATTCATATAATCGCGGATCTCAACTGCCATGAAAATCTGTTGTTCTTAGCCGCCATGAAAAGTACGGATCTTAACCGCCATAAAAACATATGCGGATCTTAACCACCATGAATCGTAGATCTTAACCACTATGAAATTGTGGGTTTTAACCGCCATGACATCGTGGATCTTAACCACCGTGAAATCACATTTTATTTAGCAAATATGCACATATTAACTTCACATCAATTGCATATTTAACCACATCATTCTTCACTTTTGCATTTATAAACTCATGGTACAACATTCACATTCCGATAATACTCACACTGTCACTTAGCAAGAGTCATCTCATATCATATATTCATAAAGATCACATATTCAAATAGTACGAATTTCATAAATGCGAATAATAAATATTACCCTTACCTTAGGAAAAATGTAGTGTCTATTCGTAAGATGTCGAGCATGCGTAGATAATTTTTCTTTCCTCGTTTCCGATAATGGCTGTGATGGTTGATTAGACCGAACCCGGATCCATAATGGCTAGATGAGAGCTTCGACTTAACGTAAAATTTAACCCGAGAAGAAAAAGTGGTCGGCGATATTCGTCGACGCTACTACTAGGTGAAGGGAGAAAGAGGGGGTTGAGAGAGATTGCAGGAGAACGAAAGAAAAAAAGAAAATAAAGAGAGAAGGAAAAAGAGAAGGATGAGATGGAGAAATTTCAGAATAGGAGGGAGAGATAAAATATGTACATGTATATAAATATCCACCGTTCACCGTCAATTCATACATTTAGTGGGTAAGATTTCTTTTCTTTTATTATTATTATAGGTGTTATGCAAAAATTCTTAGGTGAATACGTGTGTATACTTATATTAATGCATATCCTATATAATAATATTAATTAAGCTTCATATTATAATATCAATAAAATTCATTTATATATATTAACATACACGCTTCACGCATATCATAAATCTTAAATTTATATTTTTCTTTTATAATTAACACTTCATTTATATTACCTTTAATCATTAATTTACACTGTTATTATTTAAGTTTTATTTTAATTATAAAAAATTCTCATTCTAATTTTTCATAGTTAAATTTTAATTTAGGGTGTTACAGATATAACTACCATTTAAATAAAATTAACTATTTCTAGAATAATTGAATATAACAGTTAGTTAGTAGGGTCAAAGCGAAAACCTATATGCACGATATGCATTAATGAAAGCATTGGGTTCGGTAGATAAAATAATAAAAGTAAAAATTTAACTAAATGGAAGAAAAAAACAATAATAACCTTTAGCCTCATCCACAGCCTCATTGAGAATAAGAATGCCGATTGATGGTCGGAAAGGACATTTTCTAGAACTGTGCTATGTCTATCGGAACGACAACTATTGCAGTTTACATAATTTTAGATTACAAACAATAAATTTTGTTATTTTATTATAACTTAAATAATCTTTAGGAATTTTTTTAATCATCTAGGTTTCACTACTTTTGCATTTCGTGTTATTTTGTACGTATTTTGATTAGTGAACAATTATTGTAGTTAAACTTAACATATAAGGTGATCGATCTCTGAGTTGTTTGTTTAAGTGCTGGTATAGACATTTTATTTCAATTCATTGTTGGTGCCATATAGTATTTTTGACTCATTTTTCAAATACCAATCTTCTAAACCACAGAGTCGTCACCACCCTAGATTATAGTATACGGTAATGATTATGTAACACCCTCTCTCCTTAAGGTAGTTATCTTTACTAAATCAGTAAAATTTTTTAAATTTATAAAAATTTTCGTAAGATTTTTTTTTTAAGCAATGGAATTAAACTTTGTAAGGAACATGCTAAAATTTTAAAATGGTCTAAAACATCTGAAAACGAATCAAATCGTTTGAGAAAAGTTCTTCTCAAGAAAATCAGAAATAAAGTCTTCTTAGCATGACTACTAAAATAACATTTTTTAAACCAATTTCGAGGCTGTAACCACCAATCACGCTTCAACACTGCTACCCCTTGCATCACATCGTACCTTTGCCTTTATCTACAGTAAGATAAATACTATAAGCAAAAAGCTTACCAAGTACATTATCTAATCTCACAAAATCTTTTTCTTTGTACATGGTTGCCCGGCAACGGCGCCAAAAACTTGACGCGTGTTTTTCTAAACACTACTTAGCAAGTGTACTAAGATCGTGTGTATTAAGTAAGTGACCAAGTTAAATTATCGATCCACGGGATTAAGGATTAGTGTAGCCTTAGGGTCATGTGTTGTCACGAAATTATAGTGCAAGTCATCTTCAAAGACGTGAGTTCACGAAACTAATTAACTAAGAATAAGAAATTAAGCTAAGCAAATAAGCAACAAGAAACAAAATAAAACAAATAAATAAAAAAAGATTAAACTAGGGTCAAGAGACAAGAGGGAGAAAAGCGTGTTTGGGTGTTCTTTTTCACACGAGATCAATTGCATGGGTAATTAGCTAACTATCACTATTAGTGGTTGATTAATAAGAGCAATTGATAGGTAGGAAATTGATGCATTTTATTGTGGATTAATGTGAGATTTTATAATCTTTTATTAGATTAAATGTATCAATTTTCTACATATATGTGTTTTGTGTCTCCAAATACTTCATATATTATTTTCTTGTCTATTTTAGGTATTTTGGAGAGTTTTCAAGATAAAGATTTCAAAGATTGGAGATAAGGAGAAAAGATTTGGAGTAAAAAAGGAAAATTCCTACGTTTTAAAGGAAAATGAGTTTGTTACCTAAAGAAAAAGGGGAAAAGATATGCCAAGAAGATTTTCGATATCTATTTAAAGCCTCTAGATCACACAATTGGAGATCATCACCATCCACACGTCACTATTCACACAACACTATTCACATAGAGATTTTATTATTTTAGATTAGTTCAATGGATTTTCCGATTGCTTTTGTGGATTCAATTTCAAGGATGCTCGGTTAATTCGTGATTCCGGTTAGCAGGGATGTTCGAACCTATATTTCTTTTATGTTTTAATTAATCTCGTTTCCCCTTCTCGATGTTTGATTGGAATTGATTATGTTATCTGTGCATATCGTTCTCGATTATTTGATGCTTGATTTAGACTAATCACCTAGGTTAAGTGTTGATAATTGATTGCTAGAATCTTAAATCATGAATCCTAATTGTTGTGATTTAATTTTCATTAGTGGTAAACTAGAGGTCGTGCATCTCTAGGGTAACATAATCCTAGATTATCTAATCGAGCTTGTGTATTCGGAGTCTAGTTCACCCTATCGTCTTGGCAATTAATGCATTTAATGAATTAAATCTAGAAAGCTTGTTCTAGGTTATTCAATTAAATAGGGTTAATTAGTGATCTTATCCTAATTTAACTAATCTTAAGAGACGATTCGGTTTAACAGAGTTTGTTGTTAGATTAGGGGTGATAATTCCATGACAATCTGAGAGAGGGGTGTTACATTGATTAGGACATAATTTAAATTGTGGGATAATTGAACTGTTAACTGAAAAATTCTCTTTTATCGAATTCTCATTATTTATTTGCTTTTTAGGTTTCTAAACCCCCCATCGTTTATTATTTTAATGAATTGAACATAGATGATATAGTTTATTCTACACTCCTCGTGGGATCGACTCCGACTTACCCTAGCTACTAGTTAGTGAGGTTAGGAAGGAAATTAATTAATTTTATCGCGTCACGACAGCGCGGTCAGCAATCACAATCAAAATACTACACAAATTCGTACTTGGTAAACCTAAAAAATGTGCATCGTTAAGCCCTAGGATTTAGAGGAAAGAACATATCGTTTCTCACCCGGGTAATCACACAAAGTAGGGGCCTCTACACTAACTAAACTAATCCCTACGATATTTGTATGTCTTCAAACTCAAGCTCTTGATTTTGTTCTTGCACAATACATCTGTTTCCTCTACGAGTAGGGAGAGAGAGAAGAAATGGCTTATGCAGCAGTAGTTTCTCTTAAGCAAACAATACAACACCTTCTTCATCCTACCCAATCCAATATACTTCTTCCTCTCATCTTGGAAGTTCAGTCCATCTATGAGGAAGTTTCTTACTTGCAATCATTTTTCTTATCATTTAGCACCTTGCAAAGCAGCAACACATAAGATCAGGAAAAACAAATTAAAGATGTAGTTCATCAAGCTGAAGATCTGATCGAATCCCATGTATCAGATATATATCTTTCAGAATCTGAAAGCTCAAGAGATGATGAGTGTTTGAAGAAATTATCAAGAATTTACTCTTTCCAGAAAGACAACATGGTGAGATTGTTAAAAGAAAGAAATCAAGTAAAACAGTCGCTCTTGGGGGGATCATCTATGAACCATATCACATCAATCGTGGGGATGAAGGGTATTGTAAGACTACTGTTAGTGTTGAGATTTTTTAATTTTTCCTTATTCTTAAACACTAAATCAATTTGATTGATATTATTCTTGTTAGAGATTTTCTAGGGATTTAGTTGACATGGAATATTATCTTGTATCCTTCTCTACTCACGTTTGTTTGCAGAAGAATATGTCAAACATTATTCCTATATTATAGGAATGCTTGTTATGAGTGGCATTCTTAGTGGACATGAGAAGATGGAGATCATGGAGCATCATGAGAAGTGGTAGACGTGGATTGATCATGACTCTGAAGATATCTATAAAAGGAGTTCAACATCATGAAGATTAAGTGGGTCGAATCATAGAGAAGTAGAGCGAGAGCATGCAATATAAAGTCACAAAGTCTATACAATTTAGCAGTGTTGCTCTTGAGGTTAACCACATTCGTTGTAACATTTCTAGTGAGATAGATTAGTCGAGTGGTTAAGTTTGTTTTCATGAGATTTTCAAAGAGAGTCTTTTCATAAGATCTCTTTGTGTTTCTTTTGTACTTCGACATTCATTTAATAAGAAGTTTTTGCCCTGCTGGCGTCCCACAAGTATTTTATATACTTGTGGATATTTCTTTGTGTCTCTTTAAACCATTTCATTCCACTGTGTTGCTATCAATGTTGTCAACACCGGAGACAACATTGTGAATCTGTTCATTTATTTTTAGCATAGGAGCATCCGGACACTTTCAATTGGTATTAGAGCCACCCACTTGATACAAAGTGGTTGGTTCTGTTGCTCATGCTAGGCATGGATTGGTGCAATCCTCAAGGAAAGTTACATATCCTTGATGGATCTAATTACTCATATTGGAAGATCCGTACACGTACATAAATCAAGTCCATTGACTCACGAGCATGGGAAGTCGTTGTCAGAGGTTTTGATCCCCCGAAGAAGATCTTAGATGGAGACGTTGTTCTCAAACCGTCGGGTGAATGGACGGCCGACGAGATTTCGAATTCAAACTTCAATGAGAGGGCAATTAACGTCATTTTTGGTGCTGTAGACATCAAGATTTTCAAGTTGATCCAGACGTGCACAACAGCCAAACAAGTTTGGAAAATTCTCGAAAGACAATTCGAAGGAGATAGCTGCGTAAGGGAAGCAAGGCTTCGTCTCATCATGTCTCAATTCGAGACTATGAGAATGGAAGAAAATGAAGACATTGGAACCTACTTTGAAAGGCTACGTGATATTTCAAACCAAAGTGAAGTTCTTGGTGATCCAATTAGTAGAAAACAAATGGTTTCTAAGACAATTTGCACGTTAACTCCAAAGTACAACATGAAGGTTTTGGCGGTCGAGGAAGCTCACAATCTGGCTACGATGGACTTTGATACTTTCCAAAGTATCTTACAAACTTTCGAGTTGAATTTGGTGAACCAAAAGGTCGTGTAAAAGAAGAACATTACTTTTCAAGCTCAACCCGACGGTGATAGCTCCGACAATGATGAACCACTAGAGCAGATATAAGAAGGACTGGATGTTGCTTTGATTACAAAGAAATTTAATTCGATGATGAGGAAAATAAATAAGAAAAAATTTATATCAAAAGACAAGGAGCAATTGAAGGTTGCTGATCGTCCTCAGTGGAAGCCCCCTGAAAATACATCAAAACCATTTGGGAGATTGAGTTCTGATCGTGGCAGAAATGATCCCAAACACCTTAACTCAATCCAATGTCGTGCTTGCTCGGGATGGGGCCATTATGCCAATGAGTGTGCTAATACCTTGAGAAAGTATGGAAAAAAGAATTCTTGGATATCCCTGAGCGATGACGAAGATGAGACAGAAGAAGCAGTAGAAGAAACTGAAGATCAAACCTTGATGTTCGTGAATGTGGTCGATGATGTTGTCACTGATGTGGTCGTGATGTTGTCACACTAGCCAACACATCAGAAATGTATGATCTATTCAATTTCATTTCTCTAACCTGTTTAAATGCTGTGGTTGATGATGATACAGAGTCAAGAGATGATGATGATCTTGACAAGGATGCAATAATTGAAGAACTTCAGGATCTATACGCATCGTTACTTAAAGAATGGAAGAAATAATGCAAGCAAGCTGAGATTCTGTCCAAGAAAAATGATGTACTGAAACTCTCGATGGCAAAGCTAGAAACGACACTCACACAGAAGGATATGGAGCTTGAAAAGACCCAACATCAATTGGACTTGAACAAAGTAATTATTGACAAATGGAACACAAGTTCAGTTAAATTGTATGAGTCCCTGAGTTCAGGTAGTATGGAGAAAACAGGTATTGGATTTGTCAAATCTACTGAAACTGTTTTTCCAAATCTCTTTGATGAAAAATCAAAAACTGTTTTTGTTAAAGAATCATCTGAATCTCTCAAGAAAAGTCCAAGAAAAAGGAAGTATGTGTGTCATCACTATTTTAGACCAGGACATATCAGACCATTTTGCTATAAATTGAAAAGTGAAAATTCCAGTGGCAAAATGTTGCCGCCAATGTCATCCAACATTGGAGATAACATTCTGCCCAGAAAATCACAGAAGCTAATTTGGGTTTCAAAAACGCCTATACTCTATAATGTGGTCTACACTGCCTTAAAGACTAACACTGTAGGTTCATGGTACTTTGATAGTGGGTGTTCACGTCATATGACAGGAACCAAAAGCCTACTCAAGGACTTTGTACCTCTTAGTGAAGGATGTGTGACTTATGGAGGTGGAGCGAAAGGTAAAATTGTTGGTAAAGGAACCTTGAATGTCACTGGTTTTCCGAAACTGAAAAATGTACTTCTTGTAGATGGACTTATGGCTAATCTAATTAGCATAAGCCAGAGGTAAAGTTTAATAAAGATTCATGTGAAGTTTTTGATAAATCTAACGTGTGCGTCATGACAGGTACTCGATCGCAGGATAATTGCTACCTTGTTGGTAAAAAAATCACATGTAACAAGACTCAATTTGATGACACAATTTTATGGTATCAAAAATTAGGACGTGAATTTTCGATCTCTTGAGAAGTTGAGGAAGTTCGAAGCAGTTAAGGGTTTACCAGTGTTAAATCATAAGGGTAAGGTTGTCTGTGAAGATTGTTTGAAAGGTAAACAAACCCGTGTTCCCCATAATGTTGCATCACACAATGGACAACATTCAGGTACGACCCGTTGTTTTCAGTTTTTACATATGGATCTTATGGGTCCAGTAGAGGTTGAAAGCATGAGAGGTAAGAGGTATTCTTTTGTCATTGTTGATGATTTTTCAAGATATACATGGATTTATTTCTTGAGTAAAAAATCTAAAGCTTTCTCATATTTCAAAATTTTATACAAAAGAATTAAAACCTCTTTCAATTCAAAAATTTTGGGGATTAGAACCAACCATGGAAGGGAATTTGAAAACAACTTGTTTGATTCTTTTTGTGAGAAGAAAAGTATCTTTCATGAATATTCGGCTCCTAAAACTCCTCAACAAAATGGAATTGCCGAAAGGAAAAATCAAACTTTGCAAGAAATGGCTAGGGTTATGCTAAGTTCAAAACATTTATCAAAACGTTTTTGGGCTGAGGCATTGAACACGGCATGTTATATTGGCAACCGAGTCTATCTTAGACCCGGAAGCAAAATGACTCCATATGAAATTATGAAGGGAAGAAAACCAAACTTGAAGTATGTTCATATATTTGGTTGCATTTGCTATGTTTTAAACGATAGAGATCAACTTGCAAAGTTTGATTCAAAAAGTGATAAAGCTGTATTTCTTAGATATTCTTCAAATAGTCGAGCATATTGTTTATATAATTTGAGAAGAAGAAATATTCAAGAATCTGTAAATCTTGTGTTTGATGATTTTTCTGATCTTACAGGTAAAACCTACAAGGATGCTACAACTGACTTGGTGGATTAACCTGTAACCGAATCTATTGTTAAAGATGTTCCCCCCGGTGTTGGCACATCAGACATCACATCTACAGCTGAAACATATTCTGAAGACAGTGACGATGAAGTACGAAATCCAATTAGGAGAGATCCATCTTCTCGTATCAAGAAAAATCACCCTACCACTCAAGTGATAGGGGGAGTAAACGAGGGCATTAGAATACGTAAGAAAGAGCCAATAAACTATAAAGAAATGGTAAGGCACGTATGTATGTCAACTACATACGCTCAGGTAAATTCTTACTATTTTGTGTCTCTCATTGAGCCCAAGAACATAAATAAAGCATTAAAATATAATTTTTGGATACAAGCAATGCATGAAGAACTTGAACAATTCACTAGGAACGATGTTTGGTTTCTTGTTCCTAGACCATCCCATTCAAACGTAATAGGTACAAAATGGATTTTCAAAAATAAATCGGATGAGTCCGGGAACGTGATAAGAAACAAGACACGCCTAGTAGCCCAAGGGTACACACAAGTTGAAGGTATCGACTATGATGAAACATTTGCACCCGTGGCTCGAATTGAATCGATTAGGTTACTTCTTGCAATTGCTTGTCATCACAAAATTACTGTTAGGTTTTCGATGTTTAGATTTTGATGAGACAAACCAAATATGTAATAGGAAGTTTTAAGTACCCCATTTTTCACATTGTTTAAGTGAATAAATAGACTAGAATTGAGTCTTGTGTTGTGTGCTGAAAAATGAAGGTTAAACAAGGATAAAACTGCATCTAAGCTTTAAGGAAAGATATCGCTGCAAGAAGGCAGGATACTGTATCGCTGCAAGAAGACAGGATACGGCACAACTGGTAGAAAGAAGATACAGCAACGCTTCAACAAATCTTCTATACAGCAAAGTAAGAAAGGACGGCGTATAGCAACGCTGCAAGAAAATGATACAGTAGTACTGCTAGAAAGAAGTTACAGCAGCACTGCCAGAAGATACTGCAACCAGGTCTAAGTTACAGCAGCACTGAAAGAAAGCATCAGTTGCACAAGGACCTAGGATACAGCGCAGAACTTACAATCAATTAAGTCATACAGCGCCAACTACAAACGAAGTATCCTGCAAATCCTAGGAAGGATAAATGCAGTACGAGGAATGGAGATTCAAGCAAGAATAAAAGAGCCGTTCAAGAAAAAGTCAAAGTAGCAGACACGGAGCCAATAAGAAGATGCCACATGGACTGACACGCTGCAGAAAGCTGCGAGCCGCAACTGCCGCATTAAATGCTCCGAAAGAGAAAGTCAGGTCGCATTAAATGCGATCCATGCTTTGGCCAGACTACTTTAAATTCAAAAGAGGGATGTCTCCTTCAACGGACATCTTCTCCTACAAGTATAAATAGAGGTTGAGGAGAACTGAAGCTGGTTACTGAAAACTGTTACTGTTACTAAAATATTCAAAGCTTACAAGATTCAAGCATTCAATCTTACGATCAGTTTCAGTCATTCAACCTACCGAAGTGAAGCAAGTTCAAGCTAAAGGATTCCTTACGGATTCAGAAGCTCACTTCGAAGCACAAGTTGAAGAAAAACCTTTTTATCCTTTTAACCTTGTTGCTGTGTGCTTAGGTTGTTTTAGTGGTGTCAAGCAGTTGATAGGAGAGATCCTTGCTGTTTGTTTTAGTTGTCTAGAGTTAGGCAGCTTCCCTGTGTGGGAGTGTGGAACCCTGTGTGGGTTAGCCTTTGAAGTTTGCAGTTGTTGTGTGTACGCTGGACTTCAGTAGGTGGTTTCTTTGTAAAGTTGATAGATTGTTAGGAGAGTCTTGTAAATCAATCTTGCTTAATAAAGTTCCTGCTCGAGGAGCAGTAGAGTGGACGTAGAAGGATTACACCACCTTCGAACCACTATAAGCCATAAGTGTTTATTTGCTTTCTTTATCTGTGCGCTTATATTCTGCATTTCTCTTATCTCTGTGCATAAAACATTTTGAAAGAAGCATTCTTGAGAAAAACAACCTTGTGTTTTAAAGTTAATTTCCGCTGCGTATAAAACTCCAGGTTACAGCGTGCAACACTGTATCGTAGCGCTGCAAGCAGTAACCATCTATCGCTGCAAGCTCAAGTAACTTGCAGTGCAGAACGGTTGTTTTAAAAGGTTCTGAAAATCGACCAAGGTTCATTCACCCCCCCTCTGAACCTCGAACACCACTTGGGATGACATTTATCGCTTTTTTGAATGACATTTTGAATGAAGAAGTCTTTGTTGAACAACCTAAAGGATTTGAGGATCCTTTCTTTCCAAATCATGTTTTTAAACTCAAAAAGGCTTTGTATGGTTTGAAACAAGCTCCTCGAGCTTGGTATGGTCGTCTAACCATATTTTTACTTGAGTTTGGTTTTACTAGGGGAGAAGCCGATCGCACTCTCTTTATAAAATCAAATAAACATGATTTTGTGATTGCTCAAATTTATGTGGATGATATTGTTCTTGGTGCTACCTCAAAAGTAGACCTTGATGAATGTGTGAACGCTATGTCTTCCACATTTGAAATGATCATGATTGGTGAGTTAACCTATTTTCTAGGTTTGCAGGTGAAGCAACTCAACGATGGAATCTTTGTTTCTCAA
Organism: Scutellaria barbata; assembly: GCA_028654395.1. Lineage (NCBI taxonomy): Eukaryota > Viridiplantae > Streptophyta > Magnoliopsida > Lamiales > Lamiaceae > Scutellaria > Scutellaria barbata. Next base: position 3,882,748 of record CM053649.1, on the reverse strand, counting down.
AGCAAGTATGCAAGGAATCTGGTATCACGTTTTGGATTGAAAGACGCAAAACCAATAAGAACACCTATGAGAACGACACAAAAGATGTGTAGAGACAATGTTGCCGACAATGTCGACGACACTCTATATAGATCAATGATAGGTAGTCTTCTTTACTTGATTGCAAGTCGACCTGACATTATGTATAATGTAGGTATTTGTGCAAGATATCAATCTCAACCCAAGACATCGCATCTTCAAGCTGTAAAATGTATTATCAGGTATGGTAAATCTTGGAATATGGTATACTAAGGACACAAATTTGACCTTGGTAGGATTTACCGATTCGAATTGGGCTGGAGACATCGATGATCGAAAGAGCATAAGTGGCGGCTGTTTTTACTTGGGTAATAATCTTGTTTCTTGGCATAGTCGAAAACAAAATTGTGTATCTCTTTCTATAGCCGAGTCCGAATACGTTGCGGTAGGTAGTGGATGTACTCAATTACTTTGGTTAAGACAAATGTTGAATGATTATGGTTTTAAATTTGAATCTTTATGCTTATTTTGTGATAACTCGAGTGCTATAAATATCTCAAAAAATCCCGTTCAGCACTCACGAACTAAACACATAGACATTAGGCATCATTTCATTCGAGACTTAGTTGAGAAAAACATTGTTTGTCTTGAATATGTATCTACTGAAAATCAGTATGCTGACATTTTTACAAAAGCCTAAGATTTTGAAAGATTTTCTTCTTTGAAGAAGTCTCTTGGATTGTGTGTTGTTTGATCACATTTACACAGTTTACGGATGTTACGCGTTACGTTGTTCACATTGATCATAACATCCATTCTTACTGACTTTTGTCAGTGTTTTTGATATGCAATTAACTGGAAAAAGGTAATACTTTACGAGAATATTTTTGCAAAACATATCATGTAATCTAAATTGGTTCTTGAATTAAAGTGTACATATGATTTCATTACGAAGCACTTGGAACACGGCGTTTGTGGCGACGATGCTTTTCAGGCAGCCTAGTAATATGTTTTGATAATAAAAAGGTTTGTGTGACCTAACACTAAGTACTCGGGACACGACACTCGCTATGACGATGCTTCATTGTCAAATATGTATGGAGATACCACAAACCAACATAAAAAGTTAGTCCCACAACTGAGTAACCAGAAGCACGATGCTCGCTACGATGATGCTCTCTTTGCAAAAGGTTGGTTGGGATTAACATAAGCTGTACACTGTGTTTAAGCATATGATTCGATATGTTGTCTCAAATGTTCTCAACATTGTAGAAAACTTTTCCCAGGCAATCCGCATACTTGTGTTTGTTCTAAATTTTTGCTTGGATATAATTTGGTGAGATTTTCGTGGATACAGAATTTCAAAAGAATTCATGTTGACTCTACCCTGAAAATTTTTCGAATGAAATTGATACCTTATTTTTAGGATTGTTTGTTGCATAATATGAGTAAGATTATCCCTAATTTATAGGGTTTATGGATTCAAATTCAACCATAAAAGACATACGTCTTCCAAGGTAAAAGGGCCACATCCCACTTGTTTTCCTCGTTTTTTGTGCACTCCTTCTCCACTGTTTTTACCAATTTTCAGCTGCTCTTCAACTCCGACGAATCATGGACCCAAACCAGCAAAAACTCTCCGAACTTCTCAGCCAAATCCAGACCCTCCTTCCAGCCATAGGAGCACCAATCCAATATTCTTTTTCCTCCCATCTTGGAAGTTCAGTCCATCTATGAGGAAATTCCTTACTTGCAATCATTTTTCTTATCATTCAGCTCCTTACAAAGCAGCAACACAGAGGATCTGGAAAAACAAATTAAAGATGCAGTTCATCAAGCTGAAGATCTGATCGAATCCCATGTATCAGATATATCTCTTTCAGAATCTAAAAGCTCAAGAGATGATGAGTGTTTGAAGAAATTATCAAGAATTTACTCTTTCCAGAAAGACAACATGGTGGGATTGATGAAAGAAAGAAATCAAGTAAAATGGTCGCTCTTGGGGGGATCATCTACAAACCATATCATATCAACGTCTGGGAAAAGCTTAAAGAGTACATTCGTGATGATAACAATGGTAGTCGGATCATGTTGACTACTAGGATGGTGAATGTTGCTTATGAAGCTAGCATATATGAGAGGCTGGTTTACAAGAGTCTTGTGATTCCCAGCTTGAGATAATGGGGAAGAAGATTGCCAACTTCTGTGAGTGGTTGCCTTTGGCGATTCTGGCAGTTGGAAGCCTCCTAAGGGAGACTGAGAAGACGGTAGAAGCATGGGAGAAAGTAGCAGAAGATGAGAGTTCACTTATTACACCCATCTTTGAGGCACAAGTTATGCTTTCTATACATGGGAGTATTCCCACAATATTATGAGATCCTTACTTCTCAACTCCTACAATTATGGGTTGCTGAGGGATTGTTTGAACAAGAGGGTAAGAGCTCTGAAGTAATGGTGGAAGATTGTTTAAATGACCTTATTTCCAGAAGTCTTGTTTTGGTTGAGAAGCAGAGCTCAAGAGGTAGAACTAAAGCCTGTAGAGTCCATTTTGTCTATCGAATCTATGCATCATTGAAGCTCACAACAAAACGTTTTTCTATATGGTAAATAAGCTTCTGAGTAGCTTTCCTGAAGGCACAAATGTCCAACACCGACTCTGCATCCACAATAATACTATACTTAGCCTTAAAGAAGTGCACACCTCAATGAAATCAGTGTCAACTGCTTGCTCTCTTATCTGTTTTGGTCCATATCGTCATCATGGATTGCAGGTTTACGTGAGTTACAAATTGCTCAAGGTACTGGATTGCCTTAAAATTCGATTCTACGTGTTTCCAGATCAAGTACTGATACTAGCTCAGTTAAGGTACCTGGCTATCACACATGATGGAGAGCTTCCAAAGTCCACATTCAAGCTAGTGAGGCTTGAGGTCTTGATTGTTGGTCAATATGGAAGAATCAAACGGTCAAATGATCCAGTTTATCTGCCTATGGAGATTTGGAATTTGCATTTCCTCAAGCACCTAGAGTGCATGGGATATGACATGCCATATCCTTCTTTTGCAGCGTCTTTAAACTAGGGACTCTATAATGAGAATGTAGGATTTGAACGAGATATAATTGTTAATGCTCATTTTGAGAATCAGTATAGAATAATGCATTATTTTGGATGTTATGATCATTTATAATACCCTATTCTATTTCCAAGAGGTGAATCAGGTTAGCACCAAAATATTAATAAAGTTATCATACAAGAACATATGCGTGAAACGAAACAAGGTACATATGTTTTAATATTTCGATAACATATATTTTTTAAGACATAATAACTTTTTTAAGGATTTAACTTTATTGTATATTTTTTTAAAATGCATCAAATATATTGGATGATTCTAGACTGACATCAAATTCTACTCCAGAGGAAATTATCTCCCAAGAGTTAGAAGATATGTATAGAGTAGATGTGGATTGTATGAATAAGTGTGACATTATGATTTGATATTAAAATATGCTCGTATGTAAAAGTTAGATAGAAACACCTTAGATCCACACTTGCTTTATAGAAAATTAATAGTATATGTTCATTCTAATCATTTCAACCATTGTTTCTTATAATCAGTTGTAAAATGAAATGCAACAAGAGTCTCTTGCAAAGAATACAGTTGTGATAAGCTGCAAATTAGAAATCCAAGACAATCGACACTACTATTTGTAGGAAGATTGTTGCAACAATATGCAGTGGATAGTTATATAAAATTGGAGACAACATGATTACATTTTTTTTTGTTTGAACCAAGCAAATTTGAGAAGTGAATTATACCAAGGGATCATGGATAGTGTTTTTAAAGGTGAACTTTGCGGTAGTGAAATTGGGCTAAGAATTCAAAGTATTTTTGAATGTTTAAATGAAGCAATTACATTTCAAATGCCACATGAGTTGCGAAGACTTTTTGCAACAATATTGGTATTTTGTGCACCAACAGATGTAAGAGTTTTATGAGATATATATTTCAATGCAATGTCTGAAGATTTCAAAAAAGAAGAAGACACATCGACATCTTGTAGGTTAGTGAAAACCTTGAACAACGTTAATTTTTTTTTGGAATGATGGTGATAATGTGATAGATGACGTGCAATGCTCAACATTTAAAGAATCTGTATAAAAAAGAGGATTACTTGAAGCAGATCAAAGTATTTTTGAATGCTTAAACGAAGCAATAACATTTCAAATGCCACATGAGTTGTGAAAACTTTTTGCAATAATATTGGTATTTAGTACACAAGCAGATGTGAGAGCTATTGAGATATATATTTCAATGCAATGTTTGAAGATTTCAAAAAAAGAAGAAGACACATCGACATCTTGTAGGTTAGCGAAAACTTTGAAGAGCTTAATAGGAGAGTATGGGAAAAAGTATAAATTTATATGATCTACCAAACACTACTATTGAAATTGATGATATACAAGCAGAAAGTGTAAGAGAATTACAAGAAGAATTGTCTGTTGAAATTCCTCCTAAAGATCAGGAAGCTGAAACAAAGTTGAATGCTGATCAACATATGGCTTTTACCATCATATTAGAATCTATTGAAAAAGAAAATGAGGGTGTTTTCTTCATTTATGGACCAGGGAGAATTGACAAAACTTTTTTGTACCGTGCGTTGTTAGTCCATCTTAGATCAAAAAATCAAATAACTATTGCAACTGTCACATATGGAGTAGCAGCCGTATTGATGCCAGAAGGAAGACCAACACATTCACTATTCAAAATACCAATAAATATAGATGAAAACAGTAAATGTTCCATTTCCAAACAAAGTAGAGCTGCCGAATTATTGCGTAAAACAAGTTTGATTTTATGGGATGAAGCTCCAATGATAAAACGATGGAAATTGAAAATGTGGATATATTACTAAAGGATGTTACTGAAAATGATAAAGACTTCGGTGGAAAAGTGATAGTTTTTTTAGGACATTTTAGACAAGTTTTACCTGTTGTATCAAGGGCAACAATTTTACAAACAATTTCTGCTAGTATAGTCGAATCATATCTATGGCCAAGAATGCGGAAAATACTATTATCCAAAAACATGAGAGTTATAAAAGATCTTACTTTCAGTGAATTCTTGCTATAAGAAACAACTATACAAACAGCAAGAATCTCTCCCATCAACTGTTCGACACCTAAAACAACCTAAGCACACAGCAACAAGGTTAAAAAGTATATGGGTTTGTTCTTCAACTGGTGTGGTGAAGTGAGCTTCTGAATCCTTCAAAGGATCTTTCAGCTTTGAACTTGCTTCACTTCATAAAGGTTGAGTGATTAAAATTGAGAGTAGACTTGAGATAGAATAGCTTGAATGCTTGAATGTATTTGGGCAAATGTTTCAGTAGTCAGCTTCAGGGTTGTTCATCCTCTATTTATACTTGTATGAATAATATTTGTTGAAGGAGATATCTCTCGTTTAAATTTAGTGTACTTGATCAAAAACATGACTCGCAGTTAATGCGACTTGACTTTCTCTTTAGGAGCATTTAATGCGGCAGTTGCGGCTAGCAGCTTTCTGCAGCACGTCAGTTCATGTGACATCTTTGTTTAGCTCAGTGTCTGCAACTTTGATTTTCTCTGGAACGACTCTATTTATTCTTGCTTGGATCTTTGTTCCTCGTACTGCATTTATCTTTCATCGGATTGTAGGATACTTATTCTGTTTATAATTGGCGTTGTTGACTGTTTGAACAGTAAGATTTACGTTGTATTCTAGGTCTGCTTGCAGCTGTTCGTTCTTTGCAGTGCTGCTGTAATTTCAACCTTCTTGCAGTATCTTCATACAATACTGCTGTTTTCTTTCTTGCAGTATTCCTGTAACTTTTTCTTGTTGTGATGTTGCATGCCTTCTTTTTTACTTTGTTGTATTACTGTATCTGCCTTCTTGCAACTTTGTTGTACATGCTTTCTTGCAGTAGCTTCGTTCTGAATTTCTCGATGCAACGTTATTACTTATGAAAACCTCAATCTTTCAATACCTATATTTAGACTCAAACCTAGTCTATGTTTTCACTTAAACATTGTGAAAAATGGGGTACTCAAAACTTCCTATTACATATTTGTTTTGTCTCATTAAAATCTAAACACTGAAATCCCAACAACTACTATAAAAATTGATGATATACAAGGAGAAAGTGTAAGAGAATTACGAGAAAAATTGTCGTTGAAATTTCACCTGAAGATCAGGAAGTTGAAATAAAGTTGAATGTTGATCAACATATGGTTTTTACCATCATATTAGAATCTATTGAAAAAGAAAATGGGGGTGTTTTCTTCATTGATGGATCAGGGGAACTGACAAGACTTTTTTATACTGTGCATTGTTAGCCCATTGGCAGTAGTAGTCGTATTGAATTACCAATAAATGCATATAAAAGCAGTAAATGTTCCATTTCCAAACAATGTGGAGCTGCAAAATTATAGCGTAAAACAAGTTTGATTTTGTGGGATGAAGCTCCAATGGCAAAACGATAGACAATCGAAAATGTGGATACATTACTAAACGATGTTATTGGAAATGATAAAGAATTCGGTGGAAAAGTGATAGTTTTTGGAGGAGATTTTAGACAAATTTAAAGATGACGGGAATACAATATATAAAAAGTGCAAAGATGACCCAGTGCAAAAAAAAATCGAGGTAAAAAATTAAAATAATAAATCACAAAATAAAACAAGTAATGACATACAACTATACTTATATAAATTCATTGATTGCAGATACGTAGTTAAACTAAGTGTGATATAAGGTCATCTTAAATCAATAGTAACGATGTTTGGTGATACGACATCAGTTTATGTTGGATACTCAGTACAAGACTACTTGATATCCATTGAGAAGGTAACAAAATTTCTTTAGTTATATGCATTGAAAAAATCTATCTTTGTTGTTTTTTAAAAGAAAAAACCATATGCAGGGCCAAGACACATCTTAATTCTATAGATGGTTGATCTTACAAGGAGCAAGTGAGGTCCGTTTTTTAATTGTCCTAACCTACAATACAAAAGTTGAAGGAGGAAGATTGAGCGCAGTAGCGGAAGCCATAGAAAAGATGGAATCTGTGGAGATAAGAGACAATAAATTAAACAACACAACTACGACAGCGACAACAATAGTAACAGTAACAATGGCCACCACAACAGATCATTAATATAAGAAAAAAAGAAGAATTAAGAAGACAAAAAATAAGGAATACATCCATGTATCCGGTGATGAGGAGGATAATGTAATGAAAGATTTATTAGCCAAATCACGAGAAAGAAGACTAAGATCAAACAAGAAAAGAATTAGCAAGTGGCCAAATTACAATTATAATCTTTTGTTTCAAAATTTCGATACTTATTATTCTTTTCTTTTAAATATTTAATTTTTTAGGAATAGAGAAACTAGAATTTTTTTATCCAATACAATAATATTTTTATTTTATTTTTTGGACGATTCTGAAAATAATATTTTTGGTATATTTAGATTTCAAATTGAATTATACTCATACTTTACTACGCACAATTTCCATGATCTCATTATATTATTCTTAATAAATTGTTGTTGTTATAATACATACATTATGTTGAAAAAACATTAACTTATAATAATCAAATGCTAAGTAATTTATATACACTTCAAAAAAATTGTTGAGAACAACAAGTGAAGAGATAAAATACTATGAAATCAACAAAAAAATAAAGGACTCAAAAGTTGGTCTCTCCACATGTAATAGAGTCTCTCCACGTGCAACACATGTGGCAATGGGACTTTGCTTTCTTGCTCATTCAAGAATGGGATCTTGTAAACCAGCCTCTCAGTATACGCTCGCTTCATGACAACATTTGCCATCTTAGTCGTCCACATGATTCGACTTCCATTGTTATCATCATCAATGTACTCTTTAATCTTTAAACTTTTCCCATATGTTGGTATTCTATATACAAAATAACATAGGCTGCGATCGAGCGGTTGTGTTCTAAGTTGCAGTTCGAAAGATCAATCGGGATATCCGCTAAAGTTTTGGTCAAATCAGGGTATGTTTTATCAGTATAGTTTTAAATTAGAGCAACATGTTGTGTTTGATATTAATCAATTTATTTTCGGGGAAATAGATGAAAAAGGGGAGTGGAAATAGAAAAAGACAAAGTCGACCATGTGGTGTGATTTTGCTTATATTATTAAAGCCATTCAAAGCACTATGGTTTCATACAATGAATTGATAAATACAATATTTATTAAAATAGTTAAAGTATTATTTTATACAAATAAAAATATTATTTGATGTGTAAACAAAAATTAATTATGAATTTAGAATCTTGAAAGCAAATATATTAAAAGTATTATATGATACATATAAAAGTATTAAATTATATTACTTGTCAAATTTTTAATTCATCAAATATATTACTGCATACACATAAATGTATTACATAATATAAAATATTATCTAATAACATAAAAATATTACATTTTAACTTTGTTAATCGATGTTGACTGAAGTTATGAACATTGACCGATGTGTTGACCAAGTCAAACTCATCTATCTCACAAAATGGAAACCACAATCTTACAAAAAATTCCTTAGATAAACTAGAGGGGAGAAATCATGTTTTCATCATGCCCAAACCGGTGTCAAATACTAATCCTATATAATTCAAAAAATCCAATTTCTTTTTTAACTCTGATATGTCTCAGTGAAAAACCCCTTGAAAACGGATTTTAGTTTTTATGTTTAGTTGGAGGAAGAAGGAAATTAACGGTTTATGTACTATTATATTTTTTAATTTAACTTAATTTATAGATTTTTCAAAAAGAAATCTGACTTTTTTAAGAAAGGTTTATTCTAGGAAGAAGGAAACGATTTTTTTTTTTATTTTTTTTTGTGTTTTCAAAATTAATTATTAGAATTTTCAAAAGAAAATCTATTTTTTAAGAAACATTTTCTTGCAGCGAACAAGTAGTGCTTGATAGAGTCCTTGATTTAAAGACACTCGGGATAAAAGACCTCTTGTGTTTTCCCAACAACATAATGTAGTTAAATGATTCGAGGCGATGGAGATTTTCCAGCATAAGAGAATTTGCAGAAGAAGGATTTGGCAGGCAAAGGCGGAGCTAGACAATTTATCTTAAGGGGGCTCGTTGCTTTTTAGGAGCTGAATTACTATAAAATGAGTATTTTAACATTTAAAATATCTCATGCTCTCCAGGTGCTTGAGAAAATGTGACCGCGCTGTCGTGACTCGATAAAATTAATTATTTTCTTCTCTAACCTAACCAACTAGTAGCTAGGGCAAGTCAGACATCGATTCCACGAAGAGTGAAAAATAAACTGTCACTTATGTTCAATTCAAGAAACAGAAAAGGTTGGGGTTTTTGTGATTTAGAATCACTAACTAATTACGAAGTTAGAAAATGAATTAAATGAGAAATCAATATATGAAAAACATCCTGATTAACAGTTCAGTTATCTCTCAATTTCAATTATGCCCTCATCAATGTAACACCCCTCTCTCAAATTATCATGGAATTATCACCCCTAGTCTAACAACAAGCTCTGTTAAACCGAATCGTCTCTTAAGATTAGTTAAATTAGGATAAGATCACTAATTAACCCTATTTAATTGAATAACCTAGAACAAGCTCTCTAGATTTAATTCATTAAATGCATTAATTACCAAGATGTAGGGTGAACTAGACTCCGAATACACAAGCTCGATTCGATAATTTAGGATTATATTACCCTAGAGATGCACGACCTCTAGTTTACCACTTATGAAAATTAAACCACAACAATTAGGATTCATGATTTAAAATTCTAGCAAGCAATTATCAACACTTAACCTAGGTGACCAATCCAAATTAAACATCAAATAATCGAAAACGATATGCACAGATAACATAATTAATTTCAATCAAATATCGAGAAGGGGAAACGAAATTAATTAAAATATAAGAGAAATATGAGTTCGAACATCCCTACTAACTTAAATTGAAAGATTAGCCGATCATCCTTGTAATCAAATCCACAAAAATAATTGAAATCTCCATCTAAATGAAACTGAAAAATTAAAATATGAATTCCTCTCTCTATGTGGCTGTGTGAATCACTGCCTTTTCTCTCTCTGCAGGACCCTTCTCTCTCTCTAAGACCTCTCCCTTTGGCTGCGTGAATATGTATCAAAATATATGCTCCAATTATATGGATAGCTCCTTTCTTTGAGGACAAAGTCAACCAAAATTGATACTCCTCAGATTTCTCTCCCAAAAAAGGGTCGTGCCCTCAAGTTGGATAAGTAGGCCTCAAGCCCAACTCTTCAAAATCAGCCCAATTTTCTTTCTTCAGCCTTTCACATTAAATTAAGCTTAATCATCATTTTTTTCTCGATCCATAATCCAATTTCTCGACTCTAATTTACTTCAAAACTCCTAAAATAATCAAGAAAATAAATTGTGAAGTATTTGGAGTTCAAAAATATATATATGTAGGAAATTGATGCATTCAATCATATTAAAAAAACATAAAATCTCGTATTAATTCACAATAATATGCACCAATTTTCTACCTATCAAACTGCAAATTTCAAATCTCCATAGGCAGATAAACTGGATCATTTGACCATTTGATTCTTCGATATTGACCAACAAGCAAGACCTCAAGCCTCACTACCTTGAATATGGACTTTGGAAGCTCTCCATCATGTGTGAATTGTGATAACCAGGTACCTTAACTGAGCAAGTTTTGGTACTTGATCTGGAAATACGTAGAATCGGATTTTAAGGCAATCCAGTACCTTGAGCAATTTGTAACTCAACTAAACCTGTAATCCATGATGACAGTGTGGACCAAAACAGAGAAGAGAATGAGCAGTTGACACTGATTTCATTGAGGTGTGCACTTTCTTTGAGTCGCGGTTGGACATTTGTGCCTTCAGGAAAGCTACTCAAAAGCTTATTTACCACGTGGAAAAACTTTTCGTTGTGAGCTTCAATGATGCATAGATTCCCATAGACAAAATGGACTCTACAAGCTTTAGTTCTACCTCTTGAGCTCTGCTTCTCAACCAAAACAAGACTTCTGGAAACGAGGTCGTTTAAACAATCTTCCGCCATTACTTCAGAGCTCTCATACAATCCCTCAGCACCCCATAATTGTAGGAGTTTAGAAGTAGGGATCTCATAATATTGTGGGAATACTCCCATGTACAAAAAGCATGACTTCAAATGTTGAGGTAACACCTTATAACTCAAATGCAGTGCCTCAAAGATGGGTGCAATAAGTGAACTCTTACCTTCTGCTACTTTCTCCCATGCTTCTACCATCTTCTCAATCTCCCTTAGGAGGCTTCCAACTGCCAGAATTAGAGCTGTCGAAACGGGCCGGTGGGGCGGGCCGGCCCACAACCCACCTTTTGGCGGGGCGATGTGGGGCGGGCTTTTTATTGAGCGGGCTTTTAAATCCCAACCCAGCCCAACCCACCGTTGGGTCGTAGGTTGGGCGGGCCAACCCACTTTTTTTTTTCTTCTAACCATTAATTCACTATACATAAATACATTCTAATAGCTAATAAAAAATGCAAAGTGTTCGCAAATTAAAATGCAACATTCATCACATAACTATATATTGGACACTACAAGATATTCTCCTTGTTCTTCATCAATATTCTTCATGTTATTGGACACTACAAGATCTTCACTAGGATTTTCTACTATTTTTAGTATTTTTAATTAATTAAAAAAATTTAAAAAAAGGCAGGGCAGCCCGGCCCAACCCACCCCCAACCCACTTCAACCCACGGCCCAAATGAGCCAGCCCGTTTAGGCCCGCTTTTTTACGGGCTTCGAAATATCCGGCCCAACCCACCTTTTATATATGGCAGAGCGGGCTGGCCCAACAGGCCTAACCCATTTTGACACCTCTAGCCAGAATCACCAAAGCCCCTCACAGAAATTGGCAATCTTCTTCCCCATTATCTCAAGCTGGGAATCACAAGACTCTTGTAAACCAGCCTCTCATATATGCTCACTTCATAAGCAACATTCACCATCCTAGTAGTCAACATGATCTGACTACCATTGTTATCATCACGAATGTACTCTTTAAGCTTTTCCCAGACGTTGATATGACATGGTTCATAGATGATCCCCCAAGAGCGACCGTTTTACTTGATTTCTTTCTTTCACCAATCCCACCATGTTGTCTTTCTGGAAAGAGTAAATTCTTGATAATTTTTTCAAACACTCATCATCTCTTGAGCTTTCAGATTCTGAAAGAAATCGATCTGATAAATGGGATTCGATCAGATCTTCAGCTTGATGAACTGCATCTTTAATTTATTTTTGCAGATCTTCTGTGTTGCTGCTTTGCAAGGAGCTGAATGATAAGAAAAATGATTGCAAGTAAGAAACTTGCTCATAGATGGACTTAACTTCCAAGATGGGAGGAAGAAGAATATTGGATTGGGTAGGATGAAGAAGGTGCTGTATTGTACATAGCAGGTGTAAATCTCACCGCCCCTTCGATATAATGTGAAACATTAACTGCTCGATGAAGACTAGCTTAATTGTAAATAACAATTTTCTTAATTAATAAAACTCTAGCCACTTGCAGTTTCTACTTTCTTGATTATGGAACTTGATGTAATTGTTTATGTTTATCGAAAAAAATAAGATAGGACTAAGACCATCCCATCATCTTCTAAAAAATAATACCAATTTTACACTTTAAGTTAAATTTTATTAATTTCGTTCGGTCATGGTCGAACGTACTTCTACGTGTTCAGTTATTATCGTCGAAGTACTTTTACTTGTTCGGCCAATTAGGATCGAACGAAACTGTTTGGGTTTGATCGATTTTTTGTATTTTTTATACGATTTTCACTCGATTTTCATATATTTATTAAAATCGTATAAAGTTCGTCATTATATTGACATTACATTGCTTAAGAAATTAAAAGATTTAATATTAAAAAAATAAGAAAGATGAAAAATATAGAAATAGAAAAAAAGTAAACTAGGTTTTTTTTTTTAATTTAAAGGGTAAAATTGATATTTTTAATAATTTTATTTTTTTTAATTAATTTTTTTTTAATTAGGATGTGGTTGAAAAATGATGATGTGTGGTGCAAAAAAAAAAAAAAGGGCACAAGTTGCTAATACTTGTGCTAATACTGTATATACACAGTACACTTGACTTTGATATAGCGTGAAACCATTAATTAATCAATCAACTATGTCAGTGATTAGCTACAAATACCAACTTGCAGTTTCTTAATACATGAAGACTACTGACATAGTCACATTGTTATATGATCTACGACCTTTAACTTGCCACCATAAACCAGAGAGAGAGAAAGAGGGAGAGATCGTTCAGAGATGGCTTACATAGCGATAACGTTCTTAATGGAAAATCTATCGCAGCTACTGAAATCGAAAATCGATCTGATCTCCGGCGCAGAGAAGGAGCTGAAGCTGCTGACATATGAACTTCGTTGTTTGAGAGCTGCGGTTAGGGAGACGGAAAACAAGCCCGAGGAGGAGGAGCTGTTGTTCATGATGAAGAATGTTGTTTGTGACGCTGAATATACCATTGACTCCTGTTTGACCATGGCGGCGGCGGCGACGGCAGCGGCGGCGAGCAATAAGTCGTGGCGCCGCCGAGATCTCAATACAAAGCCTGTGAATCTAGCAGGAGAAGTGAGGTCCCTTATAAATAGGGTGAAACCATTGTTCGAACTCTTTGCTGCTAAAATGCCAGACGACGTCGTCCGATCTGATACTCAGCTCAAAGAATGGCAACCGGTACACATACATCCTCTCTCTATCTCTCCATTTTCTAAGTACTAAATTCAACTTTGAATAGATTTCGTAATAACATCTTATTTATATACTAATTCTCAATTTTTGATTCAAATTTATTTTCATATAACATACTAATCTAATCTTACTTCTCCATTTAAAATTTTAAGATTGAATTCTTAATTTAAAATAAAATTCAATTTTCTACTTTTGTTTATATTTATAAATTTAATATATATTTCATTATATATTTATATTTTGAATTAAATATAAAATTAGCACATCTCTATTTATATGGTTTTTAATTTAAATAAATAAAATGAATAAAAAGTACTAATTTTACTTTTTAGAAAATTTAAAAAAAACCATCAGTTTCATTCGGTCACGTCGATCGAATAAATAGAAGAGTGTTCAGTTATCTTGATCGAACGTACTTCTATGTGTTCGATTTGAGTGATCGAACATATTTATATGTGTTCAGTCAATTAGGATCGAATGGAGCAGGTCGGGTTTTGATTGATTTTTTACGTTTTTTTTGTAATTTTGACATGATTTTCATATATTTAACTAATCCGTAAAATATTCATCATTATATTAACATTTCATTCATCAATAAATTCAAACAACCTAAAAAATCAAGAAAGATGAAAAAGAGAGAGAGAGAGAGAAAACAAGGGTAATAACAGTTGAGTAGTGTTTGTGTACACTAGATGCATGGGTCATCATCCATCCAACTGGGCAAACGGGTCGGGTCCGGTTTAACCCGGATCCGCGCCCTTTTTTTTTTATAATTTATGTCATAATCTTTATATTGTAATAATATAACCTTTATGTTGTAATAGTGTAACCTTTATGTACAGATTTCATAACCTTTTCACTGAATGACTTATACTTTTTTCACTATAAAAATTCATGCAATATAACCCAAACCTTTATGTTGTAATAATATAACTTTTATGTTGTAATAGTATAAACTTTATATACAGATTTCATAACCTTTTCAATGAATAACTTATAGTTTTTTCACTATAAAAATTCAATATAATCGAAACATTTATGTTGTAATGATATAACCTTTATACTGTAGTACTATAACCTTTATGTACAAATTTCATAACCTTTTCAGTGAATAACTTATACTTTTTTCACTACTCAGCACTGCAAAAGGTTATGTGCATATAACTAAAAGGTTAAGTTCGCTAAACTAAAAGGTTATGTCAATATACAGCAGAATTAAAATTTAAGTTAGGGTTTGGGCTAGGGTTTGGACGCGTGGGGGTGCGTGAGGCGCGCGTGGGAACGCGTGAAAGGTACTTTTGGGCGGATTAACCCAGTTACACGGATTTAGGATCCGTGCACCTGGTGTATAGAAACAATTGTAATAACAGTTTGGTTATTGCATGTTTGTTTTTAACGTAGAAAAGGTTTTCAAGGTTTAATTGAATAGCACAAAGACATGCGAATGAAGTGGAGATGGCAAAAGTGGGACAAAACATAGCCACGTAGACTTGAAGTTTAGCTCATTACAAACCCCACATCACACATAACAACATATAGATTTGTTAGTAGCTAGATTAATTCCAGGGTTTTCTCTCTCATACTAATTAACAAGACTAATGCCATTACATGTTGGATTTATTAATCAATTTAGACCCACATAAGTTGTTAATATTTAATAACATTTGTAATTGGTTGCGCTAGTTGAATGGGAATAATGTGTGATTAAATCTGAAATGATAGATTCAATTTTAAAATCCAGTTATTCAAATATATTTTGTGATTAATGACTTTGAATAATTGTTATGTTATTTGTATATATAGTTGTCCTAGTATGGATAACGTATCTCACTCAACTTTTTTTTTTTTTTTTTGTGAAATTTACTAATTTGAGTCCTTTGTTATTTTTTTCCTTCATTTATTGGTCTATAATTTTTGTTGAAGTGTATTAAAGTTAACTGTAATAAAATATAAAATTTAAATACACCAAAAAGATGAAAAATTAGGATTCTTTTGTTCCTTAAAAAAATTATTCGGAATTCTAAAATGAAATATAATAATTCTAGTTGATTGTGATGGTTCTTACTCCTAATTATTTGTATTTTGACGCTTAATTATAAATCAAATATATTACTTTAATTTAATTTATTATCAAATCATAGGGAAAAAAATTATTAAACAATCATATTAACACAAAGCATTGTCATGTTTTGATACAACAACTTGAAAATCAATCTAAATTACATGACAAATCAACTTCAACAATTCAATATAAACTACATAAACATGCTAACAAAACAACTTCAAGTATTAGTGCTTTCTTGTAGCACTAACAACCTATCAAATAGAGTTTTTCTTCAATTTGGTTCACCCCAATACGTGTTATTTCATAGAAAATATTACTAAACACAAACAATTGAAGATACAATTAATTATAGTAAAATACATTGTTGAAGTAGAGATTTTTTTCTATACTTAAGCTCCATCAATACTATATGGTCGGTTATCTTGGGATTCTATTAAAAATTAATAAATGCCGGTAAAACAATGTCAATAAGTCGTATCAAATCTTTCTCATTATCATACTTGATGATCATTTCATCTAGAATTTTGATATTTACTTCATTGTTAGTTGGTTATTCACTATTTCAGATTCTTAGTACATAAGAACTCACTGAACCTTGTATCATCTTGAACTACAAATATAATGTGATCAATTAACATGAAATAAATTAAACAAACAAATTGAAAAGTCTATATTTAAAATAAAATTGAAATAGATAAAAATATCCAATTTAACTAAACTTGTACACCCCATTAAGTACTTAAAAATCACATAAATTAAATTTAGTACTAAGAAAAAAAAAACCTTTTGTGTCATATTATTATGTGGTAATTGAAATTTCAAAAAATATATTTAATCCCCAAATATATGCTATGTGTGTTGGAAACGATATATATTTAAGAACTGATATTGATAAATATTATCTTTTATTAGTGCTCATAGCTATAATTGGACATATATTTTCATGAAAGTTATGGTTCCATCGACACTAACTCCATTATTCTAAATCTAATAAAATAATATCAACTCAACAAGTACCCAAAATCTATTGTTATATGTTTAGATACTATTTTTGAAAATTGAACCTAATTTAATATTCAACAACCCAAATTAAGATAAATAAATCAGACCATTATACCAAAAGATTGTTTGTACTTTATTTTTTTGAAATAATCAACATTTTCTAATTTGTAATTGTAATTATTATCATTTTTATTTCATATTTGTAATTTTTGTAGTTATAATTTTAACTTTAAAAATATTTTTTAAAATCCCATATTATAATCTACTATTATAGTCGAAACTATTACTTTATGATAAAATAATCTACTCAATTGAGAAAACACAATTTTCTTAAATTATAAATTTGTATTCTTCCTCTATCAAACCCAAATTAATATTATTCTCCATCCTAATACGTGGATTAAAGTTTTGTTATTAATTATTAACATCAATAATTTGGAGATCCCAATTTTTTTTTTTTGTTGAGAGAACACTATTTTTTTTAAATCATAAATTTGTAGTATTCGTCTAACATGCCTAAATTAATATTAATAAATGAAAAAAATTATTATTCATTCCGATACGAGAGTTAGATTTTTTTAATAATTATTAATTATTAATATTAATAATTTGGCATCCTAAAACTTACATTTTTTTAATTGAGAGAACAATAATTTTTTTAAAGCACACATTTATATTTTTCATCTAACAAGTTTAAATTAATATTGATAAAACAAATTATTTTTCATCCTGATACATGGGATAGAGTTTTGTTATTAATTAGTAATATTAATAATTTGGGCATCCCGAACTTAGACATATTAATAAAAAATAATTTATTTTTTATTATTGATATTAATTTAATGTTCCCTCAATTAACAACTTTTTTTTTGTGTTAAAGATGAATTTTAATTAAAAAAAATAAAAATTACCTGTTGTTGGAGAAGGTAAGAAGACTAAAAAGTGATAATCCTTAAATATAGAGGACTAAAAGTTAAAAAGTGAAAGATAAATGATAAAAAAACTAATAAAGTAAATTTAAAAGATGAAAAAACTTTTTTTTGCCTAGTTTTAGTGACAGTTGTAAATATAAATATTAATGGGTGTAGATAGTTATACCAAGGTAGGATTTTATTGGATTTGAAAATTCGATTTTACAACCCCTATCAATACAAACAAAAAGTGGATATTTTGACATCAGAATCGTAAGGTATATTTGGACAAGAGTGTGGTATTTTTCTAACTTTGGATATAGGATTTTGTTTATGATTTTGAAATCTTGTATTTATGGTGTGATATTCTAGGATAAATTAATAATAATAAAAGTGTTTTAAACTCACAATTTCTATCTTTGTATACAGCCCACATTAAAGCTGCAAAACCGGGTTGGTTTCGATGATGAAGTAGAGCGTTTAATTAACATTATCATGGAAGACACTGAGGAACTTGATATTTTATCCATTACTGGCATGAGTGGTATGGGGAAGTCTTCATTGCTACAGACAGTATTTGAGAATAAAAAAGTCCAATATGAATTCCCCACCCGCATTTGGGTTAACGCGTCTCAAGACTTGAAGAGGAAGGATGTGTATCTTCACATTCTGAAACAGCTAAGCAGGCAAGACATGTCTAGCTTGAGTGATTTTGAGTTGGCTCCAACAGTCCGTAAATTGCTGGGTGAAAGAGAATTCCTTTTGGTCCTAGATGATGTATCGAGTGTTGGAGACTGGTGTTTCATCCGAGAGGTGTTGCCGAAGTCGAATGGGATGAGTAAAGTCCTTATCACCACCCGTTTCAGAAGTGTCAGTATGTTTGCTAGTCCTACTAGAGAACCTTTTCAACTGCGCTTTCTATACCCAAATGAAAGTTGGGAACTTCTACAATTACAAGTATTTGGGAATCAAGTATATTGCCCCCAAGAGTTGGAAACCCTTGGAATAGCTATAGCTCAGCGTTGTGACGGAATACCACTTGTATTAATGGTTGTAGGAGGAATTCTTTGGGGGAAATGGTCCAAAAGAAAGTCAATCAGCACAATTGTAAATGAATGGAGGGAAGTATATGCAAACTTGGCTGGGTATCTGCTTAGACAGAGGTATGAAAGGGGTTTATCGGATATCATATCAATGAGTTATAGTGCATTACCTCATGACTTGAGAGACTGCTTTCTTTATCTTGGTGTGTTTCCTCAAGATTATGAGATCTCGGCTTGGACACTGACTCGTTTGTGGATCGCTGAAGGATTCATTCAAAGTAAGGATGGGTGGAGCTTCGAGGAAACTGCAGAAAATAATTTGACTCAACTTAGCAATAGAAATTTGGTAATTGTATGCAAAATAAATTCGATTGGCCAAGTCAAAACATGTCGAGTTGGTTCTGACCTCCATAGATTCTGCAATTCGAAAGCTGGGCTCACGGAGCAGAATCAGTTCAAGGAGATAAAAATGTCAGAGCATGGAACTTTCGACCCTCCATGTTCTAACTTGCAAGAGTATCGTCGTCTTTGTATCCATTCCCATCTCTCAGAATTCCTAACTACAAATATAAATGGCCCACGAGTACGTTCTCTTTTATGGTTCTACAACAATGTCTTCATCCTGCATCCTGAATACATTTCAGCCATCCCTAATGCCTTCAAGTTGCTCAGAGTTTTGGCATCCAAGTCTGTCAAAATTTACTAAGTTCCCATTCAAGTTTACCAGACTTATTCATTTGAGGTACTTGACTGTGTCTTGTGATGATCTCGATGTTCTTCCTGAAACCCTCTCTCAACTATGGAACCTACAAACTCTTGTAGTGGAAACAGAGTCGCCTTTCCTTGAAGTCAGAGCAAATATATGGAGGATGATTCAGCTGAGGCATTTTAAGACTACAGCAGCCATTACTTTAGCCGTGCAAGGGGAAGGTAATGATGCCTGTGAAAATCTTCACACACTGAGTAGATTATCGCCTGAATTCTGCACCAAACAATTGCTCGATAGAGTCCCTAATTTAAAGACGCTGGGGATTCGTGGCCAATTAACTACTCTTATTCATAACAAGTGCTTGCAAAATTTGGATGGCCTAACAAGTTTGAAGCTGGTAAATGATTTATTTTACGAATCAACTTGTGGAAACAGGTTGGCTGGACTCCCTTCTCTGCCACCACATTTGAAGAGGTTGAGTTTATCAGCTACATACTTGGATTGGGAACACATGTCCCTATTGGGAAAGATTAGGACCCTGGAGGTCCTCAAGTTGGAAAACAATGCATTCACAGGACAGTACTGGCATATCAATGATCAAGGTTTTCAGCATCTCAAATTTTTGCTCATTGCAGAGACAGATTTAGTCATCTGGGAGGTATCGGCTGATAGTTTTCCGAGACTTGGATGTCTTGTTCTTAAGAATTGTGAGCAGCTTCATGAAATTCCAGTCGGGCTGTCAAAGAGCATGGAGCAATTGGAGATAGAGCGTCTCAACAGACACGCAGTTGCATCTGCCAAGAAAATTGAGGAAGAAAAAAGAACAACACAAGGGCTGGTCAGATTCAAGCTCTCTATAGGTATTGGATGTGAGTGATCACTCATTCACCCAACTCATGAGTTATGTCTTTCTTATACCTTGAATTGAACTACTGTTTTCTTCTTCAACCAATGTTAAAAGAGGAGGATATTTTGGGCCACACATTCAATGTCAGACAATTCAAAATGTGTGCATTTTATTATGACAACTACCTTTTTTTTTTTCCTCTCTGGCTCCAAAAGTAGCATTCTTGGTCATATATCATTTTTAAACACTTGAGCACTTTTGATCCTGAATAATATGGTAATCAAATTACACATTTCTTGGAAGCATACAAAACAGAAACACAAATTCGACGTGCTGAGTTATGGAACAGAGCTTTGAGCTATGGATATGAGGTGCATCGATTAACGCATTGAAGAAGAAGAAAAAGAAAACCGGACAGCTATAAAGAACAAGAAGCCAAAAGAAAGAAAAAAGAAAAAAATAATAAATAATAAATCTTGCAAACGAAGTATTACATTTTAGTCAATGAAATAATACTAATAAATTAGGGACTCTATCGAGCAATTGTTTGGTGCAGAATTCAGGCGATAATCTACTCAGTGTGTGAAGATTTTCACAGGCATCATTACCTTCCCCTTGCACGGCTAAAGTAATGGCTGCTGTAGTCTTAAAATGCCTCAGCTGAATCATCCTCCATATATTTGCTCTGACTTCAAGGAAAGGCGACTCTGTTTCCACTACAAGAGTTTGTAGGTTCCATAGTCGAGAGAGGGTTTCAGGAAGAACATCAAGATCATCACAAGACACAGTCAAGTACCTCAAATGAATAAGTCTGATACTTTCCTCCATTGATCAGAAATTGAGATAATTGACTTGCTTTTGGACCAGTTCCCCCAAAGAATTCCTCGTAGAACCGTTAATGCAATTGGTATTCCGGCACATTGCTTAGCTATATCCATTCCAACGGATGCCAACTCTTTGGGGCAATATCCTTGATTCCCAAATACTTGTAATTCTAGAAGTTCCCAACTTTCGTGCTCCGTTAGAAAGCACAGTTGAAAAGGTTCTCTAGTACGACTAGCAAAGCTACTGACACTTCTGAAACGAGCATGGTTTGACCTAACGGTCGCGGTGTCCACCGTTAAGGTTACATTGCAATTTCGCGACGATTTCGCGGCTGTAACGGACAATTTTTCGAAAACACTCAAAAATAGCCTAAAAATTCAAGAAAATTATTTATATATATGTTTTTACTAAATTAATGTAAAAAACAATATGACAACTAGAAATAACATATAAAACATACAATTACATACATTATTAATACCACGTGATCTTCCCTTTCAACATAAATAGAAAAATGTGCATAATCATAATGAGTAGAATGACACATAGGTTGTTCACGTGGATACTCATGATAATATCCAAATCCTCGATATCATGTACTGTCCGAAGATCCATAATGATGATCATGATATCCAGCATTAGTAGGAAATGAGCTCACACTATACTTTTGGTATCCCATATGCTAGCCTACAACTTGTTCTTCTTTTGCGTGCATATTATAGCAAATACCAATTATTGTTTTTGTTGCTACAACTTTAATTTTTCTACATCTTTAATACCCATATATAATAAACATGTATAAAGAATATTGCATTCAATTGAAAAACGAATACACAATGTTCAAATTCAATCATCTATCCGTCGTTTCCGCTTTAATCGCCCTTTAAATGCGTTATGTCCGTTATAAAGCCGTTACAGTCCGTTATAACGCCGTTACAATCCGTTATAACGCCAAATAACGCCGTTACGAGCGTTATCACGCCGATATCACACCCAATAACGTAGCCAACCGTTTTTAACCGAATCAGTGACACGGAGGAGGCCGTTAAGGTTACGAAAAGCCGTTATAACGGGTGTAACGGCCGTTACGGCAAACCATGGAAACGAGTGGTGATAAGGACTTTACTCATCCCAGTCGACTTTGGCAACACCTCTCGGATAAAACACCAGTCTTTAACACTCCATACATCATCTACGACCAAAAAGAATTCTCTTTCACCCAGCAATTTACCGACTGTTGGGGCCAGCTCAGAATCACTCAAGCTAGACATGTCTTGCCTGCTTAGCTGTTTCAGAATGTGAAGATACACATCCTTTCTCTTCAAGTTTTGAGACGCGTTAATCCAAATGCGGGTGGGGAATTCATATTGGATTTTTTTATTCTCAAATACTTTCTGTGCCAATGCAGACTTCCCCACACCAGGCATGCCAGTAATGGATATAATATCAAGTTCCTCAGCAAAAAGGTATGGATTTTAGTGGGTTTGGGGAAATCCTAATTTTGAAATCTGGATTTTGTAGTAAAGGTAAATAGTAAAAATGTATGTTTGTTTGAGGATTTAGTAGAGTAGGATTATATTGTAGATGTCAAATCAATACTGAAAAATGTGGGTTGATATAATATTTTATTGTGAAAAAGTGGATTGATGTAATATATTTTTATGAAAATGTATATTTGATAATGATTAATGATTGTAATATAGGTAGTAATGATTATGTCCGAATTTTGTAATCCAAATTTAAATACAAAAACAAACATACATTGGGATTTTAAAATTCAAAACCCTTTCATGCCAAATCCCTTCCAAACATAGCCTCAGTGTCTTCCATTATAATGTTAATTAAATGCTCATCATCGAAACCATCCTGGTATTGCTGCTTTAATGTCGCCTGTATACATAGATAGAAATTGTGAGTTTAAAACACTTTAATTATTATTAATTTATCCTAGAATATCACACAATAAATACAAGATTTCAAAATCTCAAACAAAATCCTATATCCAAAGTCAGAAAAATACCACGCTCTTGTTTGTATTGATTCTGATGTCAAAATATCCACTTTTTGTTTGTATTGATAGGGATTGTAAAATCGAATTTTCAAATCCAATAAAATCCTACCTTGGTATAACTATCTACACCTATTAATATTTATATTTACAACTCTCATTAAAACTAGGGAAAAAAAAGTTTTTTTATCCTTTAAGTTTACTTCATTAGATTTTTCATCATTTATCTTTCATTTTTTAACTTTTAATCCTCTATATTTAAGAATTATCATTTTTCAGTCTTCTTACCTACTACAATAAGAAGTAGCTTTTATTTTATAATTAAAATTTATCTTTAACAAAATATATATATTATATATATATATATATATATTGTTAATTAAGAGAAAATTAAATTAATATTAATAATAAAAAATTAATTATTTTTTATTAATATATCTAAGTTCAGGATGTCCAAATTATTAATATTACTAATTAATAACAAAACTCTATCCCATGCATCAAGATAAAAAATAATTTTGTTTATTTATTAATATTAATTTAAACATGTTAGATGAAAAATATAAATGTGTGCTGTAAAAAAACAGTGTTCTCTCAATTAAAAAAATGTAAGTTTGGGATGCCAAATTATTAATATTAATAATTATTAAAAAAAATCTAACTCACGTGTCGAAATGAATAATAATTTTTTGTCGAATTTTGCTCGATGAAATCGAGGCTCATGCTAATGCTGTGGGAAGTGAAAATTACCAAGGAGGGAACTCAAACTACCAAGGAAGGAAGTATGACCTTTATTCCAACACGTACAATCCGGATTAAAGGGATCATCCAAATCTGAGGTGGGAAAATCAGCAAGGGAAGAATAATAAACCTCCACAGCTCTTAAGAAATCCTAATCACCAAGGAGGACATTCAAACCATCACGGAGGAAATTCTAATTACTATGGGCAATCATCCGGACAAAACTCCAACACGTCTTTGGAGGATATGATGAAAACGTTGGCATCCAACACAATGCAATTCCAAAGGGACACTGCTCAATTTCAAAGGGATACCCAGTCAAGTATCAAAAATCTTGAGACGCAAATGAGCCAATTGGCGTCGGCGGTGAGTCGTCTTGAAGCCCAAAATGGAGGTAAATTACCGTCTCAACCTGAGATAAACCCAAGGAATGTCAGTCCAGTAACTCTGAGAAGTGGAAAGCAGCTGGAAGAACCTAAAAAGCCTGACAAAAATCAGGAAAATGAAGAGGAAGAATAATCTGCTGAACAGATCGACACTGGATCTCCCAGTGTTCATCCATCATCCAGTGTGAAAACATCGAAATCTGCACAGGTAAACTCTGATTTTCTCCTCAAATTCATGCTAATATGGTTCATTTTCCTTTCAGGTTGGTGAAAACAGCAAAAGAGGATCAAGAGAAACAGTTATTGGATGTTTTTCGTAAGGTGGAGATCAATATTCCTTTGATTGATGCGATCAAACAAGTTCCACGATATACAAAATTTCTCAAAGACTTATGCACGAACAAACGAAAACTCAAAGGTGATGAGAATGTTATGATGGGAGAGAGTGTGTCTACAATATTCCAAATGAAGCTTCCCCAAAAGCGAAAGGATCCAGGTATGTTTGTTATTTCATGCCGTATTAGGAATGTTAGAATCGAGCGTGCTATGCTAGACCTAGGAGCTTCCATTAATGTTATGCCACGCTCTATCTATGCATCTCTAGATCTAGGGCCATTGAAAGATACGTGTGTTATCATTCAATTAGCTGATTGTAGTACTGCATACCCTGATGGGGTCATTGAGGATGTTCTGGTTGAAGTCAATGAGCTTATTTTCCCTGCAGACTTTTATGTGTTGGATATGAATGGTGATCCATCAGTTTCACCACCTATTTTGTTAGGGAGACCGTTTTTGAACACCTCCCAAACAAAAATAGATGTTCGTGAGGGAACCCTCACGATGGAATTCGATGGGTAAATAATTAAATTTAATATCTTTGATGCCATGAAGTATCTTGAAAATGAAAATGATGTTTTTGCTTTGAGCATTATTGACCCTCTTGTCGAGGAAGTTTTTTGAGATGACTTGCAGGGACAATTTGGAACTCGTGGTGACTAAGGACTTGAGAGGAGACAAAGGGCAGATTGCTGTACATGGGAACATGTATATACTTGAAATTGTGGCTGCATTTCAATCACAACCCTCTTTGCCATCAAAATATGATTTACATTATATTAATTTACCCGAGTCTCACAAAGAAATTCTTCCATCTGTGTTGTAGGCACCAGAACTTGAATTGAAATCATTGTCAAATCATTTGAAGTATGCTTATCTGGGAGAGCAAGACTCATTGCCTGTAATAATTTCAGCAAAATTGGGTTCCATTCAAGAAGAGGCTTCAAGTTCTAAAAAAATACAAGGAAGCTATTGGATGGACAATTGCAGATATTAGGGGTATTAGTCCAGCTTTGTGCATGCATCGCATCCTTCTTGAAGACGATGCCAAACCATCTCGAGAGGTGCAAAGAAGATTAAATCCACCCATGATGGAGGTTGTCAAAAAGGAAGTGTTGAAACTTTTGGATGTAGGAATCATCTATCCAATTTCTGATAGTCGATGGGTAAGTCCTACGCAGGTTGTGCCTAAGAAATCTGGGTCACAGTGGTCGAAAATAAGGAAGGTGAGTTGGTCCCTACTCGAATACAAACTGGATGGAGGGTTTATATTAACTATCGTAAATTGAACTCCATGACTCGAAAGGACCACTTTCCCCTGCCCTTCATTGACCAAATGTTCGAACGCTTAGCTAGACACTCTCATTACTGTTTTTTAGATGGTTTTTCAAGATATTTTCAGATTGCCATAGCATCTGAGGATCAGGAAAAGACTACCTTCACCTGCCCATTCGGTATGTTTGCTTATCGACGAATGTCGTTTGGTCTCTGCAATGCCCCAGCCACTTTTCAACGGTGTATGGTAAGAATTTTTTCTAAATATGTGGGTAGTATAATTGAGGTTTTCATGGATGATTTTAGTGTTTATGGTGATTCATTTGAAAATTATTTGAAGGGCCTAGAATTGATTTTAAAGCGATATGTAGAAACTAATCTTGTTTTGAATTGGGAAAAATATCATTTTATGGTAGAACAAAGTTTTGGGTCACATTGTTTCTTTAAAAGGCATAGAAGTTGATAAATCTAAGATAGATCTTATTTCGGCATTACTTTACCCCATGAATATGCGGGAAGTGCGTTCTTTTCTTGGCCATGCAGGATTTTATCGAAGATTTATCAAAGACTTCTCCAAGATATCAGCTCTAATGTGTAAGTTGCTGCAAAATGATGTGGATTTTCGGTTCGATGATGAGTGCAAGGCCGATTTTGACAAATTGAAGGAGCGATTGACAACACCACCAATTATCCAACCTCCGAACTGGGAATTGCCATTTGAAGTGATGTGTGATGTCTCGGACTACGCTGTTGGGGCTGTTCTCGAACAAAGAGTGTGAAAAGCGGCTCATGTGATCTATTATGCATCAAAAACTTTGAATTCGGCATAAGAAAACTACACCACCACTGAAAAAGAACTCTTAGCTGTAGTTTTTGCTTTGGAAAAGTTTAGATCTTATTTGTTAGGCACTAAAGTGGTCGTATTTTCTGATCATGCAGCTTTGAAGTTTCTTCTTACCAAAAAGGAAGCCAAGCCTAGACTAATCCGATGGATTTTACTTCTTCAAGAATTCGATCTCGAGATTAGAGATAAAAGGGGGTCTGAAAATTCAGTTGCAGACCATCTCAGTCGGCCGGTACATCCAGATAGTGGGCCCTTGCTCGCTGAAAGTTTTCCAGACGAACAGTTGTTCGCCGTATCGTCACACTAGCACACACAGACGACACTAGAACATTCAGTGTCACATCCTGACTCTGAACCCTGGTATGCTGATATTGTAAATTTTCTTATTGCTAAGGTTTACCCTGCAGGCATGACGAAAGCTCGACGAGATAAACAGAGGAGTGACGCCAAATACTACGTCTGGGATGATCCATATGTGTGGAAGCATTATTCGGATCAAATCATACAACGGTGTGTGCCAAACTCCGAGTTTCACTCCATACTTGAATTTTGCCATGCTCATGCATGTGGGGGGACATTTCGGAGCTAAACGTACCACTCATAAGGTCTTGGAGTGTGGATTTTTCTGGCCAACCCTTTTTCGCGATGCATTCGAATTTTGTAAGTCATGTGATAATTGCCAACGAACAGGTAACATTTCTCGACGAAACCAAATGCCCCAAAGTCCTATAATGGTTTGCGAAATTTTTGATGTGTGGGGAATGGATTTCATGGGTCCCTTTCCCTTTTCTTTTTAAAATTCATATATTTTACTTGTAGTCGATTATGTCTCCAAATGGGTTGAAGCCAGAGCTTCGCGTACTAACGATTCCAAAGTTGTGGCTTCGTTTGTAAAATCTAATATCTTTTGCAGGTTTGGGATTCCAAGAGCAATCATCAGTGATCGGGGCACGTATTTTTGCAATCATACGATCGAGGCTTTGTTGAAGAAATACGCTATCACCCATAAGATTTTCACAGCCTACCACCCCCAGACGAATGGTCTAGCAGAAACTTCCAATCGAGAGATCAAATCGATTCTGGAGAAGACGGTCAAGCCGAATTGCAAGGATTGGAGCCTCAGGCTCGATGATGCACTTTGGGCATATAGAACGGCGTACAAGACTCCAATTGGAATGTCTACATACCGGCTTATTTTTGGCAAAGCATGCCACCTCCCTGTGGAAATCAAGCATCGTGCTTTTTGGGCAATAAAGAAGTGCAATTTGGATTTTGATGAAGCAGGAATGCATAGAAAACTTCAGTTGAGGGAACTTGAGGAAATACGGAATGATGCATTCGAGAATGCGTTAATCTACAAGAAGAAAATAAAAGTCCTACATGACACGCATATCACGAGAATACAGTTTGTAGTGGGGGATAAAGTTTTGCTTTATCATTCTCGGCTCAAGCTATTTCCCGGTAAGCTTCGTTCTCGTTGGTTAGGACCTTTTATTATAACTGATATATTTCTTCATGGTGCAGTGGTGATCAAAAGCTCTCGAACGGAAAAAATATTTAAAGTTAATGGGCACCAGCTCAAGCCATATTTTAAAGGTTTTCGTGACATCGAGGTTGAGAGGACTACGCTTGAGGACCCGCCGTCACTTTAATAAGGGAGTTTCATCGAGCCAACGACGTTAAACAACAGCGTTTTGTGGGAGGCAACCCATTTTGTTTATTTCTTTCTTTCCGCTTTTGTTTCGTGTTTTTTTTTTTAAATGGCAGGTCTTGAATTCATTATGTCCAGTGGTTTGTAATTTGGGAATTATATACCTTGGGGGTCAGTTTGGATATAAAATAAGAGTTGAGTGGTTTAAATTGCACAACTTAAATGTTTTGGGGTCTAATTGCTATTTTCAGGAAAATGGAGGATTAAATTGCACTATCAAATCTACTTCCCCAATTCATTGCCCTAATTTCTTATTTTCAAGTGCAGCACTCCTTATTCAACAACTCCACCACCGATCACCTGCCGCCAGCAGCTCCACCGTCCGACCGCCCAGCTGTACGACCATTTACTGCCGCCACGAAGACACGCCCAGCTGCTGTCCAACCACCATTTCATCATCGTGGACCTGCCGACCGACTGCCGCCCACCACTGTTGCAGACGTAGCCGCCACATCCAGCAACCTGCAGGCTTGCCATCGTCTGCCATTCCCTTGCCACCGCCGTCTGACAACCGCAGCCCAGCCCAGCCACCCAACCGCCTTGGAACCACCGACGCAGAAACGCCACCCAGCACGCCGCCGCGACGCTCAGCCGCTCAGCCGCCACCGTCAACTCCGCTCGCGCAACCGCCATCCCACCTCAGCTGCAGAGGCGTCGTCTGTGACCATCACCATCACCTTGAAGCCGCTGATAGCAGAGCACCCAGCCACTTCTGGTATCTCCATGTCTAACCGCCGAACCTGTCGTTCAACCACCTCTAGCTCGCAGCCACCAGTGGAAGCATCTCCGCCACCGGACCAATCCGTGCCAAGGAGAACTCAAGGGCATGCTTTCGTTCAGATTCCCAACCCTCACAACATTCTCTTCACCAGCCCTGGGCATTATCGGTGATACTTAGCTCTTCGGGACAGAAATGTACATCCCTCAATTTATCTTGATGATTCTATCTTGCGGGAGTTAGGATTGTATGATGACGCGATGGAGTTTGTCGAGTCTATGCATTGGGAGACAGTTCTGACTGAAGAATGGCCAGTTTATGAGGATCTAGTGTATGAATTTTATAGCTCACTCACAAGTCATAAATTGGTGGATAATAGGGTGTCTTTTAGATTGGGTGGACGCACATATGAGTGGTGTTTGGATGATTTTGCTATGGTTTTTGGGATGAATGTTGAGGACAATCGATCGATGTTTTTGGATGCTACTTCATACTGGGAATTAATCACCCAACATGCCGAACCATTTAAAGCAGGGACAAGCAAGGCCAATGCAATTCGTAATCCCTCGCTCCACTATCTCCAACGCATAATGGCATACACTGTCACCGGTCGCTACTCCAACAGAAATGTGCCGGAAGTATTTGAGCAGAGGATACTTCATGCCATGTTACACAAACAGTGTTTGCCAAACATTAGGGAGTTCGTTGATCACTTTCTAGGAGTTATTCGCACTTCAGAGCCTTTTGTATTGGGTGGGTACGTGACAGCCATCGCGCAGGCCCTCGGGACTGATTTGGAGACCCGCATTCCGATTGCCCCCGGCCGACTTGACAAGGCATTGTTAGTGAAGATTGGTGTTTTGATTCGAAACAATGGGAACCTCTTGTGGCTTGTCTCCCATTCTGAGACCCTAGCATTACCTAATCCCGCGTTCACGACCCTCAGGTGGAGCAAAACATCTCCATGTCTTACACGAGCTTCCCACAAGTGTCAGCTCGCCGATTGCCATCAGGACTGCCGCCACCAAACTCTCACCCCAGCTCTTCCTCCCATTTGACGCAGCGTGTAAACCAATTGGAGCACGACAACGAGGAGCTACGTGCTAGAGTTGCTGAGCTTGAAGGACAATTGCAGCATCAGCGACATGCTCGTTCGTCCCGCCGATGATTTGGTGCTTTCTATTCCTTACTACTTGTTTGCTCACTTTTCGCCACTACATTGTATCTGGTTTTGTCTATGCTTCTGTTATGTTTTTGATGATTTGCTTGAGGACAAGCATGATTTCAAGTGTGGGGATGAAGAGTTGTTGCATATCTTGCATATAGTTTGCATTTAAGATCATATAGTTGCATGTAGTTTGTTTTTAATTCTCTTTGCATTAGGATGCATGTTTACTTGCTTTAGCACGTTTAATTCTGCTTGCATTTGATGAAAAAAAAAAAGAATAAGAGAGCTTGCAATGATGATTCGAGTGCTGTTTATTTTCGTATTTGAGGATTCGTTGTGTGTTGAAAATTTGTTTGTGAGCATTGCTTTCTGTTGGTTAAAATTGCTAGATGTTGTCTCGAAAAATTGTTGTTGGAAAAGATAGTATTGATTTGAGAATTAATTCATGACTTTAAGTTGATTCGTTTTGCTTATTTGTGTCTTGAGATATGCTTTTTAATTCCTTGATGGAAGTAGTCTAGATTGGAAATTTTGAAAGATGATCATTTTGATAAAACCCCTTCGGTTGGAAAAAAAATTGATATGATGGAGAAAAAGGCGTTAAGTTGAAAAAAATTGAGAAGTGAAAAGATGATGGGGTGTGGAATTAGCTGCCTGCTATTGGAGGTCCCATGTAAAAAAAATCAAATAAAATGCACGGTAGGACTAACCTAAGAGTGGTGTGGATCTACCAACTTCATCCAAAAAAAAAATCTCGCGAGAAAGAAAAAGGAGAGAAAGAAATATCTTTGGAGAAAAGAAAGGGGGTTAATCATGATATGTGAAGTCTTAAGAAATTTTAATTTAGATGAAGGATATCGAAAAAGGAATTTGAGTGTATTGATTGATATAAGTGGTGGAATGAATTAATGATTTGTCTGTGCTTATTTGATTTTCGATACCCTGCCTAGCTTTATGATTTCTTAAGATAGTACATTTAGTCCAACGTGTTTTATGCCTTATTTCTAACATGATTCGAATTCCTATGAATGTTGGTGAGGATCTGAGCAAGCGATTATGATCTCTTATCTTGATTCCCTATGTGCTTTAATTTTTTTTATTGCTTGAGGACAAGTAATGGTTTAAGTGTGGGGAGATTTGACAAGTAGGAAATTTGTGCATTTTATCAAGTGTATATTCGTGCTTTTATAATATTTTAGATGATTAAATGCACCGTTTCTACACCTGTATTTTATGTCTCCGAATACTTCACGAATTATTTTCTTGATCATTTTAGGATGTTTTGAAGTATTTTGGAGTCGAGGAAGATGATCGTGGAAAGAAGAGAAGTCAATTGAGCCGATTTAATTTTTAAGGCCCAGAAGAATTAAAGAGAAAGGAAGAAGAAAAAAGGAAGCCCAATTTTACATGAAGGGAAAGAAATGGGTCTGACACAAAAAGGGCTCCAAATCCAAATAAAAAAAAACTCATCAGCCACTTTGTGACTTGATTAGCAAGAGAGAGGGGAAAAGGATTCTATATTAGGGAGAAGACAAAAGAAGGAGACTATTCACGCAGGGAAGAGGGTAGAGGCGGAAAGAGTAGTTTTATGCTTTTATTAGGATTAGTTTTAGAGAGGGATTAGATTAGCGAGTGATAAACATATTTTTAATTTCTAGATTAATTTAATTTGATGATGGATTGCTCAATCTTTATTGTGGATTTGATTTCGAGAATGATCGGCTAATTCTTCAATTCCGGTTAGCAGGGAGGTTTAAACCCATATTTCTTTTATGTTTTAATTAATTTCGTATTCCCTTCTCGATATTTGAATGGAATTGATTGTGCTATCTGTGAATATTGTTTTCAATTGTTGATGCTTAATTTGGATTGGCCATCTAGGTTAAGTAATTGATAATTGATTGCTAGAATTTTAAATCATAAATCTTAATTGTTGTGGTTTAACTTTCATAAGTGGTAAACTAGAGGTCGTGCATCTCTAGGGTAGCATAATTCTAGATTATCGAATCGAGCTTGTGTATTCGGAGTCTAGTTCACCCTATCGTCTTGGTAATTAATGCATTTAATGAATTAAATTTGGAGAGCTTGTTCTGGGTTATTCAATTAAATAGGGTTAATTAGTGATCTTATCCTAATTTAACTAATTCTAAGAGACGATTCGGTTTAATAGAGCTTGTTGTTAGACTAGGGGTGATAATTTCATGATAATCTGAGAGAGGGGTGTTACATTGATTAAGACATAATTGAGATTGGGGGATAACAGAACTGTTAACCGGGATGCCTTTTTAGATTGATTTCTTGCTTAATTCATTTTCTCGTTTCATATTTAGTAGTGATTCTCTATAAAACCCTCCCCCAACCTTTTCCGTTTTTAATTAGAGCATAGGTGACACGATTAATTCTGCATTCTCCGTGGGATCGACATCCGACTTGCCCTGACTACTAGTTGGTTAGGTTAAGAAAGAGATTAATTAATTTTACCGCGTTGCGACGCGCAGTCAGAAATTTATCCATTTCATTAGTGATAAATGTATTTAAATTATATACTAATTTTAAAAACTCAACGATGACTTGTTTAGATTTCGTCACAAGAAAAATTATCTATACTTTGAAAATTTGAAAATTCTTAACGACGATTTGTTTAAATTTTGCTACTAAACGTCCCATCTAAATTTTAATATAATTTGAGAAAGGTTAGCAACGAGTTCTTCTATTTTGTCACCTAATTGTTTATCTATATTTAAAAGAAAATGAGAAAATTTCATTGACAACATTTATTATTTTCACTAAAAAATAATAAAAATTCCTTGCGAGGGTAGCTTCCCTCGTAAAATCTATATTATGTAAATTAAAGTTAGAAGTTGAAGAATTGCGTTGTATTGAATTGGTACTCATTTTGACTTAGAACTTATAAAAATTTACACCAACATTTTCGATCTAAAATTATTATTAAATATCACATATTGTAGTTTGATATTAAATTTGTATAGGTAGAAATAACCTAAAATCAAAAGAATTGAAGCTGCAATAATATTTTATTTTAGCAA
Source organism: Scutellaria barbata (assembly GCA_028654395.1). Taxonomy (NCBI): domain Eukaryota; kingdom Viridiplantae; phylum Streptophyta; class Magnoliopsida; order Lamiales; family Lamiaceae; genus Scutellaria; species Scutellaria barbata. Next base: position 3,849,250 of record CM053649.1, on the reverse strand, counting down.
TGAAATGCATAAAAGTCATCGCTAATAAATAATAAAAAAGTTTATAAAACTTTTAGTGATGAATTTATAATATTATTGTCACAAACAACTTTTAGCAACGAAGTAATATACATTACTATTAAATTAGTGATGAATTGGTCATAGTTTGTTGAAAACTTTACGACGAAAATGTTGTAAGATTTTGTCGTTAAGTTTAGTATTAGCTACAAAATTTCTTTGTTTATAACTTTTCGATGAAGTTCGAATGTTTCGTCGCAAAATATATTTGATGACCCTCTGATAGCAACGAGCCTGGTGTCGAAAATAAATGGTCACTAAATTTTATTTGGAAATTCCCATTTTCTTGTAGTATACAATCCATTATGAGTTAAATGCATTAAACCAAACACCATAATGTAAACAATCCATATATATATAATATGATGAGAATCACCACAGAAGTAAAAAATCTTTTATATTCTTTCATTTTCTTTCTTCACATACAAAAACTTTCTTGCTTATATATTTTTGGATGATTATATTTATGTTCTCTCAAAATATCATTCAATTATAACTAATTAATCGGACAAGAATAAAGACATGTTCATTTTCTACATGTCCTACTCCCAATAATTACGCACATCAGTAACATGCCTTCCTCTACATAGAGCAATAAAAACAATAATAACCATAAATTTACCACACGATTCACAGTTTCAAAATCAGTTATAGTTGATTTTAGCCTCTGGAGAATTTCTAAATTATTGAACAATTGATCATGATTGGCCTCAATGAAGGTGATCGATGTTTGCAAGATCAATGAAGAGGTTAAAATCATTTAGGTTAAAGCTACTCCAAAAAATATAAGAAGAATTCATTATTGGTTATATACATTATTGTCAGGCTTGAAATTGCTTTTGAAGATAATTAAAGCAGAAAACAATCGAACTCACGCCAAGAACTTCGCACAAGCACACAGCAAAACCCTGAATGTAAATTGCGAACAAAACTCGAATTGAAATGGAAATCGACGCAAGAATTTATAGTGGTTCGGTCATAAATCAACCTACGTCCGCTCTCAAACTGGAATCACTTCAATTGACTCAGAAACGAGGCTGAATTAGAGCTTACAAGTCAGTAGACGCAAATTAGGGTTTATCCCCAAACCTAGAACACTAGATGCTAACTGATCTCTCTCTAATCGATTTTATTGTTACAATTGAATCTACCAAATATCAACCCAATATATGAGATACAAAAGCCCTCAAACAATTGTGCAAATCGATTACAAATTCGCGCTCAATTGCATGAAATTACAATCGCAGCCCTAACCCCCAAAACAGAAAACCTAACTAATTAACTGCATTGGACCGCCTGCTGCAACTGAACTTCCAACCTCCGGCTTGGACGGCTAACCGCCGGTTCTTTCAGCGCCGATTCCGGTTCCGAGCAGCTCGAATTTTTCTTCAGTTAATCCAACAGCTTTCATAATCAATTATTATAAAACTTTGTCCGTCATCATTTATTTACTATTGTTCACCGAGCTTACATAAAACAAAACTCAGCATTCAAATTAGTTCTTGCTACAGATTCTCCTAATTTTTTTGTGATATATATCATAAAGATTCAAAGATACTTTTTAAGGGAATTGAATTGAGATTTGATTCTTACTATTTTTACTAGAGCAATTTTTCTCGCAGCATCACTAACATTTGAACATATTTGATTGATTGATAGAGTATATATATATTAAAATATTGATGGTTTAACTATATAACTTAAAAGAATTAATTTTCTTGTATTCACTAATTATTTTGTAATTTAAAATATTTATGTCAACTTCAACAACTTCTTAATCTATATGTATTGGGCCATCACCATGAAAATATTATTTATGGAATCATAAAGTGTTGATGATGATATAACCTGACCAAACTAAAGTGGTCTAGGAGTTAATTATATGCCACTCGGTGTTCTCTTATAGTATATTTACCTAATATTGTAGATAAAAATAACAATAGGTGTGATATTAGAAGATTGCAATGTTGAAGTGCAACTGGTGGTAATGGTTGAACCTAAAAATTGGTTTTAGAATTTAATAAGTATTCATGTTTAGTGGTTCATTTTGAACGATAAAACTAGTGTATTAGTTAACTTTTGCTTTTGATCTATTTTGACTTGAAACTTTACTTGAACATTTTAATCTTATGAATGGTCAAGATCTACTTAAAATCTCTAGTACATTTTTAAGAAATTGTTATATGTTGCTTTCGTTCATTAAAAAAAATGTATGCATGAATCATTACAAAATTTTAGTAAGATTAATAACCTTATTTGATGGGATGTTACACTACTTATGCATAAAATCAATATACCATAATTAAATCTTTCTCATCTCTAAAGATTAGAAAATTATGTGACGCATATTAAGTATTTTACATAAGTCAAGTCTTTCATTTTTGTATGTTAGTGCAACCATCCTTACTAGTCAAAAATTTTTGTTGAATCAAACAAATATTTGTGGGTAAATTTTTCAAATTCTCTAGTTATTTTTTTAATGGACAATTTCTGTCTACTTAGAAAAAAAATTGTAGTAGAGTCCTTTCATAAATCTTTTCCAAGGTTGACTTTGAATTTTGTAACATTAGTGTCATCTTAATTCCAAAATCTAAAACAAGTTTTCGCGACCTCTATGGAAAAAACCACCCAAGTTGACCAATTTCTTAACTTTAAAATGTTGATTTTCTAGATCAAATATCATTTTGAAGATTTCAGTAAAAAATTCTGCCATGTGTAGTTGAGTGAATTTTGTTTCGTAATTCTTTCAGATTGTTAATTTCTTTGATAATTTTGTATATTACAAGAAAAATGCAATATGTACAAAAGAAAAATGCAAACGAACAACATTCTAAAAGATCCACACTGAAAGACAACTCCTTTTTAAATGTTGTCGTTTTATTTACAACAACGTTAAAAAACCGTTGCACAAAAATTTTGTTTTTAACTTTTAAAGACACTTGCAACACTCCTTACAACGGTTTCCAACTGTTCTCTTTCTTAATAACAACAACTCCATTTTTGCAACACTTACCAAACTGTTGTCTTTTTTCCCTACACTTTTTATGCAATATCTTTCTTGTTTTGCATTTTTAATTATATTATTATATTATTATCAATAATTTATAACCAAAAAAATGCATAAAAGGAAAATGTAATTTTCAACATAACTCCAGGATGTAGTTTGTACACAAAAAGAAACATATCCAATGTTAAACATACTATCACAACTATACTCCCAATAGTAAACTTATGAGTACACTCCAAATCAGGCCTGAGACCACTTGCAAAACCTTTGGAAACCTCTATCAATATACTTTCTTCCATTTATGAACTCTGCCGTTAGAGATAGATCTTCGAAACACCAAGAATTGCACCCCAAACAACAATGTTGTTTTTCATGATGGTGTCAGCCACTGCAAAGAATTACATCTTGTCAACTTCAATATGACAATGAATCGATTGCGTTTTACAATTCATCACAATGATAATGAATCAAAACCGTCTCACATACTCATACCCACAATTCATACTCATTTTCACAAGAAAAACTTATTTTGTGACTTATAGGTGTCGGTTGAATTAGATTTTTGAAATATCTTGTGGAAAAAAAAGTTCATCTTTGTAATATAATTATAAAAATAATGAATACTTATTTGTATAAAATGATAAGACATAGACTTGCATTGAGAGCTGAACCATGAATTGTGTTTAAATTTATAAAGTGAGAACAAAGACATGGAAATCAAAGTCAGGCATTGACTTGATTTGGAAAGTTTTTCCCACCTTCCCATTAATTTCCTTTCTTAGCCACACAACTATTTCTTCAGAAATCAAGCCTCGTGGAGAGATTTTTCCAGTTTTCGATGTTTGACGATGTGTGGAGACGCGTGATGTGCGCGGCGGGTCAGGTGGACTCAAGTACATGGATCTAAGGTTCATGTACCAGTTGCACAAGAGTATTTGTCTATAATAAAAGTAAAAAATAAACAATTTTTTTTTAAGATTACACATCAATATAATTTTTCATAAGGTGAGACGATCTATTATATGATTTTTGTTTAATTTCCTCATCAAATGACTAATTGTTCATAGCATCAACATACCATCATTAAATCTTTCTCATCTCAAAAGATTAAAATATTATGTAACGCATATTAAGTCTTCTACATATTTCTAAGTCTTTCATTTCTGTATGTTAGTGCCAGCATCCTTATTACTCAAATGAGACTATAACAATTGAGTCGACATAATACACACACTAAAAGAGATACATTAATTTTTAGTTGAGTCATGTGGGGTAGATCTTTGAAATTCTATAGTTCTTTTTTTAATCTCTCTTTTTAGAAAAAAATTGTAGTAGAATTTTTTCCTAAGTTTGAACTTTATAACAGTCATCTTATATCTTATGGTGTTTCATCTTAGAATTTAAAATTAAATAAAACTTTTGGCGACCTCTTGAAGAATACCACCCAAGTCGACCAGCTTCTTGACTTGAAAATGTCGACTTTCTAAATCAAACATTGTGTTTGATCGATATTGCAGTGAAAAAAAGCCTTCTTATCTAGTTGAATGGATTTTGTTTTGGAACTCTTTCATGTTGGTAATTTCTTTAGGATTTTGAAGTCCAAAATTTTGTTAGGAAAAATCCCTTCCAAACATCCCCTTAGTATTTTTGAATTTCATGTTTTGAATGATGAAGATGCTCTACATATAGTTGTAAGACGGGAAGTTTTGTCACAGTGACTTAACGTAATGATGCAATTTGATTGATCATTTGTATCTTGATATTATTTTTGGACATAATTGTGATTTTACTACGAAAAACTGATGTTGGTAACCACTATATTTGTAAGATTTGATCTTAACTGCTTAAAAGAAAAAGGACATTTGTCAATTTTTGATTGATCAATAAAGTATATATTTATTAAAATATATAAGCTATTTAACTATTTAACTGTAAACATTATTTTACCTATACTCACTAATTATCTTGTAATTAAGAGTAATGCCCACGTCAACGACTTCTTAATATATGTATTAGGCCATCACAATAATTATATTTTTAGTGGAATCATAAAGTGTAATGATGATAAATCTTGACCAAACTAAGGTGGTCGAGAAATTAATTATACATAGCATCGGTGCAATTTTGTAATTATAAAAGACAAAAAAAAAGATATGATTTTAGTAGTTAGGGTAAATAGTAGATATGATGTTTATGTTGCCAGCTTTTGCTTGATGTATATAAAATATGGCCTATAAAAAAATGTTGTCTTAAAATTTTTATGTTAGTATTTTCTGTTGAAGATGGTGATTTTCTCGTAGCTTACATTCCTTATTTTATGAATAATAATGTCGAAATATTTAATTATCGGATCTTTGCGTGTATCATAGCAGAATCATGCCTCCGAGAGGTAGACCCCGAAAGGAACCGGCAACCACAGAAGGGCCATCCCAGCAACCATCTGAAGAAGGGCTGTTGGGAAATTTAATAACCGTATTACAGGGGTTGGCGGAACAATTTGATGCTAACCGAGTGGCACCTAATCAGGCTCCAAGAAGTGAAGCGAATAATATCATCGAACAATTTCGACGTTTTAATCCACCCACGTTTAATGGGAAAGGAGAAACTGCGGACGCTGAGGAATGGCTGAGAAATCTAGATCGACTCTTTGCTCATTTAACGTGTTCGGAAGAACAGAAGATCTCTTGTGCGGTATTTCAATTAGTGGAAGAAGCGAGCTTTTGGTGGGAATCCTATGAGAGAACGCTATCCACGGAGCTGAAAAAAATGATGACTTGGATGGACTTCAAGGAAGCAGTTATGCATAATTATCTACCTCAAAGCTATCGAGACAAGAAGGAGATGGAATTTTTACAATTAAAACAGAGAACGATGACAGTCGGTGAATACGAGAGAAAATTCAACCAATTATGCCGATACGCAATTCATTTAGTAGATACTGATATGAAAAAAGCCAGACGATACAACAGGGGACTACGTCAAGAAATCGGTACCATCTTGGCAGGACAAGGAGCAATGACTTATGCAGAAACGGTGGAAAGAGCTCAAGAAATTGCATCACGTATGGGGTTGGATAATGTTCCACTTAGAAAACCTCCGGATGTGCTCGGAAAGAGGAAGTGGAATGACATGACTCCCAATCGGAACCAGACCTTCAACCGGACTCAACGTCCAGGAATGGGTAGCAGACCAAATATCTCTACACCAAGGCAGAAGCCAGTCTGTTCTAACTGTGGAAAGGCTCATTTCGGGCAGTGTTTATGGGGAACTGGACGTTGTTTCAGATGTCAGGAATTGGGACATAACTCGGATGTGTGTTCTAAAAATAAAGTGGTTAGACCGGGATTCAGGCCCAGACCTGAAGCAGGAAAAGCTCGAGCTTTTGCTCTCACGAGAAACGAGGCTGCAGAAGAGCCTGAGACCATGGCAGGTATGCTATCAGTATGCGATATGCCTGCGCTTGTATTATTTGATACCGGGGCAACTCATTCGTTTATATCTGTTATATTTTACAAGCTTTTGGGATATAAGAACGATAGGGTAGATGCTGAAATCCTAGAGGTTAGTATACCTTCTGGGAAAACGATAAAAACCCAAGATACGTGCCGAGATATGAAGATTTCTTTTGGAAAAGAAATCATTCCAGCTACTTTACATGTTTTGGACATGAAAGATTTTGACGTTATTTTGGGCATGGATTGGCTTAAGGCTAATCATGCGGTAATCCAATGTCGAGAGAAAGAGATTTTCATCCGATCTCCAGGAAAAGAAGAGTTCATATTTTTTGGAACTCGAGTCGGTATAAATCCACGTGTTATATAGGCTCTACAAGCGACCAAGATGATTAACAAGGGAGATTGTGAGGCGTTTTTAGTAAATATTGTGAATCCAGATCAGAAGACAAATTCGATTGAAAAGGTGCCGATTGTAAATGAATATGTGGACGTCTTTCCAGAAGAATTACCTGGTCTACCGCCCGATAGACAAGTCGAATTCAGCATCGACTTAATACCTGGATCAGCACCAGTATCGAAGGCTCCTTATCAAATAGCACCAAAAGAATTGGAAGAGCTAAAGGTGCAATTGCAAGAACTTTTGGAAAAAGGTTTCATACGTCCTAGTGTGTCACCCTGGGGAGCTCCAGTGTTATTTGTGAAGAAAAAATATGGAACATTCCAAATGTGCATAGACTATCGAGAGCTCAATAAAAGAACAATCAAGAATAAGTATCTGTTACCTCGAATTGAGGACTTGTTCAATCAACTAAGAGGTGCAAGCGTATTCTCGAAGATTGATTTACGATCCGGATACCATCAAGTGAAGATTAAGAAGGACGATATATCTAAAACAGCTTTCAGGACAAGGTATGGCCATTATGAATTTGTGGTAATGCCTTTTGGACTTAGTAATGCACCAGTCGTTTTTATGGATATGATGAATCGTGTTTTCCATCCATACCTGGATCATTTTGTGATAGTTTTTATCGATGATATTTTAATATATTCACATGATAAGATCTAGCATGAAGAACACCTGAGGATTTCTCTGGAAATTTTGAGAAAAGAAAAATTGTATGCCAAGTTCAAAAAGTGTGAGTTCTGGTTGAATAAGATTTCTTTTCTTGGGCATATTGTATCTTCAAAAAGAATAGAGGTGGATCCAGCTAAGGTGGAAGCGGTCAGTAATTGGAAGACACCGACCAATGTAAACGAAGTGCGAAGTTTCCTGGGTTTAGCTGGATATTACCGAAGATTTATTGAAGGATTTTCAAAGATTTCTATTCCTTTGACTCGGTTGACTCGTAAAGAGATAAAGTTCCAGTGGATGAGTCAATGCGAGGAAAGTTTTCAGGAGTTGAAGAGAAGATTGACGTCTGCACCCATTTTAACAGTCCCAGATGGAACAAAAGAATTTGTGGTTTATAGTGATGCATCCAAACAAGGTTTGGGATGTGTACTAATGCAGCGAGGAAAGGTGGTAGCTTACGCTTCAAGGCAATTAAAGACGCATGAGCAAAAATATCCAACTCATGACTTGGAATTAGCTGTTGTAGTGTACGCTCTCAAAATATGGCGGCACTACTTGTATGGAGGAAAGTGCGAAATTTACACTGATCATAAGAGCTTGAAATACTTTTTCGAACAAAAAGAGCTCAACATGAGGCAAAGAAGGTGGCTCGAGTTAGTAAAAGATTATGATTGCTCAATCTTGTACCATCCTGGTAAGGCAAATGTGGTGGCGGATGCACTAAGTAGGAAGGATAAAGCTCAAGTGGCGTGCATGATAACTACTCAGAAGGAGTTGATTGAAGAATTTGGAAGGTTGAGTATGGAAGTGGTGATACCTCCAAGCAGCATAAGAGCAAGAATAAGTGCTTTGATAATCAAACCCACGCTTCAGGATAGAATAATGCAGGCTCAACATGATGATAGGTTTACTCAAATCATGAAAGAACAAGTGGAGAAGGGTTTAGCAAAGAATTTTGAAGTAAGCAAGGATGGTGTGCTTAAGTTCAAAGGTAGATTATGTGTGCCGCATAAAGAAGACCTTCTGACTGAAATTATGGAAGAAGCACACGTTACTCCATATACAGCTCATCCAGGAAGTACAAAGATGTATCAAGATTTGAAAGGGAGCTTCTGGTGGAGAAATATGAAGAACAACATTGGACTTTTTGTAAAAAGGTGCATGGTTTGCCAACAGGTGAAGGCAGAACATCAAAGACCGGCGGGAATGCTAACACCTTTGGAGATACCTGAATGGAAATGGGAACATATCACCATGGACTTTGTGGTGGGACTACCTCGAACCAATCATGGAAATCACGCAGTATGGGTCATTATGGATAGGCTAACCAAGTCTGCTCACTTTTTGCCGATCAAAATGACGTTTAGTTTGGAAAGGCTAGCTCAAATCTACATAAAGGAAATCGTCTGACTACATGGCGTACCCATCTCGATTGTATCGGATAGAGATCCTCGTTTTACATCCAGATTCTGACAGAGCTTACAAAAGGAATTAAGTACCAAGCTAGCCTTCAGTACTGCGTTTCATCCTCAAACTGATGGACAAACAGAACGAACAATACAAATTTTGGAGGATATGCTGCGAGCAAATGCTTTGGATCTGCACGGGAGCTGGGAAGACCATCTATATTTGGTGGAGTTCGCCTACAATAACAACTATCAGGCAACTATCGGGATGGCGCCGTACGAGGTGCTATATGGAAGAAAATGTCGTTCACCTCTTTATTGTGATGAAGTAGGTGAAAAATAACTTTTGGGACCCGAGCTGGTGGAGCAAGCAGTGGAAAAAATACGAAAAGTTCGAGAAAGGATCAAGACTACTCAAGATAGACAGAAATCTTATGCTGATAAAAGGCGCCGAGAGCTAAAATTTTCAGTGGGAGACAAAGTCTTTCTCAAAGTATCGCCTACAAAAGGAGTCTATCGTTTTGGAAAACGAGGAAAATTGAAGCCCGGATATATAGGTCCGTTTGAGATCTTGGATCGAGTCGGGGAAGTAGCGTATCGATTAGCTTTACCGCCTGATTGCGCCGGCATACACAACGTGTTTCATGTTTCCATGCTAAAAAAATACATTTTCGATCCAAGTCACATCATCAACCAACAACAAATAGGGCTGGAAAAGGACGTAACATACGAAGAAATTCCGATGGCCATTTTGGATAGAAAAATTCATAAGTTAAGAAATCGAGATGTCGTATTAGTCAAAGTTCAATGGGGTCATCATGACATCAACGAAGCCACTTGGGAAGAAGAAAAGGAAATCTTAGCAAAATATCCGAATCTGCCGATTTTAGGTACGTATCTAAAATTTCGAGGACGAAATTATTTGAAGGAGGGAAGGATGTAGCACCTAGGAAATTTATTTTTTAAAACTATATGATATATGTTATATAGTATTAATATCTATGATTCATAAGATAAGCTATATGAAATAGTTATATAATATAGATTAGGTTACCTTAATGCAATATTAGATTAATGATGATTAAGGAATGGTCAATCTTCTAGAAGGCCTCAATAATTGATAAAGGTTAGAATGAATTATAGGATAAGGGTAATGCATTTTCTTTATCTCTTTCATTTCATCTTTTTCCCCAATTTTCGAAAGCAAAGCCATTGTCTTCTTCTCTATTTCTCATCTCTTTTCACAGTCACAGAATCGACCGCCTTTCATCACCATCCGAAAATTCCGGCGAGGTAATCGGCCTAAAAGAGCAACCCGTTGAGATTGTTGTAGGAATGGTTTTGAGGAGTGAAATTGTTGAGCTTTATTTTTCCTTTCTCCCTCTCTTCTTTCCCGGCTGCTGCTCTGCTCCGTTGTTGTTCGCCTGCCGCTGGTCGCCGTGGGTTGGGTATAGCCGGCGCTAGATTGCGCCGGCGAGTCGGTTGTAGGTTGTGAGCCGCCGCTTGCAGCGGCGGCGTGTGTGTGTTTGGTGTTGTGGGTGGATCTGTTTTGGGCTGTGTTTGGGCAGTGGGGCGCATCTGTGTCGAGTCGGTTGTGGGTTGGTTGAGTTGGAAGTCGCCGGCTCTGCGTTGCCGGACGGGAAGTCGTGGGGCGCCGTCGTGTGCAGCGGCGCCTGTTATGTCGTATGTCCAAGCCGCCACTGTGTGCAGCGGCGGCTAGTGTGTGTTGCGTGTGTGGGGGGTCGGGGTTGACGGTGTAGGGTGTGTCACCGGCGACTGGAGGTCACCGGCATGGTCAATGCGGCGGCGGCGGCACAGGGTGGTAGCAGGGGAAGAGGTGGGCGGCTGGAAAGAATCGGGAAAAGATTGGAAATGGCATATTTTGTAAATTAGAAGTGTTTTAGGGGTATTTTACAATAATAAATATTGCTGGAAATTAACAATTAAGTATTATAATTTCTGGATTTTTGTAATCAAAATTTAGATAATCAAAGCATGCTTTAAGGCTTAATTTATGTATAATTATCAATGAACATGGAAATTATCTAATTTACATGGTTTTATTTAATAATTGGTGATAATATGCATGATTTGCTTAATAAATTATGAAATTATGATGATAACATGTTTGGATTTTAGAATATATTAGGCTTATGGATATTATCTTAAAGTTATAGCATATGATATATAAAAAGCAAGTTTCAATTAATCGATAAATATAATATAAGCTAATTAAATTATGCTTTAAATATCATAACTAAGTAAATAAATATCGGACTTTGAAGTCATGAAAATGACGTTTTGAACTTTTGAATATATATTGGAATTATAGATAATATTCATAAGTAAGTAGAATGTAATAAATGAGGCAAGTTTTAATTAAACAACAAAGAAAGATTATATAAATTAATGTATGTTAATTGAATCTAATTATATAATTACTTAGGAAATAAAGCCCTAAATTTTATCTAATTAATTAAGAATGAATAGTTTAAGCTCAATTTTGTGGATTGAGGGTTATTGCATTATTTATTATAAATTATTTCGCAAGATTGCTTTTGAGACTAAAATATCGGCCTAAAAATATATGGCTAATTAATTTATTTTATCTTATGTTTTAGTTATTAATTTTAAATCTAAGACTTATTAACCTTAGATTCACATCTAATTAAACCCGAAATATTAAGTTCGATTTGGACTTTCTATTTTAAGAAATTAGGCATAATTCATTATGAAATAGGGTATATTTTGTTTTAGAAATTAGTTTCTAAATAAATGATAGTTCAAGTACATTCTAAGTCGACTCTTTATGATTATAGGCGATACGCAGGAGTTCGCTCCATAGATATCCCTGGGCTCTACAGTTTTTGATCATCTACTTTAAGGTGGGGAAAAGTGCTAAATCGGTATTTATAATTCTTTCGAAATATTTAAATTACGAATTTTATTATGCTATATGAAATGTGTTGGGTTTATGTGCTGAACGCATGCAATGTGATTATATGATGAAGATGAATCCTATTTTATGGGAAATGTGACATAGTTTATTATATATACGATGAATGCATGCTGAAAAATGATGAATGGCAAAATAAATGTTTTTGTGATGTTGTAAGTATGAATATATGTGAAATTGCTTGAACCGTATCTATGGTGGCTAAGAACCACATCTATGGCGGCTAAGAACCGTATCTATGGTGGTTGAGAACCACATCTATAGCGGCTAAGAACCTTAAATTTTTGAACATGAAATTGATATGAATGATTATAAAAATGCTATGTTTGCATGTGAAATGATTGAAATTAATTATTTTATGTGGTTTATGAGCTTATTTTCCCATATTTTACTACGTGATCCCACTGAGTGTATTTTATACGCTCACCCCCTTTTTCATGTTTTTCTATGTTTAGATCCGGATGAGGAGAGACGAAGCTGAAGAAAGATGCATATAATTATTTTTGTTGTATATTAATATGCTATGTTATGTTTGCAAATGATTTCCGGATCTATTTTTTTATTTTGAAGGAATGTTAAGTTAAGCCGGTGGCTTGTATACTGATATTTTTCGCTGCTGATTTCTGATAACCTATAGTTCTATGTAAATTATTTGGTGTATTTAAAAACTTTCGTGAATTTGGATTTTATGTTTTATTTAAATTGTTCGCTGGTTGTGTTTTGCTGGACGCCCGTTTTTAGAAAATTTTATATTTTTTATTAAGAAAATTGGGGCGTGACAATATATTTCAAAAGTAATCAATACTTACTCGTTTAAAATAATAAGACATGGACTTGCATTGATTGGACTAGGGTTGGCAAAATATCAAAAATTTTGATATATTGTATATACCGTGTCGAAAAATATTAAAAATGTTGTAAATTTTGGTATATCGAAATTCTTGGTTCGGTATGATACCATACCGAAATTTTTGGTATGGTATCGGTATGGCGATTTAGAATTTTTCGGTATTTTAGTATATACCGAAATATATTAATAATAATAATAATAATAATATATTATTATTATTATTATATATTTCGGTAATTTTTGATATATCGAAAAATTCGATAATTTGATATCAAACGGTATAGGCTATCAATATACCGAAAATTTGGTATACCGAACCGAAAATTTTGGTACGATATCGGTATATTTTTTGGCATACTAAAAATTTTGGTACGGTATACAATATGGTAAAAAAAATTCGATATACCGTACCGAACCAACCTTAGATTAGACTAGGTATTGTGTTTAAATTTATAAATTAGTGAGAACAAAAATTGCAAAATCTATGTTTGTTGGACTGTGGTTCAGCTAGCACAACAAATAGCAATATCAATATCCATCAATCTTCACTTCTAATATTGAAATTCCACACCATTTCAAATCTGTATAGTATGTTGTCTAAAAATTGGACAACTAAAACTTTTGTTTGTAATTGGATTGGAGTTGGCTGCGACTCCAGTTACAGTAGTGTTAGGATATCAATATTTAGATTTCAATGAGACAAACTGTTGAGAATTTTTCCAGCATCCTACCTTAAGACGGAGCTTAAATTGGTGTGAGGCATGACTCTGCTAAATTCGAATATGTGAGCGCAAAATTACATAAGTATAAGGCATTAAAGTTGCGCCCTATGCCCACTGGATATCCTTTTGGTGTAGCAGTAAGCGCTTGATGGTCCTAACACTTGATATCAGAGCAAGTCACGAGTTCAAATCCTCTTGGGAGCACTTTGCAGTGGGAGCTGTCATCCGAGTCAGGACGAGAATGGCATGAGGCGTAACATCGAGTTACGGTGACGATTGGGAGCTGTCAGGACCTTGAAACTAACGATGCTAACGCACAAAGAATGTGACATCAATGTGTGGTGAGAAAGCAGGAGCTGAGGAGCTGTTAGGGCCTTGGAACTAAGGATGTTTTGGAACTAAGGATGCTAACGCACAAAGGATGGCTCGAGGCGTAACACCGAGAAGGCATGTCGGTACCGAGTCATGGAGATGCAGATGTCAGGTTGGACTCGTGCATAACATCGAGAAGGTATGTCGGTGCCGAGTCATGGAGATGGAGATATTGGGTTGGAATCCCCTTGGGAGTACTTTGCAGTGGGAGCTGTCAGGGCCTTGGAACTAAAAAGGCATGTCGGTACCGAGTCATGGAGATAGAGATGTCGGGTTAGACTCGTGCGTAATACCGATAAGGCATGTCGGTGTCGAGTCATGAAGATGGAGATGTCGGGTTGGAATCCCCTTAGGAGCACTTTGCAGTGTCATGGCTTTGGAACTAAGGATGCTAACGTACAGAGAATGTGTTAAGGTGAGAATGGCACGAGGCGTAATGCCGAGTCACAGTGACAATTGGGAGCTGTCAGGGCCTTGGAACTAAGGATGCTAACGCACAGAGAATGTGTTAGGGCCTTGGAACTAAAGATGCTAACGCACAGAGAATGGCATAGAGAATGACACGAGGCTAAGGATGCTAACGCACAGAGAATGACACAAGGCGTAATGCCACGACACAGTGACATCAAGGTGTGGTAAGAAGGCATGTCGATGTTGAGTCATGGAGATATCGGGTTGCAGAAGCTGAGGAGCTGTTAGGGCCTTGGACTCGTGCGTAACATCGAAAAGGTATGTCGGTGCCGCACAGAGAATGGTACGAGACACCGAGTCAAGGTGATATTAAGGTGTCATGGATGCTAACGCACAGAGAATGGCATGAGACACCGAGTCACGGTGACATCAAGGTGTCATGGAGATGTCGACGGTGACACCTTGGTGATATCAATGTGTCATGGAGATGTCGACAGTGACATCAAGGTGTCATGAAGATGTCGGGTTGCAGGAGCTAAGGAGCTGTCAGAGCCTTGGAACTAAGGATGCTAACGCACAGAGGATGTCAAGGTGTGGTGAGAAGGCATATTGGTGCCATGCCGAGTCATGGAGATGTCGGGTTGGAATTCCCTTGGGAGCACTTTGCAGTGGAAGCTGTCAGAGTCACGGTGACATCAAGGTATGGTGAGAAGGCATATCGGTGCCGTATCGAGTCATAGAGATATCGGGTTGGAATCCCCATGGGAGCATAGAGAATGGCACGAGGCATAACGTCGAGTCACTTTACAGTGGGAGCTGTCAGGACCTTGAAACTAAGGATGCTAACGCAAAGAGAATAGGTACGAGGCGTAACATCGAGTCACGGTGACATCAAGGTATGGTGAAAAGATATGTCGATGCCGAGTCATGGAGATGTCGGGTTGTAGGAGAGTTGAGGAGCTGTCAGGGCCTTGGAACTAAAGATGCTAACACACAGAGGATGGCACGAGGCACCGAGTCACGGTGATATCAAGGTGTGGTGAGAAGGCATGTCGGTGTCGAGTCATAGAGATGTCGGGTTGCAGGAGCTAAGGAGCTATCAGGGCCTTAGAACTAAGTGATAGGATAATATTGTATTAGATTTTGATGAGATAAAATATGTAATAGTTAGGTCTTAACAATCTATTTAGATTTTGAGTCACTGCTACCTGCATGAAGATAGGTCTCTGCATACTCAAAAAAGGGAATTTGTCTTAAGTATGAAAGGACCCTGGAAGTCAAAAAAAGCTGGTCTCATCAGAGGACAGAATAGTGAGTCAACTCTCAGATACATCAAAGTTAGTGAATTCTGAAGAGCCGGTAGAGACATTCAAGCTCAAACCAATCAGGGAACGCCATTTAGAGAAGACAAAGTTTGAGCACTGAACAGTGCAGAGTAAGGTGAGCCCCGAACAGAGGCAAGTGTCAGAAGATCTTATACGATCCAATAGCTGTATGACACCTCACCACGAAGAAACTGTCTCTTCAACGGGCAGATTTCTCAAAATTCTATAAATAAGAGTTGAGTGCACCTGGAACGACAACTGAACGAAAATTAAAAATATAATCTCGCGAAGCTATCTTTCTCAAAATCAACATATCTCAAAGTTCAATTATTTCAGTCACTCAACCTATCGAGCAGCAAGCCAGCTACCTTTCGATACTCTAAAGTTCTAAGAGATTGCTGCGTTCAATCATTGAAGAAAACTTTATTTCTTAAAGTAGATTGTTTAGGAGTTACTTAGGCAAATGTTGTTCCTGCTAAGTATTTGTACTCTCTGTAAAAGGAGAAAGGATCCTGTGTGGGTCAAAGAACCTGTGTGGAGATCCTGTGTGGGCCGAATAGTTGGTCACTGTGTAGCTACCTGTGTGGATAGAGCTGATAGTTTTGTTTAAAATAGAGTTTGTGTTAGCTGGGTCTTTGTAAATCAATCTCTCTTTAACAAAGTTCCTCCTTGAGAAGAAGTAGAGAGGACGTAAAAAGATTACTCTACCCTCGAACCTATATAAACCTGCTTGTCTGTGTTTATTTGTCTAATCTATCTAGCATCCTGCATAAAAGACATTCTTCGAAAAACACATTATTTTCGTTGTGCATTTAAAACTCTTTAAGTCCTGAGGTATCTGTCGAATAGTAACATATCCAGTGCAGTAAGCTCTCTAAGCTACCTGCTCCTCGAAGGACTTACATTCTTTGGAGAAAAAGATGAAAATTTGATAAGGTTAATTCACCCCCTCTTAATCTTATACCACTTAGGACCAATACTAAGGATGCTAACGTACAGAGGATGGCACGAGGCGTAACGCTGAGTCACGGTGACATCAAGGTGTGGTGAGAAGGCATGTCGATGTCGAGTCCCATGGAGATGTTGGGTTGCAGGAGCTGAGTTCAAGGTTACTGGAGTCAAGAGGATGACAGGTGCACAGAGGATGGTACGAGGCGTAACGTCGAGTCACAATGACATCAAGGTATGGTGAGAAGGCATGTTGGTGCCGAATCATGGAGATGTCGGGTTGCAGGAGCTGAGTTCAAGATTACTGGAGTGAAGAGGCTGGCAAGTGTTGGGGGGATTGTTGGGAATTTTCCCAACATCCTGCCTTGGGTCGGAGCTTAACAAGGTTACTGGAGTGAAGAGGCTAATAGGTGCTAGGGGGATTGTTGGGAATTATTCCAGCATCCTGCCTTGAGTCGAAGCTTAAATTGGTGCGAGACATGGCTCTACTAGGTTCGAATAGGCTGGCAGGTGCTGGAGGGATTGCTGGGAAATTGGTGCGAGGCACGGCTCTGCCAGGTTTGAATCCATGAGCGCAAAGCTACATAAGTATAAGATATTAAAATTGCGCTCTATGCCCACTGGATATCCTTTTGGTGTAGCGGTAAGCTCTTGATGGTCCTAACAACATATATATGTGAAATGAGATCAGTTCTATTATATGAACATTGTACTATGAGCTAAGTGATGTAATGTGATGAATGATGTGGTCATGTTTGTTGTATGTAAGGTAAATGTGTATGTATGTGATAATGAAATGTATTTACAATGGCTAAGAACCGTATTTATAATGGCTAAGAATTGAAATTTATGGCGGTTAAGAATCGTATCTATGACTGCTAAAAATCGTAATCTATGGCGGTTAAAATAATATTGATTTCTATTGTGTATTTTAAATGGTTATTTTGAAAAAAAAATTATTAAGATTTTTTTGTGAACTTTAAGTATACAAATCGTATAGTTCAATTTCAATTCATGCTAATCTTACATTTTCATTACCGCAACAAGTGGTTGATGTTCATTCTCAAAACTTGTCATGCCATAATAAATGGAATTCAACTTTTTTTGCAATACAAATATTTTTGAGAATATAGATTCACAAAAACCTAAAGACAAAAAAAAAAAAAATGATTAAACTTTTGTAACTAACAATTTTTCTATATTATGCACTCACCATTTGTGTCATATATATATTTTTTTTTTTGAGTCGATATGTGTGTTCTTGCTTTTTAGTAGCATGTTACGTTTAAATATTTTTCCTTCTGCTTTTCATGTTTCGTTCGATGGTATATGTTTACAAGTTCTTAACATGATGTAAACATTTTTTGTTGGAATAAATTTTATAACAAGACTCAATTAAATGATTAGTTTTTTATTTAGATTGAATTATAAAGTTTTTTAATAAAAGGCTTAATTTAATTGTTGTTATCAATTTAAGGCTTAAAATTTTGATTGAGTTCTTAATGCAAGACATAATTTCATTTTATTTTTATTTTTATTTATATTTATAAATTATTAATATTTCAATATGTATTTATATTTTAAATAAATTAAGACAAGTTAGTGTAATTTTGTCTTGAATTGAGAACTCAATCTAATTTCCAAGCCTTAAATTGAGAAAAAAAAATGTTAAATTGAATCTCTTATCAACAAACTTTAAAATTTGAATTTAAAATTAAAAACTAATTTATAAATTAAATATTTTTAAAAAATTTATTCTTTCTTGTTCCTGTTCTTTATGAAAATCTTAAAATGATAATTAGATCATTTATATTCATAGAGTGTCAATCCAAAACGTAACAAGCTGGTCGAATATGTGCTAACAATCTCAAAACATATTATATATTAAAACATAGTACACTAATATAAAAAATTAAGTAAGCCCGTGCGTGTAACATTATAGTTGCTGCAGAATGCCTTGCTCTAGTAATATTTCGTGTTGATGTTTAATTCAATAAATACACAATATATCTATGTATATAAGTCTCTACAAAAAATATTTAAAAATTAATCATCCAAACTCCTTTATAGTGGTATCAATGATTTCCAGTGTCTAAAAATTTCGATCGATCAATTAATTAATTGAAATTACATATTAATCAATTCAACTATATAGTTCATCGTGTATAAACTGCTAGAATTCCACGATGTAAACAAAGAATTCCTTTAAAGATAAGTGGAACAAATTTATGAGGAGAAAGATAAATGAATACCTATTTGAATTGAGTGAAAGTCAAAACTTTGAAGATTTTGTAAGACCTAATCTGACCATATTTCTACAAGTATGATTGCCCACCGAACCATGTAAAGCAATGTTACCTTATAAGAAGACAATTTTATCAACTTTGCACATTCATAATATAAATTGTCGAATAGAAAAATAGTAAATTTTCACATAGGAGCATTGACTTGACTTGCAAAATTTCAATGTCCTTCCTTTGCCTCAAGTATCTTTTCATATTTTTCTATATTAATCATCTTCAGTTTATGTTTGCCCTCACAACCATTGCTTTTGAAATCAAGCCTCATGGAGAGATTTTCAATGTTATTCCTACTTACAGTACTCTTGTTGTTTTGGTGTTCGAGGGGTTATAATTTAACTACCACGATGAACAACAATATCAATATCGATCAATCCTCACTTCTTACCTTGAAATCATACATCACTTCAGATCCTTACAACATGTTGAAAAACAACTGGACAAGTGAAACATTTGTTTGTAGTTGGATTGGAGTTAGTTGTGATCCTCACAACAATAGGGTGACGGAATTGAACATTTCAGGTATGGGACTTACGGGTAGTATTCCACTAGATATCGGAAATCTTTCGTTTCTTGTTTCTCTAGACATGAATGAAAACTTTTTTCATGGTCCTATTCCTCCATCCATTTTCAATATCTCATCCATAGAAGTTTTAGTCCTACGAAACAATAGTTTTTCAAGTAGTCTACCAGTAGACTTGTGCAAGAACAATCTTCGCAAACTCAAAAAGCTTTGTATATCTTACAACATGTTGTATGGATATATACCATCGAGTTTGGGCCTATGCTCACAACTTGAGTATATTTCCTTGAATTCCAACAACTTTGGTGGACATGTGCCTAGAGAAATCTGGAACCTCAGTCGGCTTCAAGAATTATACCTTAATTACAACAGTTTTAGAGGTATGATATTATTTCTCTACTAAAATTAATTTAATTTGTATGTTACAAAGCTTATTTTTATTTATTAGTTTTGAAGAAAGGCATGTTAGAAAGCTAAAAGTATGTAAATAAAATTATATTCCTCTTAAGGAAAATTACAATTTTCATGTTGTAATTTGGATTTTGTCCGATCTTTTATCATTAATTTTACGTATTTCAAATTTGCTCCTCCAACTAAAACTTCTTTTTCCAATTTTGATTAAACTTTAATTTTTTGCTTAGATAAACTAAATCTTTACTTGCATATTAGAAAGCTTAGTTTTATTTATTTCTTTTGGGTAAGAAAGGCATGTCGATGGTAAGCGTAAATCACGATGGTAAACACCACCATAATCTATAGATCATGATGTATATTGGATATCAAGGGTAGTTGGGTAATTTTATCTCCAATTGAGTAGAAAACTTAGTTTTTTATCAAGTGAATATTTTTCATTTTTTGTTATACATATTGGATAGAAATGGCCCCGTCCCTTAATCTGAAACTAAATTTGTGACATGTATATATGCAATGAGATTTCAGTTTCATGAAACTAGACTCAGCTCAAGATGTTGTACCTTATATACAACAATTTTAGTGATAGGATCTTATCTCTTAGCTAATCGTAACCCCCCTTAATTAAATTTATTTTTTGGACTCGAAATGAGTTCATAATTATGTTTTTTTTAATACATATATATCATGTTTTCCATGCATTATATATGTGTTAATTGTTTTCGCATGTGTCTTATGTTATTTTTTGTGTACCTGTTTGTCTGTCATGGGTTCTAAATTAATGATGTGATTAGGGGAAAAGGTATAAAAAAAAACACCTTTTATATTTTATTTAAAATTATGTATCTAGTACAATTCAAATATATTTTTAATTATATATCCAGTAACAATTGATCAGATATAGTACCTTACATTCAACAATTTGAGTGGAATGGTAAGATCTTATCTCTTAGCTTCCAACTCAAATTTATTTTATTTTATTTTATTGAGCTCGAAACGAATTCTTAATAATTTCATTCAATTATAGAATATATGTATTCATTGTTATTCAAAATTCCTCTTTATCGGGTTCTAAATTGATGTGATTAAAGGAAAAGAAAAACAAAAATTAGTTTTTTTAATTATATATATAAATAGTAACAATTAGATATATTTTTCAATTAATTATTCTTTAAATTTATTTTTTTATTATTTATCAAAAAGGTAAATAAATTTGTCAAACTTTTCGCAACATTCCACTAGAAACTGAAAGTTTGTTTGAAAATTTGAAAGTAATAAATAAAATTTAAAATATTATTTAAGTAGATATAAGAATATAGTAAAATTAGACTTTAAAAAAATCTGAAAACTATTTTAAAATATCCTACTTTCATGAAATAGGATTCATAGAAATGGTAACAGGATTTTGTAAGTGTTGATTTTCATGTCCATATTCTCTTTGTAGTTGCACTGGTGAAGTAATGTACCCAAAAAAACATTACAATTAAAAAAATGCAATAATCTTTAATTATAATTTTATTATTTTAAAATTATTTAACATAAAATATTATTCTTTACAAGATTCAATGATCCTGACAATAACAATGTATCTAATTCTAAAAATACTATGTATTATAATTCTAATTTACATTCAATTCAATGACAACAACTTAAAATATTGTTAATAAATGTTTTTTTATTCATCTCCTATTTAGTAGTTTCCAAACATGTCTTTTTATCTATAACTTAATGGTAACATGTGGATGGGTCCCTTTTTTTTTTTTTTTTTTCACATATGTCATTAAAAAGTTTGTTTTTAATCTAAGTGTTATTTACATTGCTTATTTGGCTTAAATCATTTAAGTACTAACAAGTATAACTTAATATAATCAGAAAATTATTTCAAGATATACATCAATAAATAATATCTAAAAAAAACCCTTTAACAATGAATTACTAATAACAAAAAAATTCGAAATTTTGTTTGAAATTTTTAAAGTAATAAATAAATTTTAAAATATTATTTACGTAGATATAATAAAAGAATTAGAAATATTAAATTTAAACAATCAAAAAACTATTTTAAAATATTTAAATCAACAAATAGAATCCAAATAAGATATTAGAAATATCCTACCTCAGTGAAATAGGATTCATAAGTACAAGGATTTTGTAAATTTTGATTTTTATGTCCATAATCTATTTGTCTCCAAACATAAAGTATCCCAAACATTACGATTAAGGAAATGCAATACTCTCTAATTTTTTTTAATTATTACAATTTTATTATTTTAAAAATATTTATCATCAAATATTCTTCTTAACAAGATTCAATGATTTAATAATGTATGATATATTAAATTTTGAAGGTAGAAATATGATTAATTTCTCATTCTCTTTTTACCCATATTTTAATTTATTACAATGTTAATTTATATTTGTATTTGATAATTAAATAAAATTTTATGATTTTACTATTGTATAGGTTTG
This sequence comes from Scutellaria barbata, assembly GCA_028654395.1. Taxonomy (NCBI): domain Eukaryota; kingdom Viridiplantae; phylum Streptophyta; class Magnoliopsida; order Lamiales; family Lamiaceae; genus Scutellaria; species Scutellaria barbata. Next base: position 3,826,966 of record CM053649.1, on the reverse strand, counting down.
ATTCCGGAAGAAATTGGTCATCTAAATAATTTAGAGGTGTTGGGCATGAGTTATAACAAATTGATGGGCCCTTTGCCTCCAACCATCTTTAATATATCATCCTTGAAAAGGATGGATTTATCAGGTAACATGCTTAGTGAACTGCCAACAAAAAACTCATTTATAAGTAATTAGTAAATTAGAAAAATATATATGATTCTGATTTACAATGATTTAATTTCAATTAATATTGTTACTATTCTTTTTATTTTTTCTAAAATTGAGAATATTTTTTAAAGTATTTACAACATGCATAACCAAAATGAATCTATATCCCTGCACTATTTATAGTATATTTTGTGAAAACTTATATATATCTTTGATGTATCGAGTTATAATTATGTTATAGTGCCAATCCCATGAACATTTTATAATTGCAATTTATTGCACTGAAAATGGCCCTTTGCCTTGGTCTTTAATATCTCATCCTTGAAAGAAATTTGGTTATCAGGTAACATGCTGAATGGAGCATTGCCAAGGGGAATTGAAAACTTGAAAGCACTTCAATCGTTATACCTCCAGAACAACAATTTAAGTGGTATGATTTTGTCTCTTTAATAGCTTTAAAATTGTCTTGTGATTTTTCCTTTTCTGTGTCGTTGGAAAATAATTTTAATCTAATATAAAATTTGTACATAAATTTCATATTAATATAATATAAAAATCATATTAATATAACGTAAATGTAACACATGAATCAAATAAAAAAAAAAGTGTGCAGACCAGGTTGTATCGACCTAGTTGCAAAGGAGAATTTGTTTTCTTTTTTTAATCAAAAAAATATGGCGTGATCCTTTCAAATCTATATAAGTGTTTTTTACAATTTAAACTTCTATTTATCTATTATAAATAAACCAAAAGTACTCACATACATCAAACATATTCTAAAAATAATGGTATTATCAACTTTAATATTTCTCCTTAAATTAACCTCTTTGATAAATTAGAATGATCGATACGGTGATCAGGTTATTCATTTTTTATTAAAATTAATTAATTGAAATAAAAAACTAAAGTACATAATTAAAATTTAATTATATTTTTGATTTTATGGAAACTTTTAAATTCCAAACCCTAAATAAATAAAAAATGTTACTAAGAAACATAATATATCAACTTTCTTTTTTCATTCATAAAAAATTAATAATGCAATCATGGAAAAAATACATATTTACTGATATTTATTTGGATTCAATTTTGAAGTCAAATTTTTAGGTGAATTTTGTTTTCGAAAATGCTAAGGATCTATATATTCTCTAATTTTGCTAAAGTTAGCCAATTGATCATATATTAAATTTTTTTATTTGTGGAGATGATCATAAACGAAATAATTCGACAATAAATGGTGATTATAAGAAAGTGTTTTAGAAGTTGTAGATTTTTTTGTCGATTATTAGAATTAATCTTCACAAATTATATATGCTATGAATTTGTAAAATCACATAGCATTAAATTTTACATACAGTCTATAAGTTATAAATTTATAAATTTAACAAACTATAATTCTAAAAATAAAAAATTATATTTTTAATATTTCTTATAATAAATAAACAATGCATGTGCATCCCACAGGTGGATGACTAGTTTAAATAAACACAAGACACGTTAACCATATAACTATTACATACTACATATTTCATATACAATCACACTCTATAACTTGTACCTTTTTCCTAAAAATATTTCTTAATAAAAAATATACTATACTTTTATATTATTTTTGTAAAAAAAATTATTTTGATAAATTTCATGTATCACATTGGTTGTATATTCATCATCAATAAAAGTAAAGGATAGTCCAAGATTAAAACATCTCATACTTGTGATTAATTTTTTCCCTCCTAAAAATAAATTAATCATAAACATACATATATATATATATATATATAATTACTCTAATTTATCTCTTAATTAAGATAAATTTTATATCTCCTAATTAACCCCTCATTTCTTACATAGTAATATTAACAATAATAAAATAATATTAAAAATGATAATTGAAAGTTTAAAATCTATAAATATATACAATAATATTTACTCATAAAATTTGTTAATCAACTCTATTAATTAAAATATACATAACGAATTTTTATGCTAAACATTATTTTGTGTTTACTTATTATTTTTTATTATTTAAAATGAATCATTAAATTTATAGTTTTTTTATTTGTATTTAATCTGTAAAGTTATAAAATTATTAATGTTGACAAATTATGTCATATATGATTACGAACGAAGATAATATATATTTATTGTTTGTTGGTCTTACCACAAGAAGTTATTTTTTGTGTAGTGGTAAACACTTGATCTAACGCTCCGTTTTTTTAAGGCAAATTTTGACTAAGACGTTATTTACGTATAAAAATCACTTTTTTAAGAATAAAATAAATATATTCAAAAATTATTATGAAATATACATTTTAAATAAAAATCTTCTTCGACCTTTGATCATCGACTACCAGCATCCACCGCTCACGCACCACTCCCTAAACTTCTTAAATTGAAAGCATTTTAAAAAAAGGGGGTGAGTGACAAAAGTACACTCAGTAGGGAAACTCAGGATGACATAACATAATTTCCAAAATAAAATAAAACATATTGTATATACATTTAAAATCATTTGATAAAAGAAAATGTCATGCCCTTATTTTAAAACATTATAAACTTAAAGGATTTAATTTGAATATTCAACAACTCCTCGAAACACAATTTTAACATAAAACGCTAGTTGATATAAAGTGTTTATCAATCACATTCAAACATATCACTTTATTTACGATTTTTAGCGGTCATGAGAACGCAGATCTTAACTGTCATGAAATTGTGGATCTTAACCACCATAAAAATCACATTTCATTTATCACATATGCACATATTAACTTCACGTATATAGTGTATAGTAAACAATAATAAAATACGAAACATAAATCACAGCATTCAATCATTTAACATACTTCTATCACATGAATGCGGGGTTTAACCCGAATTATCCTTTACCTCGGGGCTCAAACCCGATTTATTATAGGAACTCAAACCTGGTCAATTTATAGGGACTCAAACCCGTTCAATTTATAGGGACTCAAACCCTTTCATTCTTCATCAATCACAAACACCTCAATCAAACAATTCAATCAATAAACAATTACAAACAATCACATTATTTAAATCATCCAATAAAAAAAACAATCATCTCCATCGATCATTAATCACATGTCTTAAATCCTTCAATAATATAAACCTCCAACATTTTATCAATCTCAAAGATCTCAATCTTTATAACTCATCAATAAACAATCACAATCCATTATGTGGCTTAAATCATTCAATAATATAAACCCCCACCATTTTATCAATCTCAAATATCTCAATCAATATAACTCAATCAATAAACAATCACAATCCATCATTTAACTTAAATCATTCAATAATACAAACATTTGTCCCAATCATTCATCTGTTATCATAATTTTCATCAAATAACTCAATCATATCATAATATTTTATTCATATAACATGTATACTGACCTCATGTCATTCAGGTATAAGATTATATATTTTAAATATTTCGAAAGAAATATAAATACCGTAATAAGCAATTACCCCCACTTTTAGTGTAGTCGATCAAAAAGCCTTTATATCCCACTGAAACTTAAGGTGCAAACTCTGCGTGTCCCCTACAAGCATAAGGGTTCGTCTTAGAATCCAATTGAACCTTTAATAAATTAAAATAAATTCTTTAGGTCGGCACTCTCTTTCTCAAAGAGATGTTTGAATCATAAAGATGGAAAGTTTGATTTAACCTTAAGATTACGGGGTTAACGAAACGTAAATGTAGGGTTTTATACCCTAAATTTGAGATAACGATTATATCATACATACTTTAATTATTATAATATTTCTAATATTAATTTGTAACCTAATTCAATTATTGGGTCTAACTCGTCATTTCATATATATATATATATATATATATATATATATATATATATTATGTCTCAAAACAATATCTGTAATATCTAGAGTCTGTTTTATAATTCCAACAAATTATGGGTAAAAATACAATTTTAGTAATTTTAAGAGTATTCTTGTAATTTCAGCAAGTTTTAGGGTTTTAAATGTCATTATTCATAAATCATGGGTCTTATAGAATATTTCATAAATTTAGGGGTATAAAATGCAATATACATAATTGTTAGGGATTCAAACATTAATTTCCAATAATTATAGGGTTTGCAATTTAGTCCTTGTATTTAATCAAATTCTTAATTGAAACCCCTCATCTCAAAGCCCCAACCTTAGGGCATCTCCAATTGAGAACATTATACTACAACAAAATTCACACTACACTACAACAACCCCTTCCAAATAATACTTTTAATATGTATAATGGATATTTTTCAGATCTCGCAGGGTCGGAAAGTAATCTCGGAGATTATTAATTAGGACGTTTAAATTCTCGTATCGTACTTTTTTTAGCCTAATCGTTCTTTAGATGTTTTATGTTTATTTTAATTTATGCATTTTAGCCTAATTGTCTTGATGTATTTTGTGATTTATATATTTTAATTTAATGTATTTTGTGATTTAATGTAATATGTTTATTTTATTTAGCCTAAAAAAATATTTTTATATTATACACATGTAGTAAATAATAATTTTTTTATAAACAATAATATTGCTTCATTAAATGATGAAATGCAAATTCTATTAAAAATAAATTGTGAAATTAAAATTGTATTAAAAAAATAAAAATATAGTGTGGGGCAATAGTGCCCACTACATGTGGTAGTACACTATTCATATTTATAGTGTAGGGGGGAAATGTAGTGCATGGTTGGAGCTACATTTCACACTACATGTAGAAGTAGTGTGAAATGTAGTGTTGTATTAGAGATGTTCTTAGCCCTAGCTGCCCCTTCCTGCTGCCGCCGCCGCTGCCGTTGCTGCTGCTGCTGGCTACTCCACGTCGCCCGCGACTACCCTTTCCTAAACACACATGGGCTGCTAGCGCAACCCCAACGCCGGCCTTCTCCTGAACACACACGCCCACATACACAGCACACACACCAGGCACTGCTGACCACGGCGGCGCCTCCCCAAGCATACACCTGTTTCGGCGCCGCCACTCACGACGGTGCCCAACACACACACAAATATATATACGCACACACACGCCTCCTGACGCTGCTGCTCACGATGGCGGCCTGCACCCACACCTCACGCCAGCGCAACCTTGCGCCGGCAACCCACAAAGGCAGCAATCAAGCAATGTAGGAGAAGACAGGAAGTGAGAGAGAAAAAGAGAAGAAGAGAAGCCGCCGCCCCTTCTCGTGGCCGTACGCGGTGAAGGCGGCAGCGGTTTTAAATTTCGAACCCGTACTCACGACGAGCTCGGTGAGATCTTTAATTTGATCTGATTTTCTTGTCGGAAAAATTCATAAGCCGACTTGGATGGTGGTTGACTCGACGATGAGAAAGAAAAAGAAAGAGGGGAGAAAAAAAAAAGAAAAAATTGGAGAGAGAAAGAGAGTTGTGTCCTCTCAATGCTTACCCTATCTTATCCTTCTTTCCACAATTGGGACACATTAAGCATTAGACTAGGTGATGTGTCAAAATCTTAGGATATTACACTTGAGGTACAATAAATATTATAATTAAATTTTAGGTAAGATTATACTAATATTTGTCAATAACTTATATTTATTCAATTTCTTTACAAAACTAATTTTCATTTTATTTATAAACTCATGTATTACATGAGACAATTCTAGTACATAACAAAGGATAATTCACGATTGACACATGTTAACTTGTGGTTCAATATTTTCATTTTGAAAAATAAAAAAAATCATAACCATACATTTGTAATTACACTAATTTAGGTTTTTCATTAAGATAAATTTTCTTTTTCCAAAGCCCCCATCTCCCATGTAATAATAATTATAATTGCAAATTATACTCTCTAGGTACATACATCAATACAACTCTATTATCCTACTCATCGTGGACATATTAATATGTACCTATCCTACTCATTGTGGACATATTATCCTACTCATCGTGGACATATTAATATGTACCTACGGCTGATGTGTCAAAAATCTAGTAAACCTATTAATTTTACTTTCTATATAATGAGGGGATGAGATCATTACACATTATCGGTAGACATATTAATATTTTAGCATATTAGTAGAATATTGTCTTATACATTTAATCATGAAATTCTTGTATAATAATGTGTTCTCTTCTTCAATTGTGTTTACTTATTATTTTGTATTATTTAAAATTAATTATGAGACTTTCATTTTTTGTTAATGTATAATTGTTTCTTTCATTTATATTCTACTTTTTAACAATTACTTATATTTATTAATAACTACTTTATTAAATTCATTTTATAAATTTATTTGAATTCATTTTAGAAAACTCGAATACTGCACACAATTTTGATATATCTATAAAGTTGAATCAATACAGTTTATTCAATATCTCATGTCCTTATAGATGTAAGCATGTATAGTAAATGAAAATTTCAAATTATGGAAAAGAATAATGTTAGTCATATAAGTTAGGGAACCCTAACTTAACACAAAACCATGGTCAAAGGTAAAGGATTGACTCCCACTTATATATTCTTCCACACTTTCATATAGAATCGATATGGGATATCGTAACAAATATTTTTTCATTCTTTGTTTATACTTGTTTTATTACAATGAGAGCATATATTTATATTTGATAAATAAATGGATTTTTATGATTTTACAATTGCATAGGTTTTATTCCAAAAGAGATTGGTCATCTAAACAATATACGGAGGTTGGACATGAGCAATAACAAATTGATGGGCAATTTGCCTCCAACCATCTCTAACATGACATCCTTGATAATGATGGATTTATCAGATAACATGCTGAGTGGGGCATTGCCAAGAGGAATTGGAAACTTGAAAGCACTTCAATTATTAGACCTCCAGAATAATCATTTAAATGGTATGATTCTCCGACTCTTTATGGTGAGGTACTCATTCAATAAAATTCGTTTATAAGTAATAAGTAAATTAGAAAAGTATGATTCTGATTTACAATGATTTAATTTCAATTAATTTTGTTACTATTTTTTTTATTTTTTCTAAAATTGAGAATATTTTTTAAAGTATTTACAACATGCGTAACCAAAATGAATCTATATCCCTGCATTATTTATAGTATATTTTGTGAAAACTTATATATATCTTTGATGTATCGAGTTATAATTTTGTTATAGTGTCAATTCCATGAACATTTTATAATTTCAGTTTATTGCACTGAAAATGGCTCTATATGGAAAATAAATTAGAAAACTAAAATATAGTTTGTTTGGAATTTGGAATCTAATAAAAACATCAAAACATGTTCTTATAGAAAAAAAATTCCACCTCTTAATTTATTATTTTGTGATATGGAAATCACTTCACAAAATTGTTTGTAATAATAGTACAAATAGGCTTACTAGGTTGCTAAGCTTGGCCCTGCTTATTGCGTATATTTCTAAATAAAATCAAATGGAAGTAATAAAGCAGAAGGGTCCACTACAAGTCTTCTAGTTTAAATGGCATCATACCTTTACAAAAATACAAATTTAAATGGTCCAATTTAAACTTAAATCACTCAAATTTTTTAATATTTATTGTCTCTCATCCACTCACCCTAAGTCATTAAAGAATTAAGGCAAAAGAGTGGGGAACGTTCCATGATTTGTTAATTATACTTATTGAAAATCCATCAAAATATACTTATTGAAAAAAAATTATCCATCTCAAAATAATTATTATTAATAATGTACATATATTTCAGGAAAATTATAATTTATTCTAAAATGGATCGATAGTATATGATTACCTTTGGTAACTAAATTTAACTTTCATGATTTTACAATCCAACAGGTACTATTCCAAGAGGAATTGGAAACTCGACAGCTTTAAGATATTTAATCCTTGGACACAACGGTTTGAGTGGTACGTTATGTCTATTTTAACTCTTTGTTCATTGTATTTATTGTCTTAATTGATTAGACATTCGTAACGTCCTTTAACTGTATGTTGTTCGATTTATTAAAGTTTTGCATTATATCATAAAATTGGTCTTAAAATTGGTCTTCTGTGCAATTGGGGTGCACAATGCAATTCGGTCGACCTCGATTACACGGATCTTAGATCTTTACATCAATTGCCCAAAAGTTTTTGTGTATGTTATATGTTTATATTGACGTATGTGGCATTTAGATAAACCAATAGAACATAAAATAAATTAGGATATATGATGATATATAGGCAATACATAAGTATATATATATATATATATATATATATATATATACACACCACACATGCATGTTCGAGAAAACTTTAGAGTTGAAAAGGTCAAATTTATACATTCCACGATTTGTTTTCAATCTAGAAGTCCACCAAAATATTCTTTTTTAAAAAAAATTATCCAAGGCATGCAGAATTATTATAAACAATATATATTTAAATATTTAAACCTCGCCATTTAAATGGTATATATGATTCTCCTACTCTTTATGATGAGGTACTCATTCAATAAAACTCATTTATAAGTAATTAGTAAGTTAGAAAAATATGATTCTGATTTACAATGATTTAATTTCAATTAGTTTTATTACTATTCTTTTTATTTTTTCTAAACTTGAGAATATTTTTCAAATATTTACAACATGCATAACCAAAATGAATCTATATCCCTGCACTATTTATAGTATATTTTGGGAAAACTTATAATATATATCTTTGATGTATTGAGTTATAATTATGTTATAGTGTCAATCCCATGAACATTTTATAATTTCAATTTATTGCATTGAAAATGGCGTTGTATAGAAAATAAATTAGAAATCTAAAATATAGTTTGTTTGGGATTTGGAATCTAATAAAAACATCAAAACATGTTCTTATAGAAAAAAAATTCCACCTCCTTCAATTATTATTTTGTGATATGGAAATCACTTCACTAAATTGTTTGTAATAACAGTACAAATAGGCTTACTTGGTTGCTAAGTTTGGCCCTTCTTATTGCTGCAAGCCTATCAAAATTAATTTACATTAATTTTATGGATAAGATTTATGTTTCTTTTGTGTGACAACTGATGAAAAGCATTGTTATATTTCTAAATAAAATTAAATGCAAGTTACAAAGCAAAAGAGTCCACTATAAGTCTTATAACTTAAGTAGTATTAGATTCGAACTTGAATTACTCAAGTTTTATTAATCTTTATTATCTTGCTTCCACTCCCGTGACTCATTAAAGAATTAAAGCAAAAGAGTCCAAAATTTGAAGGGAAGGGGGAGGCAAATTGATACATTCCACATTTTGTTATCAATCTTATAAATCCACTGAAATATACTTATTGAAAAATATTTATCCAACTCATAATAATTATCACTAGTAATGTACATATATTTCATGAAATTATATTTTATTCTAAAATGGATCAATAGTATATGATTACACTTGATCATTATATTAACTTTCACGATTTTACAACCAAATAGGTACTATTCCAAGAGGAATTGGGAACTTGACATCTTTAACATATTTATTCCTTTTCTACAACGATTTGAATGGTACGTTTTATGTCTACTTTAACTCTTTATTCATTGTATATTTTATTGTTTTAATTGATTAGACATTTGTAAAGTCCTAATTGTATGTTGTTCCATCTATTCAAGTTTTACATTATGTCATGTGTATAATAGTTAACATATTTTGCATTTAGATAAAGCAATAGACCACAAAGATAAATTAGTATATGAAATCACTGTAATGCCCCATTTCTTTTAAAGATCATTTTTATTAAGGTTTTACTTACGTATAAAATTCATCCTTTTATGAACAATAAAGATGCAATTCTTGTCTTTGAGTTCTAACAAATTAGAGGGCATTATACCTCCGACAATTTTTAAGATATCATCTTTGGAAAGCATTAACTTATCAAATAATATACTCACTGGAGCATTACCAAGAGATATTCATGAAAAAATAGGAGCGCTTAAGACTTTATACCTTGACAACAATGGCTTACATGGTATGATACTTCTTCTATGCTCTCCATCTTACACTATTGTCATTTCTTTTTTTTGTTTTTGTTGTTTTCTTTTCCGACTTAATGATTCTTGACATTTATTTATCTATTTCTTTAATCTAATTTATTCTTAGGGTCAATATCAAAATGCAACATGTATTTTAAGACTTGTTTTTATTTGATGCCTAAACTGAAAAAACAAATTAGATAGAATATTGCAATTCATACTTTTTTACAAATTTTCTGGTAACTTCAGTATAATATTTTGACCACTAAACTAACAACAACTAATTTGTAATATTGTTCAGGTAGCATTCCTTGGGAGTTGTTCTCAGATAATTTTAGACAGATTGATCTTTCTACTAATTCTTTTGAAGGTTCCTTACCTACAGACATAGGAAGATTACGATACTTGGAAACTCTAATACTCCATTCCAACAAATTAAGTGGAGAGATTCCATCGTCCGTTTGCAACTTGACGTCTCTTAAATTTCTCCATTTGTCAAATAATAGCTTAGAAGGACGAGTTCCTCAATGTTTAGGAAATTTCAGCTTATCTTTGCAGGTCTTGCATTTAAAGGGAAATTACCTTCATGGCCTTATTCCGTGGACATTTGAAAATGGTTGTGCTCTTGAGTCTCTTAACCTAAATAGCAATCAATTTGAAGGACCATTGCCACGATCTCTTGCCAATTGTCGACAACTTCAGGTTCTTGACATTGGAAAAAACAAAATGCAAGACACATTTCCTTTTTGGATGGAGAGTCTTCTTGAGCTCCGGGTCCTTGTCTTAAGGTCTAACAGATTTAATGGCACCTTATTACTCCCTTCAAAGACTAATGCTCCATTTATCAAGTTGCAAGTTTTCGACATATCCCGAAATGCATTTACTGGCTCTTTGCCTGATTGGTATTTGAGTAACTTCAGAGCCATGATAAATGCTAAGGAAGTTCCAACTCAAGGAAGAAATTGGTTTGCAAAATATGAGGAAACAATGGTCTTTGTTTTAAAAGGTGTGGAGCAACCGGTGAAGAGAATCCTAACAACCTTCACAACCATTGACATGTCAGGGAACAAATTTTCTGGAGGTATTCCAGAATTCATAGGAAAGCTGAATTCTCTAAGGTACTTGAATTTGTCTTATAATAGGCTCACAGGACAAATACCTATATCTCTTGAAAATATAACAATTCTTGAATCGTTAGACTTGTCTTCCAACAAATTGGTGGGTCATATTCCGAGGCAATTGAGCAGTCTAACATTTCTTTCGACATTGAACCTTTCGTTGAATAATCTTGTTGGGGTAACACCATCTGGTGGTCAGTTTTCTACATTTGACAATAGCTCATACATTGGAAATTCAGGATTATGTGGATTTCCATTAACAAAAGAATGTGATCCAGAGAAAAATAATGGAGATGAAGCGCCCCCACAAGAAGATGATGACCCTGATTTTATTGATGGATTTACATGGCAAGCTGTTGTTTTAGGGTATGGATGTGGATTTCTCATTGGAGTTATTATCGGTTATTTAGTTTTCCGATATGGATGGCCTAAATGGTTGGTGGAGTTATTTTTCGGTGTTGAACATAATGCAAAGAGAAACAATAGAAGAAATGTGGTGCGACAAAGAACTTGAATGCACAAGAAATTAATGAAGTTGGTTTTAATGTTATATTTACACACTTTTGTTGCTGGACACAATGTATGATGAATTTTGTTATTTTTCCCACGTTTATTTATTAGTAAATCAGATTTTATTTGTACCGGCTATATTTCTTAATATTTTTATTCGGTTGGTTCATGCATTAATGCGAAATCATAGTTTTAGATTTGCAATGCAATTTTGAGGCAAAGAAGAGTGTAGAATTTAACCATAAATAAGCACTTAAAAAATGAAGAAAGCTAGTATGATCAAGAATTTAGAAAATGAAATGGATTGAAGATATAACAAGGCCAGGAAAATTATAAATTTAGTACACTCATTTTAGACCTTTAACCAATGAACTACACTAAATTCTCGAACCCCGACATTCACTAACTTTACAATGCACTATGTCATATGTTTTAAATTGACATATACTACATTTAGATAAATCAATAAGATCATAAAATAAATTAGTATATATATATATATATGATGCCACATAGGCAATACATAAGCATATACATACATATATTTCATGAATATTATATTTTATTCTAAAAATGGATCAATAGTATATGATTACATGACTTGATTATTAGGTTCAACTTTCATGACTTCACAACCCAACAGGTAATAATCCAAGAGAAATTGGAGAAATTGGGAACATGACATGTTTAACAGTTTTAATCCTTCACAACAACAGTTTAAGTGGTACGTTCTGTCATTTTTAACTCTTTGTTTATTGTAAATTTTATTTTCTTAATTGGATAGAAATTTGTTTATTCAAGTTTTGCATTATGTCATATGTTTATATTGGCATATATCACATTTAAATAAATCAATAGACCATAAAATAAATTAGTATATATATAATGCTATATAGGCAATACATAAGCAAATACATATACTACACATGCCTATTTTGAGAAAACTTTAGAGATCATATTTGAGAAAACGGGGAAAGTTTATACTCTTCTTTCATAAATAAATAAATATATATATATATATATATCAGCTCTGCTACACTACTCATTGCGGGCACATTAATATGTGCACACAATTGATGTGTCAAAAATCTAATAAACCTATTAATTTCACTTTTCATATAACAAGGGGATGAGATCATTACACGTCATTGGTGGACATATTAAAAGTTACCCACTGTGGATATTTTAGCATATATACCAAATTTTACAGAATTGTACCAAATTTGATAGAAAGTTTTACTCTGTATTGGTACTCAACATTTGAAATTATACTCAGATCGATTTAGTACATGCATTTTCGTTAAATTTGGATGGAAAGTTAATCAAAGCATTGAAAGTTATAGAACGTGAGATATCATGACTGAAGTAGAGATTTACTTAAGGTACATATAGACGTGCCCAAACGATTCAAAAAACCAAAACCGGGCCGGTTTGAACCTGCGATCAATAGTTCCGGGAACCGTTGACCCGATTCCGGTTCCGAACCATAACTGTAACCTTGTATAATAAGATTTGGTTTCGGTTCGGCAGCTCAAAAAACCGGTAACCAGCGGTTCGAACAGCCGGTTTGTGGTTTTTTTTTTTCATTTTCAAACATGACACGTGGAGGGCTGAGATCATTTGTCCGTTGATTATCGACGGCATGGGTGAGTTTACCATTGGAACCACCGGTTCGAACCGGCTCAATAATATTTTTTTTATTCAGTGTCACGTGTACGATTAGGATCACTTGACTGTTGATGATCAACGGCCAAAATTAAGTGATCGTTGCAAACCGGCGGTTTAACCGTCCCGAACCTTTTTTTTTTTTTTTTTTTTGCAAAATTTGGATATTGAGCTCTATAAATACCTCATTCCATTTCACTTCAAACCATGTCATTCCTCAATCTTCTCTCTCAATTGCAAGCTTCAATCTCTCTCTCAATTTGTGCTAATTGTTTCAATTTCATATTTTCAATTTCAAGCTCCAAATCATTCAATTCTCAAGCTTCAATCTTTTTTTCAATTATATTTAGCTACTACTCTTCTACTTCAATTTCATTCAATTCTAGTTTCAATTTTTCTTTCTTCTTCATCTTCAAAAAAATGTCTCGAATAGTCGGTTCTTCTTCCACCAGATCATCCCGTGGAAAAGAAAAATCGCCTATGCCACCACCACAAGATATGCCTCTAGATGATCTCATCGATTCTTACTCTCCTCATTGGAGTCAAGAATGTGAGAATTTGGAGGAATGTCAAGACCCTAATACCGCCGACGTCTTTAGTACCGAGTAAGAAGAGGAGGAGGTACCGAGACATACTCAAGAAAGTGGTAATACTAGGCGTACCACTTCTCGAACACCTTCGACTCTTATAAGTGATATTTTATCCATTCATTTTAGAAAGGAGAAAGTATCTAATAACGACGTGGATTACATAGTGACGTGCAACTATTGTGGGAAGAGCTACAAATTCAAGCATGGAGGAGGCTACGAGACATTCAACAACCACGTCTTGAAGAAGCATCCGGACAAGTTGGGTATGGATCAATCGCAAACCCAACTTCGTGAAAATACCGACTCTTCAACTGGAGTCGAAGGTATGGATTTTTTACTCTTTAAATTTAGTCAATTATCACATAGGAAAGGAGTAGCCGAATTTGTTGCTAAAAAACATCTACCTTTAGGATTTTCATGTGATGATGATTTTGAAGAATATACTAAAAATTATTTACAACCTTCTAGTAGAAAAATATCTAGAAATACCGTAACTAGAGATATAGAGAAAATTGTAGGAGAATATAAATATAAATTAATTGAGGAGTTTAAAATGTCTCAACAAAAAATTTCTATAATTATGAGATCAAAATGGTTAAAATATTTTCATGAAATTCCCGATGTATTTTTATGTGCTAAATTATTAGATCACAGGATTAGAGAAGATGGCTTAAGAGAATTATTAAAAATGTATTATTATGCATTATTCCCAAACTTTATTTTAGGAGAATATGATGAAGTTGATTATGTGCCTAATTATATGAAAATTGTTGGTAGAGCTAAACAATCATTAATCGAACTATTTAAAGAATATAAAATTGTTTTTGATGATTCTTCTAGTGATGATGATCATGTAAGTGCACAAAATGTAGGAGGTAGTAGTTCTTCTAGTTTTTGTGGTAGTCTTAATCAATTTTACAATTTTTATGATAATCGAACACATGAACGACCTAGAGCAAATCATGAATTAGATTCATATTTAAGTGCTACTTTCGAATTAATTGATTTTACACATCCATCAGATCTTTTGAAGTGGTGGTAAAAAAGGACCACCATTTATCCTATTATAACAATTATTTGCTAAGGAAATTTTTGCACGTCCTGCCTCAACCGTCTCCGTTGAACAAGCATTTTCCAAGGGAGATCACATGTTGAATCCAAGAAGATCGAAATTGACTAAAGAGAATGTACAAAACATTACTTTTCTTGAAGATTGGGTGAGAGTCAAAAACCGACAACAACATCTAGATTTCTCACATCTAGATGAAGATTTCGATGACACCTATGGTTACGATTCAAACACCTCATCCTCCATCGGAACCAACGTTGACGAATGAAGGTAAGTTTAGGTAAGAGAACTACGTGAGCTTTGATTCCTTAATTTTACTAAGGATATGTAGGCAATTTCGTTCAAAATTTGGAAGTGTAATTTTCATTTCACTTTCAAACTTAAAATGAAACTCAAGCTCATTCAATTTTTTTTTCCTCTTCTTTCATTTATTTATACTTAGTTGTAACTTGTAACTTATAATCATTTTTAACTTCAATATTAATGTATGATTATAATATATTGAAAGTTGTAACTTGTAATTTATTTTTTCATTCATCATTATAATTGTAATATATTCAATTGTAAATATGTAATAACTGATAAGTGTCATTTTTCACATATTTTTGCGTATGTTTATGTATTCATTCGAATACGTTAGATACGTTTTTATGGTGATTTCTGAGATTATTCTCGTATAAAATGCATTTGACGAGTTTGTGCTTAATTTCATGATTTTAATGAGGAAAAGTGCAAGTTTCACGTGGAATTGATGATCAGAAGAGCACGATCGTGCTTCATAGCACGGCCAGACCTTGCCAGATGGAAAATTTAGGCTGGCCAATGGGCACGACCGTGCCCGGATTTCCAAAAAAAATCAAAAAAAATAGGAAAAAATCGGGAAACCGACAGTTTGAACCGTCCGTTCCTGTTAACCGCCGGTTTTCAAACCGGAACCGGGCCCCCCACGGTTCTGTTCCAATTTCATGCCCTCGTTTCCAAAAACCGTCGGTTTCGAACCGACAAATCGGAATCGGCGGAACACCTCTAGGTACATACCAAAATTAAAATAAATCCAAAATATTAATAAGGGATAACTTCAATTTTGGTTATGTATGTAAGATACTTTTCATCTTTTGACAATCTAGTATCCGTTTTCTATTTTGGTCATCTATGTTTTATTTTTATTTTTTCAATTTACATCTGATCTTACTAGGAATTTTGGTTTTTTTTGTCTACGTGACATTGGAAATACTAACGTGGATATTTCAACCAACATCTATTTACACAAAAATTGACATTCCAAGTAAAATCATACCAAAATTAAAAAAAATAGTTATACTTAGATTTTAAAATATGTAAAATTAATTGATGGTAAAGATTGGATAAAAAATGATAAAATTGACTAGTTAAACGACGAAAATTGAGATTTTACCACAGTTTGAATGTTGATAGTCTTACAATTCCGCAGTTAATATTCCGAAAGAGATTGGTGATCTTAATAACTTAAAATGGTTGGATTTGAAAAAATAAAAGTGCTTCGTTCATAATACCTTGACAACAATGCCTTAAGTGGTATGATTTCTTCCATGTTCTCTTTTTCTATTGTCATTTAGATTTAGATTTCTGTCAACATAATTATAATAGAATTAATTACATGATCTGTACACTGTTTATAAAGTGTAGAAACTTCTTAAACTGCACTGGCCAAGGCTTCATAATCCAATTGAATCATTTAATATGCATCAACGTTTGATTATGCCAATGGGTTATAGATATTTACATACGAATTACTTTCTCATTTCCTTTAAATTTTCTATAATAAATTATCACGTTATTTAATGAAATTAAAATTTCTTGCAACTTTACTATAGTTTGACAACTAAACCTACAACTACCAATTTGCCATGCATATTGTTCAAGTAGCATTCCTTGGGAGTTGTTCTCAATCAATTTTACCATCATTGATCTTTCTACTAATTCTTTTGAAGGTTCCATATCTATAGACATTGAAAGATTACAAAAATTGGATACTCTAATACTCTATTTGGCATATTTGGTTGATGAGGCAACAACATTTTGTTCCTACTATTTTGAGGATCACGTGAGCATGAGACACAGACAAGTTCCACGCAATAATAACTCTCGTATGCAAGAGGATGAAAGTGATAAATATGAAAGGAACCTATCAATATTCAAATTTCTTGGTCGACCGCTCAAAAAGTCTAAATTCAGATATATGAGTGAGAAAGAACATAAATCTGCACAAAGCTATATTTTATTGAATTGCTCATAAGTAGAACCATTTATCAAGTTGGTGCCTACTAATCCTATTTTCTTACCAGTGCTTAAAAATTATGTTTGTTTATATTGGTTATCCTATGTTCATACACATCTAATATTCTATTTGTTTTAATCTATTGTTTTTGCATCTTTTTACACAAATTTAAAAAAATGTTTTGAGACAATCTCAACCCAATATATTGGAGACTGAAATTTACAGCAAACTAGAAAATGAATTCCCATATTGATTCAATAGATATGTGAGTATTATAAAAACTACTTATTTTTTATATTGATAAAAACTTCATGCATGTACTAACTTGTTCTTATGTTATAGGTACATGATCCTTCAAACAATGTTGCTAATAAGTTCATAAAGGATCTCACGAAGGGCTCATTACAGACATATGTGTCATATCACGCGTACTGTGTACATGGTTACAGATTTCACACTCTATAACACGGTTCTATGAGAGCTACTATGAATAGTGGGGTGTGAATTAGAGGCTCTAATTCAAGTGTAAGGAGAATGATTACTATGGTCAGTTGATAGAAGTCCTTGAGTTAGAATACCCTGCGTTACCAATCAAGAGAACTATATTATTCAAGTGTGATGGGTTTGACCCTACTCCAAATCTTGGAATAAAGGTCCATAAAGAATATATGCTTGTAGAAGTGAACCATAAACGAAGATTCAATAGATACGAACCATTTGTGTTAGTTGTGCAAGCAAATCAAGTGTATTTTTGTAATTATCCTAGCTTAAGGCGTGACAAGATTGATTGGTGGGCAGTGTTTAGAGTTAAAGCTAGGTCTGTTATAGATATTACAGAAACTAAAGAAGAAAATGAACCATCACCATTTCAAGATGATGACGTTCATATCCATCATCATCATGAGACTCAATTGAATGAAGAACAAGCTTCCTTAGTTGATCCAAAGAATGTGTTCATGGACCTTAAGGATGATGATTGTGAGCAAAAAGATGAACTAATACTTGAATCAAATGAAGAATACATGGATTCGACTGAAGATGATGAAGAGTTATATGATGAAACCAACGATACTAATAGTCGCTAAGTAAGTTGTATGGATATATTATTTCTGCTAGTTTATAGGAATATCAAATTGATATTCTTTGATGATTACATATTATTTATTCTCTAGAGTTGCTACATTCTACACACACTCATACATGTATGATAGTATTATGACTACATATTTTTTGCTTGGAAATTGTATTTTAAATTTGATAATGTCTTCATTTGCAGGCATAACACTTTCTTATTTGTTGTTGCGTGTCATATCACAAAGGACATAAAAGTGTGCATTCATAACGTGGATACACTTGGTTAGTATTCTTCTAGCTACTAAGTTCTAAAGGGATAAACTCAAACTTCTATGATGCCTTTTACATTTCACTGATGACAGTTACTGGGTAGTAGATTGATTCTGGCTTTCATGTAGAATCCTCAAATATATTAAACAAGTTAACAGAGTCCTCAAATGCGTCTTCTAAATTGAACTTTCTAAGTATTGTTACGAAACTTGTTAGTTGTTAAGCCTTTGAACAACATGAGGGTTGACATTTATTTTTCAATGATTTGTCATTCTTAGAAAGTGGTAAGGAATCTTAATTTGGAACGGAAGTGAAACAAGTATCCTAATTATATTAATTTATGCCCAAATATAAAAAAAAAATCATTCGGAACATCATAGAGTATTTTTCTTCTCTCTGGATTAGATGAAGAATTGCACTACCATATTACTTGTACTTTTAAGTATTTGAGACGGTTCAAGTTTTGATTTTTATCTCTTTTTCCTCGGTTTCTTTTTGTTCAGCTTTTGGATGCAGTAGTAACAATTTCAAATTTAAATAGTCTCAAATTGAAATATTACTTTTTTGTGACTTTTCATTGGTAACAGTTTATTGAAATGATGTTTTGATGCTTACAGATACAATCACTGGGATAAAGCATCTCCATGGTTAAATGGCATTAATCCTCGAGATATGATCATGCCTATAGATTTTTCCCTACATCTGGAAATGAGTTGATGAGTTGGTGAGAGTAATATTTTTTAAAAATGTTAATTCTAAATTATTTGCTGCTCTTTGTCCTGAGGCCCTTGAGTTTAATATAAAAACCAGAAGTGGTTAATTCTAGTTGAAAGTACCATGTCCGTGTTCTAGTATGTAAAAATCATTTTTTGTTAAAAAACATGTATCTGTGAGATTTTTTTAAGATTTTATTATCTTGTTAAGATCATACGTGTTTTCTTGATTTGAAAGAAGTTTGATAGATTTTAACACAAAGAGAAAGCTCAATTTAATCAATAAGATTATAAAAAGCTAAGTTTGAGTCCAAATATGAAGTCGAAAACGTGCAATTGTGGGAGAAAACACATAACTTATGCTTTAAAAGTCCAAATACAATGACTTTTGCTTTGTTGGAAAGATAAGAAGAAGTTCTACTACTTTTATGTTGAAAAGTTCTCTCAATTATGCAAAGACAATTTTATTTTTGTTTGATAGGGCTTAAGTATTTTGGGAATAACTTTTTTGTAGAAAATTGACATTGGACTAAAATTAGTGGCATTAGAAATCTAACTTCAAGCTATAAAACTTTCATGAAGAAATGGAAGTCAAATTCAGACAAGAAAATGGTCAAAACGAGGTTAGAATACAAGATCCAGGTCAACTCAAGGTCGGATCGCGTGTAATTGCATTACGAGTTTTGTGCTCGATTTGGACTATGTTTTTACTAGAATACTTACCCAAGTCCAATTTTAACTTTCCTAATTATAAATAGTAATATTGGAGAGTCATTCTAGAAGATACGAGCCCCCATATACATAAATAAGATGAGAATAAGCAAGAAAGCAAAAAATTTAAGATTTATTATTAAAGAAGCTGAGAAGCAACCCAATCATGATTTACTAAGTTTTTCTTTGATTTTAATTCTAGTTTTTATCATGTTCTTTTGAAATTTATTTTCTTTACGGACATGATTGTTAATTGGCTAGAGATCTCATGATCTGAGACATGAGAGTAGTTATATGGATATTTTGTTTAATTTTAACTTTTACTTTTTCCATAATATATATCTTGTTCATGCTTCTTTATGCTAATTCCATGCATGTATGCATCTTGATCAATTTATGCATGATTTAATTAATTAAATTGTGATCGAGAGATGATGTCTAATTATAGATTTAAAAATGTATGATTCAATAAGTTGCTAGATTGAGAGATTGATAATATATAATTAGTGTGAGAATACAATCTTTTGAACTTTTGGGAGTTGGTTATTGACTGCGAGGTAAAGATACAAATATTAATAATCAATCTATGTGTTAAGTTACTCGAGTGAGATGTTATAATCTATAAGCTTGTTAGCATGACATAAGATAATTTTGAATTGAGTGTGGTTTTTCAAGATTAGTAACCTAATTGGAGTGGAACAAAATTGTAGCCTTATGATTGATCCTTCGTGAATCTTTGATTTTCTTTGATATAGGCTTGTTTGATCTTTATATTCATTTATTTGGTTTCGATTTAGGTTAATTAAAAATCAACTTTCTTAATTAGGTCCCTTAGATAACATTAAGTAAATTAAATAGGTATTTAACATTGTTCTAATTCACTATAGTCTTTGTGGGATCGATCTTGTTTATCCCATCTATAGTCATTGTACACTTCGGAATACGCTATGAATAAGGCAAACAAGTTTTAAGTCATCGAAGGACATATAAATAACACATATAGATCAAGGTATCTTAAGGAAATGAATACCAGCTAGTATAGGACTCTGTAATACATGAGATTAAAATAACTAAACTATAAATTTAGTAAAATTAGAAAAAAAAAATATTATTTATATAAGAAAATATATTTATGGTATAAAAAACCAAAACACATCTCAAGTACACGTGATTTTGCACTTTACTATATCATTTATAAATATTTTCATTTTATTATATCAAATACACGAATTTTGCAAAGAACAATAACTCTGATTGCCACGTCATTTTTTCAGCCAAAGGCAGTCATGTGCATGTCATGTGCTTTTATGAGGGGTAAAATCATCTTTTTATCTTCTTCTTCTTCATTGCTAAACCAGTGTATTTTCCCCTTTTCCCCCACAAATGTTTCAAATCATGGACACATATCTTCATATTATTCCTCTAGAACCCTCTTTCTCATAATCCTCATTTGGCTTCTTCTCCGCCCCACCAAAATCTGTTGCTCACTCCAAATTTCCAACAAAAATCAAAGAAATTTTATTTTGTATTCTAACTTTTTGTTTCTACAGGATATCAATGGCTCCTATACCTCTACCCAAGTCTAATTTTTTTGAAAAATCACTCCCACTTCTTTTGGGGGGCCACTACAACCCTCATCGATGTCACTTCTTCTCCATCAATGACGATACCGTTCCACCCTCTCCTAAGTTCAAGCATAAATTTCATTAATCGGGAATAAACTCCTCTCTTTCTCTCTCTCTCAAAATTACTTATATATTCTTTTGCCCCTCACATAATCCTCTTTTGACTGATGCCTAGAAATACACCTCTATTCTTGCTGACGAGAATAAATTTATTAAATAATTTGTTGATTTATGATTACAGTTGCAATTGCATATACTTAAAAAAAAAGAATTGGGCTATTTTGTGATATTCATGTGGGAAAGAAAGTGAAATTTGTGCAGAAATTTTAGAGATAACTAAAAAATTAGTCAGAGACCGCTTGAATTTGAGAGAGATGATGAAATAAGGTCACTTGAATTTGAGAGAAGGGATGAAAGAAGAAGGGTAATCGATGAAAAAGAACACTGAATTTGAGAGAGGGGATGAAAGAAGAAGTGTTAAGTAATGACGAAGAAGATGAAAAACAAAGACGATTTTACCCCTCATAAAAGCACATGACATGCACATGACTGACTTCAGGCTGGAAAAATGACATGGCAGTCGAAGTTATTGTTCTTTGCAAAATTTGTGTATTTGATATAGTAAAATGAAAATATTTATAAATGATATAGTAAAGTGTAAAATCACGTATATTTGAGATGGATTTTTGTTTTTTACCCTTCATATAATGTTTTATAAAGAGACATTCTTACCTATTCCAAAGATGGAATATGAGAAATTTTGGATAAGGTAGAAGGGGTTTACAATGTAAGTGGTTGATGAAATCTCTCCTGCATAAAAATTTCACCCTAGAAATTATACAATTATTAGCATGAGAACGTAAATTACTGTGTGAGTCTGTATTTATTCTATTCTTTAGTTATGCGATGTATAATTTCTTATTTTTTTCAAATACCCTCAACGTTAGCTCCTGTTGATGCTTTGGAGCGGTACACAACTTACTGTAAATCCTCTTCATTGAACTTAACCAAATGGGAATAGTTTTAATCATGTATGCCAAGGTATGTGTAGTTTACTTATTCATCAATATAGTAATTTTATGGTGCTTTCCAGGCAAAGGTTGTGAGTCTCATATAGTTCTTTGTTTTCTTCCTCTGAATTTTGAATCCGTTTCTAACACATTCTACTTTAGTTCTACTTAAGAATTTATGGTCTTTAAAGCAATATATTTAGAAAGTTTCTCCAATTAATGAATGATACTTCATTTCTAGTTGGTGATTTGTATGATCTTTTCAGATAGATGACACTTCAGGATCCCTTGAGGGCTACACATCTGCAATGTTTCATTGAAAAAAAAAAAAAAAGAGAGAGAGAAAAAAAGACGAAAAAAAAAAAGATTATAGAAAATAACCTTATTTACACCATGAGATCAAGAGGATGAGATTTTCACTACACCAAAGGAGCACATAAGCTCTCATGATCCCGACAAGTAGAAGTAGAAGTAGAAGATTGTGATGGAAAGTAAGAATAAACAATATAAGAATAGGAGAAGAAGAAACAAGTGGAGGAAAATGAAGAGATATAAGGATGCTATATAACAAATAGGAATCAAGGAATCCATGATAGCCAAATTAGGTAGTTCACAAGAATGAGACATGTAACATATAACATGCATGATAATATGATATAATATATTATGATAATATATTGAATTTTTTTTTTTTTTTGGTTGTTCAAAAACTTGCTCTAGACAAGTCATCGATATAGATTTATAAGATGAAACCCTAGTATCCACAATTTAAATTTAATTTCACAAATCAATTTGTAATTTGTAAATTGTGGACTAAACAATCTAACAAAATTAATGAAATGATCTTCTAGAAATCATATATTTTCAGTTATTAAAGTTTATTTTGACTCAAAAAATTATGCACAACAAAGAAAATATAATATGATTTTACCACTTGAAAAATAAAAATAATAATAAAAGTGATTTAGCACCATCTTTAAGCTTATCAACAACTTTTCCAATCACCATTAGCTCCTTGACAACATAGTAATGAATTTCATCGTTGGAATATACCAACGGATATAATAAATCACTATTTTGATGAAATTATTGATTGATGCATGAGATATATTGAAGGATAATATTTTAACATGGATAGATTTTTTTTTGCAGCATCCTTCTGTGGTCTTTTCTTCCACTAAATTATTTAAATTAAAATCAATTTTAATGATCTAGACAACAAGTTAATATGAAGACCATCTTACCTCAAACCTAGGCTGCATCTGACTTAGAATAATTGATTCAACTTAACATTAATTATTATAACTTGATTTTGGTAACTATATAAGAACATACTTTTACGTTTACGAGTTTTAGATCACATGCGTTGCATATGGAGATCAATTCAAATTAATATAAATATTTTATATATAACACTTTTATATTAGAGTTTTAATTATAATAAAATTCTATAAGATTTCGAATTAGTTATAATTTTAATATAAAATTATTTAAGTATGAAAATCTTAAATTACTATTTTAACCTTAAATAATAATTATTAGAGTGAGGCTTGTGTATAACTGTTGTATGAATTTTAGATCCATACAACGCGGGTCGGGTCGGGCTGAATCCGACCCGTATCCACGCATTTTTTTTTTATCCTGACTTTTATGTTGTGTTAGTCATACCTTTATATTATGTTAAACATACCTTTATGTAATAGTTTAGTTTAAAAAAAACCCTAATTTTGGCAAAAAAACACTAATTTTGATAAAAAAATTATAATTTCAACACAAAAAAAACCCTAATTTGTACATATATATCTTTATATAAATATTACGCATACATTTAATTAATATTAGTCATACTTTTATATAATACATAAAGGTACAACATAATTAAAAGGTATGACTAATATAACATAAATGTATGTTTAACATAACATAAAACTATAAAGGTATGTTTAACATAACATAAAACTATAAATGTATGTTTAACGTTGCATAAAGGTATGTTTAACGTTGTATAAAGGTATATTTAATATAATATAAAAGGCCCTAAAAGTATGACTAATATAAGATAAATGTATGTTTAACATAGCATAAAGATATATTTAACATAACATAAAGGTCTAACATTTGGAGCGAATTTTGGGTGGGTTTGAACACACCCACCCACGCGCGTAGGGGCGCGTGCGCACGCGTGGAGGGCGCATGGAGGCCGGATCGAGTCAGGTGTACGGATCCTAAATCTGTACACCTATTGTATAAAAGTTTTGTGCAATTATTAATAGGAATGTATGAAAATCTTAAATTACTATTTTAACCTTAAATAATAATTATTAATAGGAATATATTCGACAATCCATATTTTGTAAGAAACATCCACACTTTAGATTTAGAGCTCAATACAACGAAAATTGTGAAAATTAATGTGCTCCGATTCAGTCAAGGCATCACCAAAGTGTAAATGAACAAAACCTGATAAAATGAATAAGCTTAAAACGATAAAGAAATTTCGTAAAACTACTCTAAAGTATGCCAAAATCGGCCTATCGAGCAACCAATTTCGTATACGGAGCAAACAACCTTCAGATTCAAAACATTGGTGAATGTTGACCTTCATCTGCAAGGCAATCCAATATACAAGTTTGTAGAGTTTGAGGTTCGAATGTAACCAGACACTCAAAGTAGGGCAAGATGTGGACTCTGGGGATGCATGGTTGCTTCTTGCAAGTCTTATACTGTACGAAGAAATCCTCGGACTTCTAAGAGAAACCTATGTAAATTCTTTCTGAATCTCTGGTAATTTATGCGGTCAAGTGTTGAAGAAAGATTATTTGCAGTTGTGAGAGACTGGAGAGCATTTGTTAACCTTGATCTGAACGTTGGGTTCCCTTGCTTTTCTATCAACTCATTTGCTAAATTCTACAAGAATATTTATAATCGGAATTGTAAATGAATGAGCTTAAACTCAGATACAAAAAGAGATGCACAGCATTTGACTAAGAAATTGGGATTATTGCAAATGGAACATATGAAAAGTTTGGGTTAGTAGGAGAAAAAGACCACTCTTTTCGTTTGTCAAATGTAATGTAGGAGTTACCTGATAAACACTTTGTTCACAGAGTATCAACGGAAGGAGTGCATCTGCTGCCGGGCCAACAAGATCAGCACTGTGACATAAAGCAAGACATGTGTCATCCAGTGTTTTCGAATCAACAAAGCAATAGGTCAATGAGATATATGTAATAAGACCAGTATTGGAAGAATACTAACTACAGTAGAAGCTCTATAAATGAATTCTCGATGAACTGGAACATTCTATAATATAATAATTCTCTACAAACCCAAGATCAAGCTACTACGATAAATTAACTAGAAAATAACCTACTTTGAGAAAATAAATTAAAATAAAAAAATCTACTAAAGATTATGAGTATTAATTACTTCGAAACTCAGTTTGTATAGTACATAACACAGAAGATAGAATAATATCTTCCTGAGTTATGTTAACTTTTCTTAATTAGGGATCTCTATTATCATATTATAAATTAAATCAATTTCCTTGATCGGTGAATGGCCATAACTCCAATCCTAATTTGTGATTATAATGAAGTTAAAAATAAAAATATTGTTTCACAAAAATAATTCCCAATCTGATTCGAAAAATAGATCGAAATAAATTAATGTGATAACAATAATTTTTGATCGACATAATGTGTTTTCTATTGGATTAAATTTGTGTATTCAATTTCGACAAATATAATAAATTTTTACTTGATCAAATGTATATATATTGGAGTAAATATGCATGAAGATTGCTTCTTATTTAAATTACTTTAGTTGATCAAATATAAGTTTATACATTCACTACATATGCTAATAAAATTTTAATTTATTTAATCAATAACTTCTCATGGTCCCTATAGAGTTTTAACTGTGCTTGGTGTAGCTTAGGCTTAGGCTTAGTCTTAAGCTTAATATGCATGCTAGAGTTTCTATAAGATTCGAATTTTTTTTTCTCCTCACCTGTAATCTTCGAAAAGAAGAAGCTGCAGCAATGAACGAAGGAACCGACTCAGAATGCCTTCATGAAATTTTCCATCAGGGTCCTTGTAACTGGCAGCATGTGATCCTAGACCAACTTTACCAGCAGTTATATCCTTGTAATGATGGGATGCAAGTGCATTAACAGCTCTTAGGCACAGATCCACAATTTCAACATCCTGATCACAAGCAAGGGAAATACAAACATGATATAGTAGAATAGTGAAAAGGGGAAACATCTTTTGTGACAAGGAGAGTTACAATTCTTTTCATCAGAAACTTAGCATCGTTTCAAGTGAAGCACAACCTTCCTACACGACAAGCCTATGTCAACACCAACCTGTCAACATTTTAAAAAAATAAAAAAGATAATCTTTACCTGGTGACGAAGACCAAAATCAAGAGTTCCAAGTATGTGACTAAAGGCTTCAATATTTAGCCGCGCAATTATTTCAGGGTAAACCTCCAGAATATGTGATAACAGTGAAAAATACTGTTCAAGAACAAAAAGGCATGATTAGCTTTCACATAAATCCTAATCCTCCTTTATCCCAACTAGAAAAGAGCCTTACACTGTGGCAAAGTTTAGGGTATTTAAGGAGGTCGAGCGTTATCAGAGGCATGACTATGTGAAGACCTGTATAAACTACCTGCAAAAAGAGTGCAGTCAGAACTCAGAACTATTATGGAACAGTACACAAAGTTCCAATACCATTCATCCCTTTCTTCTCTATAAAAAAGATCTTGCATGGACATACCTGAGAAATATTTGTACCATAAGCCTCAATGGGTTCAGATGCAAAATCAACCTGTGAAAACATATTTATCTATCTCAGACTTGCATGCAACACAATAAGAGCAAGTACAACTATTACAGAGATGCATGGTATAACGCTGATTCAATATTATCAAGTGGCCCATGTAATGCAGCCAAAAAAATAAATTTAATTTAGCAGTAAACACAAGGGAATCAGAAAGTATTACATATCATATGTCAAATGAGTGACTCCACCCTAACTCAAATTAGGGAAGATTCAGATAGTGATAGCTTGATGAGATCATTTGATTTATCATAAAAACTTTTGGGCATCCTTTTAGAGACCAGAGATAAACTTTTGCTAATCTTTTTTCATTTGAAACGTCGTTAATACTTTTCTTTCGATACCTGTGGAATGGAGGATCAGAACCACCTCAAGTGCCCTTTGAGCAAGCCAAAAGATTCATTTGCATAGTACTTATAACTACTAGGTGTTCTGAGGTCATGCTTCTATATGCACAACCAGCTATGTGCATTAATGAAATAGTGGAAACAACAAATAATATAAGTTCGGAAGGAGAGTAAATATTTTCCTAATAGTTAATGCCATAGGATTGAGCAAATCCCTCAGTATGAAGGTTCTGACCTTGGCTCTGATTCTGCATTCAAAATGAGAGAAAAGATGCTCTAGCTATTTACAATTGTGACTGAAGGATTTCACCCATATTAACATACTAAAGGCAGAGATCAAAACTGCCATCTCTGTTAAAGATTATCATTGTTTCTTATGAATAAAGAAACTAGATCAATTATTAGCAGACCAGATATCATGTTATTGTATATCTGGAACTAATCAGGGTCCGATGGTCCAGGACTAACTGGTGCAGATATACAGAAAGACTAGTTATTCAATGTGATATAGGTTGATTAGCAATTCACCAAGACCAGTTGTTATGTTCCAGGTCTGGTGCAAGATAATGTACAAAATCCAAATTAAAATATGTGTTTCTTGACAATATTAAGCAGTAGTCAATTGGTAGAAATTACAGAATCCCATATCGGCACTGATATCCAGGGCTTTTAAACAAGTCACTTTCTTCCCAAACTAACATAGAAAGAATTGATTTATCCAACTATCTAACATCCTTGTTGCATGTAATTTGTAGTCGGTTGCCAAGTCTTCAAGCAAGTCTAAGATAAGTGGTTAGCAGCAACGGGGGGCAAGAATTCTACCTTCACATAGGGGGTGTTTAGATTGGTGTTTGTGAGTCAGGATTTGGGATTCAAATGATTTGGGAATTTTTAAATCCCAAATCCCGTTAGTTTTGAGTTTACAAGAAGATTATATAATATATCAAAATCCTACTTTATTTTAAAAAAACACAATCATTAACCCTATACTATAACTTATTAATATATAAATTTCAATACACACCTAAATTTCTACTATTACAATCATCTAATCATTACCATTACATTAACTAACAATATAATATTACACAATAACACTTTCTCCAGCATTGATTTGACATCTGTACTAATCCTACCCTATAAAATCTCTAAACAAACACAAATTTTAACTATTCACCTTTATTTCTAAAACCCAAGATTTCAAAGTCAGATTTCCCCAATCCTACACAAACCCAAAACAAACACCACCTTAGGTACTGAGTTAGGACATATTTTAACAATATCTATTACTCTTGGATGATGCTTTGCCCATAATGACAAGGAAGAGCTATCCAAAACCTTATAAAAATTCTCATGAACTGTCTACAGTCATTCATAAAAGTCACATAGGGATATGATTTTTCCTTCTGAATCTTCCTCAGGAACATAAATGCACTGGTTCCAAATTACTCCCGAAGACTAATAATACTGATTATCAGGTATGCTTTCGTAATGCAGGATGATGTTGTAAATAAAACAAATGTTTTAGAATTAAGGAAGTTGAAGGGAGTGATTGGGAAAGTCAAGGAGTAATCTCCTTGAGTTGCACAATGGGGAATTTTTTTTTTTTTTTACCAGATCTTTTGAACATAGATTTGAAAGAAGTTGTAGAAGCGCCCGCAAATCCTTATATTTCTCCGCATCTGCTTCACTACGTAAGCTGTTTGAAAGGCCAACTGAAATCTGGAGAAGCCGTCAAAGTATATGGGTCAATTGTGGAAATTAGGAGGTAATAATAACTATTACTGTAGCATTATAGTTTCTTGAGTTCAACAAAAAATGTGATATACTAAAGCAACAATCAGTTAAAACTAAAACACGGCGTGAACCACAAAATCATTGAAAACAATTTGTTGTGGAATGGCCAAAATAACCAGGTATATACATAACCAAACTCTACAACCATCTAATCCTCAGTCATACATTGCTAATCGAAGTCCCCTATTGAATGAACTCTAACCAAACTCTTCAATCATCTAATCCTCAGTCATACATTGCTAATGGAAGTCCCCTGTTGAATGAACTCTTATGTTCCACTATTTAAGGTTTCAGGTACAGCAAAGATAAGCTCTGCATTCAATTTTGAGATTCCCCCCCCCCCCTTTCTTTCTCTCTAACCATGGACAAACAGAAATCTGTCCAAGGGACTATATCTAATAATGAAATCTGTAATTCAACATTACCAAAAGATGCTAGATAGAGTTGGACAATAAAGTTCTTAAATATAAATGGATGGTTTATGCTTTCCATATAATAGCTTATACAGAACATGCATTCTAGCAAAAATATTAGGCACTCTGAGATGTTAAGTTGTATGTGTTGTATGAGATCCAACATCTAGATAAAGTTGATCATGCTGCCTCCAAATGTTGCTAAAACTTCTTGTCTGTATCATGTGAGAGGGAGCATAATGTATACATACTAGAGGAACCTATTTGTGTGCATACAGGTATATACAGATGAATGTAAGCATCAACAACTGCACAAATACACACACACAACACAATTTCATAACCACCATCAGCACTAGGTTCATAATTCATAATCTCACCAGTTCCTTCTTCCTTGTTACTTATATAACTACTATAAGTGAACTTGAGTCAAAAATTGTTTACCTTGCCGATGTTCTGAGATGAGTAAAGCTGAAGCAAACGCATACAGAAGTCAACAACAGCAGCAGTTTCTTTACCCTCTAAGTAGATAATTTGGCCTTCCACCCAATCAGTGACAAATTTGAGTAGAAGATAGACAATCACAGACTACATAAGAAACATATGCAAGAAGAAATTAACAAATCATGAGACAAAAAGTGTAAAAAAAAAAAAAAATTATACCATGACCAGGATAAAAAAAGAGTGACTAAATAATTGATCAAACATATAAGACAATCATAGCAGAAAGATGTAAAGGAGGTAATTACCGATCATGCTATATAAACAATATATACATTTATTCACAAGAATAGAAAATGGAATATCCATATATTAGCCAAAGGGGTAATTTCCAACATTATGCACAAGAAAAAGGAAATGAACTATCATGATATTAGCCAAAAGATAAACTTTAAGGTCCCCTTAGCAGCCAGATTTAATTGTTCCATCGTTTTACTAACGAAATAGATTTCCATTTCTTTGGAAATACATCAATTAATAATTTAATAGGTGGATTTGTCAATTACAAGGCTGCACAACCTTATCCATGCATGAGCAGAGTGAGCATTGTAACTCATCTGGCATCCCCTCAATCCTTAACAGAGAATACAGAGATTTGCAGAAATCCCAACTATTCTCCTAAAGCAAGTTTCCATAAAATCTTTCAGAGAAAAATGTGTAGTCATACCTCATCTTTATATACTTGAAGAAAGATAAGAACAGGGTTCATAACTGTGAATCCCATTTCACAAATCGCCTTTTGTGTCCTAGGTTCTGAGGCTCTGGAAACTCCACGAAGTCGCTCCAACAAGCAACTAACCTATTGGACGTCATGAGGAGACCAATTATATTGTATACGCTATATGCTTGAACATCAAATGCACGGTGCACAGGATTTACCAACAAAATGATATCAGGCTGTTGAGCAATGCTTTTGAGATCATTCTTGCTCGACAGTTCTAACAAATAGGCTGTCATATGGCTTGTCAGACTTTTTATATACCTTCAATAGTTTCAATAAAGATGAGGATACTTAAAATTTCCATGAGATGTAAGTTAAAATTTCCATGAGATGTAAGTTACTAACTTAAACTGAAGCTTATGACTAAGAAATTACACTCACTGATTTGATGCTTCGGGAGTTTTCATGCCTGAAGCTGAAATAGTAAGTGTCTGAGCCAGTGAACGCTGAAATGAAAGGATGTATTATAGTCTTTAAATAAGTATGACAAAAAAAAAAAAAAAAAAGAATGAGCTGCACAAGTGATAGTGAGAGAATAGGATGACTTATAATACTAGGAAAAAAATATTTATTAAAAAAATATGAGTAATTGAGAAGAGCAGAGAAGATATTTGTAATTTGTAAAACATCTCTAAACAAAATCTATAAACACCAATCACATAATAAAAAATCCGTACCTGATGAGCAGCATTTAATGAGAACAAAACTCTTTCATTGGAGAAAGCATTGGCTAAGTCACTCCATGATTCCTACTTGTATAACACATGTTTAAATGGACAAAATTAGGAACATTTAAGAGTAATGGTCAAAAATAGATTTTACAGCTCTACAACTCCCCCAAATAAATAAAAACAACTTACTTTTTTAAAAACAAATCAAGATCCACCATTGGCTCTAGAGAGCTCTGCCAAAGAGCTATTCATAAAATCATTACTAGAGGTCTAGAAGCAGGAGCTTTCTCCAGTCAATTTTCCACATTTTCCAAGTGCGATTTCTATTTACCATCATGCTTGAAAAGAGCAGGTTGTTCAATCAAGCTTATGACTGGACTTGTCATTGATGTTTAGTTTGTACCTCTACTCTATGCCTATAACCCCTTTTCTCAGTCTATAAAGAAACAGCAGACAACTGCAGACATTTTATTGGTAAATAGACAGCAATGACATTTTCAACCCAAGACCTTTTTTGTTTGGCATGACTGTGATGCTATGTCAGAATTTTGAAACACACGATAAGAATTGAAGAGGTAAACAAAAGTCATAGCTCTTTTAGGAGTTTTATCTGTGGATGCATGCAATTAGCAAAACTACGTATTTTTCCCTCTCGCTTCTATTCTTCTACCATAAGAGTTAATCGAACAAACTTTGTTCTCATAACTCCTCTCTGAACACTCCTTATGTTTTGAAGATTTACGAAGTAGTTAAAATTTTCTTATCCTGTGGAATAATGTCTGGTGTTAGTAATACAGATAAGTTAAAAGTTATTTCCACATTTATCCAATGGTAGAATTCCAACTTTATAGCAGAATTGGTTAACAGTAATTAACTAAACAAAACCTTGTATGCATACTTCATGAAAAGGATGAAAAAACAATTACATTTACTTGTTAAAATTTCATGGTATCAGGACCTCAGGCAGTTGTGCTCCTGATCCATGTTGAAGATATTAAATAAATTGTTAAGACAATACTCCTCTCTACCAGTTTAACCTTTTAGATGAGGTGGCGATTCAATATGGTCCTGTATTCAAATCTCACCACCCCCAGTTCATCGTAAATATCCATGTGCAAGGTTTTAATACTTAGTCACCGGCCTGCATGTGAGGGAGTGTGTTGAAGATACTAACTTTAATGTTAAAATGATACTTCTCTCTACGAGCAGCTTTAGATAAGGTGGTCATGCAACATTTTGTTTTTTCTCATGACAAAACAGTGATAGTTGCTGTGACTAGAAACACTCCTGCAGAATGCTTCTACACTGTTCAGTTGGTAGAATACACTCTTGATAGCATACATCCCGCTGCTTCTACATCAAATGGTGGCTCTTTCTCCCAGAATTCCAATTTATAACTCACAGTTAATACGCTCAATGGAAAGAACTATCTTGAATGGGGACAATTCGTAGAACTCGAGGTTGATGGAAGAGGAAAACTTGGGAATCTGACTAGCAAAGAGGCAGAACCTGCCACAAATGAATCATCCATTACAAGATGTTGATTTCAGATTCCGAGACCATGGCATCTGTCATTAACTCTACACAGCCAGTGATTGGGAAGCTTTACCTATTTTTACCAGAAACGAGGGATCGATGGCAGACTCTATGAGATGGTCACTCTGATTTTGAGAATTCATCTCAAATTTGACTTAAAGATATGATCTTGCAATCCAAATAGGGTGAATGTGACATTACCACCAGCTACAACAAAAGGTTAAATGGAAATAACCAGACCAATGTTATAATTTCAAAAATTCTAATGACTCTGCTTGCTATAAGAAGAAAGAGAACACCTGGGTCTAACTGAAACGATATTTGGATGAAGTTAGGGGACGCATATTAGGCATTGCCCTTTATTTTTCTAAACTTCCTCTTAAGTCAGGCATGAGAAATGCCATTCAAGAATTATGTTGCTTCAATGTGGAATGTCATAGGAGATTACAATCCACGTAAGAAGACTGGAAGAGTATGAAGATAACCATATTTTCAAGGTTCTCATAGGGTGTGAGGAATGGCATAGGAGATTACAATTAGTACAAGAAGAATGTGAAGACGCCACATCTTTAATTTTCTCATAGGACTATACGTTGAATTGGAAGGGGTGAGAGCGAGTATAATTAGCAGGAATCCCTTTATTCAATTGGAGAGCCGTTTGGGAACCCAACATGAGGAGAGTCGTCATTTTATTGTGCGGGACAGAAATCATTCACTGCATCCATCACATCAGAGCAAATGCAAGTACAACTATTCCAAGGAAGACAGAAGATAAGCCCATAGGGTGTGATTGACTGCAACAAACCTTGTCAAACTTGTGATATTTGCTGGGAGATCTAAAGACTATGGTCTAACAACAGATTGGAAGGGCAAACTTAAACAGATATTGTTCTCTTGGCATATAAAGTTGAGGCAATCCCTTCAGTAAATAGCAGATGCAGATTGGAGCAAGTGCATGTGGGCAATCAACTTCTAGTTGATGTACCTTCATTGGATGAAATCGTAAAACATGGCAAAGAAAAAAAAGGAAATGTTGACTCAAGAAGTAGTGCTGATGCTGAACTCAGGTAACTTGCAAGTGGAATCCGTAAACTGATGTGGATATAGAGGTTCCTTGGCGTCTTGAAGATTTCTTTTCCTTCTACCATGAGGATTTAGAACTAAGCATACCAACTTCATCAAAAAAAAAACTCAAGCATGGCTAAATTGCATACTTATGTGTCAACAAAACTGTTTGAATCTATGATAGGCGAGCTGGTTATTTTCTGATATTTACAAGCTCTGAGAGAGAGTGTAAGAAAGAAGAATTTTTAAAGATAGTATCACTGGGTTTGGGCATAACAGGTGTATAAATATGTATAGAAAGAGATTCAGTCAAATGCTAAAATAAGGAAAATTAGTTGGTAAGCTGTTGATTTCCTCAAAATATCCTTGCAATTTTAATTAAGAATATCTTGTGAACTGAAAGATATGGGAATATAATAGTGTTTCTCCTGTTTATAGTCCCCACCACATTTTGTCATTTGAGAAGATCAGAAGAAACAATGTGTTTAAAGGGAATGAATCTAGCCACCAGCCAACCTTAGCCTTACCATTTTTCAGCACCATGACTGGATGACCAGAACTCCTTTCTAAAAGACCCCATTCAAACTAAACAGGTCAACACCTCAGAAATTCTAAATGATGAAACAACACCCAAAGCTAAGACAAATAACAGTTGTCTTGTTTAAACCTCTGCTCCCTCCATCACCCACACCAAGAAGAATGCATAGCGATAAGGTATAGCACCATATAAAGTTCAGTTATTCTCTCCATAAAGAACTTCAGCCTAACCCCTCAATCTACCTAATCTTGAACCCATGCAAGAATATAGCATAAGAAAGCATGTTCATGTAATAAAATCAATAAAAGGAATTGGTGGACAATTTTGCATACACAGAGAGATGCTACTAACCAAGGTAACTAGGTGGGAAATAATATTCCTCCGTTTAACAAGCCCATGAAGCAGCTGGTAACATGTGGGTGCCTGTCATTGGATAGATATAAGAAAAAATGTAATCTCTTCAACATGTCATAGTTTTTCAAAATTGTAACAGTCAACTTTCAGTTATCCTATAAGTAAGTCATCACCTTAAAGGGAAAGACAAAAAGAAAAGAAAAGAAAATGCCTAAGGATAGTATAAGACCATAAAACTTGAAAACAAAATGAAAACCATAAAGTGATTGCAAAAAGTAAATGGTAAAAACCTAAAAGTCCAAAACAAGCTAGAGATTACATACCTGCAAGTCCTTCTCCCCTGGGTAAGAAACAAATATACTCAAAGCGATGCGAATAATTATATCAAGTACAGCTTTTCCTTGATCATTCTCTCCACAGAAACTAAGCAATGCATTTGAGGAGTGTTCTGAAAGAGGTTGGATATTCCCATAGATGCTTTTATTTTCTACACCTTTCACAGGTGGCATCAGGTATGTTGACGTCCATCTTGCAAGAAACCACACAACTGCCTGGAATATTAAGATATGTTAATGCCAAGCGACCATAACAAAACTTAAAAGATAAATCTGAGGATATCTGAGATAGAATTAGTGACAAACATATTTCTAGTGTTTTGTATTTTACGTATTTTCAGTATTTCGTATTCATTGACGTTATTCAGTATTTCTATTTTAATTATTATTTTCATATTTTGCTTTTTAGTATTAGTAAGTCAATGGCTTTGTGCACGGGCTTAGATCAATTAGTTGAATAAAAGGAGGTAGCCTCCATAGGAGAGAATTATCTTGGATTTTATCTGCTTCGGACTCAGCGCTTGTGCTTGGACAGTTCTCTCCTCAGTTTGGATTTATTCAAGTTATTTTCAGTGTTAATTTCTCCTTAATTCTAACAATTTGGTCAACCTACCAGATCGGTTCATGCCAAAGATGCGAAATGAAATTCGTTTGGAGATGGTGGGTTGCATTGATGCATTAGAAAAGTAAATGCAGATGTTGAGATAGATGAACTGAAAGGGAAAATGGACAACGTGGCCCAAATTGTGGCATTGCTTCTGCAACATAGTGTGTCGTTCAACCAATAATAGTCGAACACTATTCGGCCGATATAGGTCGAACAGATAGTGTATTAGTCAAACATTTTCTTCACGATTTTTTTTATTTTTTTTAAGTTTAACACACAAATTTTTCTCCTACACTACTTATAACCATAAAATGTAATGATAAATTTACATTGTTCATTACAATTGTTTTTTTATGTTTCATAATGCTTTTTTTCTTCACAAAACAATGTAAAAATTTTAAGGTTTTATTTTATTTTATTTTCTTTCTTTAGGTTTAGTGTTTAAAACTTTGAAGAAGATGATGATGGTGTGTAATGGATATATATGGTGAGAAATTTAATTTTGAAATCGCGAAAAATATTTGAAAACGGTTCGATCTGGTTTGTCGAACACATAGGGTACTATTCAACCAACTCTAGTTGAACACATAGGGCATCGTTCAACTAATACTGGTCGAACACTCTCTTGAGTGTTCAGCCGATACAAGTCGAACACTCTCTCTTGTGTTCAGCCGATACAAGTCAAACTGGCAATTCTCCATTCTACTTGTATGGACCGAACATATTCACGATTTTTTATTTTTTTAGGTTTATCAGAAATTTAATTTTTAAGGTGTGTTTAGAATAATTAGGTGGGTTGTGTTTAGAAATTATTTTATTATTAAGTAATTAAACAGGAAGGGTATTTATGACTTTTAATATATATTTATTTTTCATTTTTAATTTAATATGGGTGTTTAGAAGAGAATGGGGTGTGTATAGCCCCAGCCACTAGTGTTATAAGTTTTTCCTAACAGAAATGATCAGAAAGCTGTAAACCTGTTTTCTACTAACATTATTCCACATGAAACTCTACATCAACTAAACAAACTGAAAAGCTGAACTACTTCTGAACCAAGTTTCAAGTAAACAGGATCATCATGTGCAATTTCATCTGAAGCCAGAAACAATCTACGCTTCTAGCAAGTCTGGAGCAAAGCATACTTCAAGCCAAAGAACATTGATTATGCCCAGAGCCAAAAAGAGATTTGTATTACTAATTTTACCCTCTCAAAAACAGACAACGCAGCAAGTTGGCCAAGAAAAATCAGTAATTTCAGAGAAAGATTAGGAGTACCTCCATAAGTCGAGGACTAAAAAAGGATGCTCTCATTTGTGGATCCAAACTTTGCTCAGCAAACGTAATAATTGAACTGCAGGGAAATTCCATAAGAAATAATACACTCCATGGAAACTGAGAAAGCAGGAGTGAAAAACTAAGAAATTCAGTGCCACCAAGAATTCATCTCAATGGCTAATATAAAGCCTTCTACGGTAATATAATTCACGGAGAAGTAAATACGCATCTTAAGATGGTGAATTACCATTATTGCATGGTCAAGTTTTCTTTTGCCCTATCCTCATAACATGTTTAGACCTAGACTTCATCAGACACAATCAAGAATGAATTCCCATCTTCGTTAATATTGGCTGATTTGGCAAGCAGAACATTACATGATAATTAACATTGAATATTTTTAAAGCCATCACCATCATGATAATAATCGAAACTTAAGAGTCCTTAATGTAGACATCACCACAAATGAGCCTTAAAGGTCAATTATGGTGGCTAACCATATGCTCAACCACAAATGTTCCAATTTCAGTAGTACACCATATATTTAGTAGGAAAAAAGTCATTATATGAGAAGATACAATTCCAAAGTCAGCTATTCCTATAACTGCATAGCAATTAGCTCAATTCAAGCTGTATTCAGATGCTTCGGCACGGCACATGTTCACATCAATTACTCTGGAGCTGCTTCAGTAATGCACATGTTCATATCAACTTACTATGGAGTATCATACTTGCTGTCAAACTGGACATCCTCAGACTTCAGGTTGAACACCAACCAAAGGAACAATTAATATTTCAATTGAATGTAAAGTCGATTGCTAATTTTGACAACAAACACCTTTGACTTTGCCAATCCCTTTAACTGCTTACCTCAGAATTTTATAGTAATATTTGCTGACTCGGTTTATATAGCCATCCATGATTTTGCTTGATGACGATGTATACATAGGGGAATATAGAACATGTAGACTTGGAGATTTCAGTTAGTAAAGCTAGGAATTAAAAACGACCACATCTGCACCAAAAGTTCATTCCAAAAAGAATTTTCTAGTTTCTTCATCTTGGGGTGTGGAAAAGAAGGAAAGTCAGATAATAGAAGAGCCATTTCAGGTGTTTTGGAGGATACTGTGTATTGCTATTGACAGTACTATGGCAAACAACTAATGAAAACCTGAACAATTGGCGAACGATAAACTTCGGTTCATATTTTAAGGTAATAACTTAAGGTAATAACAGATCAAATGTTTTTGGTCAACTTTGTACATCTATGGAAAAATGATTCCTGACATTAGGATTATGCCATCCCCCCCCCCTATAACTGGTACTTTAAATTAGAATCAGAATTGATTTACTAATTTTTAAGATTATCATCACTTATAGTGGCCTTAAAAGCAACTCTACATTTAGTTACATAAAAAACTTTCATCCACAGATTGAACCAACAGATGAAAAAAAAAGGAAGTAGAACAGAGAAATACAAAGTTTTTGTTTTTTTTTTCTTTCTTTTTTTTTTTTTTTATAAGAAACTAACATTTTATTAATGAATTAAAGAGAGTACAAGGGAAACAGAGAATACTGAAATGGGAGTGGGGTGGCTATCTTTATGCAACAGACCGAATATTTTTAAAGATTGATGGTTTGAATAAGCATGTATTGCAGTTTAACAGCATGTTGATATGGGTTGTCAATGTTTAGGATGATGTACATAAACTCATTATTAGAGTGCAATAGACTGGAAAATGAACTGATTCATCGACAATGTACAATCAACAACCTACTGTACTCCACAAAATACAATAAGAAAACCTACCCACAAAGTATGACAACTGGGTGTTTATCCACCTCCGTAACATGAGTAAAATGGCTTTCTATCTCCTTTGGCACCTGAAATTGTCAAATTTTACCAATAAAAGAACAGTCAAACTTCACAATTCAGTTATTCCTGGAAAGCAAGAACTGTAATTGGAAAGCAGATGTGGTTATAATTTCCTATATTCTCAAAGACTCAAACAGACATGGTTATGTTATCAAGCATAAGAGAGCATTTCAAGCAGTGCAGGGAGAGGCTTTTTACCCTCCTCGGCATAAGTGCCATGATGTGGGGCCTAGGACGCCCAAAATTTGATGTTCAGGCTTTAAAAATAATAAGATAATATACAGTCATACAATTCATACGAAGAACATGTTTAAAAGTATGAGATGAACTATGTTTCAAAGAACAGAAAAAGTAAGGTTGATCTTAAATCCAATTAGTCAAAGATAAAAAAGTAACAGTGTACTTGATTCCTAGAAAGAAAACTTGTGAGGAAAGGAAGATGAATTTAGAAATAGAACAAAATTGTACAAGGCAGAAACTTATTCTTGGAGAGAGAATTGAAATTTTGAAGAATGATGCATTGGAAACTTCAATGGGAAATGATAACAGCATATCAGAATCAAATACTACCAGAAATGAAACCCACAAAACTTCATTCACTTTTTCTAATGCAAAACAATTTTTTTTTTACCAACACAAAATGGGTTTTCTTAAAAAGGAAGTTTACAAGGAAGACTACAAGAAATCCTGGAAAATACAGAATGTCTTACATAAAAAGAGATTGCTAATCTTTGTGCAAGTTCCCAATATTAGATCCCTAAACAGACAAATACCTTGCACCAAAAAGATGCAACACTGTAACTTCTGCCCGCAATTAAACATGTTCTTTTGGACTGAGACACGCGGTAATGGAAAAATAGCTGACTTCCACAACATCTTATTAATTTCTTTGCTTCACCCCGAAAAATAGGATTTAATCTTCAGAATGGGACTTAAACCGATTTTTAATAACTATAAATCTCCTAAAGTTCCTGCAAATGGACATGCAATAAAGGATTATCATGACTCATAATTTTTATACCACTATGTGAAAACTGCAAAGTGACCGGCCATCTCTTAACTTATAACATTTAACAAAACCCTCTGAACCTGTGAAGAAGTCCTAGAACATAGAGAAGTTCAAAGACAAGAAGCGCTACATGAAGAAGGTCACAAGTTGTTTGCATGGAAGACAATAGACAGAAACATAAAACATAATAGCAAACAGCAGTAGAAGAGAAAAGATAAAAATAATTTTTACCAAAGGAGTTTCACCCTGTCCTTCATCAGCCAACACGTGCCCAGCAATGAGTAAGAGAGAATAAAGTTCTTCCAAAGTCTCAGTTGGATCACTTAAGCCTCTGCCCTACAATAAGCGTGAAAATATGAGAACACAATGTGCTGATTAAAAAAGCCAATGCTGGTGCACTTATTGGACTGATAGAAACCAAAATTGCAGAGAACAGGTATAACAGGGATGGAAACAATCTGGATTGTCTCATTTTTGTTTGCTGACAATCATTACATATATAAATCCAAAAAAATACATGATAGTGAAAACTGGGCTGCCAATTTGAGCTTCTTGAAAATTTTACTCTATTGGTTATTCTTGAACTTCCAGGCTGAAAATAAAATGTCCACTTCCCAATAAAACCTTTCTAATTCATGTTCAACTGCTCAAAACAATCTAGCATCACCCGACATATAAATGCTTGGGTTGAAAGCGGTATAGCATAAGTGCATTGAAAATTTAATTAATTGTTGACCTTTAATGGCAGAAGGCTTCACCTTTGAAGCTTCTCACAATTGCTAAACCGTATTAGCCATCACCCAGTAACAAGCTAAAGTAGCACCATCTAGCATTCACTTCATGTCTTAGCCATAAGGTAGAGAAACGACAAGCAATAATACTATGATGAAGGATTCACTCTTGGCAAGGGATAACACAATGATGAAGCATTCACTCTTGATAATATCCATGTATATTATCATGGTGATACCAACTCAATTAGGCATGCCATGCACTTAACTCAAAAAGATCTTAATCCAGTTATTTTTAGCACAGAGCACCTAACATTAATCACTAATTACCAAAGTGCCACATAAACAGTACTGTCTCGAGAAAGTGTGTGCTAATAACCAACTTGATGAAAGCTTAAATGTAACAGATTATTGATCAATACAAATTCAGTCAAAGCTAAGGATACTATGCAACAAACACATTAATCTTTCTCCTATACTAAACGCTGAAAGATCTCTCATCTCTCTAATCACATAATTTTCCAGGCTCATCTTGTTTCTCGATACAACTCAACAGAAATTACCATTCCAGAGATCTAAAGTTACTATTTCATGGACATCAGACTGATAAGATAGGAACATACATAAATCTCACTTAACAATAAATTATCATGGAGCCACTCTCTCCCAAAGCATTTAGAATATCATAATTTATCATTATTTTCTCATAATGCAACATTATGCAAGATTTTTCTATGTTATAGTTTTTTTCTGTCAGATGTTTTCTGCTTAAACTTTCTGCTCTCTTATGCTGTTTCAAGACATTCATCATCCAAATATTAGATACCATGTTGAGGTTCATATTATATTTTGAATCATACTCAATTCTCTGTCAAATGCATGTACATTATCGTTTATTATAGTTGTTTGCAGATCAGTATTTCTTATAGCCAACTTTGAGAAAATCCAACATCTTTACACAGTGAATTCCATAAACTAATGAAGCATTTTGGCTTTGTTTATGGATTTAAGAACAAATCTTTTTCTAAAGAATTTTTCTTTCCTTTCATCTTTTATTGTATGTAAGATATGGTGTGACTAAGGACAATTAGGGGCCCAGACACCACACACACACACACACATATGGATGCCAGTAAATACGTCAATAACTTACTAAATAAAGGCCAAGAATCACATGAATCACAAGTTAATGATCTACATAAACTTTATCTTGGGAATTAATTACAAAAGCAAACTAAGGAAATTTAAGTAGATTTATGAATTTGAAGAGTTACTTTTTTGAGAATGGTGCTATAAGTTCAAAGAATATTAAGAATAAGAAAGCAAACTTCTGTACATTGATGGGCAATGTGAAGCAGAAGAAGAAGTGAGTAAATGAAAGCACTTTCTTTTTCTTAAGGGATGCCTCATACCTTTTTACCCATCATCTTTGACAGCATAAAAATGTTTTCTCATCAAAAAAAAAAAATATATATATATATACATATATCATTCTGCTTAAGAAAGTGAGCAGGAGTAGTAACAAGAAAAAGTAAAGACTTTGAAATGCATTTGATTGTATGACTAGGTTTCTTTGGAAGAAGAGAACGTAAAGATATTAGCATGACAGTATAGTGATTAGTGAATAAAGTACCTGATGAAGCTTCATAATACGTTCTGAGAAAAGCTTGGTGAGAAGAGGGATTGTGGCCTCTATAGCTGCTCGAGCAATAAGAGCATAAGAGCTCAATCTCTCATCCATAGCTACAACAAGAAAACTATTAGAGTATGGAAAAGATGAGTTGATAGTGATTCTAAAGATGACTTAAGTGGTAATAACTATGACAACAATATGGTAAATTTAATGGAAACTCTGCCACATAGCAATTTACCAGCAATGGAAGCCTGAAAATAATCATGCTCATCATCATCACTGAAGGCTGATGCCGAAGCAGCTGTTCAGAAAACAATGTTAGAACTAAGCACAATATGTTACCCGACGTGAAAGATACCATGAATAACATAGGATTGCAGCATAATGTTACCCTTTAGTTCAGACTCTACAATCAATGCAAAGAGATTGGCAGCAGCACCAATGCCTTCAGCTGGAAGAAAATGATATCCACTACCATCCAACTGCTATTCTTGTTTAAACAAAAAATATGAAGGCAGAAAAGAAAATCGATATTCAAGATAAACAAGTTGTATGTATTGCAAATATATATATATATAAAGACAGTGATAAGTGATAACACACTCAACACAGCCGAAAAGGACAATCATAAAATGGACAAATATATGGAAAGTCTAGCAAGCTAACTGTCTTCATTCCTGTGGGAAAATTTTAGGTGACAAGTTCCCTGTGGGTAGTGAAAATATCAGATCTCTATTGGCTATAAGATCACTGGTAAACCACAAAAGTCAAGTATAAGTGAGATCTATTGGAAACTGCTATCATCTTTCATCACCACCAAATTACAAAAGCATCATTGTGTCACTGCTGCAACATGACACATTATCTGAACAAAACAAGATCTGTAAACAGCTACACTACCCCATAACTTTATAAGACACTAGAGCAAACTCATCCAAAGCCTTCCCCCAGCATTATCTACAGTTAAAGATAGATTTTAGCTTAAGCCCTGCATCAAAATTACATTTAATTGATGGTACAATGCCCAAACTTCCTATATACCTTCTCTCTGAAAAATAATGAGCAACTTCTTGGCTCTGTAATAACAGCAACTGAAAGTGTCTATGATCTTCTATATATTGCATACCAAAAAAGAGAAATAAAAATATCAACCTATTCTACACAAAAGCAATTGCAAGAAACCATTTTTCTTGTCAAATAAGTAATATTGACAAGGATATTTTGCTAGCCCTACTCTCAGCAAAGAGAGAAATTGTACATCATGACCATAAATGACAAGCATATACAGTAATGGGTATACCAGGGACATAAGGTAAGGCACCAGGTATATACCAAGAG
Organism: Scutellaria barbata; assembly: GCA_028654395.1. Classification (NCBI taxonomy): domain Eukaryota; kingdom Viridiplantae; phylum Streptophyta; class Magnoliopsida; order Lamiales; family Lamiaceae; genus Scutellaria; species Scutellaria barbata. Next base: position 3,782,626 of record CM053649.1, on the reverse strand, counting down.
AAGGGCCGTCCAAGTATCTAATAAAATATCGCGTGCCACCCAGCTCCACGTCTCTTCTTCTGTGCGATTTTCCATAAGGTCTTTATAGACTTCACACATCAGAGCAGATAATAGAGTAAGAGTCCCATAAGACCTGTGCATAAATCAAAATTACACTTTAGTAGAAAGAACGTGTGCGAAATAATGTAGTTGACAAAGACTTCCAAATACCAACAATTGTTTTCTTGGGTGAAAAGATTAAGGTTCTTAACAATCACCCATTTCCACTCTCATATAAGACTTCATGGCCAATTGGCCATCTCAAGGGGCGCATTCAAAAATGGTCAGATTACAGGCAGAGTATTCAAGTTAAACCTAAAACAGTTAGGTGCTATGCATCAACTTGGATATGACTGACCTCAAAGATTTCAATAGATCATCAAATAATATTGGGTTAGTCACAGTTGCCACAGACATAAGTGCACGACAACCATCCAGCAGCTCACTGCAAATATCAAATAAGCAATATGACAAATAACATGTTGCAGAACTAAAAAGACATTTATTGAAATCTTTACCTTTCGCTCTTTCCCAATTTTATTGCTTGTGAAACAGCATCTGGTGGTTCCATCCAGAGTACAATTCCATCGAGCAGTTGAAGAAGGTGCTGCTTTTGCATGTGTCCGCTGTCTAAATTCCAGGTATTTCAGTGATAAATACACACTAGAATTTAATAATCAGTTATAACAGAAACTAAGAGATGGTAAAGAAGATTTTTGTATTAGAAATTTAAAAAGAAAAGGATGAATCATATAGACTAGGTACATTTTTGCCTCAAAGGTTTGGCCAAATGATCAGTTTTACACCAAAAATATTTTTAATACCCAATCATTTTATTAGGAAATAATTTGAACTTAACACTATACAATTATCTCGATGAACTATTTTTATCCAAGGAGAAGATTATAATTTTAGATTAACCTAAATCCCATTTGAAGAGATACTATTTAAATAGAGTTACATTAATGGATTATGGTAAATTTGGGTATTATAAAAACTATTAGGGTAAAAGACCATTGGACAAAACACTTGGAGCACCCATGTCTTTTGCGCAATAATATATAAAAGAAAAGAAGGGTACAAGTTGATCCAGGTTCAAGGAAATATCTAATGGATGATCATCAATTTGCTGGAATCCAAATCCTGATTGATAGTTAACGATTTCATAAAGAGGTAGAAATAAAACATACCAGTTGAAAAGATGGTTCCTGTTAAGGAGCAAAATTGCACCAAAAGTTTTCGGGCAGCAACTGCAATAGGGCAGTCAATCCAGTAACCTTCACAAGAGAACTTTTGCCTCAGTGCAGTATAGAAATTTGAAAGCCATCCAACATGACCACTTGAAATTAACAAATCACGCCAGCCAGGACCAGGCTTCAAGCATCAGAAAAGGAAAAACAAGTATAAAAATCAAAACATTAGGTGTCAGACTAAAAATAAGAATACGCATTGAAAATATTAATTAATTTCAAGCCAATCATCATATACCAGGCAGGTGTGGTTAAATATTTATGAAATGTATACATCAGTATAAGTTGAACATGAGCTCTCATATTCTACAGTGTACTTGAGACTCAACATGTAAGATGCAATTGAAATCAAGCCCCAGAATAATTAGTCAAAATCAAGTTCCATTCCACAAATGTAATTATCCAAAAGTAAAATAATAATTCTTGATTCTAACGACTCAGGTCCCTAAAGCTTCTTTTTCCTGACAGCACATTCTGGTCCTAGTTATGGTTACCACTCACCTGAACCAATACACACTCAGACCTTCTAGAACTTTCTTGCTTCATTCCATCATGGAACAAATCCATTCCTCTTTTCGAATTCTCAACAGCACTCTTGCCTCGGAAGTCCCAATTCAGGATTTGAAGCATAAACCGTAGAGCTGCTGAACAGACTTTAACTTCAGGAACTTCAGAGGCAGCTCCAAGAATACTATTTGACACGTTAAAAGCAGCATGTTGTACCCATGAGTAGAACACCTATGAAATGTGAAATACGAGAAAATGAGAATGAGCTTAGCCTTCATAGGGCAATTCATACGAGGCAATAGAAAGAAAGCAAAAGAAAAGACATAAACAACAAAAGAATTAGTTACATATGATGACAAACCTTCAGATAGTCTTGCTCTAGTGATATTAAGCACTGCTCGTGGAATTCTCTAGGAAGGCCCATAACAGTAGATGTAGAGGGTGAAAATTCAGACACCTAATGGAATATACCATATGTATACCATGAAATGAGAGAATATTCAGATAATAAACACCATAAAAACAGAAACAAAGTGCAAGCTTATATGGCTATCAATGAGAAGATGCATACCAATGATTCTAGAAAACTGATTCCAGTAAATTGCACAGCTAAACCATGAATCCCATCAACAGCTTGTTTCACCTGCAACATAAAACCATAAGATATTAAGTGTGAAAAAATAGGTTGGACATAAACCAAAAAGATCACTGTCAGAAGCAGCTGGACTTTTAGAGTAGTATTTCCAGAACCATTATATCTTGTCTTAAAAATATCAGAGATAACCAAAAAAAACAAAAACATCAACCATGTCAATGGAGATTTTCACATCCACCTCCCTACGGTTTTAACTTTCAGCATTTACCTCCTTTGAGGTTCGGAATGATTGATATGGTTGAATAGGTTGGGAATGAAATCATCATTCTCACCTTCATTCTTTTTTCTATGATTGGTATGCTTTATAAGTGGGAATGGTGGTTCCCACAGGAAATGGTATTGCCACGGATGTGGATTAGCTATTCCTTCCTACCCCATAGTATTATGTAATCCTGTTTACAAGGAATGAACTTTTTTATTAATTTTGATAATTATCATTATTTATTTTATTTTTTGACAAGTTACCTTTCTAAAGTTAAATTATTATATAAACTTATGTAAATAATATAAAATTATTTATAAATAATAAAAGATATTGATTGGTATTTAAAATTAATATAAAATAAAAATATAAAAATAAAAATAATTAAATATATAAATAGTATAAAAATAATTAATAAATATAAAAATCTTAAAAACATAAAGATAGTATGTATATAATTTGAATAATACAAATAATTTTAGTTTTGGTATAAGATTTATCTAAATAATGAAATAAGAATAGATAATAGTTTATATAAAAATATATAAATAAATTGTAACTAAAATATTAATTTAGATAATATAAAATAAGATATCATTAAATTATATAAAATAATTTATACAGAATGATAAATATAATATAATTTAACTACTTTAAGAGTATGTAAATAATAAAAAATTAGTAATCTAATAATAAAATTAAAAAATTAAATATCTAAACATAATATATCTTAATATTAATGCAATGATTAATATTATGTTAAAAGAATTTTAAAAAATTAAATGTACCAAACAATATAAATTTGAGTAATATATTGAACAAGAATATTAAATAAATTATAGTGGAAAGTAATTTGGTCAAACAAAGATTAATTTAATATTTATACATTTCATTTCTAGTTAACAATTATGAAATATAGTCATCATGATTATTTCATTCATTTCATACTCCTTTGTGATACCAATCATAGGGATCGATATTTTTATATCATTCCTTTCCCATCACCATTTCATTCTCAAGTTCATTTCATTCACACCTATAAACTAAGGCACTGCATCCAACACAAAAATTGAATGTAGGTGGCATAATGCATAGTTTTAGGAAAAAGGATGAGAATATTGATTTTTATGGTTACTTCAATGACATAAGTTAGTAGAGTTTTTTTATATGAAAAACAATCATATAGAAATTATTATAAATGGTACTCCTCCAATCCAAGTTATGAAACCATTTGCACTCAGTGTCCAGATCCATGGAGGATTCAGAAAGTGAAAGATTTAGGTATGTTCACATGGTTACCCTTGAAAGTAGTAGTTAAGAAGTAGTGGCGCGACATTATTATTTCTGTAAGGAGTTTTTTTTTTCCGGGGGGGGGGGGGGGGTGGAATCTATTTTACATGGAGTGGCACAATTTTGTGCCATTCCTGAAAAAATAAATGAGAGATAACTGAGGCAGTATGTCTATTATATAATCCATTTGTATTGAATAAGACCTCATACTATCGATTTTGGTGATTTGGTCTCAAATTCTGAAACATGTATATAAATGAATACTCCCACTTAATCTTTGAAATTGTCAATTATTTAAAGCATGTGTAATCATATATAACATAATCCAGATTTTAGTAAATGTTGTTTACACTTCATTTTGGTCTTTTACTTCTTTTTAAAGGGTTACAAGTAGAAAATCTAAGTGATCCTTTGAATTGCTTCAAAAATGATGCATAATTTTCTCGAAATTGAAGAGGCAATTTTTTACATGGGCCATCCGATTAGCATGATTTTTGGGATCTCTGACTAGCATAAAATTAGGGGGAATGATTAATATATTATGGAAGGTCTAATTGAGTGGAAGTATCTTCTTACCTATTTTACATTTTGGTATTAGCTATAAATAATACCTTCATTTGCAGAGAGGTGCAGGCAGTGGTTATCGTTGAGATAAGCAGAGCAGAGGGGTGGGAATTATCTTGCTGGAGAGATCACTCTTGGATCCCTCATTATGTTTCCTTCCCCTTCATAATACAAAAACTTGTTCATTTTCTTATATTAATCCATATTGACTCTCTAACTCCATCAATTTGGTACCTATACGTAAAACTATTTAGATGATACTTCAACTCAATTAGAGATCCCAAAAATCATGTTAATCAGACCTCCTATTATTATTTTCTTTGATTGCTCTTCCATCGAGAGTAATTTATTCAATGCCTAAGTCCCTGCTTTCATTTTTCTCTAGCAGGCCCACTTCTACAGCAATTTTCAAAGTAAAACATAAATTTCAATTAATTTTCACCACTAATAGACATAGTATGATTCATATGGTTAAAAATAGCCTCAATACAACTTTTGGTTTCACTTAATTTTGAAAACTTTAGATTAGTTTTTCATGTGTAAGAAAAAGTATGTCAGCACTTAGAGGAGAAAGTCAATTCACCAATAGAGATCTTCTGACAAGAAGAGTGCATATACTTTAGACCACAGGCCATTCAAAAGTAAACAGAAGGATAAGAAAACAATATAAAGTCCTTCAGTACCTCAAGGAAGAACGCCTCCTTCTCAGACACTGTAAAATCTAGCCTAAATGAAGAGCATTGGAACAAAAATTATTAGAGGATCAAATTGAAATCACGGCTAAGAAGCAGTTTAAAATCAAATTTGATCGACAGAGATTTTTCATTCTTGACTATGAAAATGGGATTTACCAGCCCCTTTTAAGCAACTGAGCAGCCACTGACGCAACCTTCACTAGGACATAACCCTCAGGTGAATTAGCATGTTTCATGATAAAGCATAAGCAGAAACTGCATTAGACAAACTAATGGTCAGCAGAGAATTTAATACAAAATGCCAGCAAACAATTCTTTAAGCTGCATAGCACATAAGCATATCTTGCATAACAGCTGCTAAAGGAACAGATTGAGGCTCCAAGACCCTCTGTGGCTTAAGTACAAAACAGGGCACACGATTTATCTTACATTCAGAAGAATCCTTTACCACAATTAACTACTACTTGAACCCCTATTTTTTTACAGGAAATTCACTGATCCTGTTTGTTGGGTGGCAGAAAAATTAAACAGTACGGGTCAAACCAGTAAATATGTGTGGCAGAATAAATGAACTGTTTCATTTATACCAATAAAGGTCACAATGCTGGTAGTGGAGCAATATGTGGTTACTTGATCTTCAGAATGTTGTACCTTTTTTGCATTGAGCGGATATTTTCTCTAATAATTGTATGACAATATCTTTAAACAATGCATATGTATATAATTAACTTGTTTTGAACAATATTATGCCCAAAAAAACAAAAAACATCCATTATTAAAGGGAAATGAGCAATGAAATTTTAATTGGAGTACATGTTTTTCTACATTTTGTAGCTAGAGCTGTTAGCCCAAAAACCCAAAAGGGGTTGGCAACTCAGTGAAGCCTTGTGCCTCGAGAGAGAAAGAGCCCAGAATCATTCCTGGTTGCATTTTTCTGCCTATGCCCATGCATAAGAACTGATGAGGTGAAGAACACACAGCTACATCAAGCATTCAAGCCACCCTATCACACCATCTCATGACTACAGTAAAATGTCAGCTTATATGAAACTATATATCTAATAAATTTCTTCATACATCAGGGATCCCAAATGATCATCTATATTAATCTTAAACAAACAAACAAAAAGAAGAAAAAGAAAGAAAGAAACAAAGGCATTACACAGAAGATGGAGGTTATTTATTTTTATTTTTATAATGGCCAGCTGTTTCAGTATCTGTAAACAAATACATATTATGATATTCTGATTACAAGATAGTTACTCATTCAAGTAACCCAAACTCAATTTTTTTCAAGTTACCTAATCAATCCTTTCCTCTCATGGGCCTCAAGAAAACCCCATTCTCGTATTGCAGCTTCTCTAAGTGCTTGAGCAGCCTGAAATCTTGCATTTGCCAACTGAGAATTTTCTGAAAAATCATTTACTTTCAGTAAGAAGGCAATGTCTGCTTAATTTTTTTGGTTAGAATAAAGTACTGTTGATATCAGAATTCTAGATTTCCTAATGAGAAGTTAGATTAGCTTTTCCCAATGACCAAAAGAACACCAGAGTAATCACCCTTTTTGGCATCATAAAAAGCAGGTTCATGCAGGAACATTCTTTTTTTTTTTTTTTAAGGCAAGCAGGAACATTCTTAGAATGTGTGCACATTGGATTCATGTGTTTTTCTTTATACGAGAAGCACAAAGTTTATTGATTGAATGATAGATAATACAATGGGACAAGGAATCTCCTAAACACAAGTACAATAATCAATAAACACATCTCCAGTTCCTAAAAGTACGTGATACAACAGAGAATTTGAAATCTGCATTGAATTATTTTTCATATATGAAATCTGCTCACCCAAATGAATTTAAGAGGTTTGGAACACTGCAATTATTTTAAGTCGATCTGCACTATACAAAAGTCACGGCATGTTATATGAGCATGGATATCACTGGCCAGCAATTGTTGGTAAAAGAGCTTCGCAATTTTCTAATATTGATTAGTTAGATTGACAATCTAGGAGATCACAGCTCAAAAATACAATATCTAATGTTTATATATAAACATATACATATATATATATGCCTGTGTGTATGGTGTACTTCAATGAACCTAAACGTACCAACTGAAGAATGGCAATGCTACATAAATTTTGGCAGCCAAGTGTCCCAGAAATAAGAAGACACGATAAGAGACCTCTACCGATCAAAAACAATTAAGTAGTGAAGACTATGTTCCAGTCAATTTAGCTATCAGATAATGAAAGATATGATAAATAAAATGTCCTACTAGTTGACATTTATTTTACTGCAGACAATGACTAAGGCCAAAAATTACATAAACATAACAATAGTTGTATATTAGGCACTTCCAAAGTTATGTTTCATAGGAGATTATGGTCAGTTGATACCAATAAAGGAGTTGAGCTTGATCATATGTTTCTCCAATTGATCTAGATCTGTTTGATAAAGCTGTAAAAAGATTAATAGTGGTACATAGCGAATTCTGAACATTTATTTAAGCAGAATCAAACTATCTACAAGTAATTCTATAGACTAGTTTGTCACTGCATTTAAACATATTAAGTTTCACTAAGCAAACAGCTTTCATGTGCAGAACTGCGTACCTAGAATGAATTGACATGTCAGGTATGGGCGAGGAGATTGGCTTAAAGATAATAGGGTTGCTTCGGCAGCAGCTGGATTCACATGCATCTGTTAAGTTTTGCCAATGCATTTCCGTTGATCCATGTATCCCAACAATAAAAATAAACAAGGCTGAGGACTTCAAGACATACAAGATAAGAGAAAAAGACAAACAAATTATTATCTTCTATGGCCATTCTTCTTCAATGTATCCCCCATTTATGTGAATATGTGGCTTGTAACATAGTTAAAGAACACCCAACATATTTATCAATCTAGTTTTGGATTGGCAGTGGCACCAGTCTTTAAATAAAATTCCATGATTACATATCACATTTGACGTTTCATACAATGTTCCCTATAATATCTTATCCCTTCTGGTGTCATCAAGATTATGCAATCAGGTCGGATGGTGAAATTTTTGTACATTGCTCGTGGTTATATTCAAGATTCATTCAAGCTAATAATGATCACAGAATACTTACCAGGACCATGGATGAAAATAATAAAAGGATTAAATCTTAACTTAAAAGAAGTGGAGTTGAAATTAATCTCATAACAGAACATGAACTGGTAATTATTAGTTAAGCATAACATTGCAATGCAATTGAGCATTTACATTCCGAATTACGATTTGTAACAATGGGGCAGCAAGAATTACTTCCACAAGTGAATCTCCTATTACCAGTTTCACTCAAGCTACACAATTTTCAGGACATGTTTAAATTCGATTTTTCATCAAACACCACCAATCAACAAGATAAACGATCACAGAATATACAACGCGAAGTTAAGCCCCTAACGCAATTTCAATTCGGCAGGAATGTAGAATATTGCTTTCAGCTTCATTCTATTAGCCTACACAAGATTATTCAACAAGGTGAGGGTTTTGTGAAAATATATAAATCGATTAAACAACCTGAATAGATTTGCAGGCAAGCTCGATAGATTGCATAGTGGCTTGAAGCTGAGCCAAATCCGGTTGCCCTGCGTTCTGAGGAAAGCCTATAGGCGTCGTCATCACTGCAAAGTCGACACTGGTGTGGGTTTGTAAATGAGAAAGGAGGGCTTTGATGCTAGTTTCTTTTGGGCACGGCTAAAGGCAACCCACGTGCTCTAATCCCATCCCATAATTAAAAAATACAAAATTAAATAAATAGTAAAAATTAAAAAATAATTTATATCTCGTTCAGTTGACACAGCTGAACACATTTTTATTCGTTTGGTTAAGACGGTCGAACACCTATCTACCTGTTCGGTCAAGACAGTTGAACAACTTCAAACAATGTCAGCCAATTAGGACCGCCTGTATTGTTCGTTTTTTTTTTTCAAATTTTCTCCCAACAACTTATAATTTTTTCATAAAATTTCATCAACATCAACTATTATTTCACTAATTCATTACTAACTAACTTACTCGTAAAATAAGTTTTGTATGCATCTTTCTTCACTTAAACCCTAACTTCACAAATTTACACATTCGGCCAAGCCGACTGAATGCCTCTTATTCGTTCGGTCGAAACAGCCGAACGCCCTCATATCCATTCGGCCAAGCCAGCCGAACAACCTCAAAAGATTGTCAGACAACCAAGGCCGCCCGTTCTGTTCATTTTTCTCGAATTTTCTCCCAACAACTTATGATTTTCATAAAATTTCATCAAAATCAACTACTATTTCACTAACTCATTACTAACCCTAAATGTAATTAAAGAAATTTGTACAAACATAGAGTAATACATTGTAAATCAAAACAAAAACATTGAAATGTTATGGAAGGAGAAGAGAGATTTTTTTGACAAAAAGATAATGTTATGGGGTGTGCTTAGAAAATATTCAAAATGTGTTTTTTATTTTTTAGGTGTTCTAAATAAATGGGGTGTGCTCAAAATTAGATGAGGTGCCTTTAACTCTATCCTTTCTTTTTTTCCTAGCCAGTTATTGAGTGTACAGTGTACTATCCAGATCAAAATCAGGCACCCAATACTGAAACACCCCCAAATTAAAAATATAAATAAATTTTAAGTAAAGTATTTGATAAGATCATCTCACAAATCTCATTTTTTGAAATGGGTTGATATTATTTTTATTTTTAGTTGATAAGTTTTTTATATTATAAAATACATTTTGGGTTCAGTCGGACTATAAAAAAAAAATATAATTTTCATGTGTATTATGTAATTTTTTTTATGTATCAGGTGATATATTTATATTTTTGGATATATGGTTTAAATTGGGTCGGGTTAGGTTATGGAACAAAGTGCGAATTTCATGCTCTTCTCCTGTAAAAGATTTAGCTACTCATGACCATGAATAACATATTAAATATATTAATCACAAGATGAAAAACGCGAAAAATGAATAAGATGACGAACAAAAACACTTAAAAAACAAATAAAAGTGAGTACAAAAAGATTCAATTAATTAATATAAAACCAACTCTTATCATTTTAGTCTCTTTCGGAGTGTGGATGGTGATCTCACCCATATTGAAATTTTAACATATCGTTTATTGGAGAAAATACTCAAGAAGAATTCAATTTTTAATATTAGACAACTTTTAGAAAATTGAATTCTTAAAGTAACAGTTGATTTGAAATTCTATATCTAAGAAGTATTAACTAAATTCGGATTAAAACTAAATATTTTTATTTACAAACAGTAAATATGTTTTTATCCATATATAAATACACGAAAATATTTTTTAAAATTTTTTGAACAAAATTATCCGTTCATATTAATTTTAAAATATGAGGAAGCATTGTTTAAACCAATTTGTTGGGGTAGTTTGGTATTTTACATCAAATTTGGTAAAAAAAAAATCTTATTAGAAAATAAAGTTTATATTAAAAGTGGTAAAACTATTATTTAGACAACTAAACAAATAGAGAAAAATATTAGATGATGAAAAGATTTTATGTATTCAAAAATAATGAATCAATTAGAATAAGATTAATCCTTCATTTGAATTATACAGATTAGATTGTGTACTCTTACAATTACTTTTTGTAGAGAGCTTCTTTTTTAAAATTGTTATGAAAATTCTACAGATTCTTGTTTGTCGTATCACATGTTCCATCCAATATTTTAAACCTTCATCACATGGAATGTATAACATTAGAAAAAATAAAAATAAAAATTCATCTCCGGATAGTTCAAATTTAAATAGAAGATTCAAGATAAATTACATAGACAAATATAATCCAAATTTAAATTTATTTTCAAAACATAATTATGTAAAATGACATAATATATTAGTGTCCAATAGAAAGGATACTAGCAGCAGAGTCCACGCCACCCTCTGAAAGTGAAACATTGAGAAAAATGAAACATATATATCACTCCCTTTAATATATGAATATGAATTTTTATTTTTATTACACATATATTATATATTACAATCAATTGAATAAATTCAAGAATTCATAAATCACATAATCCATACCAAACAAAAAAGAATTGACGAAACCAATCCAACATAAAATTATATACAATTCAATGCATGTTTCACACGCTTGAACGAGATTAAACTTATTTATCTAATTAAAAATATTATTTAACAATAAAAAATATATATATAATTAACAATTTATCATCATGTATTCCAAATTATCATATGTTTATTAGAGTTTTTTTAAGAAATGCCTGTAAGTTTTTTTTTTAAGTAAATAAAAAATATTTTAAACTTCAAGTGATGAGATTAGAGTCTTCCAAAAGTAGAAAATGGATAAAAAAAATGCAGAAAAAATAAAAAACATCAAAACAGGAATTGTAAAAGAACCATATTATTCGCTTGTCTCCTAATAAATGAAATTTCAAAAAATGCCTCATAAATAAGTTGTCCAAATTCAAAGAAATTCCTAGATTATAAATTAATAGAATCCATGAATTCCACAAGAACAGCCTGTATGCTGCAAGTATTATTTTAATTACTTGTAAACATGTATAATGATGTTATAAAATGATAAATATATTTAAAAAAGACTCTCTTTCTATTATTGCATTAGAAAAATGGGTATAAATTGGCTGGAAAAAGACCAAAAGAAGAAAAAAAGAATCCAGATTTGTCACTTCCTCTATTTATTATTCCTGCACACGTCACTTCACACGCCTGCTGACCCTCACTCAACCATAATTTGTATTTTTATAACTCAAATTTATGTTTATTTCTTACATTTAATTAATCTATAGATAATAAATTCAATCATTTAATTTGCTATCATATAATTAAGTCATTGGATTTTGAAATTGGATCCACTCATATTACTAACGTAATGAGTATAATTTACAATCACCTATATTCCCGAAATATGTGATTTTCTTAATTTGTTCCTATTAACATTATATTAATTGTGATATTTATATAATTATTAATTTATACATATAAGTAGCATAAATTGGTGAAATAAAATTAATTTAAAATTGAAATATGGCAAGAATCATGTAGATAAAAAGTAAGCTTCACGGTGTGCATCATCCTTAACTTAAAAATAACAGTGGCTTAAATATTTTAAGCCCTTCAAATTTAACGTTTTATTCTTGATTTGTCGCATTTTTTTTTTTTTTTTGCTTTGTCAAGCTTTAACTTCCTATATTCACGTTAAGAACTACGATAAAAAATTAAGATACCTTTTTATGTATAATACAAATGTTTATATCTGTAAATATAAGGAAACATTCTTTTTTAGTTTTTTTTTTACAAAAATACTCTTTCGATTTAATTTAAAAATCATGATAAAATAAATTTTTTGTAGCTATTTTCCAATGATATTCTGGCCTCTAAGATGAAAAAAAAGGGACTAAAAAGATGATTTTTTAGACAGTGATTAGAAAAGAACAGCACAATGTGACAAGTAATAGAAACAATTATTTCCATTTTGGAACTTGTTGGGATTTAATGAGAAACAATTATTTCCATTTTGGAACTTGTTGGGATTTAATGTGAATTAGTAGTACACTTGTGGGATTCACGGTTTATTATTTATCATGATAAATATAATTTTTAATAATATAATAAATTTATGTTTAATTCTAAATATATATTAATTTATAAATAAGTATAAATATAGATACATTAATTATCCATACTACTAATAATGATAGTAATAACATTTAAATAATAATAATAATAATAATAATAATAATCCTATATCAAGAATTCAGTGTGCATATTTATGAGGTGTTTTTAATCCACTTATTTTTGTCAATATAGAAGCTCAAAATAAATATAACATATTTTAAGAACTTAAACTCAATAAATAACTAATATATATATATAATATATATATAACATATATAATTTGAATACCTATAAAAAAATTCAATAATAATAATAATAATAACCCAATCACTTATTATAAGATATATTTGAAACTAATTACATGTAACTTTGTTTAAAAAAAAAATCCCTATGCAATTAATTTCAATAAAACGCCTGACAAAATATTGTATTATCCTCTCTCTAAATTCTCGCAACTAACTCCCTTCAGTTTCACATGAGTAGCATTCGAATATTCCTTTTCAAATCCAAAATACTCTCTCTCTCTCTATAAATAAAGCTCACACCGTCAAAACTCTGTGTTACACAACTAACTGAAAAGTATCATGTGCGAGAGCCTGAAGAGAGACTATCAATTGTGCGAAGAGCTCGGCCGCGGCCGATTCGGCGTCGTTTACCGTTGTTACTCCGCCACCGACGCCGCCGATTCCTTTGCCTGCAAATCCATCTACAAGCACTCCCTTTCTGACGCTACCGACCGCCGCTGCATCGATACGGAGCCTAAAATCCTCCATCTTCTCTCCGGTTGCCCTAGCATCCTCCGCCTCCACGACGTCTACGAAGACGACGATTACATCCACCTCGTCACCGATCTGTGCGACGGCGGAGATTTGTTTGACCGCATCTCCGCCGGCAATCGCTTCTCCGAGCCCGACGCCGCCACTGTTCTGAAGCAATTGATGATGGCGATTGCCTGTTGCCATCGGTTGGGCGTCGCTCACAGAGACATCAAGCCTGATAACATTTTGTTCGATTCGAGAGGGAGGTTGAAGCTCGCCGATTTCGGATCGGCGGAATTGTTCGGGGTTTCTGAGATGAACGGACTGGTAGGAACGCCGTATTATGTGGCGCCGGAGGTATTGATGGGGAGGAATTACAATGAGAAGGTGGATGTGTGGAGTGCTGGCGTGATTTTGTATATAATGCTCGCTGGAGTACCGCCGTTTTACGGAGAGGGACCGGCGGAGACTTTTGAGGCGGTTCTGCGAGGGAATTTGAGGTTTCCGACTAAGATTTTCCGATCGGTGTCGCTGGAGGCCAAAGATCTATTAAGGAAGATGATTTGTAGAGATGTTTCCAGAAGGCTATCCGCAGAACAAGTCCTCAGTAAGTATTCCCCTCTCTCTTCTAAGTGTCTAAACAATTTTGCGATGTTTTTGTTTGTTGCATTTTTGTTGTATTGGTTTTTCCTGATGTCAATTTTTTATGTTAACTGCAGGGCATCCATGGATCATTAATGGAGGAGTTACGTCATCAATGGTGGTTTAATCTGATGTTCTCTTGCTTCTAAAATATAAATAAATCTGACTATCGGCGCTGTACATAGAGCAGGACCGGCAGGTCAGCCAGGCGAACGGTGGTCGGAAAAAGCAGAACGAAACAGAGGAGTGATGAATCTCCGGTGAAAGTTAAGCTGCTAAAATCCTTCCCCTTTTTTTCTCTAGAGATAGCTAAATCAAGCCCAGTTCCAGTTCGAAAATGGCAGAACTCTCGTTTTGGATCAGTAGCTTCAGCGCATTTTCCTCTGTATTGGGAGATTTGAGTCTAAAAATGTAGGCGAAATTATGAATAAAGAGTGTAGTGTATCTATGTGTTGAGAATCACAATCTCTCTGTCTCTCTCTATCCATTTCCTTGTGATGTTAGTGTGATCTGAGGTTGACGAAAGAAGAATTTGGTGCTGATTTTGAATGTACAAAGTATTGAATTCTAAATAAAATTTCTCATGTCTTCGCTTCTTTCTTAAGTTTGGAATCTTGATATATTCGAGTTGAATTTTCAAATGGAGGTGAAAATACATACCAATAAATGCACAGATATATTTGCATATAACCAATAATTATTTATAAAATTTGAAAATTCAATATAAAATTCCAAAATTTTGATGTAGGCATATTCTTGGACATGGGTTTAGGTGTCAAGAGAAAAGTTAGGCATGGCCCATTCTCACCTTGTTCAAAACTGATACTTAACTTGCAAATTAAGATCTCTGAATCTGGACAACGTATATGCGACTAACCTTACCTAACTTGATAAGCACACTCAATACTCTCACATATTATATCAGATTTCCAACACTATCATTTATTATTCTACAAAACAGTTTAATTACTCTAGTCATTTATTTGACTGACTTAATTTTTTATCAGTTTTTCTATGATGCTTTGCTGTTGGAAGTTTGACACCGAGGAATCACTTAGTCAATTAAAATTAAATAATTAATTAAAGGGTTCATTAATTTAATCAAGAAATATTGTATTCAAGATGTATTCTTTCTTGGTTTAGGGTTTAGCAATTGCAATATTAAAGGGTTTGCCAATAAATTGAATTCAATATATCTTCTTGCTTCTTGGTCTAGGGTTTAATAAGTTGCAATAATTAAAGGGTTCATTAATTTAGTCAAGAAATCCAATTCAAAATATCTTCTTTCTTGGTTTAGGGTTTTAAGTTTGAAATATAGTGACAACTTGCCCATGTGCTTTGTTTTGGGAATATTACTGGGAATATGCTTTGGACTTTATGACCACTTTTCAAAATGTAGACCTTAGATAGGACATTAATTACCCAATATTTATCAATATTTCATAGGGTATAAATATAAATATAATGTTGATATTTAATTAGCAATTTACTTATCAACTTATCTTTGTTTTCAAGATCAAAGAATGGTGTCTTGTGTATATGATTTATTCATGCAACAATTAGAAAATCGTTGTCAATGAAAGTTTTTATTTCGATTGTAGTTATGTTGTCTTAATGGAAATTAGTGACCCCATTATGTTGTTGATTGTTTAATATATATTCAACATAAAACATGATTATAGATAATATCTATAAATTATTTCAAGAATAGATTAAGAGAACAATATTTGATTGTAGAGAAAAAAGAGATGGAAATCAAGAGAGATTATTGAAAAGTAGTCACCAAAGAAGATGTAAGTTTATAACTTTCAATGCTCTTCATGAAGTGTTGTACAAAATTGCACATTATTTAACTAAAAAATATTATTTTGAAACAAAATTTTGATAGGTTGGTGTACTTTTACTTTTAAAACATTTCTCTCTCTCTCTCTCTAATGTTAGATAAGCAACTTAAATGCATTGTTTATTATATTAACAACATGAAGGATTTATAATTGTATTTCATGTTGTAATCTAATTAGATTGCATTACATGTATTTTAAACATCTCAAATATTTGTTGGTCATTATCAATAGAATGTTCAAGTATGATTTTTAAAATATACATGATGAGAATAAAATGAGAAATTCTATTATAAAATGGAGTAAAATAGAAGATAAACTTAATTTTTTTAAATAAAAAAAATCTGCCAAAGTCTATATATCACAGAGGACTGGACCACATATTTACTTATATTTTATTTTATCGAAAATTTAGGTGCAATTGCATTAATATTAAAAATTATAAGATTCACATGGTATAGATAAGGAATTAGAATTGAATAGCATAAGTTGAATAACAGCCCATGTGCCCATTTAAAGTGAGAATTCAAACTGCGTATTTGAAATGGCATCTATCAATGTGACTGTTGATGATGATCTGTTGAATGACGTATCATTTATAATCTGGGTAATTTATCCCATGCGGCAAAGTGCACGCAACTCCTGCTCCGTGTTATCATGGACTTCTGTTTTGAAATAGTTACTGTTGTAAAATATCTATCATTTTAGGAAATAAATTTGTTTTTATTTATATGTATATTTCGATTATCAAAATGGTTTAAATATGTTTCTAATAAATGTTGGGTGATTAGTCATTTATGCACGTAATCATACTTTTTAATTAACATTTTAAAATTTGTAACTTGTTAATTAAAATTTTAATCTTTATAAAATAATTTTAAATGACAATGATTTTAAATTAGGTGAAGCATTAACTACTGCAACTTATTGCTATGTTTGTTATCTTAGGTTGTACACAAGAATTAAGGAATCAAATTAAATGATTATATTACCCGTGCTAAGGAACTTCATTTTAAAGTTGAATATTCATTTGGTCTTTAAAATGCTACATGAGGTTAAATTATATTGGATTGAAATTTATCGTTGGTTGATAGATATATATGTGTGATGTGTTAGTGAATGTGTGTAAATTGATTTTAGATACATATGTGTGATGTGTGATTTCAACAAGTGTAGCATAAATTTAACCTACTTTTTGTTATTCTTAATAAATGACATTTTAAATTTTTTATTAGAAATTAAACAACATTATTATTACTAATATGCCCTTATACTGTATGTAGAGGTGGTCAATAGATTCGAACTGGAGATTTTGATTCAGAATAGATGGTTTGGTGAATCGATTGAAGACAAATCGGAATTGAACTGCGGGGACGTTGGTTTCGGTTTGTAAACTGACGGTTCAATCGGAACCTTGTCCGATTTTTTTTGTGTCATCATGACCCTCCATGTTGCTTTTTTCCAAAAAAAAAAAAAAAAAAAAATGAACCAATCGGTCCACGGTTCGAACATATGCCGAACTAAAATTGAATTGGTGAACCACCAAAATGGAAATCGAATCAATAATTTCCGAACCGTTAATCCTGATTCGTTTTCGATTTTCCAAACCGATTGACCGTGTCTACCTATATGATCAAATGTCAGATTTTTAACCAAAAGAAACATTTAATTTACAAGAAATTTTAACCTCTAAAAATCACTTAATATAAATTGAAGAGAGGTATTAATTACAAAACGTGAGAGACTAATATTTAAAATAATTACTCCATTAGCGCCAAGAAAAAAAAGGTAATGTTTCGAAAGTATTTTTAATAAAGTTCATTAAAGTCCTTTCTTAAATAAGTAATTTTTTGTTATAATATCTTCATAACTTTGTAATTATTTATAAAACATAACGAATTTAATGAATATATGGAGGGGCAAAAATGAGGCTTGACGGTTTGCAACAAACTATAAATTTATTCAGTTGATATATATAAAAATTATTTTGATAAAATATAACCTTTTCTTTCAGGAAGGGAATGTGAATATGTTTTAAGTTTAATTTGCTTATTTAAGAGCTCAAACCATGATTTTTTATTTAGGAACCATGAATTAAATATTGAATAATTTATTTATATTAAACCCTAGTTCTTTTTTTAATGAAGTAATCAACACTAATTTTGGTCAACAAGGAGATAAACATCATATTTTTTTAATGAAATAATTCCCCAACCCTAATTTTGGTCAACTTTTAAAACAAATTCAATAGCTCAATTAATCTCACTCGCATCTAGTTTACTATATATATTAAACTATTATGGATATTGAGACACTGAACATCTCACAATATTATATTAATGAGAGGATTTTATATAAATTTGTATTTATTTCTAAAAAAATGCTAGATACTCATATTATGATATCTTTTTAAGTGAAATATTTTATATTATGATCGATATGTGATTATATTATACAAATCACATTGTATAAATTAATATATGAAAAAGTGTAATTTATTCCTTAATAAATGTTTGAAATAAAATTGTGGGACACTGGTCACGTGACCGACGGCAGAATTAGTGCCAGTTTGTCGAAATTTTTGTAATAATTAAGTACGGATAGGACGGCAGTTTAAAAAGAAAATAAATTATTATTATTGCCAATTTATTATTTCTGTTTTTTTTTTTTTGTGTGGAAAATATTGGGACATTCTAGATGATTCAGTTTCCAGTCAGCCATCTGTCAATTTAAAACCCCACATTCTAGAGGCATCTAATTTCTTGGAGAAAAAGTTTATATTAATTTTATTAATCATAATAATTTGTAGTTTCATTACTGTAAAAAGTAAGTTAGAGTTACAAAATTTATAAGTGGATTGATACCTCAAACAATACTAGATTTATGCAAAAATGATAAAATATTTATTATGAACAACTCTTAATATGTTCGTTATAACGATGATGTATAATGATTTCAACCTTCATTATATGAAAAATAAAATTAACAAATAGACTAGATATTTTACATATCAATAATGTGCCCACAAAATAACAAAATTATAAATTTATGAGATAATTTGATAAAAATCACACCATAGTTGCTCATCAAATAATTTAAAAAGTCAGTTGTCAATCCTAGTGAATAATAATAATAATAATTTTTAAGGAAAAGCTTTAAAAAATACAACATAAATTATACTCAATTAATTCCAACATAAATTAAGAAATTGATAAAATGATTGATATATTCTTATTTGAGTAAATTTTCAATAATCATTTTATATCTCATTTAGTTTGAAAGTGGTAAATCATAACAATTTTGGTAGAATATAAATAAATATTTCTTAAGATTATATAATAACATTTATTTTGTTATAACAGTAAAATTTGTCCAAAACGAAATTTATTGTAGGATTAAAAGAGTAACTTAAGGTGGGCCTACATAGTTTTATGAACTTGGGCCTTAAAATGTTCATCATTCTGTCCATGTCCTCTGGCCCAGTTTCATTTTCAATTTGACACTTGGGCTGTATTTCTAATTTCATTTTAAATATTCCTCAAACAAGTTTCCCTTTAGAATTTGATATATGTATACAAATTATAATCATATAAACCAAAATTAAATCTACAGACCTATTGTCAACAATCATAGTGTTAACTTGCTGTTTTTATTAACAATTTTTAATGCTACACATGTTTGTATTAAATTGGGATCTCTTGCTTCTGAAAAATTATTTAAAGAGGTTGAATATAGCAAAATACCAATAAAACAATATTACTCAGAAAACCGAGATAAATGTACTAATATATTTCTATTTCCTAACATACTTCTTTAAATCTCATATAAACAACTTTTTATAGGCTAATCATGTAATATTTACCTTTTTATTTATAAGTTAACTTCTCTTTAAATATATACCAATCGATATACCAAAAATATTTCTTACTTTTCAATTTACGATATCCAATTTCTTTAATCTTTTATCTTACATATGAATCAGGAAATGAGTGAGAAATATTGCTTAGATGCATTTTTATCTCATTTTAATATTCACTAATATATGATTAAAAAAAAAATCATATGGAATTGGGGGAGTATAAAACTCCGATTCTCATTTATCTAAACACGTTTTCATTAAGACATGAAAACTAATTTAAGTTCTTAAACTATATCCAAATAATGAATTAAAAGTTAATTGAGATTGAAATAATTAAAGTTGGTTGAGCATTTGATCCAAGTTGGGTACATTCTAATAAAAGAAAAACAACCACTGAGTATAGCGAGTACAAATAGATGTACTTTCATGTACTATTTTCTTTATGGCTCAACTCTATAGTGAGATTAACTCTATTTAAAAGATTTTGATGTACTTTCATGTACTATTTTCTTTATGGCTCAACTCTATAGTGAGATTATCTCTATTTAAAAGATTTTGATGTGAATTATTACTTTAGATTTTTTTTAATGAGTTAAAAGGAGTAGAAAAAAGAAAATAAAGACTAAAAAACTTATATGTTCAAGTTCGAACCCTGATTATTATTGTTTACATCTTTATAAAAATGAGATACCATTTAAATTATAAAAAAATGTTCAAATGTCCATCGTTAGTAACTCTTTGTAATGATCTCATCCCCTCGTTATATAAAAAGTAAAATTAATAAATATTTTGAATTTTTGACATGTCAGCAGTGGGCTGTGCCTACAATGAGTAGGTGAACATTAAATTATAAAACTCGTGTATCATTTTGGACTTTATTAAGTAAAATAAATTGGGTAAGTCTTCATGTAATCATGTTATTGTGTTCCTTGTAAGATATCACCCAAATTTCAACTTCCCCCATATAGGACTATGTATTAAATATAATATGAAAACATGCATTGAATAAATTAAATATATACCTTATAACTTAAAATATGATAATATAGTATGTTATGAATAAGTGAATCTGTTTGAATCAAATTATGCTCAGAAATCTGTTGAAATGTTGCATGAGTTTTTTAGTTTTTTTACGGTTAAAAAGTTTTGATTGTAATTTTCACAAATATTGAGATTTCTTTGCTAATTTGACCAAATCTCAATAATCTAATATATATATATATATACATATATATCCACAAAATCGATGATATAGAAAGTGAGATGTGATGTAATTTAAAACGCATTAAATTTCTGACGGCGTAGCAATAGCCACCACCTCTTCTACTTTTCCTCATCATACATTCTCTGAGACCACAAACCAAACACCTTTCCGACGCATTCATCACACTGTCAAAACCAACACCATTTGATTTCTTCGACGATACAGATCATGGCTCTGTCGGTGCTGCTGAAGCTGATCTACCCGCCGCCGGCGAGCGTGGTGATAACGGCGATGTCGGGGATAAGTTTGGTGTCGCTGAGCAACGCGGGGTGGATGGAGACGAAGGGAAAGAACATGCAGTACTCGAAGCTGCTGAAGGAGGAGGAGAAGGAGAAGGAGAAGGCTAAAGTGGGGAGCAAAATCGGGATGATTGTGATTTACACTCCTGCGTTTCTGGCTGGCCTTTCTTCCTTCTTCATTTTCCCTTTTGGAAATCTCAGGTTCACTCTGCTTCGCTCCGCCATTACTGCACATTTCTTCAAGAGGCTTTTTGAGGTAATTTACCATCTTCTCCCCCATGCTTTTGTGTCTTTTCAGGAATTTAATTACAAGTAGTTTTGTTAGTTCCAATTCATTTGATATTATTAAATTGATAAAGATATCTTAATCCTTTAAAAGTAATTTACAAATTAGTCAATATTAGGAAAATATAACCTAAATAAAAGAAAAATATACTTTATATTTTTTCATAATAATGATAATGATGATATTTCCAATTATATATATATGAGTGGAATTTGTGTGCCCATCGGTATGGTATGTCCTCAACCCTAACTCTAATACCTAACTCTAATACCTTTAGATACAACAAATAAGTTTTTGCCTATATATATATATATCTAAAAATACTAAATAAAAGAAAAAAATTACATATTTAATATTAATAATAATTCATTTTTATGTGTAAAAATTATATTTGAAACCAAATAAAATAAAAATGCAATAGTTTATTTTTATTTAGTATTTTTTGATATCATTTTCAAATAGAAAAAATGTAATGAATAAATATTGTTATCATCATTTTTATTTTTCAGTTTCACTAGTACTTGTTATACATTCAACTTTTTATATATATATATATATATTATATTTGATATTTTCAGATACATAATAATAATAATAATTTTAATTTTAAGGTTATTTTTTGTAATATTTAATTTGTTGTTGATTACAGATTATATGTCAATGAATTAAAAAGTATATGTCAATATCAAAGAAATGAAATAAAATATACAGGTCAACAATTAAAACCATTTCCCCATTCAGTTCTGGAAAGAAGACCAGTCACTTTTTCATAAACGAAATTTATGGATGCAAATAAGCCAACATTTACTATGAGATATATGTGATTGATTCACAATCTGGTGAAGTCACATGGATTGATTTTTTTATTTTTTTTTCCTAATAACTTTTTAACTAGATTTCATAATATCGATTGATTAGTCTCAAATTTATACCTTTATTTTTTTATTGTCCAAATATAAAGTCTAATTTATATATATATATATATTTAATAGTGTTTCTTACAATCCTTTACTATAGATCCCTTGGGATTTCCACTTCTTGTAGCTATTTTAATTCATTAAATAATTAATGTGAATTACGAAATTTATTTAAATATTCGATATTTCCAATAATATCCATAATATGTTGAAAAAGTAAATAAACCTAAAATCCTAGTTTTACATGGGAAGATTAATTAATCTCCAATATAGCATCTCCAACATGATTGTAAAAAGTCCTGATTTGGTGTTTTTTTTTCCTCAAGCAATGCTGTAAATTTTTTTTTAACTGCCAACTTTGCACTAAGTAACCTAGGTCAAAACCTGTTGTATTCTTTTATCTTTTTCAAAATTTTAAATAAAGAAAAAAAAAATAAAGAATATTATGAAATATCCATTGACGCAATAAATAGTGTAGACTGATGGAAATAAATGATTGTTTTTACTTTTAAGATAGTTCAAAATTTGTTATAAAATAATGTCTGAGATGCCCTAATTCAAATATTTCATCGATTGTTTATCTCAAGTGTAGTACTCCACCAATTACTTAAATATGTTTTGATATGTATCCAAAATTGTCTCAAAAAATAAGATTATTCTAAACTATAAACTAGTTTACTTTTCTTGAATAGGTGTTGTTTGTTCATAAATTTACTGGATCGATGGAAGTGGAAGCTATGATCAGCATTTCCCTCAGTTATTTCCTCTCCTCAGCAACCATGATCTACACTCAACAATTGATGCTACAACTCCCTGAACCATCCATCGATCTCAAGTATGTCGGATTTTTCACGTTTCTGATCGGAATTGGTGGTAATTTCTATCACCATTATCTTCTATCGAAGCTCAGAACTGAGGGCGAAAAACAATACAAGATTCCACGAGATGGTCTCTTTTCTCTCATGATTTGTCCGCATTATTTCTTTGAGATTATTGCGTTTTGGGGGATCTGTTTCATTTCCCAAACGCTCTATTCGTTCTCGTTTACCATCGGGACGACTTTCTATCTCATGGGTAGAAGTTACGCCACTCTAAAATGGTACGAGTCTAAGTTTGACGATTTTCCTAAGGATGTCAAGGCTCTAATTCCTTATATTTTTTAGATTATTTTACGTTGATGTTATCGTATTGAATGTATGACTAGTACTGTGAATGAATTAGTCGAGTAGTCGAGTCGAATGAACAATTGTTTGAGTTTGTTAGAAATGTTATGGAGCTTCATAAATTATGTTTGAGTTTGTTTAATAGTTAATCATCGAGCTTGAACAATTTGATATTTATACACTTATTAAATCTTTTTTTTACTTATCGAATTTGAGTTTGAGCCAAACTTTAGATTTTATCTAACGTTAAAGTATGTTCAAACTTATTTGATATATCTATCAAATATAAATCAAACAAATTGTTATCTGAAGATGAATATTAAGCAGTGTCTACGGGTGTAATGATTTGAAATCCTAACATTTGAAATGGAAATGAATATTAAGTAGTTCGGTTTACGGGTGTAATGATTTGAAATCCTAACATTTGAAATGAATGAATTTCAAATCCATTAGAATTAAAGTGGAGTTGAAAGTTGAAAGTTGAAACCCACCCATATTACTCAAAAATTAGTTTAAAATGAATGTGCAGAATTTCAAATTTACATCTATTAAAACACTCTCAGTGAATTTGTTAACATGAATTTCGAATTCCTTGGTACAAACACAACCTTAGATCATTTAGTTTCATTGATGCTTATAATATCAGTTTGTATAAAGAAAAAAAATGTAAAGGATAGTAAAAAGAAACCCCATTTTAAAAATGATCTTATTAAATTACATGAAGGAAATAATTCTCTTTTACCAGAAAGATATGCAAGAAAGCTAACTAACGTATAGAAAATTCATGACTCAGAACCTAAAAGTTAGGAAATTGAAGCATAAAAATAAGGAAATTCATGACTCTCAAGGCCTAAAAGCTGCACAAAAAGAAATTAGACAATCAGGACATAGAACTTGAAACCATTTACTCAAAAGTTTTTCAATGCTCATAATTATTTAATCAATTAGGGTAAATTTATAATATTAATATAATTCAACATGTGTTATGTCTAATATACCCTTTTCTTTTAAATTTAGAATTAACGATCTATCTCTCTTCATTTAATGACACTTTTTAAAGCTATTAGTTATAATTGGACAAATATTGACCTGGATTGATAAGGTTATATAGTCTTTTGACCTCATTAAATGAAAATTTTATTATATTTTCAATGAATTTAAAATATGTATTTCCCAACTTATCCTTTTATTTAAAATGTTTTTTAAAATTAGAATATCCAAACTCTAGATGGTTATCGCACCTTATTTCCAATACTCCAATAAACTGTGATCTTGTATTTTATTTCAATTGTAAATGAATTAATTGTGTTTTTTTTTTCATTATAAAAACAAATAAATTATCAACATGCCAAATAAATTCGTACAAATAGAAAACTGTTTTCATACTTTTGGAATGTTATTTTTTATTATTATGGCATTAATTAACTACTTGTAATTAAAACATAATTTATAATTGATTAGGTTTGAATTTGGAAATATTACAAAAATTAAACATCATATCAAATTTGTTTTTAATATTTTGATTCGGTTTGTTTGGATTTTATTTCAAACAAAATAATTGTATATTACAAGTTATAAAAAAAAATCACCTTTTTTTGTCGATTTAAGACTTAAAAGGTATGTTAACTATTAATTCAAGGTCTAAAAGATATAAGCTATCGATTTGGGTCCAAATTATGAAATTACCAGTTAAAGACCCACGAACGTAAGGTCATAATTGGCATCTCAAAATCTTGTTTTATTATTATTAGGGTAAAAATCGAAAACTCATCTCAAATATACGTGATTTTACACTTTACTATATCATTTATAAATATTTTTATTTTACTATATTAAGTACATTTATAAATATTTTTATTTTACTAAATTAAGTACATGAATTTTGTAAATGACAACAAATCCGACTGCCACGTTATTTTTTTCTTGCCGGAAAGAGGTCACGTGATTAACATGTGCATTTAAGGACAATTTGATAATATGAGTTTTCATTTAATTTAAAATTTTAAATCCACTAAATGACCAAGGGTAATTTTGAATATTCCTTCACCTCCTTCTTCTTTATCATTTACACCATCTTCTTTCAAAATTTCTAGCCATCACTGTCATTACCTCATTCATTTCAAATTTTTATTCTCCAAACATCTTTTTTCTTTTTTTGCTGGTTTTTCTTCATTTTCGATGCAGAATGAAGCTCAATACAAACCAATCAGGAATTTGAGCAATTATTTACATGGATTCTCTTACTGTTTTAGGTTCTCCATTAAAACCCTTGTAATTTTTTCAATTTTAGCTTGTTAAATTACTCATTTCTCTCTCTCTAAACCCAAGAATTCCAGAAAATTGAAGACATCTTCCCTCACTATAAAAAACACTTTGAACCCTTGTAACACTAATTCAATATGAGGCTATTACAGCTTCCCAATGAAACCCTTTTAGCATCAAGTTGGGGACTTTGCTGCAAAATCTCCAAGCAAAAATGAGCTTATGTTTTTAGCTTTCAATAAACTGAGTTTCTGCAGAATGGTGCATTTGGGCTGCACTTCTGCTTCAATAGCAAAGGTTAAAATGATGAAGATGAAAGAGATGTGAGAAATACAAAATTATCCTTATCCATTCAGTGTAATTAAATATTTGAATTAAATTCAAATTATCGAATTACCCTTAAAATGCACATTCTAAGCACGTGATTTCTTTCCGGCGAAAAAAAAATGATGTGGTAGTTGAATTTATTGTTCTTTGTAAAATTCGTGTGCTTGATATAGTAAAATAAAAAAATTTATAAATAATATATTAAAATATAAAATCACATATATTTGAGATGCGTTTTCATTTTTTTTACCCTTATTATTATTATTACATATAATTATTCTATTTTCACTATAACAAAAATGATAATTTATGATTAGATTTTTCGCGACTAAAAGAATTATCCAAAAAAGTCCTTTTTTTTTTCTATAATATATTTAACCTTATAAATTGACAAGAAGTTAAAAAAAAAACAATTAAAAAAAAACTAAAATTAACTGATTATGACAACATGATGTGGTTTCTAGTGTATTATAGCGACAACAACATTGTCGCAAAAAAATTATTTTCGATAAGGCTTTTGAGATAATTGTTTAGTAACAATATTTTTATGACAAATATTATTGTTTTTCTAACCACATTTTGTTATAATGTTTTCTATTCTCTTTTTTTTTTCTACATGAAATCCATAAATTATATTTCAGGATTAATTATCATTTTAAAAATATTTTTAGGGATTGCAAGGTGTCAAACAAAATCTTAATTTTGTGAGTTTTTAATTTATAGCTTTATGTTTTAGGTCTTAAACTGGCACGTTTTATCTTTTAAGTCTTAAATTGATTATTTAGTCTATTTCGGGTCCTAATTCTATAAAAGTCATTTTTTATTTGTCTTATATTTTTGATCAAAATTATAGTATATATGTATCATTATTTTTCTAATATTTATTAGTTATTTTAGTGTTCGTATTGATAATTAATTTTCTTAAGATGACAGTTTCTATATGTTACTTATAAGTTATAAGTAATAATTTGGAAAATGAGATTTGAAAGTAATGTGTAAAGATGAAATTCAAGTTGTCAAAAAGAATTTAATATGACTTGGAATCAGTGTTGTGAAAAAAAGGAGGGAAATAAAATTTTAATAATATCTATAGGAACAAATTTGTGAAGAATATAATAGTGTTTTTCCCTTTAGCAAATGGAAATTTAATGTATTGATCCTTTTAGCAGTGTCCTTATTTAATTTAGGGAAAAAAAAATATATATGTTCAAAGATTATATACTTATTATCGCTATCCATCAAATAACTTGGGATAAAATACTCTATCATGGCTTTATCATGTAACCAAACACAGCCATAATATAATGATATACAAATATGAAATTGACAAACAAAAGGATAAGATCTAATCTGAAAGTAGAAAATAAAAGTAGGCTATAAGATAAAGACGAAAAACCAACCTGTCCAGTTTCAACAACTCTGCATTTTCATTTAACTATGAGAACTTTATGAATATTATATCCCTTCAAATTTAAATGAGCACATTTAAGTCATTTTAGATGGATTTAATTTTAGGATGCATTTTATAAAAAAGATCAGAAATCATTAGGTTTTGAAGGTGATTTTGAGTACATGTTACTACTTGTTATCGAAATATAAATATATATCTTAATTATAAGTTTATATATCTTTATATTAAATTAACAAGAAGTGCAATTGTTATTATACATATTATTAGATTAAAAAATGTTGTGATTTAACTTAAACCAAAATATCATGCGAATTGAATAATATATATCTAAAATAGGATTTGGTTGTTTAGCTTAGTTATTCTATTAGTGTTACTGTTAAATAAATGTAAAATACATCAAATTATATTTTAGATAAGTTAGTTATAAATAGCCTCACATTTATGGAATATAAAATAGTAGAGTAGAAACGAACGATTGGCGCTTCGCCTGCAATCTGCTTTCACATTGAAAATTCCAATATACTTTCTCACTTTGTTTTTTTCTGGGATCAATTTAGTTTCTTACGAGAGAGAGAGAGAGAGAGATGATTGCAGAAATGTTTGAAGATTGTGTATACCAAGAACCCTTATCAATCTACAGAAAGGCTTTCTATGGGGTCACCTTTATTTCGCTACTCTCTTTGGGCTTCTCTGAAATTCTTGGGAAGCAACTTCAGTACTCCAAATTCTGGAATTCTGGTTCCAAGAAATCTGCAAAATCTTTGCTTTCGAGCAAGATTGGAATGCTTCTTTTGTACACCCCAGCATTATTTGCATGCATTTCTTCGTTTTGGCTCTTCCCAAGTGGTGGGATTAGGTTTCTGATGCTGAAATCAGCCCTCACTTTCCACTTCCTCAAAAGGGATCTCGAGGTATTCATCTCTCTCTCCCTGTTTTTTTTTTTTTTTGTCTCATTATTGATCTGTTTTTGATTGGTGAAAATACTTGTTGGATGTGGTGTTGATTTTGGATGAGTTTTCAGTTCTGGTTATGTTATCTGTTCTTAATTCTTTATGTTAATGAAAGTTGTATGTGCCATTCTGTGATAGTAGTCTAAGTTAATTCATAAAGTATTTGAAGGTTTTGTGGACTGTGTTAGTCAAGAATGTGATCATAGACAAGGAAACTTCTCTCTTTGGAACAATTTGTTATATTTTCCTATGTCCCTGTGTTGTAGATCTGAATATGATCATTGAGTACACCGCTATCGGTTTTTGGGTAATGTGAGCTTATAAAAACCATAGAATTGAAATGTTATGAGAAGTCCTTCTTGGGGAGTATTGTCATGTGTATATTTGAGTTTCTTGATTGTCACTTAGCTTCAGTTATAATTCCGGCAAAAATATATTGTTCCCAAAACATTGAATATATGATAAAGAGTTGCCAGTTACATTGAGAAGTCATTACAATAATATCTAGGCAATCGTTTTTTGAACCCTATCTGCAGTTGACAATTTGTTGTCGTTTCTTTGAGATCAACTTGCTTTCGTTAGCTGGAATCAATAGTGACCCTAACCGGTTTTATTGAATCTGTTTGATCATCAGAAAATGATATAAATGAAAGTTGACTTTATCATGGTTTCAAGACTATGTTTGTACTTTGAAGTGTGTTGAGACCTTGCCTTTTTGCATTGCATATTGCATTCACTTATCTAATGCAGCTAAATACTTCTCTGTTTATGGGAATCAAACTGTGTCATAGAGTAAGGCATATTTCTTGCTCCTTTCCCATTTATGTGTACCAGTGTCGATGTATCTCCATGCAGTTTCTACGTTGCGGTCAGATTGAGATTTGCAAATTAATTGGTATTGTTTTGATGGAAGAGATTTGTAGAATGGATTTCAGATCAATCACTCTTTTTTCAAAGTTTAAACTAGTTTTTGAGTGATTTGCATGTATTTTAAATTCACCCTCTTTCAAATTCTGAATTTCAAATCGCACAATCCATTACTCTTATTTTAAAGCACCATTTCTGTCATCTTTCTGAATAACTTGACCTTATACTTATCATGTGGTCTGTCTTCTCTGATGATTATAGGATTTCTCAAATCCCAAAACAAACATGATCTGGGCTGAGCCGATCCAAAATCGGATAGGCCAAATCCAGTCCAAACATCGCCAAATTGTCTTTTATCGTTTTATTCATTGCCAAAATATTGATGACAATAGGCCATTCTAAAATATTCTGCATATTTGTATGCTTTTCTGAATGAGTAGGTCTCATGTGAGACTTGTGTAAAACGGAGTTCATATGGATTAGTTAAAGCGGGTCAACCTATTCAAAATGGTTAATATCGGTCTTGTAAGACCATATAAAACACTGTTTCACATAAGGTCACATCATGTGAGATGATCTAATATGAATTTTTGCGTCCCGAATCATCAGTTACTCGGATTTTCCAGGTTTTATTCCTCCACAAATTCAGTGGTTTTATCGTCCTCGACAGCGTGATCATCATTTCAACCTTCTACTGCGCAGCTGCTGCTAGCATGCTCTATTTTCACCACCTAACTGAAGGACTTCCGGAGCCTTCCATTGATCTCAAGTATCTCGGCCTTGCAGCGTTCTTGATCGGAATCTTTGGAAACTTCTATCACCATTTCCTTCTATCCAAGCTCAGGCAGAAGAACGATGATAAGGGGTACAAGATTCCACGAGGGGGTCTATTTGATTTGGTCGTATGTCCTCATTACCTTTTCGAAATCATCACGTTCATCGGAATATCTTTCATCTCACAAACGATATTATCCTACTTGTCTGCTGTCGGAGTAGCTTTTTACTTGCTTGGAAGAAGCCATTCCACAAGAAAATGGTACCTTTCCAAGTTTGAGAATTTCCCCAAGAATGTCAAAGCTTTGATTCCATATGTTTTTTAGATTTTATAAAGAGTTAATTGAAATTGACTTGATCTGATTATGCATGCTTGCTGAAACATTGTGTACTGTGTGTAAATTTCTTTGTATTTGCAATGGTGCTTTTTTTTTTTACCAGTATATGTTGGGAGTAAATCTATTTAGTGTATCCGAATATGTGACATAAAGATTATTAATAGTTACCAAAATTCGAAACGAAAATATTCGTTGATATTTTATACTTTTCCTAAATCAAACTACTCTGAGAAATCCTTTGGTATGATTTTGGAGATTAATAGTTTTTCTATGTTGAGAATTGTACTGAAATATATCAAATTGTCCCAAAAAACTAAAATGAGAACTGGTTTTCAAAAGATTCTTTTATATGTGTTTGTTGAAATATACTACCTCCGTCCCACAACACTTTGCACACCTTTAGTGTAAATTACATTAAAGGTGTGCAAAGTGTTTTGAGACGGAGGGAGTATTATTTTTCATTTTATTTATATTATATCTTGATATCGAATTTAATTATTTGCTTAGTGCATGAGATATAAAGAGTTTAGTTTTTACTAAAAAAAGGTAACCACTATCTTTTCTGAAATAATATTAATTTTTTGCTCATTGTAATAAAATAACTGTTGTTATTAACCTACTTCTATTTTTCTTTTAAAATATTTCAACCACTTATTTTTAAAATAGATCTAGCATGTTATAAAATATTTTAAATAAGTCCAATCTACCACTCTCTTAATTTTACAAAATTATTCGGAATGGTTCAATTTCTTTCTTTTTAAATCGTCTAGTTCACCTAAACCATGCACTCTTCTAATCTAATGAAATGAAACAGAGACTACTAATCACTGAAAGCACACATAAGAAAATAAAAATTGATGTTTCCAAAAGATTCAAGTGACAAAAAGACACACATGAAAGATGAAATAATTATTACAAAAAAAGGATAATATAAGAGTTTTTCAAACCCACAAAACCCCAAAAAGAAAAAAAAAAAAAATCTCAAACAATTACTCTCAAAGACAAAAACCAGGAGAAATAAACAAATCTATCAAAGTGAAGCACAAATCAAGATATTATCTTTGTTTCTGTCCCAACATGTCTAACAATGAGATCCAAGAGCCACGATCATGTCTGCGAATCCATGGCCAAGATGGTGCTGAGATTCATGGGATTCATGTAGTCAAGTGAGCCAGTGAGGATCTGCTGAACAATGATCTTGTTGGCTCTCTCAGAAGGGTGGAATGGGTCCCAGAAAGCATAGATGTCTCTGTTGGGACAAAGGTTGGAGAGCGGTGTACATAGACCAACGCCATTGTAGGGGCCTTGTCCACAGCATGCAACCTTGGAGGTGACGAAGCCAAATGCCTGAGGGTTGTTAATGAAGTCGTAGTGTGCGAGCTGTGTGTTTGCAGCAATGAACACATTCTCATTCAGCTCTGAGTTGAGTGAAAGCAGCATCTCTGTCAGCTGTGGGTTGAAGAGCCCTGCGGCTCTTTGGAGTTCCTGTGCACACTCACCCGTCCTGCTATGCTGCGCCAGTTCCGCTGGTACGCACCCCAGTGGACCCGTTCCCGTCACCAATACCCTTCTTGCTCCCACCTCATATAATCTCTGCATCCATCCATTCATTTCTTTTTTTTAGGATCTTACTTCCATAACTATCGCCGTTTTCAATTTAGTGTTTTCAATTTAGTCCTAAGAGTCTGTTCGATTTAGGTTTCATTTTGGTCGAAAAATCCAAATTTCAACCGACAATGTTATGTGCATGGGGTTTTCAGGTGATTTAAAAATGGCGTGTCGACATGTGCTAATTAATAATAGTTTGACACGTGTCGCCACGTGACTTCTAAGTTAGTGGTAATTCCAAATTGTTAAATTGTGAGATTAAATGGTAAATCAATATAATAATTATGAGAACAAGATGAAATGATGGGAAGAAAAACTTCATATAAGTCATGATATTTGGGGTGTAGAATTAATTCTACATTTATTTCCCCCTATTCAATGCTTGCAAGGACAACCACCAACAACTCTGTCCTGCACATTTACTTGTCCACATTACGTTTTGGTGTGCGTGTTTTGTCCTAAATAAATGTACATGCTTCGATAATTTAATAAAAAGAAAAAATAATTCAAACAAATTTCCGATTTTTAAATAATCATTTCCTCCATATTTAGGTCTTAAAAAACATAGTTATCATTTATATTGGAGATTATCAGTATAAAAATTAATAAAATTGGCAAGAAATTAATAAGTGTAGTTCTCACCAATAAAACTTTTCGATATTCTGAGATGACGTAGGGAACGTAGTCGGGGAGAGCAAATTGACGCGATCTCGCAGAAAAAGGGACCAAATAATAGTTGTTGACAAAATCATTGCCTCCCAAAGTGATGAGAACTAATGCTTGGTTTACTAGTCTTTGTGTTTCTTGTGGTCCGATCAATCCACTCACCCTTTGTTGATATTGCTGGAAATATTGTATTTGTTGCCCTATTCTGATTATATTCACCTGCAAAAGCAATATTTACAATTCCAAAAAAAAAATAAAAATTGCTCTAGTTTGTTCAAATTGTTTATAATGAATAATGAAATGCTCCTCTTTAGGGTATAAACTATCATACGTTAATAATTGAGGAATGTCTTTTTCAAATAGACTAGAGTTCAAGTTTTGATTGGATTTCTTTATTATATATATGTATATATATATTGATCTCATATTTTATTACATTTATTATATGATGTAATAATAATGATAAATGCTAGTAATGTTGGCATACGATATGACCATGATTTAAAATAGAAGAGACCAAATTAAGTTTAAGTAAATTATTGGTATTACTATGTGATTTGCCAGTTTGTTGGATTAAAAACCAATTATATGGCGAGTGTAATACACTCTCTATGTGATTGGTTTGGGTCCGACTAGAGTTCAATTATTTTCATTTCCAAGAGATATTTCATTTTCATTTTAATTAGTATTTAAATTTTTGAAAACGAGTATTTTTCACTCAGTGAGACCAACTTATTTTTATTTTTCAAAACAACATATTTTCACACACTATTGAAAAATCGTTTACATGTAATACAATTTTACATATATAATTTTTTTTTAAACAATCATATTACCACCAAACCAAACTATTTGAACAAATACGTATGTAGGTTATAGGTTTCGACTCATAAATCTAGCTACTCATCTCATAAAATTAAATTTATAAAGTGTGCTTCCACCAACCCTAATTGAAATCATTTATATTTACTAACATCTTTTTATCCATTGGTCCACACCAAATATTTTCAACTTATACACGTTAATTATCCGATATACTTTTGCCCTTTACATTAGAGTTAGAAAATGTCTTGTTCAATTAATAAAAGCAAATGGTACTGTTTGCTACATGTGGTGTTTTTACACTTTTGGCAGACAAACTTGTTCAATTACACTAACATTAATACATTCACAAGAAAATAGAAGATATATAAAGCACAAAATGAAACAAAATATCTTGTATAATTATTAACTAAAAGCCAATGAAGAGAAGCATAATGAAGCAAGTTTAATCAGACAATAATCCAATGTACTTACAAACTGCACTCCAGTGTCATTTAGAACTCCAACTCCAGCAGAAGCAAAGTTGGCCCCATTAAGCAGTCTTGGCCCGTTTAGTGATGGACTCAAGTATGGCAATGGTGATTCACTTTGACCAAGGTTTTGACCTGCACCAATTATTATTCACAATGTTACCACAATATTATAGCACATGTCACGTATATTGATAAAATGAAACATAAGATATATAATATGAAAGCGAGACTGACTGATTAGATCAGGGATATTATAGCCGTTGGAGAAGCGTCCGGTTGCCCTACGGCCCGGGTAGTCAATGCCGTAGGGCGGAGCATCGGCTCGAGCGGTGGTGGCCAAATAGTTGTTGTTGCCAGCATCGACGAGGGAGTCTCCGAAAATGAAAAATGCACGAGCCTCGATGTGCGTGGAGACGAGCAATGTGGCCGAAAACAAGGCCAAGAGAATTTGGCTATAAAGGGAAGCCATGTAAGGTAAGACAAAACCCTTGTTTTAGGTTAAGGGAAGACCCAAAAACTCAAGATTTGGAAATGTGGGTAAAAAAAATAGTTGGAGTGATGGGGTTTTAATAGGAAATTGTGTGGACAACAGTACCATTAAGAACAACAGAAAAACAAGTGGGATGGGTAGTTCTAATGCATTCAATTGGACAGTTGTCTGGCTGGTCAGATTTCTTCAATATTCATAACAATGGAGCAACTAGAATTAAGTGACCATGTGGTACTATACAAGTGTAATTAAGATATGAGAATTATATATGAAGTGGTTGGTTTGCTTTTCCTATTCCTATTTTATGTTTGTTATTAGGTTTAAAGAATTCAACATTCAAGGAAGGATTTGCAATTCATTAGTGAATTCATAATTAATAGCAAATCATAATTTATGATGCTTCAATAGATATGGATATTCATCCATCGCGTACCATATACTTTCATTTTGAATATAGATTTTTTAGCAATTTTAATGGGTTTTTGAATACTACAATCTGATTTTCAAATATTATGTTTCGTACCGTTCAACCCATTTCATGTAACTAAATAAAAGATTAGGAAACATTGGCAACAAATTAAAAGCGAAAATTTCTTTTTAACTCGAATCAAATCATGCCACTTCAACAACTGAATTTTAGTGTGACAAAATAATATTTAATTCAAAAACTATATATATATATATATAACCTTTTATTTTAATTCCTTTTCTTTCATTTAGTTTCTCATGTTTATATATATATATATATCATGTGTTTTATTGAACTGATCGTGAACATATATTAATGTTTCATTATTAATAGTCACAAATTCAATATAATTATGAGTTTCAAATTATATAAAATGATGAAATCTTTACTTATAAGCAGTTGATATATCAAGGCATGTTGACGGAAGGAGATCATTATATATATATATATATATATAGTAATGATAAGGAACTCAGTGTTGGGTTTCTTATGGAGTCAATTTGGCTTATTTGACAATACACTTATATCATATAATTTTTTTTTACGTACCGTGATATTCTTTTCTTACTTAGTGTAATATTCTTTTATATATAATTTTTTTTCTTTTTTTTTTACCTAATTTAATTTAGGACATATTATTCTTTCTTATTTTATTCCATTTTTAAATAAATCATCTTGTATATTCATATCATTTTTAATAAATTTTTTTCTTATTCATTTTATTTCTTTCTTATTCTATATCATTGTTTCTTATTTTATCCCATTTTTATATAATTTTTTTTATTCATACAATTTTTTTAATTTAATATCATTTTTTAAATTGTTTTTTTTTTAAATCTCATCTCATTCTATCTCAGTGAATTGTTGCTGGGATTCAATGTTTAGATTTTGATGAGACAAAATATATATGTAATAGGAAGTTTTGAGTACCCCATTTTTCACAATGTTTAAGTGAAAAACATAGATTAGATTTGAGTCTAGATATATGTGTTGAAAGATGGTGGTTTCTAAGTTACATAGCTGTACTCAGTATAATGGAACGAAACTACTGCAAGAAGGCAGATACAACATCGCTGCAAGAAAGCAGATACAGCACTGCAACGAAGTAAGAAAGAACGGCGTGCAACATCGCTATAAGAAAAAGATACAGGATTATTACAAGTAAGATGATACAACAGTACTGCACAAAGATACTGCAAGCAGGTCTAAGTTACAACAGCACTACAAGGAAGTATCAGCTGTAAGAAGGCCTAGGATACAACGCAAAGCTTACTGTCCAAACAGTCAAACAACGCCTATTACAAACAAATAAGTATCCTGCAATTCGAGGAAGGATAAATGCAGTACGAGGAACAAAGACCCAAGCAAGAATAAATAGAGCCGTTCCAGAGAAGATCAAAGTTGCAGACATGGAGCCAATACAAAGATACCACGTGGACTGACGTGCTGCAGAAAGCTGCTAGCCGTAATTGCCGCATTAAATGCTCCGAAAGAGAAAGTCAAGTCGCTTTAAATGCGAGCCATGCCTTTGGTCAAAGTACTTCAAATTCAAAAGAGAGATATCTCCTTTAACAGATATCTTCTCCTACAAGTATAAATAGAGGATGAGCAACACTGAAGCTGGTTACTGAAACATTTGCGCAAAAACTCTCAAGTATTCAAGTTACAACCATTTAAGTCAAACTCTCAGTTTCAGTCACTCAACCTCTATGAAGTGAAGCAAGTTCAAAGCTGAAAGTTCCTTCGAAGGATTCAGAAGCTCACTTCACCGTACCAGTTGAAGAACAAATCTTATATACTTTTAACCTTGTTACTGTGTGCTTAGGTTGTTTTAGAGGTGTCGAACAGTTGATAGGAGAGATCCTTGCTGTTTGTATAATTGTTTATGTGTTAGGCAACTTCTTTATGTGGGAGTTTAGAACCCTGTGTGGGTTAGCCTTTAGAGTTTGCAATTGTTGTGTGTACGCTGGACTCTAGTAGGTGGTTGCTTTGTAAAGTTGATAGATTGTTAGGAAGGTCCTGTAATTTAATCTTGCTTAACGAAGTTCCTGCTCGAGGTAGCAGTAGAGTGGACGTAGAAGGATTACACCACCTTCGAACCACTATAAGCCATAATTGTTTTATTGCTTTCTTATCTGTACTTATTTCTTATTTATATATATCTATCTCTGTCATAAGCATAAAACATTTTGAAAAGGATCATATTTGAGAAAACCAGTCTTGTGTTATAAATCGTAATTTTCCGCTGCGTATAAACTCTAGTTACAGCGTGCAGCACTGCATTTTAGTGCTGTAAGCAGTAACTGTCTGCCACTGCAAGTTCAAGTAACTTGCAGAATAGAAAAGTTTTTCGAAAGATTTGTAAAATCGACTAAGGTTCATTCACCCCCTCTGAACCTCGGACACCACTTGGGACCAACAATTGTGAATTTTTTTTTTCTCTTTTAATTGCCATTAACATCAATAGTACTTGAAAAAATATTTGTTAAGACATATTTTTCTTTCATTGTATATGATTTTAGAAATTATCTGAAATTAAGTTTCATACTCAACCATCTATTTTTTTTTTTAAATTGTAAGTTTAGAATTTATCTAAAAATTCTTCAAGATTTATAGAGTTATCTCAACCATCGATTATTAAATTCTACATAAATTTAGAACTTGTCTAAAAATTATTTAAAAGTTCTTCTAAAGATTTTTATGAAATAATTTCAACCATCTATTTTTCTAATTCTACATAATATTCACAATAAGGTGGTCACTAGAATATTTATAAATCATTCAAATCCAAATATTCTTAATTGTGTTCTTGGCATAAATACAAATAAACCTATCAAATGTCAAAATAAATAAAGGAAAAACAAATCATAATAAATTATACATAACTTAACTTGTCTATTTAAAAACTAGAAAATACTTGTTATTTGTGCAATGTTAGAACCTATAAAAATACATGAAAAAATTGACATGAATAAAAAAATTATTAAAAAATGGAATAAAATAAGAAAGAATGCTATAGAATAAGAAATAAACAAGATGAATAAGAAAAAAAATTATTTAAAAATGAGATGAATATAGGTTTATTGACATGTTTTATAAGAAATTATGTAGAAAAAATATCGTAATAAAAGAATATCATGATACATAAAAAAAATTAAAAATTATACAATATACATGTATTATCATATAAGTCAGATTTGTTTCATAAGAAATCCAACGGTGGATTCCTTATTATTACTTCATATATATATAATTCATTTTCTTTCATGTAGTTCCCACGCCGTCCACCATTTAAATTGTGTCCATTCTTTTTATTTAATATAAAATAAAGTACTGCTGCAATTAACTATGGTATGATATTTCTTTATCTTCGCTGAAGAATCATCACCAAATTAACCAAAATATGTTTAACTATCGCATAAAATAAAATTGACAGAGTATTGGGTGCTCAGAGCTTTTCACAGATTGATTGAGTTGAATTGAATATAAAAAATTATTTAATATTTTTATTTGTATTAGATAATATTTTTCAATATAATAGATAACACTTTATATTAATAGGATGTGTTTTGAGTTGAATTAGACTATAAAAAATATGTAAATTTTTTATGTGTAATAGGTAATACTTTTCTATATATGAGGTAATGCTTTTGTATTATAGGATGCATGATCCGAATTAGATCGGATTGGATTTTTCAAAACACACAGGGATCCTCCATGATTTTCTCCCTTGCTTATGAGTTCTGCAACATATAATATTTTTGTTTATATTAGATAATATTTATCTATATATTAGATAATACTTTTATAATATGTGCATATACTACATAATATAATATAAGAGTATTATTTAATACACACAAAATCATTATATATTTTGTGTCCAACCCATCTCATAGATCCAGAATGGGATCTATGAGACAATTTTAGACAAGATTCACTCAATAAATTTTAAGTTGCAATCAAAAAAAGAAAAAAAAATCTAACTAAAAAACAGTCATATTTCAATTGATATTTACATTTAATCAAAACAAATATTTATTTCCTAAGCAATTAATTAACGGTGACAAACAATATTGCAGTTGTATGTTGTGGTTGGAGAGAAAAGTTCACGAAATTAGGGAAATATCTATAATTCTCTCTCTCTCTCTCACTCATGAAACCTAAAAGCCATTTTTGTATTTTAAAATAAAATAAAAGTAATGGTAACGTGGTCCAAAAAATTGAAGGGTGTCATTTTTTAAGAAAATATATATTGAGGTGTTATCCATATTTCTCATAATTCTATTTACATTAAAGCAAACCTACCTAATTAAGCATGTCTAATTATTTTAATTTAAAAAAAAGCATATCTAATTATATGCAAGTACTATGCAGTTTTTTTGCCTACATGGGTGTTTCGATAAGGACGGGACTATGCTATGTCTATAATTAAGTTTTATTTTGTTTTAACAATAATTACTTCTGCATAGAGATCTCACAGTTTAAAGTTATATCATATCGCGAAATATATGCAATCTTATATATGGATATATATTTATTGCATTTATTAACCTAGTTGTTTTTCCTCATGTGAGAGTGATTGGGAAATAGGAGGAAATGCTAGATAAAATAGCATGTGACAAACATAAATGAAAAGCTCAATGATATCAACTACTCACGTACTTAATTCTTCTCACCTATATATTTATGAATTATTTATTGATAATATTTACATGCTAAATTGTGTTTAGTTATTGATAAGAGTTATGTATGTACGAGGGAATTAATTAAGATATATTATGATGATAGATAAGGTTAATACATAATAAATTAATTAAAATTTTCCTTTGAAGCTAAGACAATGCTGATAGATACTTTATCCCATATGCTTTTATAGTACTTGACCAAATATAATTTAAGTTTCTTTATTTGAAATTAAATAAGATTAGTGTAGGGCTGATTCATGAGCTGATGTTGCACATGTCATGATAGTATATATATATATATATATATATATATATATATATATATATATATATATTATAAATGTATATTTACCATAGTTTTTTTAAATACACATATATGTATGTGAATGTACGTAATTAAATTAAGGTGAATCTACATACGGTATATCGTTATCAGATGTAGCGCTGAAGTGATATAAATAGGTGATCTTAACTCTCAATATTCATATTTATTTCGAGTTTATTTGATTTTCTCATTAAAACTTTATTAATAATTAATTAATGTTCAAATATTACTTGATAGTACTTGGATATAAAGATAAATACATATTCGAACCAATTCTTTCCATGTGGGAAAGCAGAGAGACCATTTCCTTTAGTTAGTTAAATATAATTAGAACAAAATTGAGTATTCTATTTAACTATAACTAATATGATTATCGATTCAATATTATTGTATATTAATGGATGTTCATGTAAAATTAGGTTTTTGTTCTTCTCATGATATATGAAAACAAGGTTGTTATAAAGATAAAATTTAACTATTAATATGCATTATAAATAAATATACATAGCTAGCTAATTAAGAACAATTCATGAGAATTCATTTAACTTTCCTTTTGTATGAATATATATAGCTAGCTAAAGATAAAATTTCCAAACAATTTTGGTTATTTTTCCATCTAGAATTAAATGAGTAATTACAGAAAATTTAATATTCAGTGAATATGAAAAATAATCCTCTTCCCCTTGAAGGCAGGATTCCTGGGATATCTCTTTTAGTTTTAAAAATTTCTCTCAACCAGTTCGATTGTTTCTTTTGCTGAAAATAACACAAAATAATAAATTATCTATACTTATATACAAATAGAAAAATTGGTAAAAATTACTGATTTGCCATCTTCCTACCCAAACTATCTTATGATAAAAAAAATTGTAAAATAATATTTTTTTTATATATTTTACATAATAATCTTCAAATATATTTTACATAATAAGTTATCTTATAAATTATATATAGGAGTAGTGATTTATTATTATTATTATTATTATTATTATTGTTATTATTATTATTATTGTTGTTGGACAATTTTCCTTTTAAAGGTATTTAAATTATATATGTTATATATATATATATATATATTAGTTATTTATTGAATTGAAGTCCTTAACACATGTTACATTTATTTTGAGTTTCTATATTACCAAAAAATAAATGGGCTACAATAACTCATGAGTATGCACATCATATTATTATTTTTATATGGGATTATTATTATTATTATTATTATTATTATTATTATTATTATTATAAATAATATATTTATAGTTGCACCTATTTATAAATTAATATATTTTTGAAATTAAAATATAAAGTCATTATATTATTATAAATTATATTTTATTATTATAAATAATAA
Source organism: Scutellaria barbata (assembly GCA_028654395.1). Classification (NCBI taxonomy): domain Eukaryota; kingdom Viridiplantae; phylum Streptophyta; class Magnoliopsida; order Lamiales; family Lamiaceae; genus Scutellaria; species Scutellaria barbata. Next base: position 3,740,979 of record CM053649.1, on the reverse strand, counting down.
ATCGCGCATCGTATGGACGTACTAGTATATTCACTTGATTTGGGTATAAATAAGTGAGCTTTTGTGAATATTTTCAGTTTTAGTCATTTATGATAAGAAAAAAGTTTTCTAATCTTTTTCTATTTTTTTTAATCACAACTTAGAATCCATTCTTTTTAGTTAATTTTAAACATTTTTATCCTTTTATCCATGATTAGAATTCAAGACTTATCATTCTATTTTGTAACAATAAAATCTGATCGTTCCACTCAAATCAAGTCCTACTATTTGAATTGAAGTTGTATAACTCCTATCCCGTATCAATAAAATCATATCATTTTATTACATTAGTTTAAAACATCCAAACTTAGATTGTACCATTTTAATTAATTAAGTAATTAATGAATTAATTCATACCAACAATTGAAGAAAGATAAAGTTAACAAAACTGATTAAAAAACTAAAAATAATAAAATAAAAAGGAATAACTAAAATCTCATAAGAATTAGGAGGTGATGGAAATAAAAATTATGTAGAAAGTCCTTATTAAGCTAGTTTGATATAGCAAAACGTCCATAAATCATAACATTATACTAAAGCTCAGGTTGTATGTCATCCATATTAGGATTTAAATTAATGTAGTACTCAATTAATACGTGGGGTCGAGTCCGGCTCAACTAAAATTAATTATAATAAATTATAATTTAATACTTTATTCGATTTAAAATTATAAGTGTCGATTTGAAGTTTTTGACATAAATTAAGAAATATAAAAATTGAACAAAAATCATTTGATAACCTTGTTGATAAGTTTACCTATCTTCGAGGTATTTATTCTTACTGGAATACTATTCTTACTGGAATATCTTGTTTTGATTGTATCTTACTACGTATCATTTGATAACCCTCAAATCTTCTACCTTTGATTCAAATCGAATTTTAAGTTGAGCAAATCCAAAGATATTTACAACTAGAGAGATCTCAACAACATGATTTCCTATATTCACTTATCTTTCAGGAGTATATTTATGCATTTGCTAATAATCATGCTTTAAGTAGATTAATTTTGTCGAAAAATTCGAATTATGATAATAAATCAAGTTTACTGATTGTGAAACGTTAATTACTCGAATGTATCAACAAAATCATTTTATTATTTATTCTAATGATTCTAACCAAAATAAATATGAGGCGTGCAACAAGAAATCATATTAAAAATTGTAGAAAAATAAATGACACTGTATTATTTTATTTTGAAAAGAATGATATTTTTATTGAGAATTACAGAATGTAGATAAAGTCAAAAAATAATAATATAATTATATGATTCTATAAATCTCATAAAAAATATAATTGAAACTTTCCGCGTCCCAAATCCGGACATCCCAGTCCAAACACATCCTTATTTTGGATTGGAAAGAGAGAGTTAAAACTATGAATTTATTATAAATGATTTGAATGAAAAATGTCAAAATGACTAAAACGAGGACACTTAATTGGAATTTTTTTTTTAAGGTTTAGAATGATATTTATTTTGAATTAGAGGAAGTATGTAACAAATAATCATGATATTAATGTGTGAATTGAGAGTTAATCTAATTAATTAAATAAAAACGTACTAGGAGGTACTTGTCAAGCAACTATTATCACTATTGATAAGTGTGATCGATGAGGCAAAATAAATTTACTATCACTTAATACACATCACGAGTGATCATAACTTCATCCCTAGTATTGCTAGCATGATAATTATTAACATGACATGTAATTGTCCTGACAATTAAAAACCCTCGAGCTTTTAGCTTGTAATTATGAAGCTAATAATTATGAACTATACAATTAATGTTTTTAACTTAATCATATTTATTTTCAATAATTCCATGAATTGAAATAAATGTTTTAAATCAAAAAGATAAACACTAATTAACAACACTTTCATTAATTAGTAAACTCAATTATATGATCGTAGCTTAATACGTATTTTCATTGACATGATTATCCTAAGACAGACCATTATTGTAGTTTGTTACTGATGCTACTGAGATCTAGAATAGGAACAGAAATTAGGAGAAAAATATTTATATATTTAATATTGGGGGAAATATAATTTATTTGAAAGATGCTTATTTAATAGGCAAAGTCTTGGGTGAGACCATCTCATGGATCCCATATTGTGAGACGGGTCAGGTCGGGTCGAACATAAGAAATTATATAATACTTTTGAGTGTATTACGTAATACTTTTCTATATATTAGGTAATACTTTGTATTATAAAATGTGTTTTGAGTTGAGTTGGACCATACGAAAAATATGTAATACTTTTATGTGTATCAGGTAATACTTTTATGTATATCAGGTAATACTTTTGTTTTGAGTTGAGTCAGACTATAAGAAAATATGTAATACTTTTATGTGTATCGGGTAATACTTTTATATGTATCAAGTAATACTTTTGTATTATAGGATATATATGACCCGAATTGGGTCGGGCCGGGTCTTAAAAAACACGTGGATCCTAGGGCTTCCAGGTGCTTTCTTCTCCTCATGCAACATGTAATACTTTTGTATATATTATGTAATACTTTTCTATGTATCATGTAATACTTTTGTATTTTGCATATATAATAAATAATATAATACAAAATATTACTTGAAATATAGAAAAGTATTACCTAATACACACAAAAGTATTATTTAATTATTATGTTCGACCCGACCCGACCCGTCTCACGAAATAGGATCCGTGAGACGGTCTCACACAAGACCTACTCTATTTAATATGAGGCCAGAATTCTTTCACAGACTATCAATTCAACATTTAGTTGTTGGGAGAATTAGATTTTAAATTTTAGAAACTATAAACATAAAACTTATACTACTTATTAGATTTTATAAAATTTAGAAATACGATTACAGGATTTTATATTGTGAGTATACGCAGCATTTTTGTTCTTTACCTACATTAATACATAACATATGCATTAAATTTACATATATGCTTCAAAAAAATTTATTCTCTTTGAACAAAAAAAAATATGTTTGGTGATTAGAATTTGAGAGGAATAAGATATTATTTTTTCCGCGGTAAATACATATAAATTATTATGTTAATTTAATAGGTTAGTTGTCATTAAAAGTCATGAACTTTTAGCAAAATTATAATTGTAATTATATTTCAGAAAATATATGATGACTTTCAATATGTCATGCAATTGTAATCAACAGACAAAATACAGGCACACTTAGGGGCGGGCATTTGGTAAAACCGAACCGAATCAAGCTGAAATTTCGATAAACCAAATCAAAATTTCGTGTAATGTCTAGAATAGAATACCGAACCGAAATATATCGAATCAAAATATATTTCGGTTCGGTAAAAACCAAATTATTTCAATTCCTCTTTTCGATTTTCCTAAAAATACAGAATATATATATATATATATATATATATATATATATATATATATATAAACTATCTCGGCCGGTATTCGGTAAAAATCGAATTACCATTTTGTTTTTATCGAGCCGAATCGAATACCGAAATGTTAAAAAACGCAATTGTAAAACCAAAATGTGCCCACCCCAGGCACACCCTCATCAGTGCACCGCACCCGATATGTGCTGCAATTAACCCTAATTTAGTAACTCTGTAGTTTATTAATTACCATCATTAACCATACATGTCTTCATGAAATATATCCTGCAAAACAAAATCAACGTGTATTCAGTATATTAGAAAGAATGAAAATATTATCATGGCCATAATTTTTTCCAATGTTTTCTATAAACAATTTTATTTTCCATAAATATAAAAGATATTATTTCATTTTTGATAGTTTTGTTTATCTTTTAAAGAGTTTTGAAATACCATATTTTATATTTTGAGGAGGAGAACATGATTTGTATTTTTACTTAGCATCTTCGTGGTTATTATCAAATTTATAATATCTGATTTAATTACGAAAATGAAAATTTTAATATTATATCAAAATATTAGTTCTATCATATATATACATCAATCCAAATATATATTATAAGAGTTTTGATCAACCACACACCTGAAGAATGCGCACTGTGTGCACTTCTTAATTTTTTTTTTAATATTTAGTATATTATATTATATACTTAATTTTTTTTTCACGCTACCACTATATATACGGATATTTTTATCAACTCTCATTTCAGACACCTAACCCCTCATCTATAGACCTAACCCTTCATCAATATAGATCTTTTTCACAATTCGCATCACACCACACAGACATCAACATAGATGTTTTTAACAATTCGAATTTCACACCACACAGAAGCTACACCATGAAAAACATTCAATTAATCAATTGTCAAGAAATCCTAAATTCTAATCAATATTCGAGAAATTCTCAAAATTAATTCAATCATCAATTAACAAATTCTCAAAATCAACAAATCATATCCTCCAATTCAATCATATTACGAAGAAGTTTTCAATCAATTCTCAAAATCCACAAGTCTATTTAATTACCTGTTTTTTTTTTTTGGTATCGTAAAAAATAATGAATCTGCACATGTGAAAAAAATTTAAAAAAATTCAGTACCATAAATTTTTTAAATGTAAAAACTTTCAAAAAAAAGAAAAGATAAGAAAATATTATTTCAGAAAAGAGAAAAAAGAAAAAAAAATATTATACCATTGACATGGTCATCTCTGTAACACCCCCTCTTCTTAGGGTAGTTACTTCTACTAAATCAACATAACTTTCTAAACTTATAAAAATTCCCGTAAGATTTTTTAATTAAAGCAACGAAATTAAACTTTGTAAGAAACATGCTAGAGTTTTAAAACGGTTTAAAGCATTTGAAAATGAGTTAAATCGTTTAAAAAAAAGTTCTCCTTAAGAAAATTAGAAATAAACTCTTCTTAGTATGAATACTAAAATAACATTTCTTTAACCAATTCCGAGGCCGTCACCACCAATCACGCTTCAGCGCTGCTACCCCTTGCATCACATCTTACCTTTACCTTTATCTGCAGTATGAGGTAAATACTATAAGCAACAGCTTAGCAAGTACATCATCTAATCTCACAAAACCTTTTTCTTTATAACTTTTGAAAAGCAAGTCATTAGCTAATAAGACCTTATATATACTTATACTGGAAAATAATATACTGTGGGCCCAGACATGGTACCAATGCGCGCAACTTCGAAGAACCCGGGGTAGCTAGCCACCGAATTCAAACGGAGCAACTCAATACTCATAGGGCGGTCTCGGAGCCCTTAAACTCATAGGGCGGTCTTGGAGCCCTTAACCTGTCTAAAATATAAAATAAAACTATATATATACTTTCTCAAAAATATACTTTTCTCACCCTACATAAAACAAGATTAACTAACATCTTATAATTGACCAAAATACATGGAAGCACACAAATCATCTCTTCATATTCATAGAAAACATAAGTGAAACTCACGAAACACATAACTTAGCAAATCATCAAAGCATACTCATAGAAAGACATAAATAAACATTCAAGCAAATTTTGCATCAAACATTAAACAAATAAAACAAAACTACTCATACTGCAAGTGAGAGATGTACTTACCTGGAGTTCTCAAAACTTTCGTATCTCACAATCCTCACAAACTTTCTCAACCCAAATCTAAAAATAATTAATTGATAACTTAGAATCTATCAATATAATATGTTAAGGAAAATAATAATGTATCCTAGTATTTCTTTGTATATATCTTTATATTTTAGGTGGTTATTTGGTTTTCTTCTTTTGTCGATGTATCGACAATTATTTATTTAGTGGAATGGAATGTGGTTCTCAATTGAGGCATTATCTCCTTCTCACATAATACACACTAAAACTATAATCTTTTAATATTGAGATTCCTAAATCAAATCATTAATAACAGAAAGATTTTTATCTTGTTAATTCACTATCAATTCCTTAATATTTCCACTTCCTTAAAAAAATTCTAATTTTAATTAGTAAATCAAATGGAAATTTCTATAACTAATTAATTAATTCATTTAATTATAAAACCTCAATTACATACTGACGTCAAATCCTTAATTAAACTAAGTAAATTAGACAACATATTTTCGTCCCATATTAATTACTATGTACATGGGCTGAACACTAAAGAAAACAAATACTTAAAGCTAAATAAAGGAATTAACCATGCAAAACATACATGCATTTCTACTACTGTGGATATATATATATATATACATCTATCCTTGTTATCATTGGAGTATTTAATCATTTATTTAATTAATGTCATGCATTAACGAAAGGTGTTTGAATTCTGCAAATCAATAACTAATGAATAAATAATAATTAAACATGTATGACTACTATCTTGACTGATACTGCTACCTATTATTATTATTATTATAATTTTGATACATCTAGTTTAATTGTAAGCAGTATGATTACTCATAAATAATATATTATATATCGAATATCGTTGAGGGGAATAATTACAAACTAACTTAACCAAATCAATAGAAAACTCTTCGAACTTTTTCTAAATCATGATTGGTCAATTTAGATGATTTTCTATTATTCATGTGATCAGAAACAATATAGAATGATTTTTCCACTCAATGATGACAATTCAATTGATTTATTTATTTCTTCTCAATCCATTTCACAAATCATACATTACGTGAAATAACTAAACTAAACAATTATTTCATACTAGAAATTATGGATGTAAAAAGAATGCAAGCTATATATATAATGGATACCTTGACAGGATATATACTTTGGTTATTCACCGATGAACGCTTTCGTTTTCTCTTTCTTCTGCTCGTCTACTTTTACATCTAGGGTTTTAAATTCCCATTTCTTTTAGAACTTTTAACAAAATAGAGAATCCCTAAAATATCTCAACTAATTTACTTATATATCTACTTCCATATCTCCATGTTATCACTTTAAAAATTTTAGAAATTTATTACTAATCGATATTAAATATTTATATATCAATGTTTAACTTATCTAGACTTGTCGATATTATCGACATCAATTGAAATCCCCATCACATTAGACGTAATATTTCAAATAACACCTAATTAATTTCTCTATAAGATATTATTAAATCATGATAATTAATAAAAATTTATTATTCATAAGAATAGATATAATTAGAAATTTGGGGTGTTACAATCTCACTAATGCTACAAACAACCACCACTACTAATGAGGACACTAATGCCACAAGCAACCCAAAAATTGAATTTATTCTCTTTGTTGCTCAATTCATATTTTAATTTTTATGATTAATTTTAAGGATTTCTCGAATATTAATTAGCATTTAGGATTTAAGATTTTTTGAAAATTGATTAATTGAATATTTTTTATTATTTTATTTAATTGATCAATTCAATATTTTTCATGGTGTAACGTCTGTGTGGATGAAAAATTGGTGTATATTTGATGTGTGAGATGTTAATTGTTAAAAAAATCTATGTTGATGAGGGGTAGGTATGATATGAAAATTAATAAGAAAATTCATATGAGGGGTTAGGTCGAGATGAGAATTGATAATAGTCTGATAATGTTGATGAAGGGTAGGTGTCTGAGATGACAATTAATAATTAGAAAATGTGTATAAGAAGTGGTAGTGTGCAAAAAAAAAATTGTGTATAATATAAAATATTAAAAAAAGAAATTTTAAAAAAGTGCGCACAGTGCGTATTCTTCAGATGCGTGCCTGATCAAAACTCTATATTATAATATTAATTATTTAACTATTTAATTTATTTATTCTATTTTGATTCAGTTTCAAAAGTAAGTAGAAAATATAACCTGATATTTATCATATTTATTTCACAGATGATAGAATTTAATTGCCATCAAATTTTGTGGTCTACACACATGTTATTTTGCAAGTAGTTGTACATTTATCTCTTCTACATTGCAGATTTGAATATCAAAAGACTTCATTGAATACTCATGTAATGCATGGCATCTCTAAACAATTATCTTAAAAAAAACAAAAAGAGAATCTTTTTTTTTTTTTTTTTTGAAAATACAAACTTTTTTTTTTATCAAGTATATGAAGTTAATCTTCTACGAGTCCTCAATTTTCACTTATGTTCTTTTATTTATCATTTGCCCAACTTATTTAATAGAATTCAACTTTTGTGCGTCCATTTATTTGTAAGTTTAACTTATTCCATTAATTTTTAATTTATGTCTTCATTTTTTCAAAATCTAACTTACACAGTTGCGTTTAGTTTGATTTTGAGCTATCACAAGGCCATCATCATAAACATTTTCAATCAAAAATTGATTTTTGAACAAAATTCTTTTTTACATAATAAAAAAAGAAAAAAAGAAACATAACTCGTTTTTAAGAATGAGGAAGTCGTATTATGCATAATATTCACTGAGTAGTATTCTTGTAAGACGTCTCATTTCACAATCCACATTTCACATGAGTTTGTGAAAATTAATTTATCTGTTGATGAGTAATACAAAATATACCGTATGATAAATTTCATATAAATTTTTGTGATATTCTTCTGGTTAGAAAACTGCAGCATTTTGATGGCGTTTGTGGAAAGGTGTTGGACGAAATTGACCAAGAAAACAAAATAGTTTAAAGAACGACGTATGCGATATGCAAGTCAAAGACACAAAGAATAAGTTATTGGGGGAAATTAAACTATTTTGTGGGCATATAATTTGGTGAATTTGAAGACGAGTCCTCCAAAATTTGTCAAATTGCTTCAAGAAAGAGTTGTAATAAATTTCTTGTTTTCCTACTATTTGAATGGAAGTTTTGCTCAACTTCTAAAGTTCTAAGTATAATTTTGTTTCTTTTAACATATTTAAGTTCTAACTATGATGGATATGAAAATATTAATATGTCCACCGTGAACATGTGTTAATATGCTTTTTGTTAATATGTAAAATTTAATTTTATGATTTGATATCAAGGATAGTTAGATTTGCTACGCATCATCAGTTGCCACATTAATATGTATCTACAGTAGATAGAAAAACATAACTAATGATTGAAATTATATCTTTGACGAGGATGAAGGTTTACAATGAACTTATGGTAATAAATTAGTTAGAATTTAAATAAAATATTCATTCACACACGTGTCATATGAAAGTGTATCTATATATATATATATGTTTTAAAGAATTGACATAGAAATACCTACACATACTTAAGACCGATTCAATTAATAATAAATATACAATTTTTATGGTAGAAATTGGGATGAAATTTTTTCAAATCCAATTCATTTCACATTAAGTTAAGAGTGATTCCTCTATATATGTACATCCTGACACTTCATATATATAATCTCAATTTTCAAAGTACAAACGTAACCTTTTATAAGTTATAAAATACTCCATCACTTATATTCCTTAGTTTATTCCAAAAAAAGAAAAAAACTACTTGAGCCCAAGTTCTGAAAGCCCAAACCCACCCAAAAATCCAACCCGGCCCACCCATATATTCTATATTTCCATTTAAGATTTTGCATTAATTGTCTATCAATTATATTATATTAGGGGTAGTTCAGTTCAGTCAGCCAGGTGAGTTAAGTCCATTGTTGTTTTGTCAACAATATATATTCTAATCTCCACTTTCAAATTTTAAGTAAGAAATTTTATTTCTTCGTTTCACTTTTTCTTGTATTAACTAATTAGTCTTGTTCTCATAATCTATATTTTTGAGGATAAAAATGCAATTTTTTCAGTTGATGTTTTTCTCCTCTCATGAAGACTAGATTAACATACTATATATATATAATAATGATAAATAAGAGTATTTTAATCTCCATTTTCATAATTCAAGTATGATAATTTTGTTGTTAATATTAATTTTGTTGTTATTATTTTTCCTATGCACGTTCAATCTAATGCTCTCTACATTCAACGATATATTATTTATAGTATATATATATATATATGTATATATTATTTCAAAACATATATCTATTTTGAGGCTTTTATTTTAACACTATTTACTTGAGGATCCATGAAATATAACTAAAGTATGATGTAACTAAGAAAATTAGTACTTTTCTTCATCAGTCAAAGATTTGAACATTAGGTCTGCATTTGTATTGACTAAAACTCTAAGGATAAGATTGTTGTGAAATAGTTTTACGAATCTAATTTTATGCGTAAAAACTTATATGAGACCGTCTCATGCACATAAAGCCTTATGTGAAACATAACTTTATATAAATTTATATAATTTTATATATGTGAGATTGATTAAACCATTTTGATTGTGTTGATCCATTTTTATTGATCAAAATGAATATCGTTTTACATAAGATTTTAGATGAAGTCATCTTACGTAAGATTTATTCAATTTTATGACACAGATCAACCTACAAAATAAAATTTGATATGCAAAAATAAGTCTGTGGACATTGAACGATGTTACATTATTTTTTACGTATAAACAAATCCAAACACTAAACATGTTAGAAAAAGTAGATCATAGTGAAAATTAATTGGGATTGGAGAAAGAGAGAAAAACAAAGTTGAAATAGTCAAATAAAATGAAAATTGATTCTGTAATAAGACTCATTCTTCCCCACTAATAAAGAAACCCAATAATTCCATTAAACCATTTTGACGGAATTTTAAAATTCCTTTTAATTCCCAACCCTTGACTCTACCACGCGTCCTAGTCAACTCCCATGTTTTTACATCACTACTTTTATGTTTTCAAACACACTATATATAAACACAAACCTCACCACCTTTATATCACCACCTAAAAAAAAAATCCCTTTAGAAAAAAAAAAAAAAAACCCAATTAAATCTCTCTATCTAAACAAAAAAGAAAAACCCCATATGGCTATAACGAAGCATGTTCTTGCAATAGTCATATTAATTTTCTTGATTTTTATGTCATATAGTTGTGAAGAAATTGGAGCAATGAGGATATTAAATGGGGAGCAATGGATGAAGAGAAATCTTGTTATTCAATCTCTTCCAAGGGGTCCAGTCCCTCCCTCTCAGAGCAACCCATGCACCTATATCCCCGGCGGAGCTAGCCAGGGACGGTGCACGTTGGCCGGAGACTTTTCTAGTCGAGAGGCGGTGGCTGCGCCGCCTGCGTTTGCTCCAATGATGGTCCATTTCGGTGCAGTTTATAGAAGTGATGGAAACCTAAAGCAAGATTCAAGCTAATTCTTGATCACTTGGTTTAGTAAATATATACTTTAAAAAAAATTAGTTTTTTTTTTCCTAGGAGGATCTGACCATGAAAGTATGGTTATGAGAGTATGTTTTGATCTCTTAATTTGTTACTTTTTTTTAGCTCATTTTGTTTTTTAGTTATTAATTATGTTGTATTAATTTCATGAAACACTATTACGCGTTTAAGTAATTATTATTGATTTGTAATTCCTCTATGACAAAAATAATGAAACTGTAATGCTATAAATTTACATATAATATAAAAGTATAAGGTTATAAAAGGATTAAATGAAAGAGTAGGTGTTGCTATAAATAACTAACCCAAACTATTGACTTTTTTAGTTTTCCAACCTCAATTTTTTTTATTAGGTCTTCATTGTATCATATACATAGATCCATTCATATAAATATCATCATTATCTACATCTAGAAAGCCGTATGTTTTAGAAGAAGCTTGTACAGTTTGTGAATTATTAAAATTTATCAAATTATAACTTCCAAACCATTTTTTGGAAAAAAACGTGAACACGTGATCTGTACACTCACTTCAAATGAAGGTCACCTTAAATTACAATATTATAGGAATACCCTTACGTTTTTAGTGTGTGGTTAGATGTTCACATTTTTGCCGGAAAATGGATTAGAAGTTGCAATTTGATAAATTTCAGTGGTTCAGGTTGCAATTTGAAAAAAAAAAAGTTTTGATTGTAAAATGAGAAAAATCAATAGTTTTAGGTTGTTTTTTTACAGTTAACCCTAAATAAAAATACATGTATAATTTATTATATTATTTATATCTTGCTAATTTTCTTAAAAACTTGACAAAGATAACTGGAATAAAATTTCATTTGATAAAAATGATAATATCAATTTTGTTCTACACAGCATAGTATCAGAATTACAGCACCCCTTATTGATAAAAATAAAATAAGATAAAAATTACAGCACCCCCTAAATCTATATATAAAGCACAATACTATTTTTTTCCAATTATGAGCAAAACTATGTATACAAACTTGATATTTGATTGATAAGCACACTGCACACCTACGTACATAGATAAATTCCCAAGTATACCTTTATTAGTGTATTTTTGTACTTCATCACCGCAACTGGAATGTAGGTTAAAACAAAAAAAAAGGTAAATACCATATTTAGATACCTTTATTTTATGTAATCTTAAAATTTAAAATTTTAATGGGGTTAATAGATAGCTGCTATATGCAATGCACCAATTTCAAATTGAGTCTTTTTACTTTTATTCGTAAATATTGAGTGACAAGACTTTTCTTTTTCTTTTTAACTTGAGTATCCATGCTTCCAATAAGGATTATGTTTTAATACAAATGAAAGTAAAAATACTGCATTCAAACAAAATTGAAATAAAGAGGATCCAAGTAAAAAAAAAAAAAGAAAAAAGAAAAAAGAAAAGAGAGTACAAACTACAAAGACCCAATATTTGCTAATATGTACAAAACCTAATCAAAATAAATAAATTGAAAGCTAAGGGACTTAAAATATACAGTTTTCAAAAAGAGCTGACTTCATTAAGAACACTACATATAAATATCTGTTCCATAAAGTATATATCCCAAGAACATGATAAGCACCTTAAGTACGAAAATATGAGCATAGGTCTACAAATTTACAACCAAATTTAGGTCAAATTATCAGCAAACACTGAGAATGTACAAATCTGCCAATAAATAGTGAGAAGAAGAATGAGCCACAGATTGCAAAAAACAAGGTTAGTTATTCAATTTCACATTTATATAACATCACCCAAAATCACAACAGCAAATACAAATCAGTATTCACCTGCCAATATCATATTAACCATCTCAACTCTATCCTTCTCAGGAAGGCTAAAGAAGAGATCCAAGTCCCCGTTTTTATTGACGAGAAACTTCGCCACATTCAACCTATCACGCACCTGCAGCCCGGGGATCCTCCCAAGTGCAGCATACACTTCTTTACGAGCATTGGATACATCATACTCGTATCCCATTCTTCTAGAAATTTCCTCAAATCTTGCATCTAACTTGTCGCAGAAAACATTGATGGCTGCAACGAAAGGATCTGAGCTACATTCAGACATCTTCCTTTTCTTAGGAGGATGCTTCTTTCCTGTCTCATCGCTATGTGGTTGACAAACGGACATCTCGTTTTCATCGTCGAGTCCCTCGAATACGCAACCGAATTCTCCTAAGACTTCTTTGTCTTTCCCTTTATTATTTGCTTCCATTTCTTGAACAGCATCAGCAACATCTTCAGCATTTTCTCTGATCACTTTATCTTTGCCAAATATTTCACACCAATCGGGGTAGAATGGCCATTGCTTGTATCTCATCGTGCGAGCATTGTTATCTCCCTGCAAAAAGGACATGTATCTCGTAGCAGTCAGTCAAAAACCATCCCCTAATTGACTTCATTCATTGTGTTTGAAACACTCTTTATATGCACAAACTGCACGCCTTGTTAAAATACTATGAATATGGAATAAATTCAAGGAAGAAAATTTCCGTTTCGATGGAAACATCGTAATCTTAATTTTACGAAAATATTGATGAAAATATTGGTATCGTTGGAAATATCAGTAAAATTTAGAAAATTGACGAACTTTGTAAAAAAGGGAAATTGGACATAATATTCAGCAAAAAAAACCATTTATTTAAAAAAAATGTTTTTTTTACCGAAATTGATATTTATCAATATTTTCACGATATTTCACCAATTTTCCAACAATTTGTATCATGAAGCCACCAAAATAGAAATCAATTCTGATATTTATCAAAATTTTACTGACATTTTGCCGAATTTTCTCGTTTCTATGTGAAAAAACAAAAATATCCTAGATATATCATACAACTCATTTTTGTATCGATCATGTGAAAAAACGAAAATATGGGAGAAATACCAATGATATTTCGGGATATTTTCATCCAATATCAGAATCGATAAGACCACAACATTCCTTCAGAGTAAATTAAGTAGGCACTTCTTGATGAAGTGCATGCAATAAAGAAAAATATATAACTGAGAATGTGCAAAGCGCTGCTATTTCAGAAAAGGTATATACCTTCACAAACGAATCCCATGCGTCATCCTGAGCATCAATCATTTTGGTTGATTCGTTCCAATCAATACCACTTAATCCAAACATGGATGCCAATGTACCATGAAATTTTTTCCAAACATGAATCTTGGAATTTATGTGAGGTTCGGCTCTAATGTCTGTGCTTGGAAAAGCTCTCAGCATTTGCCGTTCAAGTAACTTCAGATATCCTGTTCTAAAACCATTTTCACATTTCCAGCCTTTTGATACCATATCTTTCAGTGCGGCAATCAACACTTCCTCTTCCTTACTTGACCAACTACGCCTTCTTTTGTCAAATTTCTTCCCCTGCCCTTTAGATGTCACCTCCATTCTGAAGAATCCTTACAGATAATAACAATTTTAGAATTGTTATTGGAATTTCAATTTTAAATAGGAATGAAGATGGACAACATATTTAATTACTTGAGTTGTTTTCTGTTCTACCATTACCTATACCTTGTGAACACCTGGAAATTTCATAAATGTTCATTTGAGATCTCCATAGAAAACTGGGATAGGATAATGGTAAGTTCTGTGTGCCTTCCCAGGAAAGATTAACAAATGATAATTTTCACAAATGCAGATATATTTACACAAAAAAAGCCAAAGCAGCTGCAAGTCAATGGGGGGGGGGGGGGGCACACAACAATATGAGGCACCGACTAGATATTAGAAATGGAAGAAACAGAAGACAAGATACTGAGGAGTGTTGTACTAAATGTAACATATCGCAAGAATATCACCACTACTAAAGTTTTGGCAATATTTTCCTCTTTTTAACATGGGTTCTACCAAATGTCCTCACATTCTTACGTAACTCATTTTCTGCCAAAATCATCGACCCTATTTCCTTTTCAAAGACATTCCAAAAGTAAGATCCCAATTTCAAAACATCACAAAGAAAAAAGAAACTGGCACAGTGACACACATGCAGACATATTTATAAAGAAACTCCAAAGGAAAGATCCCACTTCAAAAAAACTTAAAACTAAAAAGAAAAAGAAGTATATATCTGTACATGTGTGGGTGTATTCCCATAACACAACCTCTCACTCAAAGGACTGATGTGAATCCACTAATTCTAATTCAATTGTCAAATTATTTTATTCATTCCCACAAGCTGCATCCACAAAATTAGTCGATATCCCCAATGGAGTGTGAATAAAATATTTTACCTACCCTAAATTTTTGATAAACAATCTTTCAAACAAAGTTACTAAACCAAGATACAAACAAATCAGAAAGAAACATAATAAAAGAAACTTTATTCAACAATCACTTCAAATAGTCTCTAAAGCTTACTCGTCTTGGCCCAAATCACTATCAAGATTGCTTCTGATTTTAGAAGGATGAGTTTTCTTTGATGCTAATTATGCATATCATTTCCTATTATCTTTTCATTCTAGTCTGGTATTCTCAAAATATCAGTTTTAATAAAAGAATACAAACCTCTGTTTCCTTTTCTTACTCAGAATTCCAAAAGCGTTTCACACAATTCATTGCTTTATAATCTAAAATTTAATTTTATATTATTTTTTAATATCTTAAAGCTACCAATTTAGATTTTTAATTGCATTTTAAACTACAGCATGTTATCCCTTTTGTATTCATGTTTATTCTCTAAAATCCTGGCTTAATATTTTATCATCACCAAGTGCCAGGCACCTTCTAAGATACTTTCATAACGGGATGGAAAAATCGTCAAAAGCCCAGAACACCCCCCACACCCCAACCACCCCACCCCCCCCTCAAAAAAAAAAAAACAAGAAGATACAGTAAGCAACTGAATATCCTATAACAAAAGAACAGTAATAGTGAAAAAATTGCATTTGTTCGAATATGGTAAAATATAAAGAAAATAAGTACATTGAGCTTAAGAAATACAATCCAGCAAACTACAAAGAACCTAACAATGAAAAAAAATTCTCCTAAAATCTTCCGGTTATGAACAAACTTACACAAATTATCAGAAATTCTTCTCGTAAAAAGTAATTAATGACACTAAAAAATCATGAAATCTGAAAAGAGGGCCAAACAAGCTCGAAACAACGTGAAAATTAAGAAGGAAACCTCAAAATTCAAGAAAAACATTAACTCAAAATTATGGCAAATTAAAGTGTAAAATCGAGAATTTTTTTTTATAGCAAATTTACCTAATTGCAAAGCCAAATGATGGAGATTTCTGCAGCAGGTGATCAATAGAAGAGGAAAGTAGGGCTGAGGGACGGAGACATTCTGGCCATAGTTATGAGCTCAAATCGAGAGATGAAGTGAATACTAATTTTTCGGCTTATTTATATGAAAGGGCATTCTAGTCTTTAACCACAAAGCTTAAGTACTGAAGACATATATATTTCTTATTTGGTTTATAAGAAACCGTGAATATTAGTATGACATATTTGGTTTATAAGAAACCATGAATATAGTATGGACGGAATTTTATATGCTGTTATGTGAAATGGGTTGTATTTGTGTGCACCTGTTATATAAATTTAAAATTTATATAATAAGAGAAAACGGCATAAATTATCTTTTTTAGCTATATTTATAGCTAAATTATCCCTCAATTAATATTTATACTCTCAATACCCTAATTCTTATATTTATAATTCAATCTACCTTTTTTTTGACAAAAATGAACAGATGCGACAGGCATACTGAATGTGTACTGAATGTGTCAGTTGATCGGTACTAAATTTTTTATTTCATGTGTTTTGTTTAATTTGGCTTGTAATTAGTAATAATTTTGCACTAATTAAATATTTAATTATTATATTATAGTTACTTATTTTAAATTGCCGTGTAGTTTTTTTTTTATTTTACCTATTTTGCTAATTACATGATTTCAAATTGCCGTCTACACTTATATAATATAATACATTATATTCAAATGAAAAATCATAATAAGACTTATAAAATATTGACACTAATATATATTGATCGAACGACAATTTTTAATAATATTTAGGGGGTACACGACATTTTTTCAATAATTGCCGTGTCCCCCTTTATTTTTTCAAATTTTTTTGTAAAATAATATAATTAGTGTTATAATTAGTGAAAAAATTATTGAAAAGCTAATTTTGAAATTTGCATTCTAATTTTTAATAATTTTAAATAATTAGTAATAGTTTTCCAATTTTTTTAAAATTGCCGTTTATATATTACTATGCTGCAATTATAAGTCTTATTATGTCTTATTAGCTCTTATTATATATTATATACAAATTAAATAATTATTTATGTCTTATTATATTATATTTACTTACAAGTGGGAACGGCAATTTTATGCCTTATTATCTTATATTTAATTATTTAATTATTATATTATAGTTAATTATTTTAAATTTAAATTTCCGGGTACACTTGTATAATATAATATATTATATTATATTGAAATCAAAAATCAAAATAAGACTTATAAAAAATTGGCACTAATATATATTGACGGAACGGCAATTTTTAAACATTGTTAAGGGATACACGACATTGTTTTCAATAATTGCCGTGTCCCCCTTTTTTTTTCAAAATTTTTGTAAAATATAATTAGTGTTATAATTAGTGAAAAAATTATTGAAAAGCTAATTTTGAAACTTGCATTCTAATTTTTGTATCCTATAGTTGAACGGCAATTTTCGAAAAAAAAATAGGGGTGCACGGCAATTTTTTTAAAATTGCCGTGCACCCCTATTTTTTTTTCGAAAATTGCCGTACGGTATTTATATGTTAAATTATGTTGGAGATGAAATTCATATGGTGAATAATATGTTGAATGTGGAATAAATTGTTGCAAAAATTATTTTATATAGTTGAACGACAATTTTCGAAAAAAAAAATAGGGGTGCACGGCAATTTTTTTTAAAATTGCCGTGCACCCCTATGTTATATATTAATTATATATAATATATTAATATATTAATTAGTGCATAGTGCATATAATATAATTAATATATTAGTGCATAGTGCATGTGCATATAATATAATTAATATATTAATTAGTGCATAGTGCACGGCATATAATATGTTAATTAGTGCACGGCAATTAGTTATATAATATATATTAATTTACATAATGTATATTAATATATTAATATATATAATTAATATATATTATATTATAATGTATATTAATATATTACATAATGCATATTATATATATATATATATATATATATATAATTTCTGTGTACACGACAATTAGTTATATAATATATATTAATTTACATAATGTATATGCACTATGTACTAATTAATATATTAATTATATTATATGCACTATGCACTAATTAATATATTAATATATTATATATAATTAATATATAACATAGGGGCGCACGGCAATTTTAAAAAAAATTGCCATGCACCCCTATTTTTTTTTTCGAAAATTGCCGTTCAATTATATAAAATAATTTTTGCAACAATTTATTTCACATTCAACATATTATTCACCATATGAATTTCATCTCCAACATAATTTAACATATAAATACCGTACGATAATTTTTGAAAAAAAAATAGGGGTGCACGGCAATTTTTTTTAAAATTGCCGTGCACCCCTATTTTTTTTCGAAAATTACCGTTCAACTATAGAATGCAAAAATTAGAATGCAAATTTCAAAATTAGTTTTTCAATAATTTTTTCACTAATTATAACACTAATTATATTTTACAAAAATGTTTGAAAAAAAAAGGGGGACACGGCAATTATTGAAAAAAATGTCGTGTACCCCTTAACAATGTTTAAAAATTGCCATTCCGTCAATATATATTAGTGCCAATTTTTTATAAGTCTTATTTTGATTTCAATATAATATAATGTATTATATTATACAAGTGTACCCGGCAATTTAAATTTAAAATAATTAACTATAATATAATAATTAAATATAAGATAATAAGGCATAAAATTGCCGTTCCCACTTGTAAGTAAATATAAAATAATAAGACATAAATAATTATTTAATTTGTATATAATATATAATAAGAGCTAATAAGGCATAATAAGACTT
Organism: Scutellaria barbata; assembly: GCA_028654395.1. Lineage (NCBI taxonomy): Eukaryota > Viridiplantae > Streptophyta > Magnoliopsida > Lamiales > Lamiaceae > Scutellaria > Scutellaria barbata. The sequence continues at coordinate 3,721,709 of CM053649.1, read as the reverse complement.
ATAATTGCACCATAGTAATATATAAACGGCAATTTTGAAAAAATTGGAAAAATATTACTAATTATTTAAAATTATTAAAAATTAGAATGAAAATTTCAAAATTAGCTTTTCAATAATTTTTTCACTAATTATAACACTAATTATATTATTTTACAAAATTTTTTGAAAAAATAAAGGGGGACACAACAATTATTGAAAAAATGCCGTGTACCCCCTAAATATTATTAAAAATTGTCGTTCGGTCAATATATATTAGTGCCAATATTTTATAAGTCTTATTATGATTTTTCATTTGAATATCATATATTATATTATATAAGTGTAGACGGCAATTTGAAATCATGAAATTAGCAAAATAGGTAAAATCAAAAAAAAAAAACTACGCGGCAATTTAAAATAAGTAACTATAATATAATAATTAAATATTTAATTAGTGCAAAATTATTACTAATTACAAGCCAAATTAAACAAAATACATAAAATAAAAAATTTATTACTGATCAACTGACACATTCAGTACACATTCAGTATGCCTGTTGCATTTGTTCATTTTTGTCAAAAAAAAGTGATAGATTGGGCTATAAATATAAGGATTAGGGTATTGAGGGCATAAATATTAGTTGAGGGGTAATATGACTATAAATATAGCTAAAAGGGGTAATTTGGGCCGTTTTCTCATCTAATATAATGTGGATTGGGTCGAATCGGATCGGATCTAACTCGAATTCGTGTATTTTTTTTTATCCTGACTTTTATATTGTGTTAGTCATATTTTTATATTATCTTAAACATACTTCTATGTAATACTTTAACTTAAAAAAAAAAAACCTAATTTTGACAAAAAAACCTTAATTTTGATCAAAAAACTATAATTTCAGCACAAAAAAAAAACCCTAATTTGTACATATATACCTTTATATAAATATTACGCATACCTTTAATTAATATTAGTCATACATTTATATAATACATAAAGATACAACTAACATAATTAAAAGATATACTTAACATAACATAAAAATCCTAAAGGTATGCTTAACATAACATAAAGTTATGCTTAACATTACATAAATGTATGCTTAATATAACATAAAAATATGCTTAACATAACATAAAAAACCTTAAATGTATGTTTAACATAACATAAAAGTCTAGCATTTTGAGCGAATTTGAGTGGGTTTGAGCGCACCCATCCAGACACGTGGGGACGCATGAAGCGATGCGTGGGTCCGATCGGATCAGGTGCACGGATCTAGATCTGTGCAGCAGTTGTATAAAATTTTTTATCATGTAAAATTGATATTGACGATTATATTAAATCATTTTTACTGATTGAATATGTTAAATCATTTTTACTGATTCAAATGAATTCCGCCTTACACTAAACCTACTTTAAAATAAAATAAATATCATTTTTCGTTTTGCATGTTAGACCCTATCAAAATTTATGATAGCAATTATATATATTTTTTTCAATTTTAATTATTTAATTATTAATTTTTTGCAATTTCAATCGACCAATTTTTTTACTGAGTTGACTTAGATTCCGAAATACTTATGTGAGCACAAAAATTGAAAAAATCCAAAAATACAAAGAGAAAATTAAGCCTGTATGTCAATTATTAATGTCACTATCATAAAATGATGGTAATGGTAAATATGAAATATACGTATCGTTCAAATTTGCACAACAAAGGGCTAACAAGTCGAATCTGGTGTCGTTTCAATAGAACTACAATAGGTGGTAGAGTTTGTATTAGCAATGGAGCCGAGTTGAGTGAAGCTCAAGTCTATCAAATTCAGCATCAAGTTCAAAAAATGCAAGAAGTTGGGTGCTTTTAGTTAATTGCATGTGGGCTTCTGAAACTTTCCATGAACCCATACTCTCTTCATCATCTTCCCATTTCGCCGATTAACAGACTTTATGCAGCAATATTCAAGCTCAACCTACAAACGAAAGAAGGAACATGTTGTTATATGTATAAGGAGATGGTAGGAAAACAAATGTAAGCTATTTAAAGTAGTTTACAGGTTTAATCATGTTTCCAATGAGTTCATAACAGTTTTTGAGAATGCATTTGGAGGAACCATGACTTTGACTTGTATTGTGCATTTGAGTGCAAAATGTATCTCGACTCTCAGCCAAGAGAGACCCACCAATTCAAGAACTTCCTTTTCTTTCTTTCCCCCTATGATCCCTATTGCTTATATAGCAATTCATCCTCAAACTTATCATATCTTTGACAAAGATTCATTCTAAAGAGAGAATATGGCAGCAAACAAGGAAGAAAAGTGGCTGGTGGCATGAGGGTCACAGCCCGGATCAAGGTCAAGGTTAAAAAAAAAAAAAAACAGAGTATCTAGACCTGCTACTATAATCTGGATCACAATGAATGAGCCCTGATGAGAGGACCTGATTGGGGATGAAGGTGGCTGATGCGAGAGCAAAAAAAGGAGTATAGAATGGGGAATTTAATTTCACATTCGTATTGTAATTTACAAGTGTTGTTTCTTTTCATTTTTTAAGAACAAACAGAGATGCCTTGTGTAAAATACTTAAATCAGAGAACCGGCCAAGTGGGGGGCATGTAACAGTTTTACCAGGCTATTGTCATCCTTATTGAAGGTAGGTTCCCTCTTGGTTTATTGGGACTTAGTACGAGTGTTAAGTGGAGTTGAATTTGAAATGGAAAATCTTGCAACATGCACTAACATTTCCGGAAAAGCAAGCAGTGATATGACTTGTCGTGTTGATTTGAAATTGCAACCAAGCACACTCATAGTCATAACCAAAAGGACAATTCACATTTGCAAAAGCATTATACCTCAATAAAGCCGGCAGCGGAAGCTAAACTTCTAACAGTGTTCAAGCAGAAGAAATAAGACCGTGTTCCATCTGATCGCAGGTATTCTCTGTATCCTATTCTTTGTTCAGGCTCAAATCGAAGCATGGTCATATCATAAAGACCTGTCTTAAGACAAACAGTAATATATTAAATAAATGTTGCTTCAGAGAAAAAGAAAAAAACAGAAGCACCATAAAATTCCTGAATTTTGAGGTAATCTCATATTTTTATTACCGTAATCTCTAAATAATAGCAGGCCACCTGGCTTCAGAACAGCAAAGCAATTTATGATAGCCTTAGACATCCTATCAAGTGGTAATGCTGACAAAGTGAATATCTGTCATAATTAGATAGTCGACTTTCAGATTTTACAAAAAAAATAAAAAATTAAAAAAAATCCACAAACTGCAGACTGAGTATTGTAACATACCAATGTAACAAAATCTACTCCACCAATGCAGCATTTAGCATCATCAGAGATAAATGGGTTACGGACATTATTCTCATAATCGGTGCTTGCGCTTGTATAAGCCTCTGAGAACAAAGAGACACAAAATCATACTCCCACTCATATTCATAAAATGTCCAAACTAATGATGGTAACAAATGGTACCTGGAAATCCTAAACGATGCTTTTGTAAAGAACTTCCTGAGCAAGTATTGCAGGCCAACCATGAAGGAAAACCAATAGTTGAAAAATCACATAGGAATGGGAGAAACCGATGTTTAGCAGAGGTTGAATTAGCAGCACCAATAATCTCTTTAGCCCTCTCAAGAGCCTCGTTACTGCAATCACAGGCATATAAGATGATGCCCTCTCGTCCACTGCATGAAACGAGCCAAAACTGAGAGTAAAGAGAAAATACAGCTGCTGCAACTTTGAATTGTCAAGAGATTACCACAATATTGGTAGAGCCGTACTGCCATTACCACAACCCACCTCCAAAACTTTTGAATTGTCGTTGCAAGACGCTAGTTCTGGAAATTCCTTCAATAAATATCTTCTCTCCTGCCAGTGACATGCAGAAAGGAATTACCAATACTTGTGGTTGAACAGTAATGCTTTTAAAACCATATGTAATATGTGAGGCAAAAATGGACAGCATAAATTGTAGTAAAAAAATAAAGAGGAAGATATCAATTTGACAATGACAAGGCAACTGACACCAAATTAAATAGCAAACAGGAGCACCCAAAAAAGTGAGTTAAAAGCCGAAAAAACATGAAGGGATGATCTGAAATGAACTAAAGATGGGAAAGATAGAGCAACTACCATCAGAGATAATAAACCTCATCAAACATTGAGATACTGACTACATACTTCAGATATTTCCAAAAGAATTTGTGTCGTAAAACCTACAATATTGACAAGTTTCAATTGGTATAGAGAATGCTAATCGACATGTATCAAACATTCACACTAAGGTACAATCAAACAACCATACTATAGTGTGATGATGGTAAGTTTCTCCTGTCCACCCAATGACTAAGGTTCACAAAAGCAGCTCAACAGAGATGCCATGCTCCCGATTTCAAGCTTTATTCAAAGTAATTGAAATGCTTGTAGAAACAAAAAAATAACAGTTCTTGCATAATATGACAAGAAATTTTCTACTCTTTCAAGTGATTTATGCAAAAGTCAGAAAAATTATTACAGAAACAGAGAATATATAACACCAAAGCCTACTATACATGGTCTAGAATAAATGGTAGATTTAAGCATTACTGAATCACCATTCTAAATGTCCTTAAATGAGGGGTGGGTTTTCTTCTTCGAAATGAAAAAGCATTTTGCAACTCAATCTGCAAAGAGCGAAAAAAACCCTCTAATCATACTAACCTAAATATTCTAAATTCATGAACATACTGACCATATTATGGTCCAATTATTCCTCATTCAAAAATTGGGAAAAATAACGCAAGAAACATGAGAAGATAAAGTCCAAAATTTCAAAGATTTTCATAATTAAATATACCTTGAAGAATTTCCCTGTAGAATGACGAGCATGAAATTTATCCCAGGCTTGAGAATCTTGCAAAGCGTCTTGAGATTGAATAATAATCTTTGTAAAAGGGAGCAAATGAAAGTGAAATGAGGGATTATTTACTACTTCTTCTCTCAATTCGTCCCAATCGAAGTCTTTGGAGTAATAATTTGCTGCTTCCCAATCTTGTCTGCTCATTGTTTAGTTGAAACTCAAGAATAATGATTTCACCGCGATTACTGAATATTTGCACTTCTGTTTCTGAAGAATAGACATAAACATAGTTTAATATTTGACACTAATCACATCCATCCATTTAGAAATGACACCCCAATTTTTAAATATAATTTATTTAAAAAATAAAAAGTTTGGATTTTATCATTTAGAAGAAAAAAACCACAAAAATAATATTTGAAAATTTTCTCCCCCTTTTGATTTCTCTCACATTTTTCATGAAACACAGGTTATTTAAATATTCAGAAATCGTGTAAAAAGAAATGATCAAATTCAAATTTTCGATTTTTATTGATTGAATATAAATAAGTGTGTCCTATCATAGGATGCCAAACATACTATAAACTGAAACATTATTATATGTTTGATGTCTAATGGTCAAACACACTTTTTATGTTCGCTCAATCATGATTAAACATAGATACCTATGAATTCGATTCATATATGTCGAATCCGTATTTTAACGATTTTTTGGGATGAACAACATAATTTAGGAAGTATAATACATTTTTAGGTTTAAGAAGATATTAAAAAGATAAGTTTACTTGAATTATTAATTAAACTCGATTCTATAAACTCGATTTATTAAATAGGTACAAGTTGTCGCAAACATTTTATTCAAGTGTTTGTTTTGGTTGTCTTCTGCAATGAGACATATCCATGTATATAGTTAGATATTTATTTGGAGGCTGTCAGTTAAATTTTTTATTATATTATTGCCCTCATTATATATTTTCGAATTATTTTATCTTTTGATTGAGGTTAGGGCACAAATTGAATCGCAATTTTAGAAGAACCGTTGTTCTATATGAATGAAACCAGTCGTCTCTTGTCAAAGATTATGTGTCTTTTTGGGACAACACTTAGAATATATGATTATGAAATTGTCCTAATTCTTGAAACCTTAAACAGTAGTTGTGGAAAATATCACGAGTTTCTTTTAGCAGAGTGTAGACAGCAAAATTCTAATATCCTTGCCACTAAGGCAGTAATGGACCCAAGATTTTGGTTGAGAGAGTCCAAATCAATTAATAAAAAATATAGATACATAAATTCTAAACCAACAGTTTTGATCAGGCACGCACCTGAAGAATGCGCACCGTACGCACTTCTTGAAGATTCTTTTTATATTTTTTTATATTTTATATTATACACAGAATCCTTTCACCCTTTTGTTTATTTGATTCATTTTTTTGACCTTTCTTATAACATACAAATGATTTCCATATTATTTCACCTGTTTCCTTTTTCTTTTTCTTTTTACTGTTGTGCAATCTTGTATTAAATCCTGCCTCCTTTGCATAAGCATTATAAAATTCAAATGTATCTTCGATTGTGAGAAATTCCTGCCCGATTTTAGGTTTATGTTCTTCTGAAACTTGCGGAATAAACAGATTATTTGAAGAATCTTCTTCCATCTACAAAAAAAAATTAGTTAATGTTGAAAATCTTAAAATTTCAACTAATTGCTCACCCAAATCAATAGATAACATAAAAAAAATGATAATAAAATTTAGAAAAAAAATTGACGAAAGTTCTCAGGGACGATGAGAGAGAAAGTCCCACCTTTAAAATTTGATTCGATGAGAGGTGTAGATGGTGGAGTGGATGAGAATTGGGAAGAAGGTGTATGATTGATATGTGAGATGCGAATTGTTAAAAAGGTCTATGTTGATGAGAGGTTAGGTCTATGTTTAAGATGATAATTGATAAGAAAGTCCGTATATGAAGATGTTGATAGGGATTAGGTGTTTGAGATGAGAATTGATAAGAAAATCCCTATGTGAAGTAATGTGAAAAAAGGATTCTGTGTATAATATAAAATATAAAAAAATAAAAAAAGAATCTTGAAGAAGTGCGTACGGTGCGCATTCTTCACGTGCGTGCCTGATCAAAACTGTCTAAACCAATAACATAATTATATTATACAATAAAATCAATGTATTACAATATAGTTTTTTTATTTTTCATATTCTAAAATCGATGCGTAATTGTTTCATTGTTAATATTTTTAAATATATTCTTTTCAATGTATGCAATAAGACAATCATTCAATAGTGTATTATTTATTCGATTGTGAAGTATCTTTCCATCATCTATATCTATAAAAAAAGTAGAAGTATTGGAACATAAATTAATTGTGCAAGAACTTCCTAAATTGAAATGGAATTGATAAAATAAGTTTTCCCATCTCCTACAACAATGAAATTTTTTCATAATTTCAAGCATAGAAGTATTTTAAATGAAATTCAAAAGAAAAAAATTATCATTTTCAATTAATCAATAAATCACATATACAATTTAAAGCATCATAAATTAATAATTATGATAAAGTATAATACAAATAAGAATAAATAATAATAAAATATTACCTTGAAATTAGATGGAGAAACAATTGAGAGAAAGAGAAATTAGGGTTTAAGTAGGAGATAGAAAAGATGATGAAAATATCCTCTCTTTTATTGTCTTAAAAACTCACGTATAGAATGATTGAAAATGTATAATTTTATTTTTTAATTAAAATAATAAAATGATTAAAATACTCCTACTTTTTTTAATATACTCCATTATTCAACTCTTCCATCTTAATTTTAATTTAATTTTTGTTGTTAAAGTCTAGAATGACTTAAATTTTCTTTTCAATTAAATGGAAATAGATCTAAGTCCAAATCTCCCTGATAAATTTCATAGTTATTTTTACACACTTATTCGAAAAAATTATTAAGTTTCATTAGTTAATAAGTTGAACAATCTTTTTTGATCAGTCCACCTTTATTTATTTATATTCTTTTGCTAAGTTTTTAAAATTAAAAAAAAATTCCAATATGTATATAATTTCTATTATGGAAGTTTAGCATACATGTGCTATTTTAATAAATTTAGTTAACATTCTTATATTATGTAATAGTGTTACCTATATTAACATTAATTTTGAAATCATTAATTAGCCATGCATTTTTTTTTTTTATAATAATAGAATAGCTAATGAATTTTCAAAAGTTTATTTACTATAGATTTTATTTGTAAAGAAGAAATTTAATATGTGAAGTTGCATGTAGAGTACATGTCAGGTGTCCTGGCGGTCATTCCTTTATATATATATAGTAGGGTTAGTTACATAAAAATACCTGAACTATAACCTAACTTTAATTGCAATACCTGAACTTAGAACCTAATTTTAATTACAATATGAATTTTTGATTGTAATATCATAAATATTCAATTTAATACTTGTTTCAATTCATACACGATCAGGTTTTTCAAGCTCCAATTATTAACGTGGAACTCGAATTGTATAAGTTAATTATTGACGTGTCAATTTAAATCCAATCATCAGAGTCATCACCCATAAGTAAATATATAAAAAAACCTAATTTATAATCTAAACACATACAAGAAGAAAAAAAATATATTGATAAAAAATTTCTTCTTCATACACTGCCCAATTGCACATAATCGGTAAAAAAATGAAAATTTTTATTAAAATATCGGTAAAATATTGATAAATATCAATAACTATTTCGATATCGATAGTGATTTAATTATAAATTAGATTTTTCTTTATAATTACATGTGGGTGAAATTGGATTTAAATTGACATGTCAACAATTAACTTATATATATAATTCGAGCTCCACGTCAACAATTGAAATACGAAAAGTCTAATCGTGTGAATTAAAACAAATATTACATTGAACATTTATAATGTTACAATTAAAAGTTCATATTGCAATTGAAACTAAGTTCTAAATTTATACATTTTTGGATAATTAACCTATAAAATATATACTATTCAACTCTCCCACTTTTTTTTAGTTTGATTATTATTGTTAAAGTTGACAATAACACTCAAATTTGCATTTCAATTAAATGTAAAAAAATAATATAAATCAAAATTTCCAAAATAAATTTCATATTTTATTTTAAAACATGAGTTATCAAAAAATTTATCCAATTTCATTAACTAATAAGTTTGAAAAGATTAAACAATGCTTTTTAATCAATCCATATTCATTTTTTAATTTTTTTTCTTATTAAACAAATATCAAATATTTAAATAATTTTAATTATCGAAGTCTAGCATGCATTATTTTAATAAATGTAGTTAACATCCCATTAATATTTGGTAATCTTACTTATCAACATTTAAAGTCATTAATTAATCATATTAATAGCTATTATATTTTATTATAAATTTTATTTGTAATGGAGATGAGTAAATTGTAGGCTTGTCAAGTATATATATATATATATATATATATATATATATATATATATATATATATTAGATATATTATTCAACCCTTCCATATTTTATTTTTCAGTTTGATTTTTATTACTAAAGTTAGAATAACCCTACAATTTTCTTTTCATTTAAATGAAAAAAGAGTGATTTTTTTTCCAAATAAGTTTCATAAGTTATTTTAAAACACATATTCGTTTTTTTTTTCAATTTCATTAATTAATTAATAAGTTTGAGAAGATTGAAATATTATTCTTAAGTAGCCCATCTTATTTAATTTTTTTCCATTTTCATTTACTTATTTAAATTTTTTAAATTCAACAAGTTTCAAATATTTAAATAATTTATATTATTGAATTTTAGAATATGTTATTTTAATAAATTTTAATATCTCTAGTATAATTGCCATATCACTAGTATTGTTTTGATAATAAAAATAGTTTTTTTTTTTTTTTTTGTATTTTGAAAATTGTATTATTTGAAAATGGAGACTTGCCAAATGTCCCTATTGGTCATCTAAATATATAAAAAAGATATATTAATTATTATTCAACCCCCACCATATTTTTAGTTTGATTTATATTGTTAAATGTTAAAATAACTTCAATTTATCTTTTCAACTAATGAAAAAGAAAAATGAAAGTCCAAATTTTCTAAATAAGCTTCATTGTTTATTTTAAAGCACTTATTTGAAAAATTTATTCATTTTCATTATTTATAAGTTGGAAAAGGTTGAACAATATTTTTTAATCAGTCCACCTTTTATTTCAAAAATTTTTCATTTTTATTTATATATATTTAAATGAATTTATTACCAAAAATGCCCATAACTTAGGGGTCTGACAATTTCACATCGTAACTTTTCAGGCTGACAATTTAGGAACGTAATTTATCGGATTTCTCGAATTTTGTCCAAATTAAACGCGAATTGCTTAATTTGGACTTAATTGACACGTGAACCCTGAAAATTGACTAATTCAAGCTATTTTTGTTGATTTGACAATTTTTAACCCAAATGACATTTTTTTTTTCCCGCTCCACGTGAACCCAAATCGAATTTCAGAACCCTAATTCCTCCATCCCCATCCACATCCCACCACCGCCCCATCTCTCCAACAGGATCCTCAAACACCTCTCCCGCTCAAACAATCCCCATAACACGCTCTTCTTTATTCAGGCAATGCAGAACAAAGCTTTCTCTGTTGACAGATATAGCTTTCCGCCGTTACTGAAGGCAGCTTCGAAATCTGTGTCGCTTTCTGAAGGGAAGATGGTTCATGGGCTGACGGTGAAACTTGGGTTCGACTCTGACCCGTTTGTGGAAACTGCTGTTGTGGGCATGTATGCTGCGTGTGGGCTGATCTCGGAGGCCCGCCTTGTGTTTGATAAAATGCCGCATAAAGACGTCGTCGCTTGGAATATTATGATAGATGGGTGAGTTTATTCAGAGTGATTTTCTTTAGCTTTATAAAGTGTGAAACATTGTGAGTAATATGCTTGCATAAGTTTTCTTTGCAAATATATTGCAAAGAATCTGGTGAATAAATTTGACCCGAAGCATATTGTGGATATTGCATATCAAGATTAATTTTTTTTATCCTATGTTGATGTATGTAAATAATCAACGCATTGATGTTTCTGCCAATTTACTGAAAAATCATGTAACACTAAATCTTGATTTTGAAATGGAGTGATCTGTTTTCTGATCTTAACCGCATTGGAGGAATTAGGTTCTGAAATTCGATTTGGGGATTTGGGGGTTCATTTCCACATTTAGCCTAATTAATTCAGGTGGAGCGGGAAAAAAAAAAAATGCCACTTGGGTTAAAAATTGCCAAATCAGCAGAAATAGCCCGAATTAACCAATTTTCAGGGCTCACGTATGGTTCACATGCCAATTGGGCCCAAATTAAGCAATTCGGGCTTAATTTGGGCAAAATTCGTGAAGCCCGACAAGTTACGATCCTAAATTGCCAGCCCAAAAAATTACGGTTCGGAATTGTCAGACCCCTTAAATTACGGGGCATTTTTGGTAATAAACTAACCAAACTTAATTTTATGAATATATTCATAGTTGACAATCTTACCCGAGTTTAATTGAGTCCAAACTAACATAATAAATATAAACAATAAATTATACTATTCATTAACTCATTAACAAAGTACATTATACATCCCAAAATTTATAATTTCATTATAACATATCTATAATAAGATATGTACTCCCTCCGTCCCGGCTTATTTTGCCTACTTTGACCGGCACGAATCCTAAGAAAATATAGTTGACTGTTGATTGAATGTTTAAGTTTATGTTTTTTTAGTGCTTTTTTTGTCATTTTTGGACTGGCAAAATAAGTTGGGACAAACAAAAATGGAAAGTAGGCAAAATAAGGTGGGACGGAGGTAGTATATATTTATCATTACTAAAAGTTTGAAAATATATTTCAGAATGTTAAATATTAATATTATGTTTTGATACGAACTAGCTCACAAGTCTTCTAACAACAGCTCACTAGCTAATGAAATCGAATAACATCAAGTTTGAATTTATTTGTTTATTTTAATAAATCACAATAAATAATTTCGAATATTTGTATCGAATTAATAAAACTCTAAATAATTCACGAATAATTTGATTTATTTACATCCCTGCACAAAAAATATTGTTAGCCTTAGGCTCATCAACTAATCAATTGCTCCTCCATTGCTAAACTTTTCCATTAATATTGGAGATTCAATTTTGTAGATGTCCTGGTCGGTCACAGTCATTGCTGGTCCCTATCCACCCTTCACTACAAGAAAAACACTTCGTAGACAGTTTTCAACCGTTGTGGAAGATGGTGTTGTCGTAGACCCCATCTTCGACAACGGTTAATAACCGTTGTAATTTTACCGTTGTCGTAGACGCTGTTGTTGAAGAGTTTGTTTTCCAACACTAAACGACAACGGTTATTAACCGTTGTGGAAGATGGTGTTGTCGTAGACCCCATCTTAAAAGATCAATTTTACCGTTGTCGTAAACGCTATTGTTGAAGAGTTTGTTTTCCAACGCTAAACGACAATGGTTATTAACCGTTGTAAAAAACCGTTGTCGTAGACAGTTTTCAACCGTTGTCGTAGACATCTACGACAACGGTTAATAACCGCTACCACGTCATCGGGTTAATGCCACATCACCTGCCACATCATCGGATCAACGCCACGTCACTCTATCATGTCAGCACGAATAAATTTGCGTTGCCTGAGGTTTGAACTCACGACCCCTTATTCGAGCTGAAACCACTTGACCACTAATGTTTATGTGCTTATATTCTACATGCATTTCTTTTATTAACTAATTTAAAAAATTCTCATTTTTACAATGGTACAAAAAAACCGTTGTAAAAAACCGTTGTCGTTGTGCGAAAAAATTTGCCCAACGACAACAATACAAAAAAACCGTTGTCCCAACCGTTGTCGTAGATGTCTACGACAACGGTTAATAACCGTTGTCTTTGTGCGAAAAAATTTGCACAAATGTTGTCCCAACCGTTGTCGTAGATATCTACGACAACGGTACAAAAAAACCGTTATCCCAACCGTTGTCGTAGATATCTACGACAATGGTACAAAAAAACCGTTGTAAAAAACCGTTGTCGTTGTGCATTTTTTTCGCACAACGACAATGGTTTTTCGAAAAACCGTTGTAAAAGATGTTTACGACAACACTTTTAGCTCAAAATCGTTGTAAAATTGGTGTTGTTGTTTAGCATTTTTCTTGTAGTGCTTCTTTCTTTACTTATTATATATATAGAAGCTCTGACTTGCAATTTTCATTAATTAAAGTATTCAGTCACTATCCCTACTTTGGTAGAGTGGGGGCAAATGAGACCTCATAGAGTGATTGGTCGATGATTCTGATGCCTGCAATTGAATTTCTATCGAAATTAGATTTGAATTCTTTAATTTGTTTCTTTGTATTTTGAAGAACATTTGTCGATATTTTCCACCTCTTGTCGTCGATTGAATTAAAATTCCTCAGCAGAGATCGACCAATTACAGTTTGGTTGAAAAGAGTTTCAGTGTGGAAAGAACAAAATGAAAAATGATAAAATAAGTAGAAAAAAGATAAAATAAAAAATGAAAAAAGATTTCAGCCGTGTGAAATGAAAAAAAAAAGAATAGAAAAATAGAAAAATATAAAAGATTTGTGAGGAAAAATTGAAAAAAAGATTACGGCTTGAGCCGCACTGAAGATTACTTACGACTGAAATCTTTATTAATTATATATGAAAACGACGTCGTTTTCTAAATAGTACATGACTAGTACACGGGAATGGATACTGAGGATCCCATCTGATGTGGTACCAAGTCGGTGAAATAATATGATCCATGCATTGCAATCAAACAATTTAATTCGCCAGTGATCTTTATCCACATAAAATACTAAGAAACTTTACAAATAAATTTATGCACCCGAAAATAATTTGACTATCCGCAAATACCTATGAATTATAATTTGTCCAATTGTTGAGAGAGCTGATAATCCAAGAATATATATAATCAATTTTCCAATTTATTCAATAGTGCATGGAATTTGTTATAAATTTATTAGTTTTAATGGACATTACTCTAGAACCTTTATGTTCTTAGTCTTTTGACTTTTCATATGTAGTGACCTTTCATGTTCAAGGACTCGTATATATATATTGAATTCATTATTAATAAAATTCTCCTTTTTGGGTTACCTCTAATATTTACTTCATATTTTTATTCATTTGTGATATTCCATTTTACAACACGTTATCAACACGATCTCCTACCTGAATCTGAGTTGTGCTCTAGGAAAGAATCGTGTCTTTTCTGCAAGGTATTTTCCTTTGATTCAATTGATATAATCACTTTATTTTTATGACTTCATTTGATACGCATTATACAGTGTTTCGTCAATTCATCTCTTGATTTAAAATATGATTCTTGCATAAAATATAATCTGCACCATTATCTATGATAATTTCCTATTTCTGTTGTGTAGATTTATTTTCCCTTAATACTAATATTTCAATTGAGCTTGTTGACTTTTCGATAACAGTAAATAGAATTGATTGATTACTTTACTAATACTAATCACATGCTCTTGATGTGATATTGCTTGTGGAATATATGTTAGAAAATTACTTCGTTTCTGTTAAACACTGTATTGAGCTTTTGTGAAATTTTATTCACAATGTTAGATTTGATTATTGTTTAGTTGTTTTGGTGAATCATTGAGAAACGAGAACCCTTAAATTGGTATAATACTTTTAGTTTTTTGTGAAAGAAAGATTGATTTGGAGGTGACCTCATATTGTGAACTCGTTATGTTCAGTGAAGTGAACTTGTGATGAGTTGCAACAGTTTAATGTCATCTTAAAATAATAATCATAGTTTTAACTCTTATTTGGAAATTTACAATAGTGACTTTAGTTTTATTATTACTTAACCTTGTGTTTTGATTCTATTGTAAACAAAGATTATATTTTCTTTATTTGTACATTTTATGGGATTTTGGATATGTAAATTTATTTATTCTGTGCAGTGAATATTTGTCATTATAAGATAGATAATTGCCATAACATAATATTTTAAATTTAATTTTGTAGAATTTGAAAATATTCGATATTACAAGAAGAGAATTTTCCGAGCTTTCCCTTGATGGCACCAATTACTTGACTTTGGGCCTTTGACGTTGAGATTCACTTAGCTTCCTCTGATTTAAGTGAAATAATTTGTTCAAGGTTCCCGATCCACTCCTGCCCAGAAGACAAAGACATTGATTTTTCTCTGACACCTCCTCAATCAGGATCTGAAAAATGAATATCTTACTGAAAAGGATCATGTTGTTTTGTGGAAGGCCCTGAAGGATCATTTCCACCAACAAACAGACATAATTATACCTCAAGCACAATATGACTGGCTAAATTTTCGTTTTCAAGACTTCAAATCTGTGACTGACTATAATTCTGCCCTGCATCGTATTGTTTCCTATCTAAAGCTATGCAATCAAAATGTTACAGAGGTTGAACTAATACAAAAACGTTATCAACTTTCCATGCGAGCAACCTTGTACTCTAGCAGCAGTATAGGGCAAAAAATTACACTACACATTCTGAGTTCATCTCTACATTGCTTGTTGCAGAAAAACATAACCAACTACTAATGAAAAATTATAATGCAAGAACAGTTGGCTCACAAGCTATGCTTGAAGCACATGCCATAACAAATAGAAATGATAGTGGGCGTGGAAGAGGTAGAGGTCAAGGACGTGGCCGAGGCCGAGGGCAAGGTCGAGGTCGAGGTTATGGTTTTCCTAATAGACCTTATAGAGGTGGTCAAGGTCGGTAATATATGTATTGATCAAGTTCAAGGCCGTGAAAAGAGTTCAGACAGTTTTAAGACTCCACCAAAATCTGGTTCTCATGGAGGACAAAAATAAATTTATTTTAGGTGTGGATGTGATGATCATTGGTCTCGCACGTGCCACACACCTAAGCATTTGGTGGAAGCATACCAAAAAATGCAGAAAGACAAAATGGGAAAGACCCCTCAAGGAGAATCTCATTATGCTTATATGCTTGATGCAAACATGAACTTGGATATTGACAATGATGACCTTTTGAAGGTTGAACTTGAAGACTTTGGATATAATGAGTGATCTTATATGATGCTTTTATCAACCAAAATGCTTGCCTAAGTTTATTTTATGTTTTATTCAAGACATTATATTTTTTTTTACCGATGTTGGCTACATTATGGTTACTTTTGAGTTTGACTTTATTATGATGCTTATTTTAATGTTTAATTTTTCAGTTTGCAACATCTTTTACTACTTTTACCATATAGAGAAAGAGAATATTTTATGCTTAGTGGATAGTACTACAACACACACTATCCTTAAAGAGAGAAATTTTTTTCAAACTTTAACTGAAAAAAAAGGGAGTGTTAGTACAATTGCAAATGATAATCTTTTAATAGTAGGCTCCGGTAGAGCTTCACTAATTCTTCCTATGGGTACTGAATTAATTATCAATGATGCATTGTTATATCCATAATCTAAACGTACCCTACTTAGTTTTAAGGACATTCGATCGAATGATTTTCACATTGAAACCGACACAGAAAATAATGTAGAGTATCTTTTGATGACTCATTCCATAGGGTGTCGGAAACAAGTTGTTGAAAAGTTTCCTTCTTTCTCATCTGGGTTGTATTATACATACATCCATCCTTCTAATCTCCATATTTCAATGAGTTTGAAATTTCATGATCCAAATTCTTTTAAATTATGGCATGAACGTTTAGGTCATCCAGGACAAAATATGATTTGTCGAATTTTGTCTCATTCTATTGGACATAACATGTCAAACAATAGATTACCTTCTGTAAATGAATTTGTTTGCGAAGCTTGTGCAAAAAGAAAACTTATAGTACGACCTTCTCGTACTAAGGTTGGATTTGAATCTCCTATTTTTCTTGAACAAATTCATGGAGATATATGTGGACCAATTCACCTAACATCAGGACCATTTTGATATTTCATGGTCTTGATTGATGCTTCCACTAAGTGGACCCATATGTGTCTATTATTCACTAGAAATAATGTCTTTGCAAAGTTCATTTCTAAAATTATTGAACTTCGGGCTCAATTTCCTGATTATCCAATTAAATCCATCAGAATGGATAATGCTGGTGAATTCACATCAAAAGCATTTAATGACTATTATTTGTCATTAGGAATTAAAGTAGAGCATTCGGTTCCTTATGTCCAAACTCAAAATGGTCTGGCTGAATCATTGATTAAACGTATCAAATTAATTGCTAGACCTTTACTACAAAATTCCAACTTATCCATTTCACGCTTGAGCCATGCAATTTTACATGCGACCGCCCTTATTCAAATATGTCCAACTGCATATCATGACTATTCCCCTCTACAACTAGTGTATAGGAAAGAACCAAACATTTCCCATCTGTGAATTTTTGGATGTGCAGTATATGTCCAATGTCACCACCACAACGTACCTCCATGGACCCTCAAAGAAAATTAGGTATCTATGTTGGTTTTGAATCTCCATCCATTTTGAAATACCTAGAGCCCGTGTCAGGGGATCAATTTACAGCTAGATTTGCTTACTGCACATTTGATGAAGTTCATTTCCCGACATTAGGGGGAGATAAGAGTAAAAATTTAAAAGAATGTCGAGAAATTACATGGAATGTGGAAAATCTTCAATATTTAGATCCACGCACCAGTCAAACTGAACTGGAAGTTCAGAAAATAATTAACTTGTAATATTTAGCAAGTAATCTGCCAGATGCATTTACCGATCATAAAGGAGTGACAAAATCACATATACCTACTGTGAATGCGCCACAAAGAGTAGAAGTTCCTAATAAATCAAATATATCATCCGTTCCTACTCTGCGCCCGAAGCGTAAAGAACCTACAAATACAAAAGATAAAAATCCGCGGAAAACTAAATCTAACAAAAATATTCAATCACTCCAAATATCTCCCGAAGAGATTCATCCTGAAGATGAAAATCCTGGTAACATTGCACGTGCACAAAATAATCAAAATACTAGGGTTGTGGAACGACCAGGTTATAACATTTTGGGAAATGAAGAGGATCTGGTTGATGTAAATATCGAAGTTGCTATGAATTTTATAAATATATGAGAAACTTACAATAGAAATATTATTGTCGTCGACGATATATTTGCCTCCACGATTGCTCTTACTGTCTCAAATAATAATCTGGATCCAGAACCCAAGTCAATTGCTGAGTGCCGGAAGCGCTCAGACTGGATAAGATAAAAAAAAGCAATTGAGGCTGAGCTAGACTCGTTGAATAAAAGAAAGGTTTTCGGATCTATTGTACGTACCCTTGAAAATATTATCCCTGTAGGATATAAATGGGTATTTATATGAAAAAGAAATGAGAATAATGAGTTGGTGAGGTACAAAGCGAGATTGGTAGCTCAAGGGTTCTCGCAGACCCGACATTGATTTCGATCAAACATATTCTCCTGTCATGGATGGTATAACGTTCCGCTACTTGATATCTCTGGCAGCAAATATGAATTTGAAAATGCAGTTAATGGACATTGTTACTGCATATTTATATGGATCATTAGATGCAAATATTTATATGAAAATCCCTAATGGATTTCAGATTCTCCAGATGAGGAAAAATGAGAATCGTAATATGTATAGTATCAAATTACAAAGGTCTTTAGATGGTTTAAAACAATCAGGAAGAATGTGGTATAATCGATTGAGTGAATTCTTCCTGAAGAAGAGATATATAAACAATGACGCATTTTCTTGTGTTTGTAAAGAAGTCGTCAGATAATTTTTGTATCATCTCTGTATATGTTGATGATATAAATATTATTGGAACACATAAGGAAATTGGAGAAGCTAGTTCGTACTTAAAAACTGAATTTGAAATGAAAATTTTAGGGAAAATCAAATTTTGTCTCGGCCTGCAGATCGAGCACCTCCCTAAAGGAATTTTTATACACTAGTCAACCTACTTGAAAAAGATTTTGGAGAAATTTTACATGGATAAGTCTCATCTACTTAGTACACCAATTGTTGTTCGATCCCTAGAAGTATATAAAGACCCGTTTAGACCTAAAGAAGATAATGAGGATATATTAGGACCAGAAGTTCCTTACTTAAGTGCAATCGGTGCATTACTTTACCTTGCAAATTGCACTAGACCCGATATTGCATTTGCGGTAAATTTACTAGCAAGATTTAGTGCTTCTCCTACAAGGAGACATTGAAATGACATTAAACATATTTTTCGGTAACTTCAAGGTTCATAGGATTTTTTTTTACTATGTATAAGAAATCAAAATAAGTTATTGGTAGGTTACTCAGATGCTGGCTATAAGTCTGATCCTCATAATGCCAGATCCCAAACTGGTTATGTTTTTCTCTGTGGTGGTACTGCAATCTTTTGGAAGTCTGTCAAACAATCTATGGTTACCATTTTCTCAAACCACTCAGAGATTATTGCTTTATATGAAGCCTCACGAGAATGTGTATCGCTAAAATCTTTGATAAAATACATTTGTGAATCATGTGGCATTACCAAAACTGATGTATCCCCTACTGTTCTTTATAAGGACAATGCAGATTGTGTTGTACAAATGAGTAATGGATACGTTAAAAGGAAATTTAACAAAACACATAGCCCCTAAATTCTTTTATCCACATGAGCTCCAAAAGAGTGGTGAAATTAATATACAAAAAGTACGCTATAGTGACAATCTTGCAAATTTGTTCACGAAATCCCTACCTACATCTACTTTTGGAAAATATGTCCATGGTATTGGGATACGTAGGCTTGGAAGACTATTGTTTTCAGGGGGAGCGACAAATTCAAAACAACCCTGAAGGTTGGATCCTAAAGATCAATGGTTGTACTCTTTTTTTCTTGACTAAGTTTTTTTTTTCCCATTGGGTTTTTCTTAGTCAAAGGTTTTTAATGAGGCAGCCAGTGTATTACAATAAAGACTGTATGTCATGTACTCTTTTCTCGTCTAATTTTTCTCATTGGATTTTTTTCTAACAAGCTTTTAATGAGGCATGTACATCACGTCGTAATGTCCAAGAGGGAGTGTTATAAATTTATTAATTTTAATGGACATTACTCTAGAACCTTTATGTTCTTAGTTTTTTGACTTTTCATATGTAGAGACCCTTCATGTTCAAGGACTTATATATATATATATATATATATATATATATATATTTATATATATATATATTGGATTCATTATCAATAAAATTCTCCTTTTTGGGTTTCCTCTAATATTTACTTCATATTTTTATTCATTTGTGATATTTCATTTTACAACAGAATTGACAGCGAAGCTGGCTCTCCATAGTCTATATAAAATTAGAAAGATCTTCTATTCCATTTCAATGTGTATTTCAAAATAATCGTCGCATGCCAAAAAAATCATTTTCATCTTGCCCTAGTTAGATTGAACTTGTGTTCCAAATTGGTCCTACTTATTTCAAATAATCAATTTTAGCCATGTAATTGAAAAATTATCCAAGTTAACTCATTTTTTCACCGGAATTTGCAATCTTTGATGAATTTTCTGTGATTGAGATTCACATAGCTCGACACATCATTTGCCAATGGTAATTTAAAAAAAAAATCCAAATAAATCACTATTTTTACTGCAATATTAACCCAACTTACGGATATTAGCAAATAATTCAATTCAAATCACTTACTTTAAATTTCGATTTTGAAATTGTTAACTGATGTATCGTTATTAGTACATATTTTTATCATCTTAATCATGCTCGATTTTTATCTTTATCGTACAAATGAACTTTGTGGACTAGAAGCAAAATTGAGCTTAAAACTGGATTTTTGGGCTTTAACTGTTGCCTTAGAAGATTTGTTGGAGAAGAAAAACTCAAGAAGAAATTAATTCAAATTAAACTCTTATTTTTCCTTTTTTACATTATAGATACTTTTTATCCTTCTCCGATTAGGATGGAGATCTATCAGATTTCTTAGGAGTAGGAACCGTAGTTTAGAGAGAGAGAGAATATATATGCCTATATTTTCCTATACACGATAATTGTAGAACTAATATAATATAGGCTTAGTAATTGACTAAGCAATTATCTCAATTATTTGGTTTTAGGTATCTAACATTTAGGTTTAATTATTTTCACAATATTCTACAAGAAAAATGAGAATTGTTATCAAAATATTGATAATTGTTGTCACAAAAATATTTTGTGACAACATCTTATCGTTAAGTTATTATCGTAAAAGTTTTCTCGTAAATAATTTTTTTGTTGTTCAAAAATTAGACTTTTCACGATAATTTTATTATCGTAATTTTTTGTATCGCAACTACTCATTTTTGTACTGATACAATTATCAAATGATATGAAACACATTTAATTAGTTAATAAATTGTCTTGATTGAATGATGGGTTTGATCAATTCAATTACAAATGCACATGACTTTTCTATGACTTACATGATTAGTCTAGGGTTAAATGTTAAAATATGTCATATTATATTTGTAGCCTAAGATCAATGATGCAATTAAAAGGGGTGTAGTATTCAATTGGGATTCTATTTGATTTTTTTGAACTTTAAAAAGTCTGTGAATTTAGAAAATTCATAAATTTCATGTAGAGTTTGGTTGACTTTTTTTATTGATTTACATGGATTTTCATAAATTTGACATGATTGTGGAATACACTTTTTTTATTAATTTACATGGATTTCCATAGACTCCGACATTGGAACTATTGATGCAAATGTATATGGAACACATTTGTATATAAAAAAGGTTATCCAAATTATTTAAAAAAAATACCAAAAATACATTAGTTCCAAAAAAATAAATTATTATTCATCATTATTATTCTCATCTTCATTCTCATCATCTTCATTTCCATCACCGTTATACCTCGGCCTCATTTCCCACATAGCATTAGCAATACTCGTCCTCCATGCATTAGCTTCCGTTCTTTGTTGTAGTTGGCTTTGAGAAAGCAATTCCAAATTTTCCTCTTTCATGTTGAGATGTGGTGAATCTTGATCTTCTTCATATTCGACTGGAAATTCATCAAATAGCTTCAACCAATCCATACACAAAATCCAAAACAAAGAGCAGCAAAAAATTTATGTAGTACCTTTGTTAGAAGAACAATGAAGGTTTTTTTCTTTTGACATTTCGTCTTTAGAGTTCTTTGAGAGAATACGTAGAAATCTGTGGTTGTTAGAAGAGATTTTGGAGAGTGAAATCTATTTATATTTTTGTAAGAGAATCAAGGAAAATCCATAGAATATTAAAATTTATAAACTATTGAAATACCTAAAGAATTTTTAAGACTTTTTAAAATCCGTATTGATTACCTCAAAATTTTTAAAATTTTTTGAAAATTCGGATTGAATATCACCGAACTTTGAAAGTCCAAAAAAATCCTACGACTCCACAACCAATACACCCCTAAGTTATTAATTTTGAATATTATTATTTTATAAAGTAATATATTGATTCTATCAAATTTGTGATATATTGATGCTTTTAATTTAAAATTATTATACTTATCTTATTTGTCGATTTGGACCACTAACTTAAAATTATGGATACGTAACTGTCGATTTGAGCCGCTGACTTAAAATCACATTGCTTATCCATTTGTGGTAACTACAGTCTACACATATTCCAATTCCTCAACTAAAACGAGGTAAATTTACCACCTTTCAATAAAGGGCCATATCTATTTGTTAGCCACTCTTATCTCCTCCATATATTCTCATTAACCACGTATGCTACGTTTACTACCAACCTTCCCATTACCAATAATGACAAGTTGACTAGCTAGCTAGCTAGCTTTTGGTAAGTTAAAGTTGTTGGATAATGTGTTAGTGCATTTTAAAATGATTCAACATTACAAATGAGGAAAATTAGTTGAATGAAGAGTTAATTTTTTTCTCTATATCACGAAATTGTCCTGTATTTAGCATTTTTTACAGTAAATGTCTTCAAGTTACAATAATTTACTAACTTTAGAATGGCAACATAAAAAATGCAAAGGTTTTCCGGAAAATGAAAACAATATTTGAAATTTTCCGAAATAAGAAGAAAAGAGTATTATAATTGCAAGAATGCTAACAATATAATTTGTAGTGAGTGGATGAAATAAAAGATTCTTAGGTCTATTTATAATATTTAACATATGAATCGGAATTTTTAGGATTATTTTATCTCTTATTTATTTTCATTGTTTCACTACTGGTTCATTTTTTCATTTTCATTATTTGTTCTCTTGCTTAGTTTATCATAGGCTTTTAGTTTGATTAGTTTATTAATCCAAATCCCCCATTTTTGTTCGTTTTACATCTTAAAAGAATTAAATCGTGTTCATGAGGATTCAACCTTACTCATTTATTTTAAAAGAAGACAATTTTACTTTTTGTTGGTTTGACACCCACCATTAACGAGTTGTGTAAATCGACACATCAATTGTCAAATATAAAAAAAAATTCACGCATCCAAGACAATGTTGTTTTAGTCTAAATCTGACAAGATCTTAAAAAATATGGTTTTTAAGATTGAAAATTTACGATAGCTTTGTTAATCCTAAACGGCAATTTTTTTATCAATATATATACCTAAATTTTAATATTTTTTTAATCTTCAACGAAACAAATAAATATGCAATAATTAATTTAAATTGTGTTTGAATGAAAGTGATGATTTGAAATATAAGATTTGAAATGAATGTATATTTCAAATTGTTTTGATCAAGAGAGGTCCAACTCATTAACCAAGCAACTTAAGAAAATTATCATTGGTGGTGTGATTGATCAAGGATGTACCTTGAGCTGCAGAAAAGGGAAACGCAGAAAAAGGACATCAGGTGCCCATTGTGCATAGACAAATCGATAGCCTAGATAATACACAATGTCCTATTCCAGCTCACCATGATATATAGAGGATGAATGCACTTGGCAACATCTACTTCTTGATTGGTAGAGGTTGATTTTGGTGAAATTTTACTATATTCTAGTTCTATGTATTGTCTGTTTGGCTTTGTCTCGTTTCTTTATAAATCAGTAGGTAGGTTCTCTTTGTAAAGATATGAAAACTTTGAGAAAGAAATCAATAGAACCTTTACCAGAAATGGCTACTCATTTATTGTTCTTCATTGTTGCATTGAATGAATATTGGAGCTATTTTATCATAGCACTTGTGTGCAACTGTTATATGGATCCATACAACACAGGTCGGGTTCAGTCGGGTCGAATTCAATTCGCATCCAAACATTTTTTTTAATCCTGATTTTTATGTTATGTTAGTCATACCTTTATATTATGTTAAACATACATTTATGTTATGTTAAACATAACATAAAAGTATGCTTAACGTTACATATATGTATGCTTAACATAACAGATATGTTTAATATAACATTTTATTAAGGTCCTAAAGGTATGACTAACATAATATAAATGTATGTTTAACATAACATAAAATTCTAACACCTGAAGCGAATTTGGGTGGGTTTGAGCGCCCAAGCACGTGAGAGAGCGTGAGCGCGCGTGGGCTGGGTCGGATCAGTTGAACGGATCCTAAATCCGCGCACCAGTTACACAAAAGTTTTTGTGCTATAATAAATCAATTCAAATTAGAATGCATTAATCAAATAGAATAAAATTGTTCAAAAATTAGTACATAATCCAAATGATGGCAATTTCGGATCCATATGAATCCAAATATCACCAATAGATTTTTCTACTACAAATTTTAAATCCTTTAATTCAAACATAACCTCATATATATATATATATATATATATATATAGTTATATTATCAGATAAAAAGAAAATCATATTTCATTTGACATCTAGAAATCTCTCATACATAATAATAATAATAATAACTAGTTAATGGTGCAATTTCACTTATATTAAGTAAGAATAAGAGTTTTTGAGATATTACACTCAAATTATTTTCATAATTTGCACAGATCCATATGATGTCTATCAACATGTGTAAAAACTAAGGATGAGTACTCTACATCTGGTGCCACATTTATTAACGATATAACCTTATTAAGAAATGAGATCTAAGCAAGCATAAATTCCTTCAAAACAGCATAAAAGATGTTAGCCCATTTAGAGTCCTCAATTATCTCAACTCCATGATATCCTCCATTGTTGAACTTCTCCATCACATCCACACCATTCTCTTTCAACATTTTTGCAAACTCAACTTGTGCATCAATCAAGGGATCACCATCATCACCATACACCAAAAATCTCCACCCTTCTTTCTTCACCTTCTCCAGAAGCTCTAGATTGGGGGCTCTCATCGGATTAAAATACTCGTGGTCACGGTTAACCCCAATCGGCAATGCCAACCTAGTCAATAAATCATTGAAAAGCAGAGAAAACTTCGTATCATAAGCCAATCTTAATTCCGATTGGGTCCTCTGCACCCCACCAAAGTAGGGTTGGTGCAATATCAGCCCTCGGATCTTCAGAGGCATAAGCCGATCAATGGTTGCCAGCGCACGCATCCCTACATGGTACACCATATTTCCTCCAGAGCTACTTCCCAAGAGAAAACACCTCGAGAAATCAGCATACGTTGTTAGCCACTCTTCGTTGGTGGTTTTGATCCAATGTAACGCTTCCAGGCCGTCCTCATAGGCGGCCGGGAGGCGGTGCTCGGGGGCAAGACGGTATGCCACGGACACCATTATGGCCGGAATTTGAAGGACAATATTGCTGCAGAATCTTTGGTAAATCGTTGAAGTTGGACTTCCGGCGACGAAGCCTGAACCAAAAAAGTATACAATGAGGGGCAGGTTGGCTGTGGGAATGGCGTCAGGTTCGGGCCGGGGAAGATAAACACGGGCCCATGTTTGGTGTATAGGATTGATTAGAATATCCTTGGTGAGTACTGGATTAGAAGGGTCAGAAGAAGGGGGAGTGGTCTGATCAGAATCCGGTGTACGTGTGATTGTGCCATCGGGGTTTGCGAGGAATCCGACCTGAGCCATTCTTGTTTTATGGTCTTAAATTGTCAAACCAAGTTACCATATTTATAACTGTGTATTTCTGTTGGTATATGTCATGACGTGATGAAATAATATGATTCAAATATTTCACCAAACTGATCATTCCCCTCTGAACTTTATTCCAAATAAAGAACTTATAATTAAACTAATACAAATACTTTTAACCTTTTTTTTTTTTAATTAAAAGAGGGTAATACATTTTATTACCTATTACCTATGGATTAAAAATGCACCTGTCTTTTTTTTTTTTTAAGTAAAAGAGGGTAATACATATATTACCTATTATCTATATAAAAGTGTGCGTATTTCTTATAAATATGAATTGCCGAATATATTTGTATTAAATATTATAATTTAAGATTATAATAGTAATTTAAATAATTTTATATTAGAATACTAGCTAATTTAAAATTTCATTATAATTAAAACTCTAATATAAAATTATAATATGTAAGATATTTGTAATTTTTTTAATTTAAATTAATTTCCATGTGCGTTATTTGATGAATAAGAATTGATAGAACAGTGTTCCGTATATAGGAAGCCGACATCCTACAAGGGACAACAAAATTTTGTTTGTAAAAAAAATGACCCACCAAGTTAGGTAGTTGTAATAGATAGTGTGGTACCAGGCCGGTGAAATAATATGATCCATGCATTGCAACCAAACAATTTAATTCGCCAGCTGACCTTTATCCACATAAAATACTAAGAAACTTTACAAATAAATTTATGCACCCGAAAATAATTTGACTATCCGCAAATACCTATGAATTATAATTCGTCCAATTGTTGAGAGAGCTGATAATCAAAGAATATATATAATCAATTTTCCAATTTATCCAATAGTGCATGGAATTGACAGCGAAGCTGGCTCTCCATAGTCTATATAAAATTAGAAAGATCTTCTATTTTATTTTAATGTGTATTTCAAAATAATCGTTGCATGCCCAAAAAAATCATTTTCATCTTACCTTAGTTAGATAGAACTTGTGTCCCAAATTGATACTACTTATTTCAAATAATCAATTTTAGTCATGTAATTGAAAAATTATCCAATTTAACTCATTTTTTCACCGGAATTTACAATCTTTGTTGAATTTTCAATGATTGAGAATATTTATTAATTTCACTTTCCATATAATGAGGGGATGGGATCATTACACGTTATTGGTGAACATATTAAGAGTTGCTCACGGTGGGTATTTGAGCATTTTCCTATGATTCAAATATTTCACCAAACTGATCATTCCCCTCTGAACTTTATTCCAAATAAAGAACTTATGATTAAACTAACGCAAATACTTTTAACTTGTTTGTTTTTTTTTTTTTTAAGTAAAAGAGGGTAATATATTTATTACCTATTACCTGTATAAAAGTGTGGATAAGAAATGCATCTTTTTTTTTAAGTAAAAGAGGGTAATACATATATTATCTATATAAAAGTGTGAATATTTCTTACAAAATATAAATTGCCGAATATATCTATATTAAATATTATTATTTAAGATTATAATAGTAATTTAAATAGTTTTATATTAGAATTCTAGTTAATTCAAAATCTTATAGAATCTCATTATAATTAAAACTCTAATATAAAATTATAATATATAAGGTATTTATAATTTTTTTTAATTTGAATTGATCTCCACATGCAACGCACGTGATCTAAAACTAGTTTAATTAAATACATGAATACATTTATATTAGAGTTTATTACTATTTTTGCCACATAATTTAGGGGGTCTTGCATTTTAGGACTTTAACCTTTTGTGCTGGCAATTTAGGACTTTACTTTTTCGGCCTTCGTGAATTTTGCCTAATTTAAGCCCGAATTGCTCAATTGGGCTCAAATTGCATGTGAATCACACGTGAGATCGTGAATTTGGACAATTCGGGCCAATTTTGATGACACGTCCTAAATCCATTATATGTGGCATTTCGAATTTTATGTATTTGCAGTCCACGTGAATTTGCCAAAAATTCCTCCAAATCAAAGAGTGAAATCCCTAAATCTGCAAAATCAAAAATTTTCCCCCAAATCAAGGTAGTGAAATCCCTAACCTTGAACCCTAATCGAAATCTGAGGTTGATTCCACTTTTTGTTGGATCGAATGAATAATATAGAAAGATAAAACACGCAGCGGAATATAAACAGAGAGGAGTAGTGGAGAGGAGAGAGAACACTTCTGCAAATATAATTTTCTCACTCAATCAACACTTTTATAAACTCACTCTAAACTCTTATGAATACATACGATTAGCTTTTTTTTTCTTCCTTCTAAAATCAAATGAGCAACCTCCTCTATTTATACAGGTTTGTAAGAGGTGGAATACAATTCGAAGGAAGCTGCCCAAGCTGTTTGTGAATTGGTTCCTTCCACAAACCCTAATAATTCTTCATTTTCATAACAGTATGTCATTGCAATTTCAGAGATTCTAAATCGTTGTCCTCAATTGGAGGACTTTCGGTGCTCATCTACTCGAGTTGGTTCTGAAGGAGGGAATGCCTTGGCCGAAGTCTGACAAGCTGAACTTTGATTTGGGAATTTCTTGATTTTGCTGATTTAGGGATTTCACTCTTTGATTTGGGGAATTTTTCCCAAATTCTCGAAATGCCATATATGATGGGTTTAGACATGTTAATAAAACTATCCGAATTGTCCAAATTCTCGAAATGCCACATATGATGGGTTTAGACATGTCAGTAAACTGGTCAGAATTGCCCAAATTCACGATCTCACATGCGATTCGCTATTTGAACCCAATTGAGTAATTCGGGCTCAAATTGAGAAAAATTCATAAACTCGGAAAAAATAAAGTTCTAAATTGTCAGCCCAAAAAATTAAAATTCTAAAATGTCAGACCCCCTAAGTTATGGGATAAAAAAAATAATAAACTCTTTATATTATATAATTAATACCTTTTCTTGTGATACAAGGAATTAAGGGATCAAAATTGGAGAGCCTAACATACGTGACGAAAAAATGATATTTCCCTTCTTTTAATATATTGACGATTGTTCGGTAAGTTTCACAGTTTTTCATAAATATAAAAAATGATTATTTGCCACAACATTCTGTGGCTGCAATATTATCTCAAAAGTTTTCTTGCATATAGTGTTTTTACATTTAGCGACAATATCATGTTCTTACAAATAATATTGATTAATTATTTTTTTGGTGAGCAATTTTTTTTGTGGCTAATACATTTAGCGACAATATCATGTTCTTGCAAATAATATTTATTAATTATTTTTTTGGTGATAACTTGTTGTCAATTTATATTATCTATTTTGTAACAATATATTGCCAGAAAAGAAAAAAAATTCATGACAACTTTTGTTTCTACGACTATTAATATTTTATCGATAATATTTTGTTGTTGCTAATAAATATTTTTCAATAATGAAAGTTGGAATGACGTACAATATTCCTTCACAGTTGATGATTTATGGTTCTAATTTCCTTTCCATTTTGTCCCCTTGGTTGATAAAATTCTACTTCGGTGGAGAATTTCAATATATTAGCAGTGTACTAGTCCTAGAATTTTTCCAACTGATCATAGTGTCGTGTTGGAATTGGAAAACATTAATGCATCTTTATGTGCAAATGGAACAAAGTAATTTACTCCTTTGCAACATTTGGGTGTCGTATACGCAATTCTGATAG
The DNA here is from genome assembly GCA_028654395.1 of Scutellaria barbata. Taxonomy (NCBI): domain Eukaryota; kingdom Viridiplantae; phylum Streptophyta; class Magnoliopsida; order Lamiales; family Lamiaceae; genus Scutellaria; species Scutellaria barbata. Next base: position 3,692,118 of record CM053649.1, on the reverse strand, counting down.
CGATTTCAGCTGATAAGAAATTTCGATGAAAGTCGGAAGAAAAAATAGAATTCTATAGCATAAAAAACCAAAAATGAAAAACGTAGCTTGATGGTAAAAAAGTAGAAAATGTCTTATACCAAAGTTGAAATTAATGTATTAATTCAACAATACCTAGATTAATTTGGTCATTTCTTAAAACGAGTAATTATTTTATTTTTGTACACCATCTAGTTACGTGCAATGCGAAACGACCAACTGAGACAGTTGTAAAAATATTTTTTATTTAACTGTTAAAGTATTACTCGATGTGTGAAATTGTATTATTGCATAAGCCTGTATAGTTTAAGTACGTAGGAAATAAGACCTAGCTTCCAGTTAGGAAATAAAGCCTCTTTGTGCACTTTAATGGTTTGAACTACTGCAATGTGACTCTCTCCTTTCTTGTATGATGTTCTAGTGAGGTTCTTGACATTGGGCAGTTCACGTACAGTTAAGTATCATGTTTTCATGAGTTAATCAAGTGAGCTTTATTATGGATGTGGTGAGTTATGTGAAATTGAGATGGTAAATTGAAATTTCAGTTAATTAATATTCAAGACTCATTTTTCAATTGAAGAGAAGGTATGGATCATTCTTTTTGGGCTTAAGAGAGAACTTGGGCCAAAGAAGATAAAAATCCCATTACCCGAAGAAAGGAGTTGAAGCAACAATTGGATTTGAAAAATAAAAGGATAGGCAGAAAATTAAAGCCCAAACTTCCCCAAGAGCTTGAAAAGAAGGCACGCCACTTATGCCAACGAGGATTTCATTATTTAATTCGTCTCCAAGTCATAGTTTTAGGAGACTGTTCACATAGGAAGAGAGCACTGTTCATGCAGAGGAGAGAGAAGAGGGTTGGAATATTATTAATTTTGGAGATTAGCTTTTAAAATGAATTCGATAACTTTTATGATTTTGATTTCAAAGATGTTCGATTAATTGATTGCTAGAATTCTACATCATGAATTCTAGTTGTTGTAATTTAGTTTTCATTGGTAGTAAACTGGAAGTCATACATCTCTATAAATAACATAATCCTAGATTACCGAATCGAACTTATGTATTTGAGGTCTAATTCATCCTATTGTTTTGGTGGTTAATGCATTTAATGAATTAAATTTAGAGAGCTTATTCTAGGTTATTCAATTGAATAGGGTTAAATTAGTGATCTTATCCTAATTTAACTAATTTTACGAGATGATTCGGTGTAATAGAGTTTGTTGTTAGACTACGGGTGATAATTCCATGATAATTTGACAGAGAAGTGTTATATTGATAAAAGAATAATTGATAATATGGGATAATTGAACTGTTAATTAGAATATTTTCTTCTATCGATTTCTTATTATTTAATTATTTTTTAGGTTGCTAGTTGATTTAGTGATAGGTTAACAATTTGAAAATTAGTTTATTGAATTGAACATAGGTGTCATAGTTAATTCTTCACTTCTTGAGGGATCAACTCCGACTTACTCTAGTTACTAGTTAGTAAGATTATAAAGAAAAATAATTAATTTTATCACGTCGCGACAACACGATCAATTTCTCTCTGTGTTACCACATACCTTAACAACTCAGCTGTACCCGGGAGCTGAGGAAACTTTTATCTTGTTTGTACAGAGATTGAAGGGGGAAGGATATGTGAACTCCTGCTGTATTAGTTTTATCTTTCCAATTGATCATGAGAAGATTTAGAGAAAGTGGACTATTGGAAAATTAACAAAAATATGTCTCCTTCCATTATGATAATCATAAGAAATGAATAAAAAATACATATATATTAATTTATAAGATTAATTAGCGAGTTAGAAATAAGATGACGGATCACTTCTTATATAAAAAAGAAAGAGTATAAATATACGTATACGTAGTTTTTCCAAAAATAATATCGTTTCATATATATAAAAGCCACAATAAAACATATAATTATTATTTAATAATTACTCGTATCACACGAGTTGTAGGCTAATTTTTAAGTAAGCATAAATTTCTTGACAACACCATAAAAGATGTTAGCCCTAGCATCATCCTGGAATTCAATTCCATGATAACCTCCTTCACTAAACATTTCCATGACATCCAAACCATTCTCTTTCAACATTTTTGCAAATGCCATCTCTGCATCAATCATAGGGTCACCTTCCATGCCCGTCACCAAAAACCTCCATCCTTCTTCCTTCATTTTTTGCAAAATCTTTAAGTTCGGATTTTTCATCGGATTAAAATACTCGATGTCACGATCAGCCCCAATCGAAAATGCCAACTCAGTAAATGAATCGAGCTTGGATAAAGGAACCACGCTATCATTGGCTAATCTAATCTCCGATGAGGTCCTCTCAACCCCACCAAAGAAGGGTGTCTGCAACATCAGCCCTTGGATCTTCAGAGGCATCAATTGATGAACCCTTGTTACTGCATCCACACCCACATTGTACACCATATTTCCTCCAGTGCTACTTCCCATGATAAAACACCTCGACAAATCAGCATACTTTGTCAGCCACTCTTCCATGCTGGTTTGGATCCAGTACAAAGCTTCCAAGCCATCCTCATAGGCGGCAGGGAGGCGGTGCTCCGGTGCTAGGCGGTAGTCCACCGGACCATCACCGCCGGGGTTTGCTGGACAATATCGCAGCAGAATTTTTGTGATGAAATTGCTACATATTTCCAGAATATTCTAGGCATTGATGAACTTACTACACATTTCCAGAATATTCTAGGCATTTATAGAGTTTCTAGAATTATGCAGAAATATGTAATAATCTAGAGAAGTATAAAACATTCTAGAGTATTCTAAAATATGATAGATTATTCTAGACTAATTATGTTCTAGAATAATCTTATGCCATCTATAAATATGGCATCAACATTACTCTCAACTTGTACCAAAAAAACAACCACCTCAACTTTCAATAAGAATTGATTCTAAAAGCCTTAAGTCTCCCACTACTACTACCTTGCTCCATTTCATACCTTGCTCAAGTCTCGATCACTCAAATATAATTCTCCAAAATATTTTTCTATCATATTCCATATCCCAAATACTAACAGTGGTATCAGAGCCCGGTTGGATTTTTAACTGGGTGAAACTAGCTTTCGCTATACTATCTCCATATAGCCAACATATTATCCTATCCTCACACATCCACTAAATTATCCTAATACCATTTCCAAACTTCTACTATGGCCACGTCACTAAATAACCACCAAATTCCAATCCCTATTTTTTCTGGAGAAAACTATAACTACTGGGCTATCAAAATGAGGACATATTTTATGTCCCAAGGCCTATGGGATATCATCGACAAGGGTACACTATCCCCGATGATACATCCACTTTGTCTACGGCGGACAAAGAAAAACTAGAGAAAAACACGGAGAAGGACAACTTGGCTCTCTACACACTACAAATGGCTATGGCGGAGTCTTTGTTTCCAAGAATCAGTGGAGCTAAAACATCAAAGGAGGCTTGGGATACTTTGAAGGAGGAATATCAAGGGAGTGATAAGGTACGTCATCTCAAATTACAAACTCTTAGAAGAGATTTGGAGAATATGAAGATGAAATAATCTGAGACCGTAAAAGATTTTTACACTCGACTGCGTGAAGTAGTTAATCAAATAAAAACATATGATGAAAATATCACTGACAAGAGGGTGGTAGAAAAAATATTAATTTCTCTTCCGGCTAAATATGATCCAATCGTTACAACAACGGAAGAAACTAAAGATCTAGATACATTGTCAGTGACAGAATTAATAGGTTCACTTGAAGCCTATGAGAAAAGACTGAGTATGCGTGAAAATGATTCTGTAGAAAACGCATTTCAGTCTAAAACTAATATACGATCTCAGAATTCTAGAAATGGGGGGAGAAGAAATGGAGAAAATTTTAAAAATAAATATCATGGTGGAAATAATAATAAAAATCAAAGAAATGGAAAATATCCACCATGTGGAATCTGCAAAAAGACCAACCATCTCGAAAAGGATTGTTGGAACCGAGATAAACCACAATGTAAAAGTTGTGGGAGGTTTGGTCATGTGGAGAAAGATTGTCGCTCCGGACAAAAGCATCAAGCAAATTTTTCAGAAGAAAATGAGAAAGAAGACAACCTATTCTACGCATGTCATGCTGCATCAGAAATAAAGAACGACACGTGGTTCCTAGACAGCGGCTGCAGCAACCACATGACTGGAGATGAGAAGAATTTTAAAGCCATTAACAGATCAATCAAATCTCAAGTCAGGCTCGGAAATGGAGATCTTGTGGAAGTCGAAGGTAAAGGCACTATTGAAGTCAACACCAGAAAAGGTACGCGGCTAATTCACGATGTACTGCTAGTTCCTAAACTCGACACTAATCTTCTAATTGTCGGACAAATGATGGAGAAGGGATATGAGCTAGTGTTCAAAGGAGACACTTGCACTATATATGATAATAAAAATAAAAATGCGGTGATAGCTGTAGTAAAAATGCAGCAACAAAGAAATTTCCCACTCCGTTGGCAGTACATTGAAGCAGCACTAAAAGCCCAAGAAGACCAATCGTGGCTATGGCATAGGAGATTCGGGCACTTCAACTTCCATGGACTAAAGAAACTCCATCAGAAAAAGATGATGAGAGATCTTCCAGCTATACAAATGGATGATGATGTGTGCGAGCGATGCATGGAAGGCAAACAACACAGAAAACCATTTCCATCAGGACAAACATGGAGAGCCAAACAAATCCTGGAGCTGGTACATACTGATGTATGTGGGCCTATGAGGACTCCGACGTTCGAGAAAAACAGGTACTTCATCCTCTTTATTGATGACTATACACGAATGACTTGGGTCTATTTTATGAAAGAAAGATCGGAAGTCTTCACTATCTTCAAGAGATTCAAGAGCCTGGTAGAGAACCAAAGTGGGCGAAGAATCAAGGTCTTGCGAAGCGATAGAGGAACTGAATATACTTCCAAGGAGTTCAACAAATTCTGCAAGGATGAAGGAATCAATCACCAGCTCACCGTCGGCTACGCTCCAGAACAAAATGGCGTGTCAGAAAGAAAAAACAGGACGGTGATGGAGATTGCCAGGACTATGCTAGCTGAGAAAGGGATGCCGAAGGAGTTCTGGGCTGAAGCTGTATACACCGCAGTCTACCTACTCAACAGGTGTCCGACAACAGCCATCGAAAATAAAACACCAATAGAAGCATGGAGTGGACGGAAGCCGTCAGCACAACATCTAAGAGTTTTCGGGAGTATATGCTATGTTCACATCCCGAAAGAGAAAAGGCACAAGCTTGAGGAGAAGACAGAGAAAGGAATATTTCTCGGCTACAGCTCTCAATCTAAAGGATACAGAATTTACAACCTTAAAACCAAGAAACTAGTTATCAGCCGAGATGTCGAGTTCGACGAAAATGCAACATGGAATTGGGAAGAAGAAAAAGTGGAAAAACAAAATATCATGGTACCACGTCTACGAAGTTCTAAAGAACCTCTAGAAGAAGAAACACAACCTTCAAGCCCAAGGACACCATCATCATCATCATCATCATCTACAAATAATGAGCAATTATCTCCAGATTCACCACCAAGAAAAGTAAGGTCACTCAGGGAGATCTACGAGACATGCAACTTCGTCACTATGGAGCCTGAAAGCTTTGAAGCTGCCGTCAAGCAAAAGGAATGGATAAAAGCTATGGAAGAAGAAATCAAGATGATCGAGAAAAATCAAACATGGGAGTTGGCGGATCTACCCAGCAATAAGGAGGTCATTGAAGTTAAGTGGGTCTACAAGACAAAACTTAACCCAGATGGTTCAATTCAAAAACATAAAGCACGACTGGTTGTTAAAGGGTACTCGCAGTTACCAGGAGTCGACTACAACGAGACATTTGCTCCAGTCGCTCGCTTAGACACAATACGGGCTCTTATCGCACTAGCTGCTCAAAAGAAATGGAAGATCTATCAATTGGATGTCAAGTCAGCTTTTCTCAATGGCTATCTTGATGAAGAGATATATGTGGAGCAGCCTCAAGGGTTCGTGGTAGAAGGACAAGAAAACAAAGTTCTAAGGCTGAAAAAGGCGCTATACGGATTGAAGCAAGCTCCACGAGCCTGGTATAGTTGAATCGACGAGTACTTCATCAATCGAGGATTCAAGAGAAGTGAAAGTGAGCCCACACTCTACATCAGGACCCAAGGTACGAATGATCGACTCATTGTTTCTCTATATGTTGATGATCTTATCTACACAGGAAACAATGAAGAGATGATCAAGGAGTTCAAGAAGGATATGATGAAGACCTTTGAGATGACTGACCTTGGGCTGATGCACTACTTCCTCGGCATTGAGGTACGTCAAGAAGAAAATTGGATATTCATTTCACAGAAGAAATATACAGAGAATCTACTTAAGAAGTTCAAGATGGAATGATGCAAACCTGTAGCTACTCCTTTAGCTACAAATGAAAAATTCAGCAAAGAAGATGGGACGCCGAAGGCCGATGCATCTACATATAGAAGTCTCATCGGGAGTCTACTATATCTAACAGCGACGAGACCGGATATCATGTTCGCAACAAGTCTACTATTAAGATTCATGCAAGATCCAAGTCAAGTCCACTATGGAGCAGCAAAGAGAATATTGAGGTACCTGCAAGGCACCAAGGAGTATGGAATATCATATGAGCCTACAGATGACTCAAGACTAATTGGCTACACTGATAGTGATTGGGCCGGATCTACTGATGATATGAAGAGTACATCAGGTCACACATTCTCACTTGGCTCAGGTATATTTTCATGGTCATCAAAAAAGCAAGACTGCGTGGCACAATCTTCAGCTGAGGCCGAGTATGTTGCGGCAGCACTAATAACAAGTCAAGCTATCTGGTTAAGGCGCATTCTCGAATACATGGGGGAAGACCAAGAAAATCCTACGGAGATTTACTGTGATAATAAGTCTGCAATAGCTATGGCGAAAAATCCCGTCCATCACAGCAGGACTAAGCATATTGCTATCAAGTATCATTTTCTTCGGGAGGCTACAAATGACAAACAAATAGAACTCAAGTATATCGGGACGGAAGACCAATTAGCAGACATCTTCACGAAGGCGTTACCAAGACCACGATTCGAGACTTTGCGGGAAAAACTTGGAATTATCCAAATGAGTAGCAAGGGGGAGTGATGAAATTGCTACACATTTCCAGAATATTCTAGGCATTGATGAAATTACTACACATTTCCAGAATATTCTAGGCATTTATAGAGTTTCTAGAATTATGCAGAAATATGTAATAATCTAGAGAAGTATAAAACATTCTAAAGTATTCTAAAATATGATAGATTATTCTAAACTAATTATGTTCTAGAATAATCTTATGTCATCTATAAATATGGCATCAACATTACTCTCAACTTGTACCAAAAAAACAACCACCTCAACTTTCAATAAGAATTGATTCTAAAAGCCTTAAGTCTCCCACTACTACTACCTTGCTCCATTTCATACCTTGCTCAAGTCTCGATCACTCAAATATAATTCTCCAAAATATTTTTCTATCATATTCCATATCCCAAATACTAACATTTTGGAACAAGGCTGAGGCTGCACTGCCCTGAATGAAGCCTGCAGCATGGAAGTAAACTATGAGAGGCAGTTTGGTTTTGGGAATGACATTGGTTTCGGGCCGGGGCAAATAAATACGGGCCCAAGTGGGTTTAGTTGGATTGATTGGGACATCCTTGATATATAGTTATTAAGATATTTATTTGGAGGCTAGTATTTTTGGGACAGTAGGTGATATTATCAAATTGCTGTCAGTTAAATTTTTTATTATATTACTGCCCTCATTATATATTTTCGAATTATTTTATCTTTTGATTGAGGTTAGGGCACAAATTGAATGTAGGGGATCCAACGATTTATGCAGCTAAGATTTCAATAAGTCCTCCAAAATCTGTATCAAAAAAAGCACAACCCTGTCTGGATGAAAAACGCAACATTGGACATCCCTAATTTCATTTGTGTACGACTCGGGATGGTTTGCGATTTTGTATGTATTTCAATTTTTTTTTCTTGTTCAGAAAGTTGGGGTTGCTATGGCCAACTTAGCTCGAGACAATATGGGAAACAATTGAGGCAATATGAATCGCAATTTTAGAAGAACCGTTGTTCTATATGAATGAAACCAGTCGTCTCTTGTCAAAGATTATGTGTCTTTTTGGGACAACACTTAGAATATATAATAATGAAATTGCCCTAATTCTTGAAACCTTAAACAGTAGTTGTGGAAAATATCACGAGTTTCTTTTAGCAGAGTGTAGACAGCAAAATTCTAATATCTTTGCCAGTAGTGGACCTAGGATTTTGGTTCGGGTGTTCAAGTTAATTAATAAAACATATAGATATATAAATTTTAAATTAATAAAAAATATATATTATATAATAAAATCAATATATTACAATATTTTTCTTCTATTTTTCATATTCTGAAATCGATGTTTAATTGTTTTATTGCTAACATTTCTAAGTACATCCTTTTCAATATGTAATAAGACAATCATTCAATAATGTATCACCCATTCGATTGCGAAGAGAACTCTTGATTATCTTCATTGTCGAAAAAGTTCTTTCTACTGTGGCAGTGACAACCGATAATATCAATGACAATTTAATCAACAAGTAAATCAATGGAAAAACAATGTGCTTCTATGTAGAGACCATTTTCTAAGCAAGTCCTCCTATTCTATATAAACAAAATGCCACATCTTTTGATACACTATACTCCAACCAATCATTAAATTCATCAAACCAAAATGCAACAAATTTACGTTTTCGATTTCCATCTATCTTTTGAGGAAAATCATGCTCACGTAGTTGACATGAACCTTTGAATAAGTAAGCTCTATGAACCTGTTCAATTAAATTAGGTGGATAACTTATTATGTTAGACCGTAGTCCCGGATCACTCGAAAGATTTTCCATATCAACTTAATTATCATTATTTTGATGTGGTGGTGGTTGAAGTTGAACAACGGGTGCATTGATTGAAGATGATGATGTCTCCACATTAGATCGTATTTTTTCGAAGTATCTTTCCATCATCTATATCTATCAAAAAAAGGAGAAGTATTGGAAAATAAATTAATTGTGCAAGAACTTCCTAAATTGAAATGAAATTGATAAAATAACTTTTCCCATCTCCTACAATAATGAAAATTTTCCATAATTTCAAGCATAAAAGCATTTTAAACGAAATTCAAAAGAAAAAATTATCATTTTCGATTAATCAATAAATCACATATACAATTTAAAACACCATAAATTAACAATTATGATAAAGTATAATACAAATAAGAGTAAATAATAATAAAATGTTACCTTGAAATTAGATGGAGAAGCAATTGAGAGAAAGAGAAATTAGGATGTAAGTGGGAGATAGGAAAAATGATGAAAATATCATCTTTCTTATTGTTTTAAAAACTCACGCATAGAAGGATTGAAAATGTATAATTTTATTTTTTAATTAAAATCATAAAATGATTAAAATACCCCTATTCTTTTTAAAACAAATTTCAGGGGTCCAATGCCCTCAGGCCCCTACATCGGTCCGTCAATGATCCTTGGCAATGACTCACATGAGCAAATGGTGATGAAAAAAAGGATCTGATTACTTGACAACAGACCTATCTTGACTTAAAGTAAGAAGGTCGGAAATTTAGGACTCCATTTTTTAAGAGGCTCTAAATTTTCATCAAATACTATGTATATATATATATATATAGTAATAAGATATTTATTGTATTTGACCTAATATACCATATAATTAATTATATATTTTTTAAAAACGTAAAATTTATTGGAAGAAATAAATTGATGAATATTATCATGAAAAAAATTCGCAGTTGGCTGAGAAATCTCTTCGGATTAATTATTTTCTTGTTATAGTTGACATAGCTACTTCATTTCTAAAGAATAATTTTGAACAATTGGAAAAGTCTTTAAAGTATGTTTGATTTTTTGTTTAATCCTAAAAAGTGTGATAGGATAAATTGTAATAGATTTTGATGAAACAAAACATGTAATAGATTAGATCTTAGCTATCTGGTTAAGCTGTCATATATAAAAATAGCTTAGGTTAGGATGCTAAAAGTGAAGAAAACTCTGCAAAGCAACCTGCGCCAAGTCCCTACTACCTGCATATCATTAAGTTGCTGCATCATCTGAAGAAGTCAGTATTCAAGTATCAAAGGATGCTGGGAGGTATCTGAAGGATTCCAAGTCAAGAAAGCTGACTCCCTCGACCAGAAAGGAAACTTTCAAATACATCAAAGTCAGTGCATTCTGATTAACCGGTAGAGACACTCAAGTTCCAGCCAATCAAAGAATGCCATTTGAAAAAGCAGGAAGGACAAAGTACAACAGACTACAGAACAAGGGCGCGTAGAAAAATGACGAGACGGGTGCAGAACAGAAAGAAGGCGTTGCAGAACAGGTGTCAAAGGATCAACAGAACCAATCAGAGCAAGACACCTCACCAGTGAAGAACTGTCTGTTCAACGGACATATTTCTCACTGATGCCTATAAATAGAAGATTGAGTGCACCTGAGAAGACAAGAATCTGAATTGAAATATTCTACGCGAAGCAGTTTATCAACAAGCTCAAAACCTTCAAGCATCAGTCACTCAGTCTAAACCAGCAGCAAGCCAGCTACCTTGTGAAAAATCAGAAGTTCAAAGAAGCTTGCTGCACCCTATAGTTGAAGTTTCTTCTATCTTATTAAAAAAACTGTTTAGGAGTCACTTAAACAGAGGATAATCCTGCTAAGTTGTTATTCTCTCTGAAGAAGAGAAAGGATCATGTGTGGGTCAAGAAACCTGTGTGGAGATCCTATATGGGTCGCTTAGTTGGTCACTATGCAGCTTACCTGTATGGATAGAACTGACAGTAATTGTGTAGGGTAAATTTTGTATTAGCAATGTCTATTGTAAACCAAACTTATTTTAACAAAAGTTCCTCCTTGAGAAGGAGTAGAGAGGACGTAGAGGGATTACTCCACCCTTGAACCTCTATAAGTTTGCTTGTTTGTGCTTTACTACTTTATATATCTATCTGATCATATAAGCATCCTGCATTGAAAGTTTATTTTTGAAAATCACATTATTTCCGCTGTGCATTTTTAACTCTATCTAAGTTCTGAGGCCACTACCTGAGCAGCAACCAATCGTGCAGTAAGCTATCTAGCTACCTGCTCATCAAGAACTTAACATTTTTGGAGTAAAGTTGAAAATTTGATAAGGTTAATTCACTCCCTTTTAACCTTATACCACTTGGGACCAACAATATATATATATATATATATATATATATATATATATATATATATATATTATTCAACCCTTCCATATTTTTTTTCAGTTTGATTTTTATTATTAAAGTTAGAATAACCCTACAATTTTCTTTTCATTTAAATGAAAAAAAGAGTGATTTTTTTTTCCAAATAAGTTTCATAAGTTATTTTAAAACACATATTCGTTTTTTTTTTCAATTTCATTAATTAATTAATAAGTTTGAGAAGATTGAAATATTATACTCCCTCCGGCCCAACTCAACTTGCCTACTTGCCATTTATGTTTGTCCCAGCCGAACTTGCCAGCCCAAAAATGGCAATTTTTTTTTACCAAAATATCCTTACTTTTCAACTTTATTAAAGTAAAAAAAGCAAAAAGTAAACATATTTAATTGCAAAAAGCAAAAAGCAAAAAGTAAGCAAAAAAGCAAAAAAGTAAACCTATTTAATTGAGTCAACTGTGTTTTCTTAACCTCCGTGCCCGGTCAAAGTAGGCAAGTTGAGCCGGGACGGAGGTAGTATATTCTTAAGTAGCCCATCTTTATTTAATTTTTTTCCTTTTTCATTTACTTATTTAAATTTTTTAAATTCAACAAGTTTCAAATATTTAAATAATTTATATTATTGAATTTTAGAATGTGTTATTTTAATAAATTTTAATATCTCTAGTATAATTGCCATATCACTAGTATTGTTTTGATAATAAAAATAGTTTTTGTATTTTGAAAGTTGTATTATTTGAAATTGGAGACTTGCCAAATGTCCCTATTGGTCATCTAAATATATAAAAAAGATATATTAATTATTATTCAACCCCCACCATATTTTTAGTTTGATTTATATTGTTAAAGGTTAAAATAACTTCAATTTATCTTTTCAACTAATGAAAAAGAAAAATGAAAGTCCAAATTTTCTAAATAAGTTTCATTGTTTATTTTAAAGCACTTATTTGAAAAATTTATTCATTTTCATTATTTATAAGTTGGAAAAGGTTGAACAATATTTTTTAATCAGTCCACCTTTTATTTCAATTTTTTTTTCATTTTTATTTATATATATTTAAATTAACCAAACTTAATTTTCTGAATATATTCATAGTTCACAATCTTACCCGACTTTAATTGTGTCCAAACTAACATAATAAATATAAACAATAAATTATACTGTTCATTAACTCATTAAGAAAGTAAATTATAAATTCCAAAATTTATAATTTCATTATAACATATCTATAATAAGATATCTATATATTTATCATTACTAAAAATTTGAAAATATATTTCATAATGTTAAATATTAATATTATGTTTTGATATGAACTAGCTTACAAGCCTTCTAACAACAGCTCACTAGCTAACAGAATCGAATAACATCAAGTTTGAATTTATTTATTTACTTTAATGAATCACAATAAATAATTTTGAATATTTGTATTGAATTAATAAAACTCTAAATAATTCACGAATAATTTGATTTATTTACATCCCTGCACAAAAAATATTGTTAGCCCTAGGCTCATCAACTAATCAATTGCTCCTCCATTGCTAAACTTTTCCATTAATATTGGAGATTCAATTTTGTAGATTTCCTGGTCGGTCACATTCGTTGCTGGTCCCTATCCACCCTTCTTTCTTTACTTATTATATATATAGAAGCTCTGACTTGCAATTTTCATTAATTAAAGTATCCAGTCACTATCCCTACTTTGGTAGAGTGGGGGCAAATAAGACCTCATAGAGTGATTGGTCGATGATTCTGATGCCTGCAATTGAATTTCTATCGAAATGAGATTTGCCTATTTGGTGAATTATGACCAAGTATTCAAATCCAACAAGTGATCATGTGAAGATTAAGAAAAGGTAGAGATTTGTACATAGTTTTGGGAATGTGGGAATACTTCTATATTGGATGGGTACATACTTGAGTAAATGTGTGAATGAGTAAAAAAAAAAAAATGTGTGAATGAGTTGCCGAGTTTTTTTTGATGTGATTTGACTCAAAATTCATGTGATTTCATCTGAAATTCGTGATTTCAGATTTTTTATTTTAAAACCGCTTAAATTAAAAAGTTAGTATCTCAACGTTGGAGTTTGGAAAGTTAACATCCCTCATTGATAAATGACGTAAAAAAGTGTTCTAAATTTCAAGTTTCCCGACCAATTCACACAAGTTCTATTTTTATTTTCTTTTGAAGAATTTTGGCAAACCAATTAAGTTAGGTATTTATAACAAATAATATATTTAGCGATGAAATAATGTGATCCATGGATTTAACTAAATAAATCTCTAGTGATATTGATCCCCATTCCGAAAAACTATCCGGCAGTAGCTTATTAGTCAATCACCAACACTCGTTCCGAAAGATCTAGATAATGACAGTTTTTCTATGGTATAACATAACGAAAAGGAAAAAAATATAAGCAATTTGATCATATAAATAAGTATATATTTTATATTTTAGTAATATAATTTTTTTTTTATTTAGATACATAATCAGTGTATCGCATGAATCGTACGTACACTAATTAGATATTACGTGATAAGTCATGAAACGCACGAGTACATTAATACTAGCTAGTAATCACAAATCAAGCAAGTATAAAATTCTTGACAACACCATAAAATATGCTAGCCCTAACTTCATCATGTAATTCAATTCCATGATATCCTCCTTGGCTGAACATTTCCATCACATCCAAACCATTCTCTTTCAACATTTTTGCAAATTCCATTTCTGCATCAATCAAAGGGTCACCTTCCACGCCCGTCACCAAAAACCTCCATCCTTCTTCTCTCATTTTTTGCAAAATCTTCCCGTTCGGATTTTTCATCGGATTAAAATACTCGATGTCACGGTTAGCCCCAATCGGCAAAGCCAACTCGGTAAATAAATCAAGCCAGTGCAGGGGAAGCACGCTATCATTGGCCAATCTCATCTCCGATGGAGTCCTCTCAACCCCACCAAAGTAGGGTATGTGCAATATCAGCCCTTTGATCTTCAAAGGCATCAATTGATGAACCCTTGTCACTGCACCCACACCCACATTGTACACCATATTTCCTCCAGAGCTACTTCCCATGATAAAACACCTTGACAAATCAGCAAACTTTGTCAGCCACTCTTCCTTGCTGGTTTTGATCCAGTACAAAGCTTCCAAGCCATCCTCGTAGGCGGCAGGGATGCGGTGCTCTGGTGCTAGGCGGTAGTCCACCGAGACCATCACCACCGGAGTTTTCTGGACAATATCGGTGCAGAATTTATGGAACAACGTTGAGGCTGCACTGCCAGAGACAAAGCCCGCAGCATGAAAGTAAACTACGAGGGGCAGTTTGGTTTTAGGAATGTCATTGGTTTGGGGCCGGGGCACATAAACACGGGCCCAAGTAGGTTTACTTTGATTCATTGGGATATCCTTGGTGAGGACAGGATTAGAGGGATCAGAAGACGGTGGAGTGGATGGAAGTGAATAGTTGGATAAACGTGTGAATGAGCCATCGGAGTTTTTCATGAACCCCATATTTACCGATGGATCAGAAGTATTATCATTGGGAGGCATATTTGATGAATAAGAATTGATATAAAAGTGTTCCATGTATATAGGAAGCCAACATCCTACAAGGGACAACAAAATTTTGTTTTTAAAGAAAAAATGACCCACCAAGTTAGGTAGTTGTAACAAATAAGGTGGTACCAGGCCGGTGAAATAATATAATCCATGCATTGCAACCAAACAATTTAATTCGCCGGTGATCTTTATCCACATAAAATACTAAGAAACTTTACAAATAAATTTATGCACCCGAAAATAATTTGACAATCCGGAAATACCTATGAATTATAATTTGTCCAATTGTTGAGAGAGCAGATAATCCAAGAATATATAAAATCAATTTTCCAATTTCTCCAATAGTGCATGGAATTGACAGCGAAGCTGACATCTTCTATTCCATTTCAATGTGTCTTTCAAAACAACCGCCGCATGCCCAAAAAAATCATTTTCATCTTGCCCTAGTTAGATAGAACTCGTGTCCCAAATTGGTTCTACTTATTTCAAATAATCGATTTTAGCCATGTAATTAAAAAATTATCCAATTTAAGTCATTTTTTTGTCAGAATTTACAATCTTCACTGAATTTTCTGTGATTGAGATTCACATGCCACAAATTTTCAGTTTTCGATCAATCCTAATGATGTGGCAATTCTTTAACTATGTTGTAATTTATTTAGGCTCACATTTTTTCACATTGTCAATTAGGACTCTAACCAAAACGAATAATTCATGAATTGAGGACAATGTTTGCTGGTTTGCTCAATTGAATTGAAACTACTTACATGTAGCGTCACATTCAAAACTTTCACCACATAATTGTTCTATATATGCTGCAAACAAATGACTTAAAAAAAACAGAAATTTATTACATTAAAATGTGAAAATAATAAAAAATCGAAAATTATTTGTAAATTTTAAATGATTTTTAATAACCTAATTTTTTTAAAATTATTAAAGTTATTTATAGGTTAATTATCGTTAAAATCAACAACTTTACTTTATTTGTACTTTTAACTAAACCTTTGGATATTACCAAATAAATCATGTTCTTAGATATCTCGTGCAAATCGAATCCACATAAATAATTTGGGTTTGAAGGTGCTTATGTGTCTAGATAGCTCGACACATCATTTGCCAATGGTAATTTAAAAAAAAAATCCACATAGGTTAAACAATATCGTTTTATACTTTCCAGATAAATCACGATTTTTACTGTGATATTAACCCAACTTACGGATATTAGCAAATAATTAAACTTCAATTTAATCAATTCAAATCACTTACTTTAGATTTCCATTTTGAAGTTGCTAACTGATGTGTCGTTGTTAGTACATATTGTTGGAAATTTTCCCAACACCCTATTTTGGGTTGAAGCTTAAATAGTTGCGAGACACGAATAACCTGTGTGGTGGGGTGGTCTGTGTGGTGTGGTGGCGCGAGGCGAGACGTCGAGTCACAGTGATATCGAGGCGTGGCGAGAAAACATGTCGGTGTCGAGTCATGGAGATATCGAAAGGGTTCTAAGGTTGTTGGAGTGGAGAGGCTGGCAGGTGCTGGAGGAGGAATTGTTGGGAATTTTCCCAACACCCTTCCTTGAGTCTGAGCTTAAATAGGTGCGAGGCACGGCTCTGCCAGGTTCGAATCCATGAGCGCAAAGCTATATAAATATAAGACATTAAAGTTGCACCCTATGCTCATTTGATATCCTTTTGGTGTAGCGGTAAAACGCTTGATGGTCCAACACATATTTTTATCATCCTAATCATGCTTGATTTTAGTTTATTCGTGTTTAATTGATTAATTTTATGATTCTTTTGAAGGATCGTAATGAGTTCATAACACGCAGCGGAAAAATTACAATCCTAAAGATACATTTGCGTTTAAAATATATCTACAAACAATCAAAAGATCGAATCGAAATACCTGAAGCGAGTTCTCGAAAAAACTTGTTCTTCGAATATACGAAGACTCTATGCGTATCCACACCCAGACCAACCTTTGCTATCAACTCTGGACAATATAAATCGAATGAATTATTTTTCTCTTCCAAGGAACCCATTTTATATCGATATCTTCAAAAGTAATCTATATGATAATAAAAATTCTTTCCTAACTATACATTATAGTGTAATGGAAACTTGCAGATTAACATTTAATTCATCGATCTCCAATTATTGCATAGAAGAAAACTTTTATCATACATTCGTTGAGATATATGCGTACAAACTCTCATTAGAGTTTTTCCAAATATAAACCACTTTACAAAGTCAAACTTTGCTTTTTTATCAATGTATAGTTTCCATGCATATGTGTATATCATCATATACATATGTGAGAAAAAATCATTTGAAGATTTCTACAAAACATTCTATTATTAATAATACTCTTGGTGCTAGCAAAGAATATTATTATATTTCATTTGAAATATTTAATTTAATTATCTTATAATAAATCAAATAATCCTTAAAAAAGATTAGAACACTCGTAAGTGTGTGACCCAATAGGTTCATTACTAAACCGATAGCAAATTAATTGTATTAATTTATCAATCAGGGTTGGTATCTAAAAATACTCCTTAACGACCGGATAGTATGGAATAATATTATTATTTACTCTCAAGAACCATTATAAGAATAATGTAGCATTTCCTTCCATCATTTTAGCTCCACTCCAGGTTAATCCTATGGTAGGGTTTAACTATCAAACCCCAATAGATTACCAATTATGTTTCATGTCAATTATAATCAACTAGTGAGTGACCTAAGAAATATATTTCTTCATTCACTCAATCGCCTCGGCCAAGGTCTTTATTTAGTTGATATAATTAATGACAACATAGAGCTCAAACTCATTACCAAGAGTTAATGGATTCCTTCTTGATCAATTATTAATTCTACAAGCATCTAATCATACTCAATTAGCATTCAATTAAACACCTTAGGGCGATAAGTGTCTGGAATCAAAGCATAATAAACAACTTGTTAATTATTATAACAATCTCAGGCAAAAGATGCACTAACATCACATTCTTTATGAGAAATATCCATTGACAGTCTATAGGTAATAATAATCATTAGAAAATTCTCAATCGAGCCTATTCAATGATAATATCACTATATATATTCACTTATATATGTAATTCAGTAAATGAGATCTATTAATCTCCATCTTATGAAGACTATTACATATAAATTGATCTATCCGGATAATTAATGTCCAATCTCAATAATCCACTGATCAAGAACAATTTGGATTAAATCATATGAGATATGACTCTCATTATCATAATCTCTATCATGATATCATGTCTCTAAATTTAATTAAATACTTTATCACAAATATATAAGTCACATACTAAATAAATGTGATCATAAAAATACCATAATAGATGATTACAATGTGTTCAAACATAACATAGTAGATTGGATCTTGGGTATATCAAATAACCCCAACATCTTTATCGTACAAATGAACTTTGTGGGCTAGAAGCAAAATTGAGCTTAAAACTGGATTTCTGGGCTTTAACTGTTGCCTCAGAAGATTTGTTGGAGAAGAAAAACTCAAGAAGAAATTAATTCAAATTAAACTCTTATTTTATCTTTTTTACTGTATAGATACTTTTTATCCTTCTCCGATGGAGATCTATCAGATTTCTTAGGAGTAGGAACCGTAGTTTAGAGAGAGAAAAAGAGAATATATATGCTTATATTTTCCTATACACGATAATTGTAGAACTAATATAATATAGGCTTAGTAATTGACTAAGCAGTTATCTCAATTATTTGGTTTTATGTATCTGTTGGTCCTAAATGGTATAAGGTTAAGAGGGGGAGGTGAATTAACCTTATCAAATTTTCAAATTTTCTCCAAAAAGGTTAAGTCCTTGAGGAGCAGGTAGCTAGATAGCTTGCTGCACAGAAGGTTGCTGCTCAGACAGTGACCTTAGGACTTAGACAGAGTTACAAATGCACAGCGGAAATAATGTGATTTTCGAATAACAATTTTAATGAAGGATGCTTATGAGATCAGACAGAGATATAAAGTAAATAAATATGCAAGCAAGCTTATAGAGGTTTGAGGGTGGAGTAATCGCTCCACGTCCTCTCTACTCCTTCTCTAGGAGGAACTTTGTTAAAGCAAGTTTGATTTACAATAGTTCCGGCTAATACAAACTCTACTTTACACAAAACTGTCAGCTCTATCCACACAGGTAGCTGCATAGTGACCAAACTAAGTGACCCACACAGGATCTTCACACAGGTTCCTTAACCCACACAGGATCCTTTTTCTTCTTAAGAGAGAATAACGACTTAGCAAAATTAACTCCTGCCAAAGTGACTCCTAAACAGTCTAAATAAGAGAAAAAAATTTGCAATGGTTGAATGCAGCAAGCTCCTTAATCTTCTAAGTATCACAAGGTAGCTGGATTGCTGCTGTTTAGACTGAGTGACTGAGATTTAAAGGTTTTGAGCTTGTTGAAAAACTGCTTCGCGTAGGATATTCTCAATTCCAATTCTTTTTTTTTTCTCAGGTACACTCAATCTTCTATTTATAGCTCTTCAATGAGAAATTTACCCGTTGAAAAGACAGTTTTCCACTGATGAGGTGTCTTGATCTGATTGGTTCCTTATTGATCTTCTAACACTTGTTCTGTAATGCCTTCCTTCTGTTCTGCAACTGCCTTGTCCTTTTACTGCGCGGTCTTAATCTGCAGACTGTTATACTCTGTCCTTGCTGTTTTTTCCAAATGGCATTCTCTGATTGGCTGGAACTGGAATGTCTCTACCAGCTAATCAGAATGCACTGACTTTAATGTGTCTGGGAGTTTCCTCTTTGAGCGAATGAGTCAGTTTCTTTGACTTGAGAATCTTCAGGTTCCTCCCAACATCCTTTGATACTTGGATACTGATTTCCTCAAAAGATGTAGCAGCATGATGATATGCAGGTAGCAGGGACTTGGTGTAGGTTCCTTTGCAGAATCTTCTTCTCTTTCTAGCATCCTTGCCTTAGCTATTTTACATATGGAGACCTATCCAGATAGCTAATGCTCTAATCTATTACACGTTTTGTCTCATCAAAATCTATTACAATTTATCCTATCAATTTCTCTCTTTTTGATGATGATAAAATCCTTAACAGGATCAAAGACTCATATTTCATTTATCTTAGAACAAAATGCAGAAAGACATAAACAATCATAATCATGCATTAAGTTCACAAGATGTAAGCTTTCATAAACCAGAACCATTATAAGTTTCATTGATGAAAAATCAATAGCAGATACAGAGAGCAAAGATTCAAAGAAACATAAAAGATAGCAACAAAACAGAATAAAAACAAAAAGGATAAACAGAGATAGAAAGCAAGTTATTAGGTCTTCAACCAGCTGGCTTTCTTCTTCCTTTCAAACTTTGTACCTTTCCACCAGTTAGCTAAAGACTCTTGATAGCTTGGCTCCAGTAACTTCCTTACTTCCTCATCTTCCTCAAATCTCAGCCAGAAGTCTTCACAGAAGGGTATGAACCCTTTTCCTAGTCTCTGCTTCAGTTTGATTTGGATTGACAATCCTCCCTTCTTGGCAAGCTCTAGGAACCTCTGCAAGTCTTCTTTATTGGTTCGGAATCCTCTGAAGAGAGTAGATTCCTTGCAGAGTGTTGTGAAGTATTTCATCAGCTCCATTCTTTTGTAGGCTTCTAACTGGAAGAATGATAGATTGGCATCAGTGGGGAGAGCGACCTCCGGGATCTCTGGGATGACAAATCTGTCGCTCCTGGAATCCGGGCTTGCTTCTAAAAAGGTCTTGAGAGATGCACTGGCTGCATTGGCAGGATTCTGCATGTTCTTTTCTAACTTAGCCATGTCAGGTAGCTTGTGCGGTGGGAAGACTTTGGAAAAAACTTCCTGCGGCCCTTTCGCAAATACAGCATCCAAGTTGCTCTTAAGTTCAGCATCTGTCCTTCTCCTCTTTTCATATCTTATCTCAGTACCTTTTCTGAAGTCTGGATGAATTGACCCTGAGACAGCTTCTGATTTCCTCTTTGAGCTGCTCTCTAGAAGACCCCTTGATCCAGCTCCCCTATTTCCACTATCTCCAGCATCATATCTCCTCCTGCTTACTACCATCTGCTTACAGGTAGCAGGATCCTGTCCGCTCTTCAGCTGGCCTTCTATCCTCCTTTCTCCCTTTTTGTCATCATCAGCTCTCCCAACTACAAAGCTGACCATAAAGTGAATTTCTGATAGGATGCCAGAATGTTCCCTCAAGGTCTGCGATTGGTTGAACTGCTCCTCATCCATGCAGCCTACTACGGAAATAAGAGCTTTCTGGTCAGTTTCAAGGGAGATCATCCTCTCCTCTTGTCTATTCAGTTCTCCATGACGGTTTTGATCACTTCCATAGTAGCATCCTCCTTAGGGGGTCGGTGAGCATCGATCACCTAATAAAGCTTTGACAAAGTTATGTTGAGGGAGTCAATGAAGGTTCGAGTCTTGATTGAGCTTAAGCGAGTTTCCTTGCGGAGCTTTCTGCTCGCTTTCACTAGTGACTTCCCCATCTGTTCAATTACGGTCAGTACTTCGTCATTTGATCTGGCAGCTTCGTGGCCTTCGACAGTATCAGCTACAGGTTTTTGTAGAGAAGATGCAGGGGTTAGATCTTTGGATTTTTTGGCTCCGGTATCACCCTGTTCACTGAGTGACCCATCATCACTGCTAGAAGGGCTGCTGGATCCTCCATCCCCTGATCCAGCTTTCTTTGCTGGGCTTCCTCTTCAGCCTTCTCTGCATCATCTTCCTTTTCCCCTTCCTTGTCAGCCTCCTTTTCAGCCTCCTGTTCTTCATCCGTCTTCTCCTTCTCCTCAGGTTCCTTTTCAGCCTCCTTTTCCACCTCCATTGCATCTCCAGCTTCCTGTTCAACCTTCTTTTCAGCAGTGTTTCCTCCTTAGTGACCATCTCGCCATGGTCCACTGGCTTGGCAGGTACAGCTTTCTCCATCTCCATGGGAACAACTTTTGCAGCTTGCTCCTTTTCCACAGGAGCAGGTTACTCCACTACTTCAACTATTTCTACAGAAACAGGTGCCTCCTTCTCCTGTACCTGTTCCCTCTCAGCCTCTACCTCTATTGGTGTAGGCATGGTTTCATCGGTGGCTGCTACTGGGGTTGTGACAGTGAGCTCAAGAACAGCGTCCAAAGATGCCACAGTAGCGAGGGTTTCCAACTCTTGTGCCTTAGGAAAGTCAGTTGGTGTAGAGCTCTTCTCCTTCATCGGCGTCTGCCCAAGGACTTCGGGCAGGATGATTAGGTCAGTGAGGTAGGAAAATTCCTCATCATTCTTCTCCGTTGGTGAAGATGACCTCCTGCTGATGGGTTCGACCATAAGTGCTGTACAGGAAGATCATTCACCTACCTAGGGCTCCCTTACTGGCCTTCTCATCCTTGTCTCAGTCAGGCTTATGTCAGCAGCCTGCTTTAGCATCTTCTCCAGAGCTTTTTCTTCTCCGTACTTCTCCACCTGGGCCGCAGCGAAGCCCACGTCATCGCCTGCTTTGACTTGATCAGCAGCAACATTAAGAATCACCTTCTTCCTGTAGGAGTCTGGTTGCTCGATGGGTGCTTTCCCTTTCAGGCTCCTAGGGCCAGGTAGCTGTTTAGCAGCTTCCTTCTTCTGGTTGGCCTCAATCTCAGTAGAAATTTCAACATTCTCCAGGTACTCCGGTCGATTTTTCTTCCTGAGATTCGTCAGGAACTTCTTTTGAAGGACCTCCTCTAAATTATCCATTACTGCCCAGCTCAGAGCCCACTCCTCCTCAATTTTCCAGTCAGACCACTGGATCAGCTCCTCTTTGGGAAGGTGTCTGTACTGCCACCAGGTAGCGAATCTGTCCATCAGCTTTGCAAAATCAGCTTCTACCTTCGGTAAGCTGATGACATATTCCATCACCTCCTCCTCAACTTCCTCAAATTCTTCATCATGAGCGGCAGCATCCCCTGCCCGTTCATCAATATCCACTTCTACTACAGGCTTCTTAACTGCCTGAGTAGTGGTGCCTTCTGATTCGTCATCAGAGATGACCAGCCTCCTCTACACATCCTCTTTGTGTTTAATCTTCTTTGGCACTGCAGAGACTGGTGAGGGTTCGTCCATCCTCGAGCTGCTTTCCGGTGAAGATGAGCCGCTGTTAGTCCGACGGAATGTCTTTCTTGTCTTGGAAGCACCCTTGGAACCCTCAGAGACCTCCCTGGTTACTGGGGATGGCTGAGCAGTCGTCTTCTTGGCAAAGACCCTACCCGCACCGATGAATTTCCTTTTTTTGGATGGGCTTCCCCTGGGAAAAGTCCACCTTCAAGTGACACCCAGGAGGGTGTTCACTATAAGCCTGTAGGTAGGCTTGCCCACATTCTTCTCCACCTCCTCCACCAGCCTGGTGAGTACTGGCCCAGTTCACCTTCTTCTTCTTCTTCAGGATGGCCATCATCATCCTGTACCTGAAGTTGGTACACTTATCAATGGAACCCGAGCGGTTCTCAATGATGTGGCAGTAGATATCGGCAGTATCTCATATTCAAGAAGAAATAACTTTTACTGCAGCTCCTGGACATCCCTACCGTGTCTGCCCTACCGGTGAAGATCTTCCAGTAGTCCTCCAGTTCATCTTCTTCATACGTGGAGAGGTCACTGGCGTCCATGCCATCAGTGAGGAGAGAGAACACCTCCTCCAACAGCCCGGTGTCCACAGAAATTATCATCCCACCCAACTTTGATTGGATCTCTGACCGATCTTCAGAGACCCTAGCTCGTCTGTAGAACCTTTCTACCTAATCCTCTGCATATGGAGTTTTGTGGAAGAAGCAGAGTCTCAGTAGGCCTGAAAGGCGAAGACACCGTAGAATGTCTTTCATCAAGTTCTTGGAGTGTCCTTCCTCTTCGACAATGTTGAGCAGAATGTCCCAGTCCACCAACCTGCCGTCAACAACGAGGGTTTATTTGGGTGCCATTTTTAAGAGAGAGATAGAATCTGAGAGCAAAAAGCTTAGAGAGTGTGAGATTTAGGGTTTTTCAGAAAAGCTTGAAGGTAAAATATGTTAAGTGTGAGAGAGATGAAGAGAAAGTTCCTTATATTTGAATTTGAAAGAGCTTTAATCGAACGGTCCAGATTTGATTTGGATTTGAAGAGACTCTTGATCCTTCGGCTGAGATTTTTGGCACGGTGTGTGTGGTGATATACTTGATGTGATATTTTGTGGATATCGAGGGGTTTTCTGTAAAAATGGCTGCTTGACGCGGGGTAACTGTTCTTTTCACACGCCCACGTTTCTGGTTTCTGCAGATTGCTTGTTGTACTTGTTGACCAGTATCGTATCTTCAGGGACTACCCAGAGACCTCAAGCAGTGACATTTAGGTTGCTGCTTTACCATTTTAGCCTCGTCTTGCCTGGAGTTCCCCCTAAGCTGTATAACCATTTAAGTAGAAATGTTAGGATTATTTAAAGATATTTAGCTCAGGTTGATTATGCCTAGCTCGTTTCTGAGAAATGAGAATCTTGATTCACAAAGAGGCTTTGTGAAAATGTCAGCTACCTGTAAGTCAGTGTGCACTTTTTCTAGGGATATATCCTTCTTTTCAACGTGATCCCTTATGAAGTGGTGTCTGATATCTATGTGTTTTGTTCTTGGATGAAGAACTGGATTGTGAGTGATTGCAATGGCGCTTGTATTATCACACAAAATTGGTGTTCCTTTCTCCTCAATCCCGTAGTCCTTCAGTTGCTGTTAAATCCATAGGATTTGTGCACAGCAGCTTCCTGCAGCAACATATTCGGTCTCAGCTGTTGAGGTTGCTATTGAGGTTTGCTTTCTGCAGTCTCTCTTGTGCTCCTGGCTGTCAGAGCAGTCACCTTAGTGCTTGTTTCTTCTGCTTCCTTCTTTTCTCCTGTTGATATCATACTTGAAGGCTTTTAGGTCTGAGAAGAGGTCAAAAGTGCTCATTGATTTCAAGTCCATAGAGACTCTCATGGCGGTAGTCTTGCTATCCCATTCAGCAGGTAGTGCTCTCAGCACCTTCATATTTTTCTCCTTTTGGGTGTAGAATTTATCCAAAAACTTCAGCTCGTTAACAATATTCGTGAACCTTAGGTCCATCTGCTCCAAGGTTTCTTCAGGAAACATCTCGAACAACTCAAATTTTTTAGTTGCCGTAAACACCTTGTTTTCCTGTGTAAGCTCTGTTCCTTCGTAAATTTGTTCGAGCTTGTTCCAGATATCCATCGCCGTTCTGCATGTCTTGACTTTACTGAAGGTTCCTTTGTCCAGGGTGACAAATAGGGCGTTCTTGGCTACGTTGTTCAGATTGGCTTGCCTTCTGTCATCAACCGTCCATTCCTCTCTAGGTTTATCGATAACAGCTTGGTAGGGAATGGCTCCTGCATCACCAGCATCGACAGCTCTAGCGAATATAGGGTTGGCCTTGGTGATCCTCGGGGGTCCGTCAGTAATGACCAGCCACATTTCGTCATGCATGACTGAGAGATGTATCTGCATTCTAATTTTCCAGTCGTCATACTCTTCAATAGAGAACATAGGTAGCTTATGCGTATCCATGATGTGATAAAAAAGAATGTATGCAGATTTTTGAAAATCAGGGATCGGGGATTAACCAGACAGATTGGGTTCTCAATCCAACCTGCTCTGATACCACTTGTTGGTCCCAAGTGGTATAAGGTTAAGAGGGAGATGAATTCACCTTATCAAATTTTCTCAAAAAGGTTAAGTCCTTAAGGAGCAGGTAGCTACATAGCTTGCTGCACAGAAGGTTGCTGCTCAGGCAGTGACCTTAGGACTTAGACAGAGTTAAAAATGCATAGCGGAAATAATGTGATTTTCAAATAACAGTTATAATGCAGGATGCTTATGAGATCAGACAGAGATATAAAACAAATAAATATGCAAGCAAGCTTATAGAGGTTCGAGGGTGGAATAATCCCTCTGCGTCATCTCTACTCCTTCTCTAGGAGGAACTTTGTTAAAGCAAGTTTGATTTACAATAGACCCGACTAATACAAACTCTACTCTACACAAAACTGTCAGCTCTATCCACACAGGTAGCTGCACAGTGATCAAACTAAGCGACCCACACAGGATCTCCACACAGGTTCCTTGACCCACACATGATCTTTTCTCTTCTTCAGAGAGAATAACAACTTAGCAGAATTAACTCTTGCCTAAGTGACTCCTAAACAGTCTAAATAAGAGAAAGAAATCTTCAACGGTTGAATGCAGCAAGCTCCTTAATCTTCAAAGTATCACAAGGTAGCTGGCTTGCTGCTGCTTAGACTGAGTGACTGAGATTTGAAGGTTTTGAGTTTGTTGAAAAACTGCTTCGCGTAGGATATTCTCAATTCCAATTCTCTTTTTTTTTCTCAGGTGCACTCAATCTTCTATTTACAGCTCTTCAGTGAGAAATTTGCCCGTTGAAAAGACAGTTTTCCACTGATGAGGTGTCTTGATCTGATTGATTCCTTACTGATCTTCTAACACTTGTTCTGCAACGCCTTCCTTCTGTTCTGCAACTGCCTTGTCCTTTTACTGCGCGGCCTTAATTTGCAGTCTGTTGTACTCTGTCCTTACTGCTTTTTCCAAATGACATTCTCTGATTGGTTGGAACTGGAGTGTCTCTACCGGCTAATCAGAATGCATTGACTTTAATGTATTTGGGAGTTTCCTCTTTGAGCGAATGAGTCAGCTTCCTTGACTTGAGAATCTTCAGGTTCCTCCTAGCATCCTTTGAAACTTGGATACTGATTTCCTCAGAAGATGCAGCAGCATGATGATATGCAGGTAGCAGGACTTGGCATAGGTTCCTTTGTAGAATTTTCTTCTCTTTCTAGCATCCTTGCCTTAGCTATTTTACATATGGAGACCTATCCAGATAGCTAATGCTCTAATCTATTACACGTTTTGTCTCATCAAAATCTATTATAATTTATCCTATCAGTATCCAAAATTTATGTTTAATTAGTTTCACGGAGAATTATCACAAAAACATTGATAATTGTCGTCACAAAAATATTTTGTGACAACATTTTGTCATTAAGTTATTATCGTATAAACCTTCTCGCAAATAATTTTTTTGTTGTCGTAAAAATTGGACTTTTCACGATAATTTTGTTGTCGTAATTTTTTGTATCGCAACTACTCATTTTTGTACTAATACTGTTATCAAATGATATGAAACACATTTAATTAGTTAATAACTAGTCTTGATTGAATGATGGGTTTGATCAATTAAATTACAAATGCACATGACTTTTCTATGACTTGTAGATTAGTTTAGGGGTTTGATCAATTAAATTACAAATGCACATGACTTTTCTATGACTTGTAGATTAGTTTAGGGTTAAATGTTAAAATATGTATGTCATATTATATTTGTAGCCTAAAATCAATGATACAATTGAATGTCAATACCTTTGAATTGGAACTAATAAGATTATTTTATCTCTTATTTAATTTCATGGTTTCGCTGCTAGTTCATTTTTTTCATTTTCATTATTTGTTCTCTTGCTTAGTTTATCATAGGATCTTAGTTTGATTAGTTTATTAATCCAAATCCCCCATTTTTGTTTGTTTTACATCTTAAAAGAATTAAATCGTGTTCATGAGGATTCAACCTTACTCATTTATTTTAAAAGAAGATAATTTTACTTTTTGTTGGTTTGACATCCACCATTAACGAGTCGTGTAAATCGACACATCAGTTGCTAAATATTAAAAAAAAAAAAATCACGCATCCAAGACAATGTTGTTTTAGTCTAAATCTGACAAGATCTTAACAAATATGATTTTTAAGATTGAAAATTTACGATAGCTTTGTTAGTCCTAAACGGCAATTTTTTTATCAATACATATACCTAAATTTTAATATGTTTTTAATCTTTAATGAAACAAATAAATATACAATAATTAATTTAAATTGTATTTGAATGAAAGTGATTTGAAATATAATATTTGAAATGAATTATATTTCAAATTGTTTTTAATCATAATGATCAAGAGAGGTCCAGCTCATTAACCAAGCAACGTAAGAAAATTATCATTGGTGGTGTGATTCATCAAGGATGTGCCTTGAGCTGAAGAAAAGGGAATTGCAGAAAAAGGACGTCATAGTGCCCATTATGCGCAGACAAATCGATAGCCTAGAGAATACACAATGTCCTATTCCAGCTCACCATGATACAGAATGAATGCACTTGGCAACATCTACTTCTTGATTGGTATAGGTTGATCTTGGTGAAATTTTACTATATTTTAATTCTATGTATTGTCTGTTTGGCTTTGTCTCGTTTCTCTACAAATCAGTAGGTAGGTTTTCTTCGAAAAGATAAGAAAACTTTGTGAAAGAAATCAATAGAACCTTTACCAGATATGGATACTCATTTACTGTTCTTCATTGTTGCATTGAATAAATATTGGAGCTATTCTATCATAAATCAATTCAAATTAGAATGCATTGATCAAATAGAATAAAATTGTTCGAAAATTAGTATATAATCCAAATGATGGCAATTTCGGATCCATATCGATCTAAATATCACCAATAGATTTTTCTACTACAAATTTCAAATCCTTTAATTCAAACACAATCTTATATATATGATTATATCATCGGATAAAAACAAAATCATATTTCATTTGACATTTAGAAAACTCTCATACATAATAATTGGGAAAAATTCATTTTTAATCCTGGGCGTTGTCCAATTTTGATCCTATTAATTTTTTATTATCAATTTTAGTCCTGTAATTAATAATATTATCCAATTTCAGTCATTTTTCGGTTAATTTTCAGTGAGTGAGTTACACGCCCCAATTCCATTATTTTCGCTTATGTGGCAATTTTTTTGTGCATGTGACAATTCATTCTGCAATACTTTTCAAGTAAAATGCTATAACATGGTGCCACATCATTTAATAAATTTTGAAAAAATCATTAACTATATTAAGAAAAACATAATTAAAGAAAATTGAAAAACAAGATTCCCCACCCATTCTTAACAGAAATGAGATTTCCTTTAAAAAATCCCTGAGAAATCAAATCTCCAAAATTCAAGTCCATACAAATTTCAATCAATTCTCATATTGGCTTGGTGGGTTTTGAATGTTCTCCAAAGC
This sequence comes from Scutellaria barbata, assembly GCA_028654395.1. NCBI lineage: Eukaryota > Viridiplantae > Streptophyta > Magnoliopsida > Lamiales > Lamiaceae > Scutellaria > Scutellaria barbata. Next base: position 3,663,023 of record CM053649.1, on the reverse strand, counting down.
TTCTTCGCCATCTCATTGGAGGCGTAGCTCTGGCGGATGTTCCCTCAGAGCGGCACCATGTCGCGGGCGGAGTAGGGGCGGCGCGTCAGCTTGAATCTCTCGGAGTTCCTACATGCTTGGACCTTTCCTACTTCCGTTTCAAATCTCCCTTCTTCTTCTATTATCTCTTCAAAAAACTAATAATAATAATAATAATAATAATAATAATAATAATAATAATAATAATAATAATAATAATAATAATAATAATAATAATAAATCAAAATCAGAGAATTCTAGTAAAGATGTTTTTATTATATATATATTTTTTCTATACAATTGTTGTAATGAAACGAATTGATGCAAAGAGGTGAGGCCAAGTGCCTCAATTCTTGAAAGATTTTGGTGGTAAGGGTAATGATGGTGATCCCTTGATTGATGCACAAGTTGAGTTTGCAAAAATGTTGAAAGAGAATGGTGTGGATGTGATGGAGAAGTTCAACAATGGAAGATATCATGGAGTTGAGATGTTAGCCCAATTAGAATCCTCAACTATCTCAACTCCATGATATCCTCCATTGTTGAACTTCTCCATCACATCCACACCATTCTCTTTCAACATTTTTGCAAACTCAACTTGTGCATCAATCAAGGGATCACCATCATCACCATACACCAAAAATCTCCATCCTTCTTTCTTCACCTTCTCCAGAAGCTCTAGATTGGGGGCTCTCATCGGATTAAAATACTCGTGGTCACGGTTAACCCCAATCGGCAATGCCAACCTAGTCAATAAATCATTGAAAAGCAGAGAAAACATCGTATCATAAGCCAATCTTAATTCCGATTGGGTCCTCTGCACCCCACAAAAGTAGGGTTGGTGCAATATCGGCCCCGGATCTTCAGAGGCATAAGCCGATCAATGTTGCCAGCGCACGCATCCCTACGTGGTACACCATATTTCCTCCAGAGCCACTTCCCAAGAGAAAACACCTCGAGAAATCAGCATACTTTGTTAGCCACTCTTGGTTGGTGGTTTTGATCCAATGCAACGCTTCCAGGCCGTCCTCATAGGCGGCCGGGAGGTGGTGCTCGGAGGGCAAGACGGTATGCCACTGACACCATTATGGCCGGAATTTGAAGGACAATATCGCTGCAGAATCTTTGGTAAATCGTTGAAGCTGGACTTCCGGCGACTAAGCCTGAACCACAAATGTATACTATGAGGAGCAGGTTGGCTGTGGGAATGGCTTCAGGTTCGGGCCGAGGAAGATAAACACGGGCCCATGTTTGGTGTATAGGATTGATTGGAATATCCTTGGTGAGTACTGGATGAGAAGGATGAGAAGAAGGGGAAGTGGTCTGATCAGAACCCGGTGTACGTGTGATTGTGCCATCGGGGTTTGCGAGGAATCCGATCTGAACCATTGTTGTTTTATGGTCTTAAATTGTCAAACCAAGTTTCCATATTTATAACTGTTTATTTCTGTTGGTATATGTCATGACGTGATGAAATAATATGATTCAAATATTTCACCAAACTGATCATTCCCCTCTGAACTTTATTCCAAATAAAGAACTTATAATTAAACTAACGCAAATACTTTTAACCCTTTTTTCTTTTTTTTAAGTTAAAGAGGATAATACATTTATTACCTATTACCTATATTACCTATCTAATAGTGTAGATAAAAAATGCATCATCATTATTTTTTTAAGTAAAAGAGGGTAATACATATATTAGCTATTGCCTATATAAAGGGAAAAATTCAAATTTGGCTCTGTAGGAATTATCATGGGCCGATTTTGATTCATTTTTAATTATTTTTGGCCCACCTCACAGTTTCATTCAAAATTTTAACAAAGATAGCACGTGTGAGTCACGTGGCTGTTACTTATTTGTATTTGTCGCGGGAAACAAACAGAGTCTTCTCCCCATTCTACGAAATCCTAATTCTCAAATCATAAGATTGCCAAGTCTAATCCTTAAATCTCCAAGCCTAATTGCGAAGCCTAATTGCCAAGCTGAAATCACTGAAAAGAGCTATGGTGCATCGAAAATCGCTGGTGAATGCTCCTCTTGTGGAAATCGATGGTTACAGTGGGAGGTTGCAACTTCTCACAATCCTCGTTGATACATTTGAACAATTTCGTGGGTTTAGTGAAGAAAGAGTTTCTGGGATTTTGCAGCATTTGCTTACCAGCTTTTATGGAGAAGTAGCCATCATCCAAATCCGCTAAGCCTTTATACAAAGTGGGTAAGCTTTCAAAAAGAGGTCTCTTATTCCCATGGTGTTTCTACAGTTCCTTTACTGTCTCTCCCAATGGTAGTGTTAGGAAGCTTAACAAAATTTCTGTGAAATCATTGTCTACTTCTGTGATAAGAAGATGTTGGGTATTCTTAAAATCTATACAGATGATCTGCAAATGTATTTCTTTCAATTACTCACTTGAAATTGAGAATAGAAGCATGGTGTGATCCCTGTTTGTATAAGATTTCCTGAAAAAACTATAGTCTATAGTATTGGAGGTGTTTGAGTGAAGCGGTGGGTAGAATGGATCTTTCAAAAGTAGGGTCTGACGGTTTCCGTCAACTAAACTATTGGACAGGGCTAACTTTGATTATTTTTGGGTCACTTTTGATACTGAAAGTTAAAATCGGCCTATGGTCATTCCAATAGGGCCATATTTAAAAATTTCCCCCTATATAAAAGTGTGGATATTTCTTACAAAATATGAATTGTTGAATATATATATATATATATATATATTAAATATTATTATTTAAGGTTGTAGTAGTAATTTAAATAGTTTTATATTAGAATCCTAATTAATTCAAAATCTTATTAAATCTTATTATAATTAGAATTCTAATATAAAATTGTAATATATAAGGTCTTTGTAAAAAAAATTCTTTAATTTGAATTGATCTCCACGTGCAATGCACGTGATCGAAAACTAGTTTAATTAAATACAGAAATACATTTATATTAGAGTTTATTACTTTTTTTTGCCCCGTAATTTAGGGGGTCTGGCACTTTAGAACTTTAACTTTTCGGGATGACAATTTAGGATTTTATTTTTTCGGGCTTCGTGAATTTTGTCAAATTTGTGTCCAAATTGTTCAATTTGGCTCAAATTGCATGTGAATTGCACGTGAGATTGTGAATTTGGACAATTCGGACCAATTTTACTGACACATCCTAAATCCATCATATGTGGTATTTCGAATTTTATGTATTTGCAGTCCACGTGGATTTACCAAAAATTCCTCCAAATCAAAGAGTGAAATCCCTAAATCTTCAAAATTAAAAAATTCCCCCAAATCAAAGTAGTGAAATCCCTAACGTCAACCCTAATCCGAAATATGTGGTTGATTCCACTTTTCATGAGATTATTTTTGATATTTCCACAAGCAGAGAGCATTTATTGAAGTAAATGAGGCTCACGTTTGAGACCCTTGAAAGATCCTGAGAATTCTTTGACTAAGATATATATGTTTTAGCAATCGAAACTTTGGTCTAAGAGTGTTTAACGTTGCTGGACGTATCTTGGCGTCCATTAAGGACCAACCGAAGGAAGTTGATCTGTCGGATTTTGTTGCTGGTAGAACAGAGGCAAATGCTCTTGATGTCATAAGCTTTGGAGGGTTCTCATCTGAAATATTTGAATATCTCTGATAATGCATTGGGCGAGATGGGCGACAAAAGGAGTCAGAGCATTTGGGAAGCTATTGAAATCTCAGACTAGCTTGGAGGAATTTATCTAAAGAATGATGGAATAACCAAAGCTGAGTTGGTTCCTTCCACAGAGACTCTAAAAATTCTTCATTTTCATAACAATATGACAGGAGATGAAGGGGCTATTGGCATTTCAGAGATTCTAAATTGTTGTCCTAGAGGACTTCCAATGCTCATCTACCCGAGTTGGCCCTGAAGGAGCTATTGACTTGACCGAAGTCTCTCGTCAAGCTGAACTTTGATTTGGGATTTTTTGATTTTGAGGGATTTCACTCTTTGATTTGGGGAATTTTTGGCAAATCCATGTGGATTGCAAATACATATAATTCGAAATGCTATATACAATGGGGTTAGACATGTCGGTAAAATTGGCCAGAATTACCCAAATTCTCGAAATGCCACACATGATGGATTTAGATATGTCAATAAAATTGGCCCGAATTGTCCAAATTCGTGATTTCAAGTGCAATTTGAACCCAATTGAGTAATTCGGATTCAAATTAAGCAAAATTCGCGAAGTTCGAAAAGACGAAATTCTAAATTGTCAGTTCAAAAAATTGAAATCCTAAAATGTCAGACCCCTAAATTATAAGGTAAAAAAAGTAATACACACTTTATATTATATAATTAATACCTTGTAAGTGGTACAAGCAATTAAGGGATCAAAATTGGACAGCCTAACATACGTGACGAAAAAATGATATTTCCCTTCTTTTAATATATTGACGATTGTTGGGTAAGCTTCATAGTTTTTCGTAAATATCAAAAATAATTATTTACCACAACATTATGTCGCTGCGATATTATCTCAAAAGTTTTCTTGTATATAGTGTTTTTACAACAATGTTTTTTGTCGCTAATACATTTAGTGAGAATATCATGTTCTTGCAAATAATATTTTTTAATTATTTTTTTGTTGATAAGTTATTGTCAATTTATATTATCTATTTTGTAACAATACATTGCCAGAAAAGAAAAAAAAATTTACAACAATTTTTGTTTTTACGACAACTATTAATATTTTATCGATAATATTTTGTTGTTGCTAATAAACATTTTTCAATAATGAAAGTTGGAATGACGTACAATATTCCTTCACAGTTGCTGATTTATAGTTCTAATTTCCTTTTTCATTTTGTCCCCTTGGTTGATAAAATTCTACTTCGGGGGAGAATTTCAATATATTAGCAGTGTACTAGTCCTAGAATTTTTCCAACTGATCATAGTGTTGTGTTGGAATTGGAAAACAATAATGCGTCTTTATTGAATTGGGTGTATCGGTTCATAATTTGGGTTTCTCCTTTGCAACATTTTTCTATTTTAGTCATAATTTGGGTGTATCGGTTCATTCCCTTATTTAATTGAGGATTTTCAATTTGGATGTCGTATAAGCAAATCTGATGGCGACTTCAGCTGATAAGAAATTTCGATGAAAGTCGGAAGAAAAAATGGAATTCTATAGCACAAAGAACCAAAAATGAAAAACGTAGCTTGATGGTAAAAAATTAGAAATGTCTTATACCAAAGTTGAAATCAATCTATTAATTTAACAATACCTAGATTAATTTGGTCATTTCTTAAAACGAGTAAGTTTTTAAGTTATTTTTGTACACCATCTATGCAATGCGAAACGATCAACTGAGTCAGTTGTAAAAATATTTTTTATTTAACTGTTAAAGTATTACTCGATGTGTGAAATTGTATTATTGCATAAGCCTGTATAGTTTAAGTACGTAGGAAATAAGACCTAGCTTCCAGTTGGGAAATAAAGCCACTTTGTGCACTTTAATGGTTTGAACTACTGCAATGTGACTCTCTCCTTTCTTGTATGATGTTCTAGTGAGGTTCTTGACATTGGGCAGTTCACGTACAGTTAAGTATCATGTTTTCATGGGTTAATCAAGTGAGCTTTATTATGGATGTGGTGAGTTATGTGAAATTGAGATGGTAAAAGTATGTGTTTGGTGGGGAGGATTGGGGAGGGTAGAGAGATTAGGAAGGCTCTTCTCTTCTCTTTTTATTATGATTAGGGAGAGACAAAGGATTCCCCATCCAACAATAGATCCTCATTCAGTTGGAGAGACCCGACATGATATAAACCTTCACAATATTTCAGTAAAAATCTGTCTCACGTAAAGTTTGAAACTGCATTACTAAAGAATTTTTGATGGGTAGAAAATAGATGCATTTTATTGAACATTAATTTAGAATTTTACTTTATTTGATGTGAATGAATTAATGTACTGTTTTTTTACATATAAGTGTTTTTGGACTGCAAATGTTTCATAATTTATTTTCTCGATTATTTAGAAAATTTTAAAATATTTTCAAGACTCATTTTCTAATTAAAGAGAAGGTACGGACCTTTTTTTTTGGGCTTAAGAGAGAATTTGGACCAAAAAATACAAAAAAACCCATTACTTAAAAAAAGAAGTTGAAGCAACAATTGAATGTGAAAAATAAAAGGATAGGGAGAAAATTCAAGCCCAGTCTTCCCCCAAGAGCTTGAAAAGAGGGCACGCCACCTATGCCATTGAGGATTTCATTATTTAATTGGTCTCAAAATCATAGTTTTAGACTTTTAGGAGAACTTTACACGTAGGAAGAGAGCACTGTTCACACAGAGGAGAGAGAAGAGGGTTGTAATATTATTATTTTTGGAGATTAGCTTTTAGAATGAATTCTTCGATAAATTTTATGTTTTTGATTTTAAGGATGCTCGGCTAATTTTATAATTTCTGTTAGTAGGAATGTTTGAATTCGTTTATCTTTTATTTTCTGATTAATCTTATAACTTTATCTCAATGTTTGATTTGCATTGATTATGCTATTTATTAATATCATTTTCGATTATTTGATGCTTGATTTAGATTGATCACCTAGGTTAAGGGTTTGATAACTGATTGCTAGAATTCTAGATCATGAATCCTAATTGTTGTAATTTAGTTTTCATTGGTAGTAAATTGAAGGTCATGCATCTGTAGGATAATATAATCCCAGCTTACCGAATTGAACTTATGTATTTAGGGTCTAGTTCATCACATCGTCTTGGTGGTTAATGCATTTGATGAATTAAATTTAGAGAGTTTATTCTATGTTATTCAATTGAATAGGGTTAATTAGTGATCTTATCCTAATTTAACTAATTTTACGAGATGATTCGGTTTAACAGAGCTTGTTATTATACTGCGGGTGATAATTCCATGATAATATAATTTGAGAGAGGGGTGTTACATTGATTAGGAAATAATTGATAATAAGGGATAATTGAACTGTTAATTAGAATATTTTTTTAAATAGATTTCTTGTTATTTAATTATTTTTTAGGTTGCTAGTTGATTTAGTGATAAGTTATCATTTTGAAAAACCCACATAACTTGTTATTTTATTGAATTGAATATAGGTGACATAGTTAATCTTCACTTATCGAGGGATCAACTCCGACTTACTCTAGCTACTAGTTAGTAAGATTAGGAAGAAAAATAATTAATTTTATCGCGTCACGACAATACGGTCAATTTCTCCCTACATTACCACAGACCTTAACAAAGGAAACTTTTTATCTTGTTTGTACAGAGATTGAAGGGGGAAGGATATGTGAACTCCTGCTGTATTAGTTTTATCTTTCCAATTGATCATGAGAATATTTAGAGAAAGGGGACTATTGGAAAATTAACACAAATATGTCTCCTTCCATTATGATAATCATAAGAAATGAATACGAAATACATATATATTAATTTATAAGATTAATTAGCAAGTTAGAAATAAGATGACGGATCACTTCTTATACAAAAAAGAAAAGAGTATAATTTACGTCGTTTTTCCAAAAATAATATCGTTTCATATGTATAATATCGTTTCATATAATTATTATTTAATAATTACTTGTATCACACGAGTTGTAGGCTAATTTTTAAGCAAGCATAAATTTCTTGACAACACCATAAAAGATGTTAGCCATAGCATCATCCTGGAATTCAATTCCATGATAACCTCCTTCACTAAACATTTCCATGACATCCAAACCATTCTCTTTCAACATTTTTGCAAATGCCATCTCTGCATCAATCATAGGGTCACCTTCCATGCCCGTCACCAAAAACCTCCATCTTTCTTCCTTCATTTTTTGCAAAATCCTTACGTTCGGATTTTTCATCGGATTAAAATACTCGATGTCACGATCAGCCCCAATTGGAAATGCCAACTCAGCAAATGAATCGAGCTTGGATAAAGGGACCACGCTATCATTGGCCAATCTAATCTCCGATGAGGTCCTCTCAACCCCACCAAAGAAGGGTGTCTGCAAGATCAGCCCTTGGATCTTCAGAGGCATCAATTGATGAACCCTTGTTACTGCATCCACACCCACATTGTACACCATATTTCCTCCAGTGCTACTTCCCATGATAAAACACCTCGACAAATCAGCATACTTTGTCAGCCACTCTTCCTTGCTGGTTTTGATCCAGTACAAAGCTTCCAAGCCGTCTTCATAGGCGGCAGGGAGGCGGTGCTCCGGTGCTAGGCGGTAGTCTACCGAGACCATCACCGCCGGGGTTTGCTGGACAATATCGCAGCAGAATTTTTGGAACAAGGCTGAGGCTGCACTGCCCTGAATGAAGCCTGCAGCATGGAAGTAAACTATGAGAGGCAGTTTGGTTTTGGGAATGTCATTGGTTTCGGGCCGGGGCAAATAAATACGGGCCCAAGTGGGTTTACTTGGATTGATTGGGACATCCTTGGTGAGGACAGAATTAGAGGGATCAGAAGAGGGGGGAGTGTTTGGAAGTCTAGGATACCCTGTACGTGTGAATGAGCCATCAGGGTTTTTCTTAAGTCCGATCTGAGCCAATCTGTCACAAGTATCGCCGTTGGAATGCATATTGAGGTATAAGGATAGATATACTGACAAATGCTGCATGTTTATATATAGACCACACAATTAACGAAATTTTGGCCAACCTAGTTTCGTACATATTTAATTAACATATAATATGGTACAAATAAAAGACATGATATAAGATCCTGTGATCCATATTTATGTTCATATGGTATTTTAAAATAATCATCACATTTTAAGTGTAAAAATTCATGACATCGATAATCAACATATGAATTGATTGACTTAAAAATAATAATATAAAAAATGAAACATCAAATTAGAATATACGATCCAGTTGGAAGTTGATGATATAAAAAAATACGAGATGAAATATATTATTTTAATTACAATTAGGTGTATTTATAGACTTAGAGTAGGGTATGCTTGCCGCAAAAATATTTTTAAGGAGATCATTAAAGTGCTTTTATTGCTACATGGGATGCAAATTTTTCTAGTTTTAGAGTAGGACATAGGACAACTAATTTTTCTAGGTGTATTGGTTTAGAATTTCACAGGATTTTAAAAGATTATTTTTTGAAAAAAAATCCGTTGGTATTCAATCAGAATTTTATGTCACTTAAAAACAATCCACTGGTATTTAATCTGGATTTTCAAGATTTTTTAAAAAGTCCATTCAAATCCATTGGTATTCAAGACTTTTTACTATTTAAAAATAATCCATTGATATTCAAAAATATAAAGATTTTACATGATTGTTGTGTTAGATAGATTTTGAAGGACTTTTTAGTGATATCTATAAATACCAACAATCTCATCCAAACCCATCAGATTTTAGAGAATTCTTGAAGTGCTGAAGTGCTAATGTCTCTTCACCTTTGTCTTTATACTGCAATTCTATGAAATTTTTTTTCAATACAATCCTAATCAAATACACCCCTTTAGTTTTCTTACAAAACTATTATTTGATTATTTTAATATATTTTTATTAGTAATGAAAACAATGTATATCTAACAAGATTTCGAATGCTACTATAATTATTGAGGATATTATTAATTATTTATTGAATATTTATTAAATTAAAAAAACATTATTTTTCAATTGGAATAATATCTATAATATAGACCTTCAAATTCAATTTTAATTTAAAGACTTTTATTTTTTTTAAATCGAAAATTTAGTTTTCTTAGAAAACTGTTTTTTGATTATTTTAATATATTTTTATTAGTAATGAAAACAATGTATACGGAACAAAATTTGAAGTGCTACTATAATTATTGAGGATATTATTGATTATTGATTGAATATTTATTAAATCAAAATTTATTGAGGATATTTATTAAAACAACAATGTTTATTTTTAATATATTTTTATTAGTAATGAAAATAATATATAACGAACAAAATTTCGAGTGCTACTATAATTATTGAGGATATTATTGATTATTGATTGAATATTTAGTAAATCAACAAAATTTATTGAGAATATTTATTAGATCAATAAAATTTATTGAGTTTTAATATATTTTTGCTAGTAATGAAAATAATGTATATCGAACAAAATTTCGAGTGCTACTATAATTATTGAGGATATTATTTATTGATTGAATATTTATTAAATCAAAAAAACTTGATTTTTCAATTGGAATAATATCTATAATATAAACCTTCAAATTCACTTTTAATTTAAAGACTTTACTACTATAATTATTGAAGATATTATTAAAAACCATAACTTTGAGCCTATTATTCAAACCCAAAACGAAACTTTTAATTTTTTTGCTACTATAATTATTAAGGATATTATTGAGGACCATAACTTTGAGCCTATTATTCAAACCCAAGAGCAAGAGCGACAAGACGCTAATGTTTGGAGGACTAGTATAGCTATGGATATGTGGATGAATGAAGATGATATTATGGAGAATTTTTTTTTTTTTTTTGTCTTTAACTCTTTTTAAATTCGAATGTATGAAAAAAATCTTGAACTCTTATCGTATTTCATAAATTCATGAAGTTCTGCAAAGTTCAAAAAGTCCTACAGAATCCATTAAAATCCTGATTAAAAAGTCTTTACAGAATCTTGCAAAATCTTAAAAGTTATAAAAATCCTGCAAAATCTTTTAAATCCACATGAATTTTTTCAGCTTAAAAAGTCCTTTAAAATCCTAATCCAATACACCCCTGAATTGCTAAAATAATATTTTTAATCAATTTCAGATTTTTTTTAATTTATAAATCACAACTTTTCCTATTATTTTTTCCGTTTTACAATGGAATGATAATACGGTTAAATAGTCTTTTATATCATAAAATGAAATAATCTTTTTTTTTTACCATAATATATATATATATATATATATATATATAATTTTGTTATTTTTTTAAGGTTAAAAAAGGAAAACTCAAGTATACATGATCTCGTAGTTTACTATATCATTTATAAGTGTTTTCATTTTATTATATCAAATACACGAATTTTGCAAACAACAATAAATCCGACTGTCACATCATTTTTTCTCGCTGGAAGGAGGTCACGTGCTTCTCACATGGTTTCTTAAGGGGTAGTTTTATTTTTTAAAGTTCAAACTTATTCCTAATATGTAAATATTCAAATATCAAGGTTATTTTTGTATTTTAACATCAAAAGTGAAGGCAACGACTACTTCATCAACTGCAATTCATTCCTTTCTTCTTCATCTTCAAAATTAGGGTTTAAAAAATATAGTTATCCCCAAATTTCTTCAAGTTTATGTGGAGACTTACTTCTGAATTATCATGGATGAAAATTGCAACTATAGAAATCCAACCAAGCACCTCACTTCATGGACAAATCAAAACCTTGGAAGGAGATACGCGACTTGTGAGAAATTTTGGGTAATTATTTTTTATCCACCATTTTTCACAACTGTAACAGTTGAGAGGAGAAGGAATTTAGTTCTGAAATTTAATGTTCGGTCATATTTTTCTATTATTTTGATTTCCGACTTCAAGAGTTTATTCTTGAAAAAGTTAGGTTGTTCCATCCCTTCACTACAAGAAATTTTCAAAACAACAAAGCCCATTTAACAACGGTTTTCATGAATTTGTGTTGTCTTTTGGGAATTTACAACGCTTTTTCCGAAAAGCGTTGTCTTTTTTAAAAAAATTTGCCATACGACAACGCAAAAAATTAAAACGACAACGCTTTTTTAGTAGTGTCGTTAAAAGGCATTTTTTTTTAAAGACAAGGTTTTTGCAACGCTTTTTGATGCGTTGTCGTATAGCGAATTTTTTTCTCTAAGCGACAACCCTTTCTGCAACGCTTTTTTATGCATTGTCGTATATCGAATTTTTTTCTCTTAACGACAACCCTTTCTGCAACGCTTTTTAGCGTTGTCGTTTCTTAGTATTTTTTTTTACCATTTTACAACCCATTATGCAACCCTTTTTTTTGTGTTGCAACCATTAATTATAAAATAATTGTTTTTTAATTAACTTAAAATGAATAAATTTAATTAATTTATAATGTTATCTTGTATTACATTATTTGCATTAATATTATTTTATATGAATACACTCATAATTTTAGAAAATAGTATTTTTATAAAATACTATTTTGAAGTAATTAAGAAATTAATTAAGTACTACACCTAATTAATTAATTATTAATACTCTCACCCTTTCAAATAATAATACATAATTGGAATATTATTTTAAAACATATTTTAAAAATTGTGTTTTGTAATTCATAATTCATAAATTATATATGAAAAAAAAAGATAAAATTTTGATGCTTAAAAATTAATACAATTAAAAAACATTAAAAAAAAAGATATACATAAATCAAGTGAATTAATGAATTAAGAATATAAAAAAAAATCTGTAAGCCTGCAGCCAGGTCGAACCCAACACCTAATACATTGACTATCACCAAATGAACCATACATATCTTTGGTCATTATTTACCAACAATTAATATTAATACTTACAATTTCCCCTTAGGGTTTTTTCAAATATACCCAAAATTTGTCAAGGCTTTCCATTCCCACCCATTTTCCTCTCCAACATTGCCGCCATCTTCGTAAGTCTTTCCACTCCCCACCCAAATTCAGAACAATTGCCGCCGTCTCTTTCCACCACCACTGCTCGCACAGCACCGCCGGAGGGAAGTCTCTCTTGCCGCCATCCCTTTCCAAGACCACTGCAGTTCGTGGGCTGGGCTTCGTGGGCTCGGTGCTCTTCTTGGGCTCGTCAAGTCCGCGCCGCTGTCTACTCTGGACGGGTCACCTTGGTCCCCCGATCTCCGCCGTCAGGCTGCTCGTTGAATTTAAGGTGTCTTCATTTATTTCCATTTTTTTTAAATTTTACAATCTACTGGATCTTATTCAAACATAGAAGATGTTCCTTGAACTAATTTTCTGAAACTATCATGTGTTGATGATGATAATAACTTGGAATGTTTAGGAAATTGCATTTATTTGTCATCCAAACTTTTAATTTCAAAAGTCGTCTTGGGAGGCAATTGTAGGGATCTTGAAGCACGACTCTTCTGAGGTAGTAATAGATAGAACTTATATAGAAGATTCCAGAACCAGGAATGTCTATAATTGGTTTGTTCTGGCCTCTGCAGCTTAGATTAAACCCTCGAGGTTCACAGTTTGCGTGTTGATCACCACCTTGTAACCAGAAGGGGAGGTGTACGACAACGCCGCAGAATGTTGATGGACAATCGTTTCTAGCATGGACTAGTTTTGATACGACAAGGAAAATGAACAAGTTTTGAATAGTACCCATGTCACCTAGATTATGTTTCCGAACAAAAGATTTGAATGGATATTGTGTTGTAGCATTTCCAATGTCAACTCCAGATAGTTTTTTTTTTTTTTATCATTTTGAAAATTTCTAGTACTTTGATAAGCAGATCGAGTAGTATTAAATTACTTAGTTTGAATTTGACACCTCGTGATTTGGTTTTTGTATTAGCCTAATAGAAGTTAATACTAATACAAAAGAGTAATCCTGGAAATAGCATAGAAAATGCCCATTCTTATAGCAGAAGAGTCGTCTCCTTTGTTTATTTGCATTATTGTAGAATGGAGTAGTTCAGTTGACATTGAGTTTGTAAAATATTAAATTACTTGGGACTTATGTTGCTTGCTCCTCTTCAGTGGACAAAATCTCGTGCTATAAATAGGGAGTGTGCATCTGAGTTAATTTCTGAACTATTCAGACAATTGATGAAACAATAAACATTCTATTCAGATAATAACCTTTTCTGGTTACTTCCTCTATTTGTTAATGTTCCATGTGTTGTAGTACAGAATTTTTAATTTTTTGTAACCTGTTTTAATCCAGTTTGCTGATATTATTTTACCCTTGCTTTTGTCATGTTGTTTTTAAATTTTTATTTGGATGCTTCCTTGAACTGATTAAATGAAACTATCATATCTTTATGATGAAAATAACTTGGAATGTTTAGGAAATTGCATTTTATTTGTCATCCAAACTTTTAAATTTGAGTGGAAAATTACATACTGATGTGAAATTTAAGGTCCACATTCCCAAGCTCCTTTTGCTCCGTAAACATAGATTGTTCTTCACTTGAACTGGACCAAGGATATATATTGAGCAAGGATGTTAGTGGAAGTGGTTGTTATTAATCTATTGAATTAGGCAAGGCTACCATTCTAGTACTCTTTGAAAGATAATACATTTAGATTATCGAATTTGAAATTTGAGAAGGAAATGTCTTACTTTACCAGCTTCCCTTGGTCACCTGCTGCATAACTAGGTATAAAAAGATCATTGACATCTGCACCTTCTAATACCAATCCAGCTCTCTTTTCAAGCTCTGATATTAATGCTGGTGAAGTATTATGAGCACCAAACTGCTGCAGTTTTTCTGATTTACAAGACCCCTTTTACCTTGTCCACTCTTGGCTTAATTTTTGTATATTTACCAATTGAAAGTGTGTGTATATGCTGTAAGTATTCTGACCTATATATGCATGTCCCTAGTAGATGTGTCTATGTTGGGAAAATCAGATATAAAGCACAGGATCATCTAAATAACAAATATAATCTGTTAATATCTTTATTTCAGAATTTATCAGACTCATTCCTGTTCCTTTTCCTCTCCCATAATGGCCTCAGCCAATTGATCAATGGTAAATTAATTCTTAAATATAACCATCAGAACACTACACGTGGTGTACTCATCTAATGCAGCTCGAGACTCATAAATATTCCACGAAAACATGAATAACATTTATCCTGTGCATGTGCTTATACAATTTCAATTAAAAGTTTCAGAAAAATATCATGTACATAATCAAACAGCAAAACACCTTATAGTGAATAACACCAACTGTTGTTTACTACATTCACTAATTATGTTAAATTAGTGTAATTAATTTATCAATGGTTACTGAAATGTGATCTTCTGTTAATTAGATTATTACCTACTTGAGATGGACAAGGAATGTATGTTAAATGACAGACTCTCAGCTGAGTACAGGGTTGGGGTATAGTCTTTTATGCAGTTTGCATTTCAGAATATAGATGATGTTAATGCAATGTCGTGTCCATGTTCAGATTGCAGTAATCTTAGGAAATGGAAACATGTCATTGTTAAGTTGCATTTGTTGACTAAGGGAATTGATAAAACATATGATCCATGGATCTGGCATGGAGAGAGATCTAGGTCAAGGATGTCTAACTATGATGGTGATCAGTTTAGGGGAAATGAATATCAATTTGGTAAGGAAGAACCTATTGACATGGTAAATGATGGATATGAATACACTAATCACAATCCAAATGAATTTGGTAAATTGCTTGAGGATGCAGAGAAGCCTCTATATCCTAGATGTTCTTTTTTCACAAAGTTGTCTGCCGTTGTGAAATTGTATAACTTGAAGACAAAATTTGGTTAGAGTGATAAAAGTTTTACTGAGCTGCTTAGCTTGGTTAGGCAACTGCTTCCTCCCCAAAATGAATTGTCTTCATCTTTGTATGATGCAAAGAAAACCTTGGTTGCATTGGGGATGGATTATGAGAAAATTCATGCATGTTCAAATGATTGTGTCCTGTATCGTAAGGAGTACAAGGACCTTACTAATTGTCCTAAGTGTGGTATCTCAAGATGGAAAGAGGGGAAAAATTCTAAGATTTATGAAGGAATTCCAGTAAAGGTCCTTCGTTACTTTCCACCTATTCCAAGGTTTCGACGGATGTTTCGAAATAAGGAGATATCTAAGGACTTGACTTGGCATGCTGATAATCGAGTTGTAGATGGTTATTTGCGTCACCCAGCTGATGCACCATCTTGGAAAGTAGTGGACCATAAGTGGCCTGAATTTGCTTCCGAGTCAAGAAATCTCAGATTGGCTCTATCATCAGACGGGATCAATCCTCATGGTATGATGACTTCTACGTACAGTTGCTGGCCAGTAATGCTGGTCACGTATAATCTTCCTCCATGGCTGTGTATGAAACGAAGATTTATGATGCTCACTATGTTAATTGGTGGTCCTAAACAACCAGGGAACGACATTGATGTTTACTTGTCACCGTTAGTTGAGGACTTAAAACTTCTATGGGAAGTAGGTATTGAAACTTAT
The DNA here is from genome assembly GCA_028654395.1 of Scutellaria barbata. Lineage (NCBI taxonomy): Eukaryota > Viridiplantae > Streptophyta > Magnoliopsida > Lamiales > Lamiaceae > Scutellaria > Scutellaria barbata. The sequence continues at coordinate 3,646,856 of CM053649.1, read as the reverse complement.
GATAGTTTTCGAGATGAAAGCTTCCTACTTAGAGCGGTGTTGTTGTGGACCATCAATGACTTTCCAGCTTACGGAAACTTATCTGGTTGTATTATGAAAGGATATCGTGTGTGTCCTATTTGTGGTGATAAAACATACGCAAAAAGGCTGAAACATTCCAGAAAAATGTCGTATATGGGTCACAGAAGGTTTCTCCATGCGACTCATCCGTATCGAAGACAAAAAAAGTCATTTGATGGTAATCAAGAGTTTGACCCTGCCCCAATACCATTGAGTGGTCGTGATGTTTTCAAACGAGTATCAGAAATCCAATGTTCGTGGGGCAAAAAAGGTTGTGACAATGTGTCAAAGGTAAGTGAAGACAAGCCATGTTAGAAGAAGAAATCAATTTTTTTTGAACTAGAATATTTGCAACACCTACATGTGAGACATGTTCTGGATGTGATGCAAAGTTTAATCGGCACATTACTTAACACTCCAGGGAAGACGAAAGATGGAATAGCAGCTAGACTAGATCTTGTGGAGATGAAAGTTAGAACAGAGTTGGCACCAACAGTGGGTGACAAAAAGACATTCTTGCCACCAGTTTGTTATACACTAAGTAAAGAAGAAAAAAGAAAGGTTTGTAACTCTTGGTGCAAAAATGCAAAGTTACATTGGATTGTTAGCTCGGGAAAAGGTGAAAATTACATTTGATGATTAGAGGGAGGTGCATACTGATGTCAAGGACTCGATTTGGGAATCTGTTAATGTAAGTGCATGTGCTTCTTTTTTTGTGTTATTAATGTTCAAAAAATGATAATTTTGCTGCTGTTATACACTAATTGCTTCTTCCTTTATAGTTGTTGTTTGAGGTTCATCCGTCATGGCAAAAGGGTTGCTTGAGCTCGGCTAATAACAAGTGGCGTCAATATAAGGCAAGACTCACTCACAAGTATGTTTTCAGCAGAATCCATGATCCTGAAAGGTTGAATACTCCACCCATAAAGTCTGGTATTGAGCAAAAGGATTGGTCTAATTTTGTGATCAGTCGCTTATCAGAAGAGTTCAAGGTCAGGTTTAAATTTTGATGCTTAATTTATATTTCAGTCCATTGGTGTCTTATGATTAATTGTGTATCATTTGATGTAGACAAAGAGTCAGGAACAAAAGAAACGAAAAAGTATGCTGCAATATCCTCATAAGCTTTCTCGTAAAGGATATGCACGTTTGGCTGAAGAGTGTGTAAGTCTCTCATTTGTGTGCAAGTTATTAATTCACATGTACGGAAGGGCTGTAGTTACAGTAAATAATTTAATGTGTAATGTACAGTGGGGAAAAGGTACAGGTGGCTGCATTGCATATGTTAGCTCGATACATCAATTTTTGGGCTACATATTTGAACTTCAGTTCTTAGTTATATATTGCTGTCCTCATCTCTCTCTCTCTACATGCTTTAGAAGGAAATGTTGGCAGGCACTTGATAGATTTATATTCTGTTTTTTTTACTGATTATCCAATGGTAACCTCAGGTTAGTCTATATATTAGGTTGTTGGCATTGCATTAAGATACCTGTCTCTGGCCCTGCATATATATATATATATATACCAAAATGCTCAAACATTGTTGATAATATTTTCTCCAACATTGGAGGCTGAAAATGTGAATTAATATTTGGTTGTAGGCTGATGAATTAGGCAACGATGATAAAATCAACAGAGCTATTTTATGGATGAAAGCACGATTGCCCAAAGAAGGGGAATTACAAGAAGAGAGTTTAAAAGACACAATTACGAAGATTGTGAGTATTGGATCGTACTTAATTATTTTCAAAACTAACACTCTCTCTTACTTACCCATTTCATTTATTGTGATGTTGTTACTAATTTACTTTGAAGGACGAGTACATACAACAAAAAAATGAAGGTAATTTCAAGATGGAAGGTAAAAGTGATGGCATCCTTGCAAAAGCTCTAGGAGTACAAGAACACTCTGGATGTTTGAGGGGGATCGGAGGCCATGTCACTCCCTCAACTTACAAGGCTGCTTCGTCTAGTACACGGGTGGATAAAGATTTGCTGTTGGAAGAGCAAAAAAAGATAAATTCAGAACTCGATGAGCGAGTGAGAAAACTGGAAGCAATGATGTTGAAGAATGCACAACAGCCTGCTTATGATAAAGAAGACAAGGGCAGTTGTTCAGTTAAACTCCCGAGTCCCTTACAAATGGAAGGTGAGAGAGACAAAGATGATAAACCACAAATGAAGAAATCATTTCAAAATGGGGACTCGGATGATGATCTGAAAATTGTTAACGATAATTGGCCATCGAAGGTAAAATTTTGTATCATGTTACTTTAACAATAAACTCATAATATGGCTGAATTATCTTTGTAACATAATCTACATATGTAGGGTGAACGGGTCGAGCTAACATTGGAGTCTCAAACTAATATTGCTGCTTATGGCACGATAATCAAAGTGGGAGGACCTAATCAATTTCTTCATGGTAATCTTTTACCTGAAAATTGCATGAGTGTGTCCATTGACCAAGCAGTGGATCATGATGCCCCTTTGCTAATTCGTGGAGAATGCAATAGTATTGGTGAGGCGGTAGGTTCTCATGTTGTTTAGCCTTCGCATTTGATAAAGCCCAAAGTGAAGGCAAGTATTTTTAAAGACATCTTATATTACATTAATTTTTTACTGCCTTCGTAAATCATACATGCCTATTTATATATCATGCTGATACAATTTGTAGAAACCTGAGAAGAAGAAAATTGTGCACAAAGACTTACCTTCTGTTGATCTATCAAGTGTGCCAAAGCCATTACATATGTTATATTGCTATACTAAGCTTGTTATTCAGAATGGAGGCAATGTGCATATAGATTTTGATCATGAAGTATTTGGTCGTGAGTGCACCATCTTTGTTAACATTAAAGATATGGTTCTATTCTGTAAGTTGGAGCCAATCTCATACGTATGTGTTCTTGTTTATATATGGTAAGTATTCTGGTCTGTTATTATTGTTGTTATTATTGTACAATCATATTATTATCATTGTTATTATTATTCAATGGATATTTAACATTGTGGTTTTTTCCATTTCAAAAAAATGATGGGTAGGCATCTCTACAAAAGGTTGGTGGACGCAAAGAAGACTCAAATTTTCAGATTTGTGGATCCATATGAAATAAGACATTTGCCATCAACAAAAGGTGATCAAGATTTTCGAGAAAATGAGATGGAACGACGGGCATGTGCTCTAGCGAAAAGGTTGAGTGGCACCACATCTAGCGAATTAGTTTTGGCACCTTGTAATGTAGGGTAAGTTTTGTTGACAATTTTCGCACATTATATTGTGATAACATGATGTTCAGCTCAAACGTGATGTTTGTGAGAAAATTATGAATTATTTGCAATGTTGGACTGATTTGTTTTACTTATTAAATCCATAGATTCCATTGGATCCTAACTGTCATCAACCCCCACAAGCAAACTTGTCATTTGTTGGACCCTCTTCATCATCGCTTGCATGATGAGACTTGGAAGAAAATTGTTAAGTTGTAAGTTTCAATTTAAATAAGTTTAGTACATTTATGTTCCCTTTGTTTATGTTGCATACAGATGATTTATACTTCATTTTGTCATGAAGGGCCTTGAGAATGTTTAATACAGAAATTGGAAAGAATGTGAAAAAACAACTTACATGGGAAGTAGTCAAGGTATACTCGGACTCGGATATGAATACTATATGTGAAATTATGTATGTAATTATTTTATCATCACCAAGCATATATGTCAGTTTATAATGTTACATTGTAATGTAGGCTCCTTTGCAACCTGATGCCAATCAATGTGGTTTTTTTGTCATGTGGTACATGAGACAACTTGTTCAAAAGGATGCAACGTCGGACCTGACTTCATTGCATTCAATTGTGAGCAACTACTTCCTATTTAGTGTGCATATTGTATACTTCACCCAAATGAAATGAAGTTGATTATTCTATATATTCTTTTTTTCAAAGTTCACGAATGTTAAGTGCACTAGAGCTGATATTGATGAAGTTCGTGTTAAATGGGCTGATTGCGTTCAAGAACATATAAATGGGTAGAACAAGGTGAGTACTATATTTTAACTTGCAATGCATTCTTTGGAATATTTAATATGAGGACGTTATTGATTTTTAGATGTTCATATTAACTTTCTTCTTACATTTGACAGATTGTGGGGACGTAGAGAGTATGTAAAGTTCGTGATGCATGGATTAATGTAAAGGTTGTGATGTTATTGAAACAAAAACTAGATTTTGTTATGAATTTGGTTGGAGTACTTCAAATGTGTGAACTTAATGTTGTGTGCACACAAGTGTTTCAATTTAGGATGGGATGATTTATAAATTTACGCAATGATATTAACGATGTTTGAATGTTCTTCTAATGCATTTGTTATTTTATATAATTAAATTATATTATTATATAAATTCAGCAAAAAATGAAATTATTTTTAAAAATGTGAATAAACGAAAACGACAACACAAAAAAGGGTTGTCATTAGCGTTGTTATTTTAAGAAACGACAACCCAAAAAAAAAAGACAACGGTTATAAGCGTTGCGAATTTTTTTTTGTTTGAAGACACATAAGACAACGCTTTTTAAGCGTCGTAAAAAGCGTTGCATAAATTCATTTTTCAAAGCACATAAGACAACGCTTTTTTAGCATCGTAAACAGTGTTGCATAAATTCTTTTTTCGAAGCATATAAGACAACGCTTTCTAAGCGTTGCAAAATTTTTATGGAAACAATCAAATACGACAACGTTTTTTCAGCGTTGCACAAAGCGTTGCAAAAAAAATTCCAGAAAATCAAAAAAGACAACACTTTATTGCAACGCACCAAGACAACGCTTTTGGTGCGTTGTCGTAGAGCGAATTTTTTTTGCAACGGTCGATACAACAACGATAAAAAATTGGATTTAACGATGCGGAAAAATCATTGTCGTAAGGCGATTTTCTTGTAGTGCTTTGTGAATCCTGTTAAGCATTCTACTCTCTGGTTTCTCCTATTTTTTAGGACAAAAATAAGACATCTTAAGATATTAAGCTATGAAGTATGTTGAAGAGGTTACCTGCTAAGACATTGTAATTCTACTAGTAATTCAAGAGCATGGCCATGAAGATTTGTTTCCTTCTCTAGAAGGGATAATATAGCATCTTGCTTCACCTTTTTTGCTAAGTAATGTCTGCAACTTCCATCAGCTTGACTACAATAACAAAGAACACAAGCAACCTTACTATTCTCTAAATGATTTCTGCATTTTAAGGTTATATTTGGGGTTTTTTTTCCTGTCTTTTTCTTGCACACGTTAAGTTTTTACATTTTAAAGATTATGATTTGTTTGTGTTTTTTTTCTGAATTGATTAAGTACAGTTGTATTCTTGGAAAGAAAAATATAGTTGCATATTGTCAGATTGATTGAGTTTGACATGGTTCTAAATTTGTGACCCTTTCAATTGTCATTCAGGAAAACGGAGGATGAACATTTTTTTCTTGGGTTGATCCGCCTATGTGTGAAAGAGCTCGACTCATCATACCTAGTTTATTAAGACGTGTGAACAGCCTTGAAGATGAATTGAAGAAGAAAAAAATGGAAAAGTGTCTTAGGTTTGTATTGATGGTTTCTTGGATTGTCATGTATTGTTTTAAATGTTAGGTTTTCCAAATTCTAGTTTGTATTAGATTTTCATGAATTTGTTAGATTGTCCAAGTTCTAGTTTTCATTAGATTTTCACGAATGACATGATTCAAAATCCTATGTAGTTGAATCTTATCAATCTATGAAATATTATTTATAATTCTACATTATGTTTTCTACCACCAATTTATTTTCTATAATAGAGTTCAAACTAAGAAGAAAGAAAGAACAATGCAATTAATTCTCACTAGATTATAACATTAATATCAGTACAAAAAAGAAACAAAGAAAGTTATTGTGTATATATAGAGAGAGTGGTGGAATTGAGATTTGATAAAGAGGAAATGAACCACATTAATATCACACAATGTATCAATATTGTGTTCGAGTGATTAAAAGTTAAATAATCTATGCAAATAGCCCAAAAATCTCCACTGTAATTTGTGTAAATACAAAAAAGAAACTTCACTGTAGATCATTTCTTGCAACTCCTTCAATCTGTGCAACCTCAAAACTAACTCAAAATTTTTATGTTCTATGATGTGCATGTAAACCCCCTGAATTTATCCAACAAGAAATCACAGTAGATCTATTGTCAAACCTAGTCAATAGCATCTCAAAAACTCTATTCTTAATTCATTACGATCACAACACTAAAAATCAAAAATAAATTCTTTAATTTTGATAACATGTACTATGCGAAAACTTGTACTATGCAAACGCCTCCACTATCACAATTGTTTGAAAATTGGCTCATTATCAGGGATAAGTGCATGTTGAGTTGTTGGTCATTTCTTTGTTGAGAATCTAACATCCTGTGTTAAACAGTTGTTAGATATAGATGGCCTTGAGAGATTTGAAGATCGTCCTCCAATAGAGACCTAAAAGATAAACATATAATGAATGTTATACAATCTTACAATGACATACTGATCAGTTATGACAAATATATCAACGATTTGGTAAGACTGTTGTTTTTTTTTTTTGGAGAGATAATATCACATAAAGTACAAGATCCATCTTTTCTCTTCTGAAAAATGGTATCTCAGAGTTAGTTTAAAATAATGAGCAAACTACTTATACACCACTCATTAATGAAATTAAGTTATGATCAAATGACTTCCCAACAATTGATTTTTCAAAAACTTTGGTCTTCATGTCAACTACACATGATTTTTGTGTGTTCAATACAACACTCCCAACAATAGGCTTTACTTTTCTAGGCCTCCCATTTATAAATAATAGAAATCATAAGTGAATACCTCAAACTCATTACAATAAAGATTATAATGAAAGAGAGAAAAAGTTATCCTTTTAGTTGCAACTGTAACGACTCTTTATTTAGTATTGGTTCTATCTTAATAGTGACTTGAATATTGGAATTACATGCTCTCAGCCTCCCCTATAATCATATTAGATAAAAAAAAGTAGATAATTTAATTCATACAATGCTTGAAAACTATCAAGTGTATTTTTCTAAAATCTTACTCTTGTAACTTTTTTAAGTGGGCTTTCTAGAATTTTTTTTTCTTTTTTCCCTACAAAAAATGAATATACAATTAGTAACATAAAAGAATAATTTATAGAAGAACAAATGTTGGTCCCAAGTGGTGTCCGAGGTTCAGAGGGGGGGTGAATGAACCTTGGTCGATTTTCAAAATCTTTTAAAACAACCGTTCTGCACTGCAAGTTACTTGAGCTTCAAGCGATAGATGGTTACTGCTTGCAGCGCTACGATGCACTGCTGCACGCTGTAACCTGGAGTTTTGTACGCAGCGGAATATAACTTTAAAACACAAGGCTGTTTTTCTCAAGAATGCTACTTTCAGAACGTTTTATGATGAGAGACAGATAATAATGCAGAAGATAAATGCACAGATAAATAAAACAATAAAACAATTATGGCTTATAGTGGTTCGAAGGTGGTGTAATCCTTCTACGTCCACTTTACTGCTCCTCAAGCAGGAACTTTGTTAAGCAAGATTGATTTACAGGACTCTTCTAACAATCTATCAACTTTACAAAGCAAACCACCTACTGAAGTCCAGTGTACACACAGCAACTGCAAACTTCAAAGGCTAACCCACACAGGGTTCTACACTCCCACACAGGGAAGCTGCCTAACTCCAGACAACTAAACAAATAGCAATGATCTCTCCTATCAACTGCTTGACACCACTAAAACAACCTAAGCACACAACAACAAGGTTAAAAGGATAAAAAGGTTTTCTTCAACTTGTGCTTCGAAGTGAGCTTCTGAATCCGTAGGGAAACTTTCAACTTGAACTTGCTTCACTTCGATAGGTTGAGTGACTGATACTGATTGTTGGCTTGAATGCTTGAATTTGTAAGTTTGAAACTTTCACGAATGGATTTTAGTTCTCAATAACAGTTACCAGCTTCAGTGCTCCTCAACCTCTATTTATACTTGTAGGAGAAGATGTCCGTTGAAGAAGACATCCCTCTTTGAATTTGAAATAGCCTGGCCAAAGTATGGTTCGCATTTAATGCGACTTAACTTTTCCTTTCAGAGCATTTAATGCGGCAGTTGCGGCTCGCAGCTTTCTGCAGCGCGTCAGTCCATGTGGCATCTTCTTATTGGCTTCGTGTCTGCTACTTTGACTTTTTCTTGAACGGCTCTTTTATTCTTGCTTGAATCTCCGTTCCTCGTACTGCATTTATCCCTCCTAGGATTTGCATGATACTTCGTTTTGTAGTTGGCGCTGTATTACTTAACTGACTTGTAAGTCTGCGCTGTATCCTGGGTCCTTGTGCAGCTGATACTTCTTTGCAGTGCTGTAGTAAGCTAGACCTGGTTGCAGTATCTTCTGGCAGTGCTGCTGTAACTTCTTTCTAGCAGTACTCCTGTATCCTATTCTTGCAGCGTTACTGCACGCCGTTCTTTCTTGCTTTGCTGTATAGAAGTTTAGCCTTATTTATACATTGCTGTTCGTTCCTTCTTCCAGCTATGCTGTATCCTGCTTTCCTGCAGCGATACTGTATCCTGCCTTCTTGCAGCGATATCTTTCCTTAAAGCTTAGATGCGGCTTTATCCTCGTTTAACCTCCATTTTCAATACTTAACTCAAGACTCAATTCTAGTCTATTTATTCACTTAAACATTGTGAAAATGGGGTACTCAAAACTTCCTATTACATATTTGGTTTGTCTCATCAAAATCTAAACATTGAAATCCCAACAATTTTCCTCTTTTTGATGATGACAAAACCTTTACAATTTTTCGTTCATGAAGAAGTTTCATTTTACATTAACTCATATGGTTTATCCAGATTACATGCTTGCACAGCTTTGAACAATTAAATCTAGTCCTGGATTCATTAGTGATGCATCATGCTATTCCTTTCATCATAAGCAACAGGAAAATATAAACAGCATGCATGAGTTCATAAGAGTTGAACTTGGATAAAAACAGAAGGAAAAATTTCTTCATTAGCAGAGAGAAATTTTTACAACATAGCAAAAATACAACATGGATCACAAGAGGGTATTTGAATACAGCTTAGTAAAACAGAGACCTTTTGCTTGCCGGTTCGTCTGATCTTCTTCCTGCAAACCTTTCAAGGTCTTCCCTTCTTCTTGATCCTTTCCACCAGTCCCTGATGGACTCTTGGTAGGACTCTTCCAGCTTGTGTCTGATCACGGGAACTTGAATCCATCTCAGCCAGAAGTCCTCGCAGTAGGTACAATCAGCCCATTCTTCACTTGGTCGATGTAGAATTGTTGAATATTAAGGCTTCCTTCCCGAACGAGCTGTTCATACCTCCTCAATGCAGTCTTGCAAGTATGATACTTGTTGAATTTGCCTTTCCTACATAGTTCTCTGAAGTGTTTGAGGTACTCTGATCGTTTGAAAATAGTGATCGCCTCAAATGTTGGATTCCGATCAAAAGGCAGTCTGACTTCTTTGAAGATGTCAAATCTCCAAGCCATGTTTTCTCCTTCAGGCCGTTGATCCATCAACACAAACACTTCAGCAGAGATATTTTCAGTGTCAATGCGAGGAATTTCTAGAGGAGGAAATTGGTAGAAGTTATTTGGAAAAAAATTTCTATCACCAATTACTCCGAGTCTTTGAATCCAGGCGTTAGGATCTGTAGATTCTTCGTTCTGGCGCCTTTGATTCTCAGACTCGTCCCCGCTCATCCTCTTCCTTGAGCCTTGCTGCTGACTATCATCCCTTCTCTTATGATGATAGCTGGGAGGTGATGCATCCTTACTTGCAGCTCTGCTGTGTGCAGAACCTGCAGCGGATCTTCTTTCAGCAGCTGCACCGGCTCCACCAGCTCCACCATCATCTCTTTTCCATCTCTTCGGAAAAGGGATATCAGCAACAGCAGATGATCCAGACCTTCTTCTCCTCCTGCTGAGAGGTTGCTGGTCATTATCATCATCTTTTTCAGTTTCAGCAGCCCCTGTGCTCTTGTATCTATCATCAAATCCTTTCCCCTTTTTGGCATCATCAAAAGTCGGGGGTTGAGCAGGGGCAGCTGGGACCACCCTTGATCGAGGGTGTCGGGTCGGTTCAGGGACGAGCTCCGAAGCATCGACATGCTGAGGGAAAGCTTGGAGCATGATGTCCCTCAATTCTCCTACTATCAGCTCCAGATTCCCCAACCGGTCGTCCACACTTCTGGTTCTCTGAGATTGATCATATACACGATCCAGAAGTGTTTTCAGGACTTTGGAGTGAGAGTTGAGTCTGGTTGAGGCATTTTCAGCATGCTGCTTGCATTGCCTGACCTCCTGGCGCGTCAGAGCAGCTTCGACCTTCAACTCCTTCTCCAGCCTGACCCGATCGAAGTACAGTCTATTTGCATGTTCCGCAAGATTTGACTTGATCATATCAGGCAGCACTTCGAGGTCCTTCTTGAAACCTGTCATGGTTTCAGCATGGAATTGAGCAGTGACCCTGAGACTGTTGCGTATGATAGACTCATACTCTTGGAGAGCATGCAGCAGATGTCTAACAGCGATCTCGACTCTGTTGATAGATTCATCAGGAGTCAGCCCCGAATTCCTTCTCGTCGAAGCAGCAGCGGATACAACAAATGGAATAACATCTTGACATACGGGCACTGTATCCTGCCTCGAAACTTCAGTAGCAACCTCATCCTCATGGTTGCTGGTTTGAGAGCTTGTCGAGCTTGAGGATGGGTGGTCTTCTCCTTCTTCCTCATCTGCCTCATCTTCGCCGGATGAGACTTGAACAGGATCTGCTCTGCCAGATTTTGGCCCATGAACAGCTATGTTGCGTGCCTTTATCATCCTTGTGAAGTCGGCATGAGACATGTTAGCGTCCACAGTAACCTCTGTTGCTGTAACCTTGGAAGGTTCTTGAGAGCGAGCAGCAGCTGCAACATCAATCTCCTCTCGAGGTGTCTCTAGCTGCACTAGGGTTACCTCAGCTTCAGCTCCAATATCCTCAGTGGGTACTGTCTGAACAGCCTCCCCACCTGAGGTCTTCACACCGGACCCCGTCTCCTCGGTCGGTCCTGTAACCTCGACAGCCTCTGCTGCAAGAATGGGTTCTTGCAGCTCTGCTTGGTTTCCTGCAGCGTCCACAGCTTCCAGCACTGTATGCTCCACTGCTGCAAGGATCTCAGCTTCCACCCTACTTGTCTCTGCAGCTTCTTCTTCTTGTTGAAGGGTGGTTGCCAGCTGCACTGTTGTCGTATCCAATGCAGGGAGTACCGCCTCTGCAACTTCCTCCGTAGATGCTTCATCGGCAATTTCAGAGATGTCTGCGATGACATCCTGATTATGGCAGTTGGTTCCCCCTCAGAATCTGCAACAGCAGCATCTTCATCTTCACGAACCGGAGAATCGCCATAATCCAGTAGTTGGGCTTCCTCTTCCTCCAAGCGATCCAGCAAAACAATGTTGGAGAGGCCCTCAACCACTTGCTCATATACAGGGGAGTTCATCTGATGTGAACTTGAGCTCCCTTCTCCCCGCATCCTCCTTGGAGTGTGCTGCATCCTGGTTTCCTTCAGGCTTTGTTGCAGCGCTAGATGCAGCATAGCTTCTTCAGCTTGCTTCACTCCCAAGGTGTTGATTTGCTCTTGAGCAAATGCGACGTCATCGCCCCTTCTTACAGCCTCCGCAGCCGGAGCAAGGAAGACCTGTGCATCTTCCATTGCTGCTCTCATCGGCAGCTCTGCATAGTCAGATTCTGCAAGAGCTTTACCCTTTCCCTTGTTCTGTGCTCCCTGTGCAGCACTGCAGCCATCCAGCTCTTGAACTCTTGCTGCAAAGTCTGGTTGCAGGAGTGCCAGAATGTCTTCAGATTTGGCCCACTCCAGGACAGCTTGCTCGACTGTCAGGAAATTCTTCCACTTCAACAGGATTTCCCCCTTAGCCAGCCTCATTTCTCTCCAAAGAGAGTACTCCGCAGCCATATTTCTAGTCACTGGAAGGGTAGAATCGAGCACTGAAGCTTCTGTTTGTAGACGAGCTTCTTCTTCAGTTGGCTCGACCCGGTGCTAATATAGCTCTTGAGGCTGATGTGACTCATCCCCAAGGTCAACTACAACCATATTAGGTGTAGAGAGTTGGGAATCAAGAGAGTCATCTTTATCCCTGGGCTGATGTGACACATCCCCAACAGCAACATCAGTTTTTTTGCTGCGTGGAGCCTTTCTCACCAAGGGTGCGTCATCATCTGGGGAAGAGGGTTCAAGTTCAGGTACAGCCTTCCCTGAACTCCTCTTAATAACAGGAAGAGGACTCGAAGGATCCTCTTCTTCGGCTTCTTCCCCGTTGCCTGCAGCTTCATCTTGCAGAGCAAGAGTTGCATTCTTTTTGTCTTTGGTTTTCTTCCTCGCAACTCCTGCTCCTGCAGCCTTCGGCTGGATCTTGCCCTTCTTCTTCTCCCCGAGATATTTTCCGATGTGAATGGGGGCGGGTGCTGCAAGTTGAAGGCCAAGCTTGCAGAGCAGAGAGCGGATGGTGATACCATAGCTCCGACGCTCCGTTATCTTCTCTGCTTCCTCCCACAGCCTCTTCATGATGAACCTCGCCCAATTCACCTTTTTTCCGGCCATGATCGCAGACATGATCCGGAACCGGAGATCTGTGCATTTGTCATAACTCCCGGTCCTTCCTTCGATGGAGTATGCACAGATGTCGTGGAGAAGTTCAAACTCCGGTTTGAAGAGCTTCTTGGGGGCGCTTCTCTTGATTTCAGCCCCTGCATCCCTTGCTCGAAAGAGATCCCACATCTCTTGAGCCGATGCCTCCCCATAAGTTGTCAACTGGCTGGGGGTAAGACCTGCAGCGGAGATGCTGAAGGTGGTGGAGATGTCCCTAACGGTCAGCGACCGTTCTTCTCCATCTGCATCTATCCGGAATAAGATGCAGTTTCTGTCCTCCGCTTGCCTAGCATAGGCGTAGAATCTCTGTACTGACTCCGCAGAGAAGCCAGCGTACACGGTGGTCAACAACCCTAGGACTTGGGTCTGTTGAAGAGCATCAAAAATCCTTTTGATCAGAGTATTGTCATACAACCCTGACTCAAGGATGTGTTCCTGGTTGATCATCCTTCCATCAAGAACGATAGTTCTTCTGGCAGCCATTGATGATATTTTTGTGAGAGAGAAAGAGAAAAAACAAGGGTTTGCACTTAGATAATTTTCTACGATCAAAGTGTTTCTCTCTCTGAAGATGATGAAAAATGAATTCAAATGGCACGTTTTGATCTTTATGGCGGTTCTCAAGAGATGTGCGTAGATCGACGGTTGAGATAAATTAGGGAGTTGATCTAGTGGCTCAGGAAAAAGTGGAGATGTCAAATCGACACTAATAATTACTTAGCGCGTGGGTTCTGTCAGCGCCCTTTCCACTTCCTGACACCCGCAATCATTCATTTAATGCTGAAAGACATGCCCTTTGCCACCTAAATAAATGTCTTTTTAAGGTTGCAGCGACCCAAGTACGAGGTTGCAGAACAATCAATACTCTTTTGAAATAAATGCTGTAACCTGGTGCTGCTAGAATTCTCGATAACTGCTATACTGTAAGAATAAAGTTGCAGCGCTGTCTGCACCCAGTGCTGTATTAACACGTAGCTTACAGTACCATTCTTACTGCTTTCTGCAAGCATGCAGAGGTTTCCCCTGCGTTTCTGCATCTTCCTTTCTCTTCACAACTTAAGGCTTCCCAGCTCGTTTCGAAGCATAGAAAACCTCGATTCACTCAAAGGTTTTGTAAGGATATCTGCAAGCTGTAGATCCGTGTGAACTTTCTCTAGCACAATGTCTTTCTTTTCAACATGATCTCTTATAAAGTGATGACGAATGTCAATGTGCTTTGTTCTTAAGTGAAAGACAGGATTATGGGTAATTGCAATAGCGCTCGTGTTGTCACAGAGAATTGGAGTCTCCTTTTCTTCTATCCCATAATCTCTAAGTTGCTGTTGTATCCAGAGAATCTGCGCACAGTAACTTCCTGCTGCAACATACTCTGCTTCTGCTGTAGAGGTTGCAATTGAGGTCTGCTTCCTGCAGAACCACGAGACAAGTCTATTTCCCAGAAATTGACACGTCCCATTTGTACTCTTTCTATTAATTTTGCAGCCTGCATAATCTGAGTCGGAGTAGCCTTTAAGCTTGAATCCACCTTCCTTAGGATACCATAGGCCTATTTCCTGAGTTGCTTTCAGATACTTAATCACCATTTTTACTGCTAAAATGTGTGATTCCTTTGGTGCTGCTTGGAACCTTGCACAGACTCCTACTGCAAACATAATATCTGGCCTGCTTACTGTGAGATACAGCAATGATCCAATGAGGCGTCTGTACTTGGTAATGTCTACATCTTTACCGTCTTCATCTTTGTCAAGACTTATGGATGTGGACATGGGAACGGACGTTGCTGCTCCACTTTCTATACCAAATTTCTTGATAAGCTCCTTTGTATACTTGACTTGGTTGATGAAGGTTCCTGTAGGTAGCTGTTTTACTTGCAGTTCGAGAAAGAAGCTTAATTCTCCCATCATACTCATCTCGAACTTTGACTGCATCAGGTTGGAGAATTTCTCACATAGCTCTTTGTTTGTGGATCCGAAGATAATGTCATCCACATATATTTGTACTAACAATACACTTTCTCCATCCTGTATCCTAAACAGCGTTTTGTCGATTGTTCCTTTCTGAAAGCTATTTTCCAGAAGATAGAGAGATAAGGTGTCATACCAAGTTCTTGGTGCTTGCTTCAGTCCATATAGGGCTTTTTGTAACCTAAACACCTTATCTTCTGCTTAATCCTCGAAACCAGGAGGTTGTTCAACATATACTTCCTCTGTAAGGAGACCATTCAGGAATGCACTTTTAACATCCATTTGATAGACGTTGAAATTCATATGTGCTGTATAGGCTAGGAAAATTGTTATCGCTTCTATCCTTGCTACGGGTGCAAAAGTCTCATCAAAATCAATTCCTTCTTCCTGACAGTATTCTTTAGCAACTAATCTTACTTTGTTTCTTACAACGACTCCTGATTCATCTAGCTTGTTCTTGAATACCCACTTTGTTCCAATTACACTTTGATGGGTTGGTCTTGCAACTGTTTGTCATACTTGATTTCTTTCAAATCCGTTCAATTCTTCTTGCATGGCCTGCACCCAATTGCTATCTTGCAGTGCCTCTTAAACATTCTTAGGCTCTGATTGTGATATGAAGCACGCAAACATTGCTTCATGTGGTATGGATCTTCTTGTTCTTACACCGATGGATGGATCTCCTATAATGAGATCTCTTGGATGGTTTCTTAACCATGTCCTATCTGGCTCAAAGACATGAGTTGGTGTATCTTGCTCAATATGTTGCTATAATGCAGGAGGTTCTGCTGCTGTAAGAGTGTCTGCTGCATCCAAGATTGCAGCTTCTTCTTCTTTATCATCTTCTGTAGGCAGAACTCCTTCTATGTATGGTACAACATTCTCTTTTCTAGTAGCGGTCTCTTCAGGTGGTTTTTCCAACTTCTTTGTGTCACAATGTGGTTCATCAAACACCACATGTATAGATTTTTCTACCACCAGGGTTCTTTTATTAAACACTCTGAAAGCTCTACTTACAGCAGAGTATCCTAGAAATACCCCTTCATCTGATTTAGCATCGAAAGTTTTCAGATGTTCCTTTTCATTGTTGAGAATGTAACACCTGCATCCAAAGATATGCAGATAAGAGATATTTGGTGTATGACCGTTCCATATTTCATAAGGTGTCTTGTCAAGATCCTTGATGATTCGACATCTGTTCTGCGTGTAGCATGCAGTGTTGGTTGCTTCTGACCAAAATCTCTTGGGTATTTCTGCTTCTGCTATCATTGTTCTTGCTGCTTCCTTGAGGGTTTTATTCCTCCTTTCAGCGACCCTATTTTGTTGCGGTGTTCTTGCAGCAGAGTATTCATGACGAATACCATTATCAGAACAAAATTTTTCTATAAACTAATTTGTGAACTCAGTTCCTCTGTCTGATCTTATCTTCACTATACTCAAGCTCTTTTCATTCTGAATTTTCTTCATGAGACCAGGTAACTTTTCTTGAGTTTCCGACTTCTTTGCTAGAAAGATCGTCCAAGTATATCTGGAGTAGTCATCTACTACCACAAGGGAGTACTTCTTCCCGCTCAAGCTTACTGGTTCTACTGGTCCAAAAAGGTCCATGTGTAGAAGATCTAGAATCCTGTGAGATGATTTCTGAATCTTATCCTTGAAAGAGCTCTTAACTTACTTTCCTTTTTGACAAGCTCCACAGACATTCTCCTTCTTGTAAGCTACATCTGGTAATCCTCTCACAAGGCCTTTTCTTGCTAGCTTGTTGATAGTTTTAAAGTTCAGGTGACTTAATCGTTTGTGCCATAGCCAGCTCAGCTCTGGTGGACTTTTCACAATGAAGCATGTTGATTGAGTGGAGGAATTCTAATCTGTTAGGTAGATATTTCCTCTTCTTGTTCCTGTAAGCTTTACTTCATTTATGGTGCTGTCTTTGATTAAGCACTTGTTGAGGTTGAATTCCGTTGTGTATCCTTTGTCACAAAATTAACTGATGCTTAGAAGATTGTATCTAAGCCCTTTTACATAGGATACATCTTTGATCTTTATGTTCCCCTTGACTAGGCATCTGCTTCCTTTGGAATCATCTCCAAATATTACCTTAGGTTCTTTGGATTCTTGGAAGCCTTTCAACGTTTCCTTACTGCCTGTCATGTGTCTTGAGCAGCCGCTGTCGATATATCATACATCACTGCTGTATCCTGGCACTGTAACCTGTGACAATTTCAAACAGATTTAGGTACCCATATCTGTACGGGTCCTTTGGGGTTAGTTACTTTGAGAACCCAAACTTTCTTAACAGTAACTATTTTACTGTAAGATTTGTTGGTTCTCATGCTGTATGCAGTTATCTTGACAGACTGCTTGTTAAAAGTGTGTGCATAACCAACATGTGTGTTACCAACACTCTTGTAGTGTGGTCTTCCACCATACTTCCCTGGAGTATATCCTCCTTGAGGTTTAAACATGTAGGTCTTAGTATAGGTGGGAAAGTTTCTTCTATGCTGCAACTTTGTTGGTTGCTGCATCATTTTGCTGCATGCAGCAGATGGCTTCTACTGCAGCCAATTCTTAGATGCAGGCTTACTCCCTGCAGTTGAGCATTGGGGTCTCTTCCCCTTATCCGTCATTGCTGTTTTGTTCACGGTCTTTTCAGAGTCACAGAGTAACTCTTTCTCCATTGGAGTTTTAGCTTAAACAAAATTTACAGCTTTGGATGTACTTGCTGTATTCTGAGAGCCTTGATTGCTGTAACATATGCCTGATATTTCAAAAGGATCTCTGACACGATTTATGCAATCTCTTGCGTCCTTTGAAGATTTGGTGAACGTGCTCATCTTGGACTGCAAGGTTTCCTTCTCAGATTTTAGCTCAGTGATCAGCAGATTCAATCTAGAGACCTCTTGTTGCAGCTTACTACACTTTGAGTTATTAGACTCTCATGCAACGAGCATTTTGGCAATGTCGATGTTTTTGCTCTTGAGGATCTCATTATCGATTCTAAGGTTCTCATTTTCAACCTTCAGTTCCTCATGAATTGAGTTGATCTGCTCGAAATCACTCATGATTCTTTTCAAGGAGTGGATCATGTTTAGCTCCTTATCGACTTGTATGGACAACGGTTGGTAGATTACCTCATCTTTTTCGTTGTCCTCGCCATCTCTAGCCATCAGGCATATGAGTGTTTCTTCATCAGAGGATGAGGTTTTAGCATCGCTGTTAGAGGATTCTGCAGCTTTTAGTACTTCCTTCGGCACTACTGCATCCTTGGCTTTCTCCATCTCTCCTATGAGAGCTCGAAGCTTGTGTCTTTTCTCTCTTCTTTTATCTCTCATCTGTTCTCTTTCTCCTTTAGGATATTTGTACACGGTTGGATAAGGACAGTTCCTTGCGTAGTGTCCAGGTTTCCTGCAATTATAACACAAGTCAATATTCCCTGTATTTGACTGTGGAGAAGAGGATACCTGAGGGGTTGGATGATTTCTTCTGAAGTCATTCTTCTTGTTGAGGTTGGTGTTGCTGCTATTGTTGTTGCTCTTAATGAATCTCCTGAATTTCTTTAGGAGGAGCGCCATATCCTCTTCAGCAACTTCTACTGTATCCTAACTCTGTTTACTGCAACTGGTGGTTGCTGTATCTTTGGTTCCTTTGGCGGTTAGTGCTGTAACTTTGGAGATTGACTCCTCTGACTCATTTCTCTTTCTATTGATGTCATACTCGAATGCTTTCAAGTCGGAGAATAGGTCAAATGTGCTCATGGACTTCAGGTCCATAGACACTCTCATGGCAGTGGTCTTACTGTCCCACTCCGCAGGTAGGGCTCTTAACACCTTCATGTTCCTTTCTTTCTGTGTGTAGTGTTTGCCCAGAGCTTCTAGTTCATTCACTATGGATGTGAATCTCAAATCTAGTTGCTCAAGAGTCTCTTCATTCTTCATTTCGAAGAGCTTGAATAGTTGGGTAGCGTTGGAGATTTTATTATCTTTGGTGAGCTCAGTTCCTTCACAGATTTGCTCCAACTTTTCCCATATTTCTTTGGATGTTGAGCAAGTTTTAACTTTGCTAAAAGTGTCTTTATCCAAAGTAATAAATAGAGCGTTCTTTGCCACATTATCCAGGTTGGCTCTTTTCCTGTCTTCGTTTCCCCACTCTTGACATGGTTTGATCAGGAAGTTTGGTAGTGGCTGCTCTCCTTCTGCATGGTCTCTTCCATACATTGGATTCACCTTCACGGGGATTATCGGTCCTTCAGTTATGACCATCCACATCTCATCATTCATGGCAGAAATGTGTGCCTGCATTCTTATCTTTCAGTCATCATATTCCTCTATGGAAAACATAAGTAGCTTGTGATTGGAGGAATCCATGATATGCTTCAAAAATGATTTTAATGCAAAGAAAACAGCGAGACAAAGGTGGATCTGGGTAGGTGACCAGATAAGTTGGCTTTTAACCCAACTCGCTCTGATACCACTTGTTGGTCCCAAGTGGTGTCCGAGGTTCAGAGGGGGGTGAATGAACCTTGGTCGATTTTCAAAATCTTTTAAAACAACCGTTCTGCACTGCAAGTTACTTGAGCTTCAAGCGATAGATGGTTACTGCTTGCAGCGCTACGATGCACTGCTGCACGCTGTAACCTGGAGTTTTGTACGCAGCGGAATATAACTTTAAAACACAAGGCTGTTTTTCTCAAGAATGCTACTTTCAGAACGTTTTATGATGAGAGACAGATAATAATGCAGAAGATAAATGCACAGATAAATAAAACAATTAAACAATTATGGCTTATAGTGGTTCGAAGGTGGTGTAATCCTTCTACGTCCACTCTACTGCTCCTCGAGCAGAAACTTTGTTAAGCAAGATTGATTTACAGGACTCTCCTAACAATCTATCAACTTTACAAAGCAAACCACCTACTGAAGTCCAGTGTACACACAGCAACTGCAAACTTCAAAGGCTAACCCACACAGGGTTCTACACTCCCACACAAGGAAGCTGCCTAACTCTAGACAACTAAACAAACAGCAAGGATCTCTCCTATCAACTGCTTGACACCACTAAAATAACCTAAGCACACAGCAACAAGATTAAAAGGATAAAAAAGTTTTCTTCAACTTGTACTTCGAAGTGAGCTTCTGAATCCGTAGGGAAACTTTCAGCTTGAACTTGCTTCACTTCGATAGGTTGAGTGACTGATACTGATTGTTGGCTTGAATGCTTGAATTTGTAAGTTTGAAACTTTCACGAATGGATTTTAGTTCTCAATAACAATTACCAGCTTCAGTGCTCCTCAGCCTCTATTTATACTTGTAGGAGAAGATGTCCGTTGAAGGAGACATCCCTCTTTGAATTTGAAGTAGCCTGGCCAAAGTATGGTTCGCATTTAATGCGACTTGACTTTTCCTTTCAGAGCATTTAATGCGGCAGTTGCGGCTCGCAGCTTTCTGCAGCGCGTCAGTCCATGTGGCACTTCTTATTGGCTCTGTGTCTGCTACTTTGACTTTTTCTTGAACGGCTCTTTTATTCTTACTTGAATCTCCGTTTCTCGTACTGCATTTATCCTTCCTAGGATTTGCAGGATACTTCGTTTTGTAGTTGACGCTGTATTACTTAACTGACTTGTAAGTCTGCGCTGTATCCTGGGTCCTTGTGCAGCTGATACTTCTTTGCAGTACTGTAGTAAGCTAGACCTGGTTGCAGTATCTTCTGGCAGTGCTGCTGTAACTTCTTTCTAGCAGTACTCCTGTATCCTTTTCTTGCACCGTTGCTGCACGCCGTTCTTTCTTGCTTTGCTGTATAGAAGTTTAGCCTTATTTATACATTGTTGTTCCTTCCTTCTTCCAGCTATGTTGTATCCTGTTTTCCTGCAGCGATACTGTATCCTGCCTTCTTGCAGCGATATCTTTCCTTAAAACTTAGATGCGGCTTTATCCTCGTTTAACCTCCATTTTCAATACTTGACTCAAGACTCAATTCTAGTCTATTTATTCACTTAAACATTGTGAAAATGGGGTACTCAAAACTTCCTATTACATATTTGGTTTGTCTCATCAAAATCTAAACATTGAAATCCCAACAACAAATATATAAGAATGAAATCATGAGTACTCTTGTAGCTGTTTCAATTGGGGGCCTTCTCAACTATATTGTTGTTGACTTCCTTGGTAGATACCTCACCGGTTAAACTCTTCATTCCCAGTTGAAAATTATTCCCAAATAAATTATTATTTATAATTTTACCGTACTCTTGTAGCTTTTTGTGGTTGCACCACTTTCTTTGTTTTCTTCGTGCTCTCCTATAAGAGAGTAAGAACTCATTTAATTGTATATTTGATTAGGAGATATCTCACAGTAACTAACTTTACAATACTTTGAAACCCAATATACCATGAATGATTTAGCAATTTTTGTGACATGTTGATGTCTTTCTTGAGAGGTAGAAATATCAATGCATCCATTATCTTCCTCATTTTCAACAGGTGCAGGTATATCCAAGCCTTCATCTTGTTCTTCCTCATTGTCCTTTTTCAGTAGACATCATTTGATATTGTGATTTGGTTGGTGACAATTTCAACACTTTATAATAAATCATTTCTTACTCAATACTTGAGTCCCCTTTCTTCTAGGTCTAATCTTATTTCTAGTTTTTTCTTTTCCGTTTTTGGTCTTTTCATCTTGATCCAATCTTCTACTATACATCTTTGGTCTCCCTGGAAATTTCTCAATGATTGGAGGCAACAATAGTGGTGAAATGGACAGTAGGCCACATATCAATGTCATCATGTGGCTGTAATACTTTCAAAGGTGTCTTTCTTGTAGCATTCATCCACATATTTTTCAGGTTTTTTTTGAAAGATAATATAATCGACATATAGCATACGAACAAGGAATTCCAATAAGCTCCCATCTCCTATAGTTGTGTGTTTTATTAGTCAAATGCACCTTGCATCTCTTCCCAAAACAATTGTCCACTTCAAATTGATCTTTCCCATTCCAATGAGTGATATACTCCATAATTTTTTTCTTATTATCCTCTAAAAAAAATTCAATCATAGGACACAATTCACCATCATACTTCATTATCTTATCCCTCATTTCATGTAGTCTCCTCATGTGTGATATTTTGAAATTATTATATAGGTGCACCATACAAAAATGATGCTCACAACCAAGGAGTAGTGTGTCAACTGCATCAATTAATCTTTTTTGTGTATTTGAAATAACAGTCCAACCACCACTATTTTGTATGTGAAAATCTTTAACAAGGAACTCCAAGAACCACATCCAAGTCTTCTTTGTTTCTTTTTCTGCCGTTGTATATGAGAATGGATAAACACCATTATTTGCATTCATCCCAACAACAGATAGAAGGATCCCTCCTATTGTCCTTTTCAAATGACATCCATCCAGACAAATAACTCTTTTACAATCCTCTAGAAATCTCTTTTTCAATGGCCCCCCCAACATATGTACATTCTTTTAAAGATTGAGGATCCATCTATATGATTGCATTTTATCTTAACCGTTGTATCATAATTTGCTCTCCTCATCTCTTCTACATAAAACCACAAAGCTGCAAACTATTCTGCATCGCACCCATTTTCATCTGTAAAACCTTCTTCTTTGTTCTATACATTTGACTCTTATTAAATACTAACTTACAGTCTTTTTGAATAACTGCAATCATGGATTTTATGGGCCACCTAAGATCTGTCCAAATTTTATGCTTGTACTTCTTTGCCAACCACTTAGAATTTGCATGAATATTTGCTTGTTTTCTAGGCAATGATGTTTGGGATAGTGAGTTTTCACAACAATAGTGTCTTCATCTTTTTATTTAGAAGCATATGCTACCCATGGACATGTTTTGTATTTGCATTTAGCTTGAATTTTATTTCAATCATTTAGAGGAAATTTAAGCTCTCTACCTACAATAATAGAGTCAAGTCTAACAATTTTCCTAAATGTCTTAGTATTATCAAAAGAAGTGCCTACATCAAGAATTGGAAGTTTATCATTCTTAGTTGGGCATAACACATGTAGATTGTTGTGAACTTGATCCTTTTGTGATATTGTTCTACTCATTTTCAAACCTTACAGACACACCACTCATTCTTTCATCATTTCTACTTGACATTTGGAAACCACCCCATTCAACCTTATTATCAATGTTTCCATCAAACAAGACATCACCACCAGACACTTCACAATCAATATCCACAAAATCAGGATGCTTAGAATCAAACCTATAAACTCGTCACTTTTAGTCTCATTATCAGAATTTTGGTCAACAATTACAAATGGTATCTCATTCTCATTTAATTCATCATTCTCATCAACATTTGGCTTTAATGGTTCATTCAATGCAAGCTTAGTTGTTGTCTCATCTACAAACTCAACTTCTACTTCATTTTCACACTTATCTATCTCATTTTCGCACTCATCAACTTTGTTGGTCCCAAGTGGTGTTCGAGGTTCAGAGGAGGGTGAATGAACCTTGGTCAATTTTGCAAATCTCTCGAAAAACTTACTATACTGCAAGTTACTTGAACTTGCAGCACTAGGCATGTACTGCTTACAGCACTAGGATGCAGTGTTGCACACTGTAATTAGAGTTTATACACAGCAAAAAAATACGTTTTATAAGACAAGGTTGGTTTTCTCAAATATGATCCTTTTCAAAACGTTTTATGCTTATAACAGAGATAGATATATTAAATTAAGCACATATAAGAAAGCAATAAAACACTTATGGCTTATAGTAGTTCGAAGGTGGTGTAATCCTTCTACGTCCACTCCACTACTACCTCGAACAGGAACTTTGTTAAGCAAGATTGGTTTATAGGACTTTCCTAACAATCTATCAACTTACAAAGTAAATACCTATTAGAGTCAAGCATACACATAGCAACTGAAAACTCTAAAGGCACACCCACACAGGGTTTCAAACTCCCACACAGGGAAACTACCTAACTCTAGACAACTATACAAACAGTAAGAATCTTTTCTATCAACTGTTCGACTCCTAAAACAATTTAAGCACACATCAACAAGGTTTAAAAGTACTCCCTCCATCCCAATTCAACTTGCCTAGTTGTCATTTATGTTTGTCCCAGCCGAACTTGCCAACCCAAAAATGGCAAACTTTATTAAAGTGAAAAAAGCAAAAAGTAAGCAAAAAAGTAAAAAGTAAGCATATTTAATTGAGTCAACTGTGTTTTCTTAACCTCCGTGCCCGGTCAAAGTAGGCAAGTTGAGTCGGGACGGAGGAAGTATATGTTTTTGTTTTTCAACTGGTGCGGTGAAGTGAAGCTTCTGAATCCTTCGAATGATTTTTCAATTTTGAACTTGCTTCACTTCACAGAGATTGAGTGACTGAAACTGAAAATAGACTTGGAAGAGTGTAGCTTGAATGCTTGAGAGTTTTTGCGCTAAATGTTTCAATCGTCAGCTTCAGGATTGCTCATCCACTATTTATACTTGTATGAGAAATATCCGTTGAAGAAGATATCTCTCTTTCGAATTTTGAGTACTTGATCAAAGGCATGGCTCACATTTAATGTGATTGGACTTTCTCTTTCGGAGCATTTAATGCGGTAGTTGCGGCTAGCAACTTTCTGTAGTGCGTCAGTCCACGTGGCGTCTTTGTATTGGCTCCGTGTCTGCAACTTTGATCTTCTCTGAAACGGCTCTATTTATTCTTACTTGGATCTTTGTTCCTCGTACTGCAGTTATCCTTCCTCGGATTACAGGATACTTTTTCTGTTTGTCATTGACGCTGTTAACTGTATGAGCAGTAAGCTTCGCGTTGTATCCTAGGTCTACTTACAGCTGAATGTTCTTTGCAGTGTTGCTGTAACTTCGACCTTCTTGCAGTATTTTCATACAGTACTTCTGTATCTTTTCTTGTAGTACTCCTGTAATCTTTTCTTGCAGCGATGCTGCACGCCGTGTTAGGATGTATACTATAAGCCTAGCTTTTGCTTTTGTATAAACATCTATTTATGATATGAGAATCTTTTATGGTCAAATGTTTGCATTTTATATATTTGTTATATATATTATTGCAATTGTCCAATTAATTTATATTGTAGATAACATGGTGTGTGGTGCCACACACAAGATCATGTTATCAGTTCCTTATAGATTATAAATGGTAGCTCACAACCGAGATAATTTTGGACAAATTATCGGAATGGTTGTAGTGTAATTTGGTATTAATCTGTCTTGATTATAAAATTACACTAGTACATTTTGTATGTATTGAGCAGGACCAATTGAGGTTGTTTTATTTGTACTGACTACATAAATAAAACAAGACCTCTGTTATTATGGATGTACGTCCTCTTAATCATTGTATGATAACGGGCATGTATACTCGATATATGTTTCTTTAATTTACCAATAGGTGAGATTTATTTATTAAATCAATAAGCTCGGTAAATTGGGATACAGTGTTGTTTATATGGTGTGCTGTTGATTATATAATGAAACCGTGTCCTAATTATTTAGGATGATGATGTCCCCTTGAGGAACTCATAAGGATTATCATGTAAACCCTGCAGGTGGATTTATTCCGGCATAATAATAAAGTTGAGTGGTACTACTCTTGGAATTAAATATTAATTAATTGAATTGTCAGTAATTCATTTAATTAATGGACATTCGATATCTTAAACACGGGGAGATAAACGCGCACATAATAAATAGGAGCCATATCTAATATGGATAAGGGACGGTAGTTCAATAATATCTTTTTAGTGGATTAAGATATTATTGATAGGCTTAATAAGTATATTCAGATTGAATTTAGGACTCCTAAGCCTATCAGGAGACCGATTCCTAATCCTCCTCAAGGTCCCTGTTGTAGCCTATAAATAAGCCTCAAGTCAGCCGTTTTCGATATACAGAAATACAGATACACAGACATAAAAATCTGAGATACGTATTAGTAGAAGACGGTTGAAAGTCTCGATAGCTCATTGCCCACACAACGTTCGAGATAAAGGCGAGGAATACAGCAGAAGATCGTGAGGTCCAGACTTCATCGATTCCTCCATCTACAGTTCTGATCTTAGAATTAATTTCGGTGCAAAAGGTATGATTCGTTTTCCGCTGCGTGTTAATCATATTTGCATGGACTCCGATTCAGATAATCGTATAGGGTTGGCGATCCGGCGGTTCCTACACGCCGTTCTTTCACTTAGCTGCAGTGCTGTAACTGCTTTCTTGCAGTGATGCTGTATCTGCTCTCTTGCAGCAGCTTCTTTCTGAATTTCTCGATGCAGCTTTATAACATATGAAAACCTCCATATTTCAACACCTATATTTAGACTCAAACCTAGTCTATGTTTTCACTTAAACATTGTGAAAAATAGGGTACACAAAACTTCCTATTACATATTTGTTTTGTCTCATCAAAATTTAAACATTGAAATCCCAACAAACTTCATTATCATCTATATACTCAATGAAAACACCAACAATCTTATTTCCATCCACAAAGTTAACCAAATTCACCATATCATTTTCAGTTTTAATCAACTCCAAATGAGTGCAATCATTTATCTCAATCTTACTAAAGTATAATCTCTTTACTCTTTTTAAACCCAAATCACTTGACATACTCTCTAATTCAAGAAATAATATTTCATCAGAATTACAGAAGTTCATAGACGCACTCTTCCCATCAACATAACATTTTTTTCCTAAGTCTATAAATTTACCCGAATGGTAAAATCTTATTGTGAAATATTCAGTAACAATCCTTGCCCACAAAAATCAGAAGCTATTCAAATCATTTGCCAACAAAGTTTTCAAAAAACAACAATCGACTAATATGCAGGATAAAAGGATCATATTTAAAATGATAAAAAAAGCCCTAACATGCTCCTAAACGTTTAGACCATGCAGTGAAAACTTCATATTTGCCCCTCACCAATTGACTACTACAAATATGAAAAGTTCAGAAAGAAAAACATACCATAAGTGAGTTTCAAATCATCATCGCAAAGTATGTTGTTTTCCCACCGAATCTTCCACGACATTCTTTGCAAAATCACTAAACAACCCCTACACCCCACTTGTATTTGAGTATTTGAACGATTGATGAAAGATTTTGATTTGCCCTCTTTCTACCTAAACCCTAACTGAATAACTAAAAGTAAAGTAAAATAATTTTGGTTGCAATTTTTTCACCTTTCATCACAAGTGCGGGAAAAGAAATGCATTTATTATTTGTCCATTATAACCTTCACTTTTGATTTAAAAGACAAGAATAACCTTGATATTTGAATATTTACACATTAGGAATAAGTTTGAAAAGACAAAATTACCCCTTAAGAAATCATGTTAGAAGCACGTGACCTCCTTCTGGCGAGAAGAAATGATGTGACAGCCAAATTTATTGTTTGCAAAATTTGTGTACTTAGTATAGCAAAATAAAAATATTTAAAAATGATATAGTAAAGTGTAAAATCACGTATACTTGAGATGAATATTTGTTTTTTACCCTTTAGAAAAATAACAAAATTATATATATATATATATATATATATATATATATTATGGTAAAAATAAATAAATAATCTTTGAAATTTTTTGTTTATTATCCGAACTCAACTCTTGACAAATTTGGTCAAAGATAGATATTGGAAAACTATAAAAGGAATCTACCTCCGAACATCAACAAAATGAATGAGTCATGTATCAAAATAACCTCATTTCGAAGCTAAATTGTAATTCTTAATCAATTTAACGATTTTCGTTTGGTTCAAACTTTAATCGAACAAAAATCGTTCAAAGCTCTAAAATTATTTTTATTCAATTCATGCTCGGGTCCAATGAGAATTATAAAATTAACTTGAAGTTTTATAATTTGACTTTGAATAAAGATTATTTTGATATATAACCCATTTATATTTTTATTAATATTTAAAGATGAATTGCATTTTCCAGTTTTACAACAAATGTTTAGTGGGAAAATATGACAAACATTAAGTCATCAGGGTGGTAACTGAATTTTTTTTGAAGGAAATAATTAATGATCGAAAACATTTTGAGTTATAAACCCACTAAAAAAGTACAATAGTTGATATATAAAATTAATATTAACCAATTCACAAACCAAGGATGTACAAGAAATAATTGGTGGTGTAGTCTGTTTTGTTGCAACTTGAGTATTTTATTAGGAATTTCCAGTTTTGGCAGTCATGTTAACCTGAAAATAAAAAATCGGCTAAATTCGAATTGAAGTTGAAAAAATCGACAATTAAATGAATAAAATTGTACATAGCCTACTTATAAGACAAAAAAAAAATGATATTTTCCCATAGTTTTTAATAAATATAAAAATATTATAAAATGAGAAAAGTTTATTTTAAGAAAAACATAATTATTTTAAAATTAGTTGTATTAATACAATTTATTATTAATTATTGAATTATTTAACTAATTTAGTTTATTTTTCTGAAAGACTAGGAACTGAATTGTCAATTGTTGTAATACAGATTAGGTGATTCCCTTAGACGTGCCCAAACGGTTCGAAAAACCGGAATCGGGACGGTTCTAACCGACGGTCAACGGTTCTCGGAACCGTTGACCCGGTTTCGGTTCCGAACCGGAACTGTGAACCGTCGAGGTAAGGTTCGGTTTCGGTTCGGCCTCTCCAAAAACCGGTAACCAGCGCTTTGAACCGCCGGTTTGTGCTTGTTTTTTTTTTTTTTGCATTTTCAAACGAGACACGTGTACGCTCAGGATCGCTTGACCGTTGATGATCAACGGCCAAGATCAAGTTACCATTGTAAACCGACGGTTTGAACCGTCCTGGAACCGGTGCAAATTTTTTTTTTTTCCCATGGAAAATCAAGTCTGGCCAATGGGGCACGGTCGTGCCCGACCGTACCCCATTGACCAAACTTGATTTTTTTTTTTAAAAAAGAAAAAAGAAAAAACCGTCCGGTTAACCGCCGGTTTCCAAACCAGAATCGGACCCCCCACAGTTCGGTTCCGATTTGATGCTTACGGTTCCAAAAACCGCCGGTTCCGAACCGACAAACTGAAACGGGAACCGACTAATCGGAACGGGAACCGGCGGAAAACCTCTAGATTCCCTTGAAAGTCTATGAATTAAGAGTGGATTAGGACTACGCCATTAAACCTCTATAACTTTGTTCATTTCAACTGCCATGTTCTTGTACTCGTTTGTTTGACCATTCAAATATCACCATTAATGTCATTTCAAGTAAAATACGTTAGACTTTTCCTTAAAGCTAGTTGTCAATAGACTATTTAAAGCTAATTGTTGTATTTTTTTCACAATTTATTTAAAAAAAACACACACACACAATTTTATGAATTACATGAGAACTGAAATTGCCACCACCTCAATTTATTGAAGTAGAGTCAACTTATGGGACTAATACGGCACCAAATTAAATATATAGGTTTTGAACTAGATTTAGTTATATGGCTAATTAATCTATTGGCCTAGTATCTGTAACATAAAATATTCTAGTATTAATTCTTTAACAGAATAACATTGCATTTTGCAAGACTTTTGTCTCAGAACTTGCATGGTTAGGCAGTTCTTGTTGTACGTAGCTAGCTAGGATGTTGATTGTACAAGCAATAAATTGCTAGATATGTATAGCAATAAATTGCTAGATATGTATAGTCTTAGTTACATCACAACAATAAAAAATATATTTACCATAAATTGTTTATGACAACATTATTATTGTAAAAAAATTATTCGGAGAAGATTTTTAAAATAATAAATTAATGATAAAATGATGTCGTAAAATATATTTACGAAAACTATTAATGTTTTTGGGGAATAATTTTTGTTATCGTTAATAATTTTTCTCTATTTTTTTGGGGAATGATCTATCAAGTACATTTTTCTTAATTTTCAATTTAATGATCATGTTCTCTTTCCCGTGCACCCTCAACCATGGGTAGGGTGGCCATGGCTGCTCCCTAACGTTTCAAAATTTATTGTTTACCCCTTCTAATTTTATTTTTTTTTTACTTTTTTCAATATAAATTTTTACTTTTTTAAATCTTTTTTGGGATAATTTCAATTTTAGTCATGTATGTAAGATCCATTTTATTTTTTAACAATCAAATCTACGTTTTCTAAGTTTGATCCAATATGTTTTAATAATGTTCCAATTTCAGTCAATTTTTCAATTTTAGTTATATATGTTTCAATTTTTTTCAATTTTTATCCAATTTTAGTCGGAATTCCCAGAATCGTCGATATCATGTGAGATTTCTCGACGGCCATCCAACCAAAATTGAATTGAAATTGAAAAAAATTGAAACATACAAAATCAATATTGAAAAATTTAACTGAAATTAAAAAAAAAATTCAAATATAAATAGACTAAAATTAAAAAAAATTAAAACATATAGGATCAAAATTAAAAAATATATACTTAATTTTCCAAAAATAAAAAAAATCTTATATACATAATCAAAATTAAATTCTTTTTTTTATTTATTACAATTGACCCCTCTCAACTTTGGTTGGTTATACCTCTGTCCTTTCCCAAAATAGAAAGGACAAACAGGGTTAATATAAGACACTTCGTACCACAAGATCAAGAAATATTATAATTAACTTTCTTTTCCAGAATAGAAAATAGGCAAATTATTTACTGTAATCTTTCTTTTTTCAAATTCTCATTCATCGTTCACCATGCATCAAGCCGCAGGTTGCGCCTTCCCACCTCTAAATAGATTTTGAAATAGATTTATGGTTGGAAAATTATCTTAAAATATCTATAAAAAAAACAAATAAAGTAGATGAAATGCTTAAAAATTAAATAATCGATAAAATGCTTAAGATAAAAATAAAGTATTTGTTGGTCCCAAGTGGTATAAGGTTAAGAGGGGTGAATTAATCTTATCAAATTTTCAATTTTTTCCTCTAAAAATGTAAGTCCTTCGAGGAGCAGGTAGCTTAGAAAGCTTACCGCACTGGATAGGTTACTGCTTGAGCAGTTACCTTGGGACTTAAAAGAGTTTTAAATGCATAGCGGAAATTATGTGTTTTTCGAATAAAGATTTTATGCAGGATGCTTATAGAAGAGATAGATAGATATAAACAATGAAAGCAATAAACACACAGACAAGCAGATATATAGAGGTTCGAGGGTGGAGTAATCCCTTTACGTCCCCTCTACTCCTTCTCAAGGAGGAACTTTATTAAAATAAGTTTGATTTACAAAAGCTCTGCTAATGCAAACTTCACTCTAAACAAAACTGTCAACTATATCCACATAGGTAGTTACACAGTGATCAACTATTCGACCAACACACGATCTCCACACAGGTTCCTTGACCCACACAGGATCTTTTGTCTTTTACAGAGAGTACAAATACTTAGCAGGAATATCCTCTGCCTAAGTAACTCCTAAACAATCTACTTTAAAAATAAAGATTTTCTTCAACAATCGAATGCAGCAAGCTCTTTTGAACTTCAGAATATCGAAAGATAGCTGGCTTGCTGCTTGGTAGATTGAGTGACTGAAACGAGAGAGATTGAAATATGTTGATTCTTACAGAGATAGCTTCGCGAGATAGTTGTTTTAGTTCTCATTCCAGGTGCACTCAATCTTCTATTTATAGACTTCATTGAAAATCTGTCCGTTGAAGAGACAGTTTTCAATGGTGAGGTGTCTCGATCTGATTGTTTTGTAGGTGATCTTCTGACACCTTTTCTACAACACCTCATTTGCTCTGCGCTGCGCCTGCCTTGTCCTTTTCTGGCTTCCTTACGCTGAAGCGTATGGTACTTTGTCCTTACTGTTTTTCCAGATGGCATTCCCTGATTGGGCCGAACTCGAGTGTCTCTACTGGCTTTTCAGAATATACTGATTTTGATGTGTCTGAGAGTTGACTTGTTGTTCTTCCTTCTGATAAGACCAGCTTCCTCTGACTTGAGATGCTTTAGGCTAGCTCCCAATATCCTTCCACACTTAGACAAATTTCTCAGCTTGAGAACGCAGTGACTTGTCTCTCATGCAGGTAGCAATAACTTGGCGCAGACTCCTTACACTATTTTCTTCCTCTTCCAGCGTCCCTGCCTTAGCTAAACTTTTACATATGGAAATCTAACCAGATTACTAAGACCTAACTATTACATGTTTTGTCTCATCAAAATCTATTACAATATCATCTTATCAGTATTACTAAAAAAAATTATATATATTGTAAAATTAGAATTTTTATTTAAACAAATTAGAAAACTAATTTTTTTATCTTTATTTGTTGATCTTTAAATTTTTAATATAATTTCTGTTTTTTGTAAATAAAATTTCATAATTTAATTATTATTTTTTTACATAAATAATATTTTAAAATTAAAAAAAATTAAAATATAGATTTTTGAACTTCTATATTATTATTATTATTATTACAAATGTTTTTTTTTTTACATTTTCTTTGATTTTTAGATATTTTAAAATAATTTTCTGATTTAAAAATAATCATAAATCCTTATTTTTATTATATTTCTTCAAATATCCTGTATGTTTGTATATTTTTGCCAAAAATACCACTATTTTTAAATGATATGGATATAAGATTAAAAAAAAATTAAAAAATTCACATGTACATGTATTCATCCACATTAGTTTGTGACCGGCTGATTACCTTGTACTACGGGTAAATGAGTATTTTTGACAATATACATTATTATATGGGGTAATTTTACCAACTTTCCCATTCAGAGAGTATCATCCCTATTTATATACCAGCATTAGTTCTGTATAGTTCAATTTCTTGTCACTTCACCACGTAAATTCAACCCAAAATTTGATTTTCTCTAAAATAACGTAACCAATATCTATGTTATTATACCAAAACACTCTTTTACTAAAGTCATAACAAAGCCCCAAATGAATTTATCGAATTCTATACGATTCAGGCTCGATTTGAGCGAGAATTGAATGAAAATTTTGAAATTCTTGAAAATGATAAAGCACATACAATGCTTCCGTGATTTAGGCCCGATTTTATAAAATTCTGGGTTAATTTTCTAAATGTAG
This sequence comes from Scutellaria barbata, assembly GCA_028654395.1. Classification (NCBI taxonomy): domain Eukaryota; kingdom Viridiplantae; phylum Streptophyta; class Magnoliopsida; order Lamiales; family Lamiaceae; genus Scutellaria; species Scutellaria barbata. The sequence continues at coordinate 3,614,051 of CM053649.1, read as the reverse complement.
TCTAATTTAAAGGTTAGTGTTCTAGTTTATCATCCAAAAAAGTTAGTGTCCCTAAATAATAATGATCGAAAATTAGTGTTCTAAATTTAATTTTTTTCCCAAATAACTATTTGCATGCTAGAATGTGCACGTGAGTTTTTGAATTATACATGAATTTTTGGGTTAATAGTATTATATTTTTGGTTATTATATTGTGAAGATGTTAGTAAGATGTGGTAAAACTAATTGTCAAAGCAAAGTAAAGAAAGAACATACACAGGACAGAGAGAGAGGATACATGTAGATATTAGGAATGAGTCAATTAAAAAATATATTTTGTATTGTTTGTGAAGATTTGTTGTATCTTTATTATATCTTGTATTGATCATATCTAGAGAAGCAATTTTCTGTTTTGAATGAAACAAGTTACACCGATGTGTCTCTAGAGGATTTTCAAGATATGATTAATATACAAAATATGACAAAAATACAACCAATCTTTTCAAAAAAATACAAAAGATTTTAATTTACCAGGTTTCAACAAGTCCTTAATTATCATAAAGATTGTAATTCTTGCGAGCCAAACAACTCTCATCAATTATCATTTCATCATTGTCTTTTAATGTTTTCATTCATATCTTATATTCTGATGTTCATCGAATGAGGATATTAACTGTTTGGACCTTGACATAGGGATGTTTAACAAATTCAATTCGATTCAAACTTGATTTGAATGAGAATCGAATCAAATTTATTAGAAGTCTGGATTTGGAGAGACACATGCATTACACATTTGAATTAGGTCAAGGTCAGTTTAAGTGTTTTAGAATTTTGAACTAATTATTCTTAAATCATCAAAATTAAAAAGTTAGTGTCCCTATAAGATGAAAAGCTAAAAGATAATGTCTTAAATTTGTAACATGTATATAGTCCACAACAAATAATTATATTTTTATTCGGATGGCGAAATTATATGATAGAACCCCAACAAGAATTTATTAGATACCCTATTTAAATTTATCAAGGGTAATCTATACTATCTAATAATAAGTATTGGACTTTTTGGGGTGCATTAATTTCTTTCGAAATTTTGTATTTTATGTTAAATCCATGGATCACATTATTTCATTGCTCCCATGTTATTTGTTATAAATACCAAACCATTAAAAAAAAAAAAAAAAAAAAAAAAAAAAACTTGTCCGATTTGGTTCGATAATCATGACTTCCTACCTACATGCAGCAATCCTTGTCTATCTATCCTTATTCCAATATGTCTTTCGATGACAATACTACTGATTCATGGGCTCAGATAAGGTTCAGGAGAAACCCTGATGGCTCATTCACATGTCTACCCTCTACTCTTCCCCCCACTCCCCCCTCTTCTGATCCCTCTAATCCTGTCCTCACCAAGGATGTCCCAATCAATCCAACTAAACCAACTTGGGCCCGTATTTATGTACCCCGGCCCGAAACCAATGTCACTCGCAAAACCAAACTGCCCCTCATAGTTTACTTTCATGCTGCGGGCTTTGCCTCGGACAGTGCATCCTCAATGTTGTTCCATAAATTCTGCACCGGTATTGTACACCATATTTCCTCCAGAGCTACTTCCCATGATAAAGCACCTCGATAAGTCAGCATACTCTCTCTGCCACTCTTCATTGCTGTTTTTGATCCAGTACAAAGCTTCCAAACTGTCCTCATAGGCGGCAAGGAGGCGGTGCTCCGGGGCTAGATAGTAGTCCACCGAGACCATCACGCCGGGGTTTGCTGGACAATATTGCAGCAGAATTTTTGGAACAACGTTGAGGCTGCACTGCTAAGTAGCCGTGGGGCATCTGAACTGCAAATGATCCAGGTGAACTTTTTAATTCAGTCACAACCTTAAATTTTGAAATTTATCAAAAATATAACTTAAGCAAAGATCGCAGTTAGATAAAAAACAAAATTTAAGTTGTAAAGTGAGAAAATTAAATCACATTTTGAGTTGGAAAAGTGATTTAAGTTGCATTTTGATAAATTCCAAGATTTCAAGGTTGCAATAGAATTTTAAAAAAGAAAAAAAAATGATTGTAAAGTGAAATAAGTCAATATTGTAGTTTGATTTTTTGCATTTAATCCTTTTAAAAAAAGAATCAATTACCAAAAAAATCATAACCTTTACTAAGATTGTCGTTTTAACCAAATTTTTCACTTTTAATGAAAAACAACCTTATATATGTAGTATGTGTTTGACATCTGTCAATTTTGAAAAAAAAAAAATGTTTAATTGTCCGACTACATGTGGATGTGATTAATAAACAAATCGAAGTCAAAACAATATATATATATATATGTATAAAGTTATATTATTTTCACTAATAATAAAAATTTTGATGTTATTTTTATTAATAATAATTTTTTTCCGATAAGTAACCTTTTATTTAAAAGACGGTTTAATGAATGACAGAACTAAAATTGCCACCCTGCACTTTATCTTATTGAAGAAAAGTCAACTTATATGGGACTAAAAACACGGCACTCATATATAGATAATGCAGGCCTAGGAGTAGATTTAATTATAGAGGAAATCATCCTAAATACCAAAAAATATTTAAAGGTTCATTAAAATATCCAAATTATTATATTTTTATTTTAAATTATTCAAAAGTATATATTTGAGTTAAAAATATATTTAGTGATGAGATGAGATAGAATGGGATGAGATTCTAAAAAGTAAAATCTATGAATAAAATAAATATGATAAAGTCAATATTTTACTATTATAAAGATAATATAAAGACAATAAAACCATATTTTTACGTTTTCAATTTATTTTTGAGTCAACCTTCTTAGTCTTTATTGGTCCAAAGCTCTTGAGTTTTTTCTTCTATAATCTATAAGAGAAAATGCCGTATGGAAAGTGAGCGGGCAGAGTAAGTCATTCGGTTAAGTGCTGGTACACTAACAGCTCTTGGTCTTAGCTCCCTAAACGTTGTTGAGGAGGCATCCAATCCATTTCCAATTCAGCAGCCAACTCTGGTGTGTCAGCTTAGTTATCCTCATCAAGCCACTTACTTGTTGTCTAGCTTCGAATAACTATCTTTGTTCACAAATTGAACAGTAAAATTGGGTCTACTTAATATACAAAATTCATTCGGTAAAATTGCTACCACAATAACATATTTTATAATATATAAGGAAATGACCCCAAATACCAAAAAATATTTGTGGGTGTATCGAAATACCAAAGTCATATTTTTACCTAAAAGTACACATTTGAGTCAAAAATGTATTTGGAGATGGGATGGAATGGGGCTCTGAAAAAGTAAACGAATCTGCTGTTTTTGTTCACAAATTGAACAGTAAAATTGGGTCTATTTTATAACACAATAACATACCCTATAATATATTTAAGAGAAAATTTTGATGTTCTCTGTAATTTCTTACACGAAAATAGAAAGTTGAAGTATGTGTTTTTAAAGTATTATTTGGTTTAAATTGTTTGCATTTTTGTGTACATTATAATATTAGACTATTGCATAAATATGACATTAGATTATAAATACACGAAAATCTAAAATGGGGTAAAGAAAACGGTTATTGCATATTAGATTATAATATTTTCGTGTAGTAATTTTGAATTGAACATTATAATATAATTATTGCTATCAATTGATACATGAAAATCAGCTTAAGTTTCAGCTTAAGGACTCACGAAATTCGAACATAGGACTACACGAAATTCAATTACACTTTTGAATTTGAATATATATTTAATTGTATTAAGTGATGTTAAAGAGGTCTAATTCAAAAGAGTGAGGGGTTGTTATTCGAATAAGTTGGAAGTTTGGGTTTTTTTTTTAAAAGTTGGATAGAATAGACACTCTTAAAATATTGTTGGACATTTATAATATACACATATATGTCAAAATGGGTAGTTTTTGTTGATAACCCTTAAAATATATATGTTGGGATTTCAGTGTTTAGATTTTGATGAGACAAAGCAAATATGTAATAAGAAGTTTTGTGTACCCCATTTTTCACAATATTTAAGTGAAAACATAGACTAGGTTTTGAGTCTAGATATAGGTGCGAAAAGATGGAGGTTTACATAAGTATTATGCTGCATCGAGAAATAAAGAAAGAAGCGCTGTAAGAAGGCGATACAACAATACTACAAGAAGGTAGATACAGTAATGTAGCAAAGAAAGAAAGAACGACATGCAGCATCGCTGTAAGAAAAAATCACAGGATTACTGTAAGAAATGATACAACAGTATTATATGAAGATACTACAAGAAGGTCTAAGTTATAGCAGCACTGCAACGAATGAACAGCTGCAGGCAAACCTAAGATACAGCGCGAAGCTTACTGCTCAAACAGTCAATAGTGCCAATGACAAACAGAATAAGTATCCTGCAATCCGAGAAAGGATAAATGCAGTACGAAGAACAAAGATCCAAGCAAGAATAAATAGAGTCGTTCCAGAGAAGATCAAAGTTGCCGACACAGAGCCAATACAAAGATGTCATGTGGACTGACGCGCTGCAGAAAGCTGCTAGCCGCAACTGCCGCATTAAATGCTCCGAAAGAGAAAGTCAAGTCACATTAAATGCGAGTCATGTCTTTGATCAAGTACAATAAATTGACGACTAAAACATTTGCGTAAAAACATTCAAGCATTCAAGCTATACTCTCTCAAGTCTACTCTTAGTTTCAGTCACTCAACCTCTGTAAAAGTGAAGCAAGTTCAAAGTTGAAAGATCCTTTGAAGGATTCAGAAGCTCACTTCACCGCACCAGTTGAAGAACAAATCTATATACTTTTTAACCTTGTTGTTGTGTACTTAGGTTGTTTTAGGTGTCGAACAGTTGATAGGAGAGGTCCTTGCTGTTTGTATAGTTGTCTAGGAGATAGACAACTTCCCTACATAGGAGTTTGAAACCCTGTGTGGGTGTGCCTTTAGAGTTTGCAGTTGTTGTGTGTATGCTGGACTCTAATAGTTGTTTTGCTTTGTAAAGTTGATAGTTTGTTAGAAAAGTCCTGTAAACCAATCTTACTTAACAAAGTTCCTGCTCGAGGTAGCAGTAGAGTGGACATAAAAGGATTACACCACCTTCGAACCACTATAAGCCATAAGTGTTTTATTGTTTTCTTATCTGTGCTTTATCTTATACATATTTCTATCCCTATCATAAGCATAAAACATTTTGAAAATGATCATATTTGAGAAAATCAACCTTGTGTTTTAAAACCTATTTTTCTGCTGTGTATAAAACTCTAAGTTACAGCGTGCAGCACTGCATACTAGTGTTGTAAGCAATAACTGTCTGGCGCTGCAAGTTCAAGTAACTTGCAAAATAGTAAATTTTTCAGAGATTTGCAAAATCGACCAAGGTTCATTCCCCTCCTCCCCCTGAACCTCGGACACCACTTGAGACCAACAATATATATATAGGAAAATGACAATTTCTACCCATTTTTATAAAGTTTGATCCCAATTTATCCATAAATATAATAACACACCCTAAATAATCCTAAATATAAATTTTGATTCCAAAATACCCATTTTTTCCCTCAAGTCAACTGATATGCGGGCCCTCAACTGATTTGTCAGACTGACTCCCATTACTTTTGTCATTTGCTCACTATTTTCGCCCATTAGTAATGTTCAAAAATTGCATAGTAATTAATTTTCGAAATAATAACAATTAATAAATAGTAACTCAAATTATTATTTTGGAAAATAATAATTATTAATGTTCGAAAAAATTGAAAATACTATTGTAATGTTCGAAAACATTAACAATTTTCAAAAACATTATTATTAATTTTTGAAAATATTATTAATAATAATAATTTTTGAAAATATTATTATTAATTTCCAAAACATTATTATCAATGTTCGAAAATTGCATAGTAATGTTCAAAAATTATTATTTTCAAAAATAATAACTATTAATATTCAAAAATATTATTAATTTTTGAAAACATTAATAGTTATTATTTTCGAAAATAATAATTTTACTATGTAATGTTTTCGAACATTAATAATCAATGTTCGAAAATAAATATTTTACTATTTAATGTTTTCGAACATTAATAGTGATAGGATGATATTGTAATAGATTTTGATGAGACAAAACATAAAATAGCTAGGTCTTAGCAATCTGGTTAGATTTCCATATGTAAAAGTTTAGCTAAGGTAAGGATGCTGGAAGAGGAAGAAGATACTGGAAGGAGCCTGTACCAAGTCACTACTACCTACATAAAGTCAGGATACTGCATCTTTAGTAAGGGATTTTGTCTAAGTATGGAAGGACACTGGGAGCTAGCTTAGTCTTCTCAAGTCAGAGGAAGCTACCTCGTCAGAAGGAAGAATAGCAAGTCAACTCCCAAATACATCAAATTTAGTGCATTCTTAAGAATCGGTAGAGACACTCAAGTTCAAGCCAATTAGGGAATGCCATCTAGAAAAGACAAGGATTGAGTACTGAACAGTGCAGAGTAAGATGGGTGCCGTAGTGCAGAGGTGAAGGGATATAGAAACAGTATCAGGAGATCTTATACGACCCAATGGCTACATGATACCTCACTACGAAGAAACTGTCTCTTCAATGGGTAGATTTTTCACCGAAGACTATAAATAGAAGGTTGAGTGCACCTGGAACAAGAACTGAAACATTCATCTGTCGTGAAGCTATCTTTCTAAGAATCAATATACTTCAAACTCTTTTGTTTCAGTCACTCAATCTACAAAAGCAGCAAGCCAGCTACCTTTCGATATTCTGAAGTTCAAAAGAGCTTGCTGCATTCGATCGTTGAAGAAAACCTTATTTTCTCAAAGTAGATTGTTTAGGAGTTGCTTAGGCAGAGGATATTTCTGCTAAGTATTTGTACTCTCTGAAGAAGAGAAAAGATCCTGTGTGGGCTAAGGAACCTGCGTGAAGATCCTGTGTGGGTCGAATAGTTGGTTACTGTGCAGCTACTAGTGTGGATAGAATTGATAGTTTTGTTTAGAGTGAAGTTTATATTAGCAGAGTCTTTGTAAATCAAGCTTACTTTAACAAAGTTTTTTTTTAAACATCCATCATGGGTAGGGGATTAAGGCACCATCCCCAACCTGTATATAAAAAAGAACGAGAGTATACAAATCCAACCAAACTATACTAGGGCCATGAACATAAGGCCATAATAGAAAATGAGAAAAGACAACAATAAAAGCAAAAGTCAATCAGAATCTCCGATTTGGAAACCCAAACTATCTGAATCTGAAGTTTGGGTACCCAAGATGGTCCATACGCACCAAGGAAAGCAAAACACGGGGGGCAGTATGTGAATGGAGGACCTGAAAATCGTGAGATAGTCTGCCTGCGAGAGCAAGGAAGTCAGCAGGACGATTGCCCTCACGGAAGATGTGGGAGATCTGAGTCTGCATCTGTGATAGGAGGTCTCGAATCTGGATGAGAGAGTGTTGAACCTGCCAAGGACCAAGGTGACCGGAACGGAGAAGAGAAACAACAACCTCGGCATCCAACTCAACACAAAGAGGGTCTCGAACTGAAGAGCCAGCCTAAGACCATGAAGAAAAGCCTGAATCTCGGCATTGAAGCTAGAAGATGCCTGAAAGGGAGTCTGAAATGCGAGGAGAAAATCACCATGATGATCTCAAAAGATGTCATCTCCACCTGCAGTGCTGGATACACGATCAATGGACTCATCTGTATTGAGTTTGATCTAATATTCTGGAAGAAGCAACCATCGAACTAGTTGGGGAGCAATCGGACGGGGAACGGACATCGGTGCCGACCTGAAGTCAACCGTCGGATGTGATCCTCTCCAGTGAATGGAAAAGAGCGTCCGGGCCGTCACAAGTATGAAAAGATGATGATTAACCTGCCAAATAATATGAGAGGGGCGAAAAGGAACACCACGATGCTTGTGGCTATTCCTCTCCGTCCAAGTAAACCATTGAATCAAGCAAGGAATAATAAAGCAGATATGTGATGTGTGTGCTTGTGGAACCGTATGTCTCCAGAAGCTCAAGACCTGTGAGATATTAGTGGTGTCAGGTAGTGTGTAGTGAAATCAAGAGACAAAAAAGACCTAAACAGATCGCATAACATCACATAAAAAAAAAGATGAGGGATAGACTCAGAGAGGGATGAGGAGGGAGGGCAACAATGACATCTCCAAGCGAGATGAACACCGCGAGATTGAAGGTTAGAATCAAGAGGTAACCTATTACGAAGGAGACGCCAGAGAAAGATCGAAATGGTGGGTTTAAGGAAGTTAGACCAGATAACTCCATAAAGGGCCCGAAACGGTCGTCTTGCTTGGACAACCTCCCAAGCAGAGGCCAATGAGAAATACCGTGAGAGGTCAGCCGCCACCTCATTATATCATCACCCTCAGGCCTAATCGACACATGACTTATCTCCTCAATAGACTGATCAGAGAAGCTCATATTCTGAGACCTGCTCTGTCTCCTCCAATCTAAGTCCCACTGTCGACCCTGCTAGAAAAAACTAATACATTGATGACCCAGCTGTCTATTTGGAAACAAAGCCGAAAGGGGGCTATTCCCCAACCAAATATCATCCCAAAAACTGCATTCGCCCGAACCGAGAGCCTAGAAAATGTGCTGTTGTTCAAGGGAGCCAATCTTGACAAGTCTACGCCAAGGATGACTTGCAAACCATGGCCTCCTTATGCGAGTAGGAAAAAGGGGGCCATAATTAGCCCATATCTATCTATCTCTTCTGTAAGCATCCTGCATAAAAGCTTTATTCGAAAAACACATAATTTCCGTTGTGCATTTAAAACTCTTTTAAGTCCCGAGATAAATGTGCAAGCAGCAACCTATCATGTGCAGTAAGCTCTCTAAGCTACCTGCTCCTCGAAGAACCTACAGTTTTGAAGGAAAAGTTTGAAAATTTGATAAGGTTAATTCAGCCCCTCTTAACCTTATACCACTTGAGACCAACAAATAGTTAATGTATTTTCGAAAATTAATGCATTTTCAACATTACTGCATTTTCGAAAATGAATGCATTATACATTAATGTTCGAAAATGCACAATGCATTTTCGAACATTAATGCATGTTCGAAAATTAATGCATTAATGTTCGAAAATGTATTCATACATTTTCGAAAATTAATGTATTTTTAAAAATTAATGCATTAATGTTCGAAAATGCATTAATTTTTTAATGCATTAATTTTCAAAAATTATGTTATATTAACATATTTTATAACATATTGTTCAAAAACTATGTATATTTTAATAATATTGATAACTTAATATAAAATATGTTATATTAACATAATATTCGAAAACTAATTCTTAAACGGAATAAGAGCAAGCTACTTTTGTCGCAGAACTTGCTTGGTTAGGCAGTTCTAGTGTAGCTAGGTTGTTGATTGTAACTTGCATGCAAGACTTTTTCTTTTTTTCTTTAATGCAAGATTTTTCTTTCACCACCAATAACTAGATAACTATTTTAATTGTAGGGAGTAGATTTTTCTTAATTTTTAATATAATGATAATGTACTCTTTCCTTTAAAAAAAAAATAAAAAGAAAGAAAGCAGAAGCAGGGTTTCGTAAGCAACTTGCAAATTTGAGAATAAATTAATATAGGACATTAGGACCCTTCATGCCACAATTGATGAAGAAATATAATTATTTTTTAATTCCAGAAAAGAAAGGCAGTAATTATTTGACAAATTATTGGGTAAGAATATATTACATATCGTGTTCGTCTTACTGATATCATTACATAAAGCGGGTTACTTTGACCCAATATACACAGGTCAACATAACAGTCAACGGTCCATGCTTGATCAAAATCCGATCAATGACATTAAAATTAATATTTTTATATATATCAAATAATATTTTCATATCATGCAATACTTTTATGTGTATGAGTTAATATTTTTGAAATTTTATAATTTGACAATAATATTATATAATATTTTTATGTGTATCACATAATAATTTTATGTGTATATATATCATGATATATTTTTGTGCATACATCTGCTTCCAAGATTCTAAATCCATGATTAGTTTAGGAAATTGTAATTTCACATGTAATATTTTGGAAAAATTGGTAAAAATAACCTCTAAATTTGCCCTTATTAGGAACATGACCTCGAAATATTGACATTTTTGAAACTAACTTGTAACTTTAAAACAGTTGGTAAAACTGACAAATGACCGATTGAAGCATGTAATCCTTCCGGCCAGGACAAAGGCCGAGCCTTGAACCCCCGATCTCCGCCATGTCCATCCCCGTCCCCGTCCCGGACCAGCCAGCCCCATGATCTCCACCGGCCAAGAGGTCCAAACCCGAGGTAGGAGGCCCTCATCTGGGACACCGGGCGTCACAATCGCCACCCCGCCCGATGTTTTCAAATTTTACACCAATATTTAATACTCAAGTTTCTTCCATTTTTATTTTGTTTTGATTTTTTTCCATCCTTTTGTTTTTCATCCCCTTAATTCTAACATATATAATATGGGCTACCCACATTATTTAATTATTTCTTGATGTGAGACAAACATTTTCAAAGGAAAAATAGTTGATAGAAATGTTCTAAAATTGGTTAGGAGTTGCCCACACACTTGACTAGCTAGCATCTAACACATTTGTCGAAAATTACAGATGACGTTTTGTTAAATTTCAAAAAATTGAAAAATTGAGCAATTCAGGTTAAAATTGGACAAAATTTATGAAACCTAAAAAATGAAAGTCCTAAATTATCGATCCAATAATTTAAAGTCCAAAATTGTCAAACCACTAATTTATTGGGCAAAAAAATTTAATAAACTCCATTATTAATATAGCCTTAAAACACCATATTACATCTATATATCATCATTAATGTGGTCTATCACAACATATATAAGCATGTACGTACCATCATATAGTTCAGTTCGTACCATCATATATTTAAGTATATACCATTAAATATTACTCCCTCCGTCCCACAACACTTTGCACACCTTTAGTGTAATGTAATTTACACTAAAGGTGTGCAAAGTATTGTGGGACGGAGGTAGTATAAGGTTATAGTTCGATAAAAATCTTTTTTTTTTTGACTTAAAAAATATAATATAACAACCTGAAAAAAAATATTTTTAAGTAAAGATAGTTAAAAACCACTTCATTCTTGAAGAAAACAAAGTGTAAATTATATATATATACATATATATATATATATATATATATATTATAGACAGTGTAAGAATCAAAGTGAAAAGATTTTGAAAATATAAGTAGCAAACATGCATTTAACCTTTCAAATAATGAAGCATGCATGCATCACAAGCATGCCCCAATTAAGCACCCATACACTTATTAACAATAACACAATAAGAACTCACAAACTAAGCAAGCATAAAATTCTTCAAAACACCATAAAAGATGTTAGCCCTAGACTCATCAGCCAATTCAATGCTATGATATCCACCATTGCTAAACTGTTCCATCACATCCACACCATTCTCTTTCAACATTTTTGCAAACTCAATTTGTGCATCAATCAACAGGTCACCTTGGTCCCCACTCACCAAAAATCTCCACCCTTGTTTCTTTATCTTATCTAGAAGCTCTATTTTTGGGGCCTTCATTGGATTCGAATACTCATGATCACGGTCAGCCCCAATTGGCAAAGCCAACTCACACACCAAATCCATCATAGCCAATGGAAACATCTTATCATTCGCCAATCTTATCTCCGATGGGGTCCTCTCGACCCCACCAAAGTACGGGTGGTGCAATATCAGCCCTTGGATCTTCAGAGGCGCCATCTCATCAACGGCTACCACCGCATTCAACCCCACATTGTACACTATATTTCCTCCGGCGCTGGTTCCCATCAGAAAACTCCTCGACACGTCAGCATACTTGGTCAACCACTCGTCGTCGGTTGTTTTGACCCAATGTAAGGCTTCCAAGCCGTCATCGTAGGCGGCGGGGAGGCGGTGCTCCGGTGCAAGACGGTACCCCACCGACACCATCACCGCCGGAATTTGACACACTATATCGTTGCAGAACTTTTGGAACATCGTTGATGCTGGACTGCACACTATGAAGCCCGAACCATGATAATATACTATGAGGGGCAGTTTGGTCTTCGGAAAGGCATCGGGTTCGGGCCGGGGAAGATAGATACGGGCCCAGGTCTTGGTTTGTGGATTGATTTGGATATCCTTTGTGAGGACTGGGATTGGATTTGAAGGATCAGAAGACGGAGGAGTGGTCGGAAAAAGTTCCGGTACACGTGTGACTGAGCCGTCGGGGTTTAGGATGGATCGGAGCAGATCATAGGACTGATCTAAAATGGGTGTGATCTCATTGGAAGACATTAATGTTGTTTTTTGCTACCTATTTCTTGCTTAGTGTTGTGTTGATGGAGGCATGCATGCCGTTTCTTTTATAGTATGGGAGAAATTCATTTTTAATCCTGTTCCAAAGGCATTTTTTAGTCCTGTTTCAAAGGCATTGTCCTTTTTTTTTATCCCGTTAAAATCCCGTTAAAATTCGATTTTCAATTTTAATCCTGTAATTGTAAAAATTGTCCAATTTAAGTTTTCTTTTCGCCTGATTTTCGATTTTCCGATCAGATTCAGGTGAGTATGCTACACTCGCTCCCAATCTGAACATTTTAGTCAACTTATACTGACATTATCCTTTTTCACACGTGAATTTTTTTTTGATATTATTTTAATCCATTATTTACACTTAATTTTCTCATCATATTTTCACTAAAAATTAAAAATAAAACATAAATCTCAATCAAACAAAATTATCATAAGTTGACTGAAATGTTCAAATTGGGAGCGAGTGTAGCACATTCGCTAGAATCTGATTGGGAAATCAAAAATCAGGTGAAAAAATGACTTAAATTGGACAATTTTTTCAATTAAAGAAATAAAATTGAAAATCAAATTTTAACAGAACTAAAAATAGATAGTGTCTTTGAAACATGACTAAAAATGAATTTCTCCCTAATGAGTAATGACAACTGGACACATTTATTTCACAAGTAATGTTTTTTCTTTATTTTTATTTTTAAACATAAAGTGTAGGCTAAAATTTTAAAAATGGGCTATTAAATTATTTGAAATATAAGAAAAAGTACAACCCTTGATTATAATGTTATAGAGGTGTTTGGTTATGATTTCTCTTAAAAATGAAAAGGAAATAGTTGTTGACAGATCTCTACTAGGATTTGTGATTGCGGTTTACAAATGTGTAATATTCAAAAGTTTTGGTATAGTTCCAACTAAGTCAAGGCTGTGATTTAATCAATAAGTATAAAACGTATTATAATTTAATCCATATGCTTTTTTATATTTTTTAGTTATACATTGACAGGTGATATGTCAAGCTACCCGGACACGCCAGCATCTTCAAAATCAAATTCCATTTTGTTGGTTTGATTTGCATAAAAAATCCTATATTTGCTAATATCCGATTTTTTAGGTAAAATTACGCGTTAAGTATACTCTGAGATGTTTATGACAAGTAACCCATAAAAATATAATTATAAAATATTGCTCAAATGCCCACCGTGGACAACTTTTAATATGTCCACTGATGACGTGTATTGATCTCATCCCCTCGTTATATGTAAAGTAAAATTAATAGATACTCTAGATTTTTAATACATCAGTCGTGGGCATATTTTAACGTGCTCACGGTAAGTAGGGGAGCGGGACTGATAAACTATAAGACTGAAGAAAGTGTTAAATGATTTAAAATGATGATGATGATGATATTAATTATAAATTTAAAATATCAAAATAAATATTTAAAATTTATTTTAATCTATATTAAATGATATTTATCCACATATGTTTGAAATTTTTTATTTAATTAAAATAAAACATTAGAATTAATCTAAAATATCTAATCTTCTGATCTGTAAAACTTTGTAACTTCGTTTTAAGAAATGTAAATACTATTTTAGAATATATATATATTATTTAAAATTTTAAATATCAATAAATTTGTATTCTATATTTTTTTGAGAGGATTATTCAAGATATTTTCTTTAAAAATTTATACATTCAAAAAACTAAATTAAATGTAATGTCTCATATATTTTCTTCAAGATAAAATATACAGATTTGTTTATGTTCACATGAATATGCAACACTATTTCAATAGTTAAATAATATATTATTTATTTTACATTATATTTAATATAACACAGATGCAATAGTTATAACACAAAATCATAAAGATTTTTTTCCAATATAAATAATTAATAAAGTTTTCTAGTTTTACTAAAAAAAGAATTTTAAACCTGTGTTACAGGAGCCTGATGCAGTATATTTCATTCCGCGCTTTGTTATTATTGTATGTGAAATCTTTTATTACGCTCTATGTTTCACATCCTATTTTAAATTAATTAACAAACGTTACTTATATCAAATAAAATAATTAATTATTGTGCATGTGAATTAGATGCAGTAAAATACTGAGATGTAATGTCTAATAAAATTACACAAAAATTTATATGAGATGGTACAGATAGTTACTGTGAGACGAATTTTTATTACCTATAAATAAAATTTATTTTCACAAATTCATGTGTGAATTTTAGGTGTGTGTTGACTCGTCTCACTTAACTAAATTCAAATTCGTGTCTAGTAGTATAGAAATGTGTAAATGATCAAAATATTTAAAATGAATAAAAGTTGAAACATGATCTAATTATTTAAATATGCATAATAGTCGACTTTAATTAACTAATTAATATTTATCTGCAAAGGAGCTTCTTGTATTTGTTTACGACTAATTAAACTGCTATAACATTAGTTGGCTAATATTTAACAGGGACACTAGTTATAGCATATATAGCCTTTAGGTACAACAAGAATTGTTCGATATTATCGTAATTATTTTCCTTCTTTAATTAATATTCAGACATATATGTTTAATTTTACATAAAAACATAGATGGAAATTTTAGAAAAGTGTATGTTATCCTTGCACAATTGATGACAACAGTGAATAACATTATAATCTTTAATATTGTCCTATAATTTTATACAAGTTGATAAAAATACCCTACTACCTACTCCAGCAGGTAGCCCAACTTCAAATTAGTGATGAGTATTTTTTTTTTATTAGGCTTTACTCTTAATTAATATTTGTCTTGTACGAATTAATAATGATTTTATTATTATAATATATATATATATATATATAAATTTAATGTGGAAACTAAGTAAACATATAAACTTTTCAACATTTTAAAAATTATTTATAAAGTAAGTATATATGGTGTAGTTGAAAATATCATAAAAATCAAAAAATATATATTTAATTTTAAAAATTATCAAAATTTTAAAATATTTGTATCTGTAATTCTATTAAATATGATTTTTATTGAATATATCTTTATTTTCAAATTTCCGCAGTTTGACCTAAAACTATTAAAAAAATACATAATTTCAAATTAAACACCAAGATTTGAAAAAATAAAAAAAAACAACTCAAACTTACCTAAAGTCATATTTATAAATTGACATTTAATTTTAGGCCAAATAGCTAAAAAAATTCTAAACTTTTTCGAGATTTTACTATTTTAGTCAATTATTTAAAAGTTGTTAATTTAGTCATATTATAACAAATTAATTGTAATTTTGACCAAATTTCAATTTCAGGCAAAATTAAATTGTATATGTCCTACGTGGCGGACACATGAATAAATAAATCATTTACTCCTCATCTAAAATGAAAAAAATAAAATAAAAAAACTAAATTGTAATTTTTTTATTAATATTTTTTAATTACGTACCATTTGTTTTGTTGATTTTATATTTTCAAAATAGTATTATTAGTTTTGAAATAAATATTATAATTTTATTAAAAAACCCAAATCAGCAATAAAAAACTGTCACACCATCAATTACAAGTAGAATTATCTACTATAGCAGATAGTTAGGCATTTTAGTTAATCTTTCCAAATCTAAAAGAGCATTTTCATAAGAATTTAAAAATATCGTGTATTCTTATCTATAGTGCATATTTAATGGTTTATTTAAGAAAGAACCATCTCACGAATTATATAATCAGTAGAATGTAATCTTACACTACTCTCATTTCAAATCCATTTTCACACGTTAAATACTAATTTATGAATTTTGATTTAATCTATTTAATGAAATTAAATCCATAAAATGGTACCAAAAGAATCCTATTTTTAATTTGTGAATATTCATCACTCATCACTCAGCATCACACTACATGTTTTTATGTAGGATTGTGACAAATGCCAAAATATTGGCACGCCATACTTACCATAACGAATGATACCAAAAAAATCGAAGATTTCGGTATTGTCGAAGTTTTCAGTAGAATATTTATAGGATAATTTAAAGTATTTTGTATTTCGGTATGTACCAAAATATTGAATGACAAGAAAAATTGTAATAGATTTTGATGAGACAAAATATGTAATAGACTAGAGCATTAGCTATTCAGATAGGTTTTCCATATGTAAAATAGCTAAGGCAAGGATGCTGGAAAGAGAAGGAGATTCTGCCAAGGAACCTAAGCCAAGTTCCTGCTACCCGCATGCTGCCACAAGGAACCAGTGACCAAGCTTCAAAAGATGCTGCAAGGATCCTGAAGATGGTCAAAGAAGCTGACTTGCTTGCTCAAAGAGGAAACTACCAGATACATTAAAATCAGTACAACCTGACTAGCCAATAGAGTCATTTCAGCCTCAGCAAATCAGTGATTGCCATATGTGAAAAAGAAGCAAGACAGAGTACAGCAGACTGCAAGTTTAAGCCGCGCAGCAGAAAGACAAAGCAATGGCAGAACAGAATGAAGGCATTTCAGAGCAGGTGTCAGAAGATTAATAGAACCAATCAGAGCATGACACCTCACCAAGTAAAGAACAGCTTTCCCAACGGGCAGAATTCCCACTGATGCCTATAAATAGAAGACTGAATGCACCAAGAAGGAGAGTCCGAGAATTGAAATAACCTACGCGAAGCAACTCTCCTACAAGCTAAAACCTTCATTTCTAAGTCATACAGTCAAAGCAGCAGCAAGCCAGCTACCTTGTGGAATTAGAAGTCTAAGGAGCTTGCTGCACCCAACCGTTGAAGATTTCATATCTTATTCAAATGAACTGTTTAGGAGTCACTTAGGCAGGAGTTTACTCTATTAAGTTGTTACTCTCTCTGAAGAAGAGAAAGGATCCTGTAGCACCCTAACCCATCTTTGTAGGATTGAGACACCACTAAGACTTTAATTACTTAAAATATTTATAAAGTAAAAAATAGTTTTTCATTTTAAATAATTTTCGTAAATAATCTTAGCGGAAGACTTCACTAAACACGAGTATTTTTTTTTCCTTTCTATTGTAAAATGAAAAGTTTAGTATGCAGGGACTTAACTCGTGTTTTACCCATATATATAAATCAAAACCTTGATATATATATATATATATATATATATATATTTTTTTTTTTTTAAATGTTTTAAAAGTTACTTAAACTAACATCGTAAGTTCAAAAGAGGCATTAAGCATATTAACTTCATACATATTAACATATATTAAAAACATATAGTAAATAGGCTTCTAGAGAGGGGTCCGTACAGCTGGCTACCCATCTGCTTCGTTGTAAGGGGGTCCTGAAAATATTTAAAACATAGCAACTTAAGATTTGAGAAATCTTAGTGGATAACGTTTATAAACGATTACGTTAAAGAGATTAACCAAAACACTAAAACATCATCTTCCAAGGTTCGAAAACCTGGCATAAACATCCAAGGTCCGAAGACCTGGCATCCAAGGTCCGAAGACCTGGCATCCGAGGTTCGTCAACCTGGTACTTCACCCGAAGGTGTCATTTCATTTCATTATACTCAACATAGGAGTTATTCTAATCAATGTAAATGTAAATAAATGTTACCCACTTTTGACGTTGATTCGAAAGCTGGGATAGCTCCTAGAGAATCCGCTCACTCGTACTGCACTCGGCACGTTCATAATTTCTTAGCCTTTAAATTGCATCTCAATTGTATCATACTTAACTAACCTAACATGCTTATCGTACATATAACATATGTATATCACAATAATTTTTCATAATTTAATCGATCATCCAAAATTCATAAAAATAAGCACACATTTACATAACAACCCTTAGTTATTCATGCTAAAATATTAGGAATAAATTCGAATCATAAAAGTTTTAATAAATCATTAACTATAATCAAAATTTTGTTCGAAAATGCTCTATAACCAGTCTGTATTATAAAATTCACCGCAAATTGTATATTTACTGAAATCTTCTGAAATTAATAATTTAAACTTTTAACATCATGTACTTAAACATAGTAAAACAATTTTGAAAAATAATAATGGATCGATTTTATATAATTAATTTTCTAAGGTCCAAAACTGCAGAATCTCAAATTCGAAACTGGACTTATTTTGAAATATCATTATAATTCATAAACTACTCCAAATATTACCAAATGTTAATCATAGACTCAAGACTTCATGTAGTATAACATACTAAAACAGTTTTGAAAAATTATAATTGAATAAATTTATAAAATTATATTTCTGAGGTCTGAAACTGGATAATTTCAACTTGAACTAGACTATCTTTGAAAAATTATAATAATTCATAAACTACTCCAAATATTACAAAATTTTAACCATAGACTAAAAACATCATGTAATATAACATACTAAAACAGTTTTGAAAAATTATAATCAGCTGAATTTATAAAATTATTGTTCTAGAGTCCGAAACTGGATAATTTCAACTTGGACTGGTCTATCTTTGAAAAATCATAATAATTCGTAAACTACTCCAAATATTACCAAAATTTAACCATAGACTCAACACTTCATGTAGTAATACATACGAAAACAGTTTTGAAAAAATCCAATTATATATTTTTATAAAAATCGACAAAGTGGACTGACATT
The DNA here is from genome assembly GCA_028654395.1 of Scutellaria barbata. Lineage (NCBI taxonomy): Eukaryota > Viridiplantae > Streptophyta > Magnoliopsida > Lamiales > Lamiaceae > Scutellaria > Scutellaria barbata. Next base: position 3,595,105 of record CM053649.1, on the reverse strand, counting down.
TCTGAAATTTTCACAACTTGATTAACCAACCTATTTTCATAATTAAAAATGAAGGTTTAGCTTTTATAACTCTATCAACATCAAATGAACCATCTTGACTCAATTTATCACACATGCAATGAGTTTAGATAAGATAATCAAACATGCAAGGAGTAAATCAACATGCAATTGTACAATCAACACCCAAACATAACATATTCTAAAGATCAATCATATAAAACAAGACTTTCAACAAATGTCTTCACATTAGTAGAAAATCACTCTTAGATCATACATGCAATGTGTTTGGGTAATGAAATCAAACATGCAATGACTAAATCAACATGCATTTGCTCAATCAACACCAAAATGTAATATATTTTAAGGATCAACCATATAAAATCAAGACTTTGAACAAATATCTTCACATTAGTAGAAAATCACTCTTAGATCATACATGCAATGTGTTTGAGTAAAGAAATCAAACATGCAATGACTAAATCAACATGCATTTGCTCAATCAACACCAAAATGTGACATATTTTAAGGATCAACCATATAAAATCAAGACTTTGAACAAACATCTTCACATTAGTAGAAAATCACCCTTAGATCATACATGCAATGTGTTTGGGGTAAAGAAATCAAACATGCAACTCAAAATTAGGTCCTAATCATGTTCCTAAGGAAGAAGATGGGTGAAGAAAAAGGTAAAATACCTTTGGAGTTGCACACCAAAGAGCCCTTGAACTCTACCTAGCTCCTTGTCTTGAGGGATTCCTTATCCTTTCTTCACTCTTGAATTTCCAGCTTTGATGAAAATAGATATGAGGGCTTTTAGGTGGGGAGAGTTGTAGAGAGAAGATGGAGAGACTAGAGAGAGAGGGAGAGCTTCCAAATAAAGAGGGAGAGGAAGGAGAAAGGTATATATACTATGACATTTGCAAAGTGAGGAGCAACTTATATGATATATTACACTACTAATTATATGTATATATATTTGTATAATTCTAATATGATACATAACATGTATATAGATCACAATATAATACACATTGATACATGTAATTAAATCATAATTTGTAGTGCTTAGCAACTTGATATGTAATGATTAGCAACATTGAGATTTGTGGTGGATTTGATGGAGGCATGGGAGATTGAGTGTAGTCCTATCTAAAGTAGCATGCAAAAGAGACTTTTAATCATGACAATTTTGCATGAAAATGTGATTAAATTAGCACATCACTTAAGTCACATAAGTGTTTGAAAAATAAATATATTTAATCTAACATATCATAATGGTTACATACCTTATTGCACATAAACTATATAATGAAAAATCTACCTAATTATAATTAAACACATAAGTCATATTAATTATTAAAATTATTTTATGTATAACTTATCTCCCTTTTTTTTTTCGATTGTTCCATTACTCGTGCATCTTGAGTGCATTACGATCGAACTCAATCTCTTCGGAGAGCTATCCTGCAAGACTTTTAAACTTAAAGAAACATTAGATCATACATTCTTGATAAATAATAAAATTCTTCTTAACTTGAAAATATCATACATTATAAATTATTTTATGAAAAAGTAAATTTTTATATAAAAATATATGTTATGCAAGTTTTATGAAAATGGGGTGTTACAGATCCTGTGTGGGTCGAGGAACCTGTGTGGAGATCCTGTGTGGGTCGCTTAGTTGGTCACTGTACAGCTACCTGTGTGGATAGAGCTGACAGTTTTGTTTAGAGTAGAGTTTGTATTAGCTGGGTCTATTGTAAATCAAATTTGCTTTAACAAAGTTCCTCCTTGAGAAGGAGTAGAGAGGACGTAGAGGGATTACTCCACCCTCGAACCTCTATAAGCTTGCTTGTGTTCTTACTGCTTTATATATCTATCTGATCTCCTTGAGCATTCTGCATTAAAGCCTATTTCGAAAATTATATTATTTCCTCTGTGCATTATTGCCTCTGACTAAGCCCTGAGGTCACTGTCCGATCAGCAACCTATCGAGCAGCAAGCTTACTAGCTACCTGTTCATCAAGGACTTAACATCTTGGAGTAAAAGTTAAAAATTTGATAAGGTTAATTCACCCCCCCTCTTAACCTTATACCACTTGGGACCAACAAGTGGTATCAGAGCGGGTTGGATTAAAAACCCAACTTGTCCGGTCAATCTCCGATCCCTGATTTTCGAAAATCTGTATACATCTTTTTTATCATATCATGGATACGCACAAGCTTCCTATGTTTTCAATTTAAGAGTATGACGATTGGAAAATTAGAATGCAGACATATCTCTCAGCCATGCACGATGAAATGTGGATGGTCATCATTGATGGACCACCGAGGATCACCAAGTCCAATCCTATATTCGCAAGAACTGTAGATGCTGGTGATGCAGGAGCCATCCCCCATCAAGCTGTTATTGATAAACCCAGGGAAGAATGGTCTGCTGATGATAGAAGGCGAGCCAACCTGGATAACGTGGCCAAGAATGCCCTATTTGTTACTCTAGACAAAGAAACCTTCAGTAAGGTCAAGACATGCAAAACAGCTATGGATATATGGAACAAGCTTGAACAAATTTGTGAAGGAACCGAGCTTACAAAAGAAAACAAGGTGTCTACCGCAACTCAAAAGTTTGAACTGTTCGAAATGCTTCCTGAAGAAACCTTGGAGCAGATGGATTTGAGGTTCACGAATATTGTAAATGAGCTCGAATCTCTGGACAAGTTCTATACTCAAAATGAGAAGAATATGAAGGTGCTAAGAGCACTACCTGCAGAATGGGATAGCAAGACTACAGCCATGAGGGTCTCCATGGATTTAAAATCAATGAGTACTTTTGATCTCTTCTCTGACCTAAAAGCCTTCGAGTATGATATCAACAAAAGGAAGAAAGAGGCGGAAGAATCCAGCACAAGGTTACTGCCTTGACAGCCAGAAGCACAAGGGAGACTGGAGCTATCTGCAGTAAGCAAGGAGAGCTATCTGTTGAAAACACTGATGAAGAAATGGCCCTTCTTCTAAGGAACTTTAAGAAGTTTATCAGGTACAACAGGAGAGGTGACTTTAAGAAGAACCAGGCATCTCCCCAACAGCCCAGCCTCCAGCAACCAAACCAGGATACTTCTGATCTATGCTATAATTGTCGAAAGCCAGGACACTATACCAGAGAATGTCCTCACCCTAAGGTCAACCGATATCCCGATGGAGAGTCTTCCCAGAAAATAGAGAAACGAAGAGAGGAAAGGAGAAGAATCAAAGCCTTCCTCAGTGAGATGGAGAAAGGAAAGAAACCTTTTAAGGAAACCCAGCAGGATGCAGACTCCTCTGACGATGACAGTGACTCTTCTTCATCAGAAGACGAAGCACTCATCTGCCTGATGGCACTAGAAGCAGAGGACAGCGAGGATGATGAGGTAATGTACCCAATCCAACCCTTACAGAAAGAAGAAAAGCTAAGTAAAAGCCTATCCTTAAAACAAATCATGAGCGATTTCGAACAGATAAACTCAATTTATGAGGAGCTGAAACTTGAAAATGAGATGCTCAGGAGGGAAAACAAACAGTTAGCTGAAAAGCTATCTACATATGAGCTCAGAGTGCAGTGACCTCCAGGAACAGGCATCTAAGCTTAACCTGAGAATCGCCAAACTTGAGAGTGAGAAAAATGACCTTCAAGCAATTGTGGGAACCTTTAGCAAATCCGCTAAAGAAGCCAAAGAGTGTCTTATATCGGTCAGATGTCCCTTTGATAGGACAGGTCTAGGATACCACGCTGGAACCTCTCAAGAAACAGCAAGCTCATCTAAAACTGTTGTTTTCATTCAAGCAGAAACCTCAATGGCAAAAGAGTTATTTGATAACTCAACGGAAAGCTTGGAGAAAACAATAGACAAGGGCAAGAGACCCATGTATACATCCACAGGGAGTAAACCTATTTTCAAAAGCTGGCTACAACGGAATCAATCTGCTGGTAGATACAAAAGAAAATAGCAACCTACAAAGATGCTGTACAGAAACTTCCACTCCACACATACTAAGACCATAATGTCTAAACCTAAAAGAGCTTATGCTTGAGGGAAGTATGGTGGAGGACCTCGCTTCAAAAGTGATAGTTACACACGGTTCGCATACACAAAACAGTATCCTAAGGATACCGCTTATAGAAGAAGCCACCAAGTCTACAACAAGGCAATTATTGTGAGACAAGTTTGGATTCCAAAAGGTACTAACAAAGAAGGACCCGTACATGTATGGGTACCTAAAAATCAGTAATCTCTATTTTTGCAGGTACCTACAACAGAAACCAGTAAGGAAGTATGGTACATTGATAGCGGGTATTCAAGACATATGACAGGAAACAAAGGAATTCTCAGTGATCTACAACCATACAAAGGACCCAAAGTAATCTTTGGAGATGACTTTAAGAGTAGCACTAGAGGAATTGGAACTCTCATCAAAGGAAACACTCGCATAAAGGAAGTGTCATATGTGAAAGGCCTGAAGTACAACTTGCTCAGCATAAGCCAATTCTGTGACAAAGGATACTCAGTGGAATTCAATCACGACAAATGCCTGATAAGGGATAGTCAATCCAAAGAAGTAAAACTATCAGGAACCAGAAAAGGAAATATCTATGTAGCTGACTGGAGCTCAGTAACCACAGCTACCTGCTTCATTGTAAAAGGATCATCAGAAGCTAGCTGGCTATGGCATAAATGGATGAGTCATCTAAATTTCAAATCAATCAACAAGTTAGCCAGAAAAGGACTGGTCAGAGGATTACCTGACCTGGTATTCAAGAAAAAAAGTCTGTGTGAAGCATGTTAAAGGGAAAAACAAACTAAAAGCTCCTTCAAAAATAAAGTTCGAAGATCAACTGAAAGGGTGCTAGATCTACTCCACATGGATTTATTTGGACTAGTAAATTTAGTAAGCATGAGTGGAAGAAAATATACACTTGTAGTAGTGGACGACTACTCAAGATTCATATGGACCCTATTCTTAACAAAAAAGTCTGATACTCAGCGGAGGTTACCGGAGTTACTGAAGAAGCTGCAGACCGAAAAGAGCCTGAATATTATAAAAATCCGAACAGACAGAGGCACCGAGTTTACAAACAAGTTCATTGAAGAGTACTGCTTAAACAATTGAATCAAATATGAGTACTTAGCAGCCAGAACATCGCAACAAAATGGTGTTGCAAAGAGAAAAAACAGGACACTCAAGGAAGCCGCAAGGACCATGCTCGCTGAAGCCCAGTTACCTAAGAGATTTTGGGCAGAAGCAATCAACACAGCATGCTACACCCAGAACAAATGCATTATCAATAAGGATCTTGATAAAACTCTTTATGAACTATGGTTTGGTTACACTCCAAATATTGAACATTTTCATATCTTTGGTTGCAGGTGCTATGTACTCAACAATGGAAAGGATTATCTGAAGGTATTTGACTCAAAGTTAGATGAAGAAGTATTCTTAGGATACTCTTCGGTATGCAAAGCCTTCAAAATCTTCAACAAGAGAACACTTGTTGTAGAAGAAACAGTGCATGTGGATTTTGATGAACCACATTGCACAAAGGCTGATATAAATGAACTCAATGAAGACCTTGGAAAAACTCACATCACCAACACTCGTGTTGAATATGTTGATGCGGAGTTACCATGTCTCTAAAATATTGAATCAACTCAGAATCAGCAACCTGTACCTACACAGCAACCTGGAGAACAGGAACCTACCCCAAACCAGCAAGCACCAGTGATTCAAGAAGAGATACATCATCCTGAAGGAATTCAACTAGAAGTCCGCTTAGAAATACAGCCTGACCCAAATCAGCAAGCTGTACAGATTGATTAAGAGCAACCTGTTGAAGACCCAAATGAACAGCAAGCTGAAGAAGCTAGAAGAAAGTGGCTAAGGAATCACCCAAGAAATCAGATCATATGAGATTCTACCTCTGGAGTAAGAACAAGAAGAAACAATCCCCATGAAGCAATGTTTGCGTGCTTTATTTCTCAAACAGAACCAAACTGCATAGAGGATGCTCTAGCAGACACCAACTGGATTCAAGCAATGCAGGAAGAGCTCAATGGATTTGAAAGGAACCAGGTGTGGCATCTAGTTCCAAGACCTACCCATCAGGGAGTAATCAGCACAAAATGGGTATTTAAAAATAAGCTCGATGAAGAAGGTCAAGTAGTCAGAAACAAGGCAAGGCTAGTGGCGAAAGGTTACTGTCAGGAGGAAGGAATAGATTTTGAGGAAACTTTTGCACCAATAGCAAGACTAGAGGCAATCAGAATCTTTCTAGCCTACGCAGCACACAACAAACTCACTGTATATCAAATGGACGTGAAAAGTGCATTTCTCAATGGACTCTTAGCTGAAGAAGTTTGTATGGAGCAACCTTCAGGATTTGAAGACAATCCAAAAAACATGGTCTTCAGATTAAAGAAAGCCCTCTATGGACTCAAGTAGGCACCTAAAGCCTGGTATGACACTCTCTCGAAATACCTACTTGACAATGGATTCAAGAAAGGTAAGGTAGACAAGACACTCTTCAGAATCCAAGATGGAGAAAGCATACTGCTCGTTCAAATTTATGTCGATGATATCATTTTCGGATCAACAAACAAGGAACTATGCCAGAAGTTCTCAAGTCTCATGCAATCCAAGTTTGAAATGAGCATGATGGGAGAACTAAGCTTCTTTCTCGGTCTTCAAGTCAAACAACTAAGCAATGGAACCTTCATCAATCAAGTGAAATACACCAAAGAGTTGATAAAAAGATTCGGATTGGAAAATGCGAGCACAGTGAGCATACCAATGATTACCTCAGGAAGCCTAGACAAAGATAGTGATGGTAAAGCAGTAGACATTACAAAATATAGAAGACTCATTGGGTCACTGCTCTACCTAACAGCTAGCAGACCAGATATCATGTTCTCAGTAGGAATGTATGCCAGATACCAAACAACTCCAAAAGAATCACACATGACAGCAGCCAAACGGATCATCAGAAACCTCAAAGGAACCCAGGAAGTTGGGCTATGGTACCCAAGAGAAGGAGGACTTAAACTTATTGGCTATACTGACTCTGATTTTGCAGGTTGCAAAATTGACAGGAAGAGCACTGGTGGTACCTGCCAGCTACTAGGAAACAAGCTAGTGTCCTGGTTCTGCAGAAAGCAAACCTCAATAGCAACCTCAACAGCTGAGGCCGAATATATTGTTGCAGGAAGCTGCTGTGCACAAATCTTATGAATTCAACAGCAACTAATGGACTATGGAATTGAAGAGAAAGGAACACCCATCATATGTGACAATACAAGCGCAATAACTATCACACACAATCCAGTTCTTCATTCAAGAACCAAACATATTATATCAGACATCACTTCATAAGGGATCATGTTGAGAAGAAAGATATATCTCTGAAAAAAGTGCATACTGACCTACAGCTAGCTGACATTTTCACAAAGCCCCTTTGTGAATCAAGATTCTCTTTTCTAAGAAACGAGCTAGGAATAATTAACCTGAGCTAATCACCTAGATAAATTTATTCTTTCTATTTAAATGGTTATACATCTTAGGGGGAACTCCAGGCAGGACACGGCGACATCAGCGACCTAAAGGTTACTACTCAAGGTCCCTAGACAATTATTGGATACTACGATACTGGTCACCAAGCTATCTGCAGGAACCAGAAACGGTTATCGCGCGTTATGCAGCCGTTTTTACAGAAGACTACTCGATATCCACAAAATATCACATCAAGTACTTCAGCACACGTACACCGCACCAAAAATCTCAGCCAATGGATCAAGAGTCTTTTCAAATTCAAGACAAATCTGGACCGTTCGATCAAAACTCACCAAATTCAAATATAAGGGAGTCTCTCTTCACTCTTCACTCTTCTCTCACACTTAAACTTTTCCACACTTTGCAAACCCTAACTCTTCGATTCTTCTCTCAAGCTTCCCGTTACCAGAACTACTCTCTCTCTCAAAAATGGCACCAAAACAGACTCTGGTCGTAGACGGCAGACTGGTGGACCGCGAGATTCTTCTTAAAATGGTAGAGGAGGAAAGAAACAAAAAGGAGTTGATGAAAGATATTTTGCAATGTCTTCGCATCTCAGGCCTCCTAAGACTTTGCTCCTTCTACAAAACACCCTACGCAGAGGAGCAGGTTGAGAAGTTCTACAGGCGGGCTAAGGTCTCTGAAGATCAGTTAGAGATCAGATCAAAGGTTGGTGGAGTAACAGTGACTGTGGACACCGGGCTGCTGGAGGAGGTGTTCTCTCTCCCCACTGACGGCATGGACGCTAGTGACCTCTCCACGTATGGAGAAGACGAACTGGAGGTGTACTGGAAAATCTTCACCAGCAGGGAGGACACGGTGGGGATGTCTCGGAGTTGCAGCAAGAAGTTCTTCCTTCTTGAGTTTGAGATGCTGCACGACATCTACTGTCATATCATAGAGAACCACTCTGGTTCGTTTGATAAATGTACCAACTTCAGGTACAGGATGATGATGGCCATCGTGAAGAAGGAGAAGGTGAACTGAGCCAGCTACCTGCTCTCTAGGCTGGTGGAGGAGGTGGAGAAGAAGGTGGGTAAGCCTATCTATGGGCTTATCGTGAACACCCTCCTGGGTCACTTGAAGGTAGATCTGTCCCAGGGAAAGCCTATCCAGAGAGGGAAGTTCATCGGTGTGAGTAGAGTCTTTGCCAAGAAGACTGTTGCTCGGCCATCCCCAGTAACCAAGGAGGTCTCTGAGGGTTCCAAGGGCGCTCCTAGGATAAGAAAGGTATTCCGCCGGACCAGCAGCGACTCATCTTCACCGAAAAGCAGCTCGAGGATGGAAGAACCCTCACCAGCTCCTGAAGTGCCAAAGAAGATTAAGCACAAGCAGGATGTGCAGATGAGACTGGTTATCTCTGATGATGAATCAGAAGACACCACCACTCAGACTGTTAAGAAGCCTGCAGTAGAAGTGAAGATTGATTCTCCACTAAGGGATGAACAGGTAGGGGATGCTGCTGTTCATGATGTAGATGTTGAGGAAGAAGATGATGAGGAGGATGTGATGGAGTATGTTATCAGCATACTGAAGCTGGAGGAAGAGTTTGGTAAGATGATGGAGAGATTTACCATCTGGTGGCAGTACAGACACCTACCCAGAGAGGAACTTATCCAGTGGGCTGACTGGAAGACGGAGGAGGAGTGGGCTTTGAACTGGGCTGCCATGGATGATCTGGAGGAGGTCCTTCAAAAGAAATTTCTGAAGGACCTCAGGAAGAAGAAGTGGCCTGAATATCTTGAAAATACTGAAATCGCCGCTAAGATTGAGGCCAGGAAGCAGAAGGAAGCTGCCAAACAGCTACCTGGCCCCAGGTCCCTAAAAGGAAAAGCACCCATCGAGCAGCCAGACTTCTACAGGGAGGAGGTGATTCTGGATACTACTGCTGATCAGGTCAGAGCAGGCGATGACATGGGCTTTGCTGCAGCCCAGGTAGAAAGGTTTGGAGAGGATGAAGCCTTAGAGAGGATGCTGAAGCTGGCCGCTGACATCTGCCTAATAGAGACAAGGATGAGAAGGCCAGTAAGAGACCCCCAGATGGGTGAAGGATCCTCCTACTCAGCTCTTATGGTTGAACCTATTAGCAGGAGGTCACCTTCACCAACGGAGAAAAATGTGAGGAATTCTCTTATCTTACTGACCTGATTATTCTACGCAGACACCGATGAAGGAGAGGAGCTCGACGCCAACTGACTTTCCCAAGGCAAAAGAGTTGAAAACCCTCGCTGCTGGGCATCCCTGGACGCTGTCCTAGAGCTTACTGAATCAACCGCAGCAGCAGCCGCCGATGAGACCACAACACCTATGGAGGTAGAGGCTGAGGGGGAACAAGTACAGGAGAAGGAGGCACCTGTTTCTATTGAAGTGTTGGAGGAATCTGTCCCGGTGGAAAAGGAACAGGCTGCAGTAGCTGTTCCAATGGAGTTGGAGGAGGCAACACCTGCTAAGCCAGTGGACCATGGAGAGATGGTCACTGAGGAGGAAGTCTCTGCTGTACTAGAGATGGTTGCCGGACTGGAGGCTGAGGAGACGATGAAGAAGAAAATGAATGAGAAAAGGAAGCTGAGAAGCAGGATAAGGCTGGTGAAGAGCAGGAGGCTGATAAGGAGGCAGATAAGGAAGCTGAGGCTGATAAGGAGGCTGTTGAGGAGGCTGGCAAAGATAAGGAAGCTGAGGAGGATAAGGAGAAGGAGGCTGGAGAGGAGGCTCCAGCTAAGGACACTGGATCAGGAGATGCAGGATCTAGTAGCCCTTCCAACAGCGATGATGGGTCACCCAGTGAACAGGGTGATACCGGAGCCGAAAAATCCAAAGCTCTAACATATGCTTCATCTCAGCAGGAACCAGCAGGAGAAGGCCAGGAATCTGCCAGGTCGAATGATGAGGTTCTGACAGCTATTGAGCAGATGGGGAAGTCTCTGGTGAAAGCGAGCAGGAAACTCCGCAAGAAAACTCGCTCTCATTCAGTCAAAACATATTCCTTCATGGACTCCCTCAACATCACTCTGTCAAAACTCACTCAGATGATCGCTGCCTACCGACCCCCCAAGGAGGATGCTGCTGTGGAAATGGTCAAGAGTGTAATGGAAAAGCTGAACAGACAAGAAGAGAGGATGATCTCTCTTGAATCTAACTAGAAAGCTCTTGTCACTGCAGTAGGGCGAATGGATGAGGAGCAGTTCAACCAGTCACAAACCTTGAGAGAACACTCAGGCACTTTGTCCGAGATTCACTCTATGGTCAGCTTTGCGGTTGGACGTGCTGATGATGACAAAAATGGGGAAGGGAGGATAGAAGGACGGCAGAAGAGTAGACAGGATCCTGCTGCCTGCAAGCAGATGGTGGTGAGCAGAAGAAGAGATGATACTGGAGACGGGGGACATAAGGGAGCTGGACCAAGGGGCCTTTCGGACAGCAGCACGAAGAGGAAATCAAAAGCTGTCTCAGGGTCAATCCATCCAGGTTTCAGAAAGGGTGCTGAGATAAGAGAAGAGAAGAGGAGGAGGACTGAGGCAGAGCTAAAAAGCAATCTGGATGCTATTTTCTCAAAGGATCTAAGGGTTGTTCTTGACAAAATCTTCCCACCGCACAAGCTGCCTGATATGGCTGAGCTGGAGAAGAACATGCAGAATCCTGACAGCGCAGCCAGTACATCTCTCAAGACCTTTCTGGAAGCTAGCCCGGATCCCAGGAGCAACAAGTTTGTCACCCCAAAGATTCCGGAGGTTACTCTCCCCACTGATGTCAATCTATCGTTCTTCCAGATTGAAGCTTTCAAGAGAATGGAGCTGATGAAGTACTTCACCACACTCTGCAAGAAATCTGCCCTCTTTAGTGGATTCCGAACCAACAAGGATGCCTTGCAGAGGTTTCTGGAGCTAACCAAGAAAGGTGGACTTCCAATCCAAGTCAAGCTAAAGCAGAGACTGGGAAAGGAGTTCATACCATACTGTGAAGACTTCTGGCTCAAGTTTGAGGAATCGGAGGAAGTTGTGAAGATGATGGAACCCAGCTACCAAGACTCTATAGCCAACTGGTGGAAAGGTACAAAGTTCGAAAGAAAGAAGAAAGCCAGCTGGTTAAAGTCTTAGTGTCATGCTCTATGTATCTGTCTATCAGTTTGTCTTAGATTCTGTCTGTTTATCTTTCTGTTCATCTTATTTTTTGTTATGATCTCTGTACTTGAAACTGATCAATGAAATCTACGATGATTCTGATTGATAAAAGCTCACACCTTGTGAACTTAATGCATGTTTATGAATGTTTATATTCTTCTGCATTTTTGTTCTAAGTTAATGAAATATGAGTCTTTGATCCTGTTAAAGAGTTTTGTCATCATCAAAAAGGGGGAAATTGATAAGAAAAATTGTAATAGATTTTGATGAGTCAAAACATGTAATAGACTAGAGCATTAGCTATTCAGATAGGTTTTCCATATGTAAAATAGCTAAGGCAAGGATGTTGGAAAGAGAAAGAGATTCTGCCAAGGAACCTAAGCCAAGTCCCTGCTACCTGCATGCTGCCACAAGGAACCAGTGACCAAGCTTCAAAGGATGCTGCAAGGATCCTGAAGATGGTCAAAGAAGCTGACTTGTTTGCTCGAAGAGGAAACTACCAGATACATTAAAATCAGTGCAACCTGACTAGTCAGTAGAGTCATTTCAGCCTCAGCAAATCAGTGATTGCCATATGTGAAAAAGGAGCAAGGACAGAGTATAGCAGACTGCAAGTTTAAGCCGCACAGCAGAAGGACAAAGTAATGGCAGAACAGAATGAAGGCATTTGAGAGCAGGTGTCAGAAGATCAGCAGAACCAATCAGAGCATAACACCTCACCAAGTAAAGGACTGCCCTCCCAACGGGCAGAATTCCCACTAATGCCTATAAATAGAAGACTGAATGCACCAAGAAGGAGTGTTCGAGAATTGAAATATCCTACGCGAAACAACTCTCCTACAAGCTAAAACCTTCATTTCTAAGTCATACAGCCAAAGCAGCAGCAAGCCAGCTACCTTGTGGAATTAGAAGTCTAAGGAGTTTGCTGCACCCAACCGTTGAAGATTTCATATCTTATTCAAACGAACTGTTTAGGAGTCACTTAGGCAGGAGTTTACTCTGCTAAGTTGTTATTCTCTCTGAAGAAGAGAAAGGATCCTGTGTGGGTCGAGGAACCTGTGTGGATATCCTGTGTGGGTCGTTTAGTTGGTCACTGTGCAGCTACCTGTGTGGATAGAGCTGAAAGTTTTGTTTAGAGTAGAGTTTGTATTAGCTGGGTCTATTGTAAATCAAACTTACTTTAACAAAGTTTCTCCTTGAGAAGGAGTAGAGAGGACGTAGAGGGATTACTCCACCCTCGAACCTCTATAAGCTTGCTTGTGTTCTTATTGCTTTATATATCTATCTGATCTCCTTGAGCATTCTGCATTAAAGCATATTTCGAAAATCATATTATTTCCGCTGTGCATTATTGTCTCTGACTAAGCCCTGAAGTTACTGCCCGAGCAGCAACCTATCGAGCAGCAAGCTTACTAGCTACCTGTTCATCAAGGACTTAACATCTTAGAGTAAAAGTTAAAAATTTGATAGGTTAATTCACCCCCTCTCTTAACCTTATACCACTTGGGACCAACACTGAATATATTAATATTAATTAAAATATATATATATTGCACAATAATTACGAGTTTTGTAATTCAAGTGGTATCCAACTTTATAAAGGTGTCGATCCTAATGATCAGGGTTGGTTACGTTAGTTTTCTAGTTTTTATTATCTTCTCCCACTTCCTCAATCTCATTAAAAATATATATGTTGCACATTAATATTATTGATATACCAAAGTTTCATTATATATTTTTATTTTGGTATAATGGTATTTTCGGTATATCAAAAACTCAATATGATATGGTATGAGCTATGTGTAACATTGAAAATTCGATATAGTAAAATTTTCAATATGTAAAAAAAAAAATCGATATATTCTATTGTACGTAATTTTCGATACAGTATATCATGCTGAACAACCGTTAGTTTCATGTGCGTTTATCTTCTAATATTATATACCATATAATGTAATTAATTAGTTTCATGTGAGTTTATCTCTTAATATTATGTAGCCTATGATGTAATTAGTTTTATCTTCAAATAAATATATAATCTAGAAAATCTTACCAAAAACTGCTTTCAATAGATAAACATAATATATATAGGTTAATTTTTTATATTTATATATGTGGTAAAAAAACATTTCTCTTATAGATTAGATTAAATAAATATCAAAATTACACAGCTTTGTGTACATTAAGTTTTACAGAGTGAAAGTATCTAGATGAGTTTTTTTTTTCTATATATGTTTATGATTATGTCATTAAAAAACACTATAAGAAAAATGAGTATTTGTGATAAAACAATAATTGCGGCAATAAATTATCAAAAAATGTTAATATATATTGATACTAAGTTGTCACAAAAAGTAATGTAACAAACTTATTTGCGACAACATCATGCACTAGTGTCTAGTGATAACAATTATGTACCAAGAAAACTATTTTTGAGAAGACTTTTGCGATAATAATTTAGTGACAAATGTTGTGGTAAAATATTTTTGTTGTCGCAAATACTCACTTTTCTTGTACTGAAAACACGTGCAATCTATTTTGATATGAAATTATTTATTAGAAATTGTTAGATATTCAAGAATTTAGATAAAAGAAATTACAAAGTGTAGTAGTATTATTTAATTAAAAAAATTGTATTACAGAATGTCTCTTCAATAATAACCAAAATAAATCTAAAACTTTTTGTCTACCTTAACCCTTAGCACTTAATAAGACTATCTTAACATGTTTTTCTTTCCCTTAATTTTTATTTAGTGTTACAAAGCAAGACAATACAGCTCATACAAATTTGCAGTGCACTGATTTTGCAGCCCTTCTCTGATCATTTAGTACACTTTGTTTTATTGCTCTTTGGTTATCCTATGAAGTGTAATACGTATATTATCCCTCCAGGTCTTTGCTTGCTCTATATATAGAGTCCTCGTCAAGATAATGAATCAAGTAATACAACATTTCATAGCAAATCTCTTTCATCATTTAGTGATCAGTTCATCACTTTCTGCATTGTGATGACATGTTAATTTGTGATTGCCCACTATTAGGTACCATCAACAACAATTTGTGGCAAAAACATTGAATATTATCGCTATAACATTTTATGATAACATTATGTCACTAATTTATTATTGCAAAATCTTCTCGTAAATAGTCTTTTTCCTAGGACATCATGTTAGCGCAAGTAAGTTCTTTTAATTGCTTTTTGTGACAGCTCGTTATCAATTTTTGCAATAATATGTGGTTGTAATGAAAATTAAGAAAGGGGTGTTGGAAATTTCTTTCGATAAAGTGAATAGCTACCAGACTTTGACCAAGTTTCGATGGCTAAATATTTTATTTTTGAGGATTTAAATATTTTTGGATTACTCTGAGTTTTAAGATGATTATCGTAATTCTAAAAATTGAATTTTGATGAGTGGAAAATAAACACACGGAGTAGGTGTACCTGAAATTCATCAGAGTTTCTACATCTAAAATCTCTGCATTCTTTAATTTGCATTTTAGAATTGTGACCCAATAATCAACATTCTCTAATTTGTGGGTGTTGCCGAATTTCTGATGTTACTATTCAAAAGACAATTTTTGCCTACATTACGTTAAAACCAATTTGTCTTGATGAAAGAGGCCTCCTCCGACCTCGACTTGACTTTAACCTTACATAATATTTAATTTATTTTTACAAGTCAATCTTTATTTTGTGAATTAATATGTATAGTGGTTAATCAGTCTCACCATATTTATTCAATTTGTGGACTATGTGCATAAACGAGTTCAGAACAAAGGTGTAACTAATGTCTCCAAAATGAGCTGAATAGTTATGGTTAAATTCAAAATAGATATGATTTTCTTTCAATAAACCGATATTTAAGCAATGAACTAGACCTTTTTTAACAAATATTGGTTTGAATTTTACAGAGCATTGTTGAGGAAACCCCAACGTGTCCGCAATTTATATTTGAAGTAGCTAGAGGTTTGTATATGCATATCTCATATTTATAATTTTTTTTTTATTGAATATTAGTTACGTTCCTTCTGCAGAATTGAAGAACTTTTCAGAATCTTCAAGTTTCCAAAGACGTTTAAAGGTTATAAATATCATTATATATTTATATATATACGAGTTTTAGATCACAATGCGTTGCATTTGGAGATCAATTTAAATAAAGAAAAGAAATAATACAAATACCTTATATATAACACTTTTATGTTAATTAGAGTTCTAATTATAATGAAATTTTATAAAATTTTGAATTATGATTCTAATATAAATTTATTTAATTATGAAAATTCCAAAAAAAAAATATGAAAATTCTAAATTATTATTATGACCTTAAATAATAATCTTTGATAGGGATATATTATGCAATCCATATTTTATGAGAAACATCCACACTTTTATATAGATAATAGATAATAGATATATATATATATATATATATATGTTTCGTTTATTAGTTTAATTTATTTTGTACTTTTAATTTAATTATTTTCATTTTTAATGCATTAACAAGAAGTAATATACTTATTATTTTTATTGGTAATACTTTTATATTTTATTTCTTGATGAGTAGATATTTTAATGCAATAACAAACATTTTAGATTTATTATATAGTATATTTACGTAAATAATATTTCAAAATTTATTTTTTTATTTCAAAATTTTAAACAAATACAAATTCCATTATAATTCTTCTTCTTATTTATTTATTATTATTATTATTATTATTATTATTATTATTATTATTAATTCTACTATGATAAAATATACTCTTTTTAAAAAATATGTATGAAAATTGTTGTGTGTATTTCAAAATTGTAATATAATTGAATGCAGTAATTTACAATAATATAGAGAATTTTAATATATATTCTGTAAATAGTAAAAAAAACAAAAAAACAAAAAAAATTCTCAAATATACTTCATTTTGCACTTTGATATATAATTTATAAATGTTTGCAGTTTACCATATCTTGCACACAGATTTTGTAGAATACAATAATATCAGCTGCCACATTATTTTTTTCCACCAAAGATTGGTCACATGCATCACATGGGCATTTTTAAGGGTAATTTTGTAATTTCAGTTTTAGTTATATTAAAATTTAAATTCTAATAAATAGGCAAGGACAGTATCGTCTTTTACAATTCAAAATTAAGGGCTAATATCTTCCATGGTTTGTCTTCGTCGGAGCTCCCTTTCATCTTCCAAACTGTTGTTTGCTATTGGAAAATAGCAGCATAGACTGTGGATGCTGACGAAATCTGAGAGGTTTTATCCTAATTAGAGTTGTTGCGGTGACTTTGGATCGACATGGATTTGTAAGGAAACTAGCAAAGAAAGATGATTGAAGCGCTGTGAGAAGGATTGTACGGATTATTGTTAGAATAGAAGATTTGTAAATATTCTGTAATTTTTGTATTTTATCTTCTTTCCTTATTTTGGGCTGATTTGTTGTAATCTGTATCTATATTTTGCAACTGTGAATATACGCTACCTCAATTGAGGCTTTCCAATCCTATCACATGCCCAATTCCGCCGTCGCTGCTGTTCTTCCTCCATGGCTGCATCGGCTGATTCTTCACTCTCTCTTTCTATGATGGTGCATATGGTCATCATCAAGTTGACGTCTTCGAACTATCTCCTTTGGCATGCACAAGTTCTGCCATTATTGGAGAGTCAAGATCTGATCGGTCTTGTTGATGGCTCCTCTAAGCCGCACTGCCTGCTCTTACTATCGGTGTTGATGGCCGTTCCTCACCCAACGCCGATTACACTAAATGGAAGGCTATCAGTCACTCAAGACTTTTCTTGTTTCCACTCTCACTGAGGAAACAATGTCTCAGGTTGTTGGGTGTTCCACATCGCATAATGTCTGGTCCTCTCTTTCCCGTACATACAGCCACTCTTCAAAAGCTCGAGAACTCAGCCTTAAAGACGATCTGCTTTCTACCAAGCGCGGTACACAGACCGTGACCGAATATGGTCGTCACTTTAAAGCTCTATGCGACCAATTATCTGCGATTGGTCGTCCGATCGATGAAGTTGATAAATCACTGGTTTTTTGCAACGGCTTGGACCATCCTTCTCCAACTTTGTGGCAGTGCAGATGGCACAGGAACCCTTGCCAACTTTTGTTGATTTGCTATCTCGTGCATCCAGTCACGAGTTTTTCCAAAAAGGACTTGACGATTCTGCTTCCACTCAGGCCGCTTTTGTTGCAACAAATAGAGGTCGCGGTCGTTCTTCGTCATCGCGAGGCAGTGGTGATCAGGCCTCTCGTGGTCGTGGTAGAGGACGGAGAAATTTTGTCTGTCGCTGTTTTTTCTGCCGAGAAGATGACCATGATGTATTTGATTGTCCTCGCTGTTTCGATCGCTCCTTTGATCGCAATGCTCGCAACAACCGCACCGCCAATCTTGCAGAAGCCTTTTCTGCAAATTGCAATATTTCTAATGCAAATGCCTCTAATTGGTTTCTTGATAGGGGTGCATCCACTCACATGACGCCTGATGCTTCAAATCTGGACACCTCTTCCTCCTACAATGGCTCCGATAATGTTGTCATCGGTAATGGTGCTCCTCTTTCCATTACTCGTACTGGCACCCTAGCTATTTCCTCTTCCTTACAATTAAATGATGTGCTTGTTGTTCCCGCTTTAACTAAGAATTTATTATCAGCCAGCAAGTTAACCACTGATTTTCTTATCACTGTCATATTTTCTGATGCTTGTTTTCGCATACAGACTCAGGACACAGGCCGGGTCATCGCCAGCAGAATTCGTGAGCGTGGCCTTTACCGTCTCACCTTGAGCAACTCGGCGTTTTCTGCTATTTCCAAATCCCGCATTCCCAGTGGCTCATTTGATCTATAGCACTCCCATCTCGGGCATGTTCATCATTCTATTATTTCAGTGTTACGTATTGTTGGTTATTTAAACACTAGTTATATTTTTAGCCAACTTTGTGCTTATCATGCCAATTTTGTGCTTATCATGTCAATTGGCGAAGAGCTCTCGTTTGCCTTTTCGCTCTAATGATAAACGCTCTTTGCGAATTTTAGATTTGATACATTGTGACTTATGGGGCCCTGCGCCAGTTCTGTCTACTTCTGGTTTTAAATATTATGTTGTATTCATCGATGATTATTCCCGTTTTGTTTGGCTTTATCTTATGGCTGCAAAGAGTGATTTTTATGATGTGTTTGTTCACTTTCAACGCTTTGTGGAAAATCAATTCTCAACAAAAATAAGAGCTTTTCAGTCGGATGGGGGGACTGAATTTACAAATAAAAATTTGCAATCCTTATTTGCATCTAGTGGCATTCGACATCTTATGTCTAGTCCATATACACAAGCGCAGAACGAACGTGCTGAACGAAAACACTGGCACATCACTGAAACTGGACTTGCTATGTTATTTCACTCCCTCGGTTCCATTATCTTATTGGGTTGAAGCTTTCAGTGCTGCTGTCTTTATTATTAATCGCTTGCCATCGACCATTTTGGACCATAAATCTGCCTATGAACTGCTCTATGGTACATTGCCGGAATATGATTGCTTTTGGGTATTTGGTTGCCGTGTTTACCCTTGTTTAAGAGATTATGCGCCAAATAAACTATCACCACGCAGCTTGCCATGTGTTTTCATGGGGTACCGTTCGCAACACAAGGGATTTCGGTGTTTTGATCCCTCCACAAGTCGCACCTTCATTACCCGTCATGATCGCTTTGATGAACTTTGCTTTCCATATGCTGCTGCTCACACTTCACGGTCCATCACTGACCTTGACATAAGCTCTTTCAGTGATCCTACACACATGCTAAGCCGGTACAATCTTCACCGTCTTCGGATTCCATCACTGCTTCCTTGCCTATTGGATCCCCTCCATGCACGATGTGTGACACACCCGTTGCTGACTTGCTGCTGCTCCGCCCACTCCGGAGATTCTGCTGCCCACTGCGGCTGACAATCCTGTTCCGCCTCCTCCTGATGGATCTTTTTGAAGGTGGAAGTAGTGATTTCAAATGGGTTTTGAAATTTGGGAATTAGCTGTTGTTTTGATTAGGTGATTGAAAGAATTTTGGCATAAACTCTGAAACTCCTAATTTTCACAAATCCTAATTTTTTAAAGATATAGATAATTGTTGAAGTTCAAAATCCATGGCATAAACTCTGAAACTCCACCAATTCTTGAAGATACATGTCCGATTTCGATAAATCTCGAAGCTTCAGATTTAAAACTCCAGTACCAATCAGTTTTTCGCTTTTGATTCTTTCAATTTGATTCAATGCGGAATTACTGGGAAAATCTATAAATTAATTTTAGTTGGAGGGCTTGCAGTGCAGCACAAACCAAGCGATGAAGATGGTTTAAAAAGGGGTTCAGAAATGAAAAGACAATAATACCCTGCCCATTTATTGAAATTTAAAATCTGAAAAAATAAATTAAAATTGAAATTACAATATTATCCTCTGAAATATGCATGTGATATATGTGACTGAACTCCAATAGCCAAAAATGATGCAGCAGCCGATTTTATTATATTCTGCAAAATTTGTATACAATATAATTATAAATGATATATTAAAGTGTAAAATGAGGTATACAGTTTTTGATTTTTTACCCTTTTGATAATATAATATATTGAATATTATATATTTAAATTAAAATAATATACTATTATAATATGTTATTAAAATTGTTTATTATTAGATGTTATCTCACATTTCGTGCAACCCATAGTAATCTTAAAAAATACTCATTCTCATTTTGAGAATGGAGACTTTTTTTTTTGTGTAGTCATATTTTTAATTTGTAGTTTTTGTTTTATCGGGACTTGAGAATCTTATTATGTGATATTACTTTTCATTTTTCATATGTCAAAATATTCCTATTCTCAAACTAAATAAAGCATCAAGTTGATTTTATGATTTACATTTGAACCAAACTCAATTCGATGAAAATTTGTCTGAGCAAACTCTAATCAAACCTATTTTCCTAATTTGTCTATCGAAAATCATACACCAAAATGACTCTCTCCTTCAACCAAAGAATAATACCAAAACAATTTATAAATTCCATTCGAAACAAGCCGAATTCGTGAAAAATCGAATGAAAATCTCAAATCAATTTTATTTTCTTAACTCTAAAATTAATGTGAAATTAAGTGGCATAATTAAAATAATGTCATCTTGGACGTTTGATATTTAGCAGCTCACATGTTGATCTACACGACTTGTCACAGACTTAAAAATCAAATCTAAAGTAAGTGATTCGCATTGCATGATTCATCTAAAATCATATTTATTTTACTAATTTTCAAAAAAAAAATGTTGAAATTGTAATTAAAATAAATATTGTGTTTAACTGACGAGTATAAAACAACATTATTTAGCTCATGTGGATTTTTTTTCTTAATTACTCATTGGCAGATGATGTGTCAAATTGCCCAAACACGTCGTCAACAGATTCAAAATCAAATTATATATTGATTATATTTGTACGAGATATCTAAAATAATATTATATTTGATAATGTCTACAAATTTAATTAAAATCAATTTAGTAAAATTTGTGATTTCTAATGACAATTAATCCTAAAAATAAATACTAGCTAGAAATTAAAATGAAGTAACAAAAGTGCATAAATTGAAAATGTAAGTGGCAAACATGCATTTTTCCCTTGGAAATAAGAAAAGCAAATGAATCATCACAAGTGTTTTTGTAATTTGTATGTCAGGTCCCATTAATATAAAAGTGTATTTTTAGCAGTATCATGGTGAAAAAGGATATAACAAATCAATCGACCGCAACATACAGGTCGGCCACTTGTCGCCATTATCTTAGTTCCAAAGAAGAAGCAGCAGCTTGAACCAGAACCCGACAGATCAGGCTCCCTGAGGTTGACAATTATCATAAGTATCACCATTTAATATATTCATTAGGGTCGAACTAGTAGGTACTCTGTTGAGCTACCGAGCTCAGGGCCGAAGATAAGGATGATTTAACAAAGATTCTGTCAACAACTCTCATCTAACATCATGGTTGTCAATCTTCTCAAGATTAATCAAAATATAAAGTAGAAATTTGGATCCCCTAAATCATGGGATTATATACCTTTAAATCTCTATGCTACTACTATAAATAAAAAATCAAATGTAATACAAAGGGTTAAGAAATTTGTACAAAAAACTCCCAAAAACTTATCTTACCTTTCCTATGCCCTAGATGTTTTAGTCAATCAAAACGAGCAGTGCTTGACATAAATAACCAAAAGCCTCTCAAACCAAATTACTTGCACATTTCAAACTCATCTTCAATATATTACCTTGATTCTTATTTACTACAATTTAATTATTTGACAAAGTCCATTTAGCGGACTTACATGTTAACAAGAACCATGCCCCACCCATACAATTTTTAGCAAGAAACACAATAAAAACTCACAAACTAAGCAAGTAGAAAATTCTTCAAAACACCATAAAAGATGTTAGCCCTAGACTCATCACCTAATTCAATGCCATGATATCCACCTTTGCTAAACACTTCCATCACATCCACACCATTCTCTTTCAACATTCTTGCAAACTCAATTTGTGCATCAATCAAGGGGTCACCTTGGTCCCCACTCACCAAAAATCTCCACCCTTGTTTCTTTATCTTATCAAGAAGCTCTATTTTGGGGGCTTTCCTTGGATTCGAATACTCATGATCACGGTCAACCCCAATCGGCAAAGCCAAGTCAAACATGAAATCAATCATAGCCAATGGAAATATCTTATCATTCGCCAATCTTATCTCCGATGGGGTCCTCTCGACCCCACCAAAGTACGGCTGGTGCAATATCAGCCCTTGGATCTTCAGAGGCGCCATCTCATCAACGGCTTCCACCGCATTCAACCCTACATTATACACAATATTTCCTCCGGCACTGGTTCCCATCAGAAAACACCTTGACACGTCAGCATACTTGGTCAACCACTCGTCTTCGGTTGTTTTGACCCAAAGTAAGGCTTCCAAGCCGTCCTCGTAGGCGGCGGGGAGGCGGTGCTCAGGTGCAAGACGGTACCCCACCGACACCATCACCGCCGGAATTTGGCACACTATATCGCAGCAGAACTTTTGGAATATCGCTGTGGCTGGACTGCATACCATGAAGCCCGAACCATGATAATATACTACGAGGGGCAATTTGGTCTTCGGAAAGGCATCAGGTTCGGGCCGGGGAAGATAGATTCGTGCCCAGGTCTTGGTTTGTTGATTGATTTGGATATCCTTTGTGAGGACTGGGATTGGATTTGCAGCATCAGACGACGGAGGACTGGTCGGATAAAAATCTGGTATACGTGTGACTGAGCCGTCGGAGTTTCGGATGAGTCCGACCTGAGCATATAGATTAGAGATGGGTGTGACCTCATTGGAAGACATTGTTGTTTTAATGTGTGTGAATTAGATGTAGTAAAATATGAGATGTAACGTCTAATTTAATAGTACAAAAATTTACGTGAAACTATCTCATGGATAATTGTCGTGAGATAGATTTTTATTATCCACAAACAAAATTTAATTTCACACATTTATACATGAATTATAAGGTGTGTTGACTCGTCTCACTTAACTAAATCCAAATCAGTGCCTACTAGTACAGAAATATATAAATGATCAAAATATTTAAAAATGAATAAAAGTTAAAACATGATCTAGTTATTTAAATATGCATAATAGTTGAATTTAATTAACTAATTAATATTTATCTGCAAAGGAGCTTCTTGTATTTGTTTACAACTAGTTAAACTGCTATAACATTAGTTGGCTAACATTTAACATGGGGACATTATTATAGCGTATACAGCCTTTAGGTACAACAAGAACTATTGGATATCATCATAATTATTTTTCTTCTTTAATTAATATTTAGACATATATGTTTAATTTTCCATAAAAACTTAGATGGAAATTTTAGAGAAGTACTGTATGTTTTCTTTGCACAATTCATGACAATAGCGAATAACATCAAAATCTTTAATAATAATCTTTAATAATATCCTTTAATTTTATACAAGTTGATAAACATACTCTACTACCTACTCTAGCAGGTAGCCCAACTTGAAATTAGTGATGAGTTTTTGTTTTTTTTTTTTTTCCTGATTAGGCTTTACTCTTAATAAAATAAGAATATATTAATTTAAAAATCATATAATTATTTTAAAATATCTATTAATCAAGAAATAAAATCTAAATTTTAAAAAAATTATTTGAAACAAATAGAAAAAATGTTTAATTTGAAAAATATTAAAAAAACTAAATTAGTATAAAAAAATCTAATATTATTTCACAATCCAATTAAAACTTACTTCAAAAACCTGGAAATAATATTAAAGATGTATAATTTAACATATACTTTAATACCCAAAAATAATTTTATTTTTAACAATTTATTTTTTAATGGATGAAATCTAAATATAACTTTAAAAAAATAGATTGCATTTAATTATTATATTTTATTTTGAAAACAATACATCTTTAAAAAAATTAAAAGTTATTTTTAATATATGAAAATAGTGCAAAAATTAAGTTTTGAATTTTAGAATTATTTTCTGATCTTTTAAAATACTTTTTCATATTATTTAAGGGTTTACTTCAAAAAATAAATAAAATACAGTTATATATTAGTATATATTTAAATTTATACTTTTAATATTTTTAAGGACTTAGGAAACAAAATATTTTTAAAATTTTTATTGATTTTGAGATATTTGGAATGATAATTGTATTATAATCATTAATTTCTTTATGCTTTAGATTTTCATGATTATTTTTTGAAGTAAACTGGTTTATCTTCAAATAAATATATAGTCAAGAAAATCTTATCACAAACTGCTTTCAATAGATAACTCAAGAGTGTCTAAATGGCATCAATTGCACATGTAATTCGCGTCAATACAGGTTTATTCAGACTTGCATGTTTTTTTTTCCTTCGGACTAAAATCTTTATGTACAAATTTAATTACCATTTATGTATAAATTCTGTGGCTTTTATGTTCAATAACTTAGAAAAAAAAAGGAAGAATTTAAAGGTGAATATTTGTACATAAAAGTCACATGAATATATATAAGGGTCACATGAATATCACATAAAAGTATTTTATTATAAATTTTGCTAAAATTCTTTCTTTTTTTTTCCCTAAGTTACAATGTATAAAAGTCACAACATTTATACATAAAGATAACAATATTTGTACATAAAGGTCACCAAATTTGTACATAAAGGTCAAAACATAAAAGAAAAAAAAAAAAAAGGTAAACTCGCGGATCTTGCATGGATTTTAGTTCTATGCACGTGGTGCACATGAGAATTTGTGTAAACTCAATATATAGAGGTATAAACTTTTGTCTTATGGATGAGACTAAATAAATGTCAAAATTACACAGTTTTGTGTATATTAAGTTCTACTAAGTGAAAGTATTTGTATGAGTTTTTTTTTCTCTATATGTTATGATATGTCATCAT
This sequence comes from Scutellaria barbata, assembly GCA_028654395.1. Classification (NCBI taxonomy): domain Eukaryota; kingdom Viridiplantae; phylum Streptophyta; class Magnoliopsida; order Lamiales; family Lamiaceae; genus Scutellaria; species Scutellaria barbata. Next base: position 3,569,897 of record CM053649.1, on the reverse strand, counting down.
ATCGCTAATTTATTATTGTAAAAGTTTTCTTATAAACAGTTTTTTCGATAGCATCATGTTGGGGCAAGTAAATTCTTTTAATTGTTTTTTGTGACAACTTGTTATCAATTTATATTATCAATTATTGCAACAATATGATGTAAAATATCATCTCACAAATGCTCAAACCAATTTGTCTTGATGAAAGAGGCCTCCTCGACTTGACTTTAACCGTAACAAAGAGGTTTTCAAAGAGGTTTAAAGGTCGTTGGTCCCAAGTGGTATAAGGTTAAGAGGGGGTGAATTAACCTTATCAAATTTTTAAATTTTCTCCAAAAATGTTAAGTCCTTTGAGAAGCAGGTAGCTAGAAAACTTACTGCACGATAGGTTGCTGTACGGGCAGTGACTTAGGACTTAAACATAGTTAAAAATGTACAGCGGAAATAATGTGATTTTCGAAGAACAACTTTAATGCAGAATGCTAATATGGTCAAATAGAAATATAGAGCAATAAATACGCAAGCAAGCTTATAGAGGTTCGAGGGTGGAGTAATCTCCCTACGTCCTCTTTATTCCTTGTCAAGGAGGAACTTTGTTAAAGTAAGTTTGATTTACAATAGACCTGGCTAATACAAATTCTACTCTACACAAAACTGTCAGCTCTATCCACGCAAGTAGCTGCACAATGACCAAACTAAGCGACCCACACAGGATCTCCACACAGGTTCCTTAACCCACATAGGATCCTTTCTCTTCTTCAGAGAGAATAACAACTTAGAAGAATTATCTCCTACCTAAGTGACTCTTAAACAGTCTATTTAGTAAGATATATAATTCTTCAACGGTTGAATGCAGCAAGCTCCTTAATCTTCTAAATTTCACAAGGTAGCTGGCTTGCTGCTGCTTAGACTGAGTGACTGAGATTTGAAGGATTTGAGCTCTTAGAGAATGTGCTTCGCGTAGGATATTTCAATTCAGATTCTTGTTTTCTCAGGTGCACTCAATCTTCTATTTATAGGTCTTCAGTGAGAAATTTGCCCGTTGAAAAGACAGTTTTTCACTAATGAGGTGTCTTGATCTGATTGGTTCCTTACTAATCTTCTGACACCTGTTCTGCAACGCCTTTTTTCTGTTATGCGTTTGCCTTATCCTTTCACTATGCGATCTTAATCTGCAGTCTGTTGTACTCTGTCCTTGTTGTTTTTCCAAATGGCATTCACTGATTGACTAGAACTGGAGTGTCTCTACCGGCTAATCAGAATGCACTGATTTTGATGTATCTGGGAGTTTCCTTTTTGAGTGAAGGAGTCAGCTTCCTTGACTTGAGAATCTTCAGGTACCTCCCAGCATCTTTCGATACTTGGATACTGATTTCTTCAGAAGATGCAGCAACATGATAACCCGTAGGTAGCAGGAACTTGGCATAGGTTCCTTTGTAGAGTCTTCTTCTCTTTCCAGCATCCTTACCTTAGCTATTTTACATATGGAGACCTATCTAGATAGCTAATGCTCTAATCTATTACACGTTTTGTCTCATCAAAATCTATTACAATTTATCCTATTAATTTTCCTCTTTTTGATGATGACAAAACTTCTTAACAAGATCAAAGACTCATTTTTTTCATTAATCTTGGAACAAAATGCAGAAGAGCAAAAACATTCATAATCATGCATTAAGTTCACAAGATGTGAGCTTTCATAAATCAGAACCATCATAAGCTTCATTGATGAGAAATCGAATTGCAGATACAGAGAGCAGAAATTCAAAGAAACATAAAGAAAGCAACATAACAGAATAAAATCATAAAGGATAAACAGAAATAGGAAGCAGGTTACTAGGTCTTCAACCAGCTGGTTTTTTACTTCCTTTCAAACTTTGTACCTTTCCACCAGCTAGCTAAAGACTCCTGATAGCTCGGCTCCAGCAACTTCCTTACTTCCTCATCTTCCTCAAATCTGAGCCAGAAGTCTTCACAAAAGGGTATGAACCCCTTTTCTAGTCTCTGTTTCAGCTTGATTTGGATTGGCAATCCTCCCTTCTTGGCAAGCTCTAAGAACCTCTGCAAAGCTTCTTTGTTGGTTCGAAATCCTCTAAAAAGAGCAGATTCCTTGCAGAGTGTTGTGAAGTACTTCATCAGCTCCATTCTTTTGAAGACTTCAATCTGGAAGGACGGGTTGGCCTTAGTAGGAAGAACAACCTCCGGGATCTTTGTAATGATGAATCTGTCGCTCCTTGGATCTGGGCTTGCTTCCAGAAAGATCTTGAGAGATGCACTGGTAAGATTCTGCATGTTCTTCTCCAGCTCATCCATGTCAGGCAGCTTGTGAGGTGGAAAGACTTTGGCAAGAACTTCCTGCAGTCCTTTTGCAAACACAACGTCCAGGTTGCTTTTCAGTTCAGCTTCAGTCCTTCTCCCTTTTCTTCTCTCATATCAGCACCTTTTCTGAAGTTTGGATGAATTGAGCCTAAGACAGCTTCTGATTTCCTCTTTGAGCTGCTGCTTGGAAGGCCCCTTGATCCAGCTCCCCTATTTCCACCATCTCTAGCTGTTAGGATGTATACTATAAGCCTAACTTTTGTGTAAACATCTATTTATGATATAAGAATCTTTTGTGGTCAAATGTTTGCATTTTATATATTTGTTATATATGTTATTGTAATTGTCCAATTAATTTATATTGTAGATAACATGGTGTGTGGTGCCACACAGAAGATCATGTTATCAGTTCCTTATAGATTATAAATGGTAGCTCACAGCCGAGATAATTTTGGACAAATTATCGGAATGGTTGTAGTGTAATTTGGTATTAATCTATCTTGATTATAAAATTACACTAGTACATTTTGTATGTATTGAACAGGACCAATTGAGGTTGTTTTATTTGTACTGACTACATAAATAAAACAAGACCTCTGTTATTATGGATGTGCGTCCTCTTAATCATTGTATAATAACGGGCATGTATACTCAATATATGTTTCTTTAATTTACCAATGGGTGAGATTTATTTATTAAATCAATACGCTCGGTAAATTGGGATACAGTGTTGTTTATATGGTGTGCTGTTGATTATATAATGAAACTGTGTCCTAATTATTTAGGATGATGATGTCCCCTTGAGGAACTCATAAGGATTATCATGTAAACCCTGCAGGTGGATTTATTCCGGCATGATAATAAAGTTGAGTGGTACTACTCTTGGATTAAATATTAATTAATTGAATTGTCAGTAATTCATTTAATTAATGGACATTCGATATCTTAAACATGGGGAGATAAACGCGCACATAATAAATAGGAGTCATATCTAATATGGATAAGGGATGGTAGTTCAATAATATCTTTTTAGTGGATTAAGATATTATTTGATAGGCTTGAGAAGTATATTCAGATCGAATTAAGGACTCCTAAGCCTATCAGGAGACCGATTCCTAATCCTCCTCCTCAAGGTCCCTATTGTAGCCTATAAATAAGCCTCAAGTCAGCCGTTTTCGACACACAGAAATACAGATACACAGACATAAAAATCTGAGATACGTATTAGTAGAAGACGGTTGAGAGTCTCGATAGCTCGTTGGCCACACAACGTTCGAGATAAGACGAGGAATACAGCAGAAGATCGTGAGGTCCAGGCTTCATCGATTTCTCGATCTACAGTTCTGATCTTAGAACTAATTTCGGTGTAAAAGGTATGATTCGTTTTTCCGCTGCGTGTTAATCAATTTTGCATGGACCCCGATTCGGATAATCGTATAGGGTCGGCGATCCGATGGTTCCTACAATTGGTATCAGAGCCGTGGTTTTCTGACTCTATTCGATTGAATCGGTTAATTCTATTATGAATTGTATCTTGAAACATGTGTATTTTAGATCGGATAATAGTAGGATGTGTGAAAAATTATGATTTTCTGCAGGAACCTTAAATCCAACTATTATGGTCTGAATGTATGTTTATCTATGAATTAAACCCTCGGACATGTCGAGGTTGTTTTTTGAATGTATGATTGTAATAGTAAAATCACGGCGGTTTGTCGTGTTATGTTTTATTTTCTGTTCGATCTAGATTATATGTAAACTCCTTCGTGGGGTATAGGATCGATGGATATAATAGATACAAGGTTAGGATCGCGTAATCGGGCACGACCGTGCTGTGCAGCACGGTCAGACCGTGCCAGCCGAAGATCGCGACTGAACGACAGTGCACGACCGTGCTATGGAGCACGGTCGACCGTGCGGCGTGTTTGAAGATCGGGCACGACCGTGCTGGAAGGGCACGATCAGACCGTGCCAGCTGAGGATCGCCATTGAAGGACAGGTCGATCCCCGTTTGACGACAAATATTCAAGAATACAGCGATAAATCGAGGTCATAATAGTTGGAAATTATGTTTTTCATATTTATTGTCTTATATGTGTTTTATCAAACATGTTTGTATGTGTTTTATATGATATGCATGTTAAAATCCCTCATGTTAAATAACTAAGTGGGAGAGGGATTAATTGTTTTAATAAATCACATGACCTCCATTACTGGTTTGTAAGTAATGCACCTGAACTTGCGCGTTGGCTTTAAGTGCCTTCCTCTATATCGGATGAGTTCATTTACGGATCACTAGATCAAACTTCCTTTATGGATGATTATAGAAAGTTGTTTAGGAGCGTGTCATCTTCTCCATCTGAAGAGGCATAATCCTAGATAATGGACTTAGTATCAAGTAATGGTGTACACTTAGATGCATTTGATAAGTATCCTCCCCATCGGAGTCACTACTGTTATTTGTATGGCCAAAGCGATAACCAACTATTAATTTTATTTGTTATAAAGTTAAGTTATAAAGTTAAGTTGACAAGATAATAAAATTAATGGGTAAAACCTCCTCTAACAAATGTTTGAATTAGTATACGTCCACACTATCGTGGCATACGAAGTTCACGGTGTATTGAGGTGTTGGTGAATTTAGATTATGTTGTTTGAGGGAACAATATGATTTGTCAATTCAAATTATTTGACCTATGTGTTTATTTATGTGATTCTCAGGATTTTCATTATGGCTTTCAATCCTCTTGCTGTTATACTTAAAGAAAACAAACTTATTGGTCCTAATTATATTGATTGGAAACGAAACCTGGATATTGTCCTGACTGCTGAAGAGTACAAGTTTGTATTCACTGAGCACTGTCCTGACATGCCTGATGAAAACTCTACTGAAGAGGAGAAAATGCTTTATAGGAAGTGGGTTAAGGCAGATGAGATGGCGCGGTGTTACATTTTGGCTTCCATGTCAAATGTGCTGCAACATCAGCATCAGGCCATGCCTACTACCTATGATATGATGCATAATCTCAAAGAACTCTTCGGACAACAGAGTCGGGCTGCCAGACAGGAGGCAATGAGAAACTTGATGACTGCCACCATGGCTGAGGGGACACCTGTGAGTGATCATGTCCTCAAGATGATGGCTCATCTGAATGAGATGGAGGTCCTTGGAGCTGAAATCGATGGGGAAACCCAGGTCGATATCGTTCTCCAAACGCTGCCTGAGAGTTTTGAGCAGTTCCGTTTGAACTACAACATGAACAAGAGGTTGTATTCATTGGCGGAACTTCTGACAGAACTCCAATCAGCAGAGGGACTGTTTCGTCAAAATTCTCAGGCTTACGTTGCTGAAAATGTTTCTGCTTCTAAACCGCAAGGCGGTAAGAAGAAGAAGAAGAAGAAGAAGAAGAAGAAGAAGAAGAAACTGAATTCTTCAGCAAAGAAGACGGCCGGACCTCAAGTGGCTAAACCACAAGGTGGTGTGAAAAAACTAAAAGGCAAATGCTTTCATTGCAAGCAGGCTGGACATTGGAAAGTCGATTGTCCCCGTAAAAAGGAGAACGATTCAGGTACATCTTTTTCATTAGTTGTTGAAACATGTTTAGCGGTGTTATCTACCGGTACTTGGTGTGTAGATACGGGAGCCACTGATCATGTCTGCAATTCATTGCAGGGGTTCCAGGAAACCAAACGACTAAGTGATGGGGAGATTACCATATACATGGGCACCACTGCGAAAGTGGCGGCCGTTGCAGTGGGAGATGTTTATTTATCTTTTCATAGGAATAAGACTTTGATTTTGAGAAATTGTCTTTACGTACCTTATTTTAGAAAGAATTTGATTTCAGTTTCTAAACTTTTTAAGGATGGATATTCTGTTTCTTTTGATAACAATGTTGTCGTTAAGAAGAATAGAGTTATTATCTGTTCTGGTACGTTGGTTGACAATTTATATATTCTTAATCCTATAACTCCTACGATGCAACAAAAGGAAATTAATAGCACATCTTCTAAATCTAATAAGAGAAAAGAACCTTCGAAAATGAATCAAACATATCTTTGGCATCTAAGGTTAGGTCATATTAACTTGAGGAGGATTCAAAGGTTGATAGCCGATGGACCTTTGGGTTCCTTGGAAGTGGAAAACTATCCAACCTGCGAATCCTGCTTGGAAGGAAAAATGACCAAAAGGCCTTTTAAGGCAAATGGGTATAGAGCCAAAGAAGTGTTGGAATTAATTCATTCTGATTTATGTGGCCCTATGACTATTCAGGCAAGAGGTGGTTTCGAATATTTTGTCTCTTTTATAGACGATTATTCGAGATATGGATATATTTACTTGATGCGCCGCAAGTCTGAGTGCTTTGACAAGTTTAAAGAATATAAGGCTGATGTGGAGAAACGTCATGGTAAATGTATCAAGACACTACAATCTGATCGTGGTGGTGAGTACCTCTTAGGAGAGTTTAGGAGTTACTTATCAGAGGTTGGGATACAATCCCAATTGTCTGCACCGGGTACACCCCAACAGAATGGTGTGGCGGAACGAATGAATAGGACTCTTATGGAAATGGTTAGATCGATGATGAGTTATTCAGAATTACCAAATTCGTTTTGGGGGTATGCTCTGGAAACAGCGACGTATATTCTAAACTTGGTACCTTCTAAGTCAGTACCCTCTACTCCCACAAAATTGTGGACTGGGCGTAAGCCTAGTCTGAAACACATTCGGATTTGGGGTAGTCCAGCACATGTGCTGAAGGGAGATGCTGATAAGTTGGAATCTCGTACGAAAGTACACTTGTTTGTGGGCTATCCTAGAGGAACGAAAGGTGGTTTATTTTATAGTTCTAAAGATCAGAAGGTCATTGTTAGCACGAATGCCCGATTTTTAGAAGAGGACTATGTAATGAACCACAAGCCCATGAGTAAAATTGTTCTTGAGGAAATGAGAGGGGATAATTCGGATGTACCGACGGTACAAGATGAGATACCACAAGTGACTGCACCGCATGTCGCTAATGATACACAAATACCGATAGTGCCTCGTCGTAGTGGGAGGGTTGTTAGACAACCTGATAGATTCATGTTTTTGGGAGAGTCTTCGGACTTGGTCCCTGGACAACATGAAATAGACCCCTGGACTTATGACGAAGCACTCCAAGATAAAGATGCGATATCTTGACAAAAGACAATGTTCTCTGAGATAGAATCTATGGATTCTAATCAAGTCTGGGAGCTTGTAGAACCACCAAATGGTGTAAGAACCATTGGATGTAAATGGGTCTACAAAAGGAAAAGAGGATCAGATGGAAAGGTAGAGACCTTTAAAGCAAGGCTTGTTGCGAAAGGGTATACTCAAAAAGAAGGAATCGATTATGAGGAAACCTTTTCGCCGGTAGCCATGCTGAAGTCTATCCGCATTCTTTTGTCTATTGCTGCTCATATGGATTATGAGGTTTGGCAGATGGATGTCAAGACAGCTTTCCTTAATGGAAGTCTTGAAGAAAACATCTATATGAAGCAACCAGAGGGATTCATTGAGAAAGGTAAAGAGCATCTTGTGTGTAAACTTAATCGGTCCATTTATGGACTGAAACAAGCTTCGAGATCTTGGAACATCCGTTTTGATGAAGTAATCCAGTCTTATGGATTTATTCAATGTCTGGATGAATCTTGTGTATATAAAAAGAGTGACGAAAACGTGGTGGTATTTCTTGTACTATACGTAGATGACATCTTGTTAATTGGAAACAATGTCAAGGTGTTGTCAGACGTAAGGGTATGTCTGTCCAAGCAGTTTGCTATGAAGGACTTAGGAGAAGCTGGACATATTCTTGGGATCAAAGTTATAAGGGATCGCAAGAAAAGGATGTTATGCTTATCTCAAGCTTCATACATTGACACTATCCTAGCTCGTTTTAGCATGCAAAACTCCAAGAAAGGTTTTCTACCTTTTAGACATGGAGTGCCTTTATCTAAGGAAATGTGTCCTAAGACACCAAAGGAGATAGAGGAAATGAAAGCAGTTCCTTATGCTTCGGCTGTAGGAAGCTTGATGTATGCGATGCTATGTACGAGACCGGATATCTGCTTTGCCGTGGGCATGGTTAGTAGATATCAAAGTAACCCAGGACAAGGTCATTGGACTGCCGTAAAGCATATTCTAAAGTACCTGAAAAGGACTAGAGATTATATGCTAGTTTACCAGGCAAATGATTTATTACCTGTGGGTTACACGGATTCGGATTTCCAGTCAGACAGGGACAACAGTAAATCAACCTCGGGGTATGTGTTTACCTTGGAAGGTGGAGCCATAGTGTGGAGAAGTGTGAAGCAGAAATGCGTTTCGGACTCCACCATGGAAGCTGAATATGTGGCGGCCTCTGAGGCAGCCAAAGAAGCTGTATGGCTCAGAAACTTCTTGATGGACTTAGAAGTGATTCCTGGTTTGCCCAAAGCTATCACAATCTATTGTGATAACAGTGGTGCAGTAGCAAACTCGAAGAAACCACGAGCCCATAAGGCAAGTAAACACATTGAGCGCAAGTACCACCTGATACGAGATATCGTAAAGCGAGGGGAAGTTGTTGTCGCCAAGATTGCATCAGCCGATAACCTAGCAGATCCTTTCAAAAAGGCCCTTCCGGCGAAAGCCTTCGATGAGCATGTTGATGGGATGAGAATCAGATGCATGGCAGCATATATGACAACATAGTCTTTTAGTATAAGTGGGAGATTGTTAGGATGTATACTATAAGCCTAGCTTTTGTGTAAACATCTATTTATGATATGAGAATCTTTTGTGGTCAAATGTTTGCATTTTATATATTTGTTATATATGTTATTGTAATTGTCCAATTAATTTATATTGTAGATAACATGGTGTGTGGTGCCACACAGAAGATCATGTTATCAGTTCCTTATAGATTATAAATGGTAGCTCACAGCCGAGATAATTTTGGACAAATTATCGGAATGGTTGTAGTGTAATTTGGTATTAATCTATCTTGATTATAAAATTACACTAGTACATTTTGTATGTATTGAACATGACCAATTGAGATTGTTTTATTTGTACTGACTACATAAATAAAACAAGACCTCTGTTATTATGGATGTGCGTCCTCTTAATCATTGTATGATAACGGGCATGTATACTCGATATATGTTTCTTTAATTTACCAATGGGTGAGATTTATTTATTAAATCAATACGCTCGGTAAATTGGGATACAGTGTTGTTTATATGGTGTGCTGTTGATTATATAATGAAACCGTGTCCTAATTATTTAGGATGATGATGTCCCCTTGAGGAACTCATAAGGATTATCATGTAAACCCTACAGGTGGATTTATTCCGGCATGATAATAAAGTTGAGTGGTACTACTCTTGGATTAAATATTAATTAATTGAATTGTCAGTAATTCATTTAATTAATGGACATTCGATATCTTAAACATGGGGAGATAAACGCGCACATAATAAATAGGAGCCATATCTAATATGGATAAGGGATAGTAGTTCAATAATATCTTTTTAGTGGATTAAGATATTATTTGATAGGCTTGAGAAGTATATTCAGATCGAATTAAGGACTCCTAAGCCTATCAGGAGACCGATTCCTAATCCTTCTCCTCAAGGTCCCTGTTGTAGCCTATAAATAAGCCTCAAGTCAGCCGTTTTCGACACACAGAAATACAGATACACAGACATAAAAATCTGAGATACGTATTAGTAGAAGACGGTTGAGAGTCTCGATAGCTCGTTGGCCACACAACGTTCGAGATAAGGCGAGGAATACAGCAGAAGATCGTGAGGTCCAGGCTTCATCGATTCCTCGATCTACAGTTCTGATCTTAGAACTAATTTCAGTGCAAAAGGTATGATTCATTTTTCCGCTGCGTGTTAATCAATTTTACATGGACCCCGATTCGGATAATCGTATAGGGTCGGCGATCCGGTGGTTCCTATACTAGCATCATCTCTCCTCCTGCTTACTACTATCTGCTTACAGGTAGCAGGATCCTGTTCACTCTTCTACCGACCTTCTATTCTCCCTTCCCCTTTTTTGTCATCATCAGCTCTCCCAACTGCAAAGCTGACCATCGAGTGAATTTCTGACAGGGTGCCAGAATGTTCCCTCAGGGTCTGCGATTGGTTGAACTGTTCCTTATCCATGCGGCCTACTACGGCAATAAGAGCTTTCTGGTCAGTTTCAAGGGAGATCATCCTCTCCTCTTGTCTGTTCAGCTTCTCCATGACGGTTTTGACCACTTCCACAGTAGAATCCTCCTTAGGGGGTCGGTGAGCATCGATCGCTTGACGAAGCTTTGACAAAGTTATATTGAGGGAGTCAATGAAGGTTTGAGTCCTGATAGAGCTTGAGCGAGATCCTTGCGGAGTTTTTTGCTCGCTTTCACTAGTGACTTCTCCATCTGCTTAATTACAGTTAATACTTCGTCATTTGATCTGGCAGCTTCCTAGCCTTCGGTAGTATCAGCTGAAAGTACCTGAAAAGAAGATGCAGGGGTTAGAGCTTTGGATTTTTCGACTCCGGTATCACCCTGTTCATTGGATGACCCATCATCGCTGCTGGAAGGGCTGCTGGATCCTCCATCTCCTGATCCAACTTTCTTTGGTGGTGCTTTCTCTCCAGCCTCCTTTCCATCATCTTCCTTTTCAGCCTCCTTTTCCTTTTCAGCCTCATACTCTTGATCCGCCTTCTCTTCCTCCTTATCCTCAACCTCTTTTTCCCTTTCCTCATCCATCTCCATTGCCTCTCCTGCCTCCTGTCCAGCGTCCACCTCCAAGTCTGCAAAGTTTCCCTCCTTAGTGACCATCTCGCCATGGTCCACTGGCTTGGTAGGTGTAACTTCCTCCATCTCTATGGGAACAAATTATGCAGCTTGTTTCTTTTCCACACGGGCAGGTTCTTCCACTTCTGGGGCCTTTTCTACAGGAACATGTGTCTCCATCTCCTACACTTATTCCCCCTCAGCCTCTACCTCCATTGGTGTAGGCATGGATGTATGTGTGGTTTCATCGGCGGCTGTTGCTGGGGTTGTGTCAGTGAGCTCAAGAACAGTGTCCAAAGTCATCACAGCAGCGAGGGTTTCCAACTCTTGTGCCTTGGGAAAGTCAGTTGGCGGTGTGGTGCTCATCTCCTTCATCGGTGTCTACCCAGGGACTTCTGGCAGAATGATCAGGTCGGTAAGGTAGGAAAATTTCTCACAATTCTTCTCCGTTGGTGAAGGTGACCTCCTGCTGATGGGTTCGACCATGAGCGCTGTGCAGAAAGATCATTCACCTACCTGGGACTCCCTTACTGGTCTTCTCATCCTTGTCTCAATCAGGCTTATGTCAGTAGTCTGCTTCAGCATTCTCTCCAATGCCTCTTCCTCTCCATACTTCTCCACCTGGGCCGCAGTGAAGCCTACGTCATCGCCTGTCCTGACCTGGTCGGCGGCAGCATCCAGAATCACCTTCTCCCGGTAGAAGTCTGGTTGCTCGATGGGTGCGTTTCCTTTCAGGCTCCTGGGGGTAAATAGCTGCTTAGCAGCTTCCTTCTTTTTCCTGGCCTCAATCTCAGCATCGATTTCGACATTCTCCAGGTACTACGGCCACTTTTTCTTCCTGAGATTCTTCAGGAACTTTTGCTGAAGGACCTCCTCCAATACATCCATAGCCGCCCAGCTCAAGGCCCACTCCTCATCCTTCTCCCAGTCAGACCACTGGATCAAGTCCTCTCTGGGTAAGTGTTTGTATTGCCACCAGATGGAGAATCTATCCATCAGCTTTGTAAACTCCTCTTCCAACTTCGGTATGCTGACAACATACTCCAACACGTCCTCCTCTTCTCCTCCAGCTTCTTCATCATGAGCATCAGCATCCCCTGCCTGCTCATCTCTAAGTGGAGAATCAATCTCCACTTCTACTGCAGGCTTCTTAACAAGTCGAGTGGTGGTGCCTTCTGATTCGTCATCCGAGATGACCAGCCTCCTCTACACCTCCTTGTGCTTAATCTTCTTTGGCACTGTAGAGACTGGTGAGGGTTCGTCCATCCTCAAGCTGCTTTTCGGCAAAGATGAGCTGCTGCTGGTTCGGTGGAATGTCTTTCTTGTCCTGAAAGTGCCCTTAGAACCCTCGGAGACCTTCCTGGTTACTAGGGATGACCGAGTAGTCATCTTCTTGTCAAAGACCCTGCCTGCACCGATGAACTTCTCTTTCTGGATGGGCTTCCCCTTGGACAAGTCCACCTTCAAGTGACCCAGGAGAGTGTTCACTATAAGCCCATAGGTAGGCTTGCCCGCTGTTGGGATTTTGATGTTTAGATTTTGATGAGACAAAACATATATGTATTAGGAAGTTTTGAGTATCCCATTTTTCACGATATTTAAGTGAAGTTATAGACTAGTTTTGAGTCTAGTTTTAAGAGCTGACAGATAGAAGTTTTCATAAGTTACTTAGCTGCATCGAGCTTGTTGGAAAGATGCTGCTGCAAGAAAGCAGATACAGCATCGCTGCAAGAAAACAGATACAGCACCGCGGCAAAGTAAGAAAGAACGACGTGCAGCATCGCTGCAAGAAAAAGATACATGAGAACTGTAAGAAAAAGATACAGCGGTGCTGCCCGAAGACACTGCAAGAAGGTCCAAGTTACAGCAGCACTGTAAGAAGACATCAGCTGCAACCAGACCTAGGATACAGCGCAGAGCTTACTGTCCAAATAGTCAAACAGTGCCTATCATAAACAAGAAGTATCCTGTAAATTTGAGGAAGGATAAATGCAGTACGAGGAACGAAGATCCAAGTAAAATAAATAGAGCCGTTCCAGAAAATATCAAAGTTACAGACACGAAGCCAATACAAAGATATCACATGGACTGACGCGCTGCAGAAAGCTGTGAGCCGAAACTGCCGCATTAAATGCTCCGAAAGAGAAAGTCAGGTCGCATTAAATACGAACCATGCCTTTGATCAAACTACTTCAAAATTTAAAAGAGAAGACATCTCCTTCAACGGATATCTTCTCCTATAAGTATAAATAGAGGATGAGAAACACTGAAGTTGGTTACTGAAATATTTATGCAAAAACTCACAATCTTTCAAGTTACAAGCATTCAAGTCTACCATCAGTTTAAATCACTCAACCTCTCAGAAGTGAAGCAAGTTCAAGCTGAAAGATCCCTCGAATGATTCAGAAGCTCACTTCGTCGCACTATTAAAGAAACAAACCCAATAAACTTTTAACCTTGTTGCTGTATGCTTAGGTTATTTTAGAGGTGTCGAACAGTTGATAGGAGAGATCCTTGATGTTTGTATAGTTGCCTAAGTGTTAGGCAGCTTCCCTGTGTGGGAGTGTAGAACCCTGTGTGGGTTGGCCTTTGAAGTTTGTAGTTGCTGTGTGTACGCTGGACTTCAGTGGGTTGTTACTTTGTAAAGTTGATAGATTGTTAGGAAGGTCCTGTAATTCAATCTTGCTTAACAAAGTTCCTGCTCGAGGAGCAGTAGAATGGACGTAGAAGGATTACACCACCTTCGAACAACTATAAACCATAAGTGCCTTATTACTTTCTTATCTACGTTTATTTTTGTATTCTATATATTTATCTCATAAGCATATAACGTTTTGAAAAGGAACATATTTGAGAAAACTAGTCTTGTGTTTTAAATCCTAAGAATACTCTTTCATCTGAGTTTGAGTCAAATGCCTTCAAGTGATCCTTCCCATTGTTGAGCACGTACCACTTTGGGTCCTTTGCACGGTTGTAGATCTTTGAGAATTTCTTTGTTTCCAGTCATGTGTCTTGAACAGCCACTATTGATGTACCATACTTCCTTGTTGTTTCCTATTATAGGTACCTGTAAAATAAAGATCACTGTTCTTAGGTACCCATACATGTACGAGTCCTTCTTTGTTAATATCTTTTGGAATCCAAACTTATCTCACAACAATTACTTTGTTGTAGACTTGGTAGTTCTGTCTGTAAGTGGTATCCTTAGGATACTGTTTTGTGTGTGTAGAGCGTGTATCGCCATCACTTTTGAAGCGAGATTTTCCACCATACTTCCCTTGAGCGTGAGCTCTTTTAGGTTTAGACATTATGGTCTTAGTATGTGTGGTGTAGAAGTTTCTGTGCAACATCCTTGTAGGTTGCTGTTTTCTTTTGTTACTCCCAACAGATTGATTCCGCTGAAGCCAGCTCTTGAAAACAGGCTTAATCCCTGTGGATGTGTACATGGGTTTCTTTCCCTTGTCTATTGTTTTCTCCAAGCTTTTCTTTGAGTTATTAGATAACTCTTTTGCCATAAAGGTCTCTGCTTGAATGAAAACAACCGCTTTAGATGTGATTGTTGTTTCTTGAGAGGTTCCAACACAGTATCCTAGGCCTGTCCTGTCGAAGGGACTTCTGGCCGACATAAGACACTCCTTAGCATCTTTGGCAGATTTGCTAAATGTCCTTATGGTCACTTGAAGATCATTATTCTCACTCTCAAGCTTAACGATTGTTAGATTGAGCCTTGATATCTCTTCCTGGAGGTTACTACACTTTGAGCTACTAAGCTCATATGCGAATAGCTTCTCAGCTAACTGTTTGTTTTCCCTCCTGAGCATCTCATTTTCTATTTTCAGTTCCTCATGAATTGAGTTTATTTGTTCGAAATCGCTCATGTTTTGTCTTAGGAAGAGGCTCTTGTTTAGTTTTTCCTTTTCCTGCAAGGGGTGGGTTGGGTATATTACCTCATCATACTCGCTGTCCTCTGCTTCATGTGCCATCAGATAGATGAGTGCCTCGTCTTCTGATGAAGAGGAATCGCTGTCATTGTTAGAGGAGTCTGCATCCTGTTGGGTTTCCTTTGTTGACTCCTTCCTTTTTTCCATCTCACTGAGGAAGACTTTGATTTTTCTCATTTCCTCTCTTCGTTTCTTTCTTTTCTGGGAGGACTCTCTTTTGGGATATCGGTTGACCTTAGGATGAGGACATTCTTTGGCATAGTGTCCTGGTTTTCGACAGTTATAGCACAGGTCTGAGGTATCCTGATTAGGTTGCTGGAAGCTGGGCTGTTGAGGTAGTGCCTGATTTCTCTTAAAGTCACATCTCCTGTTGTACCTAATGAACTTCTTAAAGTTTTTTAGGAGAAGAACTATTTCTTCATCAGTGTTTTCAATAGGTAGCTCTCCTTGCTTACTGCAGGTAGCTCCAGTCTCTCTTGTGCTCCTGGCTGTTAGAGCAGTCACCTTAGTGTTTGTTTCTTCTGCTTCCTTCTTTCTCCCGTTGATATCATACTCGAAGGCTTTTAGGTCTGAAAAGAGGTCAAAGATGCTCATTGATTTCAAGTCCATGGAGACTCTTATGGCTGTAGTCTTGCTATCCCATTGAGCAGGTAGTGCTCTCAGCACCTTCATATTTTTTTCCTTTTGGGTATAGAATTTATCCAAAGACTCCAGCTCGTTAATAATATTGGTGAACCTCAGGTCCATCTGCTCCAAGGTTTCTTCAGGAAGCATTTCGAACAACTTGAAATTTTGAGTTTCCGTTGATATCTTGTTCTTCTTTGTAAGCTCTGTTCCTTCGCATATTTGTTCGAGCTTGTTCCAGATGTCCATCGCTGTTTTACATGTCTTGACCTTACTAAAGGTTTCTTTGTCCAGAGTGACAAACAGGGCATTTTTGGCTACGTTGTCCAGATTAGCTCGACTTCTGTCATCAGCAGTCAATTCCTCTCTAGGTTTATCAATAACAGCTTGGTGGGGAATGACTCCTGCATCACCAGCATCGGCAGCTCTAGCGAATATGGGGTTGGCCTTGGTAATACTTGGGGGTTCGTCGGTAATGACCATCCATATTTCATCGTGCATGGCTGAAAGATGTGTCTGCATTCTAATTTTCCAGTCATCATACTCTTCAATAGAGATCATAGGAAGCTTATGCATATCCATGATGTGATGAAAAGAATGTATGCAGATTTTCGAAAATTAAGGATCGGGGATTGACCAGACAGATTGGGTTCTTAATCCAACCTACTCTGATACCACTTGTTGGTCCCAAGTGGTATAAGGTTAAGAGGGGGTGAATTAACCTTATCAAATTTTCAAATTTTCTCCAAAAATGTTAAGTCTTTAGAAGCTTACTGCACGATAGGTTGCTGCACAGACAGTGACTTAGGACTTAGACAAAGTTAAAAATGCACAACAGAAATAATGTGATTTTCGAAGAACAACTTTAATGCAGAATGCTAATATGGTCAGATAGAAATATAGAGCAATAAATACGCAAACAAGCTTATAGAGGTTTGAGGGTAGAGTAGTCCCTCTACGTCATCTCTACTCCTTCTCAAGGAGGAACTTTGTTAAAACAAGTTTGATTTACAATAGACCCGGCTAATACAAACTCTACTCTACAAAACTGTCAGCTCTATCCACACAGGTAGTTGCACAGTGACCAAATTAAGCGACCTACACAGGATCTCCACACAGGTTCCTTGACCCACATAGGATCATTTCTCTTCTTCAGAAAGAATAACAACTTAGCAGAATTGTCTCCTACTTAAGTGACTCCTAAACAGTTTATTTAGTAAGATATAGAATTCTTCAACGGTTGAATGCAGCAAGCTCCTTAATCTTTTAAATTTCACAAGGTAGCTGGCTTGCTGCTGCTTAGACTGAGTGACTGAGACTTGAAGGATTTGAGCTCTTAGAGAATGTGCTTTGCGTAGGATATTTCAATTCAGATTCTTGTTTTCTCAGGTGCACTCAATCTTCTATTTATAGGTCTTCAGTGAGAAATTTTCCCGTTGAAAAGACAGTTTTCCACTGATGAGATGCTTTGATCTGATTGGTTTCTTACTAATCTTCTGACACCTGTTCTGCAACGCCTCTTTTCTATTCTGCTCCTGCCTTGTTCTTTCACTATGCGACCTTAATCTGCAGTCTGTAGTACTCTATCCTTGCTGCTTTTTCCATATAGCATTCACTGATTGGCTGGAACTGGAGTGTCTCTACCGGCTAATCAGAATGCACTGATTTTGATGTATTTGAGAGTTTTCTTTTTGAGTGAAGGAGTCAACTTCCTTGACTTGAGAATCTTCAGGTACCTCCCAGCATCCTTTGATACTTGGATATTGATTTCTTCAGAAGATGCAGCAACATGATGACCCGCAGGCAGCAGGAACTTGGCGTAAGTTCCTTTGCAGAGTCTTCTTCTCTTTCCAGCATTCTTGTCTTAGCTATTTTACATATAGAGACCTATCCAGATAGATAATGCTCTAATCTATTACATGTTTTGTCTCATCAAAATCTATTACAATTTATCCTATCAAAGGTTATAAATATCATTATAAGTAATGCAGGTAATATATATATATATATATATATATATATATATATTCCGTTTATTAGTTTAATTTATTTTGTACTTTTAATTTAATAATTTTATCATTTGAATGCATTAAAAAGAAGTCATCATTGAATTTTTTTTTCTTTTTAAAACATTAAATCAAACGAGAAAATAAGCCGAAGCATTTTCTTTGTCAAGATTATTTTTAGTTTATTCTCGTATTATAAAGACATCTAACTAAAATATAGTAATACCTTTGATTGTCTAATTTTGTTATAGCATTAATTTATAGTAATAACCTTTGATTGACTAATTTTGTTATGGTATGAAAAGGTTTATATGGAATGCTTTTTAATTTGAAGTAGATTTGAATTTATTTGATTTTTATTCTAATTAGCTTTACTAAATGTCATCAATATACGGACGAAATTCATGTAAAAATGTTACTAATTTAAGGACATTTATTAGATAATGTCACTAATTTTGGGATAACTTTTACAATGTCTTTGAGTTTAGGATGTTGACTGCAGAGATCGATGTCAATTTAATTATCCAAATTTTAAGAAGTGTCACCGTTTATGTTCTTTACAAAAAGTGTCATTAATTTTATAACTTTAACTCTGTATTATATATGTTACCAAATTAATACCTCAATAGCTCATTCACATTTCTCTACGTACTAATATAAAAGTAAAGAAGTTTGTAAAAATTATAAATAGGTCACTTTTCCACTAAAAAATGTCATGTCACAAAAAAAGTATTAAAAATCAAAAATAAAACATTCTTTACAAGCTATTTGTATATTTAAAATTCTTTTAATATTAGTTGTTGTTTTTTAAATATTGGATCTTTTAATTAGACTTTTTGAGTAAAAAGATAATAATTATTTGTATATTTCAATTCATCTATAAGTCATTTTATAAAATTTGTTGGTCCCAAGTGGTATAAGGTTAAGAAGGGGTGAATTAACCTTATCAAATTTTAATTTTTCTCCAAAAATATTAAGTCCTTGATGAACAGGTAGCTAGATAGCTTGCTGTACGATAGGTCGCTGCTCGGGTAGTGACCTCAGGACTTAGACAGAGTTAAAGATGCACAGCGGAAATAATGTGTTTTTCGAAGAATAACTTTAATGCAGGATGCTTGAGAGATCAGACAGATATGTAAAGCAATAAGACTACAAGCAAGCTTATAGAGGTTCGAGGGTGGAGTAATCTCTCTACGTCCTCTCTACTCCTTCTCCAGGAGGAACTTTGTTAAAGCAAGTTTGATTTATAATAGACTCTGCTAATACAAACTCTACTCTACACAAAACTGTTAGCTCTATCCACACAGGTAACTGCACAGTGACCAAACTAGTCGATCCACACGGGATCTCCACACAGGTTCCTTGACCCACACAGGATCCTTTCTCTTCTTCAGAGAGATTAACAACTTAGCAGAATAAACTCCTGCCTAAGTGACTCTTAAACAGTCTATTTAAGTAAGATATGGAAATCTTCAACGATTGGATGTAGCAAGCTCCTTAAACTTCTAAATTCCATAAGGTGGCTTTGCTTTTTTCTGTGGCAAAAGCCTCTGAGTTTAGCGCGACTGATTGCTTTCAATCTTAATACAGGCTGGAGCGCTGGCTTGCTGCTTCTTAGATTGAGTGACTTTGAATATGAAGGTTTTGAACTTGATAAACTGCTTTACGTAGGATTTTTCAGATTAGCTTCTCTTTTTTTTTTTCCTTAGGTGCACTCAATCTTCTATTTATAGGCATTAGTGAGAATTTTGCCCGTTGAGAAGGCAGTTCTTCACTGGTGAGGTGTCTTGCTCTGATTGGTTTTGCTTATTTTCTGATACCTACTCTGTAATACCTTCATTCTGTTCTGCCACTGCCATATTCTTTTACTGCACAACTTAATCCTGCAGTCTGTTGTACTTTGTCCTTGCTGCTTTTTCACACATGGCATTCACTGATTTGTTGAAACTGGAGTGACTCTACCGGCTAGTCAGGATGCACTGATTTTGATGTATCTGGTAGTTTCCTCTTTAAGCGAGTGAGTCAACTTCCTTGACTTGAGCATCTTCAGGTTCCTTACAGCACCCTTTGATACTTAGATACTGATTCCTTGCGGCAACATGCAAGTAGCAGGGACTTGGCGTAGGTTCCTTTGCAGAGTCTTCTTCTCTTTCCAGCATCCTTGCCTTAGCTATTTTACATATGGAAACTTATCCTGATAGCTAATGCTCTAGTCTATTACACGTTTTGTCTCATCAAAATCTATTACAATTTATCCTATCAATTTCCTCCTTTTTGATGATGACAAAACTCCTTAAAAGGATCAAAGATTCATATTTCATTTAACTTGGAACAAAAATGCAGAAAAACATAAACATCCATAATCATGCATTAAGTTCACAAGATGTGAGCTTTCATAAATCAGAACTATCATAATATCCATTGATGAATAATCAGATGCAGATACAGAGATTAAAATGAATAAAAATAGAAAGACATAACAGGTAGCATTAAAACAAAAGATAAACAGATATAAGGAGCATGTCACTAAGTCTTCAACCAGCTTGCTTTCTTCTTTCTTTCAAACTTTGTACCTTTTCACCAGTTGGCTAATGACTCTTGATAGCTCGGCTCCAGTAACTTCCTTATGTTCTCATCTTCCTCAAATCTGAGCCAAAAATCTTTACAGAAGGGTATGAACTCCTTTCCTAGTCTCTGTTTCAGCTTGACTTGGATTGGCAGTCCTCCTTTCTTGGCAAGCTCCATGAACCTCTGCAAGACTTCTTTGTTGGTTCGGAATCCTCTAAAGAGAGCAGATTTCTTGCAGAGTGTTGTAAAGTATTTCATCAGCTCCATCCTCTTGTAGGCTTCAATCTGGAAGAATGATGGATTGGCTTCAATGGGAAGGACGATCTCCAGGATTTTTGGAATGACAAATTTGTCGCTCTTGGAATCCGGGCTTGCTTCCAGAAAGGTCTTGAGAGATGCACTAGCTGCACTGGCAGGATTCTGCATGTTCTTTTCTAATTCAGTCATGTCAGGCAGCTTGTGTGATGGGAAGACTTTGGAGAGAACTTCTTGCGGTCCTTTCGCAAATACAGCATCCAGACTGCTCTTCAGTTTAGCCTCTATCCTCCTCCTCTTTTCTTCTCTCATTTTAGCACCTTTTCTGAAGCCTGGATGAATTGACCCTAAGACAACTTCTGATTTTCTCTTTGAGCTGCTGTTTGGAAGGCTCCTTGATCCAGCTCCCCTATTTCCACCATCTCCAGCATCATCTTTCCTCCTGCTTACTACCATCTGTCTGTAGGTAGTAGGATCCTATCTGCTCTTCTGGGTGCCTTCTACCCTCCCTTCCCCCTTTTTGTCATCATTAGCTCTCCCAATTGCAAAGCTGACTATCGAGTGAATTTCCGACAAGGTGACAGATTGTTTTCCTCAGGGTCTGCGATTGGTTGAACTGCTCTTCATCCATATGATCTACTGCGGCGATAAGAGCTTTCAGGTCGGCTTCAAGAGAGATCATTTGCTCCTCTTGTCTGTTCAGCTTATCCATTATATTCTTGACCACTTCCACAGTAGCATCCTCCTTAGGGGATCGGTGAGCATCGATCATCTGACGAAGCTTCGATAGAGTTATATTGAGGGAATCAATGTATGTTTGAGTCCTGATAGAGCTCGAGCGAGTTTCCTTGTGAAGTTTTCTGCTCGCTTTCATCAGTGACTTCCCCATCTGTTCAATGGCCGTCAATACTTCGTCATTAGATCTGGCAGCTTCCTGGCCTTCAACAGAGTCAGCTGCAGGTACCTGTTGAGAAGATATAGGAGTTAGAACTTTGGATTTTTCGACTCCGGTATCACCCTGTTCACTGGGTGACCCATCATCGCTGCTGGAAGGGCTGCTGGATCCTCCATCTCCTAATCCAGCTTCATTTGAGGGTGCTCCTTCTCCAGCCTCCTCTTCTTCACCTTCTTTCTCCCCTTCCTTCTCAGCCTCCCTTTCCTTATCAGCCTCCCGCTCTTCACCCGTCTTTTCTGTCTCCTCCGGTTCTTTTTCTCCTTCATTTTCCACGTCCATCGCCTCCCCAGCCTCCTGTTCAGCAACCACCTCCTTATCTGCAGAGATCACTTTCCCAGTGATCATCTCGCCATGATCCACCGGCTTAACAGGTGTTGCCTCCTCCAACTCCATAGGAACAACTACTGCAGCTTGTTCATTCTCCATAGGGGCAGATTCCTCCATCACTTTAATTATTTCAGTAGAAACAGGTGCCTCCTTTTCCTGCATCTGTTCCCCCTCAGCCTCTACCTCCATTGGTGTTGGTATAAATGCATGTGTGGTTTCATCGACGGCTGCTGCTGCGGTTGAATCAGTGAGCTCAAAAATAGTGTCCAGAGATGCCACAGCAGCGAGGGTTTCCAACTCTTTTACCTTGGGAAAGTCAGTTGGTGTAGAGCTCCTCTCCTTCATCGGCGTCTGCACAGGGACTTCAGGCAGAATGATTAGATCAGTAAGATAGGAAAATTCCTCACCATTTTTCTCCATTGGTGATGGTGACCTCTTGCTGATGGGTTCGACCATGAGTGCTGTGCAGGAGGATCCTTCACCTGTCTAGGTTCCCTTACTAGCCTTCTCATCCTTATCTCTGTCAGGCTTATGTAAGTAGCCTGCTTCAGCATCCTCTCCAGGGCTTCTTCTTCTCCATATTTTTCTACCTGGGCTGCGGCAAAGCCCACGTCATCGCCTGCCCTGACCTGGTCAGCGGTAGCATTCAGAATCACCTCCTCCTGGTAGAAGTCTGATTGGTCGATGAGTGCTTTCCCTTTCAGGTTCCTGAGGCCAGGTAGCTGTTTAGCAGCTTCCTTCTGCTTTCTGGCCTCAATTTCAGCAGCGATTTCAACATTTTCAAGGTACTCTGGCCACTTTTTCTTCCTGAGATCCTTCAGAAATTTCTTTTGAAGGACCTCCTCAAAGTCGTCCATAGCAGCCCAGTTCAAAGCCCACTCCTCCTCCTTCTCCCAGTCAGGCCACTAGATCAGTTCTTCTCTAGGAAGGTGTCTGTACTGCCACCAGGTGGTGAATCTATCCATCATTTTTGCAAATTCCTCTTCCAGCTTCGGTATGCTGACAACATACTCCAACACATCTTTCTCATCCTCCTCTTCTTCTTCAGCTTCTTCAACATGAGCAGTAGCATCCCCTGCCTACTCATCCCTCAGTGGAGAATCAATCTCCACTTCCACTGCAGGCTTCTTAATAGTTTGAGTAGTGGTGCCTTCTGGTTCATCATCAGAAATGACCAGTCTCCTCTGTACTTCCTTGTGCTTAGTCTTCTTCGGCACTACAGAGACGGGTGAGGGTTCGTCCATCCTCGAGCTGCTTTCCGATGAAGATGAGCCGCTGCTGGTCCAGCGGAATGTCTTTCTTGTCCTTGAAGCACCCTTGGAACCCTCAAAGACCTCTCTGGTTACTAGGGATGGCCGATCAATAGTCTTCTTGGCAAAGACCCTACTCACACCGATGAACTTCCCTTTCTGGATGGGCTTCCATTGGGACAAATCTATCTTCAAGTGACCCAGGAGGGTGTTCACGATAAGCCAATAGGTAGGCTTACCCACCTTCTTCTCCACCTCCTCCACTAGCCTGGAGAGCAAGTAGCTGGCCCAATCAACCTTTTCCTTCTTCAGGATGGCCATCATCATCTTGTACCTAAAATTTGTATATTTATCAAAGGAACCAGAGCGATTCTCTATGATGTGGCAGCAGATGTCATGCAGCATCTCGAACTCAAGAAGAAAATACTTCTTGCTGCAGCTCCTGGACATCCCCGTCATGTCCTCCGATCGGTGAAGATCTTTTAGTATTCCTCCAGTTCATCTTCTCCATACGTGGAGAGGTCATTGGCATCCATGCCATCAGTGGGGAGAGAGAACACCTCTTCCAACAGTACAGTATCAACAGTAACTGTTACCCCACCCAACTTTGATCGGATCTCTGATCGATCCTCAGAGACCCTGGCCCGCCTGTAGAACTTTTCAACCTGCTCCTCTGTATATGGCGTCTTGTGGAAGAAGCAGAGTCTCAGAAGGCCCGAGATGCAAAGACACCGCAGGATGTCTTTCATCAACTCCTTGGTGTGTCCTTCCTCATTTACCATGTTGAGTAAGATCTCCCGGTCCACTAGCCTGCCGTAGACAACGAGGGTTTGTTTGGGTACCATTTGTGAGAGAGAGAGATAGAATCTGGTAGAAAGAAGCTAAGAGAGAGATCGAAGAGTTAGGGTTTTCAGAATGTGAGAAATGTTAAGTGAGAGAGAGAGAGAGATGAAGAGAAACATCCTTATATTTGAATTTGAAGGAGTTTTAATCGAACGGTCCAGATTTGATTTGAATTTGAAGAGACTCTTGATCCTTCGATTGAGATTTTTGGTGCGGTGTGAGTGTTGATGTACTTGACGTGACATATTGTGGATATCGAGGGGTTTTCTGTAAAAACGGCTGCTTGACGTGGGATAACTGTTCCTCTTTTCACGCTCCTATATTTCTGGTTCCTGTAGGTAGCTTGCTGTACTTGGTGACCAGTATCGTAGCATCAGGAACTATCCAGGGACCTTGAATAGTGATCTTTAGGTCGCTGTTTTACCATTTTAGTCTTGTCTTGCCTGGAGTTCCCTCTAAGCTGTATAACCATTTAAACAGAAAAATTAGGATTATATAGAGATATTTAGCTCAAGTTGATTATGCCTAGCTCGTTTCTTAGAAAAAAGAATTTTGATTCACAAAGAGGCTTCGTGAAAATGTCCGCTAGTTGTAGATCAGTATGCACTTTCTTTAGGGATACATCTTTCTTCTCAATATGATCTCTTATGAAGTGATGTCTGCTGTCAATGTGTTTTGTCCTTGAATGGAGAACAGGATTATGCGTGATTGCTATGGTACTTGTATTATCACATAGAATTGGTGTGTCTTTTTCTTCAATCCCATAGTCCTTCAGTTGCTGTTGGATCCATAAGATTTGTGCACAGCAGCTTCCTGCAGCAACATATTCGGCTTCTGCTGTCGAGGTTGCTATTGAGGTTTGCTTTCTGCAAAACCAGGATACTAGCTTGTTTCCTAAGAGCTGGCAGGTACTGCTAGTGCTCTTCCTGTCGATTTTGCAACCTGCAAAATCAGAGTCAGTATAGCCGATAAGTTTGAGTCCACCTTTCTTTGGGTACCATAAGCCAACTTCCTAAGTTCCTTTAAGGTATCTGATGATCCGTTTGGCTGCAGTCAGGTGTGATTCTTTTGGTGCTGCTTGGTATCTGGCACACATTCCTACAGAGAACATGATATCTGGTCTGCTAGCTGTTAGGTAGAGTAGTGACCCAATGAGCCTTCTGTACTTAGTAACATCCACTACTTTGCCATCACTGTCTTTGTCCAAGCTTCCTGAGGTTACCATAGGAATGCTTAATGCACTAGCATTTTCTAAACCAAATCTCTTTATCAATTCCTTAGTGTACTTCACTTGATTAATAAAAGTTCCATTGCTCATTTGTTTAACTTGAAAACCGAGGAAGAAACTTAGTTCTCCCATCATGCTCATTTCAAACTTGGATTGCATGAGATTTGAGAACTTCTGGCATAGTTCCTTATTTGTTGATCCAAATATGATATCATCGACGTAGATTTGGACGAGCAGTATGCTTTCTCCATCTTAGATTCTGAAGAGTGTTTTGTCTACCTTTTCTTTCTTGAATCCATTGTCAAGTAGATACTTCGAGAGCGTATCGTACCAGGCTCTAAGTGCCTGTTTGAGTCCATAAAGAGCTTTCTTTAATCTCAATACCATGTTTTCAGGATTGTCTTCAAAACCTGGAGGTTGCTCCACATAGACTTCTTCAACGAGTAGCGCATTGAGAAACGTACTCTTTACATCCATTTGAGTTTAGCGCGACTGACTGCTTTCAATCTTAATACAGGCTGGAGCGCTGGCTTGCTGCTTCTTAGACTGAGTGACTTTGAATATGAAGGTTTTGAGCTTGATAAACTGCTTTACCTAGGATTTTTCAGATTAGCTTATCTCTTTTTTTTTCCTTAGGTGCACTCAATCTTCTATTTATAGGCATTAGTGAGAATTTTGCCCGTTGAGAAAGCAGTTCTTTACTGATGAGGTGTCTTGCTCTGATTGGTTCTGCTTATCTTCTAACACATGCTCTGCAATGCCTTCATTCTATTCTACCACTGCCTTGTCTTTTTTACTGCGTGACTTAATCCTGCAGTCTGCTGTACTCTGTCCTTGCTGCTTTTTCACACATGACATTCACTGATTTGTTGAAACTGAAGTGACTCTATCGGCTAGTCAGGATGCACTTATTTTGATGTATCTGGTAGTTTCCTCTTTGAGCGAGTGAGTCAGCTTCCTTGACTTGAGCATCTTTAGGTTCCTTACAGCATCCTTTGATACTTGGATATTGATTCCTTGCGGCAACATGTAAGTAGCAGGGACTTGGCGTAGGTTCTTTTGCAGAGTCTTCTTCTCTTTCCAGCATCCTTGTCTTAGCTATTTTACATATGAAAACTTATCTTGATAGCTAATGCTCTAGTCTATTATACGTTTTGTCTCATCAAAATCAATCAAAATTACATTTTATGACCCAAACACTAAGTGTAAATAACATTGACCAATTTAATTAGCATTATTATATTTATTATTTTTATTGGTAATACTTTTATATTTTATTTATTGATGAGTCGATATTTAAATTTAATAATAAACATTTTTGATTTATTATATTAGTATATTTACATAAATAATATTTCAAATTTTATTTTTTATTTCAAAATTTTAAACAAATACAAATTTCATTATGATTTTTCTTCTTCTTCTTTATTTATTAATTATTATTAATTCTACTATGATAAATAATTTTTTTTAAATGTATGGACATTGTTGTTTGTATTTCAAATTTGTAATGTTATTGAATGTAGTAATTTAGAATAATATATAGTGAATTTTACTATATATATTATGTTAAGGGTAAAAAAAAAAAAAAAAGAGCTTCTCAAGTATACCTTATTTTGCATTTTGATATATTATTTATAAATATTTGCAGTTTACTATATTTTGTACACAGATTTTGAAGAATACAATAATATGTGCTGCCACGTCTTTTTTTTTTCACCGAAGATTGGTCGCATGCATGACATGTGCATTTTTAAGGGTAATTTTATAATTTTAGTTTTTAGTTATATTAAAATTTAAATTCTAATTAATTGTAACACTCGAATTTTTATGTAATCTCTATCATCAAATTATAGATTAAAATCTTAATTAGTTAACATGTTCTTATAATGAATTATAGTACAATTATTTATGTAGTGATTCAAATATCATATTCTATATGATTAGCACTCTAATTAATTAGTAGACTAATCAATCATATAGATTATAAATAGGATATTAGAATTTTAATTTATTAACTAATTGAAATAAAAACATAATAATAATAGGTTAGGTAGTTGAGAAATTCTAGGAACCCACCTTGTTTAAAACTCCTAAAAGATGGGGAATCCTAAATAGTTAATTAATATAGAGTTAAACTTATAAAATAAATATGAAAGGAAAACGAATGAGAAATAGAAAACTTGAAAAAAAAAAAAAAAAGAGGAAACCAAAGAAAGAAACTAAAGAGAGTTTTTTTTTTTTTCCATGAAGCTTCTGCAGGTACTTTGCTAATTAATCCTTTTGGTGTATAGTTAAGAATTATAGTTTAATTAATTGATTAGTTCACTATAGTTTAAGAACAAATTTATGGTTAGAAATAGGATTGTGAGGTTGTGTCTGCTTAATTTAAATTGTTAGTGGTTTCATTCCATTATAGTAATTAATATTACATATATAAAATAGAAAAAGGAAGAGAAGAAAATTTAATCATAATATAAATGTTTAATGAACAGATATCTTTATGTTTATTCCAAACCAAAATAGTAGAATGATTGGTTTTAGTATTTCGTTCCGTAAATTTTGGGGAATTAGAGTGCAGTACTGAAGCATGTTTCTTTTATGTGATAATAATTATATAATTCATTTTCTTTAGAAAGGCAGAGATGTTTGTTATAGGGTAGATATTAATTAGAATTAGAAGTTTAGTAGGTTAAAAAAAATGTAAGAGATAAAATAAATTATATTGATGTTGAAAGATAAATTCGACTACAGTTATTAATTATGATTAAAAAAATGAGAGAGATTAAAAGAAAATAAGGGAATGCAATACGTATGTGAATGTGAGATAAACTTATTTAATATTTAATAAGGTATATATCAAAATACGTTAATATAATAATCTCTACTTTGCATTTAGTGATATATTAAAGTGTATGTGTTTGACAATCTAGTTGAATCTTGAAAATTAATATAAACTTTGTTTAAGATTGGTCTTGAATGCTTTGAGGTAATAAAATTTATTTCTTAAAGAGGAAAATACTTTGATTATGAGTATATATCAAATATATCAAGAGTACATAATGTTGACGATTATTATGGCATGATTCTTCGCTTTGTATGCTATGGAATGTCCTACGGACTATTTTATATGTTATTGTAAAATATGAAAAGTTTGTTATGTATATATATGCTTAGTTTTATTGGACGTAAAATACCAAGTAGTGTTGTAGAGGATTAATCAATAAGGATGAATTATTTCATTTGACTAATTGAGTTATTTCAATATCACTTAAAATATATTACCAACAACTGCAAACAAAATCACGTAAATTACACATTAGCACTAGATATTTGAATACTATAGCAACAATCACTAGCTAATGAAATTTGATAATAAAAGTATTAAGAAAAATGCATAATGAATTCTACAAAAACATAAGAATAAAGAGAAGAAAAAAATAATAATAACATATTAAGTGGGAGAAAAACATGCTTCTTACATAAAATAATTATATAAAAAAAATGTTGGACGTTGACTTAAGAAATTAATATTCATTGAAGTAACGAATAAATAAATAAATAAATAAAAATTATATGAATTAACTAAGAAAATTTATTATTAATTAAAGACCTTTATAATCAAAACGTGGACTAATATGACAACACATAAAATCCACCAAATCTTGAAGATACATGTCCGATTCCAATAAATCTCGAAGCTTCAGATTTAACTCCAGTACCAATTAGTTTTTTCGCTTTTGATTCTTTCAATTTGATTCAATGTGCAATTACTGGGAAAATCTGTAAATTAATTTGTTGGAGGGCTTGCAGCACAAACGATGCCATAGCGATGAAGATGGTTTCAAAAGGGGTTCAGAAATGCAATGACAATACTAACGTGCCCATTTATTGAATTTTAAAATCTGAAAAATAAATTAAAATTGAAATTACAATATTATCCTCTGAAATGCACATGTCATACACGTGATTGAATTCCGGTGGCAAAAAATGATGTGGCAGCCAATTTTGTTGTATTCTGCAAAATTCATGTACCAACATATATAATAAACTGCAAATATTTATAAGTGATCTATCAAAATGCAGAATAAGGTATACTTTAAATGGGATAACATTCCATATTACCCACTTTCCTATATCATCTTTCTTTTATATCCATTAATATAATAATCAATCCATTATACCCATAAATATAACAAAACATCATTTTCTACCCATTTTTCTTGAAAAATTACTATCCTAACCTTGTTGACTTTCATTATTCACCAAAAAACCTTGATTGCCATTAGCCATTTTTTCATTCTTCCACACTTATATTTATCAGATCCGGATTAGTCCTCTGATCAATATCAGGCCCAACATGTTTCCGTAAATAAAATAAAACTGAGTTTAAATAATACCTTGCCTTTGTCTCTTAAATTCCCTTGGACCTCGGTTCAGGTTTTACGGATCAAAGATCCAACCACTCGCCCGCAGTCTATGGTTCTGAAACCGATTTTCTTGGGAACCCAAATCGCAATCCTTCTCAACGGCTGTCTGCCTTTAAGGAGATCACGGGGAGACTCACTGCCGGATGAATTTTCACTCAGAATTATAAAATTTTTGGACAGAATGTCGGAAAGCAAAAGCCTTGTTTATTGAAGAAAATAAACTAAACTATTTTACAATATTACTACTCTCCGCCATTGCAGGAGAAACTTGATTTAGCCAATCATGGCTAAGACTCGTGAAGGGGAAACCCCCATGAACAGGAAAACTTGAAAGCTAAACTATTACAGACTAGAGAGAAGATTTCTCGAAAAACTTAGAATAAAAGAGAAGGTGTCGATTTTCGATGATCTCCTTCTGAGGCTGAAGGCCTCCTTTTATAGGCATCAATGTGCTCCTTTGTGGATCCATTATTGCTTGCCAGCTTGCTTTCCACTTGGTTAGTGGGGAATGAGCCAACCTTCTTTATTTCCCACCTACCATTTGGTAAGTGCATCTTCCACCTTCGTTGTCTTCTTGTGTCGGCAACGAATCTCTTGGTGAGTGGAGGGGACCTCCACATTTGTCCTTTTAGACCAGATGCGGATTCTTCAAAGATGGCGGGGCCTGCCACTATCCTCTGTCTGAATTAGCATCCAATGCCAATTATACTGTATTCCTATCCTATTACATCGTTTGAATACAATACAGCTTGTTTACAAATCGAGTCTAATTAGACCCATTTTCTTTTATTACATTTTAGGCTTTTATTTTCTAAAAACCCTTCCATTTTCCCTTTTTCTTCGGGTAATCGGGTTTGTCCTTTTTAACTTTGAAACCCTGTCCAAACAGCGGTTTTTCTTGTGTTTGACAGTAAGAGCATATCCGCTCTTCCCATCTTCCGATATGTATCATATTACATATCTTCTTCCTTGTTTGTTCCGTGGCTGGAACCTTGTTTTCCCAGATTAATTTCCTCTTATTTTCAAAGAGGTTCTCAGCAAATCCGGTAGTTGTTCCTGTCATGGAATTTAACAGGAATGATCCATTCACAGAGTTATGAAATATTTTGAATGGATATTTTATTTTGTCCATCTCGGTGAGACAGACCCAAAGACCCCATTCTCGTCTAGTTGATATATCGTTTTCAGTCAAGGCGACTACCAAAGGGCTGTTTTCTGGGGGTGTTTTGGCTCGATTTATCGCCCCCATCTCAGGTCTCTGTAGTTTTATGAATTGAAAAACTGGATGAGATCCTTTTCCTGTGATTTCTGGAGCAGCAGAGATGATTTTTAGCTCCAGTATATCCCCTTGACCCAAATATGGGTTGTTCTGCCATGAATCGTGCACAGCAGTGGCAATCCAATCCGGTAATTTGGAAATCTCCGGAAAACTGGGTGCGGTAGTGAAAACTGAAGCAATTGCTCCAAAATCGAACTATTCCCGCACATCATGAGGGTTTACCCTAGGAAGCATCCAAAGTCTTGGATACTTGCCAGACCAATCAGCAGTAATTTTGTTCGGATTGATCCCATTTCTTGTAACCAATTTCTCCCATGTTCTTTGGTAGACCTGCAGAGGAGAAATAGCTTGGTTAGTGTTAACCAGTCTAGGGCCAGTCTGGGACCTTAGGTTAACCTCTCCCTCTTTTACCCCAGAGGTGCTGGGTTGACTCGGGTTGCCTGGAATTGCTTCCTGACCTTCCGAATTAATATTTTTATCGGAGTCCGATAAAACACTTGGTTCGGCCTTATCAGCCTTTTCACCGGTATCCGATGAAAAACTTTTATCAGCAGGATGTCCTGCTTCGGGTATAAAGGTACCCTGTTTGTTCATCGATGATGAACTCCTCTCGTGTACCTCTTTCTGCATCACCGATGGTGAACAGGCCTTGTTTATAGGTTCCACTAATGCATTCCATAAATCGTTATTTGAAGTTATGGCTGCACATATGGTCATTTGGACTTTGTCCAAATCAGCTTTCTGGACATAAGATGCTGCTTCGGCTCTTACCCTTAGCACTTCAAATGCCTTGTAAAGCTCCTCAAGGTTTTCCCTAAGGTGCCTTGCTCGTATTGTGATGGAATCTGCTTCAAGGATATCCATCTCTTGTTAAGAAATCTGCAAGAACATTCTCATTAGATTTCACTATGACAATATCAAAAAGATAATATTGGCATTCTACTTGCCACCTGATAATACGTGCTTTTTCGATCTTTGATTCAAGTTTGTTTTTCAAAAAAGCTTTAACGTTAGTATTATCAACTTTTAATATAAATTCTTTAGCTAATAAAAATAAAGGTCATTTTTTAAAAGTCTTCCAAACAGCAAAGAATTATTTCTCGTTAATATGTCAGACTCTGGCTTGTTGTTCGGTAAACAACCCTCCTGTATATCTACATGGTTCTTCACCCGTAGATGTCTTCCTCATGAGCACTGCGGCCCATCTGAAATCATTAGCGTCTGTGTAGACAACTAACTGATCCTCATCTTAAGGAATCGCGAGCTTTGGTAAGTTACTACAAACCTGTTTTAACTCACGAACTCGTTGGGAATGAATATCTTCCCATTTCCATTTGGTCTTCTCATCCTTTCGTAATAAAGGACGGAAATCCTTGCGATATTTTGTCAAGTCCTTAATAAACGAACCTGTAAAATTAATTACTCCTAAGAAGCTTTGAAGGTGCTTCTTATCTCTAAGAACATCTGGAAAATTGCAGATTTTTTTCACAATATGTTCCTGTAGTTCCATTCCTGCATGGTCAATAATAACACCGAGAAACTCAATTCTATTAACCGCGATTATTGCCTTCTTTTCAGAGAGCACTAATCTTTCTTTATGACATGCTTCTGAAAATATTTCAAGATGCTTTAGATGATCTTTCATATTTTTAGATGCAATTAGAATATCGTCTATGTATACAAACATAAACTCAAAATAATCTTTAAAAAGATTATCCATCTTTCGTTGGTATATCTGAGGTGCATTCGCAAGACCCATAGGCATTACGTTCCAGATATACTGACCTTGTGGTGTAGAAAAAACAGTTAATTTCTTAGACTCTTTTTCTAACTTAATCTGGTAAAATCCAGACTTGCAATCAAACTTTGAAAACACTTTTGACCCTTTAATACAATCGATTAAGTGTTCTTTACTTGGAATGTAATAACCATCAAATTCGGTAATCTTATTAATACCTTGATAGTTAATTACTAACCTTGATTTTCCTCTCTTTATTTCGCCATGGTTTCTTACCAAAAATCCTGGGCTACTATAAGGAGAAATACCTGCTTCGATCAGCTTGAGATCGATATGCTCTTTGATAATCTTTTGCATATCCTTTCGATCTTCAAGATTCATCTGGATCGGCTTGTATCGAACCAACTCGTATCGGTATTGTTCTTTTACCTTCAACGTTACTTCAATCTGGTTTTTGTCCCACCAGGCTAAAGGATTTTCATTGTAATTCCTCTGAATTAGCCTTTTAACATTTTCAAGGGAAAGTAGACTTTCCTCATCAATGTCAATCTGGGGTGGTCCTTCTTGTAAGGCATTTTTCAGAAACTGAATAGCTTCTTCATGTGCCTCCTCCATTCCCTCTTGTCTGTATGACAAAAGAGCTTCACCAAATTTCCTCTTATCCTGCATTTTTGGATGAGTTAACTTGGCTTCATTATCACCACGTTTGCTGCGAAAATTAATAGGCATGATCCTATTAAAAGCCTTTTCTCGCCGCAAAACCTGTATCATACTACCACAGTTAGTAGTAAAGGTTAACATGTTCTTGTGATTATCCTGCTCATATTTTGCAAATGTTTGGATAAAATTGTTACCCAATAAAATATCTGCACCTGTATCATGAATATAGATAGGTGGCATTCGTACTTTATACCATGGGGTATCAAATGCTCTTCCGATCATTATTCTTGATTCTCGAATACCTTTATTGAGGATTAGGATCTTCTGTGAGAAGTCTCGTCCTGCAATAAGAGGTAATTTTTCCACTGCTTCGCTGGGAAAAACTCTTGGCTTTGCTGTGCAAATGCCTGAACCTGAGTCAATATAAGCTGCAAAATATTCCGTCTTATATTGATCATATAATATCCCTACAGATATATATATAGAGAAAATACTCGTCATTCAGAATCGTCTGGATAGATTCCTCTTTTCCAGGATTCTAACAAGTTTATCCTTGAACTTCTTATATTATGCTCACGGATCAACTCTTGAAATCTTACCTGATGAGTCTGTCTGTTATCTCGCATTTCTCTTATGCGTTCTGTCAACTCATCTTTCTCTTTTCTGAGATCCTGGATCTCATTATCTATATACTTTCCTGGCATACTTTAGAAACCGTCTGGATTGTTTGGATAAATCCTTCTTCTCCAGCATTCTAGCATGTCTATTCGTGTGTTTATTTGATTTATTTTTAACGCAGCCTCTTGTATCCTTATGACTTCTTGGATACTTCTTTGTTCTGGTAGATTTTGCTCTCGCAAAGATCTTAACAAAGTTCTTGCCTGGGTTCTTTGTATCATGAGATCAGTGATCTCTTGGTCCAGCTTAATTCCTGGCATAATGGTCTTATTCCACCCTGATTGTATGTCCATCAAGGTCGAACTCCATCCATTTTCCATCTCTTCTCCAAGGCTTATGTTCCTCAAGGAAACTCAACCCTAGGGTCATAACTCCTTTAGTTATGCCTGCACTTCCTGTAACAGATACATGATAGCCTGCTATTTCTAACATGCCTTCATATCTATTAATACTTGGTTGTTGTAAATGATATATCTCCTCACAAGGAAACAAATTATCAGTTTTAGATATATCAAAAACTATAAGGATTTCTTTCCATTCATTATTAGGGCATTTTATTTTAACATTTCTTACCCTAATCTTTTGTGGATATAAATCCTCGCTTGGCTTTTTTCCTTTTAGGCTCAGAATCCTTCCTTCGGAAAAGTACAACCTGTTACTAATTTCAGAATCAAACCTTAATGACCTACTGTTTAAAATAAGTTGATCTTTAATTAGCAAATTGACACCTCCTAACCTTGATATCTTAATTAGGTCAGGTGTCATTACCTTAGCAAATTCCTTGAAAATTCTAGGAATTTCTATATACTCTTTCCTAAGGAACAAATCTGAATGGTGTGTGTTGGAAAGTGCATATGCAATTCTATACGTGATAGAATATGGTCTATTCCCTTCTTTCATAAGATCCGATCTTTTAAAATCCTGATGAAGGGTTAAAACTCTACTGAAATCTTGGTCAGCTAGGTTGTATGCAAACCTTGGATGAATATCAAACATAAGTTTGCCAGCATACAAATTTCCTACCATTGTACCAAGACAACTTTCACTCAGCTTATTAATTCTTTTATCCATCACAGATAAATGTAATTCAGAATCAATCCCTTCTTTGAAGATAGTTTTAATCACTACTTCAATGGTTCCAATATGAATCCATTTCATTGTGACCGCTACTTCCTCCTTGATACGACTCAATTCCTCAAGAATTTCTTCTTTGGAATAAGTTGCATCTCAATGTTATTACCGGTTAAACCTATTGGAATAGAGAACTCGCCTGAGTTCACCCGGTAGATGATATGATGCTTGCGTTGTCTTATTCCGATCTTATCAAAAAATTGATTAAGACTTCTCATCTTAAATCCGTCGTAAGGACTTAAGACTGAATCTTGTTGCATGATTCTTTCCATCGTTTTGTTTGAGATGGTCATTTTTGAAAAGAATCCTGATAGACTATCCGATGTTTGGAGTCTATCTTCCTGTTCGCCGGAGCTACTCGTCTGATTCTGTAGATGATCCATCGGATCCTTCTGAATCAGATTCGAACTCTTCTTCATAGATGCTTTCATCTGAAGAGATGTCCTCGAACTTGTAAATAGGCACCAAATCACCATAAAAGACAGCATCACGGATATCTTCTATAGTTTCAAACTGGCGCACATCTTTCTCCTTCTGTGGGCAATCGGGCGAAATATGGCCTCTCGCACCGCACGTCCAGCAGTTACAATCCTTGAAACTTTCATTGGTACGAGTGTGAGCTCGTTTGAAAGTTCTTTTCCTGATTGTTCCTCCTGTTGTCTTCCCTGTGGATTTAGATCCCTGTGAAGAAAACCTGGAATGACCAGTCTTTTGACCAGATTTGTAAGATCTAGCCTTTGTTTTGGACCACTAAGATCTCTCTTGTCTGGAAGTTCTTCTGTATGATCCTCCGGACTTAGATTGAAACCCTCTTTTGAAGTGTTTCTTTCTCTTTCCTTATCTTTCTCGTTGTGGTTCTCCGATGATACTCGGAAAATCATTATTCTCACAACAAAGAGGAGTCTTTTTCACCATTCCTTTTAGTTTCTTCTTATTCTTTTGTAGTGTCGCTTGTTGACACCATTCTCTTATGCTATCCTTAAAAAAGGACATCCTTCTGGCCACTGAATCGACTCGGCCTGGAGGTACCTTATATGATTGCATCAGCATCTCCCTCCATGGACTGCAGATTTTTGCAAAGAATAAATCTGTTGCAACATTCCATGGTACATCTGTTTGGAAATAATATTTGCGGAACCAATATATATATTCATCCGCATAACATATATTTCTCAATTCGAGAGCAAACAGAGCTTGCGTGTACTCTCTTTTCTTCTCGTCTTTTCTTTCCTCAAAATATCCATCTTCGAGGAAACATATTTTGAGTAGATGACCCATCCTTTCGATAATTGTTAAAACCTTATCGTTGGATAAGATCTCTTGTTTGAGAGAGGCTTCGGTCACTTCCCATGCCTTCTTGGCCGAACCTTGCAGACTATTTACCAGTATTTAGCAAAAATGTTCGTTATCAACGTCCAGCGTTGATGAAGCAACTTTCATAGATGCCATCCACTCATCGATCAATATTTCCATATTTCTGAAATCGATGATGTCTGTTGTGAGCATCAATCCGAACGGATGGGTTGGTTCCAGCATCGTCTTTGCCCAAGGGCTTTGAGATACGCCTTTAAACCTTCTCGGTCGTCTCTTAGCTTGTCGAGCTATGTATTCTTCATAGTCGACCCCATCCTTCTTCCAAATGGGTTCGGGAGGAACAGGTACTTCAGGTACTGCCGTACTCGTGCTCTCATCTTCCTTTTTTGGAATAGGCTCATTCATCCTGAGGTTTACTAGATCCACAATTCCAAGATTGGAAAGGGATTCAGTTAACTCTGCAAGATCTACTCTTGAGACTTCCATCCGACTTGTCTTATGAGATCAAGTAGGAGTTCGTCGTTGCTTTTAGGCTTCGGAACTTCCGTAGCCTTTCCTTTGGAAATGATTGGTATACCGCCGAACGAATCCTTCATACGTTCGTTCATGGATCTACCAGTTCCCTTGGATGGTCTTCTTTTCAGATCTACAATTTCTTGTTTTAGATCTGAAACTTCTCTTTGGATCTCGGATAGAGATCGGACTATCTTTTCCATCTGTCCACCATAATAAATGATGGTCTTTTGGATCTCCCTAAGGTCTTGAGTGACCTTAGATGTGTCTGGAACAATTATGTTCCAATCTTCGCTGGATGTCATTACAGATATCCTGCACTTGTGTTATCTCGAAAGATTTTCGAATACATTTCTCTTGATTTTTTCCTCCGTTAGGCACAAGAAAATAATATTGTATAACATAATTTAATTTATTTCTTCAATAAAACTTGGCTCTGATACCAATTATTGCATCGGATCTCAATAAATATAAATCGTGGAAAAACTCAAATAAATTCTTTTATCCAGATGAAATTATCCGGTACGTGGTATTGTTATACCTTTCAGACCAGATTCACAAGTATAAATATGAGTGTTTTTTGGGGCACGAGAAAGGTTTCCAACCGATATACCAAAACAATTATATCCGGGTTTTAATTATAACAAAACAACTTAGGTTTGACAATAATAAAATTGGATTGGAAAGAGTAATTTTCAAAAGAATAATCATTTCTTTTGGGATGTCAAAGGGCATTTAGGTCTTTTCACCAAAAATGGGTATTTTGGGTTATTTGTTATATCAATGGGTATTTTTGAAAATTGTTATAGTTAAATGAGTATTTTAGGGTATTAACCCTACTTTAAATTGGATTTTTGTTTTTTATCCTTTTATTAATATAAATACTTAATATTATATATTTGAATTAAGATAGTATCCTATTACAATATGTTATTAAAATTATTTGTTATTAGATGGAGTAATTCTGTTATACACCAATGATATTAATACACCAGCTTTTTTTACTGTGGTAAATAAAATTAAGATAATTTTTGACTTTTGGGCTAGACTGTTAATTGTGGTCTTATGGGTTGTATTGAGTCTCTTTACTAGGCCCAAATGCACATAGACCCAAATGTACATAAGTTCTTTCTTGCTATATGTATTTGATTTTGATTAAATCACATGACACCAACAATTGTGAGTATTAAATTAAAACACACAATTAATTTTATATTTGTGTTAATTAAATATTTTTAAATTAGTACTTAATTTAAATCAGTAGTGTTATCAAGATAATTAATAATTGTAATTTAGTACTTAATTAATTAATTAATTAATCAACATGATTAATTTTAATACTATGAAATTAAATTAATACTTGTAATCTAATATTTAATTAATTAATCACACTCTCCTTTTAATTTAAATAGTAATATTAAACGTGAAATTAAATTACACTGTAACGTAAAAATTTATTTCAATATTTAATATTAGCATTTAAATGGTAACATATTTTTTTTTGTTAATGTTAATCGTGTATTAAAACATCACATCAAATTTAAAAATTGCTTAACATACGAAAGTCCATCTAAATCGAAATGATTTATTTATATCAAAATTCATCAAAATCGACTATATATAAATGAAAAGATATGTGAAATCGATCAAAATTAATCCAATATGCCTACCACACTAAATATTATACAATGGATGAAGATATATCCAAATCGTATTCTTTATAAACGAAAAGATTGTGATATATCTAATTAATCATATACAAGTAGGATGCAACAAATATCCAATTAAATAACATGCAACCAACCAATCTTGATGACACGACATGCAATGAAATAACATTTAACTAACCAATATCGATGACCCATCATGCTGTCGATACAGTGACCTAACATAACAAGTCAATTAATAATAAAAATTATCAAGTAACCACATAACACCAACCAGATGACATAACATGCAATCAATTGAATTAAAAATAATTATCACACAACACCGTAATAGGATGCAAATAATATACAATATTAATTAAATAACATTTAATATTTGTTTCAGCTGTAAATTAAATATTTTATAATTTAATAATTACTTTAAACTAGTGACATGATCAAAATAATTAATATTTTTTTTGGCTAAAATTAATATTTGTAATATAGTATTTAATTAAATTAATATTTATAATGTAGTATTTAATTAAATTAAGTAATATGATTAATTTAAATATTAGTATTAAATATAAAATTAAATTAAACCAAAACATTAAAATTTATTTTAATATTTAATGTTAGTATTTAAATCGAAGTGTATATATTTTCTTAATGTTAATCGTGTATTAAGACATCACATCAAATCAAAAAATGACTTCACATATGAAATTTCATCTAAATTATACAATGATGCTATAAATTAAATATTTTATAATTTAGTATTTACTTTAAACTAGTGGTGTGATCAAGATAATTAATATTTGTTTCGGTTAAAATTAATATTTGTAATGTAGTATTTAATTAAATTAAAAAACACAATTAATTTAAATACTAATATAAATATGAAATTAAATTAATGTTTAATTTAATTTCATATTTAATATTATTATTTAAATTGAAATACATATTTTTCTTAAAGTTAATTGTGCATAAAAAACCATGGCTGCAATAACTTTAGGTGTTATATTCGTGACAATTTTGCTAATAAGAGAATTATATCTACACAAAATAAAACATATCGAATATGGGTCTCAAATGATTCGTCATCACATGCTCCATAATACAAGAAGATTTAATTGTTTTTTTATGGTTGCTATTGATGGATAAATACAATTATTGGAGAAGGTGGATATAGACTCATTATCTTATGAAATTAGACTATTTGGGTGATTTTTTATAATTTATTGCAGTAACTTTTGAAGTAAGGTAAAAAAGGTAAATTGAAAATGAAGGGTCAAGATGCAATGATGAAAAATTTAATAGTTAAGGCTACTGGTGTATTAATACCACAAGTCGTGCAACCCATAGTAATCTTAAAAAATACTCATTCTCATTTTGAGAAGGAGACTTTTTTTTGTGTAGTTATATTTTTTATTTGTAGTTTTTGTTTTATCGAGACTTGAGAATTTTATTATGTGTTATTGCTTTTCATTTTTCATATATCAAAATGACTATTCTCAAACTAAATAAAACATCTAGTTGATTTTATGATTTATATTCGAATCAAACTCAATTTGATGAAAATTTGTCTGAACAAATTCAAGTCAAACCTCTTTCCTAATTTGTCCGTCGAAAATCATACATCAAAATGACTCTTTCCTTCAACCAAATAATAATGCCAAATTAATTTATAAATTCCGTTCGAAAGAAGCCCAATTCGTGAACAATCGAATGAAAATCTCAAATCAATTTTATTTTCTTAACTCTAAAATTAATGTGAAATTAAGTGGTATAGTTAAAACGATGTTGTCCAAGACGTTTGATATTTTTAAAAAATATATATATTTTAGTATTTCACATTGCATGATTTATCTAAAATCATGTTTATTTTGCTAATTTTTAAAATGTTTCGTTGAAATTGTAATTAAAGGAAAGGTTGTGATTTAACCGAAAGTATAAAACAACATTTTTTAGCCTACGTGGATTTTTTTTTCTTAATTACACATTGGCAGATGATGTGTCAAATTGCTCAAACACATTGTCAGCAGATTCAAAATTATATTGGTTAGATTTGTACGAGATATCTAAGATCATATTATCCTTGCTAATATCTAAAAATTCAATTAAAATCACTTTAGTAAAATTTGTGATTTCTAACCGCAATTAATCCTAAAAATAAAAACTAGCTAGAAATTAAAATGAAGTAACAAAAGTGAAAAAAAATTGAAAATGCAAGTGGCAAACATGCATTTTTCCCTTGGAAATAAGAAAAGTAAATGAAGCATCACAAGTGTTTTTGTCATTTGTATCGGTCAGGCTCCACTGACATAAAAGTGATCTTTGAGCAATATCTTGACGAAAAAGGATATAATAAAATTAACCGACCATAATATACAAGTCGGCCACTTCTCGCCATTATCTTGCTTCCAAAGAAAAAGAAGCAGTCTGAACCAGAACTTGACTGACCAGGCTCCTGAGGTAGGCAATTATCAAAATTAAGCATCATCATTTAAGATACTCATTAGTAGATACTGTGCAAAGCTCAGTAGCTCAGGGCCGGAAACAATGACGATTTAAGAAAGATTCTCTCAACAACTCTCATCTAACACAATGGTTGTCAATCTCCTCAAGACCTAATCAAGATATAAAGTAGGAATTTGGATCCCCTAAATCATGGGATTATGTATTTTTATATCTCAATGGTACTGCTATAAATAGAAAATCAAATGTAAAGGGTTAAGAAATTTGTACAAAAAGCTCCCATGACTCAGATATTTTAGTCGATCAAAACGAGCAGTGATAAACATAAATAAGCAAAAACCTCTCAAACCATATTACCTTGATTCTTATTTACTACAATTTAATTATTTGACAAAGTTCATTTAACGGACATACTTACATGTTAACAAGAAGCATGCCCCACCCATACAATTTCTTAACAAGAAACACAATAAAAACTCACAAACTAATCAAGTAGAAAATTCTTCAAAACACCATAAAAGATGTTAGCCCTAGACTCATTACCTAATTCAATGCCATGATATCCCCCTTTGCAAAACACTTCCATCACATCCACAACATTCTCTTTCAACATTCTTGCAAACTCAATTTGTGCATCAATAAACGAGTCACCTTCGACCCCACTCACCAAAAATCTCCACCCTTCTTCCTTTATCTTGTCAAGAAGCTCTATTTTTGGGGTCTTCATTGGATTGAAATACTCGTGATCATGGTCAACCCCAATCGGCAAAGCCAACTCACACATGAAATCAATCATAGCCAATGGAAGCATATTTGCCAATCTTATCTCCGATGGGGTCCTCTCGACCCCACCAAAGTACGGGTGGTGCAATATCAGCCCTTGGATCTTCAGAGGCACCAACTCATCAATGGCTACCACCGCACGCAACCCCACATTGTATACTATATTTCCTCCGGTGCTGGTTCCCATCAGAAAACATCTCGACACGTCAGCATACTCGGTCAACCACTCGTCGTCGGTGGTTTTAACCCAATGTAAGGCTTCCAAGCTGTCATCGTAGGAGACAGGGAGGCGGTTCTCCGGTGCAAGACGGTACCCCACCGACACCATCACAGCCGGAATTTGACACACTATATCGTTGCAGAACTTTTGGAACGTCGTTGTGGCTGGACTGCACACTATGCACCGTAATTTTGATCTGATGTATCTCTATAGGAGCCGGTGCTGTTTCTGAAGTTGGCGAATTAGGGTTCTAGGAATTGGGGCTTGATTTATCCATATGGAGGGCAACTAAAAACAAACTGGAATTTCCACAGGGGAAAGAAAGAAACAACTCAGCAAAATTGGCCCGAATGGCTTAATTTCGCGATATCACGTGCGTTTCACGTGCGATTTGAGCCCAATTAAGCAATTCGGGCTCAATTTGGGCAAAATTCGCGAAGACCGGAAAATTAAAGTCTTAAATTGCCAGCCCGAAAACTTATAGTCCAAAATTGCCAGACCCCCTAAATTACAGGGCAAAAAAAGTAATAAACTCTACCAAAATATTAGGGATCGGACGAGAGTCTCGTGCAATCAATCATTCGTAAAGCGGCAGTCCAATCAAGGAATTCACTTGCCTCAGCCTTTTGGGATCCATCATGACGACTTCCTTCTATCTGGTATCCCAAGCTTGCTCTAATCCATAGATAGGCGGAAATGTAAATATAAGGCAACCAAAGCCAATGAATTTCTCGATATCTCATTCCAATCTCAGAGATTGGAGTGAAGGGCAGAAACCATTCCCTTGAGCATAAGCATAATAGGATGTGGAATTTGACCTCTTGGTACTCATCTGGATTCCCTTCTTTTCCTTAATCATATGTGGTATTCGCCAATATCTTGGTCATCTGACCAAGGAGCATTACATTGGCTTTGAAGCAGCAGCATGGTACTGGCATTTTATAGACGTGGTTCGATTATTCTTATTTGTCTCTATTTATTGGTGGTACCAATATTTTGGTATATACCAAAATACCAAAAACATTGAATTATCATATCGATATTATATTGAAAGCTCCCATAATACCAAAATCTTTGATTTTATTTTTTTTTTGTTTTCATTCGGAATGTTAAATGTGGTGTACCAATATTTTCAGCATTTTCCACATTTTTTTTGTTGTTATCATTCGGAATGTTAAATGTGATGTACCAATATTTTCGACATTGTCCCCATTTTTTTTGTTGTTGTTATCATTCGAATTGTTAAATGTGGTTTACCAATATTTTCGGCATTTTCCACAATCCTACATAAAACATGTAGTGTGGTGCTGAGTGATGAATAATCACAAATTAAAAATTGGTTCTTTTGATCAAATAAACAAAAAAGCTGAAAGATAACAAAAATGCTCAAAGACAACACTATAACAATAACATTTTTAAGCACAAAATGTTGTTGTTTTGAAATTTACAACACTTATTGCTTAAAGTGTTGAGAAAGACGTATATTTTTTGGTCAAATACAACACTTTGACAACATCTTTCGTGAAGTGTTGTCTTTGGGCATGTTTTTATCAACAAATAACTACAGTTAGACAACACTTTTATTGTAGTGTTGTGTTTAGGCGAATTTTTATTACCAAACTACAACACTTTAGGGGAAGTGTTGTCTTTGGGCTATCTTTTTGAGATAATAACAACATTTCTTTAAGTGTTGACTTTATATACACTTTTCTAAAATGACAACATTTGAAATGTGTTATCTTTTAACCATAAAAGACATTCGTTTTGGAAAGTGGTAAATTTATGAT
Source organism: Scutellaria barbata (assembly GCA_028654395.1). Classification (NCBI taxonomy): domain Eukaryota; kingdom Viridiplantae; phylum Streptophyta; class Magnoliopsida; order Lamiales; family Lamiaceae; genus Scutellaria; species Scutellaria barbata. The sequence continues at coordinate 3,526,147 of CM053649.1, read as the reverse complement.
GAAACTGATGTGTGACCTCTTCCAAACAATTATTAATAATTAATAATTATAATAGTATTATTATTGTATTTGAGGTATATAATTATTATTATTGCTATTTTTATTTTATTATTATGATTACAATTCCATTATTTTTTTAGCTTTGATTTATCAGATACTTAGGTTGAATCTTAAGCTTATATTGTTGAGAAATTTTTATATTTATTGATCATTTTTTAATCATCGATATTGAGGGTAAATTATTCACTACAAGAAAACTGCCCGATAGTGACGGATTATAGTGACGAAAATATTCCATCAAAAATTTATTACGGAATAATGACAGAATAGTGACATAAAAGATTTTGTGATGAACTTGTGACGGAAATTATTGACAGAAACTTTTACGTCAAGAATTCAGTCAAAATCATGTAGTGACGGATTATTCTGTCACAAAATAGTGACAGAATTATAAATTCGGTTATTTTTCTTTTCGACGAAATTTTCCGTCAAAATTATGTAGTGATGGATTATTCCGTCACTACATGAATTCAAATTTAAAAAAAATTATAAATTTGGTTATTTTTCTTTTTCACATGAATTCAAATTTAAAAAAAATTATAAATTCGGTTATTTTTCTTTTTGACGGAATTTTCCGTCAAAATTATTTAGTGACGGATTATTCCGTCACAAAATAGTGATGGATAATCCGTCACTACATGAATTCAAATTTAAAAAAAAATTATAAATTCAGTTATTTTTCTTTTTGACGGAATAATCCGTCACTACATGAATTCTTAAAAATATGTGATAATATTAATTATTTTTTAATTAAATTAAATTTGAAAAGTTTAATTACTTTATGATGTTATCTTATATAATTATTTGCATTAATATTATCTTATATGATCGAACTCATAATTTTATAAAACTAGTATTTTTATAAAATATATTAAAAATATGCACTAGTATATTTTATAATTAGCTTAAAATGAAATTAGATTAAACATTACTAAACATATTAATTAGTCATTAATCTTCCAATTACATATATATGTATTGTTAACCTTTTAAAAATATGTGATAATAGAAAATTGAAAAATATTAAAAATACTTATAAAACAAATGCATGTAGAATATTATTACATAAAGCACCAATGGTCTAGTGGTTAAAGTAAGGACAACATTTTAAAAGTGTTATCTAATACTATAATTTTAATGACGGAATTTTCCGTCACAAAATTAGTGTTGTATATTTTATATAAAAGATAACAGTTTGTAAGGACAACATTTTAAAAGTGTTATCTATGAGAAAACGACAACACTTATTAAGTGTTGTCTTTGGACGTCCCTCTTCGACAACAGTGGCATAGACTACAATTTAAAACCTATAATGACAACACTTTACAATTGTTATCTTTCAGCTTTTTTGTTGTAGTGGAGATCATCCTACCGATTTAATTTCATTAACCAAAATTTATAAATTAACATTTGATTTGTGGAAATAGATTTGAAATGAGAGTAGTGTAAGATTACGTCCTAGTGATTATATAATTGCTGAGATGGTTTTTGTGACACCCGTAAAATAATAATAGAAGTAATAATAAATTAATAATTTAAAGTGACTATCGTTGCTGCTTTTTCACACATGGCATTCACTGATTTGCTGAGACTGAAGTGACTCTACCGGCTAGTCAGGATGCACTGACTTTGATGTATCTGGTAGTTTTCTCTTTGAGCGAGTGAGTCAGCTTCCTTGACTTGAGCATCTTCAGGTTTCTTACAGCATCTTTTGATACTTGGATACTGATTCTTGCGGCAGCATGCAGATGGCAGGGACTTGGCGTAGGTTCCTTTGCAAAGTCTTCTTTTCTTTCCAGATAGCTAATGATCTAGTCTATTACACGTTTTGTCTCATCAAAATCTATTACAATTTATCCTATCAATTTTCCCCTTTTTGATGATGACAAAACTCCTTAAAAGGATCAAAGGCTCATATTTTCATTTAACTTGGAACAAAATGCAGAAAAGTATAAGCATCCATTATCATGCATTAAGTTCACAAGATGTGAGCTTTCATAAATCAAAACCATCTTAATATCCATTGATCAGTAATCAGATGCAGATACAGAGATCAAAAAGAAGTAAAACTGACAGACATAACAGATATCATCAAAACAAAAGGATAAACAGAGACAGAGAGCATGATACTAAGTCTTTAACCAGCTGGTTTTCTTCTTTCTTTTAAACTTTATACCTTTCCACCAGTTGGCTAATGACTCTTGATAGCTCGGCTCCAGTAACTTCTTTATCTTCTCATCTTCCTCAAATCTGAGCCAGAAGTCTTCACAGAAGGGTATGAACTCCTTTCCTAGTCTCTGCTTCAGCTTGACTTAGATTGGCAGTCCACCTTTCTTGGCAAGCTCCAGGAACCTCTGCAAGGCTTCTTTGTTGGTTTGGAATCCTCTGAAAAGAGCAGATTTCTTGAAGAGTGTTGTGATGTACTTCATCAGCTCCATTATTTTGTAGGCTTCTATCTGGAAGAATGATGGATTTGCTTCAGTGGGGAGGTTGATCTTCGGGATTTCTAGAATGACGAATTTGTCGCTCCTGGAATCCGGGCTTGTTTCCAGAAATGTCTTGAGGGATGCACTAGCTGCACTGGCAGGATTCTGCATGTTCTTTTCTAATTCAGCCATGTCAGGCAGCTTGTGTGGTGGGAAGACTTTGGAGAGAACTTCATGCGGCCCTTTTGCAAATACAGCATCCAGATTGCTTTTAAGTTCAGCCTTTGTCCTCCTCCTCTTATCTTCTCTCATCTCAACACCTTTTCTGAAGCCTGGATGAACTGACCCTAAGACAACTTTTGATTTCCTCTTAAGCTGCTGTCTGGAAGGCCCTTTGATCCAGCTCCCCTATTTCCACCATCTCCAGCATCATCTTTCCTCCTGCTCACTACCATCTGTCTGCAGGTAGTAGGATCCTGTCTGCTTTTCTGCGTGCCTTCTATCATTCATTCCCCCTTTTTGTCATCATCAGCTCTTCCAATGGCAAAGCTGACCATCCAGTGAATCTCCGATAAGGTGCCAGAGTGTTCCCTCAGGGTCTACGATTGGTTGAACTGCTCTTCATCTATGCGACCTACTGCGGCGACAAGAGCTTTCTGGTCTGTTTCAAGAGAGATCATCCGCTCTTCTTGTCTGTTCAGCTTGTCCATTACATTTTTGACCACTTCCACAATAGCGTCCTCCTTAGGGGTCGGTGAGCATCGATCGCCTGATGAAGCTTTGACAGAGTTATGTTGAGGGAGTCAATGAAAGTCTGCGTTTTGATGGAGCTCGAGCGAGTTTCCTTGCGGAGCTTCCTGCTCGTTTTCACCAGTGACTTCCCCATCTGTTAAATGGCGGTCAGCACTTTGTGATTAGATCTGACAGCTTGCTGGCCTTCAACAGAGTCAGCTGCAGGTATCTGTAGAGAAGATACAGATGTTAGAGTTTTGGATTTTTTGGCTCCGGTATCACCCTGTTCACTGGGTGACCCATCATCGCTGTTGGAAGGGCTGCTGGATCCTCCATCTCCTGATCCAGCTTCTTTTGTAGGGGCTCCTTCTCCAGCCTCCTCTCCATCACCTTCTTTCTCCCCTTCTTCCTCCTTATCCTCATCAGCCTCCTACTCTTCATCAACCTTACCCTTCTCCTAAGCCTCCTTTTCACATTCCTTTTCAACTTCCATCGTCTCTCCTCCCTCCTGTTCAGCAACCACCTCCTTGTCTGCAGAGACTACTTCCTCAGTGATCATCTCGCCATGATCCACTGGCTTGACAGGTGTTGCTACTTCCAACTCCATAGGAACAACTATTGCAGCTTGTTCCTTCTCCACAGGGGCAGGTTCTTCCACTACTTCAACTATCTCTGTAGATGCAGTTGCCTCTTTCTCCTACACCTGTTCCCCCTCAGCCTCTACCTCCATTGGCATAGACAAAAATGTCGTTTCATCGACGGCTGCTGCTGCGGTTGGGTCAGTGAGCTCAAAAAAAGCGTCCAGAGATGCCACAACAGCGAGGGTTTCCAACTCTTTTGTCTTGGGAAAGTCAGTTGGTGTAGAGCTCCTCTCCTTCATCAGCGTCTGCACAGGGACTTTAGGCAGAATGATTAGATCAGTAAGGTAGGAAAATTCCTCACCATTTTTCTCCGTTGGTGATGGTGACCTCCTGCTGATGGGTTCGACCATAAGAGCTGTGCAGGAGGATCATTCACCTATCTGGGGCTCCCTTATTGGCCTTCTCATCCTTGTCTCTGTCAGGCTTATATCAGCAGCCTGCTTCAGCATCCTCTCCAGGGCTTCTTCTTCTCTAAACTTTTCTACCTAGGCTGCGGCAAAGCCCACGTCATCGCTTGCCTTGACCTGATCAACGGTAGCATCCAGAATCACCTCCTCCCTGTAGAAGTCTGGTTGTTCGATGGGTGCTTTCCCTTTCAGGCTCCTGAAGCCAGGTAGCTGTTTAGCAGCTTTCTTCTGCTTCCTGGCCTCAATTGCGGCAGCAACTTCAGCATTCTCCAGGAACTCTGGCCACTTTCTCTTCCTGAGATCCTTCAGAAATTTCTTTTGAAGGACCTCCTCCAAGTCATCCATAGCTACCCAGTTCAGAGCCCACTCCTCATCCTTTTTCCAGTCAAACCACTGTACCAGTTCCTCTCTGGGTAGGTGTCTGTACTGCCACCAGGTGATGAATCTGTCCATCTGTTTTTCAAATTCCTCCTCCAGTTTTGGTATGCTGACAACATACTCCAACACGTCTTCCTCATCTTCCTCAACTTCCTCTAATTCTTCAGCATGAGCGGCAGCATCCCCTGCCCGCTCGTTAATATCCACTTCTACTGCAGCCTTCTTAACTGCCTGAGTAGTGGTATCTTCTGATTCGTCATCAGAAATGACCAGTCTTCTCTGCACATCTTTCTTGTGCTTAATCTTCTTTGGCACTGTAGGAGCTGGTGAGGGTTCTTCCATCCTCGAGCTGCTTTCTGGCGAAGATGAGTCACTGCTGGTCCGGCGGAATGCCTTTCTTGTCCTGGAAGTGCCCTTTTGACCCTCAGAGACCTCTCTGGTTACTGGGGATGGCCGAACAGCAGTCTTCTTGGCAAAGACCCTACCCACACCGATGAACTTCCCTTTCTGGATGGGCTTCCCCTAGGACAGATCTACCTTCAAGTGACCTAGGAGGGTGTTCACGATAAGCCCATAGGTAGGCTTACCCACCTTCTTCTCCACTTCCTCCACCAGCTTGGAGAGCAGGTAGCTGGCCCAGTCCACTTTTTCCTTCTTCAGGATGGCCATCATCATCCTGTACCTGAAATTGGTACACTTATCAAAGGAACCAGAGCGGTTCTCTATGAAGTGGCAGCAGATGTCATGCAGCATCTCGAACTCAAGAAGGAAATACTTCTTGCTGCAGCTCCTGGACATCCCAGCCGTGTCCTCCCTACCGGTGAATATTTTCCAGTAGTCCTCCAGTTCATCTTCTCCATACGTGGAGAGGTCACTAGCGTCCATGCCATCAGTGGGGATAGAGAACACCTCTTCCAACAGCCCGGTGTCCACAGTGACTGTCACCCCATCTAACTTTGATCAGATCTCTGACCGATCTTTAGAGACCCTAGCCCGCTTGTAAAACTTTTCCACCTGATCCTCTGCATACGGAGCTTTGTGGAAGGAGCAGAGTCTCAGAAGGCCTGAGTTGCGCAGACATCGCAGAATGTCTTTCATCAAATCTTTGGTGTTTCCTTCCTCCTCTACCATGATGAGCAAGATGTCTCTGTCCACCAATCTGTCATCGACAACAAGAGTTTGCTTGGGTGCCATTTGTGAGAGAGAGATGAAGTCTGGTAACAAGAAGCTTAAAGAGAGAGTAAAGAGTTAGGGTTTTCAGAGTGCGAGAAATGCTAAGTGAGAGAGAAAGATGAAGAGAAACTTCCTTATATTTGAATTTGAAGGAACTTGATCGAGCAGTCTAGATTTGTTTTGAATTTAAAAAGACTCTTGATCCATTGGTTGAGATTTTTGACGCGGTGTTCGTGCGCTGAAGTACTTGATGTGATATTTTATGGATATTGAGAAGTTTTCTACAAAAACGGTTGTTTGACGCGCGGTAACTGTTCCTCTTTTCACACGCTCCGATTTCTGGTTCCTGCAGGTAGTGATCTTTAGGTCGCTGTTTTACCATTTTAGCTTTGTCCTGCCTGGAGTTCCCCCTAAGCTGTATAACCATTTAAGCAGAAAAGATTAGGATTGTATAGAGATATTTAGCTCAGATTAATTATGTCTAGCTCGTTTTTGAGAGAAGAGAATCTTGATTTACAAAGAGGCTTCGTGAAAATGTCAGCTAGTTGTAGATCAGTATGCACTTTCTCTAGAGATATAGATTTCTTCTCAACGTGATCCCTTATGAAGTGGTGTCTGATATCTATGTGTTTTGTTCTTGAATGAAGAACTGGATTATGTGTGATTGTTATTGCGCTTGTATTGTCACATAAGATGGGTGTGCATTTTTCTTCAATTCCATAATCCTTCAGTTGCTATTGAATCCATAGAATTTGTGCACAGCAGCTTCCTGCAGCAACATATTCAGTCTCAGCTGTTGAGGTTGCTATTGAGGTTTGCTTTCTGCAAAACCAGGATACTAGCTTGTTTCCTAGTAGCTGGCAGGTACCACTAGTGTTTTTCCTGTCAATTTTGCAACCTGCAAAATTAGAGTCAGCATAGCTAATAAGTTTAATTCCTCCTTCTTTTGGGTACCATAAGCCAACTTCCTGGGTTCCTTTGAGGTATCTGATTATCCGTTTGGCTGTGATCAGGTGTGATTTCTTTGGTGCAGCTTGATATCTGACGCACATTCCAACTGAGAACATGATATCTAGTCGGCAATCTGTTAGGTAGAGTAGTGACCCTATAAGCCTTCTGTACTTTGTGACGTCTACTGCTTTACCATCACTGTTCTTGTCCAAGCTTCCTGAGGTTACCATAGGAATGCTTATTGTGCTTGCATTTTTTAATCTGAATCTTTTTATCAATTCTTTAGTGTACTTCACTTAATTGATGAAGATTCCATTGCTCAGTTGTTTGACTTGAAGACCGAGAAAGAAGCTTAGTTCTCCCATCATGCTCATTTCAACCTTGGACTGCATAAGATTTGAGAACTTTTGGCACAGATCCTCCTTTATTGAACCAAATATGATATCATCAACATAGATTTGGACAAGCAGAATGCTTTCTCCATCTTGGATTCTGAAAAGTGTCTTGTCTATTTTCCCTTTCTTGAAACCATTGTCAAGAAGATACTTTGAGAGAGTGTCATACCAGGCTCTAGGTGCCTGTTTGAGTTCATAGAGAACTTTCTTTAATTTGAATACCATATTATCAAGATTGTCTTCAAAACCTGGGGGTTGCTCTACATAGACTTCTTCGGCTAGGAGCCCATTGAGAAAAGTATTCTTCACGTCCATTTGATATACAGTGAGGTCATTGTGAGCCGCGTAAGCTAGAAAGATTCTGATTGCCTCCAATCTGGCCACTGGTGCAAAGGTCTCTTCAAAATCTATTCCTTCTTCCTGATAGTAGCCTTTTGCCACTAACCTTACTTTGTTTCTTACAACTTGGCCTTCTTCATCAAGCTTGTTTTTAAATACCCATTTTGTACCGATTACTCCTTGGTGAGTAGGTCTGGTAACTAAATACCACACTTGGTTTCTTTCAAATCCATTTAGTTCCTCTTGCATAGCTTGAATCCAGTTGGTGTCTGCTAGAGCATCCTTTATGTAGCTTCACTACAAGAAAATCAGGATACGACAACGGTTTTTTCGCGTCATTAAAGTCAAATTTTAAACGTTGTCGTATTCAGTGTTGCAAAAAAAATTTCGCTCTACGACAACGCACCAAAAGCGTTGTCGTATCTACATACGACAACGCTTATGGTGCGTTGCAAAAAAGTGTTGTCTTTTTAATTTTCTGGAATTTTTTTTTGCAACGCTTTTCGCAACGCAGAAAAAACGTTGTCTTTTCCTATTTTACAACGCTTTTTGGTGCGTTGTAAAAAGCGTTGTCGTATCTGAAAAAAATTCAAAAAAGTGACACGTCATCAGCATATTTTGGACACGTCATTGCCACGTCATCTTTCACGTCATCAAATTCCGACACATCATTGCCACGTCATGAGAAATAAATGTGCGTTGTCTGGGATTCGAACTCGTGACCTTTGTTGGACCTTCAACCACTTGGCTACTAGTGCTTTATGTGTTTATATTATATATGTATTTCTTCTATTAACTAATTTTATATATATACATATATAATTAATGACTAATTAATATATAATTGGAAGATTAATGACTAATTAATTTGTTTAATAATATTTAATCTAATTTCATATTAAGACAATTATAAAGTATACTAGTGCATATTTTTAATATATGTTATAAACATACTAATTTTTTAAAATTATGAGCTTGTTCATATATATAAGATAATATTAATGCAAATAATATAAAATAACATCATAAAATAATTAGACTTTTCAACTTTAATTTAATTAAAATAATATATAATTTTTGTATTATTATATAAAAAAAATTGTATTGACCAATTAATATATGTATGTTTTTTTATTTTGAAAAATAGTTTATGGTTCAATTAACATATTTAAGTTTTTTTTTCATATTATTCTTTTAATTAATCATTTTTATATCTTTTTTTATTTTATAAAATAATTTTTTCAAATAATTTATGTTTTTGGTATTAATTTTAAAACCAAACTAATTTATATTTTTCAAATTAATATATGTATTGTTTTTTTTTGTTGTAAAATAATTTTTGGTTCAAATTAAAACCAAACTCATTTTATCTTTACTTTCTAAAATAATAATATATAATTTTTATATTATTATGTAATACAAATTTTTATATTTTTCAAATTAATGTATGTATTGTTTTTTTTTTGTTGTAAAATTTCAAATTAAAACCAAACTCATTTTATCTTTATTTTCTAAAATAATAATATATAATTTTTATATTATTATGTAATACAAATTTTTATATTTTTCAAATAAATAAATGTATATTTTTTTTATTGTTGTATAATTAAAGTTTTTATATATTTTTAATTAATTGATATGATATATATATATATATATCTTTTTATGTTTTTTGTATTAATTTTAAAACACAATAATTTTATCTTTATCTTTTTTAAGAAAAACATTCGTAATTTATGAATTATGAATTATAAAACACAATTTTTGAATTTTGTTTTAAAATAATATACCAATTTTGTATTATTATTTCAAAGGGTGAGAGTAATATTTAATTAGGTGTAGTTAATATCTTAATTAATTCAAAATAGTATTTTATAAAAATACTATTTTCTAAAATTATGAGTTTGTTCATATAAGATAATATTAATGCAAATAATGTAATACAAGATAACATTACAAATTAATTAAATTTAAGTTAATTAAAAAACAATTATTTTATAATTAATGGTTGCAACACAAAAAAAAGGGTTGCATAATGAGTTGCAAAATTGTAAAAAAAAGTGCTAAGAAACGACAACGCCGAAAAAGCGTTGCAGAAAGGGTTGTTGTTAAGAGAAAAAAATTTGCCATACGACAACGCATCAAAAAGCGTTGCAAAAAAGCGTTGTCTTTTGTAAAAAAAAGGCCTTTCTACAACACTACTAAAAAACCGTTGTCGTTTCCATTTAAAGCGTTGTCGTGTGGCACTTTTTTTTTAAAAAGACAATGTTTTTCTGAAAAAACGTTGTCAATTCCCAAAAGACAACACAAATTCATTAAAAGTGTTGTTAAATGGGCGTTGTTGTATCCCAAAATTCTTGTAGTGCTTGGTTTTGTTTGAGAGATAAAGCAAGCAAACATTGCTTCATGGGGGTTGCTTCTTCTTGTTCTTACTCCAAAGGTAGAATCTCCTATGATCTGATTTCTTGGATGATTCCTTAGCTACTTTCTTCTTGCTTCTTCAGCTTGCTGTTCATTTGTTTCTTCAGCAGGTTGCTCTTGATTATCCTGTCTAGCTTGCTGATTAGGATCAGGTTGAATGTCTAACCGGACTTCCAGTTGAATTCCTTCAGGATGATGTATCTCTTCTTGAATAACTGGTGCTTGCTGTTTTGGGGTTGGTTCCTATTCTCCAGGTTGCTGTGTAGGTACATGTTGCTGATTTTGAATTGATTCAATATTTTGGAGACTTGGTAACTCTGCATCAATATATTCAACATGAGTGTTGGTGATGCGAGTTTTCCCAAAAGCCTTAGTGCAATATGATTCATCAAAATCCACATGTACTGTTTCTTCTACAACAAGTGTTCTCTTGTTAAAGATTCTGAAGGCTTTGCTTACCGAAGAGTATCCTAAGAATACTCCTTCATCTGATTTTGAGTCAAATGCCTTCAGGTAGTCCTTCCTATTGTTGAGTACATAGCACCTGCAACCAAAAATATGGAAATGTTCAATATTTGGAGTGTAACCAAACCATAGTTCATAAGGAGTTTTATTTAAATCCTTATTGATAATGCATCTGTTCTGGGTGTAACATGCTGTGTTGATTGCTTCTGCCCAAAATCTCTTAGGTAATTGGGCTTTAGCTAGCATGGTCCCTACAGCTTCCTTGAGGGTCCTGTTTTTCCTCTCTGCAACACCATTTTGTTGTGGCGTCCTAGCTACTGGGTATTCATGTTTGATTCCATTGACCGAGCAGTATTCTTCGATGAATTTGTTTGTGAACTCGGTGCCTCTGTCTGTTCGGATCTTTATAATGTTCAGACTCCTTTTGGTCTGCAGCTTCTTTAGTAACTCCGGTAACTTCCGCTGAGTATCAGACTTCTTTGTTAAGAATAGGATCCATGCGAATCTTGAGTAGTTGTCCACCACTACAAGAGTATATTTCTTCCACTCATGCTTACTGGTTCCACTGGTCCGAATAGATCCATGTGGAGTAGATCAAACACCCTTTCGGTTGACCTTCGAACTTTATTTTTGAAGGAGCTTTTAGTCTGTTTTCCCTTTTGGCATGCTTCACATAAACTCTCTTTCTTGTACACCAGATCAGGTAGCCCTCTAACCAGTCCTTTCCTGGCTAACTTGTTGATCGTTTTGAAGTTTAGGTGGCTTATCCTTTTATGCCAAAGCCAGCTAGCTTTCGATGATCCTTTTGCAATGAAGCATGTAGCTGTGGTTACTGAGCTCCAGTCGGCTATGTAAATGTTTTCTTTTCTGGTACCTGATAGCTTTACCTCTTTGGTTTCACTATCTCTTATCAGGCACTTGTTGTGATTGAATTCCACTGAGTAACCTTTGTCACAAAATTGGATTATGCTGAACAAGTTGTACTTCAAGCCTTTCACATATGATACTTCCTTTATGTGTGTGTTTCCTTTGATGAGATTTCCAATTCCTCTAGTGATACCCTTAGAGTTATCTTCGAAGATTACTTTGGGTCCTTTGCACAGTTGTAGGTCGCTAAAAACTTCTTTGTTTCCAGTCATGTGTCTTGAACAGCCACTGACGATGTACCATACTTACTTGCTGTTTCCTGTTGTAGGTACCTGTAAAATGAAGATTACTGATTCTTAGGTACCCATACATGTATGGGTCCTTCTTTGTTAGTATCTTTTGGAATCCAAACTTGTCTCACAACAATTGCTTTGTTGTAGACTTGGTGGCTTCGTCTATAAGCGGTATCCTTAGGATAGTGTTTTGTGTGTGCAAACCGTGTGCAGCCATCACTTTTGAAGTGACGTCCTCCACCATACTTCCCTTGAGCATGAGCTCTTTTAGGTTTAGACATTATGGTCTTAGTATGTATGGAGTAGAAGTTTCTGTGCAGCATCCTTGTAGGTTGCTGTTTTCTTTTGTTGCTCCCAGCAGATTGATTCCGCTGTAGCCAGCTTTTGAAAACAGGCTTACTCCTTGTGGATGGGTATATGGGTTTCTTTCCCTTATCTATTGCTTTCTCCAAGCTTTCCTTTAAGTTATTAGTTAACTCTTTTGTCATAGAGGTTTCTGCTTGAATGAAAACGACCGCTTTAGATGTGCTTGCTGTTTCTTGAGATGTTCCAGCACAGTATCCTAGACCTGTCCTATCAAGGGGATTTCTGGCCGACATAAGACGCTCCTTGGCCTCTTTAGCGGATTTGCTAAAGGTTCCTATGATTTCTTGAAGATCATTTTTCTCACTCTCAAGTTTGGCAATTCTCAAATTGAGCTTAGATGTCTGTTCCTGGAGGTCACTGCACTTTGAGCTACTGAGTTCATATGCAGATAGCTTTTCAGCTAACTGTTTGTTTTCTCTCCTGAGCATCTCATTTTCAAGTTTCAGCTCCTCATGAATTGAGTTTATCTGTTCGAAATCGCTCATGATTTGTTTTAGGGAGAGACTTTTGTTTAACTTTTTTTCTTCCTGCAGGGGTTGGATTGAGTATATTACCTCATCATCCTCGCTGTCCTCTGCCTCCTGTGCCATCAGGCAGATGAGTGCCTCGTCTTCTGATGAAGAGGGGTCGTTGTCATCGTCAGAGGATTCTGCATCCTATTGAGTTTCCTTAGAGGATTCATTCCCTTTCTCCATCTCACTAAGGAAGGCTTTGATTTTTCTCATTTCCTCTCTCCGTTTTTCTCTTTTCCGGGAAGACTCTCCTTGGGGATATCGATTGACCTTAGGATGAGGACATTCTCTGGCATAGTGTCCTGGTTTTCGACAGTTATAGCATAAATCTGAAGTATCCTGATTTGGTTGCTGGAAGTTGGGCTGTTGAGGAGGTGCCTAGTTTTTCTTGAAGTCACCTCTCCTGTTGTACCTGATGAACTTCTTAAAGTTTCTTAGAAGAAGGGCCATTTCTTCATCAGTGTTTTCAACAGATAGCTCTCCTTGCTTACTGCAGGTAGCTCTAGTCTCCCTCGTGCTTTTGGCTGTCAGGGCAGTTACCTTTGTGCTTGATTCTTCTGCCTCTTTCTTCCTTCTGTTGATATCATACTCGAAGGCTTTTAGGTTAGAGAAAAGGTCAAAAGTACTCATTGATTTCAAATCCATGGAGACCCTCATGGCGGTAGTCTTGCTATCCCATTCCATAGGTAGCGCTCTTAGCACCTTCATATTTTTCTCCTTTTAGGTATAGATGGACTCCAGCTCATTAACAATATTCATGAACCTTAGATCCATCTGCTCCAATGTTTCTTCAGGAAGCATCTTGAACAACTCGAATTTTTAAGTTGCTGTAGACACTTTATTTTCCTTTGAAAGCTCTGTTCCTTCGCAGATTTGTTCAAGCTTGTTCCATATATCCATTGCTGTTTTGCATGTCTTGACCTTACTGAAGGTTCCTTTGTCCAAGGTGACAAATAGGGCGTTCTTGGCTACGTTGTCCAGATTAGCTCGCCTTCTGTCATCAGCCGACCATTCTTCTCTAAGTTTATCAATAACAGCTTGATGGGGAATGGCTCCTGCATCACCAGCATCAACAGCTCTCGCGAATATAGGGTTGGCCTTTGTGATCCTCGGAGGTCCATTAGTAATAACCATCCACATTTCATCGTGCATGGCTGAGAGATGTGCCTGCATTCTAATTTTTCAATCGTCATACTCTTCCATAGAGAACATAGGAAGCTTACGCGTATCCATGATGTGATAAAAATGATGTATGCAGATTTTCGAAAATCAGGGATTGGGATTGACCAGACAAATTGGGTTTTTAATCCAACCTACTCTGATACCACTTGTTGGTCCCAAGTGGTATAAGGTTAAGAAGGGGGGTGAATTAACCTTATCAAATTTTAACTTTTCTCCAAAAAATATTAAGTCATTGATGAACAGGTAGTTAGAAAGCTTGCTGCACGATAGGTTGCTGCTCGAGCAGTAACCTCAGGACTTAGTTAGAGATAAGAATACACAGCGGAAATAATATGATTTTCGAAGATAGGCTTTAATGCAGTATGCTTAGGAGATCAGACAGATATATAAAACAATAAGAACGTAAGCAAGCTTATAGAGGTTCGAGGGTGGAGTAATCCCTCTACGTCCTCTCTACTCATTCTCAAGGAGGAACTTTATTAAAGCAAGTTTGATTTACAATAGACTCAGCTAATACAAACTCTACTGTACACAAAACTGTCAGCTCTATCCATACAGGTAGCTGTACAGTGACCAAACTAAACGACCCACACAGGATCTCCACACAGGTTCCTTGACCCACACATGATCCTTTCTCTTCTTCAGAGAGAATAACAACTTAGCAGTATAAACTCCTGCCTAAGAGACTTCTAAATAGTCTATTTAAGTAAGATATGAAAATCTTCAACGGTTGGATGCAGCAAGCTCCTTAGACTTCTAATTCCACAAGGTAGCTGGCTTGCTGCTGCTTAGACTGAGTGACTTTTATATGAAGACTTTTAGCTTGTCGATGAACTGCTTCGCGTTGGATATTTCAATTCAGATTGTTCTCTCCCTTCCTAGGTGCACTCAATCTTTTATTTATAGACATCAGTGAGAATTCTGCCCGTTGAGAAGACAGTTCTCCACTGGTGAGGTGTCTCGCTCTGATTGGTTCTGTTGATCTTCTGACACCTGCTCTGCAATGCCTTCATTCTGTTCTGCCATTACCTTATCCTTTTACTGCGTGACTTAATCCTGCAGTCTGCTGTACTCTGTCCTTGCTGCTTTTTCACACATAGCATTCACTGATTTGCTGAGATTGAAGTGACTCTACCGGCTAGTCAGGATGCACTGACTTTGATGTATCTGGTAGTTTCCTATTTGAGCGAATGAGTCAGCTTCCTTGACTTGAGCATCTTCAGGTTTCTTACAGCATCTTTTGATACTTGGATACTGATTCTTGCGGCAGCATGCAGATAGCAGGGACTTAGCGTAGGTTTCTTTGCAAAGTCTTCTTCTCTTTCCAGCATCATTTCCTTAGCTATTTTACATATGGAAACTTATCCAGATAGCTAATGCTCTAGTCTATTACACGTTTTGTCTCATCAAAATCTATTACAATTTATCCTATCATTGGTAATATTTTTATATTTTATTTATTTATGAGTAGATATTTAAAAGCATTAATAAACTTTTTGATTTATTATATAATATTTACTTAAATAATATTTCAAATTTATTTTCTTATTTCAAAATTTTAAACATATAGAATTTCCATTATAATAATTCTTCTTCTTCTTCATTATTTATTTAATTAGTATTGTTATTAATTCTTCTATGATAAAATATACTTTTTTTTAAAATTGTATGAACGTTGTTGTTTGTATTTTTAAATTTGTAATATTATTTAATACAATAATTTAAAATAATACATAGTGAATTATAATATATATATATATATAAATAAATTTATGTTAGTAAAAATACTTAATATTATATATTTAAATTAAAATAATATACTATTAGAATATGTTATCAAAATTGTATAATTATTAGATATTATCTCACTGCAACCCACAAAAGTACCATTAGGTAATCTTAAAAAAATACACATGCATTCTCATTTTGAGATTGAAATGTTTTTTTTTGTGTAACTGTATTTTTAATTGTGTAGTTTTTGTTTTATCGAGACTTAAGAATCTTTTTATTAAGATATTATTTTTCATGGTCGGCTTCTGATGAGATTTTAATTGGTTTTGTTTTGCAGGATGCATTATATGTGATAGGTTATTTCTTTCATGGTCAATTTTTTATGAGTGATTTAACCTATCACTATTAATCTGAAGTTGATTAAAAGAGTGGATGACTTTTGGATGATTTTTGAATTAGTATTATTCTAAGTGTTTTGGTATGTAGCGATGTATATTACTATGGTTTGATTATATGATATCAAATGGCAGTAGATTTTCTATGAATTGCTTTCATAGATTAGGTGCCAGCAGAGATTACAATGTTGATATGATTCCAAAAGTAGATGAGATTTCGTTTTGGCTGTATAACTGTCGTTCAAGCCTTCATCAAACATTAGTTTTCTTTTGAATTTTATTTTTCAGTTCATGATGGCGAATGGAACTTTGGTTCGTGTCCTGATTCATGCAAATGTTACCAAGCACCTGAACTTCAAGGCAGTAGATGGTAGTTTTGTCTATAATAAACGAAAGGTGTGCTCCTTGCAAATTGACTTTTTTGATGAAGTTTTACTGGTCTTGATTTTAAAATTTTATATGTCTCAAATTG
Organism: Scutellaria barbata; assembly: GCA_028654395.1. Lineage (NCBI taxonomy): Eukaryota > Viridiplantae > Streptophyta > Magnoliopsida > Lamiales > Lamiaceae > Scutellaria > Scutellaria barbata. The sequence goes on along the minus strand of CM053649.1, from coordinate 3,509,941 downwards.
CATTATGCATTAAAATTATTCAACAGATCCATAAGGTTCCAGCAACTGGGGCTATTTGAAAAGCGTCGTGCTAGAAAGTTTTTTATTTTTAGCGACAAAATAAATTGAAAGTCGTTGCTAACATATAATATAAATTATTCACATTAGCGACAAAATATATTCATTTTGTCGCAAATGTTAGTGGCGAATTTAATACATTTTCGTCGCAAATTTTTTTGCAACGAATTTATATTCATTGCCACTAAGTTAGTCACAAACTGATCATATTTTGTTGAAAACTTAGTGATGAAAATGTTGCAAGAATTTTGTCGCTAATTCTAGTATTAGCGACGAAATTTATTTGTTAATAACTTTGCAAAGAAGTTCTAATATTTTGTCGCAAAGTATGGTTAGTGACGCTCCGATAGTGTCGACCCTGGCGATGAAAATTAATCGTCACTAAATCCTATTTGCGACGAAATTTGTGAGGTTAGCGACGAAAACTCTCGCCAGTAAATTTTAATTTTCTTGTAGTGATACACGTCGGCCACTTTTCGCTTGGTTCCAAAGAAGAAGAAGCCTGAACCCAAACTCGACTGAATAGGCTCCTGAGGTTGGCAATTATCATAAGTATCACCATTCAAGATATTAATTAAAACTGAACTGGTAGGCACTCTGCATAGCTATCGTTTTGGGCCGGTGACAAGAACAATTTAGCTCAACAACTATCATCTAACAATATGGCTGTCAATCTCCTCAAGATCTAATCAAGATAAAGTAGGGATTTGGACCCCCTAAATCATGGGATCATGTACTTTTATATCTCTATGCTAATACTATAAGTAGAGAATCAAATGTAATGCTAAGGGTTAAGAAATTTGTACAAAAAGCTCCCAAAAACTTATCTTACCTGCCTCATGACCGAGATGTTATAGCAGATCAGAATGAGCAGTGACATAAATAAGCAAAGCCTCTCAAACCAAATTACTTGCACATTTCCACACTCATCTTCAATATATTACCTTGATTCTTATTTACTACAATTTAATTATTTGACAAAGTCGTTTTTAAAGGATTTACACATCAACAAGAAGCACGGCCCACCTATACAATTTCTTAACAAGAAACACAATAAAAACTCACAAACTAAGCAAGTAGAAAATTCTTCAAAACACCATAAAAGATGTTAGCCCTAGACTCATTACCTAATTCAATGCCATGATATCCACCTTTGCTAAACACTTCCATCACATCCACACCATTCTCTTTCAACATTCTTGCAAACTCAATTTGTGCATCAATCAAGGGGTCACCTTGGTCCCCACTCACCAAAAATCTCCACCCTTGTTTCTTTATCTTATCAAGAAGCTCTATTTTGGGGGCTTTCCTTGGATTCGAATACTCATGATCACGGTCAACCCCAATCGGCAAAGCCAAGTCAAACATGAAATCAATCATAGCCAATGGAAATATCTTATCATTCGCCAATCTTATCTCCGATGGGGTCCTCTCGACCCCACCAAAGTACGGCTGGTGCAATATCAGCCCTTGGATCTTCAGAGGCGCCATCTCATCAACGGCTTCCACCGCATTCAACCCTACATTATACACAATATTTCCTCCGGAGCTGGTTCCCATCAGAAAACATCTCGACACGTCAGCATACTTGGTCAACCACTCGTCGTCGGTGGTTTTAACCCAATGTAAGGCTTCCAAGCTGTCATCGTAGGCGGCAGGGAGGCGGTTCTCCGGTGCAAGACGGTACCCCACCGACACCATCACAGCCGGAATTTGACACACTATATCGTTGCAGAACTTTTGGAACGCCGTTGTGGCTGGACTGCACACTACGAAGCCCGAACCATGATAATATACTATGAGGGGCAATTTGGTTTTAGGAAAGGCATCGGGTTCGGGCCGGGGAAGATAGATTCGTGCCCAGGTCTTGGTTTGTTGATTGATTTGAATATCCTTTGTGAGGACTGGGATTGGATTTGCAGGATCAGACGACGGAGGACTGGTCGGATAAAAATCCGGTATACGTGTGACTGAACCGTCGGAGTTTAGGGTGAATCCGATCCGAGCATATAGATTAGAGATGGGTGTGACCTCATCGGAAGACATTGCTGTTTTAGGCTGCGTTTACTTGGGAAGTTTTGAATTTCTTTGGATAAGATAAGTATTGGGATAGGGATAAATTTTTTAAAAGTCCTTTTAAATTTCTTCGTCCTTTTACTCCACTTGTTATTTTTTATGCATATGATATCCACAATCTTATCAAGTACTTAAAACTTATTCAAGGTGATAATGATTTAAATTACATAATTGTCCCACCCTCAAATAATAGCAATACAAATTCTTAATAAAAATTACAAAGTGTTATAATTTATAAACCTATTTCCCACTAAACTTAAATAATAAATTAATATTGTTTCAAAAGAATTGATTCAAGTTTGATAGGAAAAAAAAATTACAATCTCAAAAAAAAAAAAGAGCACAATGTTGAGGATAAAAAAATAAAATTAGCAGAATCATGGATGATTGGATGATTAATTTGTCATATCCTATCTTATCACCTGAAGTAAACAGGGCCTTAATGTGTGTGAATTAGATGTCATAAAATATGAGATGTAACGTCTAATATAATAGTAAAAAAAAATTACTTGAGACTATCTCACAGATAATTACCGTGAGATGGATTCTTATTATCCACAAATATAATTTATTTTTACAAATTTATTCATCAATTGTAAGGTGCGTATTGACTCATCTTACTTAACTAAATCTAAATAAGTGTTTACTATTACAGAAATAAATGATCAAAATATTTAAAAATGAATAAAAGTTAAAACATGATCTAATTATTTAAATATGCATAATAGTCGACTTTAATTAACTAATTAATATTTATCTGCGAAGAAGTTTCTTCTTTTTGTTTACGACTAGTTAAAGTACTATAACATTAGTTGGCTAATATTTAACAGGGGATATTAGTTAGGGGAAAGTATTCATTTTAGCATAAAAAATATAATCATTTATTCAAATACCATAATATATAATAGTTGAATTTTTATATCATAAAATATAATAGTATGCCACTTTCTATCATATTTTTTGTGAAAGTCAACTTGGATGATTGGACAATTAATATATTTTATTTTTTTGGTCAATTGGGACAAATATTTCCTCATCAATTTTTTTTTTTTGGAATAATGGATAAGAAGCACGTGTAATAATAAGGTTGCAACAATTAATTTGGTCATGCAATTATTACACCAAATTTTTTGTTTTTTTTTCTCATTATTTATTGTCCATACACGTGGATTAATTGGATCACACCAATTTTTTTGATTTTTTCTTCTCATTATTTACTGTGAATTCACTTTATACTGTGAATTCACATGTAATTGTCTTGTGTTTTCTTCATCTATATATGTTGATAATATCAGTACGAAATTATCATACAACATTTTGAAAAGCAAATTATCTGAAATTTTTTTCCGACATTTTCGCTCTTGGAAGATTGGAAGAATTATTGTTCAAATAAGAAAGGTATGTTTAATAGTTAATAATCCTCATTTAGCCCTATTTTTTGAGGGATTAGGTTTAAGAATTATTGTTCTATGCTTGAATTCATGTTTGGAATGGTTAAACGGGTTTAATTTTGTATTTCATGGGGTTAATTTGTTTGAATATGTTCGTGAATTCATGTTTGGAATGGTTAAACGGGTTTAAATTTTAATTTGATATGATTAATTTGTTTGAATATGTGCTTCAATTGATGTTTGAAAGGGTTAAACGGGCATAATCGATATTTGGAATGGTATAAATTTCTATTTTATAGTGATTATAGGGAATAATCACGTTTAACACTATAATTATAGTGTTAAACGTGAATAAATTGAAAATTCACGTTTAACACTCATGAATTTTCAAAAATTCACGTTTAACCCTATAATTATAGGGTTACGTGAATTTTTTAAAATTAGGCCATGTGCGCGCTGGTGCCTGGAACGGGGGTCGTGTGTGCGCGCGGCTGTCGGAAACAAGGGACTTGTATGTGTACGGGTGTCGGGAACGGGGATGTGTGCGCGTGGGTGCCGGGAACGGGACCGTGCGTGCTCGCAGGCTGCCGAGAACGGGCTCCCGGTGTGCATGCGCTCCCATCACCCATCACCTGTCGCCCTCGCACTCCCGTCACCCGTTACCCGTCGCCTACTCGATGTTTGGAAAGGTATAAATTTCGATTTTATAGTGATTATAGGGAATAATCACGTTTAACCCTATAATTATAGTGTTAAACGTGAATAAATTGAAAATTCACATTTAAGTGCGCGCCGGTGCCGGGAACAGGGGCCGTGTGTACGCGGACTGCCGGGAACGGGGGCCTTGTGTGCGCATGGGTGCCGAGAACGTGGGATTATTAAAGTTATCTACCTATTATTTAAGATGTATTAAAAAATAATTTTCTAGTTAAGTGTTGATTATTAAAAAAAGACTAAAGAAAATGGAAAAAAAATTCGTAACGGGATTGGGAAATTATGTTGCTATAATTATGAAATGAGGATTATTAAAAAGGATTATTTTTTAGAATCTACATAATATTTACAAAGGATTAGGAAATTATTTCGCATTAAGTGTTGATTATTAAACGGATATTAAAAAAATTACTAAAAATATTTAAATTCGATTAGGATATTATGTTACTTTAATTATGAAATTGGAATTATTAAATTGGTTATTCAAATTATATATCTATTACATAAGATGGATTAAGAAATTATTTTTATTACGTGTTGATTATTAAACGGAGATTAAATAAATTTATTAAAGGAGAATTATTCAACTATGATATTTAATTGTCCAATTATAATTATTAAATTTTTAAAACGGGATTTCTAAAAAGTGGCGCGGTGTGCGGGCACACCCGACGGGTGACGGGGTAGGTGCGCGCGATGGGAGACGGGTGACAGGAGCGCGCGCGCGACAGGTGACAGGTGACGCGAGCACGCGAGCACTGGGAACCCGTTCTCGGCAACCTACGCGCACGCTCGGCCCCGGCTCCCGACACTCGCGTGCACACGTCCCCTATTCCCGACACCCGTGCATACACAAGACCCCCGTTCCTGACAGCCGCGCGCACACACGGTCCCCATTCCCAGCACCGGCGAGCACTTAAACGTGAATTTTCGAAAATTCACATTTAACTCTAAAATTATAGAGTTTAACGTGAATTTTCAATTTATTCACGTTTAACACTATAATTATAGTGTTAAACGTGATTATTTCTTATAATTATACGTGATTAAATGTGCATATTTTCGATTAAACATGATTAAACGTGATTATTTTTTATTATGCCCGTTTAACCCTTTCAAACATCAATTCAAACACATATTTAAACAAATTAACCCTATCAAATTAAAATTTAAGCCCAATTAACCAATCCAAATATGAATTCAAGCATATATGAAAACAAATTAAACCTAATCCCTAAATAATTTAGGATTCAATTGGAATTGAAATCGACGTTTAACCCTCCGTTTGTTCAACTAATACTCAACAAAATCGACATTTTTCCAACAAATTCAACAAAATTTCAAGAAATTCTCAAGAAATTTCAACATATTTTAATCTTAATTTCAACAATTTTCTTAAACGTGGATTTTCACCAAAAAATCAAGCTTTAAACGTGAATTTTTGAGGTGAATTTTTGAGCTTAAAAAAAGAAGAAAATGGAGAAATGTTTCGGTTGGGAAGGAAATGATGTGGGAAAGGGTTTCAAAATTGGGGAAAGGTAAGAGAAAACCCTTTTTGACTCATAGATTCTCTTAGACCAAATTATTACCCAATAATAATTTGGTCATCAAATTCAATCAAAAAATGTGGTATTTTTTGCCCTACTTTTATATTTGATGGTATAAAATATCTCACTTTTATTTTTTATGGTAAAAAAATGCCAATTTTATTTTTGGTGCTATTTTTGATCATACTTAATATTAATTGTGGTAAATTAGGTTGCTATCCCTATTAATTATAGCATATATAGCCTTTAGGTACAACAAGAACTTTTCGATATTATCATAATTATTTTCCTTCTTCAATTAATATTCAGAAATATATGTTTAATTTTACATAAAAACTTAGATGAAAATTTTAGAAAAGTACTGTGTGTTTTCTTTGAACAATTGATGACAATAGTGAATAACATCTATTGGTCCCAAGTGGTATAAGGTTAAGGGGTGAATTAACCTTATCAGATTTTTAAATTTTCTCCAAAAATATTAAGTCCTTGGAAAGCAAGTAGCTAGATAGCTTACTGCACTATAGGTTGCTGCTCTGGCAGTGACCTCAGAATTTAGATAGAGTTAAAAATGCACAGCGGTAATAATGTGATTTTCGAAGATAGACTTTTAATGCAGGATGCTGATATGATCAGATAAATATATAAAGCAGTAAAAGCACAAGCACGCAAACTTATAGAGGTTCGCGGGTGGAGTAATTCCTCTACGTCCTCTCTACTCCTTTTCAAGGAGAAACTTTGTTAAAGCAAGTTTGATTTACAATAGACCCGGTTAATACAAACTTTACTCCACACAAAACTGTCAGTTCTATCCACACAGGTAGCTACACAGTGACCAAACTAAGCGACCCACACAGGTTTCTTGACCCACACAGGATCCTTTATCTTCTTCAGAGAGAGTAACAACTTAGCAGAATTATCTCCTGTCTAAGTGACTCCTAAACAGTCTATATAAGATAAAGAATTCTTCAACGGTTGAATGCAGTAAGCTCCTTAATCTTCTAAATTTCACAAGGTAGTTGGCTTGTTGCTGCTTAGACTGAGTGACTGAGATTTGAAGGATTTGAACTCTTATCAGGTACTTGTTGTGATTATATTTCACTGAGTAACCTTTGTCACAGAATTGGCTTATGCTGAGCAGGTTGTATTTTAAGCCTTTCACATATGATACTTCATTTATGTGGGTGTTTCCTTTGATGAGATTTCCAACTACCTTTAGAGTTATCTCTAAAGACTACTTTGGGTCCTTTGCATGGTTGTAGATCTCTGAGAATTTCTTTGTTTCCAGTCATGTGTCTTGAACAACCACTATCGATGTACCATACTTCCTTGTTGTTTCCTGTTGTAGGTACCTACGTGTAAAATAAAGATCACTGGTTCTTAGGTACCCATACATGTACGGCTCCTTCTTTGTTAGTATCTTTTGAAATCCAAACTTGTCTCACAACAATTACTTTGTTGTAGACTTGGTGGTTCCGTCTGTAAGCGGTATCCTTAGAATACTGTTTTGTGTGTGCAGAGCATGTGTGACCATCACTTTTAAAGCGAGGTCTTCCACCATACTTCCCTTGAGCATGAGCTCTTTTAGGTTTAGACATTATGGTCTTAGTATGTGTGGAGTAGAAGTTTCTGTGCAGCATCCTTGTAGGTTGTTGTTTTCTTTTGTTGCTCTCAGTAGATTGATTCCGCTGTAGCCAGCTTTTGAAAATAGGCTTACTTCCTGTGGATGTGTACATAGGTTTCTTGCCCTTGTCTATACCTGTTGCTTTCTCCAAGCTTTTCCTTGAGTTATTAGATAACTCTCTTGCCATAGTGGTCTCTACTTGGATGAAAACAACAGCTTTAAATGTGCTTACTGTTCCTTGAGAAGTTTCAGCACAGTATCCTAGCCCAGTCCTGTCAAAAGGACTTCTAGCTGACATGAGACACTCCTTAGCATCTTTAGCAGATTTGCTAAAGGTTCCTATGATTGCTTGACGATCATGCTTTTCATTCTCAAGTTTGGCGATTTTCAAATTGAGCTTAGATGTCTCTTCCTGGAGGTTACTGCACTTTGAGCCACTGAGCTCATATACAGATAGATTTTCAGCTAACTGTTTGTTTTCCCTCCTAAGCATCTCATTTTCCATTTTCAACTCCTCATGAATTAAGTTTATCTGTTCGAAATCGCTCATGATTTGTCTTAGGGAGAGGTTTTTTTTTAGCTTTTCCTCTTCCTGCAAAGGATGAGTTAGGTAGGTTACCTTGTCATCTTTGCTGTCCTCTGCTTCCTGTGCCATCAGGCAGATGAGGGCTTCTTCTTCTGATGAAGATGAATCGCTATCGCTGTCAGAAGAATTTGCTTCCTCTTGAGTTTCCTTTGAAGGTTCCATTTCTCCATCTCACTGAGGAAGGCTTTGATCTTCTTTCTTTCTTCTCTCTGTTTCTCTCTTCTTTGAGCTGACTCTCCTTCGGGATATCGATTGACCTTAGGATGTAGACACTCTCTAGCGTAGTGTCCCGATTTTCGACAGTTATAGCATAGGTCTGAAGTATCCTAACCAGGTTGTTGGAGGCTGGGTGGTTGAGGTGATGATTGATTTTTCTTGAAGTCACCTCTCCTGTTATATCTGATGAATTTCTTGAAATTTCTTAGGAGAAGGGCCATTTCTTCATCAGTACCTTCCGCAGGTAGTTCTGCTTGCTTACTGCAGGTAGCTCCAGTCTCCTTTGCGCTCCTTGCTGTTAGAGCAATCACCTTCGTGCTTGATTCTTCTGTCTCTTTCTTTCTTCTGTTGATATCATATTCGAAGGCTTTTAAGTTTGAGAAGAGGTCAAACGTGCTCATTGATTTTAAGTCCATGGAGACTCTCATGGCTGTAGTCTAGCTATCCCATTCAGCTCCTTTTGGGTATAGAATTTGTCTAAGGACTCCAGCTCGTTAACAATATTCGTGAACCTTTAGTCCATATGTTCCAAGGTTTCTTTAGGAAGCATTTCGAATAACTTGAATTTTTGGATTGCCGTAGATATCTTATTCTCCTTTGTAAGCTCTGTTCCTTCGCATATTTGTACGAGCTTGTTCCAGATGTCCATCGCCATCTTGCATGTCTTGACCTTACTGAAGGTTCCTTTGTCCAGGGTGACAAATAGGGCATTTTTGGCTACGTTATCCAGATTGGCTCGCCTTCTGTCATTAGTCGTCCACTCCTCTCTAGGTTTATCAATAACAGATTGATAGGGTATGGCTCATGCATCACCAGCATCGGCAGCTCTAGCGAATATAGGGTTGGCCTTGGTGATTCTCGGGGGACCGTTAGTAATGACTATCCACATCTTATCGTGCATGGCTGAAAGATGTGTCTGCATTCTAATTTTCCAGTCATCATACTCTTCAATAGAGAACATAGAAAGCTTATGCGTATCCATGATGTGATGAAAAGAATGTATGTAGATTTTCGAAAATCAGGGATCAGGGATTGACCAGACAGATTGGGTTTTTAATCCAACCTACTTTGATACCACTTGTTGGTCCCAAGTGGTATAAGGTTAAGAGGGGGGTGAATTAACCTTATGAGATTTTCAAATTTTCTTCAAAAATATTAAGTCCTTGTAGAGCAAGTAGCTAGATAGCTTATTGCACTATAGGTTGCTGCTCAGACAGTGACCTCAGAACTTAGACAAAGTTAAAAATGCACAACGGAAATAATGTGATTTTCGAAGATTGACTTTTAATGCAGGATGCTGATATGATCAGATAGATATATAAAGCAGTAAAAGCACAAGCACGCAAACTTATAAAGGTTCGAGGGTGGAGTAATCCCTCTACGTCCTCTCTACTCCTTCTCAAGGAGGAACTTTGTTAAAGCAAGTTTGATTTACAATAGACCCGGTTAATACAAACTTTACTCTACACAAAACTGTCAGTTCTATCCACACAGGTAGCTGCACAGTGACCAAACTAAGCGACCCACACAGGATCTCCACACAGGTTCCTTGACCCACACAGGATCCTTTCTCTTCTTCAGAGAGAGTAACAACTTAGCAGAATTATCTCCTGCCTAAGTGACTCCTAAACAATATATATAAGATAAAAAATTCTTCAACGGTTGAATGCAGCAAGCTCCTTAATCTTCTAAATTTCACAAGGTAGCTGGCTTGCTGCTGCTTAGTTTGAGTGACTGAGATTTGAAGGATTTGAGCTCTTAAAGAATGTGTTTCGCGTAGGATATAACAGTTTGCGTTATCTTCTTTTCAGGTGCACTTAATCTACTATTTATAGGTCTTCAATGAGAAATTTACCCGTTGAAAAGACAGTTTCCCACTGATGAGGTGTCTTTATCTGATTGGTTCCTTACTGATCTTCTGACACCTGTTCTGCAACGCCTCCTTTCTGTTCTGCGCCTGCCTTGTCCTTTTACTGTGCGGCTTTAACTTGCAGTCTGTTGTACTCTATCCTTACTGCTTTTTCCAAATGGCATTCACTGATTGGCTGGAACTGGAGTGTATCTACCGGCTAATCACAGTGCACTGAATTTGATGTGTCTGCACTACAAGAATTTTGGGATACAACAACGCCCATTTAACAACACTTTTAAGGAATTTGTGTTGTCTTTTGGGAATTGACAACACTTTTTCAGAAAAGCGTTGTCTTTTTTTAAAAAAAGCGTCATACGACAACGCTTTAAATGGAAACGACAACGGTTTTTTAGTAGTGTTGTAGAAAGGTGTTTTTTTTACAAAAGACAACGCTTTTTTGCAACGCTTTTGATGCGTTGTCGTATGGCGAATTTTTTTCTCTTAACGACAACCCTTTCTGCAACGCTTTTTTGGCGTTGTCGTTTCTTAGCACTTGTTTTTACAATTTTGCAACTCATTATGCAACCCTTTTTTTTGTGTTGCAACCATTAATTATAAAATAATTGTTTTTTAATTAACTTAAATTTAATTAATTTGTAATGTTATCTTATATTACATTATTTGCATTAATATTATCTTATATGAACAAACTCATAATTTTACAAAATAGTATTTTTGTAAAATACTATTTTGAATTAATTAAGAAATTAACTACACCTAATTAAATATTACTCTCACCCTTTGAAATAATAATACAAAATTGGTATATTATTTTAAAACATAATTCGAAAATTGTGTTTTATAATTCATAATTCATAAATTACGAATGTTTTTCTTAAAAAAAGATAAAGATAAAATTATTGTGTTTTAAAATTAATACAAAAAATGTGACACCCGTAAAAAAATAATATAAGTAATAATAAATTAATCATTTAAAGGTTATTAGATTTATAAAAGAAATTATATCAATCCTATATAATGTAGGATTTTAGTTAAATGATGAGTCTAATTGGAATTATAAGTTAAGTCTTACTAGACTTCTTTTAGTATGAGCCCAAGAGATTAGGAGGCCCATTACCTTATTATTAGGTTTAGAACCCATAAACCTAATCATATAAATAAGAGAAAACTTAGTACGCTAGGGTTAGGATTCTCAACTCTCTTAGGAAAGGTACGTGTTTTTCCTTTTCTCATAATTTTCTTTCCATGTCAAACCTAGAGTAATTTGTTTTATTCCTATGATAAATCTAAGTGATATCTTGAGTTAGAATACAAATAAGTTAAGGATTCAAATTCTAGAACGGTTAGTTAATTATTTGAATTCGTAGTTAGACACCTCCGAATTTCATGAATTTTGGATATGTTGATCTTTGATATATATTGAATACTCAGTAAAAATTTCAGATCAATCGGAGTTGAAACCGATTTAAAAAAAAAATTATATTCCTTCAGTCCAAAAATCGGTATGTTCACGTTTCTGATTTAGACGTTTTAAAATAAATACTTACAGACCTTATAATTTTATGAAATTTTAGTATGTTATAGTATACTGTAACGTTGGTCTTCTGTAAAAATTTTATGTCAATCGGAGTTATATTTTATTTTATATAAATTTTATATTACTGACTTTCGGAATTCAACAGCTTTAGTATCGCAGTTTTAAAAATTTAAAACTATTATTTATATACTTCCAAATTTTATAATATTTTACCAGGTTATATATTATCAGGATTTTGATCTACAGTAAAAATTTCAAATTAATCCGATAGCTATTTTATTCAAAAATTAATTTTCTTTTTCTGTCTTGGAAGGATTCACGATGTACACTTTCTGATTTACGGGATTAATACTCATAGTTAAACATCTTCAAATGCTTTGAATTTTGGATATGTTACAGATTCATATGTCTTTTATCTTCTGGAAAATTTTCAAAATAAAAGAGTTTATATTTCTTCGTATACTAATTTTCTTTTACAGCTCTGCAGAATTTTCTGTTTCTGGAAATTAAGTTTCAAAAATTATAAATCTGTGGTTATACTATTTGAATCTTTGTGAAATTTATAAATTTTATTTATTTAATAACCTGGATTCCATGTTTAAAATTTAGGATCATTTTATCTTATACTTTTTAAGAAATAAATCTTGCAATGCTTAACTAGAGTTTTCCTGAAATCTTCCAACTTAGGATTCATGTCTTAATTCTTCAAAAATTTTAAGAAGTTCTTATTTACCCTCCAAGGTGTCCTAAGACTACTTTAGAGATTTAATTTAATTAAAATAGTTATTGAGGTTTTCTTTAGACCTTTAGGTATTAAGTTAGTGTATGTTTTCGTTATGGATGAATAGGTGTCGAAGAAGGTGTAGCTCGCGAGGAATAGGATTGCGTTCACTTTCATTCCGCTCAAGGTTTTTAACTTTTAAGGTGGGGATTCTTTTCATATATGTTTGTCTTTATTAAATGTGTTACGTGGAAGTGATTGATGAATTGATGCAATGTGTCATGAGAAAATTTTTATGAAAATGCTTGCTAAGATCTATTGATCTGTGCATGAGACTTGCTGTGATCTATGATCTATGCATGAGAATTAGCCAGGGACGTAAGAGGTCCAAGGATCAAAAGTAGGTCCTCGGGTATACCCGCCGTGCTCAGAATTGATTGGCCAATCCCAAGATGAGAAAATGTTTATTTGCTTGGCTGTTGTGTTATTTGTCTTGCTTTTGCCTGATGCCTTTAATCTTGACAAGCATGTCCCCACTGAGCTAGTGTTTGCTCACCCCTTTATGAAAATCTAAAATTTCAGAGTAATGGCATGGACGTGGAATGGAGTGGATGAGCGGTGGCTAGAGTTACTTTACCTATTTTATTTTAAGCTATTTACTTCAAGAAAGATTAAATGTTTCCATCTTCAATCTGCTTTAGCATGACTCATTTCATTTTGTTGAGATCTTCTGATGAAACCGTTGTAGGATTTGGATTAATTTTAAATACTCTTACGGTCTTTATTTTATTACTCAAACTTCTATTTTTAAAATATTTGCAAATTTAATTTTCCGCTGCAAGAATATTAATTTTTATAAACATTTTAAAAAAAAAAAGTTAAGAAAAATTGGGATGTTACAAGAAACATAAAAAAAGAGATATATATATATATATCATATCAATTAATTAGAAATATATAAAAAATTTAATTATACAACAATAAAAAAAATATGCATTTATTAATTTGAAAAATATAAAAATTTGTATTACATAATAATATAAAAATTATATATTATTATTTTAGAAAATAAAGATAAAATGAGTTTGGTTTTAATTTGAACCAAAAATTATTTTACAACAAAAAAAAAAACAATACATACATTAATTTGAAAAATATAAAAATTTGTATTACATAATAATATAAAAATTATATATTATTATTTTAGAAAGTAAAGATAAAATGAATTTGGTTTTAATTTGAACCAAAAATTATTTTACAACAAAAAAAAAAAACAATACATATATTAATTTGAAAAATATAAAAATTTGTATTACATAATAATATAAAAATTATATATTATTATTTTAGAAAGTAAATATAAAATGAGTTTGGTTTTAATTTGAACCAAAAATTATTTTACAAAACAAAAAAAACAATACATATATTAATTTGAAAAATATAAAAATTTGTATTACATAATAATATAAAAATTATATATTATTATTTTAGAAAGTAAATATAAAATGAGTTTGGTTTTAATTTGAACCAAAAATTATTTTACAACAAAAAAAAAACAATATATATATTAATTTGAAAAATATAAAAAATTTTATTGCATAATAATATAAAAATTATATATTATTATTTTAAAATAAATATAAATTAGTTTGGTTTTAAAATTAATACCAAAAACATAAATTATTTGAAAAAATTATTTTATAAAATAATTAGTCATTAATCTTTCAATTATATATTAATTAATCATTAATTATATATGTGTATATATAAAATTAGTTAATAAAAGAAATACATATCTAATATAAACACATAAAGCACTAGTAGCCTAGTGGTTCAAGGTCTAACGAAGGTCATGAGTTCGAATCCCAGACAACGCACATTTATTTCCCATGACGTGGCAATGATGTGTTAGAATTTGATGATGTGGAAGATGACGTGACAACGACATGTCCAAAATATGCTGATGATGTGTCATTTTTTTGATTTTTTAAGATACGACAACGCTTTTTACAACGCACCAAAAAGCATTGTAAAATAGGAAAAGACAACGCTTTTTAAGCGTTGCAAAAAGCGTTGTAAAATAATTCCAGAAAATAAGAAAAGACAACCCTTTTTTTGGTGCATTTTTAAGATGCGACAACGCTTTTTACAACGCACCAAAAAACATTGTAAAATAGGAAAAGACAACGCTTTTTAAGCGTTGCAAAAAGCGTTGTAAAATAATTCCAGAAAATAAGAAAAGACAACCCTTTTCTTGCAACGCACCAAAAAACGCTTTTTGGTGCGTTGTCGTAGAGCGAATTTTTTTTTGCAACGGTAGATACAACAACGCTTAAAAATTGGATTTAACGACGCGGAAAAACCGTTGTCGTAGGCCTTTTTTCTTGTAGTGCTGGGAGTTTCCTTTTTGAGCGAAGGAGTCAGCTTCCTTGACTTGAGAATCTTCAGGTACCTCCCAGCATCCTTCGATGCTAAGATACTGATTTCTTCAGAAGGTGCAGCAACATGATGATCCGTAGGTAGTAGGGACTTGACGTAGGTTCCTTTGCAGAGTCCTCTTCTTTTTCCAGCATCCTTGTCTTAGCTATTTTTACATATGGAAACCTATCCAGATAGCTAATGCTCTAATCTATTACACGTTTTGTCTCATCAAAATCTTTTACAATTTATCCTATCAACATCAAAATCTTTAATAATGACCTTTACTTTTAGAGAAAATAGCAAAATATATCGCAAAAGCTATAATGTATTACCCTTTGTATCATTTTATATAAATTTTAATCCTTTTATACCACAAATTATAAAAAATGATCTCATTCTATTTTTTTTTATTAAGTTATATGTGCACAATCACGATGAGACGTCACTGATAAGACAAATGAGACATGATTGATAAGACAGCAAACGACTTTGACAATGTGATAAGACATGACTTATATATTAATGTTTTATACGAAAATCATTATATAAAATATATTACACAAAAATATATTTTTTGAATCTTGTAGTCATAATTTAAAAAGCCTTCCATGAAAATTGTATCAAAGTTAATATAAATTTGAGGTTATACGAATTTATGTAACATTTGGTATCAAAATTTATAACTTATTTTCATGTAATAAGTTTGGAAATAATTTTTTTTAAATCTTATTTTTGTGTAATTTTTCTTCCACAATTTCGTAGAATATAGTAATGTAGGAAAAACACTAATTCAATTAAATTTCGTGAAAGACATTTAATTAATAAATATGAATAAGTCTAACACAAAAAATGATCAATTCTAAATATGAAATAAGTCTTATACGAAAATATGAATAAGCCATTGTTGTTTTAATGTGTGTGTGAATAAAAACATCAAAATATTTAAAAATGAATAAAAGTTAAAACGTGATCTAGTTATTTAAATATGCATAATAGTCGACTTTTATTAACTAATTAATATTTATCAGCAAAGGAGCTTCTTGTTGTTTACGACTAGTTAAACTGATATAACATTAGTTGGTTAACATTTAACAGGGGACATTAGTTATAGCATATATAGCCTTTAGGTACAACAAGAACTGTTCGATATCATCATAATTATTTTTCTTTTTTAATTAATATTCAGACATATATATTTAATTTTACATAAAAACATAGATGGAAACAAATAAAAAAAATATTTAATTTGAAAAATATTAAAAAAAATAGATTTATAAATTAACATTGATTTGTGGAAATAGATTTGAAATGAGACTAGTGTAAGATTACGTCCTAGTGATTATATAATTGGTGAGATGGTTTTTATATAAAGTTTGAGAAAATTGTTGCCCATTAAATATGCACTATAGATAAGAATACCCAATATTTTTAAATTCTTATGATAATACTCTTTTAACTTTAGAAAGATTAATTAAAATGCCTAATTAAAGAAGGAAATTTTTATGATAATATCGAACCGCTTTCATTGTACCTATAGCCTATAGTATAGTGACAGTTTTGTTCACCTACCCATCGTGGATATAGTAAAAAATTCAAAATATCTATTAATTTTACTTTTCATATAAAAAGGGATGAGATTATTACACATTATCGATGATCATATTAAAAATTATGCATCGTGAACATTTAAGCATTTTCCCTATAAATAATATCCCCTGTTAAATGTTGGCAAACTAATGTTATAGTAGTTTAACTAGTCGTAAACAAATACAAGAAGCTCCCTTGCAGATAAATATTAATTA
This sequence comes from Scutellaria barbata, assembly GCA_028654395.1. NCBI lineage: Eukaryota > Viridiplantae > Streptophyta > Magnoliopsida > Lamiales > Lamiaceae > Scutellaria > Scutellaria barbata. The sequence continues at coordinate 3,493,379 of CM053649.1, read as the reverse complement.
GTTAATTAAAGTCGACTATTTATGCATATTTAAATAACTAGATCATGTTTTAACTTTTATTCATTTTCAAAAAATTTGATCATTTATACATTTCTGTATTAGTAGGTCTTATATAAGTCCGTGTCACAAATTTAGTTATATGAGATGAGTCAATACATATGATACAATTTGTGTATAAATTTGTAAAAATAATTTTTTTTTTGTTGATAATAAGGATCCATATCACGGTATAGTCTCTTGTACTATTATATAAGACATCACATCTCATGTTTTACTACATCTAATTCACACACATTAAAACAACAATGTAAAAACGAAGCATAATTGATTAAGTAAATAAGTAAAATGTTAATTAAAATATTTTATGTGTTTTAATTCTTGAGTGTTCAATTTAATTACGTGCGTTTCAGATATTGTTTAACGATCAGTTTTAGAGGGATAAAATTTATAAACATGGAACATAAATTATTTTTATTCCATTAGATGCGTAACGGAAAAATGAAAAGATAGAAATGAACTAGAGGTCAATCGGACACCCGTAGTTCAAACGGCGAAAAAGGGGCAAAATACGAAGTTTCGGAAAAACGAGAAACGAAATCTTATCATGAATAGTAACTTTCAAAATTTTCTGGCCCTCATTCGATTTCATTTTCACCATTTCTTCGAACGAGCCTAAAAGCGTCGAATACACGTAAGTCTTTCTCTCCTCTCTCTTTCCTTTTAATTTTATACTCCGCCGCCACCGCGCCGCCGCTGCCGGAGTTCGCCGGAAAAAGTCAAACTCGTCCGTTTTGGCTGATTTTTGTACATAACGTAGCCCTCGACGAGACGAATCTAGGACAACTTCCGAAATTTAATTCCCATTCTCCGTTCGCCGGAAAATGGCGAAAAACCGCCGCTGCCGTCGCCGGAAAACGTCAAACCCGTCCGTTTTGGCTGATTTTTTTATACAACGTAGCCCTCGACGATACGAGTCTAGGGCAACTTCCGGAATTCAATTCCGATTCTCCGTTCGCCGGAAAACGGCGAAAAACCATCTCCAAAACCCCAACCCTTGCTTCTGGCCACCTTTTCTCTCTCCCGTTTCTCTCTCTCTCGCTCTCTTTTCTCATCGTTGCAGGCACCGGAAGGGCTTCCGGAGTTGTGGGCTAGCCACTGGAGGGGTGGTACCGCCATGGGTGGCGGCGCCGGTGCCGGAAAATGGCCTAGAAGGGGGGCTGTTGCAAGGAGTTTGTGAAATGTGTGCGATGAAGGGTTTTTGAGGCTGTTTTTCAGGCACTATTCATACCGGAATCCGGCGAGAGATGGCTGGATCTAGTAGCCGGCGGTGCGGGCTAGCCGGAAGACTAAGGGTCGATGGCATAGGGTGGCGCCGCCGCGGCCGGTGGCGCCGGGAAGGTGGCTGCTCGAGCAGGCCGACGACGGGAGCAACTTGGCCCGCTGCCTAGAAAACTAGGCAGCCGACGGGAGACGCCGTCGGGAAATTTTCCCGTCGCGGGGAACGCATGCGACGCCGTATTTTCGATTCGTTTTCGATCCGAATCTCGTTTCCTTTTCATCGTACCTTATCATCGAGTAATCGCCAATGAGATATCGATAACCGGGGGTCGTGGGTCCCGGTCAAAGTCAACCCTTTGACCAAATTACCAAAATACCCCTAAATCTTAAAACGCTTCGTTCGAACTCGTTTCAACTCCGATTGAGCTCATTCTTGTTTTGTTGTGATCCAAAATCCATTCTCTTTCATCTCAGCCTTACAAACTGATCTTTCCCTCTTGTTTCTTCAACCTCAATCGTTAAGCCTTCCGTTCCAATCCGTCTCATCTCGATAGATAGTATCCGATTCTATATCGTTTAAATCGTTAATTTTATTTAATAAAGGTCTAAGAAATACTGTAAATTATGTAGGCTACCTGTTGGAGTGAAGCCTTGGGATACGTGATCTTTAAGGGGTGCTGCTCACGTGGTAACCACCGAACAAGGTGGGGGTAAATTCTTTAAATTAAGATTGTGATTATATGCGGGGAAATTGTTATGTCGGTATTTATACCTCTTTCAAAATATTTAAATTTCGAAGTATTTAAAATACGAAATATTATATGATATGAAATGTGTTGGGTATACGTGCTGAATGCATGAGATTTTATATGTGAAAATGAAAGTGATATGATGGATATGATTAATGAATGTTTCAAAGCACATGATGGATTGTGAATGTTTACTATGAATGCAAAAGTGAAGAATGATGTGAAGTTAATGTATGTATATGAGCAATAAGATATGATTCCGAATTGCAACTAAGTGTTATGTTAAAATAATGTGCTTCCATGTGTATGTTGGATATGTGTATGTGTGATGTGAATATGTGTGCATGTGCATGTACGGCGGCTAAGAACCGTATCTATGGTGGCTAAGAACCACATCTATGGTGGCTAAGAACCACATCTATGGCGGCTAAGAACCGTATCTATGGTGGCTAAAACCACATCTATGGCGGCTAAGAACCGTATCTATGGTGGCTAAGAACCACATCTATGGCGGCTAAGAACCGTAAAATGTTTTCATGGCGGCTAAGAACCGTAAAATGCTTTCATGACGGCTAAGCACCGTAAATTATGTGAAAAGTGATGTTTGAATGTGAAGGATGATTGATTTGAGATAGATGCTTACATTTTTAAAATGATTTAAGCCAAGTGTTTGAAGTTATCTATTTTCTACGGTTTTTAGTAAAAGATAAACATTTTACGAAAATCTATTTTATGTGATAAAATAGTGTTTTGGCATGTGTGTAAAATCTTCCAAAAATTATTTCATGTCATCCCGAGTTTCCCACCCCACTGAGTGTACTATTGTCACTCACCCCCTTTTCAAAATGTTTTCAGTTTAAGGAGTTTAAGGCGTGGCGCGCGAGCGGTGGATGCTGGTAGCCGATGATCAAAGGTTACAGAAGTTTTTATTTGTAAATGTGATATTTTATGAATTGTGGAAACGTATATTTTATAATAAATCTTGAATTTTAAATTATTCTTGATTTTTATTTATCTTTATTCTTTTGAAAGGGTGAATTTTTATGAGTGAGTAACGTCTCGATTAAAATTTATTTACAAAAGAATCGGGACGTTACAGGTCACAACCATCTTTAATCTATATACTCGGATGGGATTCACCCAAAACTCCGACGGTACAATCACACGTATATCAGATTTATTTTCAACCAGTCCTCCGTCATCTGATCCTGCAAATCCAATCCCAATCCTCACAAAGGAAGTCCTCACACGTATTCTTCTTCATAATAGATGATTGAATTGAAGATTTTGAGCATTGATTGAAGACTTCTTCTTCATAATAGATGATTGAATTGAAGGATATGATTTGTTGATTTTAAGGATTTATTAATTGATGATTGAATTAATTTTGAGAATTTCTCGAATATTGATAAAAAATATGTATATAAATTGCTAGTGAGAAAAAAGAATTATATATATAATATAAAATACTAAATATTAAAAAAAATCTTAAAAAAGTGCGCACGGTGCGCATTCTTCAAGTGCGTGCCTGATCAAAATTCATATATAGTTTTGATATATATATATAGTTTTGATCAGACATGCACCTGAAGAATGCGCACCATGTGCACTTCTTTAAGATTTTTTTTTAATATTTAGTATTTTATATTATATACATAATTCTTTTTTCACTGTACCTCTTTATATACGAATTTTCTTATCAATTCTCATCTCAAACACCTAACCTCTAATCAATATCTTTTATATAGAGACTCTCTTATTAATTCTCATCTCAAATATAGACCTAACCCTTCATCAACATAGACTTTTTTAACAATTTGTAACTCATACGAAATATTGAATTCAATTAATTGAAATAATGAAAATTATTATATTAATCAATTAATTAAAATAATAAAAAATATTCAATTAATTAAAATAATAAAAATTATTAAATTAATCAATTAATTAAAATAATAAAAAAAATCAATTAATCAATTCTCAAAAAAATCCTAAATGCTAATCAATGTTAGAAAATTTCTTAAAATTGATCATAAAAATTAAAATATGAATTAAGCATCAAAGAGAATAAATTTTCATTAATAGTTGTGGTTGCTTGTGGTATTAGTGGGATGACAAAAGAAATTGTACTAGTCAATGATATAATATTTTCTTATATTTTCTCTTTTCTAAAATAATATTTTTTTTTATCTTTTCTCTTTTCTGAAAGTTTTTACATTTAAAAATTTATGGTACTGATTTTTAAATATTTTTTTACATGTGTAAATTCATTATATTTGACGATAAATTTTTTTTTTGGAGATTTTAAGGATTGATTAAAGGCTTCTTCTTCATAATAGATGATTGAATTGAAGATTTTGGGGATTGATTGAAGACTTCTTCTTCATAATAGATGATTGAATTGAAGGATATGATTTGTTGATTTTGAGGATTTGTTTAATTGATGATTGAATTAATTTTGAGAATTTCTCGAATATTGATTAGAATTTAGGATTTTTTTAAAAATTGATTAATTGAATATTTTTCATTGTTTTATTTAAGTGATTAATTCAATATTTTTCATGATGTTTTTCATTGTTTCATTTAATTGATTAATTCAATATTTGTAATGGTGTTTTTTATTGTTATATTTAATTGATTAGTTCGATATTTTCATGTTGCGTTTGTGTGGTGTGAGATGCAAATTGTTAAAAAGGTATATGTTGATGATGGGTTAAGTCTATATTTGAGATGAGAATTGATAAAAGAATCCGTATATAAAGATGTTGATGAATGGTTAGGTGTTTGAAATGATAATTGATAAAAAAATATGTATATAAATTGCTAGCATGAAAAAAGAATTATTTATATAATATAAAATACTAAATATTAAAAAAAGAAATCTTAAAGAAGTACGCACGGTGCGCATTCTTTAAATGCGTGTCTGATCAAAACTTTCTATATATATATATTCGTTAGTTTATTTCGTACTTCTAATTTAATTATTTTATCATTTTTCATGCATTAAAAAGAAGTCATTATTGAAATTTTTTATTTTTTTTTTGTAAACATGAACTTAGAAATCGGACTAAAAAATTAGTCGAAGCATTTTCTTTGTCAAGATTTTTATTTTTTTTTGTTTATTCTCGTAATATAAAGACAATTAATTAATTTATAGTAATACCTTTGATTAACTAATTTTGTTATTGCATGAAAAAAATTATATGGAATGCTTCTTAATTTTGAAATTAGATTTGAATTTATTTAATTTTTATTCTAATTAGCTTTACTAAATGTCACTACGACGAAATTCATGTAAAAATGTTACTTATTTAAGGATATTTATTAGATAATGTCATTAATTTTGGGATAACTTTTACAGTGTCTTTGAGTTTAGAATGTTAATTATAGAGACTAATGTTAATTTGATTATACAAATTATTAAAAATACCCCATTTTAAAGACGTTCTTTACAAAAAAATGTCATTAATTTTATGATTTTAACTTTATAATATATATGTTACCAAATTAGTGAAGATATTTCACAATAACATTGTTAGTTGACAACATTTAGTTTCTACAACGTTGAAAATTTAGCTACAAATGCTTTAGAATTTGTAGCCATTTTGATGCCACGGTGAATGATTTGTATTGACAAACTTGTTCTACAACATTTTGGGTCTTTTAAGATAAAAACACTAAGTAGTGTCAGCATTTTTAATGTTAGCGACACAATTATCAAAGTATTACTAAATAAAGTTTATCTACACATAATTTTAAGTTAGGAAAAAATTTGTCACAGCAAATTTAACGACAAAACTTGTGACTTTTTTTGCAAACTTTACTTCATGACGCTATTTAGCATCATCAAATGTGTAGCTAAACATGGATTTTTTTGTAGTATATTAATTGTTTTCAACAAAACTTGTGACTTTTTGCAAGCTTTACTTCATGACACTATTTAGCATCATCAAATGTGTAACTAAACATGGATTTTCTTGTCGTATATTAATTGTTTTAAACAAAACTTGTGACTTTTTGCAAGCTTTACTTCACGACACTATTTAGCATCATCAAATGTGTAACTAAACATGGATTTTCTTGTAGTATATTAATTGTTTTCAACAAAACTTGTGACTTTTTGCAAGCTTTACATCATGACGCTATTTAGCATCATCAAATGTGTATAAAACATGGATTTTCTTGTAGTATATTAATTGTTTAGGAAATTTGGTAAAAATGACCCGTATGTTTGCCTTTATTAGGAAAATGACCTTTAAATATTGGTATTTTTAAAACTAACCCGTAACTTACAAAAACATCATTTGACCGGCTCCAGCGGGTAACCGTTCCGGTTACCAGCTTACGTGTATGTGACACGTAAGCAGGTTACCGAAAGGATTACATGCTTCAACCGGTCATTGGTCATTTTTACCAACTTTTTTAAAATTACAGGTTAGTTTCAAAAATGTCAATATTTAGAGGTCATTTTTCTAATAAGAGCAAACTTAGAGGTTATTTTTACCAATTTTTCCTAATTGTTTTCAACAAAACTTGTGACTTTTTGCAAACTTTACTTCATGACGCTATTTAGCATCATGAAATGTGTAACTAAACATGGATTTTCTTGTGGTATATTGTTTTCTATTTGACTTTATGTGGAGGACATTTTCAATGATATATTATATATATATATATATATATATATATATATATATATATATTGATTGTATTTTAATTTATTGATTTTTTATCTTTATCAATCTAAGTAATAATTATTTGATAAAGCCCTATAATACAACAGGAACATCATTAACATTATTGTTTTGCTAAGAAGTTTGAAGGGTGTGTCTCATATGCACTTGGTGTACATGCAATTCGGATCGACACCCAAATCCACGAGTTTTTAAAATTTTTTTTTTCTTTTTTGCTTTCAGGCCAAAACATTTATGTACAAATTTTGTGATTTTTATGTACAAATTCTGTAACATTTTATCTATAAGTTCCGTAACTTTTATATTCAATAATTTAGAAAAAAATAAAAAATTTAGTAAAATTTATACATAAATACATTTATTGTATTTATTCAGTGAAACACTATTTAGTGAATGATTCTACGATCTCACCTCTATTGCATATTTGGGTTCAATTTTCATAATATTTTTGGCCTAAAAACTGAAAATCTTACGTGCTTATTCTCATTTTAGTCTTAAGAAAAGCCCAAATAGCCCATTCACATTTCTATACTTACTAATATACAAAAATATAAAAAAGTAAAAAAGTTCGCAAAAAAATTACAAGTACGTCACTCTTTCACTAAAATTGTCATGTCACAGAATAAAGTATTACAAAATGAAAATAAAACATTCTTCGCAAGTTATGTATATCATTAAAATTCTTCTAATATTAGTAGTTTTTTTTTTTTTTAATGTTAGGTCTTTTAATTGGACTTTTTGAGAAAAAAAGACATAATTATTTGAATGTTTCAATTCATCTATAAGTCATTTTATAAAATTACATTTTTATTAGAATTATTATATATACATATTATTTTTATTGGTAATATTTTTATATTTTATTTGTTGATGATTAGATATTTAAAAGTAATAATTAACCTTTTGATTTATTATATAATATTTACTTAAATAATATTTCAAATTTTTTTCTTATTTCAAAATTTTAAACATATACAATTTCCATTATAATATTTCTTCTTCTTCATTCTTTATTTATTTAGTATTGTTATTAATTCTTCTATGATAAAATATACTTTTTTTTTTTGAAAATTGCATGAAAGTTGTTGTTTGTATTTTTAAATTTGTAATATTATTGAATACAATAATTTAAAATAATACATAGTGAATTTTAATATATATATATATATAAATTTATGTTAGTATAAATGCTTAATATTATATATTTAATTTAAGATAATATACTATTAGAATATGTTATCAAAATTGTATAATTATTTGATATTATCCCTCAAGTCGTGCAACCCATAAAAGTATCATTAGGTCATCTTAAAAAATACAAATTCTCATTTTGAGATTGAAATGTTTTTTTTTGTGTAACTGTATTTTTAATTTTGTAGTTTTTGTTTTATCGAGACTTAAAGAATCTTTTTATAAGATATTATTTTTCATTTTTCATATACCAAAATGATCCTATTCTCAAATAGAGCATCAAATCAATTTTATGATTTACATTGGAACCAAACTCCATTGCACGAAAATTTGTTTGAACAAACTCAAATCAAACCTATTTTCTTAATTTGTCAATAAAAAAATCATACACTACAATGACTCTATCCTTCAATAAAAGAAACATTCCAAATCAATTTATAAATTTCATCGAAGCAAGCCCAATCCGCGAAGAATCGTATGAAAATCTAAAATCAATTTTATTTTCTTAACTCTAAGATTAATGCAAAATTAAGTGTCATAGTTAAAAATTGACTTGAATCCTCTGTTGGTTGAAGAAAACCAACATCATAAGTCAAATACGCAATCGTTTTAATGCAACAATTCATTCATTTTATTTTATTTTCCATTTCTTAATCTCTCTTGTTTCCCATTTCATTTATATTATTTATTATTATTTTATTAATCTCTCTCATCATGTCATTTAGAGGATTTTGTATCTTTTCTATTAATTTTTCTTTCTTTTTCTTCAGTCATTTTACCGTCATTTATTTGTTTGAGGTTATACAAATTTATGTAACATTTGGTATCAAAATTTATAACTTATTTTCATGTAATAAGTTTGGAAATAATTTTTTTAAAATCTTATTTTTGTGTAATGTTTCTTCCACAATTTCGTAGAATATAGTAATGTAGGAAAAATACTAATTCAATTAAATTTCATGAAAGACATTTAATTAATAAATATGAATAAGTCTTACACAAAAAATGATCAAATCTAAATATGAAATAAGTCTTACACGAAAATATGAATAAGACATTGATGTTTTAATGTGTGTGAATTAAAAGATCAAAATATTTAAAAGTGAATAAAAGTTAAAACGTGATCTAGTTATTTAAATGTGCATAATAGTCGACTTTAATTAACTAATTAATATTTATCAGGAAAGGAGCTTCTTGTATTTGTTTAAGACTAGTTAAACTGATATAACATTAGTTGGCTAACATTTAACAGGGGACATAAGTTATAGCATATATAGCCTTTAGGTACAACAAGAACTGTTCGATATCATCATAATTATTTTCCTTCTTTAATTAACATTCACATAAAAACATAGATGGAAACAAATAGAAAAAATATTTAATTTGAAAAATATTAAAAAAACTAAATTAGTATAAAAAAAATATAATATTATTTCACAATCCAATTAAAAATTACTTCAAAACCTAGAAATAATATTAAGGGTCAAGTCTAAAACTACTCATTTTCATAATGTAAAGAATTTTTCTATATCATTTTTATGAAAATAACTTTTTTACCAATTTTTAAGGTACTTTATTAAATACATTCCAATACTAACCCTTTACTATAAATTTTAATTACTAAATGAAATTCAAATACACTATTTGAATACAAAATTTAATGTTTCAAAATACATAAAATTTTATAATCCAAAATTTTTGAAAGTTGAAAATTCGTTCCACCCCCCCCCCCCACACAAGCTCCACCGAAACACCACGATTAGAATCCCACCACATGCAATCTCCACCACTTCAATACCAATGACGGATGAATAACCTAAGGCAGAGCTCAGATTTTATTGGTGAATCTAAAAATGTTTTGTGCGGCAATGGTCAGATCTGTGATGAGAATAGGGTTACAGGAAGATGGGAGGAACAACGGTGATTCTTGTCGGAGAGGGCAAAAAAATGGTAGATGTCAAATTTGTACCGACAAATCTAGATATTGGAGTGGAGATGGTGGAAGCGCGACGTCACTCGCACTCGAAAATGAAAACAGATAAACTAAGAAGGTTGAAGAAGGCAAATAAGAGTTGATTTGCACGATGGTCTGTGTTATTTGAACTTTGAGGTGGGACAACACATTGTTCAAAGAGAGATAAGAGTTTGAGTTAAAAAAATTTATTTTTTATTTAGTTTATCTTTGATTTCACAATTTTGAGTTATGAAGTGATTTTGAATTTTGTGATTTGAATGTTGAGTGAATAATTGTGAAATTTCTTGAATTTTTTATTTTGTGTATAATTACCATCATAATCTTGTATGTACGTGCACAAATACGAGAAAATCATCGAAATCAAGCCGTCATTTAATATTCTAATATATGTACACGATATGTAAGATATGTACACGATATTTATCTTACTGCGTCTACATGATAAATTGTGTTTTGATTTATGTATACGATATATATCTTACAACGTGTACAAATGTACACGATGTGTATCTTACAATGTGTACATGATTATAATATGTACATGATATATATCTTACAACATGTATACGATTACACGATATGTATTTTACAATGTGTACATGATAATTATAATCCAAGTTATAATCGTGTATACGTTATGAATCATGTACACGATATCTACATACAATCACATAAAAATTATACACGACAATAATAATCCAAGTTATAATCGTATACACGATTATCGTGTATACATTATGAATCATGTACACGTTATGATCATGTACACGATACCTACATACAATCACATAAAAATTATGTACACGATAATCATGTACTCAATAAAATATACTCGTGTACAAAAAATCTAAAAATCATATGAACTGGATCAAGTTGAAATCTAAACAGATAGTATTTAAATGTTTATTAAATCATAATTATACCAACATATCTCTATACATAAATATAAAAAAATCCCCAAATGGTAAAAAATCTCCATATGGATTTGGTTGAAGCGTTAGGTTTGATTGAAGCGCAATATTCAAATCTTAGATGATTTTTCCTAAATATGGGGTTTTGGTTAAAGCGCAGTGTTCAGATCTTTGAAATCTTTTTCCCAAATAAACATATCTTCACCGGATAAACAAATTTTCGAAATCTTTTTTCTAAATAAACAGATCTTGAAAAAAAAAATTATATGTTGTGTTTGAAGAGTAATTGTTAGAGACTCATGTCTTGTAGAAAAATTGGATATAAAATATAATATATTGTATTTAAATTTAAATTTTAAATATATAGACATGAAATATATTGTTAAGTTACCTTAAGGACAAATTGGACATATTACCATCTAAATTGGGTAAAAAAAAATAGTATATAAAAAGATGGGGCATAAAAGTAAGTTGACTTATGAAAAGGGATAAAAAGAGGCATTTTCATTAATATTAAAGATGTATAATTTAACAAATACTTTAATACCCAAAATAATTTTATTTTTAAAAATTTATTTTTTTAATGGATAAAATCTAAATATAACTTTAATAACATAGATTGCATTTAATAATTAGATTTTATTTTAAAAAAATACATCCTTAGAAAATTAAAAGTTATTTTTAATATATGAAAATAGTGCAAAAATTGAAAATAAATATTGAGTTTTGAATTTTAGAATTATTTTCTGATCTTTTAAAATACTTTTTCATATTATTTAAGGGTTTACTTCAAAAAAAAAAAAAGCTAGATATTAGTATATATTTAAATTTATACTTTTAATATTTTTAAAAGATTTAGGAAACAAAATATTTTTAAAATTTTTATTGATTTTGAGATATTTGGAATTATAACTGTATTATAATTAGAGTTTATTATTATTTTTCCTTCGTCATTTAGGGGTCTGGTAGTTTAGAACTTTAATTTTTTGGGTTGACAATTTAGAACTTTATCTTTTCGGGCTTCGCCGAAGAGGCCCTGGCCGAGACGGATGTCCGTCAGGTGTTTGAGGAGCAGCTCATCCAGAATGGCGGAGACGACGTTGGTGGGTGGCTACAGGTGGTGGTGGGTGGTGTGGTAGTGGCTGCAGGTGATGGGGGTGGTGCAGCGGCGCACCGGAAACATGGGATGAGATGAATTTGGGGTTGATGAAGAAGATGACCTATCATTTTTTAATTTTATGTTTTATTTTAATTTATTTTATTTGTGAATTTTTATTTTTTTATTATCTGTTTTATTTATATTTTGGGTTAATTGAAAAGGTAAATAAATTAAAAAAATTATCCACATGATCTAGTTATTTAAATATGCATAATAGTCGAATTTAATTAACTAATTAATATTTATCGGCAAAGGAGCTTCTTGTATTTGTTTACGACTAGTTAAACTGCTATAACATTAGTTGGCTAACATTTAACAGGGGACATTAGTTGTAACATATATAGCCTTTAGGTACAACAAGAATTGTTCGATATCATCGTAATTATTTTCCTTCTTTAATTATTATTCACATATATATTTAATTTTACACAAAAACTTAGATGGAAAATTTAGAAAAGTACTGTATGTTTTCTTTGCACAATTAATGAAAATAGCGAATAACATCAAAATCTTTAATAATAAATTTTAATAAGATGGGATAAGATGAATTTAGGATCTTTGAAGAAAATGACCTACCATTTTTTTATTTTATGTTTTATATTATTTGTGAATTTTCATTTTTTTTTATTTTCTATTTTTTTTAATATTTGAGGTTAATTCAAAAAGGCAAATAAATTAAAAAATTTATCCACATGGAAGGAAAGATTTTATAATTAAAATGTCATCAGGGATAAACAAATGTCACATCAGTAAAATTGGTCCGAAAAGTCCAAATTCGGGATCTCACGTGCGATTCACGTGTAATTTGAGTCCAATTAAACAATTCGGGCACAAATTTGACAAAATTCACAAAATCCGAAAAGATAAAGTTCTAATTGCCAGCCCGAAAAAATTGAAGTTCTAAACTGTCAAAACCCCCAAATTACGGGGCAAAAAAAGTAATAAACTCTTATCATCATTAATTTTTTTATTCTTTAGATTTTCATGATTATTTTTTGAAGTAAACGATTTTATCTTCAAATAAATATATAGTTGAGAAAATCTTACCAAATATCGATTTTAATAGATAAACTCAAGAGTGTTTAATGTGCATCAGTTCCACATGCAATTCGGGTTAATTCGGATATGCGTTTTTTTTTTACTTCAGACCAAAACCTTTATGTACAAATTCGGTGACCTTTATGTATAAATTTTGTGTCATTTATGTTCAATAACTTAAAAAAATGAATAATTTCACCAAAATTTGTACGTAAATTTCTTTATGCGATATTCATGTGAACCTTAAATATTCATACCTTTCTTTTTAAAAGGAATAAATATTTGTACATAAAGGTCACATGAATATACATAAGGGTCACATGAATTTCGCATAGAGGTATTTTATTACAAATGTTGTTAAAATTCTTCCTTTTTTTTTTCCTAAGTTACAATGTATAAAGGTCACAACATTTATACATAAAGGTCACACAATTTGTACATAAAGATCACCAAATTTATACATAAAGGTCAAATCATATAAAAAAAAGTAAACTCGTGGATTCGGATCAGGTCGATCGGGATTGTACGGATCTTAGTTTTATGCACTTGGTGTACAGGAGAATTTATGTAAACTCAATATATAGGTATAAATTGTAATATCCAGAATAAAAGAAAATTTGGGTAGGAAGAATGAATCAAGTAGGAAGAAGAAATTGGGTATTTGGTGGAGGAAAAAAAAAGGGTAAAATATATCTATATCTCTCTTCTCTCTCCAAAACAACACTGAACCACTATCGCTTTTCTAATCACTGCCGATGAAGTTTTCTGTCAAGATAAACAGCTTATATTATAGTACTTGTCGAGCTAGTCATGAATACGGGCTCGATTTTTGATTCGATAGCCATCTCCACCGCAAATAGCCGCGGAAAGTGGCGGCAGCTTCTTCATCTCCCTCTCTCTCTCTTTGTTGCTCCTGCGCGTTGATGCCGTCGTTGTTGTCGGCGCTTAGTCGCACCGACGAGTCATGTGGATGGGGGTGGCTGGCGCTTATAGCGCCAGCCTAAAAAACTGAAAGCAGCCGCTGTAAGCTACAGCGAATGCGTGGGTATATGTGTGTTGTACGTGTGTGTTTATATATATGTATCGGTGTGTGTGTGCGGTGGTGCGGTGTCACCGGTAGCAGTAGGCGATAGGCGGCAGCCGTGGCAGGGGCTGGTTTGGGGGTAGGGGTTAATTTTGAGAATTTGATCAAATTTAAGGACCAAATTGTAAACCCTAATTTTAGAGTAAATAGCAAGCCAACCCCTGAACTTATGGAAATTACAAAATAGTCCCTAAACTTTATAAGATATGCAAAAAGACCCCTAAATTTATGAACAATAGCAGACTGATCCCAGAGCTTTGTAGAACTATAGAATCACCCCTAAACTTTGATAAAATGATAGAACGACCCCTAAAACTTGCAGAAATTATATTATGACCTAGAATTTTATGTTTATTGTATTTTGTGTCCTACAACATTATAAAATAAAAGTTGACCGTAAATTGACTTTAAACGTGACGATTAAACCTTTAAGTAAGAAAACCCTAATTTCCAGTAAATCCTACATTAAGAACCTCGTCTATCGACCTTCTTAAGAGTTTATCCTTTTATAGTTTTTATTGGTTTTTAAGCAATTTAAATAAGAGAATAAGTCATGCTTTTATACTTTGTAGGGAGTACACGCAAGGGGCAAGAATAAGGATAAAATCAAAAGCTTTTTTGACAGGATCTGTTGGGAAATTTAAGGTGGGGGTAATTATCTTTTATCGAGTACTTTCTATAAATCTTATGTGTTTAAATTACATGACGTTATATATGTGTGCTCGTTTAACTATGTGATTTTTGCCTCCGAACTGGATCGTGTTGAAAATGGTGCAGTGTATTCTGAGTTTGTTGAAGTTATAGTTGAATGTGAAATTGTGTGATGAGAATACACGTTTGAATGATAAAAAATTGTTTGCACGGTGGTTAAGATTTGTAAAATTATTTGTACGACGGTTAAGATCCGTAATTGTTTGCACGACGGTTAAGATCCACGATTACGTGATTATATATTGGTTAATTTCCGTTGAGATGTTAATAAATGTTGATTGTTACAGTTTACCCCCACTGAGTGTTCACGCACTCACCCCTACTTTTTAAAATATTTTCAGTTTAAAAGTTTAGGGCGTGGTGCCCGAGCGGTGGATGCTGGTAGCCGATGATTAAAGGTCGAAGAAAGTTAAAATTCAAAATGTTATATTTCATGAATTTCAAAATGTATATTTCATAGCAATTTTTCAGGAATTTATTTATCTTTATTTTCTTAAAAGAGTGAATTTTATACGTAAGTAACGCCTCAGTCAAGGTTTATATTCAAAAGAAACGGGACATTATAGGTGGTATCAGAGCAGGTCTATGATTCTGTAGACTTGCTAAAAAAGTTTTGTTTTCTAAAAAAAAAATTCTCTTGTCATATTGTGAATTCAATGAGAAATAAAAGTATATTTTCTCTTTGATAGAAAAATTATTATTAGCTACCGATATCCTCTTCTAACCTACTGCTCCGTCTTCACTAAGGTATGTTATGTTCAGATGTTTAATTATATTATGAAAGGAGGCCGTATAGACATCTTCTTATAAAATTGCTTTAATGGTTTATGATCATGTTGTTGTGGGATATCATTGTTATTGACACACTGCTGTTGGACGTTGTCATTAAGCCGCTGACTACAGCAGCATAAGCTCGTGTGCGTAAATGGCCGTGGCAGGAGTTGGTGCAGTATTATGTGATTGGTTATATCATGTTAAGCTATGATATATTTGAGATTTGTTATATCAATGAACACTGCCACTAGCCACTAAGTGTCGAATGAGCTAGTGTGTATGTTTTGCCAAGTCGTTGGGTTATATGGGATTGAGACTACCATGGGCCCTTGTCTATGACAACATGAGCCAATGAGGGGTGATACGTAAAACCGTGACTAATGTCTGAAGTTTATGGGAGCATTGCATGTATCTTGAAAGAATTATATTTCAGGACCAACCGTAAAAGAATCCAGAAGCAACAGGGAAATCACCTAAACCAGCTGAAGAAGGATTGACGAGTAATTTAGTAACCATACTGAAGGGTTTACATGATTAGTTTGATACCACACAAGTAGCACCTCCATCAATGCTTAGGAATAACGTAAAATATGTAATCAAACAATTTCAATGATTTAATTCGCCAATCTTCAATGGAAGAGGAAAACCTACAGATGCTGAAGAATGGTTGATGACCCCAAATAGACTTTCTGCCCACCTAATCCATACCGACGAGCAGAAGATTTCCTGTGTTATTTCCAATTTATCGAGGAGGCGAGTTTCTTGTGAAAATTATGTGATAGAATTTTTACCCTAAAAAGAAGAGCTGTAATGACGTGAACGGATTTTAAAGAAGTGATCATGCAAAATTACCCGCCAAAATTTTACCGTGGTAAGAAGAAAACAAAATTACTACATCTCCAACAAGGGTTGCTGATGGTTAGAGAATATGAAAGAAAGTTTAATTAACTAAGTAGGTACGCAACACATTTAGTCAACACCGATATAAAAAAAAGCTAGACACTTTAGTAGGAGCCTATGTTTGAAGAATTGCACTATTCTGACTGGGCATGAAGGAATGACGTGTGTCGAGATCGTTAAGAAAGCTCAAGAACACCTCACATATGTGTTAAGACTACGTAATTCCTAAAAGAAAGAGGGCTACTAAGACATCTAGAAAAAAAGTGGAACAACCGAAAGTAAGATCAAACTATATCTCTCAACCAAATAAAACGACTGATGGTGGTGAGTATCACTCTAAACGCCTTTATTCTCAAAATGGGAGTCACTTGTTTAAGATACAAAACAATTCACACCGAATAATACCTCTGGAGGATTAGACATTGCCATCAATGTTATGAACCCGGCCATAATTAGAACGTTAGTCCCAAAAGTAGTATCATTGGACCAGGCTTCAAAACAAGACACGAAGTAGAAAAAACTCGAGTTTTTGCTCTCACACGAAACGAGGCCACTGAAGAGCCAGAGACCACGACAGATGACCAAGATACTTAAGAAGGGAGAATATGAGACGTTTTCGATAAATATTGTAAGTCTCGAGCAGAAAACAAACCCTATCAAAATAATGTCAATAATAAAGGAATACTGGATGTTTATCCAAAAGATTTATCTGGGCCATCGCCTAATCGAGAAGCTGAGTTCGGTATAGATTTGGTATTGGGTCGACATTAGTGTCAAAAGCATCATATCGAACGTCATCAAAGGAGTTAGAAGAATTAAAGGTGCAATTACAAGAGTTTTTGAAAAAAAAAGAGTTCATACGCCCCGGTGTATCTCCTTGGGAAGCTCCGGTGTTATTTGTGAAGAAAAAAAATGGAAAGTTTTGAATGTGTGCTGATAATTGCGAGCTAAACAAAAGGACTATCAAGAATAAATACCCGCTAACTCGAATAGAAGATTTATTCAACTAATTAAAAGGTACAAATGTGTTTAAAAAAAAACAACTTTTAGGACTTGAGTTAGTCAAATAAGCAGTAGCTGTGATATGTAAAATTCGAGAAAGAATCAAGACAACTCAAGATCGACAAAAGTCTTATGCAGATGAGAGACGCCAAGGATTAATTTTTGAGGTGGGAGATAAAGTTTTCTTAAGAGTATTACCCATAAAATGAGTCTATCACTTTGAAAAATGAGGTAAGTTGAAGTCAAGACATATCAGACCGTTCGAGATTTTAGGACGAGTCGAAGGAGTGGTGTATAGGCTGGCTTTGCCACATACATCGATATACATAATGTTTTTCATGTATCTATGTTGCGAAAATACGTGTCAACTCAAGTTATATTATCAATCAACAACATATAAGGTTAAAAGGGGACCTGTCCTATGAAGAAGTTCCCATAACGATCTTAGATAAAAAAAATTCATAAGTTATGAAATCAAGAAGTGGTTTTAGTAAAAGTTCAGTAGAGCCATCATGACGATAAGTAAGCAATTAGGGAAAAAGAAGAAGAAATCTTGATAAATATCTAGATTTATCGGGTTTTGGTACGTTTCTAAATTTTGAGGACGAAATTTCTTTGTAGAAAGGAAGAATGTAATATCCAAAATAAAAAAACAAATAGTAAATATAAATAAATAAATAACTAAATGATAATAGTAGTAAATATGTATGTGGTAAAGTGTCATGATGACACCTCACTTCTCTCCTCCAGTCTAAGCTTGACACATAGTTGTAATAAAAAAAAAATGAATGAATCAAGTAGGAAGAAGAAATTGGGTATTTAGTAGAGAAAAAAAAAATGAAAGGGTAAAATATATCTATATCTCTCTTCTCTCTCCAAAACAACACTAAATCACGACCGCTTCTCCAATCACCATCGATAAAGTTTTCCGGTAAGGTAAACGGCTTATATTATAGTACTTGTTGAGCTAGTCATGAATACGGGTTCGGTTTTTAACCCGGTCGCCATCTCCACTGCAAATAGTCGCGGGAAGTGGCGGCAGCTTCTCCCTCTTCCTCTCTTTCTCTTTGCTGCTTCTGCGCGTTGCTACCGTTGTTGTTGCCTGCGCTTGGTCACGCTGGCGAATCGTGTGGATGGGGGTGGCCGGCGCTTATAGCGTCGGCATAAGAAACTAAGACGGCGGCTGCAGATGTGTGGGTATATATGTGTGTTGTGCGTGTGTGATTATATATATGTATCGGTGTGTGTGTGGTGTGTGGTGTCACCGGCGACATGAGTCGCCGGCAGCAGCAGGCAGCGTTGGACAGGACAGGGGCTGGTTTGGGGTAGGGGTTAATTTTGAGAATTTGATTAAATCCAAGGACCAAATTGTAAACCCCAATTTTAGGGTAAATAGCAAGCCAACCCTTGAACTTATGGAAATTACAAAATAGTTCTTAAACTTTATAAGATATGCAAAAAGACCCCTGAATTTATGAACAATAGCAGATTGATCCCAGAGCTTTGCAGAAACTACAAAATCACCCCTAAACTTTGATAAAATGATAGAACGACCCCTAAAACTTGCAGAAATTATATTATGACCCAGAATTTTATGTTTATTGTATTTTGTCTCCTACAACATTATAAAATAAAGTTGACCGCAAATTGAATGTGAAATTATGTGATGAGAATACACGTTTGAATGATAAAAAATTGTTTACACGGCGGTTAAGATCGGTAAAATTGTTTGCGCGATGGTTAAGATCCATAATTATTTGCACGGCGGATTAGATCCGTGAATATGTGATTATATATTGGTTAATTTCCTTTGAGATGTTAATAAATGTTGATTGTTACGGTTTATCCCCACTGAGTGTTCACGCACTCACCCCTATTTTTTTGAATATTTTCAGTTTGAAAAGTTTAGGACGTAGCGCGCGAGAGGTGAATGCTGGTAGCCGATGATTAAAGGTCGAAGAAAGTTAAAATTCAAAATGTTATATTTCATGAATTTCAAAATGTATATTTCATAACAATTTGTTTGGAATTTATTTATCTTTATCTTCTTGAAAGAGTGAATTTTATACGTAAGTAACGCCTCCATCAAGGTTTATCTTCAAAAGAAATGGGACGTTACATAAACATTTCTCTTATACATGAGACTAAATAAATATCAAAATTACACAGTTTTGTGTCTATTAAGTTTTATTGACTGAAAGTATTTGGACGAGTTTTTTTTTTATATGTTTATGATATGTCATCATATCGCTAATTTATTATCGTAAAAGTCTTCTCATAAATAGTATTCGGGTGCATCCGTTCTAAGCATATAGATTAGAAATGGGTGTGACATCTTTGGAAGACATTGTTTTCTAGGATTAGTTGCAGTGTCCCAAAATAGTTTGATTTCAATTTCCAATTGGTTGTTTTGATTTTTGATTTGGGAGTTGAATTTTTGGATTTTTGATTCCGCCGCCTTCATTTCTTCACCAAATTGTAATTTTCGGCCGAATTGACCGATTTTTTTTGTTGCTAGAGCTTTGGCAGCCATTGCATTTCTTCGGTTGTTAAAATAAAACGACGTAGAAAAGCTTTTGGAGCCGAACATAAGGAGTACAAATTTACCGATAAGTTGATTTCAACACTCTCTTATAGTTGTGTTTTTCATACGTATTTGGTTAGAATCATATAGTATTAGCAATGGGTTAGTGAAATATAGGTTAATTTGCTGAAAAATCATATCATTTTCGAAGATAATTGGAAAATTCCCGTTCAGCCGTGTCGGCCATGGTTGGCTGACACCTCTTGTTGGCGTTCGGTCGAGTGGGCCGAACGGGTGGGCATACAATTGGCTATCTTGGTCGAACGGGAAGAAGTAGCGTCGATTGCCTTGGCCAAACGGGACATGTTGGGGTCTACTGCCCTGGCTGAATGGGAAGCCTTAGTGTCGGCTGCCTTGGCCGAACTGGGTGTATATGTGTGTGTTGTATTTGTTTTGTTTTCATACTGATTTTTCTTTGTAATCCAGGTACCACATATGAGAGAGTGAGACCGACGGCTTCGAATAGGAAGCGTTGGGGTAAAGAGGCAGACTCAGGAGTCGGATGTTCGGGCAATGACTACCCGGTTGAAGTCCCTCTCCCGATCTTACAGTTGGAGATGAGAGGGCAAGAAATTCCTGAGCCCGAACATGTTGAGTGGGTCGAAGAACATGTTCAGCCTGAGCAACAAGAGAATGAGGAGGATGCTGAAGAGGATGAGTATCAGATGGAGGAGCCACAGACCGAGGAGCATGTTTAGGAGGATGCCGAAGAGCATGTTCAAGAGGATGCAGAGGGAGATGTGCTTACCAAGCCATTTCCTGGGGGCCTTGTTGATCACTGTCTGATACCTAGTTTCAAGACGCACGTTGCGTCGATGATTTGGTTCGGTGAGGAAAGATGCATTCTAAAATGTCTTTGTCACACGACGAAGATGGATTTCTGGAGGTTGGAGGGTGACTTTGATGAATGGTTTGGTCTGTTTCGTCGGTCGAGGATTACAGGCTTACGTGAGATTTTCGTACAAGAGCCTGAACAAGAACCTCATTTGTGCATTCGTCGAAGGCTGGCATCTGGAGATGAATAACTTTCATATACCCTAGGGAGAGATGACGATTACCCTAGACGATATCTACTGCATTACCGGACTTCCCATCACCGGTCGACTTGTTGTCCAACGGGAAGAATGAGCTGAGTCCCTGATAAATTTGATATCCCGACTTCTAGGTTTGTCGCTTAGGAAGGTGGAGAAGGTTGTTCGAGGTCTGAGAGGTAGTTCAGTGAAGCTGGAGTGGCTGCGTTCCACATTTTCTCCCGATGCCACTTCTAAGGATCCTGAAAAGAGACTGTGTGCTGCTTGGGCTTATTTGTGGTTCGTGTTAGGCTACACACTATTTTCAGATAAGACCGACACTAGAGTGAGCACACACATTCTCCCATTGCTAGAGAATGTTACATGAGTTCACAAGTACGCGTGGGGAGCCGTCAATCTTGCGTACTTGTACCGATAGCTTGGTCTTACATCTCGGTTTGGGGTCAGGCAGATGTCTGGTTACCTGACGTTGTTGGAGGTAAATATTGTTTTTTAAATTTCAATATATTTGTTATCACTCACTGTTATGTCATTGTACTTACATAATTTTGTTGTTTTAGGCATGGATATACGTGCTTTCCTCACACGAGACCCACGCATAATGTGAACTATAGGGAGGGAGTGCCGCTAGTCTTACAATGGGCACAACAAGCCTCCCCTGGTGGATCATTTGATCGTTTGATGGCCTGGAGGGAGATGCTGGATGCAATGTTGGCATCTGTTCGCTTCTCGTCATATGTTTTAATTTAGCAATGATTGTTCTGTTTATCTCATTATTATATGTACTACACTAGGCTGTGTGGACTCCCTACATCGGGATGCGAGATGTGTTTCCTCGGTAAGAGGTGACATTCTACCATGGATGTATTCGGACCTTTGATATGGTCGAACCATATCATCCAAACCGTGTGCTTAGGCAATTCGGGCATGTGCAGACGATCCCGGAAGCACCGTTGGTCCCGATTAAAGTGCGTCAAGAAAGCATTGGTGCCCAGTACAGGGTTGTCTAGGAGTTCATGAGCTCGTACTTCCGAATGTGGAGCAGCCATGTGCTGTCCGACGAGGCTCGGGGTAAGGTCGCACATCCTCCGTGGGAGTGTTCTCCCGGCTACTTGGATTGGTACTTTACGGTCTCCCACTCGATGATTCAAAACCCAGAGAACAGGTCATCGACGGCAGCTGCTACGCACGTTTCTTAGAAGTCCTGGAATATTATCCAGATGACATGTGGTCATATTGCACCAGTCGTCCAGCGGTGGTTGGAGCACGATTCTCAGATGACGCTTGATTACGTGATGCCCTACGTGATGAGGGCGTACGAGGCGTTGTCTGTCGATGATGGTGCCCCGTTTGAACCCACCACCCGTGCCTCGTCCAGTCGGTCTCGTAGCCGTCGTAGGTGATAGATGTACTCTCACATGTACTTGTATTGACACTAGTTATTCTACATTTTTGTTATGTTTTGGATTGACAATGCTCTTATCTCATTTTACATTTTTTTGTTGTTTTGTATTGACATTCTCAGAATTAGTCGATGATATGGTTCTTTTGATTTTCATCCCTTGTGTGTTATGATTTTTCGATCAATTTGCGTTTGTTATATTATTTTTCGTCTGCATAGACTCGAAGAAAACAACACGTGACAGAAAACATGTCGAATACAGTTGGAATCAAGATGCGTTCGGCCACCTCCGGCTGAATAGGACTTGACGAGATCGGCCATCCCAGCCAAATAGGGTACTAGGCGTTCGGCCACCCCCAGCCGAACAACACTAAACGAGTTTGGCTACCCCAACTGAACACTCATTATGTTGGTCGGCCGACTCAACCGAATGGTTTGTGTATGGGTTGGCCGACTCAGTTGAACAATGGCTAAACTCATGAACGATATGGACCAAAAATAAAAAACAACCTAGAAATGCATAGAAAACACAGAAAACATGCAGCAAATAACGAGATCGACATAAAAATGAATAGTATACAAGTATGGTGTTCCCAATGTAATACAGGAATATGATACACATCAATCATCATCTAAACTAATAGTTTCCATTCCAAACGAGGTTCTATCCGTTCCAACCATTTCGTTATACTTGACGGTTTATTGTTGGAATACGACACTCCACCCAGCGGCACATGCAGACCGGCACGCAAACCATATATTTATGATTGGAGGAATGAGTGCACCGTCTACTAGGTTCACCTACAAATGGTAAAAACCCATCACACATGCAAAAAATCATGAAATTGAAGGTTAGATTTCGAGACGAAAAATAAAATAGTACATATCCGGATGAAGTGATTGTTTTCAACTAATGTCATTGTCATGCAACGAGGGTTTATCGGCACTTGTATCCGCAAGGGAAGAAATAATATACTTATCTCCAACGATATGTGAACTATCGCCATATTGTACGCAGAAGCGGCCAAGTAATAGATCTCCGAAAACACGAACTAATACTTCACGTTATACACCTCTGTTTGGAAACAATTCAATGTTTCTAGAATCTCGTCGACCGTATGGGTGGAGTTATGTCAAACCGAAGCATACAAGGCCCTGAAGTTTTGCAATTCCTGGATTAGATCGTTACGAATTTGGGGCCACGAATCCTCGCCCATGCCAAGTGCGTCAGCAAGACACCGAAAGCCACAATACCTGTCTCCTTTGACATTTTTTGTGGAAGCCACAAACTCTCGAAAACACTTCGACAGCTGCTCAACAAATGGAATATCGAATGCTGTACGGGTGGAACGACGCACAACTTGTTGCTTTTGCCACTTCTTCGACACCATCATATTAGCACTTGACGGTTCCCCACTAACATGTGCATCCTTAGTTCGCGGGGAATTACTATCATGAAAGGACTCCACATATTCGAAAGCACTCTTCTCATGTTTGGTGGACTTGTCTATTCGAAGTCTCGGCTTTCCTGGTCGTCCACATGTACATGTTTGAACTTCCAATTTAATAAGTGAGGTGGTGGACACATTCTGGATCTCATGCAGTCTCTTGAGCATCAACAACCTTTGTGACTCATTCGCCGAATCGAACAGTACATTGATGTCACTCACTGTCTCGGTCTATCGACACCTAAGATCTTTGGCAACACTGACATCCGACTTCGTGGGTTCGCAATCCAATTTCCTCCAAAACCTGTCAATACTTTCAAGTCTGATTGGTTCGTTGAGCCGCAGTGATTCTCCAAGTTCATGAGCACACGGTAGACCACAGGTCTTTCTCAACACACAACCGTAAAGTAACGAATCTATCCCGGCTGTATTCACTATTTGCATCTCCTGATAAATCTTATGAATAGCAGCGTGAGACACGAATCCACGTATATTCCTGAATAGGGGAGACTTGTATCGATGGTGCACTCTATGTCGGGATTGTTTGAATGAAGCTTTGATTATACTGTGGTATGTGATCAACAAGTCATGCATCCTCTCCTAGGACATTTTAAAATTTGACAAACTAGTACCGAGTTGTTTCTTCAAGTTCGAATGTGCACTCTCGGCCCTGTGCAAACATATTCATGTCTTTCATTACAACAAGTTCAAATACGAATCTCAAAATAAAATGCGTTCTATAAAAAACAACTTATACGTACCGACTAGTTGTGGTGTTCTCGAAATACATTATCTCATTCGTCCAATAGGAGACAAATCTCTCTTCATATGGATTAAGCCAATTTAACACATCATAATCCACGGCAACAGGATAGTCGATGAAATCGTCCTTCAATCTTCTAAGTAGCTCATTGAAGCTCACTTCATCCTCTGCAAGAATCAATGTATTCCACGAATAATTAAACGAATCCCATTTCGTCTTCGTGTGAAATTCTTTTTTACATTTCGTAAGCACATTTTTACTAATATGTCGTCTACACAACAAGTGTTTGGCCCCCAAAAATATAACCTCCACAACATTCATCAATGCGATCTCACGATCAGTCACAATAACTTCTGGTTGAAAGGATTGGTCCATCAACCCTTTCAGAGTCGTGAGAGCCCATCTATAGTTTTCCTCACGCTCGGCCTCCAAGTAGATGCATGCAACGGAGAAAGTGATATCCGTAGATGTGATGCCAACCACTTCCATCAGTGGCATCTTGTATCTATTAGTCTTGTATGTACAATCCATCAACAAGACTTTCGGAAAGGCACACAACAAGTCTACACTAGTTGGGTGGGCATAAAAGAGGTCCTTCACCCCTTCCATTTTCTCACATTTCCGAACAAGAAAATAGTAGTCATGTGACTGCAGTTTCTCCAATAGGTATTGCATTTGAGACCGACCGTCATGCTCCACAACTCTATGTTTATACCTTGCATTGTAGATGGTCTTCAAAGTGGATGCATTCTGAATGAAGGTCTCTTTCAGAGTACTTAGAATGTCTTTGGGTTTAGCCTTATTCTTTGTTAAATTTGTGACAAACCGATCTTCAGCAGGTGTTAATCGACCGACACAGGAGTGATCCTCCAAATGTCGTCTCATCGGGTGGCTATGAACGCCGGATACAACACTTACTGACTATTGTCCATGCTCATTCAGTTGAGTAGTTTTTAGAAGAAACAGACAATCACATTTTGTGGTCGTCGTACGTCTACCCTGTTTCTTCCCACCACTCATTTCATCATCACCAACACTCACCATTTCTGATTTTACCTTATTACACCGATGATAGGTGCCACCTCGTTCACAACCCAATAACACTCGACCTCATCGACCACTGTCACCACTATCAAAGTGCCGAACTAATATGACCATATTATGTCGGTGCGCTACAACATTCACCCACTGCATCATCAGATTGTGAGACTCAAATACTTCTTCTGTCGTAAAGTCGACAGTGAAGTCTATCTGCATGTACTTGGGATCGATATCTTTCTCAACCAATTGTTCATCATCCGATTTATTGATGTAACTGACTTCGTCCGAATATAAATTATAGTTCTGCAAAGCAAGCAAATAAAATCATTAACATAGAATATGAAAAAAAAACAGAACAATCGAGTGCATAGAGAAATGTCGGTTGCCCTGGCCGACAAGTGCATAGAGTGTTCGGTCAGTGCTGGGCACTGGCCGAACAGGAAGAGGAGATGTCGGCCGACCTGGCCGAACGGGAAGAAGAGTTGTCGGCTGATCTTGCTGAACTCTTTCAGCCGCGTTCAGTCTGTACTGGTCGAACGCGAACAGACATGCGGAATTTTTTTACATTTTCAAAAACGACACTTCAGCTACTTAAACTACTGAAAATGCATGCGAAAACTTACATTGTGTGTTCCGAATGAATCTTCGTTCGCCATTATCTGAAATTTGGGGGAAAAAGAGGCAAATACAAGGAAGAAAATACAAATGTAGTAGAAGTTGTTTGCTTGGTGGAGTGAAGAAACACAACAATGGTGAACTTGTATGCTTGGGATGCCCTTAAAAAAATTAAAGACATTAAGTGGGGTGCCCTTAGAAAAAAGATGCAATAAGGGTGAACTTGTATGCTTGGGATGCCCTTAAAAAAATTAAAGACATTAAGTGGGGTGCCCTTAGAAAAAAGATGCAATAAGGGTATTTTAGTCTTTCTTTATTCATTTTAATTTGAGTTTTTTTAATTGGGGTGCCCTTAAAACTTGATGGGGTGCCTTTAGTTGGTCCCAATTAAAAATTGTCAGTGTGTCCGGTTTAGACTCGATCAGTCCGAAATTACATCCACACGTGCATAACACATGCAATTTCAGACCAATTAAGCAATCAGGCTGAAATTTAGCATAAATTGCACATTTTTGTAAATTACCATTCATATCAGCTAGCCTAAAAAAAGGTCAAAATTGTCAGGACACTAACTTTATAGTGCAAAAAAAGTAGTTTACTCTTTAAAAAAAACAAAATTAAAAAATTTATCCATGTGGAAGGAAAAAAATTTAAATTATAGATGCCACAAGTGACAAACAGATGCCACATTAGCAAAATTGATTTGAAAAGCCCAAATTTACAATCTCACGTGTGATTCATGTGCAATTTTAGTTCAATTGAGCAATTGGACTCAAATTGAGCAAAATTCATGAAGCCTGTAAATGCAAAATTCTAAATTGCCAGTCCAAAAAATTAAAGTTCTAAACTGCTAAGCCCTCTAAATTACAGGGTAAATAAAATAATAAACTCAATTAATTATGTTGAAAAATTCAAATTCAACATTAACAATATATATATATATATATATATATATATATTTTTATTTATTTATTTATATATATATATTCTATTAGTTAGTTTAATTTATTTTGTATTTTTAATTTAATTATTTTATCATTTTTAATGCATTAAAAAGAAGTCATCATTGAATTTTTTTTTCTTTTTGAAATATGAACTTAGAAATCGGACGAAAAAGTTAGTCGAAGCATTTTCTTTGTCAAGATTTTTTTTTTCAGTTTATTCTGTAATATAAACACAATTAATTATTTATAGTAATACCTTTGATTGACTAATTTTGTTATTGCATGAAAAAAATTATATGGAATGCTTCTTATTTTGAAATTAGATTTGAATTTATTTAATTTTTATTCTAATTAGCTTTACTAAATGTCACCAACATACAGACAAAATTCATGTAAAAATGTTACTTATAAGGATATTTATTAGATAATGTCACTAATTTTAGAATAACTTTTACAGTGTTTTTGAGTTTGGGACGTTAATTGTAGAGACCAATGTTAACTTAATTATATAAATTTTTAAAAGTGCCATCGTTTTAAAAGTGTTCTTTACAGAAAATGTCATAAATTTTATGATTTTAACTTTATACTATTTATACCAAATTAGTGAAATTATTTCACAACAACATTGCGTGGAGGCAAAATAAAATTTTAATATTATATTAACATGCGACATTTTTAATGATATAATATATATATATATATATATATAGTATTTTAATTTATTGATTTTTTATCTTTATCGATCTAAGTAATAATTATTTGATAAAGCCATATAATACAACAGGAACATCATTAACATCATTGTTTTGCTAAGAGGTTTGAAAATGGGGAAAAAATAATTGGCTTCTAGAATAGCCTAGGATTGCATAGCTCCATCTAACATCTAAAGTGATCGAATATGTTAAAATTAATGCATTTAGATACTGCCAAGCTCAATTTTATGATTTTTTTGGTATCAAATGAGTCGATGCACTTAGAGATCTGGATTTGATTAAATCGTGATTCAAATGGTTAAAAATCAGTGAAATCACGATTTAGTGAATGATTACGATTTCACCTCTATTGCATATTTGGGTTCAATTTTCGTAATATTTTTGGCCCAAAAACTGAAAATTTTACATGCTTGTTCTCATTTTAGTCTTAAGAAAAAGCCCAAATAGCCCATTCACATTTCTATACTTACTAATATAAAAAAAATATAAAAAAGTAAACAAATTCGCAACAATTACAAGTACGTCACTTTTCCACTAAAATTGTCATGTCACAGAATAAAGTATTACAAAATGAAAATAAAACATTCTTTGCAAGCTATATGTATATCATTAAAATTCTTCTAATATTAGTTGTTTTTTTTATGTTGGATCTTTTAATTGGACTTTTTGAGTAAAAAGATAATAATTATTTGAATGTTTCAATTCATCTACAAGTCATTTTATAAAATTACATTTTATGACTCAAATATTAAGTGTAAATAACATTGACCATGTAATTAGCATTATTATATATATATTATTTTTATTGGTAATATTTTTATATTTTATTTGTTGATGAATAGATATTTAAAAGTAATAATAAATATTTTTGATTTATTATATAATATTTACTTAAATAATATTTCAAATTTATTTCTTATTTCAAAATTTTAAACATATAAAATTGCCATAATAATAATAATAATTCTTATTCTTCATTATTTATTTATTTATTTAGTATTGTTATTAATTCTTCTATGATAAAGTATACTTTTGTTTTTTTAAATTGTATGAACGTTGTTGTTTGTATTTTTTAATTTGTAATAATATATTTAAATTAAGATAATATACTATTATAATATGTTATCAAAATTATATAATTATTAGATATTATCTCACAAGTCGTGCAACCCACAAAAGTACCACTAGGTAATCTGAAAAAATACACATTCTCATTTTGAGATTGAATTTTTTTTTTTTGTGACTGTATTTTTAATTTTGTAGTTTTTGTTTTATCGAGACTTGAGAATTTTTTTATAAGATATTATTTTTCATTTTTCATATACCAAAATGACCCTATTCCCAAATAGAGCTTCAAATTAATTTTAAAATTTACATTCCAACCAAACTCAATTTGATGAAAATTTGTTTGAACAAACTCAAATCAAACCTCTTTTCTTAATTTGTCAATAAAAAAATCATACACTAAAATGGCTCTCCTTCAATCAAAGAAAATTTCCAAATCAATTTATAAATTTCGTCGAAGCAAGCCCAATCCGCGAAGAATCGTATGAAGATCTCAAATCAATTTTATTTACTTAACTCTAAGATTAATGCAAAATTAAGTGTCATAGTTAAATCATTGTCATATTGGACATTTGATTTTTTTAAATTCAGATTTTAGCAGCTGTCATATTGATCTACATGACTCGTCACCAATTTCAAAATCAAATCTAATATAAGTGATTCGCATTGCATGACTTATCTAAAATCATGTTTATTTTGCTAATTTTCAACAACTTTTGTTGAATTGCAGTTAAAGTAAAAACTGTGATTTAACCAATAAGTATAAAATAATGTCGTTTAGTTCATGTGGATTTTTTTTTTCTTAATTATTTGTTAGCGGATGATGTGTTAAGTTGCTCAAACACGTTGTCAACAGATTCAAAACCAAATTTTGTTTGTTGGTTAGATTTATAGATATCTAAGATCATACTATATTTGCTAATATCTAAAAATTTAATTAATATCACAAATTTAGTAAAGTTTTCAACGGCAATTAATCCTAAAATACAAACTAGCTAGAAATTAAAATGAAGTAACAAAAGTGAAAAAAATTAAAAATGTAAGCGGCAACATGCATTTTCCGTTGGAAATAAGAAAAGCAAATAAAGCATCACAAGTGTTTTGTCATTTGTATCAATCACCATTGGCAAAAAAAATATAACAAAATCAACAGACCACAACGTACATGCCAGGCACCTTCTCGCTTGGTTCCAAAGAAAGAAGAAGCCTGACCCCGAACTCAACCAAATAGGCTTTTGAGCTTGGCAATTATCATAAGCATCACCATTCAAGATATTCATTAAAATCGAACTGGTAGGCACTCTGCAGAGCTATCGTCTAGGGTTGGTGACAAGGATGATTTAGCAAACATTCTTTCATCTAATAACATGGTTGTCAATTTTCTCAAGATCTAATCAAGATATAAAGTAGGGATTTGGATCCCCTAAATCATGGGATCATGTACATTTATATCTCTATGCTACTACTATAAGTAGAGAATCAACGGTAATGCAAAGGATTAAGAAATTTGTACAAAAAGTTCACAAAAACTTATCTTACCTGTCTTATAACCGAGATATTTTAGTCGATCAAAATGAGCAGTGCTTAACATAAATAAGCAAAAGTCTCTCAAACCAAATTACTTGCACATTTCCACACTCGTCTTCAATATTTAACCCATATTACCTTGATTCGTATTTACTACAATTTAATTAGGGAAAATTGATAAAAATAATCTTTAAGTTTGCCAACTTTAGGAAATGACTTATAAATTTTGGCATTTTTAAAATTAACTCGTAATTTACAAAATGTTAGTAAAAACATCATTTGACTGGCTCCAGCAGGTAACCGTTCCGGTTACCAGCTTATGTGTTACGGGTCATTTTTACCAAATTTCTCATTTAATTATTTGACAAAATCCATTTAGCGGACTTACAAGAAGCATTCACCACCCATACAATTTCTTAACAAGAAACAATAAAAACTCACAAACTAAGCAAGTAGAAAATTCTTCAAAACACCATAAAAGATGTTAGCCCTAGACTCATCACCTAATTCAATGCCATGATATCCACCTTTGCTAAACACTTCCATCACATCCACACCAATCTCTTTCAACATTCTTGCAAATTCAATTTGTGCATCAATCAACGGGTCACCTTGGTCCCCACTCACCAAAAATCTCCACCCTTGTTTCTTTATCTTATCAAGAAGCTCTATTTTGGGGGCTTTCCTTGGATTCGAATACTCATGATCACGGTCAACCCCAATCGGCAAAGCCATGTCAAACATGAAATCAATCATAGCCAATGGAATCAGCTTATCATTCGCCAGCCTTATCTCCGATGGGGTCCTCTCGACCCCACCAAAGTATGGGTGGTGCAATATCAGCCCTTGGATCTTCAGAGGCGCCATCTCATCAACGGCTTCCACCGCATTCAACCCTACATTATACACAATATTTCCTCCGGCACTGGTTCCCATCAGAAAACACCTTGACACGTCAGCATACTTGGTCAACCACTCGTCTTCGGTTGTTTTGACCCACAGTAAGGCTTCCAAGCCGTCCTCGTAGGCGGCGGGGAGGCGGTGCTCCGGTGCAAGACGGTACCCCACCGACACCATCACCGCCGGAATTTGACACACTATATCGCAGCAGAACCTTTGGAACATCGTTGTGGCTGGACTGCATACCATGAATCCCGAACCATGATAATATACTACAAGGGGCAATTTGGTCTTAGGAAAGGCATCAGGTTCGGGCCGGGGAAGATAGATTCGGGCCCAGGTCTTGGTTTGTTGATTGATTTGAATATCCTTTGTGAGGACTGGGATTGGATTTGCAGGATCAGAAGACGGAGGACTGGTCGGATGAAAATCCGGTATACGTGTGACTGAACCGTCGGAGTTTAGGGTGAATCCCATCCGAGCATATAGATTAGAGATGGGTGTGACCTCATTGGAAGACATTGTTGTTTTAGGCTGCCTTTACTTGGGAAGTTTTGAATTTCTTTGGATAGGATAAATATTGGAATATGGATACATTTTTTAAGTCTTCGTCCTTTTACTCTTGTTATTTTTTATGGATATGATATCCACAATCTTATCAAGTACTTAATAGTTATTCAAGGTGATAATGATTTAAATTACATAATTGTCCCACCTCAAATGATAGAGCAATACAAATTCTTAATAAAAATTACAAAATGCTATAATTTATAAACCCATTTCTCACTAAACTTAAATAATAAATTAATATTGTTTCAAAAGAATTGATTCAAGTTTGATAGAAAAAAAAAAACAAATTACAACCTCAAAAGAAAAGCACAATGTTGAGGATAAAAAAATAAAATTAGCCAAATCATGGATAATTAATTTGTCCAATCCTATCTTATCACCTGAAGTAAACAGGGTTTTAATGTGTGTGAATTAGATGTCATAAAATATGAGATGTAATGTCTAATATAATAGTAAAAAAATTTACGTGGAACCATCTCACATATAATTACCGTGGGATGGATTCTTATAATCCACAAATAAAATATATTTTTACAAATTTATTCATGAATTGTATGGTGTATAGTGACTCGTCTTACTTAACTAAATCCAAATAAGTGCTTACTAGTACTGAAATAAATGATCAAAATATTTAAAAATGAATAAAAATTAAAACATGATCTAATTATTTAAATATGCATAATAATCGACTTTAATTAACTAATTAATATTTATCTACAAAGAAGTTTCTTGTTTTTGTTTACGACTAGTTAAAGTGCTATAACATTAGTTGGTTAACATTTAATAGGGGATATTAGTTATAGCATATATAGCCTTTAGGTACAACAAAAACTGTTCGATATTATCGTAATTATTTCCTTCTTCGATTAATATTCAGAAATATATGTTTAATTTTACATAAAAACTTAGATGAAAAATTTAGAAAAGTACTGTATGTTTTCTTTGCACAACTGATGACAATAATGAATAACATTAAAATCTTTAATAATGACCTTTAATTTTAGAGAAAATAGCAAAATATATCTCAAAAGGTATAATGTACTACCCAGTGTATCATTCTATATAAATTTTAATCCTATTATACCACAAATTGTAAAAAATGATCTCATCCTACCATTTTTTGACTAAGTCACATGTGCACAATCACGATGAGACATCACTAATAAGACAAATGAGACATGACTGATAAGGCAACAAACGACTTTGACAATGTGATAGACATGACTTATATATTAATGTTTTATACGAAAGTCATCATATAAAATATATTACACGAAAATATATCTTTTTAATCTTGTAGTCATAATTTAGAAAGCCTTCCACGAAAATTGAATCGAAGTCAATATAAATTTGAGGTTATACGAATTTATGTAACATTTGGTATCAAAATTTATAACTTATTTTCATGTAATAAGTTTGGAAATAATTTTTTTAAAATCTTATTTTTGTGTAATGTTTCTTCCACAATTTCGTAGAATACAGTAATGTAGGAAAAACACTAATTCAATTAAATTTCGTGAAAGACATTATGAATAAGTCTTACACAAAAAATGATCAATTCTAAATATGAAATAAGTCTTGCACGAAAATATGAATAAGACATTGTTGTTTAATGTGTGTGAATTAGAAGATCAAAATATTTAAAAATGAATAAAAATTAAAACGTGATTGATAAGTTGGGTTTCGTGTGTTATTTACATGTTTAATGTGACAGTTTTTACATTCAATTGATCACTATTTTCTCGCAATTACCCGATTATTGCTAGGTTCGATATTTGACTTTAATTTTGTATTTCCCATGAATTTCAGGTCATATTTTATATATTCTATAACCGTGGGAGAGACGAGTCAATTGGGTTACGAGAAATACAAGTTTTGCAAAGCACGAAAAAAGGAAAGTTTGAAAGTCAACAAATGCCATCATTAATGATAGCCTAATGATTTTGGCATGAAACATGAGTTATGGAAGGAATTGATTCTCTCCTTAATTAATTGGGGTTCTTTTGGAAAGGAAATGAGGAGTTTTAAATAGAGAAGAGAGGCTGCAGAGAAAAAGGGCATCACATTAGAAAAAAGAGGGCAGAGGCAAAAGGGGAGCAGAATTATATGTTTGCTTATTTCTCTTTTCTTGTAAAATGGGGGATAAACATGCTTAGAGGCTAACTCTTTATTTCTAGTCCAAGGAGACACCGAACCTTGAATGATTCGATCGATAATTGAATAGTAACATATTTCTTTCCCATCTCGATTGCTTTGTTATTTGGATTTATGCTATGCATGTTTAATCAAGTGAATTTATCTGGTTTGGCCACCTAGGTTAATTTATTGATTATTCTAGCTAGATTGCTTGATATAATCCGTAATTGTTATATTATGGTGATCGTTGTAGCTTGGGATAACAAAGTCTGGATTGTATGAATCGAACGTTTCGTTTTCATAGTCTAGTTTGCCCTAATATTTTAATTCGTTAATGCATCTTGTGAATTGAATCTCGAATACATGTTTTGGGGTTATTCAGGGTAGATTAATTGGGGGTCGTACTTCCTGATTAATTAAACTTAAGAAATAATTCGAACTAGTTTGGTCGTACCACTGGTTTAGGGGCAAGATTCGAGATAGAGTATAGTTAAACAGAATTATTGATTAATTTGGAAGAATCATTCTAAGGGAGGCTATCCGAGGGCTAGATCATTTTTTATTCATTGTTCGATCATCTGATTTATATTCTTATTGCTATTTTTATTTTGTTGCAAGAGTGCTCAACAAACCAATCCCCCCAAATTTTACTGCTTTTTAACATGATTTATTTCAATTAAATTAAGCTATTCTCTGTGGGTTCGACCCCTTACTTACTCTACTACACTAGTGGATTTGTCAAGGGAAATATATTATTTTTGGGTGCCGGCGACAGCACACCAAATTTTGGCCCCGTTGTTGGGGAATAGTTGTTAATTTTGTTGAATTTTTCTTGTTATAGTTTTTGTTCGGAATTATTTTTGCATGCGTTTACACTAACACTGACCCCCTCAGTGTATGTTTAGTTTTTGCTTGCAGTGGATGATCACTCGTTCAAATCGAGGTGCACAGCTGATATTCAATCCAGAGGTAGAAAAGACAGCAAATAGACTTAGGAAAGAAACTCGTACTCGTCGGCAAATTGATTTTACGTCGACAAGTGATATGAGTAGGGAGATCGATAGTGAAACTGAAAGCGAGACAAGAGAAGGAATGAACTATGAATCAGATAGTGAAAATCAAGAGAGAGCAATGAATAATGTGGCAAATCCAAGCACAAATCGTCAACCTCTTTGCATTACCATGTCTGCTCTTAATGCTAATGTCAATTGTGAACTTAAATCTGGTCTCATTCACTTATTACCTTCTTTTCATGGTCTTGCAGGTGAGAATCCACATACTTTCCTGAAGGAGTTCCATGTCGTTTGTTCGAGTATGAAACCAACAGGGGTTACATAAGAACATGTTAAGTTGAGTGCATTTCCTTTTGCACTAAAGAACACTGCGAAAGATTGGCTAAACTACTTACCATCGAGAACGGTTAATATATGGAATGAGATTGAGAGGTTGTTTCTCCAACACTACTTCCCAGCCACTTGAGTGGCCGTTCTAAGGAAGGAGATTTCAGGTGCTAAACAAGGGTCAGGGGAGACACTATACGAATATTGGGAGTGTTTTAAACGTCTTATAGCTTCGTGTCCACAACATCAGATTAGTGATCAACTGCTTATCCGGTGTTTCTATGAGGGACTCACCCTCATGGATCGAAACATGATTGATGCAGCCAGTGGAGGAGCTTTGATGGGAAAGACACCAATAGCTGCACGAGAATTGATTTCCAATATGACAACAAATACTCAACAATTTGGTGTACGTAATGCTATGCTGAGGCCAGTAGAGGAGTCGAAAAATGATGTCTTAGAAAAGATTGCAAGCATGATGGAGGTTAAGACTCCAGAAGCTCGTCCATGCAAAATTTGCAATACTACAGAGCATACCACTAATGATTGCCGAATCCTGATTGATGAGATAGAACAGCATGCCAATGCAATTGGTTTTGGAAATTCTCAAGATCGAAAGTATGATCCATATTCTAATACTTATAATCCAGGATGGATGGATCACCCCAACCTTCAATATGGGAACCAACAAAACAATCAACAGGGAGAGAATCAAAGACCTCAATATTAAGATAGAAAATTCCAAATTTTCAGAGGGAATGATCGAGGTAATGAGGACTTTGGGCAACACATGGGTGAGAAAGAGTCCAGACTATCTTTGGAAGATATGATGAAAACATTGACATCCAATACCATGAAGTTCCAATAAGACACTCAAGTAGTAATAAAGACTTTGGAGTCTGGACAAAGGACTTTAAAGTCTGGGCAAAGGAATTTGGAATAACAAATGAGCCAAAAAGCCACTGCCCTCAGTCAAATGCAAGCACGAAATAGTGACAAGCTACCATTTCAACCTGAGATCAACCCTAGGAATGTGAGTGCAATCACTCTATGGAGTGGAAAACAATTACAAGAGATCTCACCACCCAAGCAAGGTGGGAAAGAGACTACGGCAACAGAAGAAGAGCATTCTGAGGTACTTGAGGACCAGTTAGAGGTTGAGAACGAGTTGGTCGAGCCTGAAAAAAAAATTCTGGATGTTCAGACAGACACTGACCGCATCAGTGTCAATGTACCAGAACAAGAAAAAGAGGTAAAATCTCAAAATTCGATTCCTATTAATACTAATGCAGTACCTTTTTCCTTCTAGGTTGAAGAAAACTGAAAAAAGCATCAAGGATCAACAAGCACTTGAGGTGTTTCGAAAAGTTGAAATCAACGCACCATTGTTGGAGGCAATTAAACAAATTTTGAGATATGCCAAATTTTTGAAGGAATTGTGTACTAACAAGCGTAAATTGGCTGTGATGAAAAAGTGTTTATGGGAGAGACTGTCTCTGCTGTTTTTCAGAAGAGATTGCCTCTAAAAATGAAGGATCCCGGCATGTTTGTAATTCCTTGCAGGATAGGAGATCAAAAGGTCGAGCAAGCTATGCTAGATCTTGGGGCATCTATTAATGTTATGTCTTGGTCAGTTTTTGAGCAGCTAGGTATTGGGCCATTGAAGAAAACTGGAGTAGTTATTCAGTTAGCAGATAGGAGCTACACATACCCAGCTGGAGTAATTTAAGATGTTCTTGTACGGGTAAATCATTTGATTTTTCCTGCTGATTTTCATGTATTAAAAAGGGATGGGAACTCTGGAAATTCCACACCTATTTTGTTGGGGAGGCCGTTCTTGAACACCTCCCAAACAAAAATAGACGTACGTGAGGGAACCCTCACTATGGAGTTTGATGGAGAGATCATTCGATTTAATATATTCGATGCTATAAAATTTCCTAATGATTCTGACTCTCTTTATGCTTTGAGTGTTATTGAGCCAATTGTGCAGGAGGTTTTTGAGCTTGATTGCAAGAATAAATTGGAGGAAAAATTCTTGAAAAATTTGGAAAGAAAGGATAAGGGAACTAAGACTACTTAGATGGAGAAGAAGGAGGTGAAACCGAGACTCATTCAATGGATTTTGTTTCATCACAAGTTTGATTTTGAAATTAAAGATAAGAAAGGGACAGAAAACTTGGTGACTGATCATCTTAATCGCTTGGAGAGGGCTGAAGAGGCAGAACCACTGCTGGAACGATTTCCAGACGAGCAACTGCTCGTGATTTCTCAAAACTTTCAGAATTCACTGACACCGACCCCTTCAGTGTCAGTGCAGTTCATTTCATGGTTTGCTGAATATATGGATTTGGAGGATCCAATTCTTTGAAGCAAGAATTTCTAAGTTGAGCCAACGACAATAAAAAATAGGGACTTGTTGGGAGGCAACCCAATATTTTATTTCTTTCTTGCTCGTTTTAATTTTCCTTATTTCAATTTTGATTTTCGGGTTGTGATCGCAGGTTCTAATAAAAGATTGAGAGTGGCCCATCAATTTCATTTTAGTCCCAATTCAAAATAAAATGCAAGGAGGCCCAATTTCAAATTATTTTTCTGTGGCCCATCAGTGGTAAGAGGAGCCCAATAAATTGGGGTTCCCTATCTTCTAATTCATTTTAGACGAAAGCTATAGGCGGGAAGCGGCGAACCTCTATCTACACCATCTGCAATCACATTCTATTCTACCATCTACGCCCTAGCAGCGAACCCATCACCATCCAGTCGCATCTACAGTTGCACCACCGTAACCACCGAACATTCCAGAACAGCCGCGTCACCTCTACAACCGTGCGCCACCATTCCCATGTCCCACTTCGAGCAGCACATCACTCCTTGATCGGGTAACCCCGCTCCACTTATTCTGTAATTCTATCATGATGCTTGGTTTTTACTTGTACATTTTGTGCTAAGGACTAGCCCTGTTCTAGTGTGAGGGGATTTTAATCTTTACTTTTATTTATTTTCTTGGGAGTTTTGTGCTTAGTTGTTGTGTTGTGGTGTTTTGAAATTCAAGTATGATAATTGGGCATTTAACTGTGTCGCTAGTTGCTGAGTTTTCTTGTTAAATATGCTGAAAACATTATTTGCATGCTTTGATTGGTGATTGAACTTGAGTTCACAGTTGGTCATAGGGTTGAGTTGATTGTTGGCTGCTTGGCTTTGAAATGACAACTTAATTGCTTGTTTTTGAAAATTTGATTTGGTCTTTTGGAAGAGTAAAATCTGAGTTGGTGCCCTTAGTTGAAAAGAATGAAATTGTGGTGGATTGTAGGAAAAATAAAAGGGAGTTCAGTCGAAAATAAATTGCTGAAAAAAAATAACGAGGGGCCGATACGGCTGCCTACTTTTGGGGGCTCAAGCGTATTGAAAAAAAAGGGAGCTAAAACCCGGAAGTAGTGCGGAGCTGCAAGCCC
The DNA here is from genome assembly GCA_028654395.1 of Scutellaria barbata. Classification (NCBI taxonomy): domain Eukaryota; kingdom Viridiplantae; phylum Streptophyta; class Magnoliopsida; order Lamiales; family Lamiaceae; genus Scutellaria; species Scutellaria barbata. The sequence goes on along the minus strand of CM053649.1, from coordinate 3,454,379 downwards.
TCGTTTGAAACCTGAAAAAAACAAAGATGTCGTAAATTCTTCCAATGAAGGAATAAAGGCTATAAAAATATATATGGAGAGAGGCACCACTCGGATTAGAACTATGAAGGAAGACCGAGTTAGATTGATTGAGAATAAGTTGTTAGAGAGTTATAGATATGGCCTGAGTAGTTAAGGGTTGATGAGACCTTATGAATGATTGTGAATATGAGTTGTAGGTTACTTTGATGGGCATGTGTTGAGAATTTTGGCTTAAGAGCTTAGTAGCAAGAGAATATGGAAGAATGTCCCAACTGTCATTGTTTAAATTGTTGTGTCGAGATTGACATGCTTTGATAATCCCATTTCGTTATTAATTTTATATATTTTGCTTGAGGACAAGCAAATGTTCTAGTGTGGGGGGATTTGATAAGTGGTTTCGTGCGTTATTTACATGTTTAATGTGACATTTTTTGCATTCAATTGATCACTATTTTCTCGCAATTACCCGATTATTGTTAGGTTCGATATTTGGCTTTGATTTTGTATTTCCCATGAATTTCAGGTCATATTTTATATATTCTATAACCGTGGTAGAGACGAGTCAATTGGGTTACGAGAAATACAAGTTTTGCAAAGCACGAAAAAAGGAAAGTTTGAAAGTCAACAAATCCCATCATTAATGATTAGCCTAATGATTTTGGCATGAAACATGAGTTATGGAAGGAATTGATTCCCTCCTTAATTAATTGGGGTTCTTTTGGAAAGGGAATGAGGAGTTTTAAATAGAGAAGAGAGGCTGCAGAGAAAAAGGGCATCACATTAGAAAAAAGAGGGCAGAGGCAAAAGGGGAGCAGAATTATATGTTTGCTTATTTCTCTTTTCTTGTAAAATGGGGGATAAACATGCTTAGAGGCTAACTCTTTATTTCTAGTCCAAGGAGACACCGAACCTTGAATGATTCGATCGATAATTGAATAGTAACATATTTCTTTCCCATCTCGATTGCTTTGTTATTTGGATTCATGCTATGCATGTTTAATCAAGTGAATTTATCTGGTTTGGCCACCTAGGTTAATTTATTGATTATTCTAGCTAGATTGCTTGATATAATCCGTAATTGTTATATTATGGTGATTGTTGTAGCTTGGGATAACAAAGTCTGGATTGTATGAATCGAACGTTTCGTTTTCATAGTCTAGTTTGCCCTAATATTTTAATTCGTTAATGCATCTTGTGAATTGAATCTCGAATACATGTTTTGGGGTTATTCAGGGTAGATTAATTGGGGGTCGTACTTCCTGATTAATTAAACTTAAGAAATAATTCGAACTAGTTTGGTCGTACCACTGATTTAGGGGCAAGATTCGAGATAGAGTATAGTTAAACGGAATTATTGATTAATACGGAAGAATCATTCTAGGGGAGGCTATTTGAGGGCTAGATCATTTTTTATTCATTGTTCGATCATGTGATTTATATTCTTATTGTTATTTTTATTTTGTTGCAAGAGTGCTCAACAAACCAATCCCCCCAATTTTACTGCTTTTTAACATGATTTATTTCAATTAAATTAAGCTATTCTCTGTGGGTTCGACCCCTTACTTACTCTACTACACTAATGGATTTGTCAAGAGAAATATATTATTTTTGGGTGCCGGCGACAACACACCAGTGATCTAGTTATTTAAATATGCATAATAGTCAACTTTAGTTAACTAATTAATATTTATCAGCAAAGGAGCTTCTTGTATTTGTTTACGACTAGTTAAACTGATATAACATTAGTTGGCTAACACTTAACAGGGGACATAAGTTATAACATATATAGCCTTTAGGTACAACAAGAACTGTTCGATATCATCATAATTATTTTCCTTCTTTAATTAACATTCAGACATATATATTTAATTTTACATAAAAAACTTAGATGGAAACAAATAGAAAAAATATTTAATTTGAAAAATATTAAAAAAACTAAATTAGTATAAAAAAAATCTAATATTATTTCACAATCCAATTAAAAATTACTTCAAAAACCTAGAAATAATATTAAGAGTCAAGTCTAAAACTACTCATTTTCATATTGTAAAGAACTTTTCTATGTCATTTTTATGAAAATAACTTTTTTTATCAATTTTTAAGGTACTTTGTTAAATACATTTCAATACTAACCATTTACTATAAATTTTAATTACTAAATGAAATTCAAAGACACTATTTGAATACAAAATTTAATGTTTCAAAATACATAAAATTCTATGGCCCAAAATTTTTGAAAGTTGAAAATTCGTTCCCCCCCCACAAGCTCCACCGAAACTCCACGATTAGAATCCCACCACATGTAATCTCCACCACTTCAACATCAATGACGGATGAAAATCCTAAGATAGAGCTCAGATTTTATTGGTGAATCTAAAAATGTTTTGTACGGCAATGGTTGGATCTGTGATGAGAATAGGGTTACAGGAAGATGAGAGAAACAACGGTGATTCTTGTCGGAGAGGACAAAAAAGTGGTAGATGTCAAATTTGTGTCGACAAATCTAGAGATTGGAGCGGAGATGGTGGAAGCACAATGTTGCTCGCACTCAGAGATGAAAACAGATAAACTAAGAAGGTTGGAGAAGACAAATGAGAGTTGATTTGCACGATGGTTTGTGTTATCTGAACTTGGAGATGAGACATCACACTGTTCAAAGAGAGAGACAAAAGTTTGGGTTACAATTTTTTATTTTTTATTTATTTTATCTTTAGTTTTACAATTTTGAGTTATAAAGTGATTTTGAATTTTGTGATTTGAATGTTGAGTGAATAATTGTGAAATTTCTTGATTTTTTGATTTTGTGTATAATTATCATCATAATCTTGTATATAGGTGCATGAGTAGAAGAAAATTATCGAAATCAGGCAGTCATTTAATATTCTAATATATGTACACGATATTTATCCTATTGCGTGTACATGATAAATTGTATTTTGATATATGTATACAATATATATCTTACAACGTGTATAAATGTACACGATATATATCTTACAACGTGTACACGATTATAATATGTACACGATATATATCTTACAACATGTATACGATTACATGATATATATTTTGCAATATGTACACAATAATTATAATCCAAGTTATAATCGTCTATACATTATGAATCATGTACACGTTATGAATCGTGTACACGATACCTACATACAATCATATAAAAATTATACACGATAATTATAATCCAAGTTATAATTGTGTACACGATTATCGTGTATACATTATGAATCATTTACACGTTATGATCGTGTACACGATACCTACATATAATCACATAAAAATTGTGTACACGATAATCGTGTACTCAATAAAATATACTCGTGTATAAAAAATCTAAAAATCATATGAATAGGATCAAATTGAAATCTAAACAGATAGTATTTCAATGTTTATTAAATCATAATTATACCCACATATCTTTATACATAAATATAAAAAAATCCCCAAATGTTAAAAATCTCCAGATGGGTTTGGTTGAAGTGCAATATTCAAATCTTAGATGATTTTTCAGATACGTTAGGTTTGGTTGAAACACAATATTCAAATCTTAGATGTTTTTTTTCCAAATATGGGGTTTTGGTTGAAGCGCAGTGTTCAAATCTTCAAAATCTTTTTCCCAAATAAATATATCTTCATCGAATAAACAAATTTTCAAAATTTTTTTCTTAAATAAACTGATCTTTAAAAAAATTTTACATGTTGTGTTTGAAGAATAATTGTTAGAGACTCATATCTTGTAGAAAAATTGGATATAAAATATAATATATTGTATTTAGATTTAAATTTTAAATACATAGACATGAAATATATTGTTAAGTTACCTTGAGGACAAAATGAACATATTACCTTTGGGTAAAAAAGTAATATATAAAAAGAGGGGCATAAAAGTAAGTTGGCTTATGAAATGGGATAAAAAAGAGGCATTTTCACTAATATTAAAGATGAATAATTTAACATATACTTTAATACCTAAAAATAATTTTATTTTTAAAAATTTATTTTTTTAATGGATAAAATCTAAATATAACTTTAAAAAAACAGATTGCATTCAATAATTAGATTTTATTTTGAAAAAAATACATCTTTAAAATTAAAAGTTATTTTTAATATATGAAAATAGTGCAAAAATTGAAAAAAAAAATTGATTTTTGAATTGTTAGAATTATTTTCTGATCTTTTAAAATACATTTTCATATTATTTAAGGGTTTACTTCAAAAAAAAAAAAAATACAGCTAGATATTAGTATATATTTAAATTTATGCTTTTAATATTTTTAAAAGATTTAGGAAACAAAATATTTTTAAAATTTTTATTGATTTTGAGATATTTAGAATTATAACGGTATTATAATTAGAGTTTATTACTTTTTTTATCCCGTAATTTTGGGGTCTGGCAGTTTAGAACTTTAATTTTCGGATTGAAAATTTAGAACTTTATCTTTTCGGGCTTCGTCGAAGATGCCCTGGTCGAGGCGGATGTCCGCCAGGGGTTTGAGGAGCAGCTCATCTAGAATGATGGAGACGACGGTGGTGGATGGCTACAGGTGGTGGTGGGTGATGTGGTGGTAATAGTTGCAACTCATGGGGGTGGTGCGGCGGCGCACCGGAAACATGGGATGAGATGAATTTGGGATTGATAAAGAAGATGACCTATCATTTTTTAATTTTATGTTTTTTTTATTTTGTTTGAATTGTGATTTTTCATCTTTTTTATTTTCTATTTTATTTATATTTGGGGTTAATTCAAAAGGTAAACAAATTAAAACATATATCCACATGGAAGGAAATATTTTATAGTTAAAAATGCCACAAGGGATAAACAAATGTCATCTCAGCAAAATTGGCTCGAAAAGTCCAAATTCGCGATCTCTCGTGCGATTCACGTGTAATTTGAGCCCAATTAAACAATTCGGGCTCAGATTTGGAAAAATTCGCGAAACCCAAAAAGATTAAATCCTAAATTGTCATCCCGAAAAATTAAAGTTCTAAATTGACAGACATCCCAAATTACGGGGCAAAAAAAATAATGAACTCTTATAATTATTAATTTTTTTATGCTTTAGATTTTCATGATTATTTTTTGAAGTAAACTGTTTTATCTTAAAAAATATATATAGTCAAGAAAATCTTACCAAAAACGCTTTCAATAGATAAACTCAAGAGTGTCTAATGTGCATTAGCTGCACATGTAATTCAGGTTGATTTAGATCTGCGTGTTTTTTTTTTTTACTTCAGATCAAAACTTTTATGTACAAATTCAACGATCTTTATGTACGAATTCAGTGACATTTATGTATAAATTGTGCCTTTATGTTTAATAACTTAGAAAAAAAAGGATGAATTTCTGTAAAATTTGTACATAAATTTCTTTATACGATATTGATGTGACCCTTATGTATATTAATGTGACCATTATGACAAATATTCATACATTTCTTACAATGTATAAAGGTCACAATATTTATACATAAATATCACAACATTTGTATATAAAGATTATCAAATTTTTACATAAAGGTCAAAATATAAAAGAAAAAAAAAAGGTAAACTCACGGATTAGGGTTGGGTCGACCCCAATTTCATGGATCTTAGTTTTATGCACCCGGTGTACAGGAGAATTTGTGTAAACTCAATTTACAGGTACAAACATTTCTCTTATAGATGAGACTAAATAAATATCAAAATTACACAGTTTTGTGTATATTAAGTTTTACTGAGTGAAAGTATTTGGATTGAGTTTTTTTTCTCTCTATATGTTTATGATATGTCATCATATCGATAATTTATTATCGTAAAAGTTCTCATAAATAGTTTTTCCGATAACTATCATGTTGACGCAAGTAAATTCTTTTAATTGTTTTTTATGACAACTTGTTATGAATTTTTGCAGTAATATGTTGTTGTAAAGTATCATATCACAAATGCTATTTTTGTTGTAATGAATATTAAGAAAGGGGTGTTGGAAAAATTTCTTTTGATAAAGTGGGTATCTACCAGACTTTGACCAAATTTCGTGGCTAAATATTTAATTTTTGAGGGATTAAATATTTTTGGATTTCTCAAATTGTTAAAAGTAGATTATCATAGTATATTTAGATTCTCAAAATTGAATTCGATGAGTGGAAAATTAACACACGACATAGGCACTTGAAATGGGCAGTCATGTGGCATGTTAGATCATACAGTGTCGGTGAAAGAAACATCACATTTGGCAAACAATGAAACAAAAAGCAAAGCCATGATTTCTAGTAAACTGCTATAGAAGTTTTTACAAAGGAAGAGATATTTCACAAGAGTGGTAAAGAGACTGTTTATACAAAGATGGTCCATGGTTTTCTGCAAGTCTGCAAGGACCAATCCTACACTTCCATCTGTGATGACATAGCTGGCATGAAGTTATGAAGCTAGCATTAGCTTGCAAATTTGACTTTTTGCATGTGTGAATCAGCATTGCTGCTAACAGTTGGTGGAACAACTGCTGAAACACCTGCAAGCTGCAATAACATCTGATGGTTATATCTGCATTTAAAGGTGTGGTAAGTTATCCTGCTATAACATATGGCTGTTATAAGGACATCCACATCAATGGGTGTTATTAACACCCACTGTTGTGTATCCCACGTGATACATACTTTAAAAACATCTACATTTAAAAACGCACACTCACATCAATTAATATTTCATACTTTGTTTCTAGTTACTAAATATTAATAATTATTATTTGTGTTATGCGTGCTTGTGTCTAAGAAATGCTTTTTTTAATGCAGTTTTATTGCAGGAGAACAAATGCATTGGCCTTGTGTCAAGAACACATCTTTTATAGCTTTCTTGACACATCTTTTATAGCTTTGACAATTAAAAATGGTTAAAAACATTGTGTAAGTTATATCTCATTCAAACCGTTTGGAATCCCGTAGTGGTGAAACTAGTACCCATATATAGGTCATATATTAGAAGGATTTTCGACACGATGAAAAGACTTATCTATTTTACAAAAACAAGAAATAGTACCTGAAATTTATCAAAGTTTCTACATTAAAATCTCTGCATTCTTTAATTTGCATTTTAGAATTGTGACCCAATAATCAACATTCTCCAATTTGTTGTTGTTGCTGAATTTCTGGTGTTATTGGTGGTCCCAAGTAGTCTCGAAGGTTTAGAGGGGGTGAATGAATCTCTGTCGATTTTAGAAAATCGTTTCGAACTAGCTACACTGTAAGTTACTTAAACTTACAGCAGAGATCAGATCAACTTACAACACTATGAAATAGTACTGTCTGCTGTATTCTAGAGTTCTTGCAACGGAAAATATATATAGACATAAGGTTTTTTTTTTTGCACAGAGTAAATATATAAAGCTATTAGAAAGCACATAAGGTCTTATAATGGTTTAAAGGTGGTGTAATCTTTCTACGTCTACTCTACTGCTTCCCTGAGTAAGAAATTCATTAAGAAAGATTGATTTCCAAGTTACAACCTAACAATCTATCAACGTAACAAGTTATTACCTACTAGAACTCAACTTACACCCAACTACAGCAAGTTCTAAATGCTTACTGTAACATCCCGAAATAAAATTCGACTACATAAAATATAATGAGAATTTTCTATAATTAAAATAAGATTTATGTAATAATAGTTATAATTATTAATATACAAATAAAAATAAAAGAGAAATAAAAGAAATAAAATTTAAATATATATAAGTATATATTCATACGCACACAACATATATATAACATATGTTTGACTTATTATATATATATATATGCATAAGTTAGAAGATATTTTAGTTATAATAATATAAAAATAAAAATATGAGTGATGATGGATAAGTACAATCAATTTCTTCTCTCTCTTCCTGACTCTCTCGACTCTCTCTCTCTCTCGCTCATTTTCTCTCTCTGCAATACACTTTCTCTCCTTATTCTTCATCTTTGTTGTAAATTTTTGCTGTGTTGGTGTTGGAGCCGGCGCGTGGTTGCACCGGCGAGAAAGGCTGTGAACGCCACCGTTGCAAGCGGTGGCTGTGCGGGTGTATATATATATATATGTTTGTATCTCTGTGTGTGTGCAAGGGAGGGGGGGCCGACACCGGAGCTACACCGGTGGCTGGACTGGTAGCGCTGCCGCGAGGACAGCGGCACTTGGGGCTGTGCGTGTGTGTGTTAAGCGTGTGTGTGTCTCGGTAGTAGCTTGCTTGGTCGGATGTGAGTGTTTTAGGCTGCTGGGTGGTCGCCGGCAGAGGCGAAGAGGCCGAGGGGCGGTGGATGTAGAGGCGGTAGGAGGAGAAATGAGGTGGCTGGAAAGGGTTTGGGGTAAGGGTTTCATTTTGAAAATTTGATGCAATTGAGGGACTATATTGCAAATATAAACTTTGATAAAATTGGAACTTAACCCTTAGCATTTATAAAATTGTAGTTTACTACCCTTAAGTATTTAAAACATACATTAAGACCCATAATTTATGAATAATGACATTTAAAACCCCAATAGTTATAAATATTACATTTTTACCCTTAAGTTTATGAAAATAGGTTTTAAGCACTATGAATTATAAATAATGATATCGGACCCCTGAACTTTAATAAAATTACATTATGTAACCTATAAGTTGAAAATATTATGTATTGCATCTTAGCATTGTTGAAATTGTATTTTATTATCCATAATTTATTGGGATTATAAAACGGACCCTAAATATTACAGATATTGCATTCGAGAATTAATATATATATATATATGAAATAATGAATTAGATCCAAACTAATGAATTAGATTACAAATTAAACTTAGAGATATTATAATAATTAAAGTATGTACAATCTAATAGTTATCATAAATCTAGTTTTTTTTTAAAACCCTAGATTCACGTCTCGTTAACCCCATAACTCTAGGGAAATTATAAATATGTACCTAAATATAATTATGAACATTATGATTTGATATTCATAATTTAGTAAACAAACCAAAGGCCTAATTATAAATATTAATTACAATCTCTCTTAATTTAAATGACATTTTGTCCTAAATATAATTATAGAAATTGTAACTTGACCCTCATAATTTAATAAACGAACCAATGACCTAAATATCAATATTAAACATTTAGTTAAATTCTCATATTGTTAAAAATAATCTAATAATCTTAAATTAATTATGAACTTTACAATTTTAAACCTCAAAGTTAAGAATCAAATTAAATATCAAAGTAAATATAAAATTCAATCCTCTTAAATAAAAATTAATTAAACATGTTATGCAATTAAATATATTTCCTAAATTAACCTATAATTTCAGTTAATTGAATTCATGTTTATAATTTAAATTATATAGTTAATCTATATAGTTTATAACTTCACATCATTCTTCACCTTTGCATTCATAGTAAACATTCACAATCCATCATGTGCTTTGAAACATTCATTAATCATATTTATCATATCACTTTCATTTTCACATATAACATCTCATACATTCAGCACGTATACCCAACACATTTCATATAGTATAATAGTTCGTAATTTAAATACTTCGTAAATTAAATATTTTGAAAGAGGTATCAATACCGACATAACAATTTTCCCCACATTTAATAATAATCTTAAAAGATTGCATAAACTTTATAATATCTCTAATTTAAAGAAATTACCCCCACCTTGTTCGGTGGTTACCACGTGAGCAGCAAGTATCCAAGATCACGTATCCCAAGGCTTCAAATCAACAGGTAGCCTACATAATTTACAATGTTTCTTAGATCTTTATTAAATAAAATTAACGATTTAAACGATATAGAATCGGATACTATCTATCGAGATGAGACGGATCGGAACAGAACGCTTAATGATTGAGGTTGAAGAAACAAGTGGGAAAGATCAGTTTGTATAGTTGAGGTGAAAGAGAATGAATTTTGGATCACAACAAAACAAGAATGAGCTTAATCGGAGTTGAAACGAGCTCGAACGGAGCGTTTTAAGATTTAGGAATATTTTGGTAATTTGGTCAAAGGGTTGACTTTGACCGGGACCCACGACCCCCGGTTATCGATATCTCGTTGGCGATGATTTGATGATAAGGTACGATAAAAAGAAAACGAGATTCGGATCGAAAACGAATCGAAAATACGGCGTCGCATGCGTTCCCGGCGACGGGAAAATTTCCCGACGGCGTCTCCCGTCGGCTGCCTAGTTTTCTAGGCAGCGGGGCAGGTTGCTCCCGTCGTCGGCCTGCTCGAGCAGCCATCTTCCCGGCACCACCGGCCGCGGTGGCGCCACCCTATGCCATCGACCCTTAGTCCTCCAGCTAGCCCGTACCGCCGGCTACCAGATCCGGCCATCTCTCGCCGGATTTCGGCATGAATGGTTCCTGAAAAATAGCCTCAAAAACCCTTCGTCACACACATTTCGCAAACTCCTTGCAATAGCCCTCCTTTCTAGGCCATTTTCCGACACCGGCACCACCACCCATGGCGGCGCCACCCCTCCAGTGGCTAGCCCACAACTCCGGCAGCCCCTCCGGCACCTGCAACGGCGAGAAAAAGAGCGAGAGAGAGAAAAACGGGAGAGAGAAAAGGTGGCAAGAAACAAGGGTTGGGGTTTTGGAGATGGTTTTTCACCGTTTTCCGGCGAACGGAGATCGGAATTGAATTTCGGAAGTTGTCCTAAACTCGTATTGTCGAGAGCTACGTTATGTACGAAAGTCAGCTAAAACGGATGAGTTTAACTTTTTCCGACGAACTCCGGCAGCGGCGGCGGCGGCTCCAGCGACGGAATATAAAATTAAAAGGAAAGAGAGATGAGAGAAAGACTTACGTATATTCGACGCTTTTCGGCTCGTTCGAAGAAATGGTGAAAATGAAATCGAATGAGGCCTATTTATAGAAATTTTTGAAAGTTACTATTCATGATAAGATTTCGTTTCTCGTTTTTCCGAAACTTCGTATTTTGCCCTTTTTTCGCCGTTTGAGCTACGGGTGTCCGATTGACCTCTAGTTCGTTTCTATCTTCTCATTTTTCCGTTACACATTTAATGGTTTAAAAATATTTTATGTTCCATGTTTATAAATTTTATCCCTTTAAAACCGATCGTTAAACAATATCTGAAACGCACGTAATTAAATTAAACACTCAAGAATTAAAACACATAAGATATTTTAATTAAGATTTTACTTATTTACTTAATCAATTATACTTCGTTTTTATCTTGGGCGTTACAAAACTCAATTGGACGAAATTTTGTTTGAACAAACTCAAATCAAACCTCTTTTCTTAATTTGTCAATAAAAAATCATACACTACAATGACTCTCTCCTACAATCCAAGAAGCATTCCAAATCAATTTATAAATTTCGTCGAAGCAAAGCCCAATCCGCGAAGAATCGTATGAAAATCTCAAATCAATTTTATTTTCTAACTCTTAAGATTAATGCAAAATTAAGCGTCATAGTTAAAAATGCCCTCTGAGAGATACCATTGACAAAAAAAAAAAATAAATAAATAAAATCAACCAACCACAACATACATGTCGGCCACTTCTTGCTTGGTTCCAAAGAAGAACCTGAATTCGACCGAATAGGCTCTCGAGGTTGGCAATTATCATAAGCATCACCATTCAAGATATTCATTAAAACCGAAATGGTAGGCACTCTGCATAGCTATCATTTAGGGCCGGTGACAAGGACGATTTAGCTCAACAACTATCATCTAACAACATGGTTGTCAATAGATCTCCTCAAGATCTAATCAAGATAAAGTAGGGATTTGGACCCCCTAAATCATGGGATCAAGTACTTTTATATCTCTATGCTACTACTATAAGTAGAGAATCAAATGTAATGCAAAGGGTTTAGAAATTTGTACAAAAAGCTCCCAAAAACTTATCTTACCTGCCTAATGACCGAGATGTTATAGCAGATCAGAATGAGCAGTGACATAAATAAGCAAAAAGCCTCTCAAACCAAATTACTTGCACATTTCCACACTCATCTTCAATATATTACCTTGATTCTTATTTACTACAATTTAATTATTTGACAAAGTCCATTTAGCGGACTTACATGTTAACAAGAACCATGCCCCACCCATACAATTTTTAACAAGAAACACAATAAAAACTCACAAACTAAGCAAGTAGAAAATTCTTCAAAACACCATAAAAGATGTTAGCCCTAGACTCATCACGTAATTCAATGCCATGATATCCACCTTTGCTAAACGCTTCCATCACATCCACACCATTCTCTTTCAACATTCTTGCAAACTCAATTTGTGCATCAACCAACGGGTCACCTTCGTCCCCACTCACCAAAAATCTCCACCCTTGTTTCTTTATCTTATCAAGAAGCTCTATTTTGGGGGCTTTCCTTGGATTCGAATACTCATGATCACGGTCAACCCCAATCGGCAAAGCCAAGTCAAACATGAAATCAATTATAGCCAATGGAAATGCCTTATCATTCCTCAATCTTATCTCCGATGGGGTCCTCTCGACCCCACCAAAGTACGGGTGGTGCAATATCAGCCCTTGGATCTTCAGAGGCGCCATCTCATCAACGGCTTCCACCGCATTCAACCCTACATTATACACAATATTTCCTCCGGCACTGGTTCCCATCAGAAAACACCTTGACACGTCAGCATACTTGGTCAACCACTCGTCTTCGGTTGTTTTGACCCAAAGTAAGGCTTCCAAGCCGTCCTCGTAGGAGGCGGGGAGGCGGTGCTCCGGTGCAAGACGGTACCCCACCGACACCATCACCGCCGGAATTTGGCACACTATATCGCAGCAGAACCTTTGGAACATCGTTGTGGCTGGACTGCACACTACGAATCCCGAACCATGATAATATACTATGAGGGGCAATTTGCTCTTAGGAAAGGCATCGGGTTCGGGCCGGGGAAGATAGATTCGTGCCCAGCTCTTGGTTTGTTGATTGATTTGAATATCCTTTGTGAGGACTGGGATTGGATTTGCAGGATCAGACGACGGAGGACTGGTCGGATAAAAATCCGGTATACGTGTGACTGAACCGTCGGAGTTTAGGGTGAATCCGATATGAGCATATAGATTAGAGATGGGTGGGACCTCATTGGAAGACATTGTTGTTTTAGGCTGCGTTTTTTTCTTTGGATAGGATATGGTTAAATTTTTTAAGTCTTGATATCCACAATCTTATCAAGTACATACTTAAAAGTTATTCAAGGTGATAATGATTTAAATTACATAATTGTCCCACCCTCAATAGAGCAATACAAATTCTTAATAAAAATTACAAAGTGCTATAATTTATAAACCTATTTCCCACTAAACTTAAATAATAAATTAATATTGTTTCAAAAGAATTGATTCAAGTTTGATAGAAAAAAAATTACATCGAGATGGATTCTTATTATCCACAAATAAAATTTATTTTTACAAATTTATTCATCAATTGTAAGGTATGTGTTGACTCGTCTTACTTAATTAAATCTAAATAAGTGCTTACTAGTACAAAAATAAATGATCAAAATATTTAAAAATGAATAAAAGTTAAAACATGATCTAATTATATAATATGCATAATAGTCGACTTTAATTAACTAATTAATATTTATCTGCAAAGAAGTTTTGTTTACGACTAGTTAAAATGCTATAACATTAGTTGGCTAACATTTAAGAGGGGATATTAGTTATAGCATATATAGCCTTTAGGTACAACAAGAACTGTTCGATATTATCGTAATTATTTTCCTTCTTCAATTAATATTCAGAAATATATGTTTAATTTTACATAAAAACTTAATTAGATGAAAAATTTAGAAAAGTAGTGTATGTTTTCTTTGCACAATTGATGACAATAGCGAATAACATCAAAATCTTTAATAATGACCTTTAATTTTAGAGAAAATAGCAAAATATATCTCAAAAGGTATAATGTATTACCCTTTGTATTAGTCTATATAAATTTTAATCCTCTTATACCACAAATTATAAAAAATGATCTCATTCTACCATTTTTTTGACTAAGCCACATGTGCACAATCACAATGAGACATCAATGATAAGATAAATGAGATATGACTGATAAGGCAGCAAACGACTTTGACAATGTGATAAGACATGACTTATATATTAATGTTTTATATGAAAATCATCATATAAAATATATTACACAAAAATATATTTTTTGAATCTTGTAGTCATAATTTAAAAAGCCTTTCATGAAAATTGTATCGAAGTCAATATTGATTTGAGGTTATACGAATTTATGTAACATTTGGTATCAAAATTTATAACTTATTTTCATGTAATAAGTTTGGAAATAATTTTTTTAAAATCTTAATTTTGTGTAATGTTTCTTCCACAATTTCATAGAATACAATAATGTAGGAAAAACACTAATTCAATTAAATTTCATGAAAGATATTTAATTAATAAATATGAATAAATCTTACACAAAAAATGATCAATTATAAATATGAAATAAGTCTTACACAAAAATATGAATAAGACATTGTTGTTTTAATGTGTGTGAATTAGAAGATCAAAATATTTAAAAATGAATAAAAGTTAAAACGTGATCTAGTTATTTAAATATGCATAATAGTCAACTTTAATTAACTAATTAATATTTATCAGCAAACGAGCTTCTTGTATTTGTTTACGACTAGTTAACTGATATAACATTAGTTGGCTAACATTTAACAGGGGACATTAGTTATAGCATATATAGCCTTTAGGTACAACAAGAACTGTTCGATATCATCATAATTATTTTCCTTCTTTAATTAACATTCAGACATATTTATTTAATTTTACATAAAAACTTAGATGGAAACAAATAGAAAAAATATTTGATTTGAAAAATATTAAAAAAAACTAAATTAGTATAAAAAAATCTAATATTATTTCACAATCCAATTAAAAATTACTTCAAAAACCTAAAAATAATATTAAGGGCCAAGTCTAAAACTACTCATTTTCATAATGTGAAGAACTTTTCTATGTCATTTTTATGAAAATAACTTTTTACCAATTTTTAAGGTACTTTGTTAAATACATTCCAATACTAACCCTTTACTATAAATTTTAATTACTAAATGAAATCCAAATATACTATTTGAATACAAAAGCTAATGTTTCAAAATACATAAAATTCTATAATCCAAAATTTTTTAAAAGTTGAAAATTCATTTCCTCCCCCCCCTAAGCTCCACTGAAACTTCACGATTAGAATCCCACCACATGCAATCTCCACCACTTCAACACCAATGGCGGATGAAAATCTTGAGGCAGAGCTCGAATTTTATTGGTGAATCTAAAAATATTTTGTGCGGCAATGGTCGGATCTGTGATGAGAATAGGGTTACAGGAAAATGAGAGAAACAACAGTGATTCTTGTCGGAGAGGATAAAAAAGTTGTAGATATCAGATTTGTGACGACAAATCTAGAGATTAGAGCGGACATGGTGGAAGCGAGACGTCGCTCACACTCGGAGATGAAAACAGATAAATTAAGAAGGCTGGAAAAGGCAAATGGAAGTTGATATGCACGATAGTCTGTGTTATCTGAATTTGGAGGTGGGACAACGCATTGTTCAAAGAGAGAGACAAGAGTTTGGGTTACAATTTTATATTTTTTTATTTATTTTATCTTTGATTTCACAATTTTGAGTTATGAAGTGATTTTGAATTTTGTGATTTGAATGTTGAGTGAATAATTGTGAAATTTCTTGAATTTTATGATTTTGGGTATAATTACCATCATAATCTTGTATGTACGTGCACGAGTAGGAGAAAATCATTGAAATCAAACAGTCATTTAATATTCTAATATATGTACACGATATGTAAGATATGTACATGATATTTATCTTACTGCGTGTACATGATAAATTGTGTTTTGATATATGTATACGATATGTATCTTACAATGTGTACAAATGTACACGATATGTATCTTACACCGTGTACACGATGATAGGATAAATTGTAATAGATTTTGATGAGACAAAACCTGTAATAGATTAGAAGCATTAGCTATCTGGATAGGTTTCATATGTAAAATAGCTAAAGCAAGGATGCTGGAAAGAGAAGAAGATTCTGCAAAGGAACCTACGCCAAGTCCCTGCTACCTGCGTATTATCATACTGCTGTAAGAATCAATATTCAAGTATCAAAGAATGTTGGGAGGAGCCTGAAGAGGAAGCTGACTCATTTACTCAAAGAGGAAACTCCCACATACATCAAAATCAGTGCATTCTGACTAACCGGTAGAGACACTCCAGTCCCAGCCAATCAGTGATGCCATTTGGAAAAAGCAGCAAGGACAGAGTACAACAGACTGCAGATTAAGGTCGCGCAGTAAAAGGACAAGGCAGGCACAGAATAGAAAGGAAGACGTTGTAAAACAGGTGTCAGAAGATCAGCAGAACCTATCAGAGCAAGACACCTCACTAGTGAAGAACTGTCTTCTCAACGGACAGAATTCTCACTCATGCCTATAAATAGAAGATTGAGTGCACCTGAAGAAAAAGAGAACCGGAATTGAAAATACCCTACGCAAAGCAATTTTATCAACAAACTCTAAACCTTCAAATCTAAGTCACTCAGTCTAAGCAGCAAGCCAGCTACCTTGTGGAATTTAGAAGATTAAGGAGCTTGCTGCATTCAACCGTTGAAGAATTCTATATCTTATTCAGACTGTTTTGGAGTCACTTAGGCAAGAGTTTATTCTACTAAGTTGTTATTCTCTCTGAAGAAGAGAAAGGATCCTGTGTGGAGATCCTATGTGGGTCGCTTAGTTTGGTCACTGTGCAGCTACCTGTGTGGATAGAGCTGACAGTTTTGTGTAGAGTAGAGTTTGTATTAGCCGAGTCTATTGTAAATCAAACTTATTTTAACAAAGTTCCTCCTTGAGAAGGAGTAGAGAGGACGTAGAGGGATTACTCCACTCTCGAACCTCTATAAGCTTGCTTGCATATTTATTGTTTTATATATCTATCTGATCTCATAAGCATCCTGCATTAAAAGTCAATCTTCGAAAATCACATTATTTTTGCTGTGTATTTTTAACTCTGTCTAAGTCCTGAGGTCACTGCCCGAGCAGCAACCTATCGTGCAGCAAGCTATCTAGCTACCTGTTCATCAAGAACTTAATAATTTTGGAGAAAAGTTAAAATTTGATAAGGTTAATTCACCCTCCTCTTAACCTTATACCACTTGGGACCAACACACGATTATAATATGTACATGATATATATCTTACAATGTGTATATAATTACACGATATGTATTTTACAATGTGTACACGATAATTATAATTCAAGTTATAATCGTGTATACGTTATGAATCATGTACACGTTATGAATCGTGTACACGATACCTGTATACAATCACATAAAAATTATACACGGTAATTATAATCCAAGTTATAATCATGTACACAATTATCGTGTATACATTATGAATCATGTACACCATACCTACATATAATCACATAAAAATTGTGTACACGATAATCGTGTACTCAATAAAATATACTCGTGTATAAAAAATTTAAAAATCATATATACTGAATCATGTTGAAATCTAAACAGATAGTATTTAAATGTTTAGTAAACCATAATTATACCCACATATCTTTATACATAAATATAAAAAAATCCCCAAATGGTAAAAATCTCCAGATGGGTTTGGTAGAAGTACAATATTCAAATCTTAGATGATTTTCCCAGATATGTTAGGTTTGTTTGAAGCGTAATATTCAAATCTTAGATGATTTTTTTCAAATATGGGGTTTTGCTTTAAGCGCAGTATTCAGATCTTCAAAATATTTTTCCCAAATAAACATATTTTCATCGAATAAACAAATTTTCGAAATCTTTTTCCTAAATAAACAGATCTTTAAAAAAAATTACATGTTGTGTTTGAAGAGTAATTGTTAGAGACTCATGTCTTGTAGAAAAATTGGATATAAAATATAATATATTGTATTTAGGTTTAAATTTTAAATACATAGACATGAAATATATTGTTAAGTTACCTTGAGGACAAATTGAACATATTACTTGTAACGCCCAAGATAAAACAAAGCCTAATTGGTTAATTAAATAAGTAAACCTTAATTGAAATATCTTATGTGTATTAACTCTTGAGTGTTTAATTTAATTACGTGCGTTTCAGAGATATGTTTAACGATCAGTTTTAGATGGATAAAATTTATACACATGGAAAATAGAATACTTTTATATCATTAGATGTGTAACGAAGAAACGAGAAGATAGAAACAAACTAGAGGTCAATCGGACACTCGTAGCTCAAACGGTGAAGAAAAGGGCAAAATACGAAGTTTCGGAAAAACAAGGAACGGGATCTGGATGAACAGTAACCGACCCTTATCGTGAACAGTAAATGAACAGTAATTTTCCAGATTTTCTATAAATAGGCGCTCATTCATTTCATTTTTTTTCACCTTTCTTCGAACGAGCCGAAAAGCTACGAAAACACGTAAGTCTCTCTCTTTTCTCTCTCGTCTCTTTGATTATTTTTCTATTTCCGATCGCCGCCGCTGCCGCCGGAGTCACCGCCGCCGCCGCTGCCGCTGCCGGAAAATTCTAAACTCGTCCGTTTTTGCTGATTTTTGTACACAATGTAGCCCTCGACGAGACGAATCTAGGACAACTTCCGGAATTAAATTCCGATTCTCCGTTCGCCGGAAAATGGTGAAAAACCGCCACTGCCGTCGCCGGAAAACGGCGAAAAACCATCTCCAAAACCCCAACCCTTGTTTCTCGCCACCTTTTCTCTCTCCTATTTTTCTCTCTCTTGGTCTTTTTCTCGAGGTTGCAGGTGCCGGAAGGGCTGCCGGAGTGGTGGGCTAGCCACTGGAGGGGTGGCGCCGCCATGGGTGGTGACGCCGGTGTCGGAAAATGGATTGGAAAAGTAGTTGTTGCATTGTGTTTGTGTAAATTGTGTTTGATGAAGGGTTTTTGAGGATGTTTTGATGGCACTATTCATGCCAGAATCCGGCGAGGGATGGCCGGAGGTGGTAGCCGGCGGTGCAGGCTCGCCGAAGGATAAGATGGTGTTGGCATAGGACGGCGCCGCCGCAGCCGGTGGCTCCGGGAAGGTGGGTACTGAAGCAGGATCGCGCCGGGAGCGTTGTCCTGTTTTTCTCCCACAGGACGCATCCTGTAAATTTTAAGACGCGTCCTGCACGCTAAACTGAACTGGACAGAATTGTAGTCTCTATAAGACGCGTCCTGCACGCTAAACTGAACTGGACAGAATTGTAGTCTCTGATTTGCCCGCAAGATGTGTTTTGGAAATTCCAAGACGGGTCTTGGGAGACATTGCCCTATTTTTTCTCCCGTCGCCGGGAACTCGCGTGACGTCGTATTTTCGATCCGAATCTCATTTTCTTTTCATAGTTCTTTAACATCGAGTCGTTGCCAACAAGATATCGCGGACCGAGGGTCGTGGGTCCTGGTGAAAGTCAACCCTTTGACCAAATTACCAAAATACCCTTCAATCTTAAAACGCTCCGTTCGAACTCGTTTCAACTCCGATTGAGTTCATTCTTTTTTTTATTATGATCCAAATTTCATTCTCTTTCACCTCAGCTGTATAAACTGATATTTCTCTCTCGTTTTCTTCAACCTCAATCGTTAGGCCTACCGTTCCGATTCGTCTCATCTCGATCGATAATATTCGATTCGATATCGTTTAAATCCTTAATTATATTTTCATAAATATCTAAAAACACCGTAAATTATGTAGGCTACTTGTTGGATTGAAGCATTGATATACGTGATCTTGGATACTTGCAACTCACGTGGTAACCACCGAACAAGGTGGGGGTAATTTCTAACTTCTTATCTGTTTACAGTTTTCCCTAATTCAATCATGATTGAGGAATACTAAATGTTGTGATTATACTTGCTGTGACATACATAAACTGTGAGGGATGACCCGCTGAGGCGCTCCTTCATGCATTCGTCCCTAACCTCCATTCTTCTATGAAAGGTTTGGTGGTCCTTGAAATGCACCAGCGGTATTTGAGACCGTTTTATGGGATAAGACGGGCGATGCCCGCACCTATTCATCCCTTACCATTTCTAATATCTGTTGTGCATATTTCGTGATGTGTTCTGTGATGATTATATGTATTTCTGGTTTAAATATGTGTCGAAGGTAAAGATGCGAATTTTATTTCCCACGAGTGTATTCAACGCACTCACCCCTTATTCTGTAATTCACATTACAGGAGGTGATGAGCATTATAAACCCTAGAAGGAGAGAGGAGGTGCTGTATTTCTGGATCTGTAATTATTTTAATATGATGTTTCTCAAACTTTTGTCTTTATAAAACAATGTTGTAAGAAATCCACGTTTTGTGGTTAGATGATGTGTATTCGGGATGTGAAGTCCTGATGATGATATGTATTCGGGATGTGAGATCCTGATGATGATGTATGTATGGGATGTGAGTTTCTGATGTTTTTCCGCTGTGGGTATTATGTTTAAGTCGGTTGAACCGATGGTTGTTATGTAATATCTTTTGTTCGTCTCCTACCTCTTTTCTTCTTCCTGCACGCCCGTGTGAAAAACTCTGATAAATATTTTTATAAGAAAATGGGGCGTGACATTACTATCTAAATTGGATAAAAAAATAGTATATAAAAAGATGGGGCAAAAAAAGTAAGTTGGCTTATGAAAAAGGATAAAAAGAGACATTTTCATTAATATTAAAGATGTATAATTTAACATATACTTCAATACCCAACAATAATTTTATTTTTAATAATTTATTTTTTTAATGGATAAAATCTAAATATAACTTTAAAAAAAAGATTGCATTTAATAATTATATTTTATTTTGAAAAAAATACATCTTTAAAAAATTAAAAGTTATTTTTAATATATGAAAATAGTGCAAAAATTGAAAAAAAAATTGAGTTTTGAATTTTAGAATTCTTTTCTGATCTTTTTAAAGTACTTTTTCATATTATTTAAGGGTTTACTTCCAAAAAAAAATACAGCTAGATATTAGTATGTATCTAAATTTATACTTTTAATATTTTTAAAAGATTTAGGAAACAAAATATTTTTAATTTTTTTATTGATTTTGAGATATTTGGAATTATAACTGTATTATTATTAGCGTTTATTACTTTTTTCCCCGTAATTTAAGGTCTGGCAGTTTAGAACTTTAATTTTTCGGGTTGACAATTTAGAATTTTATCTTTTCGGGCTTCGCCGAAAAGACCCTGGCCGAGGTGGATGTCCGGCAGGTGTTTGAGGAGCAGCTCATCCAGAATGGAGGAGACGACGGTGGTGGGTGGCTACAGGTTGTGATGGATGGTGTGGTGGTAGTGGCTGTAGTGATGGGGGTGGTGCGGCGGTGCACCGAAAACATGGGATAAGATGAATTTTCATTTTTTTTATTTTCTGTTTTATTTATATTTAGGGTTAATTCAAAAGGTAAAAAAATTAAAAAATTTATCCACATGGAAGGAAATATTTTATAATTAAAAATGCTACAAGGGATAAACAAATGTCACATCAGCAAAATTGGCTCAAAAAGTCCAAATTCGTGATTTCATGTGTGATTAACATGTAATTGAGCCCAATTGAACAATTCGGGCTCAAATTTAGTAAAATTCGCGAAACCCATAAAGATAGAATTCTAAATTGCCATCCCAAACATCCCAAATTACGAGGCAAAAAAAATAATGAACTCTTATAATTATTAATTTTTTTATGCATTAGATTTTCATGATTATTTTTTGAAGTAAACTGTTTTATCTTCAAATAAATATATAGTCGAGAAAATCTTACCAAAAACCGCTTTCAATAGATAAACTCAAGAGTGTCTAATGTGCATCAGTTGCACATGTGATTCAGGTCGATTCGGATCTACGTGTTTTTTTTTTGCTTCAGACCAAAACCTTTATATACAAATTCAGCGATCTTTGTGTATGAATTCAGTGATCTTTATGTATAAATTTTGTGGTCTTTATGTTCAATAACTTAGAAAAAAAAGGAAGAATTTTAGCAAAATTTGTACATAAATTTCTTTATGTGATATTCATGTGACCCTTATGTATATTAATGTGATCATTATGTACAAATATTCATACATTTCTTACAATATATGAAGGTCACAACATTTATACATAAAGATCACAACATTTGTATATAAAAGTTATCAAATTTGTACATAAAGGTCAAAATATAAAAAAAAAAAAGTAAACTTATGGATCCAGGTTGGGTCAACCCGGATTTCATGGATCTTAGTTTTATGCACCTGGTATACAGGAGAATTTTTGTAAACTCAATGTATAGGTATAGACATTTCTCTTATAGATGAGACTAAATAAATATCAAAATTACACAGTTTTGTGTATATTAAGTTTTACTTAATGAAATTATTTGGATTGAATTTTTTTCTCTCTATATGTTTATGATATGTCATCATATCGATAATTTATTATCGTAGAAGTCTTCTCATAAATAGTTTTTCTGATAGCATCACGCTGACGCAAGTAAATTCTTTTAATTGTTTTTTATGACTAACTTATTATCAATTTTTACAGTAATATGTTGTTGTAAAGTATCATATCACAAATGCTATTTTTGTTGTAATGAATATTAAGAAAGGGGTGTTGGAAATTTCTTTTGACAAAGTGGGTATCTACCAGACTTTGACCAAATTTCGTGGCTAAATATTTAATTTTTGAGGGATTAAATATTTTTGGATTTCTCAAATTGTTAAAAGTAGATTATCATAGTATATTTAGATTCTCAAAATTGAATTCGATGAGTGGAAAATTAAAACACGACATAGGCACTTGAAATGGGCAGTCATGTGGCATGTTAGATCGTACAGTGTCGGTGAAAGAAACATCACATTTGGCAAACAATGAAACAAAAAGCAAAGCCATGATTTCTAGTAAACTGCTATAGAAGTTTTTACAAAGGAAGAGATATTTCACAAGAGTGGTAAAGAGACTGTTTATACAAAGATGGTCCATGGTTTTCTGCAAGTCTGCAAGGACCAATCCTACACTTCCATCTGTGATTACATAGCTGGCATGAAGTTATGAAGCTAGCATTAGCTTGCAACTTTGGCTTCTTGCATGTGTGAATCAGCATTGCTGCTAACAGTTAGTGGAACAACTGCTGAAACACCTGCAAGCTGCAATAACATCTGATGGTTATATCTGCATTTAAAGGTGAGGTAAGTTATCCTGCTATAACATATGGCTGTTATAAGGACATCCACATCAATGGGTGTTATTAACACCCACTATTGTGGATCCCACATGATACATACTTTAAAAACATCTACATTTTAAAAACGCACATTCACATCAATTAATATTTTATTACATTTTTTGTCCCGTAAATTAGGGGGTTTGACAATTTCGAACTTTAAGTTTTCGGGCTGGCAAATTAGGACTTTATGTTTGCGGGCTTCGCAAATTTTGCCCAATTTCAGCCCGAATAGCTCAATTGGGCCGAATTTGCACGTGAATCGCACGTAAGCCCTTAATTTCGGGCTTTTCAGCCTAATTTCGCCAAATTTTGCCTATGTGTAATATGATTATACAAGTGACATCCCGATTGGCATTTAAATGTGTACATAATCGCGCCACGTAGGATTTAATTATTAGGAAGGAATTTACCCTTCATTTTCCAAAAGCAAAAAAAAAAGATAATACATAATTAAAGTAAAAATTTAAATAAATAAAAATAGAAAATTAAACAAACAAATATTTAAACCAAACAAAAATCCCCAATTCAAATTAAGAAACCTAATTCTACAATTATCTTCAAGAACCCTAATTCTATAATTCATCAAACAAAAAATCCCCAATTCAAAAACTCATAATTTTGCAATCCCTCTTTGTAAAAGATTTCTAATTGACGCCAATCACCGACGCCATTGCTTGATCGACGACACTCTTGTACTGACCTCTGACTCCTTCCTCCCCCCGTAAAGACATCCCCCTCCATCTCAAACTCCATTACTTTCCTCGAGCAGCATTCGTCGCAGCCGTGTTTTCTTGCCCATCTCTTGTTGCATTGTAATTATGGAAGCACTTTAGAGAAGCATCGTCATTATCAATCCTCTAGTCTTTAATAATTTGGGATTAACATCACCTGCCTGTATTCTGATTTGCGAAGGAAGTTTGCTATTATTTGGATGTGGATTGTTGAGATAATTATTAATTGACGTTTATGCTGATTTCTTGGATGCTGTTTTTAAACTAAGTAAGTTGCCCAATGATCCCTATGCTCTCAAGAACCAATTTCTCATCTCCATCACCGCCATTTTAATCACTTCGCATTTTCTCACAATTTTTTAGGGTTCTTGATTTAAATTGGGGATTTTTGTTGGTGTAAATATTTGTTTGTTTAATTTTCTGTTATTATTTATTTAATTTTTTATTTAAATTATATATGTACTAATTTTTTTTTTGGAAAATGAAGAGTAAATTCCTTCCTAATAATTTAATCCTACATGACATGATTATGTGCACATTTAAATGCCAATCAGGATGCCACTTGTATAACCATATTACACATAAATAAAATTTGGTGAAATTGGGCCGAAAAGCCCGAAATTAAGGGCTCACGTGCAAATTCGGCCCAATTAAGCGATTCGGGCTAAAATTGGGCAAAATTCGTGAAGCCCGCAAACATAAAGTCCTAAATTGCCAGCCCGAAAACTTAAAGTCCGAAATTGCCAGACCCCTTAATTTACGGGGCAAAAAAAAATAATAAACTCTATTAATAATTATTATTTGTGTTATGCGTGCTTGTGTCTAAGAAATGCTTTTTTTAATGCAAAAAGGGTTTTATTGCAGGAGAACAAATGCATTGGTCTTGTGTCAAGAACACATCTTTTATAGCTTTGACAATTAAAAATGGTTAAAAACATTGTGCAAGTTATATCTCATTCAAACCGTTTGGAATCCCGTTGGGAATCCCGTAGTGGTGAAACTAGTACCCATATATAGGTCATTTGTTAGATGGATTTTCGACACGATGAAAAGACTTACCTATTTTACAAAAACAAGAAATAGTACCTGAAATTCATCAGAGTTTCTACATCTAAAATCTCTGCATTCTTTAATTTGCATTTTAGAATTGTGACCCAATAATCATCATTCTCTAATTTGTTGGTGTTGCTGAATTTCTGATGTTACTGTTGGTTCCAAGTAGTCTCGAAGGTTCAGAGGGAGTGAACAAACCTCTGTCGATTTTAGAAAATCGTTTTGAACTGATAGATTTTAGAAAATCGTTTTGAACTAACTATACTGTAAGTTACTTGAACTTCCAGCAGAGATCAGATCAACTTACATTCGTAGTGCTGTCTGTTGTATTCTAGAGTTCTTGCAACGGAAAATATATATAGATATAAGGTTTGTTTTCTCAAATATGATTTCTTATGAAGAACCTATAAAGCTTATGGAGAACTTAGATTAAGATGCAGCACAGAGTAAATATATAAAGCGATTAGAAAGCACTCAAGGTCTTATAATAGTTCGAAGGTGGTGTAATCCTTTTACGTCTACTCTACTGCTTTCCTGAGCAGGAAATTCATTAAGCAAGATTGATTTTCAGGTTACAACCTAACAATCTATCAAGCTAACAAGTTATCACCTACTAGAACTCAACTTACACCCAACTACAGCAAGTTCTAAAGACAAAAACCCACAAAGGGTTTCTAAATTCCGACAAAGGGTAATTGACTTTCTCCTAGACAACTATAAACAGTTAGCAAGAATGAATCCTTTCAACTGATGACACCTTAAAACAGCCTAGCACACAACAAATAGGTAAAAGTATATATTTGTTGTTTCTTCAATTGATGCGGTAAAGTGATCTTCTTTATTTTCTTAGAGTTTAAAGTTGAATTTGATCACTTAACCAGGTTAAGTGACTGAAACTTAATGGAATGCTTGAGAGTATTGCTTTGATATTGCTTTGATCTTCCTGGGCAGATGTTTCAGTAATTGGTCTCAGTGTTACTCGTCCTCTATTTATACTTGTAAAAAAATACTCGTTGAAAAAGGTATCTCTCATTTGAAATTGAGGTTATAATCGAAGGCATGACTTACATTTAATGCAACTTGACTTATCCTCTCAGCTCATTTAATGCAGTGGTTGCGGCTCGCAATTTTCTACAAACTGTCAGACCCACGTGCCATCCTCGTATTGGTTCTGCATCTGCAACTTCGGATTGTTTCAACCAGCTCTATTTTGATTTGTTTCAGTTAACGTTCCTCATACTTCATTTATTCTTTCTCGTACTATAAATTGGATTGATTCTGTTGTTGTATTTAATGCCTTATTGAAGTATACAGCTGGTCTGAACGTTATATTGTATCCTAGATCCTAGTTGCTGTAACTTAAACTTACAGTAATGTTGTAACTTCCACTTGGTTGCAGCTACTCTATTTGCTTCTTGAAACATGAACTTAGAAATCAGACCAAAAAAATAAGCCAAAGCATTTTTCTTTCTCAAGATTTGTTTTAGTGTATTCTCATAATATAAAGACAATTAATTTATAGTAATACCTTTGATTGATTAATTTTGTTATAGCATGAAAAAAATTATGATGGAATGCTTTTTAATTTTGAAATTTGATTTGAATTTATTTGATTTTATTCTTATTAACTTTACTAAAAAAGTTAATGTAAAAATGTTACTTATTTAAGGACACTAATTTTGGGATAACTTTTACAATATTTTTTAGTTTAGGATGTTAATTGCAGATAGCAGAGATCAATGTTAACTTAATTATACAAATTTTAAGAAGTGTCACTGTTTTAAAGATGTTTTTTTTATAAAAAGTGTCATTAAATTTATGACTTTTACTCTATATTATATATGTTACCAAATTAGTGATAATATTTCACAACAATAGTGTTAATTGGACGACAACATTTAGTTTCTACAACGTTAAAAATTTAGCAACACATGCTTTAGAATTTGTAGCCATTTTGATGACACGATGAATGATTTGTATTGACAAGCATGTTCTGCAACATTTTTGATCATTTAAGGTAGTGACACAAAGTAGTGTGTAACACCCCAACATTTTTATTAAAAAAAATGTAGCTAATAATAATAATTATAATATAAATTATTGGATTAATTATAGAAATTTTGAGAAAAAAATAAATAAATAAATAATAGATGTAAACTTTATTTGATATATATATATAAGAATTTGCTTCAGTAATTTAATAAAAAATGTATAGTGCATACTTTATATATTATATAATGTATATTATAAAGTGTAACGTCCCGATTCTTTTTAAATTAAACCATAGTCGAGACGTTACTTATTTATAAAAAAATCACCCCTTTTAAAAATAAATAAAGATGATTAAAATTTCAAGATTTATATTAAAAATATTCATTCCAAAAATTCATAAAAATATTACACTTTAAAAAAATAAACTCATTTACAACCTTTAATCACCGGCTACCAACATCCACCGCTCGCGCGCCACGCCCTAAAATCCTTAAACTGAAAACATTTTAAAAAGAGGGGTGAGTGACAAAAGTACACTCAGTGGGGTGGAGAAACTCGGGATGACATAAAATAATTTCCAAAGATTTTGCACACACATGCCAAAACACCATTTTATCACGTATAACAGATTTTCGTAAAACGTTTGTCTTTTAATAAAAACCCTAAAAAATATATAATTTCAATCACGTGACTTAAATCATTTTATAATGTAAGCATCCATCTCAAATCAATCATCCTTCACATTCAAACATATCACTTTCATTATCACATCTACGGTTTTTAACTGTCTTGCATTACATATGCGGGTCTTAGCCGCCCTGAAAACATATAATTCATCATTCACATTCAAACATCACTTTTCACATAATTTACAGTGCTTAGCCGCCATGAAAGCATTTTACGGTTCTTAGCCGCCATGAAAACATTTGGGGGTCTTAACTGCCTTTTTACGGTCGTTAGCCGTCTTAATACGGTCGTTAGCCATCGTAATATGGTGATCAGCCGTCGTATACGATCGTTAGCCGTCGTAATATAGTCATTAGCCATCGTAATACGGTCATTAGTCGTCGTAATACGGTGATCAGCCGTCGCATACGGGTCTTAGCCGTCTTGCATACGCATGCACATGCACACATATTTACTTCACACATACACATACCAAACATACACATGGAAGTACATTAATTTAACATAACATGTAGTTGCAGTTCTCAACTGTAACGTCCCGATTATTTTGTAAATAAATCTAAACCGAGACGTTACTCTCTTACAAAAATTTCCTCTTTCCAAGAATAAATATCAATAAAATCTTGTGAAATTTACATTTCTTAAAATTCATAAAATTAATCACTTTAAATAAAAATCTTCTGTAACCTTTGCTCATCGGCTACCAGCATCCACCGCTCGCACTCCACGCCTTAAAAATCCCTAAACTGAAAAACATTTTAAAAGTGGGGTGAGTGTTTGAAATACACTCAGTGGGGTGGGGAACTCGGGATGACATAAAATAATTTTGGAAGATTTTACACACATGTCAAAACACCATTTTATCACCTAAAACAGATTTTCTTAAAACATTTGTCTTTTAAATAAAAACGTAGAAAGTAGATCATTCCAATCACGTGACTTAAATCATTTTAAAATGTAAGCATCCATCTCAAAACAATCATCCTTCACATTCAAACATATCACTTTCATTAT
The DNA here is from genome assembly GCA_028654395.1 of Scutellaria barbata. Taxonomy (NCBI): domain Eukaryota; kingdom Viridiplantae; phylum Streptophyta; class Magnoliopsida; order Lamiales; family Lamiaceae; genus Scutellaria; species Scutellaria barbata. The sequence goes on along the minus strand of CM053649.1, from coordinate 3,425,606 downwards.
CACATCTACGGTTTTTAACCGTCTTGCAATACATATGCGGATCTTAGCCGCCCTGAAAACATAATATCCATCACACATTCAAACATCACTTTTCACATAGTTTACGGTGCTTAGCCGCCATGAAAGCATTTTACGGTTCTTAGCCGCCGTGAAAACATTTTACGGTTATTAACCGTCATAATACGGTGATCAGCCGTCATATGCGAGCCCTAACCGCCTTGCATACGCATACACAAGCACATATCACTTCATTTTCACATTTACGGTTGTTAGCCGTCTTATAAACATACAATCAATCATTCACGTTCAAACATCACTTTTCACATAATTTACGGTGCTTAGCCGCCATGAAAGCATTTTACGGTTCTTAGCCGCCATGAAAACATTTGCGGGTTTTAACTGCCTTTTTACGGTCGTTAGCCGTCGTAATACGGTCGTTAGCCGTCGTAATACGGTGATCAGCCGTCATATGCGAGCCCTAGCCGCCTTGCATACGCATGCACATGCACACATAATTACTTCACACATACACATATCAACCATACACATCAAAGCACATTAATTTAATACAACACTTAGTTGCAGTTCTCAACTGCTAGGAAAACACATCTTATTTGCACATATGCAAATCTTAACATCACATCATAGCATTATCACACATAACATCTTATGCATTCAGCACGTATACCCAACTCATCTCATATAGTATAATAATTCATAATTAAAATAATTTGAAAGAAGTATAAATACCGACTTAGCAATTTTTCCCCACCTTAAAGTAGACGATCAAAAGCTGTAGACTTCAAATATATCTAAGGCGTAAAATATACCGGCTGCGTATCACCTATAATCATAAAAGTTCGACTTAGAATCTAATCGAACTATCATTTACTTAGAAACTAAGTTCTTAAAATATAACCCTATTTCATAACGAAATATGCATAATTTCATAAAATAGAAAATTCAATTCGAACTTAATATTTCGGGGTTAATTAGATGTGAATCTAAGGTTAATAAACCTTAGATTTAAAATTAATAACTAAAACATAAAATAAAATAAATTAATTAGCATCATATTTAAAGTCCGATATTTTCTACTTAATTATAATACTTAAAGCATAATTTATAAAAATTAAAGTTATAACTTATCTTTATCAATTAATTAAAGTTTGATTTTTGTTTCATAGATAAAAATTCTTATTAAGTATATAACAACATTCATAATTCCAATATATAAATTAATATTAACTACAAACATATCGTTATAATTCCATAATTTATTAGGTAAATTATGCATATTATCATTAATTATTAAATAAAACTATGTAATTTAAATGATTTCAATGGTTCATTGGTTATTATACATAAATTGGACCTTAAAGCATGCTTTAATTATCTAGATTTTAATTATAAAAATTCAAAAATTATAATACTTTAAAGTTCAAATTCCAACAACATTTATCATAGCAAATTACCCCTAAATCATATCAAATTTACTAAACATGCCATTACCAACTTTCCCCTTTTTTTTCCAGCAACCCCGCCTCCTCCCCTGCTACTACCGCCCTTGCCCAGCCGCCGCCGCTGCCGGCCATCACCACTCCCAACAACCTCCACTTGCTAGCAACACCACTACCTCCACGCACACATACCACTCTAGTACTCACGCAGCATATCATAAACATACATAGCCACACACTGCAGCGGCAGCAGCGCCGCTGCCTTCTCGATGGCCTGTCCAGCCCAGCCACTCGCACCGGTCACGGCCCATCAACCTCGCCCTTACCGCCGCCCAACTCGGCCGCCGGTGCCACCCATGTCCTCCTCCAACACCCACAGCAGATACATATATATATATATATATATATGTACTCACACCTATATATTTACCCATGCTTATACATACATATCCAAGTCCACATCAAATGGAAAAAATCTTGCAGCTGAGAAGGAGAAATAGGGGGATGCAGTAGAGATGAAAAATAAGAGAAAAAGAGAAAGAAAAATAAATGAAAAGGAAGAGAGAGCAAGAGAGGAAAATTTGTAGAGAGAGAGAGGAGAAATCGAGAGAGAGAGAGAGAGACGCAAGAGGGAGAGGGGAAATATTCAAGAGAGAAGAAACTTGTGGTGCTTATCCTTCATCATTCATTCATTTCATTTTTTTTTATATTATTTTACTTAAAATATCTTCTAACTTGGTCAAACATGTCATACTCAAATATATGTTATATATGTTGTGTGCATGCATTCTCGATACATATATATATATATATATATATTTAATTTTTTTTACTTTGACTTTAACAATTTCCTTAATCAAGAAGAAAATTACATATTTATATTTCATAATAATTGAGATGGGGTTATGTGTCACCATGACAATTAACTTGATTTAATTTTTATTTTATTAGAGATTCCTTCAAATTGATAATGTTTATACTATACTACACTTATCTTGTTATGTCATAATACTACATTAATAGTACTATATAGCTTATATTATAATGTTATTATGTAATGTAGTTTATGCATTTCCCATATATATATAATATGTATATTTATTTATGTGTACTATATCTTGGATATATATATATATATATATATATATATTCTTCATAGATTATACTTAAATTATATTTGATTACTATTAATTCTCATTTTTATTATATATAAATGATTGTTATATTTTATATAGTTAAATTTTATTTCGGGGTATTACATCAACTGCCATGAAAACACATCTTATTTGCACATATGCAAATATTAACTTCACATCATTCTTCACCTTTGCATTCATAGTAAAACATTCATAATCCATCACTTGGTTTAAATCATTCATCAATCACATTCTCATTTAATAATAATCTTAGCTCAGAGCACTTTATTCACATAGCATGTATATCGACCCCACGTCATTCAAGTATAATATTCACATTCATCATATCATAACATTATCACACATAACATCTTATGCATTCAGCACGTATACCCAACTCATTTAATAATAATCTTAAAAGATTGCATAAACTTTATAATATCTTAATTTAAAGAAATTACCACCACCTTGTTCGGTGGTTACCACGTGAGCAGCACCTCTTAAAAATCACGTATCCCAAGGCTTCACTCCAACAGGTAGCCTACATAATTTATGATGTTTTCTTACATCATTATAATCTATAATTAAAGATTAAACCAACATTGGATCGGATACTATCGATCGAGATGAGACGAATCGGAACGGTAAGCCTAACGATTGAGATTGAAGAAATAAGAGGGAAATATCAGTTTATAAGGCTGAGATGAAAGAGAATGGATTTTGGATCACAACAAAATAAGAATGAGCTCAATCGGAGGTGTAACGAGCTCGAACGGAGCGTTTTAAGATTTAGGGGTATTTCGGTAATTTGGTCAAAGGGTTGACTTTGACCGGGACCCACAACCCCCGGTCAATGATATTTTGTTGGCAACGACTCGATGATAAAGTATGATGAAAAGAAAACGAGATTCGGATCAAAAATCGAATTGAAAATACGACGTCGCACGCGTTCCCGACGACGGGAAAAAATTTCCCCGGCGTCCCCCATCGACTGTCGAGTTTTCTCGACAGCGGGACAGCACTTCTCGGCAGCTGTCGAGTTTTCTCGGCAGCCTCGGCCCCGTCTCTCGCCCAGGTCTCCCGTCGTCAACCTGCTCGACTAGTCTACTTCCCGGCACCGCCAACTGCGACGGCGGCCCCCTATACCATCGACCCATAGTCCTCCGGCTAGCCCGCACCGCCGGCTACCATATTCGGCCATCCCTCGCCGGATTTCGGCATGAATAGTGCCTGAAAAACAGCCTCAAAAACCCTTCGTCACACACATTTCACAATCTCCTTGTGCAACAGCCCCCCTTTCTAGCCCATTTTCCGGCACCGACGCCGCCCCCTTTGCGGCGCTACCCCTCCAGTGGCTAGCCCACAACTCCGACAGGCCCTCCGATGCCTGCAACCGCGAGAAGAAGGGAGAGAGAGAAAACGGGAGAGAGAAAAATGTGGCAAGAAACAAGTGTTTAGGGTTTTGGAGAAGGTTTTTCGCCGTTTTCTGGCGAACGGAATATCATAATTAAATTCCGGAAGTTGTCCTAGATTCCTCTTGTTGAGGGCTAAATTGTGTGTGAAAATCGGCTGAAACGGATGAGTTTAAAATTTTCCGGCCAACTCCGACGGTGGCGGCTCCGGCGACGGCGCGGCGGTGCCGATGGTGGCGCGCCAGAGACAGAAAACAAGACTGAAAAATAAAAAGAGAGGAGAGAAAGACTTACGTGTGTTCGACACTTTTCGGCTCTTTCGAAGAAACGGTGAAAATGAAATCGAATGAGGGCCTATTTATAGAAATGGAAAGTTACTATTCATGATAAGATTTTGGTTACTATTCATGATAAGATTTTATTTCTCGTTTTTTCGAAACTTTATATTTTGCCCTTTCCTTCGCCATTAGAGCTACGGGTGTCCGATTGACCTCTAGTTCGTTTTTATCTTCTCGTTTTTCCATTACGCATCTAATGGTATAAAAATATTGTATGTTCCATGTTTATAAATTTTATCCATTTAAAACCTGATCGTTACATAAAGTATAAGATGTGTACATATATATACATCTGAATTTCCACATGTCATTAATAGCTAATAGTACTAATAATTATAATAATAATAATTAATGAATAAATAAGCAAAATGGACATGACCTTATTCTTTCTCTCTCTTACAAGTCATCTCTCTCTCCTCACCCATCTCTCTCGTCTCTCACCTCTCAAACCTCTCTGCATCAATTCTTTTTCCCTTATTTCTCATCACAGCCTCCATCACCTTCATCGCCGCCACCGTAGCCGCTATCTTTTCTAGCAAAGTTGGGAGATTGGGGGGGCGATGCTGATTTTGCCGGCGAGAGGAGTTGGGCCATCGCTTGCAGCGATGGAGAGTGTATATATATAAATATCATGTGTGTGTTGCTGGGTACAGGGGAGAAACAGAGGCGGCGACCTCAGGAGTTCGCCGGCGACATGGAGTCATCGGAAGCAGTGAAGGACGGCGACGGGGACACTGCTGTGTTTCAGGGTGTGTTTGGTGGAGGAAGCCAGCTTGGAGTGTGCCGGTGGTGGAGTTGGACGGGCTGCAGGGGCAGCGGTGCTGCCGGGTTGAGCGACGGTAGTGGCGAGGCTGAGGGCGGCTGTTGTGGAAGAGCAGCAAGGGTGGTTGGAAAAGGTATAGAAGGAGGGGAATCAATTGAGAATTTGATATAATTGTAGACTAATTTTCAAATCCTATAGTTAGGGTATATTAATGTTTGACCCTAAAACTTTATGAATATTGCATATTACACCTATAATTTAATTAAACAGACTTTAAGACCTAGGATTTAATGAATCATGACAAACGAAATCTCAAACTTAATAAAATTATATAACACACCCTAAAATATGCTGATAATATATATTGCATATTAGAGTTGAGGGATATTACAGATTGACACCTTAATTTTTAAGATATGATATTTAAACCATGGAGTTTGAAGAAATTATAAGAAAACACCCCTAGAACTTGCATAAATTATATTATGACCTAGAATTTGATAATTATTGTATTTTATTATCCATAAATTGTTGGGATTATAAAACGGACCCTAGATATTATAGATATTATTTTCGAGAATTAATATATATATATGAAATAATTAGATCGAAATAATTAGATCCAAACTACTTAATTAGGTTACAAATTAACCTTAGAGATATTATAATAATTAAGGTATGTACAATCTAATAGTTATCTTAAATCTAGGTTTTAAAATCCTAGATTCACGTCTCGTTAACCCCATAACTCTTGGGTAATTATAAATATGAATATTATGTTTTAATCTTCATAATTTCATGAACAAACCAAAGGCCATATTATAAATATTAATTATAATATCTCTTAATTTCCAACGAATTGTTGACTTAAATATAATTATAGACGTTGAAATTGACCCTTATAATTTAATAAGCGAATCAATGACTTAACTATAAATATTAAATATATAATTAAATCCTTCATATTGTTAAAAATGATAAAAACGTAAAGAACTAATTATGAAATTTACAATTTAAACCTCAAAGTTAAGAATCAAATTAAATATCAACTTTAATACTCTTATATAGGAATTAACTAAACATGTTATGCAATTAAATATATTTCCTAAATTAACTTATAATTTCAGTTAATTGAATTCACTTTTATAAATTAAACTTTATAGTTAATCTAAATACGCCATAATCATAAATATATTCAAATTTATTAATATCTAAGTTAGACTGTAAAATTATATAATTAGATTTTCTAAAATTATTTTAAAGGTACTTAAGAATTATTTTAAGCTAGAAGATTTATAATTTACTTATTTTAGAATTATTTTCAAGTCTTCAATAACTAAACCAAATCATAATCTTATAATTTAATTCTTCTGGAGCTAAGCTAAGTTTTTCAAGATCTAAATAAAGTCTAATTAAACTTTATAATATTTTAATAAACACATTTTATTAGAAATTCACTTAAACCTTATATTCACCTTAAAATCATTTATTTTATTCTTTAAAACACAACATTGACAGAAACCTGTCCCAACTTATCAAAGAAAACCTTAAAGGACATATTTTAATTAATAATGACCTTAACTAAAGAAATTATAGTTAGACAAAGTACTAAGATATTTTTAGTATTCGATGTAGGAAACAAGGAAAGAGGAATATGCTCGACAACTTATGAATAGAAGCTTCAGTTTCCTAAGGTGGGGGTAATTTCTTATTATGATATTTATACTTCTTTCAAAATATTTAAATTACGAACTATTATACTATATAAAATGAGTTGGGTATACGTGCTGAATGCATGAGATGTTATGTGTGATAATGTTATGATATGATGGATTGTGATTGTTTTCGGAATGTGAACATTTTACTGTGAATGCAAAGGTGAAGAATGATGTGAAATTAATATTTGCATATGTGTAAATAAGATGTGTTTTCATGGCAGTTGAGAACTGCAACTAAATGTTATGTTAAATTAATATACTTCCATGTGTATGTTTGGTATGTGTATGTGTGAAGTAAATATGTGTGCATGTGCATGCGTATGCAAGACGGCTAAGACCCATATACGACGGCTGATCACTATATTACGACGGCTAACGACCGTATACGACGGCTAATCACCGTATTACGACGGCTAACGACCGTAAAAAGGCGGTTAAGACCCGTAAATGTTTTCATAGCGGCTAAGAACCGTAAAATGCTTTCATGGCGGCTAAACACCGTAAATTATGTGAAAATGAAAGTGATATGTTTGAATGTAAATGATGATTGATTGTATGTTTGCAAGACGGCTAAGAACCGTAATATGAAAGTGAAAGTGATATGATATGTTTGAATGTGGATGGTGATTGATTGAGATGGATGCTTACATTTTGAAATGATTTAAGTCACGGGTTTGAAGTGATGTATTTTCTACTGTTTTTATTAAAAGATAAACGTTTTATGTCAACTAGGTTTTCTGATAAAAATTGTGTTATGATGAGTTGAGGAATGTACTAATGAAATCTTTTAATTTTATAACGTTTTGAAATAGGGCATGCAATATCTTTTATCAAATGGTGTCAAATGTTAGAAATTATTTATGTCATCCCGGGTTTTCCCCCCACTGAGTGTATTTTTATCACTCACCCCTCTTTTTAAAATGTTTTCAGTTTAAGGATTTTAGGGCATGGAGTGCGAGCGATGGATGCTGGTAGCCGATGATCAAATGATAGGATAAAATGTAATAGATTTTGATGAGACAAAACGTGTAATAGACTAGAACTTTAGCTATCTGGATAAGTTTTATATGTAAATATGCTAAGGCAAGGATGCTGGAAAGACTTGAAGATTCTGCCAAGTAACAAGGAAGCCGAGTCCCTGCTACCTGCACACTGTATCAAGCAACCAGTAATCAAAACTGGAAAAGGACGCTACAAGGAACCTGGAGATAGTCAAGGAAGCTGACCTACTTGCTCAAAAGGGATGCTACAAGGAACCTGGAGATGGTCAAGGAAGCTGACTTACTCGAAGAGGATACTACCAGATACATCAGAGTCAATACAACCTGACTAGCCAGTAGAGTCACTCCAGTTCTAACAAATCAGAATCTGCCATGTGTGAAAAAGCAACAAGGACACAGTACAAGCAGTCTGCAGAATGAAGTTGCGCAGACAAAGGACAAAACAGTTGCAGAACAGAATGAAGGCATTTCAGAACAGGTGTCAGAAGATCGGCAGAACCAATCAGGAAGAGACACCTCATCATACAAAGGACTGCCTTTCCAACGGGCAGAAAACTATCTGATGCCTATATATATGGAAGTCTGATATACAAAGAAATACCAACATATACAACCAAGAGAGAACTGAGAAGCAAACAGACGCGAAGCAAATCTCTTACAAGCACAAGCTTATACACTCAAGTTAATCAGACTAAGCAGTAGCAAGCCAGCTACCTTTGTGATCTTCAGAAGTTCAAGGAGCTTGCTGCATTTGATTGTGTTTAAATATTTCACTTTATTCTAAGTCTGATAGGAGTCGCTTAGGCAGGAATTTACACTGCTAAGTTGTAATCTCTCTGAAGAAGAGAAAGGATCATGTGTGGGTCGGTTAACCTGTGTGGAGATCCTGTGTGGGACGATAGTTGGTCACTGTGCAGCTACCTGTGTGGATAGAGCTGACAGTTTGTTTAGAGTATAGTTTGTGTTAGCTGAGTCTATTGTAAATCAAACTTGCTTTAACAAAGTTCCTCCTTGTGAAGGAGTAGAGAGGACGTAGAGGGATTACTCCACCCTTGAACCTCTATAAGCTTGCTTGTGTTATTTATAGCTTTTTATCCATCTATCTGCATCTAAGCATACTGCATTAAAAGGGTGTTTCGAAAATCATAAGTATTTTCGCTGTGCATTACATTCTCTATCTAAGTCCTGAAGTCACTGCCTGAGCAGGAACCTATCGAGCAGTAAGCTTACTAGCTACCTGTTCATCAGGGACTTAACATTCTTTGGAGCAAAAGTTGAAAATTTGATAAGGTTAATTCACCTCTCCCCCTTCTTAACCTTATACCACTGGGACCAACAAGTGGTATTAGAGCAAGTTGGATTAGAAACCCAACTTGTCTGGTCAAATCCCTGATCCCTGTTTTTCAAAAATCTGCATACATCACTTTCATCATATCATGGACACGCACAAGCTTCCTATGTTTTCTATTGAAGAGTATGACGATTGGAGGATTAGAATGCAGGCACATCTCTCAGCCATGCATGACGAAATGTGGATGGTTATCACGGATGGACCTCCAAGGATCACCAAACCTAATCCAATATTTGCGAGAGCTGCTGATGCTGGCGATGTAGGAGCCATTCCCCACCAAGCTGTCATTGACAAACCGAGGGAAGAATGGTCGGCTGATGATAGAAGATGAGCTAACCTGGACAATGTAGCCAAGAACGCCTTATTCGTTACTCTAGACAAAGGAACCTTTAGCAAGGTCAAGACATGCAAGACAGCAATGGATATATGGAACAAACTTGAACAAATCTGTGAAGGAACAGAGCTGACTAAGGAGAACAAGGTGTCTACAGCAACCCAGAAATTCGAGCTGTTCGAGATGCTCCCTGAAGAGACCTTGGAGCAGATGGATCTGAGGTTTACAAACATTGTAAATGAGCTTGAATCCCTGGACAAATTCTACACTCAGAAGGAGAAAAATATGAAAGTGCTAAGAGCACTACCTGCAGAATGGGATAGCAAGACTACTGCAATGAGGGTGTCAATGGATCTAAAGTCAATGAGTACCTTTGACCTCTTCTCTAACTTAAAAGCCTTCGAATATGATATCAACAGAAGGAAGAAGGAAGCTGAAGAATCTAGCATAAAGGTAACTGCCCTGACAGCCAGAAACGCAAAAGACATTGGAGCTATCTGCAGTAAGCAGGGAGAGCCACCTGTTGAGGGTACTGATGAAGAAATGGCCCTTCTTCTAAGAAATTTCAAGAAATTTATCAGATACAACAGAAGAGGTGACTTTAAGAAGAACCAGGCACCTCCCCAACAACCCATTATTCAGCAATCGAACCAGGATATGTCCGATCTCTGCTACAACTGCCAAAAACCAGGACACTATGCCAAAGAGTGTCCTCATCCTAAGGTCAACAGGTATCCCAATGGAGAATCGTCCCAGAAAAGGGAAAAACGAAGAGAGGAACGAAGAAGAATTAAAGTCTTCCTAAGTGAGATGGAAAAGGGCAAGGAACCTTCTAAGGAGGCTCAGCAAGATATGGACTCCTCTGATGATGACAGTGATTCCTCGTCCTCGGAAGACGAAGCACTTATCTGCCTGATGGCACAGGAAGTTGAGGACAGCGAGGATGACGAGGTAATGTATACTATCCAACCTTTAGTGGAAGAGGAAAAGTCTAACAAAAATCTCTCCCTTAAACAAATCATGAGCGACTTCGAGCAGATAAACTCAATTCATGAGCTGAAACTCGAAAATGAGATGCTCAGGAGGGAAAACAAACAGTTAGCTGAAAAGCTATCTGCATATGAGCTCAGTAGCTTAAAGTGCAGTGATCTCCAAGAACAAGCGTCTAAGCTCAATCTGAGAATCACCGAACTTGAGAGAGAAAAGTGACCTACAAGTGATTGTAGGAGCCTTTGGCAGATCAGCCAAAGGAGCCGAGGAATGCATTAAGTCGGGCAAAAGTCCATTTGATAGGACAGACCTAGGATACTGTGCAGAAACCTCTCAAGGAACAGCAAGGTCATCTAAAACTATTGTTTTCATTCGAGCAGGAACCCCAAAAGAAAAGGAGTTATTCAATAACTCAACAGCAAGCTTGGAGAACACAATAGACAAGGGCAAGAGACCCATGTACACATCCATAGGGAATAAGCCTGTTTTCAAAAGCTGGCTACAGCAGAATCAATCTGCTGGTAGAAACAAAAGAAAACAACAACCTACAAGGATGCTGAACAGAAACCTCTATCCCACCAATACTAAGACCAGAATGTCTAAACCTAAAAGAGCTCATGCTCAAAGGAAGTATGGTGGAGGACCTCACTTCAAAAGTGACGGGTATACACAGGTTGCACACACAATTCAGTATCCGAAGGATACCTCTTATAGACGAAACCACCAAGTCTACAACAAAACAATTTGTGTGAGACAAGTTTGGATTCCAAAAGGTACTAACAAAGAAGGACCCGTACATGTATGGGTACCTAAGAACCAGTAATCTCTATTTTACAGGTACCTACAGTAGGAACCAGTAAGGAAGTGTGGTACATTGATAGCGGGTGTTCGAGACACATGACTGGAGACAAAGAAATCCTTAAGGACTTTCAACAGTGCAAAGGACCCAAAGTAATCTTCGGAGACAACTCCAAGGGAAGCACTAGAGGAGTTGGAACTCTCATCAAAGGAAACACTCACATAAAGGAAGTGTCGTATGTAAAAGGCCTAAAATACAACTTGCTAAGCATAAGCCAATTTTGTGACAAAGGTTACTCAGTGGAGTTCAATCACAACAAATGCCTGATAAGGGACAGCCAATCCAAGGAAGTAAAGCTATCTGGAACTAGAAAAGGAAACATCTATGTAGCTGACTGGAGCTCAGTAACCACAGCTACCTGCTTCATTGCAAAAGGATCACCAGAAGCTAGCTGGCTATGGCATAAACGGATGAGCCATCTGAACTTCAAAACGATCAACAAATTAGCCAAGAAAGGACTGGTCAGAGGGCTACCTGATATGGTATACAAGAAAGAGAGTCTATGTGAAGCATGCCAAAAGATAAAGCAAACTAAAAGATCCTTCAAAAACAAGATACAAAGGTCAACTGAAAGAGTGCTAGACCTACTACACATGGATCTGTTCGGATCGGTAGAACCAATAAGCATGAGTGGAAGAAAGTACACACTTGTAGTGGTGGACGACTATTCAAGATTCGCATGGACACTATTCTTGACAAAGAAGTCAGACACTCAGCGAAGGTTACCGGAGCTACTAAAGAAACTGCAGATCGAAAGGAGTCTGAACATTATCAAAATCCGAACAGACAGAGGCACTGAGTTTACAAACAAGTTTATTGAAGAATACTGCTCTAACAATGGAATTAAGCATGAATACTCAGCAGCTAGGACACCACAACAGAATGGTGTCGCAGAAAGGAAATATAGAACCCTGAAGGAAGCTGCAAGGACCATGCTAGCTGAAGCACAGCTACCCAAGAGATTTTGGGCAGAAGCAATCAACACAGCATGCTATACCCAGAACAGATGCATTATCAACAAAGATTTGAATAAAACTCCTTATGAGCTATGGTTTGGTTATACTCCAAATATTGAACATTTTCATATTTTTAGATGCAGGTGCTATGTACTCAACAATGGAAAAGACTACCTGAAAGCATTTGACTCAAAGTCAGATGAAGGAGTATTCTTAGGATACTCCTCGGTAAGCAAAGCCTTCAGAATCTTCAACAAGAGAACACTTGTTGTAGAAGAAACAGTACATGTGGATTTTGATGAACCACGTTGTTCTAAGGCTGATATAGATGAACTTAATGAAGATCTTGGAAAAACTCACATCACCAACACTCGTGTTGAATATATTGATGCTGAGTTACCAAATCTCCAAAATATTGAATCAACTCAGAATCAGCAACCTGCACCTACACAGCAACATGGAGAACAGGAACCTACTCCAAATCAGCAAGCACCAGCTATTCAAGAAGAAATACACCATCCTAAAGGAATTCAACTTGAAGTACGCTTAGAAATACAGCCTGATCCAAATCAGCAAGCTGAACAAGATGATCAAGAGCAATCTGCTGAAATTCAAAATGAACAACAGGTTGAAGAAGCCAGAAGGAAATGGCTAAGAAATCATCCAAGGAATCAGATTATAGGAGATTCTACCTCTGGAGTAAGAACAAGAAGCAGCAACCCCCATGAAGCAATGTTTGCTTGCTTTATTTCACAAACAGAACCAAGCTGCATAGAGGATGCTCTAGAAGACACCAACTGGATACAGGCAATGCAAGAAGAGCTTAATGGATTTGAAAGAAACCAAGTGTGGCATCTAGTTCCTAGACCTACTCACCAAGGAGTAATCGGCACAAAATGGGTATTTAAAAACAAACTCGATGAAGAAGGATAAGTAGTCAGAAACAAGGCAAGATTAGTGGCAAAAGGTTACTGCCAGGAGGAAGGAATAGATTTTGAAGAAACCTTTGCACCAGTAGCTAGACTAAAAGCAATCAGGATCTTCCTAGCATATGCTGCTCACAACAATCTCACTGTTTACCAGATGGATGTTAAGAGTGCATTTCTCAATGGACTGCTCGCTGAAGAAGTATATGTGGAGCAACCCCCAGGATTTGAAGAAAATCCAGAAACCATGATCTTCAAATTAGAGAAAGCTCTCTATGGACTTAAGCAAGCACCTAGAGCCTGGTATGATACTCTCTCCAAGTATCTACTTGACAATGGATTCAAGAAAGGTAAGGTGGATAAGACACTCTTCAGAATCCAAGATGGAGATAGCATACTGCTCGTTCAGATCTATGTCGATGATATTATCTTCGGTTCAACAAACAAAGAATTGTGCCAAAAATTTTCAAGTCTCATGCAATCCAAATTCGAAATGAGCATGATGGGAGAACTAAGCTTCTTCCTCGGTCTACAAGTCAAACAACTAAGCAATGGAACCTTCATCAATCAAGCAAAATACATTAAGGAATTGATAAAGAGATTTGGATTGGAAAATGCAAGCACAGTAAGCATACCGATGATAACATCAGGAAGCCTAGACAAGGATACTAATGGCAAAGCAGTAGACGTTACAAAGTACAGAAGACTAATTGGGTCACTGCTCTACCTGACAGCAAGCAGACCAGATATCATGTTTTCAGTAGGAATGTGTGCAAGATATCAAGCAGCTCCAAAAGAGTCACATATGACCGCAGCCAAACGAATCATCAGATACCTCAAAGGAACCTAGGAAGCTGGTCTATGGTACCCGAGAGAAGGAGGACTCAAGCTTATTGGTTATACTGACTCTGATTTTGCAGGTTGCAAAATTGACAGGAAAAGCACCAGTGGTGCCTGCCAGCTACTAGGAAACAAATTGGTATCATGGTTCTGCAGAAAGCAAACCTCTATAGCAACCTCAACAGCTGAGGCCGAGTATGTTGCTGTAGGAAGCTGCTGTACACAAATTCTATGGATTCAACAGCAACTAAAGGATTACGGAATTGAAGAAAAGGAAACACCTATCCTATGTGATAATTCAAGCGCAATAGCTATCACCCACAATCCAGTTCTACATTCAAGAACCAAACACATTGATATCAGACACCACTTCATCAGAGATCACGTTGAAAAGAAAGATATATCTTTGGAAAAAATGCATACTGATCTACAGCTAGCTGACATATTCACAAAGCCACTCTGTGAATCAAGATTTTCTTTTCTAAGAAACGAGCTGGGAATAATCAATTTGTGATAATTTTCTATATAACTCTATGTTTTTCTGTTGAAATGACTATAATGTTCAGGGGGAACCATAGGCAGGACAAAAGTAGAACAGCAACCTAAAGGTTACTACTCAAGGTCCCTGGACAGTTACTGGATACAATGATACTGCTCTGAGCTACCTGCAGGGTCCAGTAACTGAAGCGCGTGAAAAGAGGAACAGTTACCCCGCGTTTAGCAGCCGTTTTTGCAGGGAACCCCTCGATATCCACAAAATATCACATCAAGTACTTAAGCACACGTACACCGCGCCAAAAATCTCAACCATTGGATTAAGGGTCTTTTCAAATTCAAGACCAATCGAAACCGTCAGATCATCTCTCACCAAAATTCAAACATAAGGAAGTTTTTCTTCTCACTCATCTCTCACACTTAAACATTTCCATTCTCTTGCAAACCCTAATCTTTCGTTCTCTCTCTCTCTAGAAGTTTTTCAGTTTCAGACTACTCACACTCTCTCAGAAATGGCACCAAAACAATCCCAAGTTGTTGATGGAAGGTTGGTGGACCGCAAGATCCTTCTCAAGATGGTGAAGGAGGAAGGGAACACGAAGGAGATCATGAAGAATATCCTTCAATGCCTCTATGAGACCGGACTTCTCAGACTCTGCTCCTATCACAAAGCCCCTTACGCAGAGGAGCAGGTGGAGAAATTCTACCGGAGGGCGAAGGTCTCTGAAGATAGGTCAGAGATCACCTCGAAGGTTGGTGGAGTGACAGTGGTGGTGGACACCAGACTTCTGGAAGAGGTGTTTGCTCTGTCTACTGAAGGGATGAACGCCAGTGACCTCTCCACCTACGGAGAAGACCAACTGGAGGAGTTTTGGACGACTTTCACCGACAAGGAGGACACGGCGGGAATGTCCCGGAGTTGCAGCAAGGTCTTCCTTCTGGAGTTTGAGATGCTGCATGATATCTGCTGTCATATCATAGAGAACCACTCTGGTTCCTTTGATAAGTGTACCAACTTCCGATACAGGATGATGATGGCCATAGTGAAGAAGGAGAAGGTGGACTGGGCCAGCTACCTGCTTTCCAGGTTGGAGGAGGGGGTGGAGAAGAAGGTAGGTAAGCCTACCTATGGGCTGATTATTAACACCCTCTTGGGTCACTTGAAGGTGGATTTGTCCCAGGGGAAGCCCATCCAGAAAGGAAAATTCATCGGTGCGGGTAGGGTCTTTGCCAAGAAGACCACTGCTCGGTCATCCCCAGTAACCAGAGAAGTCTCTGAGGACCTCAAGGGCGCTCCAAGGACAAGGAAGGCATTCCGCGACAATGTCTATTCTTTGCCTGAAAGCAGCTCGAGGATGGAGGAGCCTGCAGAGCCCTCACCAGCTCCTGCTGTGCCAAAGAAGATTAAGCATAAGAAGGATGTGCAGAGGAGACTGGTCATCTCTGATGATGAACCAGAGATCGTCACCACTCGGGCTGTTAAGAAGTCTGCGGTGGAAGTGGAGATTGATTCTCCACTAAGGGTAGAACAGGCAGGGAATGCTGTTGTTCATGGTGATGTTGAAGAGGAAGTGGATGAGGAGGATGTGACGGAGTACGTCATCAGCATACCGAAGTTGGAGGTGGAGTTCGGTAAAATGATGGAAAGATTCACCACCTGGTGGCAGTACAGGCACCTGCCCAGGGAGGAACTCATCCAGTGGGCAGACTGGAAAACTGAGGAGGAATGGGCGCTGAATTGGATCGCCATGGATGATTTGGAGGAGATCCTTCAAAAGAAATTTCTAAAGGATCTCAAGAAGATGAAATGGCCAGAATTTCTTGAAAATGCGGAGATAGCCGCTGAATTGGAGGCCAGGAAGCAGAAGGAAGCTACCGCACAGCTGCCTGGCCCTAGGAGCCTGAAGGGAAAAGAAGCTATTGTCCAGCCAGACTTCTACAGGGAGGAAGTGATACTGGATGCTGCTGCTGACCAGGTCAGAGCAGGCGATGACGTGGCTTTTACTGCAGCACATGTTGAAAGATTTGGAGAAGAGGAAGCCCTGGAGAGGATGCTGAAGCAGGCTGCTGACATCAGCCTGACAGAGACCAGGATGAGAAGGCCAGTAAGAGAACCCCAGATGGGTGAAGGATCCTCCTGCTCAACTTTGATGGTTGAACCTATCAGCAGGCGGTCACCTTCACCAACGGAGAAAAGTGGTGAGGAATTCTCATACCTTACTGACCTGATCATTCTTCCTGAAGTACCTGTGCAGACGCCGATGAAAGAGAGAAGCTCGACGCCAACTGACTTTCCCAAAGCCAAGGAGTTGAAAACCCTCGCTGCTGTAGCATCTCTTGAGCTGATAGTTCCATCCACAGTAGCAGCCACCGATGACACCACAGAGACAACCATTCCCACACCAATGGAGGTAGAGGCTGAGGGGGAACATGTGCAGCAGGAGGCATCTGTTCAAGTTGAAGCAGTAGAGGAACCTGCCCCCATGGAAAACGAACAACCTGATGCAGCTGTTCCAATGGAGGTGGAGGAGACAACACCTGCCAAGTCAGTGGACCAGGGAGAGACGGTCGCTAAGGGGGAAGTAGCTGCGGGTGAAAAGGTGGTGGAAGTACAGGAGGCAGTGGGAGACAAAAGTGAAGAAAAGAAGGCTGATGTACAGGAGGCTGATGTACAGGAGGTTGTGGAGGAGATAGAGAAGGGTACGGAGGTTGAGATGGTGTTCAGCAAGGGAAAGGTAGCTGAACAGAAAAAGGAGCAGGGGGCAAATGAGGAGGATGCTGAAAAGGAAACACCTTCTAAGAACACTGGATCAGGAGATGGAGGATCCAGTAGCCCTACCAGCAGCGATGATGGGTCACCCAGTGAACAGGGTGATATCGAAGCCGAAAAATCCAAAGCACTAACATCTGTCTCTAATGAACAGGCACCAGCAGGAGAAAGCCAGGAACCTGCCAGATCAAATGAAGAGGTGCTGACAGTAATTGAACACATGGGGAAGTCCTTGGTGAAAGCGAGCAGGAAACTCCGCAAGGAAACCCGCTCCCACTCTATGAAGACCTATTCTTTCATGGACTCCCTCAACGTTACATTGTCAAAGTTTACTCAGATGATTGCTGCCTACCGACCCCCCAAGGAGGATGCTGCAGTAGAAGTCGTCAAGAGCGTGATGGAGAAGCTGAACAGGCAAGAGGAGAAGATGATCTCCCTTGAAACCAATCAGAAGGCTCTAGTCACTGCAGTAGACCGGATGGACAGGGAGCAGTTCAACCAATCACAGACCCTGCGGGATCACTCAGGCACCTTGTCTGAAATTCACTCCATGGTCAGTTTTGCGGTTGGACGTGCTGATGATGACAAAAAGGGGAAGGAAGGATAGAAGGCAGACAGAAGGCTGGACAGGATCCTGCTGCCTGCAGACAGATGGTAGTAAGCAGTAGGAGGAGAGATGACTCTAGAGATGGCGGACACAAGGGAGCTGGATTTAGGGGCCCTTCAGACAGCAGTGCTAAAAGAAAATCAGATGCTGTTTCTGGGTCAGTTCATCCAGGCTTCAGGAAGGGTGCTGAAATGAGAGAAGAAAAAAGGAGGAGGACTGAAGCAGAGCTGAAAAGCAACCGGGATGCTGTATTTTCATCAGATCACAGGATTGCCCGTGACAAGATCTTCCCTCCGCACAAGCTGCCTGACATGATCGAAATGGAAAAAAATTGCAGAGCCCTGATGTCGCAGCAAGTGCCTCTCTCAGAAACTTCCTGGAAACCAATCCTGATCCCAGGAGTGACAAATTCGTAGCCCCAGAAGTTTCGGAGGTCACTCTTCCTACTGAGATCAATCCATCCTTCTTCCAGATTGAAGCATTCAAAAGAAAGGAGCTGTGCAAGGAATCTACTCTTTTCAGAGGATTCAAAACGAACAAGGAGGCTTTGCAGAGGTTCCTGGAGCTAACAAAGAAAGGTGGACTTCCAATCCAAGTGAAGCTAAAGCAGAAACTTGGAAAGGAGCCCATACCATACAGTGAAGACTTCTGGCTCAGGTTTGAGGAATTTGAGGAGATGGTGAAGAGGATGGAACCTAGCTATCAAGATTCAATAGCCAACTGGTGGAAAGACACAAGGTTCGAAAGAAAGAAGAAGGCTAGTTGGTTGAAAACTTGATGTTTTGCTCTTTGTTTATGTTTCTTTTTGTTATTCTGACTAAGACTCCATTTATTCTGCTATCTGCCTAAGTATGTATATGCTTTGTACTTAATTCTGATCAATGAAAATTCGATTTTTCTGGTTGATGAAAGCTCACATCTTGTGAACTTGATGCATGCTTATGAATGATTGTATTTCTCTGCATCTTTGTTCCAAATTAATAAAATATGGTTCTTTGATCCCGTTAAGGAGTTTTGTCATCATCAAAAAGGGGGAAATTGATAGGATAAAATGTAATAGATTTTGATGAGACAAAACGTGTAATAGACTAGAACTTTAGCTATCTGGATAAGTTTTATATGTAAATATGCTAAGGTAGGGATGCTGGAAAGACTTGAAGATTCTGCCAAGTAACCAGGAAGCCGAGTCCCTGCTACCTGCATACTGTATCAAGCAACCAGTAATCAAAGCTGGAAAAGGACGCTACAAGGAACCTGGAGATAGTCAAGGAAGCTGACCTACTTACTCAAAAATGATGCTACAAGGAACCTGGAGATGGTCAAGGAAGTTGACTTACTCGAAGAGGATACTACCAGATACATCAGAGTCAATGCAACCTGACTAGCCAGTAGAGTCACTCCAGTTCTAACAAATCAGAATCTGCCATGTGTGAAAAAGCAGCAAGGACACAGTACAAGCAGTCTGCAGAATGAAGTTGCGCAGACAAAGGACAAAGCAGTTGCAGAACAGAATGAAGGCATTTCAGAACAGGTGTCAGAAGATCGGCAGAACCAATCAGGAGGAGACACCTCATCATGCAAAGGACTGTCTTTCCAACAGGCAGAAAACTATCTGATACCTATATATATGGAAATCTGATATACAAAGAAATACCAACATATACAACCAAGAGAGAACTGAGAAACAAACAGACGCGAAGCAAATCTCTTACAAGCACAAGCTTATACACTCAAGTTAATCAGACTGAGCAGCAGCAAGCCAGCTACCTTTGTGATCTTCAGAAGTTCAAGGAGCTTGCTGCATTTGATTGTGTTTAAATATTTCACTTTATTCTAAGTCTGATAGGAGTCGCTTAGGCAGGAATTTACACTGCTAAGTTGTAATCTCTCTGAAGAAGAGAAAGGATCCTGTGTGGGTCGGTTAACCTGTGTGGAGATCCTGTGTGGGACGATAGTTGGTCACTGTGCAGCTACCTGTGTGGATAGAGCTGACAGTTTGTTTAGAGTATAGTTTGTGTTAGCTGAGTCTATTGTAAATCAAACTTGCTTTAACAAAGTTCCTCCTTGTGAAGGAGTAGAGAGGACGTAGAGGGATTACTCCACCCTTGAACCTCTATAAGCTTGCTTGTGTTATTTATAGCTTTTTATCCATCTATCTGCATCTGAGCATACTGCATTAAAAGGGTGTTTCGAAAATCATAAGTATTTCCGCTGTGCATTACATTCTCTGTCTAAGTCCTGAGGTCACTGCCTGAGCAGGAACCTATCGTGCAATAAACTTACTAGCTACCTGTTCATCAGGGACTTAACATTCTTTGGAGCAAAAGTTGAAAATTTGATAAGGTTAATTCACCCCCCCTCCTCCCTTCTTAACCTTATACCACTGGGACCAACATCAAAGGTTACAAAAACCTTTTTATTTAAAATAATTAATTTCATGAGTTTAAGAAATGTATATTTTATAATTATTCTTGATTTTATTTATCTTTACTATTTTTGAAAGAGTGAATTTTATGAGTGAGTAAGTCTCGGTTAAGATGTACTTACAAAAGAATCGGGGTGTTACATAGTGTCATTATATTTAACTAGTATTTTCTCCCATACGTTGCACGGATTATAATATTTATAGTTGATTTTAAAAATCATGATATGTTGGTCTCAAGTGGTATAAGGTTAAGAGGGGGGTGAATTAACCTTATCAAATTTTTAACTTTTACTCCAAGATGTTAAGTCTTTGTTGAACAGATAGCTAGTAAGCTTGCTGCTCGATAGGTTGCTGCACGGTCAGTGACCTCGGGACTTAGTCAGAGACAATAATGCACAGCGGAAATAATGTGATTTTCGAAAAGTTTTGATGCAGTATGCTTAGCTGAACAGATAGATATATAAAGCAGTAAAAACACAAGCAGATTTATAGAGGTTCGAGGGTGGAGTAATCCCTCTACGTCCTCTCTACTCCTTCTCAAGAAAGAACTTTGTTAAAGCAAGTTTGATTTACAATAGACCCTGCTAATACAAACTCTACTCTAAACAAAACTGTCAGCTCTATCCACACAGTAACTGCACAGTGACCAACTAAGCGACCCACACAGGATCTCCACACAGGTTTCTCGATCCACACAGGATCCTTCCTCTTCTTCAGAGAGAATAACAACTTAGTAGAGTAAACTCCTGCTAAAGTGACTCTTAAACAGTCTGCTCGAATAAGATATGAATTTGCAAACTGTTGAGTGGAGCAAGCTCTTTAAACTTCTGAAGATCACAAAGGTAGCTGGCTTGCTGCTGTTAAGACTGAATAACTTAGATATGAAAGCTTGAGCTTGTAGATGAATTGCTTCGCGTATGATCTCTTAATTTTATGTGTCTCTTTCTTGGTGCATTCAGTCTTCTATTTATAAGCATCAGTGGGAATTCTGCCCGTTAGAAAGGCAGTCCTTCACTTGGTGAGGTGTCTTGCTCTGATTGGTTCTGCTGATCTTCTGACACCTACTCTGAAATGTCTTCATTCTGTTCTGTCATTGCCTTTGTCCTTCTGCTGCACGGCTTAAACTTGCAGTCTGCTGTACTCTATCCTTGCTGCTTTTTCACACATGACAGTCACTGATTTGCTGAAACTGGAGTGACTTTACTGGCTAGTCAGGTTGCACTGATTCTAATGTATCTGATAGTTTCCTCTTTGAGTAAGCAAGTCAGCTTCCTTGACCATCTACAGGTTCCTTGCAGCATCTTTTGAAGCTTGGTTACTGGTTTCTTGTGGCAGCATGCAAGTAGCAGGGACTTGGCATAGGTTCCTTTGCAGAATCTCCATCTTATTCCAACATCCTTGTCTAAGCTATTTTACACATTGAAACCTATCTGAATAGCTAAAGCTCTAGTCTATTACATGTTTTGGCTCATCAAAATCTATTACAATTTATCCTATCATGATATTAATGGATTCAAAATTTTATATTCGCTAAGTTAGAAAGAAAAAAAAACCAACATAATATAAAAAAACAATATCTACAATAATAACTAAAATATAATAATTACAAAACTCACAAAAATTCTTTAAATATATAACATTAATTGATACATAAATAAAATTGTGAATATAGTTAACATTAATACATAAATGTAAAACTAAGAAACAACAATAATAAATAATTGGACCATAATTTTTTAATTTCATTATGTCCCAAGAATTTGTGTTTTTGTAAAACTTTTTTAAGATTTCACTTGTTTATGTGTAGATAATTAAAATAACTTTTCTAATTATTTATTATGAA
The DNA here is from genome assembly GCA_028654395.1 of Scutellaria barbata. Taxonomy (NCBI): domain Eukaryota; kingdom Viridiplantae; phylum Streptophyta; class Magnoliopsida; order Lamiales; family Lamiaceae; genus Scutellaria; species Scutellaria barbata. Next base: position 3,403,382 of record CM053649.1, on the reverse strand, counting down.
AATTTTAATGTCATTATTTTAATTCTTTTATAATTTTGATATTTAAACCTTACAATTTAATTATATGAAATGGTTATATTTAAAAAAAGAGTTATTCAAATTATTATGGTCTTTTTCAATAAAATTATGTTTAATTGAAAGGATATGAGATTTTATCAATTACTCCCTCCGTCCCGAATTACTTTGCACATCAAATTGGGCACAATTTTTAAGAAAAAGTGAATATTTGTTTTTTGATTGAGGGTATAATGGTCAAATTTACTTTTTCTAATGGAGTGATTAGTTTAATATTAAATGATATTGTGTGAGAAAAAGTAATGGCATTGTATGTAAATAAGTGTGTATTGTGAGGGTAAGAATTATGATAAATTTTACCATTTTTGGGTGTGCAAAGTGTTTGGGGACAAACTAAAAAGGAAAGTGTGCAAAGTGTTAAGGGACGGAGGGAGTATTATTAAAGCCCAATTATTTAAGGCAAGTCCAATTAATTCTTTTATTAAATATATACATAAATAAGCTCAATTATTCAAGGCAAGCCCAATTTTCATGAATACATAATATATAATTTTTTTTATTTTATTATGATAGTGACAGATTTGGAAGGAAATATGACATTTTTGCAATTTTCCCCAATTGCCCTTCTTTTATATTAGTATAGATGTTATTAACACAATTATCAAAAGTGTTACTAAATAGAGTTTACCTACACATAATTTTTAAGTCAGAAAAAACTTTGTCATAGAAAATTTATAACAATACAACTCGTGACGCTTTTACAAACTTTGCTTCATGATGCTATTTAGTGTTACCAAGTGTGTAACTAAACATGGATTTTTTTGTAGTATATTATTTTCTTCATGACGATCGGGCTCCCGAGGTTGGCAATTATCATAAGCATCACCATTCATGATATTCATTAAGGCCGAACTGGTAGGTACTCTGCCAAGCTACCAAGCTGAAGGCCCTTGACAAGGACAATTTAACAAAAAGAGAACTGACAACTTTCATCTAACAATATAATTGTAAAATCCTGTCAAGATATAAAGTAGGAATTTGGATCCCTAAATCATGGAATTATGAACTTTTATATATATATGCTATTACTATAAATAGGAAATCAAATGTAATACAAAGGGTTAAGAAATTTGTAAAACAAGTTCCCAAAAACTTATCTTACCTTTATCATGATCGAAATATTTTAGCTGATCAGAACAACCAGTACTTGACATAAATAAGCAAAAACTTCTCAAACCAAATTACTTCCACATTTCCACACCCATCTTTAATATTTAACCCATTTTACCTTGATTACTTACCTACCACAATTCAATTATTTGACAAAGTCCTTTTTAACGAAATTAGATTTGAATTTATTTAATTTTTATTCTAATTTGTTTTAATAAATATCACCAATATAAAACGAAATTCATGTAAAAATGTTACTTATTTAAGGATATTTATTAGATAATGTCATTAATTTTGGGATAACTTTTACAGTGTTTTTGAGTTTAGAACGTTAATTGTAGAGACCAATATTAATTTAATTATACAAATTTTTTAAAATACCCTGTTTTAAAGACGTTCTTTACAGAAAATGATAGGATGAAATATAATAGATTTTGATGAGACAAAACGTGTAATAGATTAGAACCTTAGCTATCTGGATAAGTCTTTAATGTAAATTTGCTAAGGCAAGGATGCTGGAAGGACTTGAAGATTCTGCCAAGTAGCTAGGAAGCCGAAGTCCCTGCTACCTACATACTGTATCGAGCAACCAGCAAGCAAAGCTCTAGAAGGATGCTACAAGGAACCTGGAGATAATCAAGGAAGCTGACTGACTCAAAGAGGATACTACCAGATATATCAGAGTCAATGCAACCTGACTAGCCAGTAGAGTCACTCCAGTTCCAACAAATCAGAATCTGCCATGTGTGATAAAGCAGCAAGGACACAGTACAAACAGTCTGCAGAATGAAGTTACGCAGACAAAGGACAAGCAATTGCAGAACAGAATGAAGGCATTTCAAAACAGGTGTCAGAAGATCGGCAGAACTAATCAAAAAGAGACACCTCATCATACAAAGGACTGTCTTACCAACGGGCAGAAAACTACCTGATGCCTATAAATAGAAGTCTGATTTTCAAAAGAAAAAGAGATACAACGATCATACACAACCAAGAGAGAACTGAGAAGCAAATAGACGCACAAGCTTATACTCTCAAGTTAATCAGACTAAGCAAGCAGCAAGCCAGCTACCTTTATGTTCCTCTAAAGTTCAAGGAGCCTGCTGCATTTCATTGTGCCTTAAACCTTTTATTTATTAAGTCTGATAGGAGTCACTTAGTCAGGTGTTGAAACTGCTAAGTTGTAATCTCTCTGAAGAAGAGAAAGGATCCTGTGTGGGTCGGTTAACCTGTGTGGAGATCCTGTGTGGGTCGATAGTTGGTCACTGTGCAGCTACCTGTATGGATAGAGCTGACAGTTTGTTTAGAGTTTAGTTTGTGTTAGCTGAGTCTATTGTAAATCAAACTAGCTTTAACAAAGTTCCTCCTTGTGAAGGAGTAGAGAGGACGTAGAGGGATTACTCCACCCTTGAACCTCTATAAGCTTGCTTGTGCCTTTTATATCTATCTATCTGCATCTAAGCATACTGCATTAAAAAGCATGTTTCGAAAAACATAAGTATTTCCACTGTGCATTACACTTTCTGACTAAGTCCTGAGGTCACTGCCTGAGCAGGAACCTATCGAGCAGTAAGCTTACTAGGTACCTGCTCATCAGGGACTTAACATCCTTTGGAGTAAAAATTGAAAATTTGATAAGGTTAATTCACCCCCCCTCTTAACCTTATACCACTGGGACCAACAAGTGGTATCAAAGCAGGTTGGATTAGAAACCCAATCTGTCTGGTCAAATCCCTGATCCCTATTTTTCGAAAATTTGCATACATTATTTTCATCATATCATGGACACACACAAGCTTCCTATGTTCTCTATTGAAGAGTATGACGATTGGAAGATTAGAATGCAGGCACATCTCTCAGCTATGCATGACGAAATGTGGATGGTTATCACGGATGGACCTCCAAGGATCACCAAACCTAATCCAATATTCGCGAGAGCTGCCGAAGTTGGCGATGCAGGAGCCATTCCCCATCAAGCTGTGATTGACAAACCAAGGGAAGAATGGTCGGCTGATGATAGAAGACGAGCTAACCTGGACAATGTAGCTAAGAACGTCTTGTTTGTTACTCTGGATAAAGGAACCTTTAGCAAGGTCAAGACATGTAAGACTGCCATGGATATATGGAACAAGCTTGAACAAATCTGCGAAGGAACAGAGCTGACTAAGGAGAACAAGGTGTCTACAGCAACCCAGAAATTCGAGCTGTTCGAGATGCTCCCTGAAGAAACCTTAGAGCAGATGGATCTGAGGTTTACAAACATTGTAAATGAGCTTGAATCCCTGGACAAGTTCTACACTCAGAAGGAGAAAAATATGAAAGTGCTAAGAGCACTACCTGCAGAATGGGACAGCAAAACTACTGCAATGAGGGTGTCAATGGATCTAAAGTCAATGAGTACATTTGACCTCTTCTCTGACTTAAAAGCCTTCGAATATGATATCAACAGAAGGAAGAAAGAAGCTGAAGAATCTAGCACAAAGGTAACTGCCCTGACTGCCAGAAACGTAAAAGACTCTGGAACTATCTGCAGTAAGCAGGGTGAGCCACCTGCCGAGGGTACTGATGAAGAAATGGCCCTTCTACTAAGAAATTTTAAAAAATTCATCAGATACAACAGGAAATGAGACTTTAAGAAGTTTTAGGCACCTCCCCAACAACCCACTGTTCAGCAACCAAACCAGGATATGTCTGATCTCTGCTACAATTGGCGAAAACCAGGACACTATGCCAAAGAGTGTCCTTACCCCAAAGTCAACAGGTACCCCAATGGAGAGTCATCCCAAAAAAGGAAAAAACGAAGAGAGGAACGGAGGAGAATTAAAGCCTTCCTAAGTGAGATGGAAAAGGGCAAGGAACCTTCCAAGGAAGCTCAGCAAGATGCGGACTCCTCTGATGATGACAGTGACTCCTCATCCTCGAAAGATGAAGCACTCATCTGCCTGATGGCACAGGAAGCTGAGGATAGCGAGGATGATGAGGTACCTACAGCAGGAACCAGCAAGGAAGTATGGTACATTGATAGCGGGTGTTCGAGGCACATGACTGGAGACAAAGAAATCCTCAAGAACTTTCAACAGTGCAAAGGACCCAAAGTAATCTTCGGAGACAACTCCAAGGGAAGCACTAGAGGAGTTGGAACTCTCATCAAAGGAAACACTCACATTAAAGAAGTGTCGTATGTCAAAGGCCTAAAATACAACTTGCTAAGCATAAGCCAATTTTGTGACAAAGGTTACTCAGTGGAGTTCAATCACAACAAATGCCTGATAAGGGACAGCCAATCCAATGAAGTAAAGCTATCAGGAACTAGAAAATGAAACATCTATGTAGCTGACTGGAACTCAGTAACCACAGCTACCTGCTTCATAGCAAAATGATCGTCAGAAGCTAGCTGGCTATGGCATAAACGGATGAGCCATCTGAACTTCAAAACGATCAACAAATTAGCCAAGAAAGGACTGGTCAGAGGGCTACCTGATATGGTATACAAGAAAGAGAGTCTATGTGAAGCATGCCAAAAGATAAAGCAAACTAAATCAAAAACAAGATACAAAGGTCAACTGAAAGAGTGCTAGACCTACTACATATGGATCTGTTCGGATCGGTAGAACCAGTAAGCATGAGTGGAAGAAAGTACACACTTGTAGTGGTGGACGACTATTCAAGATTCTCATGGACACTATTTTTGACAAAGAAGTCGGACACTCAGCGAAGGTTACCGGAGCTATTGAAGAAGCTGCAGACCGAAAGGAGCCTGAACATCATCAAAATTCGAACAGACAGAGGCACAGAATTCACAAACAAGTTTATTGAAGAATACTGCTCTAACAATGGAATCAAGCATGAATACTCAGCAGCTAGGACGCCGCAACAAAATGGTGTTGCAGAGAGGAAAAACAGAACCCTAAAGGAAGCTGCGAGGACCATGCTAGCTGAAGCACTGCTACCCAAGAGATTTTGGGCAGAAGCAATCAACACAGCATGCTATACCCAGAACAGATGCATTATCAACAAAGATCTGAATAAAACTCCTTATGAGCTATGGTTCGGCTATACTCCAAATATTGAACATTTCCATATTTTTGGATGCAGGTGCTATGTACTCAACAATGGAAAAGATTACCTGAAAGCATTCGACTCAAAGTCAGATGAAGGAGTATTCTTAGGATACTCCTCGGTAAGCAAAGCCTTCAGAATCTTCAACAAGAGAACACTTGTTGTAGAAGAAACAGTACATGTGGATTTTGATGAACCACACTGTTCTAAGGCTGAAATAGATAAACTTAATGAAGATCTTGGAAAAACTCACATCACCAACACTCGTGTTGAATATATTGATGCTGAGTTACCAAATCTCCAAAATATTGAATCAACTCAGAATCAGCAACCTGCACCTACACAGCAACATGGAGAACAGGAACCTACTCCAAATCAGCAGCCACCTGTAATACAAGAAGATATACACCACCCTGAAGGAATTCAACTGGAAGTACAGTTAGAAATACAGCACGATCCAAATCAGCAAGCTGAACAAGACGATCACGAGCAACCTGCTGAACATCAAAATGAACAACAGGTTGAAGAAATTAGAAGGAAATGGCTAAGGAATCATCCAAGGAATCAGATCATAGGAGATTCCACCTCTGGAGTAAAGACAAGAAGAAGCAACCCCCATGAAGCAATGTTTGCTTGCTTTATTTCACAAACAGAACCAAGCTGCATAGAAGATGCTCTAGAGGACACCAACTGGATACAGGCAATGCAAGAAGAGCTTAATGGATTTGAAAGAAATCAAGTATGGTATTTAGTTCCCAGACCTACTCACCAGGGAGTAATCGGCACAAAATGGGTATTTAAAAACAAACTCGATGAAGAAGGACAAGTAGTCAGAAACAAGGCAAGATTAGTAGCAAAAGGTTACTGCCAGGAGGAAGGAATAGATTTTGAAGAAACTTTTGCACCTGTAGCAAGACTAGAAGCAATCAGGATCTTCCTAGCCTATGCCGCTCACAACAATCTGACAGTCTACCAGATGGATGTCAAAAGTGTTTTTCTCAATGGACTGCTCGCTGAAGAAGTGTATGTGGAGCAACCTCCAGGATTTGAAGAAAATCCAGAAACCATGGTCTTCAGGTTAAAGAAAGCTCTCTATGGGCTAAAGCAGGCACCTAGAGCCTGGTATGATACTCTCTCGAAGTATCTACTTGATAATGGATTCAAAAAGGGCAAGGTGGATAAGACACTCTTCAGAATCCAAGATGGAGATAGCATACTGCTCGTTCAGATTTATGTCGATGACATTATCTTCGGTTCAACAAACAAAGAATTGTGTCAAAAATTCTCAAGCCTCATGCAATCCAAATTCGAAATGAGCATAATGGGAGAACTAAGCTTCTTTCTCGGTTTACAAGTCAAAAAACTACGCAATGGAACCTTCATCAATCAAGTAAAATACACTAAGGAATTGATAAAGAGATTTGGATTGGAAAGTGCAAGTACAGTAAGCATACCGATGATAACATCAGGAAGCTTAGACAAGGACACTGATGGCAAAGCAGTAGACGTTACAAAGTACAGAAGACTAATTGGATCACTGCTCTACCTGACAGCAAGCAGACCAGATATCATGTTCTCAGTAGGAATGTGTGCAAGATATCAAGCAGCTCCAAAAGAATCACATATGATCGCAGCCAAACGAATTATAAGATACCTCAAAGGAACCCAGGAAGCTGGTCTATGGTACCCAAGAGAAGAAGGACTCAAACTTATTGGTTATACTGACTCTGATTTTGCAGGTTGCAAAATTGACAGGAAAAGCACCAGTGGTACCTGCCAGCTACTAGGAAACAAACTGGTATCATGGTTCTACAGAAAGCAAACCTCTATAGCAACCTCAACAGCCGAGGCCGAGTATGTTGCTGCAGGAAGCTGCTGTGCACAAATTCTATGGATTCAACAGCAACTAAAGGACTACGGAATTGAAGAGAAGGAAACACATATCCTATGTGACAACTCAAGCACAATAGCCATCACCCACAACCCAGTTCTACATTCAAGAACCAAACACATCGATATCAGACACCATTTCATCAGAGATCACGTTGAAAAGAAAAATATAACTTTGCAAAAAGTGCATACTGATCTACAGCTAGCTGACATATTCACAAAGCCTCTATGCGAATCAAGATTTTCATTTCTAAGAAACGATTTGGGAATAATCACTTTATGATATCTCTTCTACATAACTCTATATTTTCCTATTGAAATGACTATAATATACAGGGGGAACAATAGGCAGGACGAAGGAAAAACAGCAACCTAAAGGTTACTGCTCAAGGTCCCTGAACAGTTACTGGATACAATGTTACTGCTCTGAGCTACCTGCAGGATCCAGTAACTGAAGCGCGTGAAAAGAGGAACAGTTACCCCGCGGTTAGCAGCCGTTTTTGCAGGAAACTCCTCGATATCCACAAAATATCACATCAAGTCCTTACGCACACGTACACCGCACCAAAAATCTCAACCATTGGATTGAGGGTATTTTCAAATTCAAAATCAATCAGAACCGTCAGATCATTTCTCACCAAAATTCAAATATAAGGAAGTCTTTCTTCTCACTCATCTCTTACACTTAAACATTTTCATTCTCTTGCAAACCCTAATCTCTCGTGCTCTCTCTCTCTCAAAGCTTTCCAGTTTTCAGATTTCTCTCTCTCTCTCTGAAATGGCACCAAAAACATCCCAAGTTTTTGATGGAAGGCTAGTGGACCGCAAGATCCTCCTGAAGATTGTGGAGGAAGAAGAGAACTCGAAGGAGGTTATGAAGAGCATCCTTCAATGCCTCTATGAGACCGGACTTCTCAGACTCTGCTCCTATCACAAGGCCCCGTACGCGGAGGAGCAGGTGGAGAAATTCTACCGGAGGGCGAAGGTCTTTGCAGATGGGTCAGAGATCACATCAAAAGTTGGTGGAGTGACTGTGGTGGTGGACACCGGTCTTCTGGAAGAGGTGTTCGCTCTGCCTACTGCAGGGATGAACGCCAGTGACCTCTCCACCTACGGAGAAGACCAGCTGGAGGAGTTCTGGACGACGTTCACCGGGAAGGAGGACACGGCGGGGATGTCCAGGAGTTGCAGCAAGAAGGCCTTCCTTCTGGAGTACGAGCTGCTGCATGATATCTGCTGCCATATCATAGAGAACCGCTCTGGTTCCTTTGATAAGTGTACCAACTTCCGGTACAGGATGATGATGGCCATTGTGAAGAAGGAGAAGGTGGATTGGGCCAGCTACCTGCTTTCCAGGCTGGTGGAGGAAGTGGAGAAGAAGGTAGGTAAGCCTACCTATGGGCTTATCATCAACACTCTCCTGGGTCACTTGAAGGTGGACCTGTCCCAGGGGAAGCCCATCCAGAAAGGAAAATTCATTGGTGCGGGTAGGGTCTTTGCCAAGAAGACCACTGCTCGGTCATCCCCAGTAACCAGAGAGGTCTCTAAGGACCTCAAGGGGGCTCCAAGGACAAGGAAGGCATTCCGCGACACTGCCTCTTCTTCGTCTGAAAGCAGCTTGAGGATGGAGGAGCCTGCAGAGCCCTCACCAGCTCCTGTTGTACCAAAGAAGATCAAGCACAAGAAAGATGTGCAGAGGAGACTGGTCATCTCTGATGATGAACCAGAGATCGTCACCACTCGGGCTGTTAAGAAGCCTGCAGTGGAAGTGGAGATTGATTCTCCAAGGGAGGAACTGGAAGGGAATACAACCGTTGATAATGATGATGATGAGGAGGAGGTAGCTGAGTTCGTCATCAGCATACCGAAGCTGGAGGCGGAGTTCGGTAAATTGGTGGAAAGATTCACCACCTGGTGGCAGTTCAGGCACCTGCCCAGGGAGGAACTCATCCAGTGGGCAGATTGGAAGTCTGAGGAGGAATGGGCGCTGAACTGGGTCGCCATGGATGATTTGGAGGAGGTCCTTCAAAAGAAATTTCTGAAGGATCTCAAGAAGATGAAATGGCCGGAATTTCTTGAAAACGCGGAGATAGACGCTGAGTTAGAGGCCAGGAAGCAGAAGGAAGCTGCCGCACAGCTGCCTGGCCCCAGGAGCCTGAAGGGAAAGGAAGCTGTCATCCAGCCAGACTTCTATAGGGAGGAGGTGATACTGGATGCTGCTGCTGACCAGGTCAGAGCAGGCGACGATGTGGGCTTTGCTGAGGCCCAGATAGCGAAGTACGGGGAGCAGGAAGCAATGGAGAGGATGCTGAAGCAGGCTGCAGACATCAGCCTGGCAGATACCAGAATGAGAAGGCCAGTAAGGGAACCCCAGATAGGTGAAGGATCATCCTGCTCAGCATTAATGGTGGAACCTATCAGTAGGAGGTCACCTTCACCAACGGAGAAAAACGGTGAGGAATTCTCATACCTTACTGACCTGATCATTCTTCCTGAAGGAAAGGAGCTCGACACCAACTGACTTTCCCAAGGCTAAAGAGTTGGAAACCCTCGCTGCTGTGGCATCTCTCGAGCTGATTGTTCCAACCACAGTAGCAGCCGCCGATGACACCACGGAGATCACCATTCCTACACCAATGTGCAGCAGGAGGCACCTGTTCAAGCTGATGCAATGGAGGAACCTGCCCCTATGGAGAAGGAGCAACCTAATGCAGCTATTCCAATGGAAGTGGAAGAGACAACACCTGCCAAATCGGTGGACCAGGAAGAGACGGTCGCTGAGGGGGAAGTAGCTGCGGGTGAAAAGGAGCCAGAAATACAGGAAGAGGCAGTGGAGGAAGTAGTAGAGGAGATAGAGAATGAGAAGGAGGCTGAAACAGTGTTCAGCAAGGGTAAGGTAGCTGAACAAGACAAGAAGCTGGGAGAACCAGAGGAAGATGCTGAGGAGGAAACTCACTCTAAGAATACTGGATCAGGAGGTGGAGGATCCAGTAGCTCTACCAGCAGCGATGAAGAGTCACCCAGTGAACAGGGTGATATCGGAGCCGAAAAATCCAAAGAACTAACATCTGTTTCTGATGAACAGGCACCAGCAGGAGAACACCAAGAACCTGCCAGATCAAATGAAGAGGTGCTGACAGCAATTGAACAAATGGGGAAGTCCTTGGTAAAGGCGAGCAGGAAAATCCGCAAGGATACCCGCTCTCACTCTGTGAAGACCTATTCTTTCATGGACTCCCTCAACGTGACATTGTCAAAGCTCACTCAGATGATAGCCACCTACCGAGCCCCTAAAGAGGATGCTGCAGTTGAAGTTGTCAAGAGCGTGATGGAAAAGTTAAACAGGCAAGAGGAGAAGATGATCTCTCTTGAGGCCAGTCAGAAAGCTCTAGTCACTGCAGTAGACCAGATGGACAGGGAGCAGTTCAACCAATCTCAGACCCTGCGGGATCACTCAGGCACCTTGTTTGATATTCACTCCATGGTCAGTTTTGCGGTTGGGCGTGCTGATGATGACAAAAAGGGGGAAGGAAGGATTGAAGGCAGACAGAAGGCTGGACAGGACCCTGCTGCCTGCAGATAGATGGTAGTGAGCAGTAGGAGGAGAGATGACTCTGGTGAGGGCGGACACAAGGGAGCTGGATCTAGGGGCCCTTCAGACAGCAGTGCAAAAAGAAAATCAGATGCTGTTTCTGGGTCTGTTTATCCAGGCTTCAGGAAGGGGGCTGATATGAGAGAAGAGAAAAGGAGGAGGACTGAAGCAGAGCTGAAAAGCAACCTGGATGCTGTCTTTGCAACAGATCCTAGGGTTGTCCTTGACAAAATATTCCCTCCGCACAAGCTGCCTGACATGGTGGAAATGGAGAAAAATTTGCAGAATCCAGATGTCGCAGCAAGTGCCACTCTCAGAAGCTTCCTGGAAGCAAGCCCAGATCCCAGGAGTGACAGATTCCTAGCCCCAGAAGTCCCGGAGGTCACTCTTCCTACTGAGGTCAACCCGTCCTTTTTCCTGATAGAAGCTTTCAAAATGAAGGAGCTGATGAAGTACTTCACCACCCTCTGCAAGGAATCTGCTCTGTTTAGAGGATTCAAGACAAACAAGGAAGCTTTGCAGAGGTTCCTGGAGCTAACAAAGAAAGGTGGACTTCCAATTCAAGTGAAGCTAAAGCAGAAACTTGGAAAGGAGCCCATACCATACAGTGAAGACTTCTGGCTCAGGTTTGAAGAGTCTGAGGATATGGTGAAAAGGATGGAGCCTAGCTATCAAGATTCGATAGTCAATTGGTGGAAAGGCACAAAGTTTGAAAGAAAGAAGAAGGCCAGTTGGTTAAAAACTTGATGTTTTTATCTTTTTTGTTTACTCTGTTGGTTTGTTTAAACTTCTGTTTGTTTCTGCTATCTGCTTATGTATATGCCCTGTACTTAACTCTGATCAATGAGAATTTGACTCTTCTGATTAAAGCTCACATCTTGTGAACTTGATGCATGCTCTTGAATAATTTGATTTGTCTGCATCTTTGTTCCAAGTTAATAATATACGGTTCTTTGATCCTGTTAAGGAGTTTTGTCATCATCAAAAAGGGGAAAATTGATAGGATGAAATGTAATAGATTTTGATGAGACAAAACGTGTAATAGATTAGAACCTTAGCTATCTGGATAAGTCTTTAATGTAAATTTGCTAAGGCAAGGATGCTGGAAGGACTTGAAGATTCTGCCAAGTAGCCAGGAAGCCGAAGTCCCTGCTACCTACATACTGTATCGAGCAACCAGCAAGCAAAGCTCTAGAAGGATGCTACAAGGAACCTGGAGATAATCAAGGAAGCTGACTGACTCAAAGAGGATACTACCAGATACATCAGAGTCAATGCAACCTGACTAGCCAGTAGGTCACTCTAGTTCCAACAAATCAGAATCTGCCATGTGTGATAAAGCAGCAAGGACACAGTACAAACAGTCTGCAGAATGAAGTTACGCAGACAAAGGACAAGCAATTGCAGAACAGAATGAAAGCATTTCAGAACAGGTGTCAGAAGATCGGCAGAACTAATCAGAAAGAGACACCTCATCATACAAAGGACTGCCTTACCAACGGGCAGAAAACTACCTGATGCCTATAAATAGAAGTCTGATTTTCAAAAGAAAAAAAGATACAACGATCATACACAACCAAGAGAGAACTGAGAAGCAAATAGACGCACAAGCTTATACTCTCAAGTTAATCAGATTGAGCAAGCAACAAGCCAGCTACCTTTATGTTCCTCTGAAGTTCAAGGAGCCTGCTGCATTTGATTGTGCCTTAAACCTTTTATTTATTAAGTCTGATAGGAGTCACTTAGTCAGGTGTTGAAACTGCTAAGTTGTAATCTCTCTGAAGAAGAGAAAGGATCCTGTGTGGGTCGGTTAACCTGTGTGGAGATCCTGTGTGGGTCGATAGTTGGTCACTGTGCAGCTACCTGTGTGGATAGAGCTGACAGTTTGTTTAGAGTTTAGTTTGTGTTAGCTGAGTCTATTGTAAATCAAACTAGCTTTAACAAAGTTCCTCCTTGTGAAGGAGTAGAGAGGACGTAGAGGGATTACTCCACCCTTGAACCTCTATAAGCTTGCTTGTGCCTTTTATATCTATCTATCTGCATCTAAGCATACTGCATTAAAAAGCACGTTTCGAAAAATATAAGTATTTCCGTTGTGCATTACACTCTCTGACTAAGTCCTGAGGTCACTGCCTGAGCAGGAACCTATCGAGCAGTAAGCTTACTAGCTACCTGCTCATCAGGGACTTAACATCCTTTGGAGTAAAAATTGAAAATTTGATAAGGTTAATTCACCCCCCTCTTAACCTTATACCACTGGGACAACAGAAAATGTCATTAATTTTATGATTTTAACTTTATATTATATATGTTACCAAATTAGTGAAGTTATTTCACGACAACATTGTTAATTGACAACATTTAGTTTCTACAACGTTGAAAATTTAGCTACACATGCTTTAGAATTTGTAGCCATTTTGATGTCACGGTGAATGATTTGTATTGACTAACTTGTTCTACAACATTTTGGGTCTATTAGGATAAAAACTCTAAGTAGTCTCATCCTTTTTAATGCTAGCGACACAATTATCAAAGTATTACTAAATAAAGTTTACCTACAAATAATTTTAAGTTAGGAAAAATTTGTCACGGCAAATTTAACAACACTTGTGACGTTTTTGCAAACTTTACTTCATGACGCTATTTAGCATCATCAAATGTGTAACTAAACATGGATTTTCTTGTAGTAACTTTATGTGGAGGACATTTTCAATGATATAATATATATATATATATATATATATATATATATATTTATTTATTTATTTATTTATTTATTTATTTATATTTATATTTATATATATTGTTTGTTTGTATTTTAATTTATTGATTTTTTATCTTTATCAATCTAAGTAACAATTATTTGAGAAAGCCCTATAATACAACAGGAACATCATTAACATCATTGTTTTGTCAAGAATTTTGAAGAGTGTGTCTCATATGTACTTAGTGTACATGCAATACGGATTGATACCAGGATCTACGAGTTTTTAATTTTTTTTTTTTTTTTTTTTGCTTTCAGACTAAAACTTTTATGTACAAATTTTGTAACCTTTATATACAAATTCTGTGACCTTTATGTATAAGTTCTGTGACGTTTATATTCAATAACTTAGAAAAAAATGAAGAATTTTAGTAAAATTTGTACATAAATACTTTTATGTACAAATATTCATACATTTATATGCCTTTATATACCTTTATATATTACATAAAGATAAGAATATTTGTACATAAAGGTCATATGAATATACATAATGGTCACATGAATATCATATAAAGGTATCTATCTATGTACAAATTTTGCTGAAATTTTTCAATTTTTTTCTAAATTACAATGTATAAAGGTCACGACATTTATACATAAAGGTCACAACATTTGTATATAAAGGTTATAGAATTTGTATATAATGGTCAAAACATAAAATTAAAAAAAAAAATTTGTGGATTCGAGTTTGGTCGACCTGGATTGCACGGATCTTAAATCCGTACATCAAATGCACAGAAGAATTTATCAATTTGAAAATGAAAAAAATAATAATAATAATTGGCTTCTAGAATAGCCTTGGATTGCATAGATCCATCTAACTTCTAAAGTGACCACATATATTAAAATTGATGCGCTTAGATACTGCCAAGCTTAATTTTATGATTTTTTTGGTATCAAATGATTCGATGCACTTAGAGAATCGGGATTTGATTAAATCGTCATTCAAATGGTTAAAAATCAGTGAAATCACGATTTAGTAGTGAATGATTTACGATTTCACCTCTATTGCATATTTGGGTTCAATTTTCATAATACTTTTGGCCCAAAAACTGAAAATCTTACGTGCTTATTCTCATTTTAGTATTAAGAAAAGCCCAAATAGCCCATTCACATTTCTGTACTTACTAATATAAAAAAATATAAAAAAGTAAAAAAGTTCGCAAAAATTACAAGTACGTCACTTTTCCATTAAAATTGTCATGGCACAGAATAAAGTATTACAAAATGAAAATAAAACATGCTTGTAATAAAATATTACAAGCATAGTTAAAAAGCACTTCCTTCTTTTGAAGAAAACAAAGTGTAATATATATATTATAGACAGTGTAAGAATCAAAGTGAAAAGATTTTGAAAATGTAAGTAGCAAACATGCATTTAACCATTCAAATAATGAAGCATGCATACATCACAAGCATGCCCCCAATAAAGCACCCATACACTTATTAACAATAACACGATACGAAGTCACAAACTAAGCAAGTAGAAAATTCTTCAAAACATTATAAAAGATGTTAGCCCTAGACTCATCACCCAATTCAATGCCATGATATCCACCATTGCTAAACTGTTCCATCACATCCACACCATTCTCTTTCAACATTGTTGCAAACTCAATTTGTGCATCAATCAACGGGTCACCTTGGTCCCCACTCACCAAAAATCTCCACCCTTGTTTCTTTATCTTATCAAGAAGCTCTATTTTTGGGGCCTTCATTGGATTCGAATACTCGTGATCACGGTCAGCGCCAATTGGCAAAGCCAACTCACACACGAAATCAATCATAGCCAATGGACATATCTTATCATTCGCCAATCTTATCTCCGATGGGGTCCTCTCGACCCCACCAAAGTACGGGTGGTGCAATATCAGCCCTTGGATCTTCAGAGGCGCCATCTCATCAACGGCTACCACCGCATTCAACCCCACATTGTACACTATATTTCCTCCGGAGCTGGTTCCCATCAGAAAACACCTCGACACGTCAGCATACTTGGTCAACCACTCGTCGTCGGTTGTTTTGACCCAATGTAAGGCTTCCAAGCCGTCATCGTAGGCGGCGGGGAGGCGGTGCTCCGGTGCAAGACGGTACCCCACCGATACCATCACAGCCGGAATTTGACACACTATATCGTTGCAGAACTTTTGGAACGTCGTTGTGGCTGGACTGCACACTATGAAGCCCGAACCATGATAATATACTATGAGGGGCAATTTGGTCTTAGGAAAGGCATCGGGTTCGGGCCGGGGAAGATAGATTCGGGCCCAGGTTTTGGTTTGTGGATTGATTTGGATATCCTTTGTGAGGACTGGGATTGGATTTGCAGGATCAGACAACGGAGGACTGGTCGGAAATAAATCCAGTATACGTGTGACTGAACCGTCGGAGTTTCGGGTGAATCCCATCTGAGCATATAGATTAGAGATGGGTGTGACCTCTTTGGAAGACATTGTTGTTTTAGGCTGCGTGTACTTGGGAAGTTTTGAATTAGTTTGGACAGGATAAGTATTGGGATATGGATAAATTTGTATGTCTTCGTCCTTTTAATTCTCTTGTTATTTTTTGTGGATATAATATCCACAATCCTATGAAGTACTTAAAAATTATCAAGGTGATAATGATTTAAATTACATAATTGCCCCACCCTCAAATGATAGATCAATACAAATTCTTAATAAAAATTACAAAGTGCTATAATTTATAAACCTATTTCCCACTAAACTTGAATAATTAATTAATATTGTTTCAAAAGAATTGATTTAAGTTTGATAGAAAAAAAATTACAACCTAAAAAAAAAAAACAATGTTGAGAATAAAAAAATAAAAAAATTATAGCAAAATCATCCATGATTAATTTGTCCTATCCTATCTTATCACCTGAAGTAAATGGGGGCGTTAATGTGTGTAAATTAGATGTCATAAAACATGAGATGTAACGTCTAATATATTAGTACAAAAATTTACGTGAGACTATCTCACAAATAATTATCATGAAATGAATTCTTATTATCCACAAATAAAATTTATTTTTACAAATTCATACATGAATTGTAAGGTGTGTATTGACTCATCTTACTTAACTAAATCCAAATAAGTGCCTACTAGTACAAAAATGTATAATTGATCCAAATATTTAAAACTGAATAAAAGTTAAAACATGATCTAATTATTTAAATATGCATAATGGTCGATTTTAATTAACTAATTAATATTTATCTGCAAAGGAGCTTCTTGTATTTGTTTACGATTGGTTAAACTGCTATAACATTAGTTGGCTAAGATTTAACAGGGGACATTAGTTATAGCATATATGGCCTTTAGGTACAAGAAGAACTGTTCGATATTATTGTAATTATTTTACTTCTTTAATTAATATTCAGAAATATATGTTTAACTTTACATAAAAACTTAGATGAAAAATTTACAAAAGTATTGTATGTTTTCTTTGCACAATTGATGACAATGACGAATAACATCAAAATCTTTAATAATGACCTTTAATTTTAGAGAAAATAACCAAATATACCATAAAAGGTATAATGTATTACCCTTTGTATCATTCTATATAAATTTTAATTCTTTTATACTAAAAATGATAAAAAATGATCTCATTCTACCTTTTTTTTTTACCAAGTCACATGTGCACAATCACAATGAGACATCATTGATAAGACAGATGAGACATGACTAATAAGGTAGCAAACGACTTTGGTAGTGTTATAAGACATGACTTATATATTAATGTTTTACATGAAAATCATCATATAAAATATATTACACGAAAATATATTTTTTGAATCTCATAGTTATAATTTAAAAAGTCTTCCACGAAAATTGTATCTAAGTCAATATAAATTTGAGGTTACACGAATTTATGTAATATTTGGTATCAAAATTTATAACTTATTTTCATGTAATATGTTTGGAAATAAATTTTTTAAATCTTATTTTCGTTTAATGTTTCTTCCACAATTTTGTAGAATACAGTAATGTAGGAAAAAGACTAATTTAATTAAATTTCATGAAAGACATTTAATTAATAAATATGAATAAGTCTTACACAAAAAATGATCAATTTTAAATATGAAATAAGTCTTACACGAATATATAAATTTCGGGGTTAAAAACATTTTCCCAGCTAAACTACACGTGATATTACATTTTTCGGTAAAAACTTTGAAATGTTTCACTTTGTCATATGAACCTTAAATTTGTTGCATTTTATGGTATCAAACAAATCTTAATCATACACGTGTCTAAAATCAAAGGCTATGATTCGTCTGATATTGTAAAATGCATCAATTTTTAAGTTCATAATGCAAAATGAGACATTTCAAAGTTTTTATCAAAAAAATTTAAGTTCAAACGGTAAAAAATCAGATGAGAAACTATTTTTAACCCTAAATTTCGTGGTATTAGGGGCTAATTCCCCTTTTATGTTATTTATTTATTTATATTTTATCAAAATTATTTAAATTAACTTTGTCTTGCACGAAATATTAATATTAAAGAAACTTTGTCATACACGAAATTAATTTGAAATGTTTTCCTAAGAAATTATATATCTTACACGAACTTTGAAGATTTTTGTTTATTACTTTTATATTTAATATTAATTTTCATGCATATCAATTCATATTCAATTTTAATTTTCGTATAAACCATTTAAAATCTATTTTGCGTAAGACAAAATATAAGGAATTATCCCAATATACCATAAAAATTGGTTGGGTCCACATGGAATAAAGTGGCTGACGAGATGTGGGACTGAATACTGATGTTGCAGTGTACTTGAGAGTCACGTGTTCAAAATGTGTAAGCAAATCCTCTATATAATAAGCATAAGTGTGGTTCCTCTATAAAAATATAATCAGTCCCACTTACACGAAGTCCTCTAAATTATGAATATTTTCAAAAATTCAATACAAAATCATGTAATAATTATGATATATAATCCCAAGAAGAGTTAGTAGCCAATATATATTGAAAATTTTTTGGTGTAAAAGGTTTGTTAGTAACTAATAATTTGATAGTTTATTATTAATTGTTCATTTTCGTGTACTATATACACTCAAATTTAATTATTAATATTGATTGCTTAGGATTACTCTTATTAATATCTATATAATTTTATTTTATTATTATTTTCTGTTCTATTATAATCTTACACAAAATTAAGCATAACATTGGGTTACACTAAAATAAACTAGTATGAAATTTGGCATAATTATAGTCTTACACGAAATTTGACATAATTATGGTCTTACATGAAAATGTTGAAATGCTAGGTCTACACGAAAATACACATAATGTTAACCAAACACAAAATTTTCAATAATATTCCATTTACACGAGATTTGGCAGAATTATAGTCTTACACGAAATTGCTATAATTATGATCTGACAAAAAAAATGTCGAAATTTTAGGCCTACATGAAAATACACATAATGTTAGTCATACACGAAATTTTCAATAATATTCCACTTACCTAAAAATTTACATAATTCTAGCCATACACGAAAATTTCAAAAATATGCGGCTTACACGAAATTATGAAAAAGGATTTAGGTATATTGTTAAAATTTAATTCTCAATATTTTGTGTAAGGCTTGATATAATATTTCATAATTTAATAATCTTAATCTTAATTTATTGTAAATACCTTGACAATTTTTGTGTAGTTTTATATCATAGTTGGACAATTAATAATTATCGTGTAAGGTGGTTTGATATGTATGTAACTTATACATATTTTAAGTTTGTTAATAAAAAATAACTGCAGTCTATATTGTTCACGTATCGTACACATTATGTATAGTTTTTTTAATTTCCTAATATTTTTATATTATTTCATATTATATGTTATATTATTTTCCATTCTAGTAATTCAAAGTATTTATCTAAATATATTTAATTAATATAAATTTATTAATATAAATATACGTAATTAAAAATATAAAAATATATGTATTAATATAAACATTATTAATTATATAAATATACATCGATTACATTTTTATGATGAGAAGATGAGATGATATTTTTGATCTCTTTTTTTTACAGTATACAAAAAGATTGAGTTTTATATCTGTAGTGGTTTGGTTTGAAGATTATTGGGAAGGTTTAGAATACAAAAACAGTTGTAAAGAGGTGTTTCAACTTCAAAGAATTACATATTATAATTTATTCATGAACTTATACGTGCTAATATGAATTGTTGGGGATATGTAATTTACTCAATAATTGAGAAAAAGAGAACAATTAAAAGGAAAAAAATAAAGAATGATTTTGATTTGGAACAATTATTGTCCATCATTGATGAGGTTCTTGTTGTTTTTTGTTTTGCTAAAAAGGATGGATCTTGGAGCATCTGAACGTGTGTTGTCAAAGGAAGGTCAGAATAACAGTTTTTAAAGTTTTAATGTTAGATCCTCGTATCTCGAAAAAATAAATACATTAAATGAAGATTACAATCCAAAAGGTGAAAGTTTTCATCAATCATTTCACATATGATGCAAACGTGCCGAAATCGGATATAATCCGGTACAAAATTGGGATTGTTCAAATGTTCTATTTTGGTTACAAAACGATGAAGCATTTTATGCAAAATGGGGTATCCCTAATGAGGATCAAATGAGGCATGTTGGGACATCCTCAAACAACTAGTGGGCACCTTAGCCATCATCAAATGTTGTGTTGTCTTCGAACCAGATTGAGTTAATTACTTTATTGACTTGGATATGTCTCTAATTGCATATGGAGATCGCAAGGTTGTAGAAATTGATGAAATTGTAGATCCGACAGATCACACAAGAAAAGGGATATGATGATCGAAGTGGTAATTTTCTATATCATAGTTTCATACAATATATTTACATCATATAGAAGATACACGTTTTTAAATCTACGTTTACCTTATTTTAGATTCGAAGAATGACGAAGATGAATCAGGACCAATGGTTGATGTGAACAATGACTTTGAGTTAGATAAAAGGGATGAGAATGCGTTGGATGAAGAGCAACGAGGTGCCTATGAGATGTCGTCTATAAAGCAGTCATGTGGGATCCAGTTTGTGGAGGACGAGTCGAGTCCCTATAATTTGCAAAAATGATCCACGTTTGCAAGTGAAACTGAATTGAAAAATGCAGTTGAGTTTTACAATTTGGAGAACCAAGTTGAATACTTTGTGGATCATTCAGACAAATATAGATGATTTGTGAAATGCAACAAAAAAAACTGTCCATTCGTATTCAATTCATCCGATAAATATGGAATTTGGAAAATCTCGAAGATTGTCTTCCTCATGAATGTTCCTATGATCTGAATAATAGTGTTCCTCGTCGACTTCCATCTAATTTGATCGGTGAGTACTACGTTGAAACACTATAAAAAGAGAATTTCCAACTTGTTCTTAGGAGCATAATTCAAGATATAAACAAAAGATACGGTGTAAATCTCAGTTATAAAGTTGTATTGAGAGCAAAACATCATATAATGAAGGTTGTATATGGAGATCCCAAAAAATCTTTTGCAATGTTGTCAATGTAGTTTGAGGTATTAAAGGTTACTAATCTCGGGTCCTATACAGTTTTGGAGACACTAAATAATGAAAAATTTAAATACGTTTTTCTAGCATTGGCCACATCTATTCACAAATTTCAAAGATATTTACGGTCTGCTATAGTGATGGATGGTTCTCATTTGAAAGAACAATATAAAGGTATTGGATTTGTGACTACAAAAGATGGAAACGATCAAATTTTCCCACTAGCAATTAGGATAGGAAATGTGGAGAATGATGAATCATGGACCTGGTTTTTAAAACATGTTCGAAATGCGTATGATTGCCCAAATCAACTGCTTATCGTGTCTGATCAACAGTGAGCATCAACAATGCTATCATTGAAGTGTATCCCGATGCTACTCATGTTTTATGTTGTTTTCATTTGCAACAAAATTTAGCCAAACATGGATCACATTTAGTTGGTCTTTTTCAAAAAGTAACGTATTGTTATCAGGCAACTGATTCCGAACGGTACAGGACTTGACATATTTCCTTATGATTTACAACAAATGTAGATATTACCTCATTAATCATTTACCTTTTGAATGCATGGACAGGTACATGACGAGTCTATCAGAAATGAATATACAAGGTGCATTGGCTACCTTAAGGAATGCTAAAGAAGAAAGGCAGTCTTGTGTTAAATGTCATGTTTGAAGATTTAACTTCATGACATTAAATGTTGCTGAGGTTTGGAATGCTCGTCTTCTTTGGACTTGAAAGCTACATATGTGTTCCATTTTGGTGTGTGCCCGGTTTAATGAGAGGAGGACCATGACTGAAGAAAGAGAAAAATTTCTCACAAATAGGTAGCGCATGATAGGTTAATCGAATCTATGAAGCTAAGGCGACTAATGCAAGTTGATAAACTTGCACGACGCAAATACAAGGTTTCAGACGGAAGTAGTCTTCGTTGTTGATCTAACCCAAAGTGTGTACACCTATTTGATTTTTCAAAGTGAGTAGATACCATGTTCACATGCATGTACAACAATAAGGTAAAGTGTAATTTAGTACATTTACGTGTCTAATTTTTTAACTTGCATTGATTTTATATCTTTTGCTTGTTTTAACAGTTTTTCAAATGAATCAATAACTTCATACATCGCCCCATCACTATAATAAATACACACAACGACAACGATTACTAATCGTTGTCGTAGACCTTTGTTTATCGTTGTAGAAGATGGTGTTGTCGTAGATCCCCTCAACCACAACGGTTATTATTGTCGTAGACAATAATGACAACGGTTTGTCTATTGTCGTAATTGCACGTGCATTTTACATCGGCTGCACAACGGTTATCAACCGTTGTCGTTATGATCTTCGACAATGGATTTACAACGGTATAAAGACAATAGTTAATAACCGTTGTCAGGTTATATTTTCATGATTTTTTTCATGTTTTTTTGTGTTGTCCTTTTTATTTACAACACCACCAACACCTTTATAATCTGTTGTAATACATAATAAATTATAAATAAAAAATGTGCAATTTTGAAATATTTGAAATTTTAATTGCAACCAAAACCATCGTTACATTACTATCAATATTTTATACGTTGCTAAAGATCGATCAACATAACGTAAAGTATCCATTAACAAAGTCAATAATTCATAATACTAGGAATTACAATGTAAAGATGATTTGGAAAACATGAGCTGTCATTTACCATTAATAGCAGTGTATCCATCAAATATATGAGGCCTAATAAATGAGAAGGGAAATTAATTTGTCAAAAATATACAAATATGTGTTCAAATATGCAAAATATATCTCAAAAGTTAATCATGTAGATTGTTACAACAAAATTCTTTTTATAACTTTTAAAGGAGGATCAACAACAACAAATATTTAAACCAAATGAAATACATGTGTTAAAACCTATCATCACTATGCACAGATTCAAGATCGAGCAACGACAAAAATTAAATAGCCAAATACTATTCCAATATAATCAAGGACATGCAATATCCACTTTGAGACGGCAAAATGCAACTCAAATTTGTGCATCTGGTAAAATACTCTACATATACTCGTTAAACCATTCCTAGAGTGTTCTCATGTGTCGTACATGACAGATGGTTGAATCAAACGAATACACCACCATACAAACGTGTAGTAATAGCTTGACATGAATGTGCAATTAATTTCTACCTTACAAGTCACATTTTCGCAAGTAGTTATCGGAATTCAGATTTAAATTAGATGATTGTGACAAGTAAATAGAACACAACATAACAAGGGAAACTTAATTGTGAATCAAAGAAGGCTGTTTTTGGATGCTAAGAGAGAATTTTCACAGCTGCCCAGCTAACTGGGCCCGAAATCCTAGAGTGACTACAACTACTAAGTCCCAATTTTGAAAATGCATTCAAAGTGCATAAACAAGAAAGTCCTAATATAACAAAAAAATTTGATAAACAAAGATAAGAACATGAAAAACTCATCTTTAATGTGTATTGCAAAATTAAAGGAACTTGTTAAAATCCACAAGAGAAATTGGAGTGACACCAGATGTTGTCCAGAAGAACTCAGCCATCTCTCTTAAAGGAAAAAAAAATCGTAAAAGAAAGACCCATCTTTGACGGAAGCATTTCAGTGACTGGCACATGATAGAAATATTAACTAGAGTTTGTGAACTTATTTTGGCTTTTGAGATAGGTTGGCCTCTAGAATCATCTCTGATTTCAACAGTACACGTCGTAATTTCTGCAGAATCCGAAGAAAAATTCTGCTGGTATGCTTACAAATATCTTGATGTAAAGAAAATGAATGTGAACACTGAGAGCCTTACTCTTCTCAATAGCAAATCCATTATTCTTTAAGATTTCAGCAACACTGACAACAGTTGAAATAGCTGAAAATAAATAGAAAGGCACCAATCATCAATACTATTAAACTAATGAAGCAACAATGAACTAGAAATCCAGTTTGTATTCAGCAGTTCAAAAGTGAAATAAAATTTTAGGCTGAAAAGAATAAACAACTAGAGACGTTGTAAGCTTTTCAATGGCATAATATATTATACAATTAAAGAAATAATTGTAACTACAAGTAAAATAATTGTTTGCTACAAAATAATTTTTCGTGCAAAGTCGATTTATAGTGAAACATAGTGTTGCAAAATTATAGATAGTATAAATTGACAATAAGTTGTCAAAAATAAATAAAAAATTAATGAAAATGTTTTTAAAATAATAATTAATAACAAAATGATGTTGTAAAATTATGTAAACCTTAATCTAGCACTTGAACAACATCTTGAATCTGTACTCCTCTTTGTCTTCTCCTAGCATAAGAGATTGATATATTTGTTATGAAGGAGTAATGAGATAAACTTATTATAAATGTCTTATAATCTCTCACATCTTATTAGATGTTTTTAAAACTTATATATATTTATATATATGTATCTATATATAAAAGATGTTATTTAAGATGCAGAATAAAAAATTATGGTTCAACACTTGAATAGAAAAACTGAATTACTAACCTTATGATCAAAGTTGTCACTCAAGAGTTCCATGAAAATGAAAATTGGATCATCAAGGGGCCTATTTCGTCAAATGTATCCACTAGTCTCAGTTGTATATCCTTTTGAATCAGAGGATTGCAATCAACAACTTCAAAATTAGAAATAAATTCTTGTTTCATTGGGAGACAGAGCTTTCTCAACCTGTAGCAGTGTTTTATGCTTAATTTTTTAAGACAATTAAAGCCATCTTTCCCCTCCAATATCTCTAGATCAATGTCTTCCATTTGAAGATAGGAAAGCTTCGGGAACTCTTCTTCTTTGACTTCCCAAAGTGGCCCTTGAAAAGCATTGCATCTCAGCTTAAGCACTTCAAGATTTGGCATTGAAGAAATCGTGTTCATCTTTTTCCACGGATAGCCCAACCCACTTAAAGTCAACTTTTTCAAATTTAACGGGAGCATTGAAAGCTCAACAAGTTGTGCAACAACATCAAACTTGTATGAAGGATTAACAATGACATACTTGAGTGATTCCAGTTCACTTAGACAAGAAACATGAGCAAAACAACACAAGGGCTCTACTACATCAGGCATTATATCAATTCGAATTCCTAACTTTTTTATATTAGGGATCCTTTCGATAACACCATTAGTGCAGCTGTTAAAGCTCACATCTGATAGAGTTAAAAGGTTTGGTAAAAAAGTGTCGCCTATTTCAGGTAGATCGCTACCTGTGACCTCAAGATGCTTCAATCTTTTCATATTCCATAACTCTACAGGCAAATATGATGGAGATCCACATTTCATTAACAAATGTCGATGGACAATCAAGTATTCAAGTTTCCAAAGTTTGGATATCGAAGTAGGGAGACTTGTGTTGCACGTGAGAGCAAGATATCTTAATTTAACTAATTCAAGTACTTCCAAAGGGAACTCATAAAAACGAATATTAAGAGCATCAAATCTTTTTAGCAACTTTAAACCATAACATATTGATACTGGATATTGATGATATGGACCTAAACATAGGAGAGAGTGGGTTGTAGATGCACAATTTTCCTTCATTGATTTATACACAACTTTAATGCCAAACAAAACATTGTTGTGGATTGTCAACCTACTCTGATTTTCTATAAGTTCTCTTGAAGCATCCGTATCACTATCCAGGACATAAAAAAAGTTAATCTTCCTAGCTTCTTTGTAGCAGAAGTGCCACCAGGAAGAATGAAGGCCACATGATTTTATTCTTTCAAATAAATCATTCAATGGGGTACTGCTTCTCTGGTAGACCATAACAACATTATGCAAAGCAAGATGTTGCAAGCAATCTACACAAGAAATTTCTAAAGTTTGAAAAAATCTTTTCTCAATGATTTTCTCAGCAATCCATAGATTAATGAGTTTGGATTTGCGAATCTCAACATTATGTGGGAAAACTGCCATATAGAGAAAGCATGGTTTCAAAGCTTTAGGTAAATTGTCATAACTTGGATATAGTACCTTTGATATTTGATGGTATGCACAGGTGAAAACTTGATGTTTTTTTCGTATTGCTACATCAATCCATTCTGATCTAGGTGTCCTCGATAGGAGGTCGGCGACTGTGACGATTGTAAGAGGAAGGCCATCACACTTCTCAGCTATCATCTTTATAGCTTTCTCATATTCAGGTGGGCAGAAGCTTTGAGCAAAGATCTTCTCACACAAAAGATTCAAACTTTCTTGTTTATTTAGTAAGCGTACATTTATAAGATGATAAGAGAATGAGTACTGATGTTGAATCCTTGTTGTAACTAAGATCCGACTTCTACTTACTTCGTATGGAGATGGGATTTTCAAGCATCCTTCGACCAGCTTCATATCCCAGACATCATCCAACACAATGAAACATCGTTTACCTCTCAAATAATCACTCAAGAAATCTTCTGTGAGCATTTCGGGCTCATCAACTCCCAATTGAGCTAGAATGTCTTGAATAATATCTTCTGGTTGATATTCTCTTCCAATCGTCACCCAAACACAACAATCGAACCATTCCAAGATATCTAAATCTTCATAAAGCTTATTAGCAAGAGTAGTCTTGCCAATACCTGCCATCCCAACAAGTGAGAAAATGAGTTGATGCTCCCAGCTACCAATAATGTCTTTTTTGAGTTTAGTATAGACATCAGATAATCCAACCATCTTTGACTTGGAAGGAAGGAGTTGATGATGAGGTGAATGAGTATGTTGTTTTAGATACTCTGCCTCCATCCTTTCCAATGTGTCTATGAAGGAACCACAGTCTTCTTTCAAAGCCTGCTGAGCTCTTAAGTATTCATCGGACCTCAGTTCAATGATATCCAGATCCTCATAGGAATCTAATGCCTCAAAAAATTCATCCGCTGCCTCTTGGACTCGTACAAGGGAATCCTTCAATCTAATCCTGCTGCTCAAATCCAATCTTTCCATAAATACTTGAAAAGACTTCAACTTTTTGTGTACGGTTTCAAAGATTTCCACAACCTCAGGTCTATCAGAAAACAAAATAGAAGCAAACTCTACCGTCACGGTTATCATGAAATCCAGTCTCGAAAGAGCAGCATATGCCGCCATCTGATCTCTCTGCTTTTAATTTTCCCTCAAACTCACACTACACCAAGCTGTGCTACTCAAATAATTATGACAAACAAATGCTTTCCAATCAATAATCGATGCATTACTAATTAAGTCACTCAACCTTACATCATTATTATTTTAATCTACTAATTGCTTCATCCATACATTCATTAACTATCATTTCAATTATTTTACAAGCGCTGGAGCTAGCTGTCACCAACTATTTAAACTATAAATGGGCAGCTGAATCGAGCAATAACCAGTGGCCGACCACCATTGAAGGTAATCATTTTTATTTCCCACTTGTTCCATTAAAAAATGGACCATTAATTCAATTTGCTAATAAATCATCTAATCATGGCATTAATCAACAATATATCACTGAAAATATATTATAAAAATTTTAACAACACAACAAAAACCAGTTGTCGCCAACTATGCACTACATAACCTTTTTTTTTTTTAAAAAACACATTAAAAAAATGTTTTAGTGACAACAAAATATCGTCCTTCAAAAATTGATATATATGACAAGTAAGCTGTTGTAGATGATTTGATAATAAAAAGGAGTAGTGGTACACAAAACTTCATAAGCTAACAGTCACACTTCATTTGTTCCGAGAGAGTAGGATAATCATGGGAAAGATATTGCATTAAGATCTCTTGCATTTTGTATTGCAAAATGCATGAAAGACTCCACTCCAGTCACACTCATCTGATAACCCATCCTTTGTCATCCTCCATACTAGGTATAAGGTAATTAATCAAAGAAATAGGACCTTCAAAGTGGCGTATATTAATTTGTACTCAGTTACAAGACCAAATAGCATAATTAATTACATTTTTGTGTACTATTAATTTGTTTTAACCATCTACTAAAGATAAACCTTATAGTTAAATTAATAGGAAATTCTGATAGTAAATATGCTTTCGAGGAAGTGATTTTATATTTCTAAACTGATCATTAAACATTTAAATAACACTCATGTGATCCCATTTGAAGCCAACTAGAAAGCAATTTCACCAAGAAATAGCAACTCAAAAATATTCTCATCATTAAGAATATACTTAATAGTCAAAATTAAGAATACAGAATCAAAACGTACATATAGAATGCATAGCAATATCGCCTAGAGATCAAAAATAAAAAATTAAAGGAGAATCAAACCAACCTCTAACTTGTCTTCCTTAGCCCTGCGATTGAGGGGCAGCAAGCCACATATATCAAAATAGCATGACTGCAATCAAAAGTTTGTACATGAGGCAGTTGAGCATGGTTGAAGTTAATTGAGAATCAATCCGATACTGACCATTTCTTTGTCCAAAACCATAATTTTTCAACTATATTTTATGGGAAACAATAAAAGAGCCAAATCATTCATACACCATTATCTATTTCATGTATTACATGTTTATTATTATTATTCATCTATTATGCACAATAAATCTGAACTTTCATCTGCTTCTTAGTTTTAGGCAGATTCATTTCTTTTCCTAACTTGCATCTGAAATCAAGACAGATACTTTATTGAGATTCATGTTGCTTTCAACACCATCTTCCATGAAACTGTACATGAAATTCAAACAAAGCCACTCTTATTAGTATTAAGTATTCAGCATATTCCTCTGCTAACTTCAAGCGCATAAAAATTACTAGATATGTTCAAGCACATGATAAAATCAATTGATATATAAACCTCAAATTCCAATAGCATCTAACCTTAAAGAGATAACAGTATGTGGCCTAAATTGGCTGTATACCTTTCCATGTTATCATGTTGTCCTTCCCAAGGTCTTACAAAGTCTTCTTCCTCAAAAGCAAATCGGGACACTGAGCTTTCAACCCCTAGACGCTGACAAGAAAATTAAAATGAGAAAAAGGGACACATCAAAGGCACCCAGAAATGCCACGTGCTTCAGCTCTGAGGAAGAGCTAACAAGAGTCAAGCATCTGCTACAAAAAAAGGGCAGTATTCAATATTGATCCCATTGTATTAGCAAGACAAAGGAAGTGAAGGACAGAAATTTAACTGAGCCTTATCTTCCTCTCACTTTGTATTAATGTAAAGCTAAAATGACTCACCCCTTGGTTATGGTTTTTTGTCGAGCAATTAGTCCAGGAAATCAAATTGATCAAGAACTCACATAAAATAACAGAACCCTAAACCCAAGAAGAGAAAACGAGCAAGAAATCAATGAGAACACACAAGGATTATAGTGGTTCGACTATAATTAGTCTACATCCACTTGCTGAATCAAAGCCCTTTATTTATTTTGGAAATTAACAAGAGAAGAACACTCAATTGAAGAAAAGCATAGATTAGGGTTTCTATCGAGCGAAGAACCCTAATCTTTACAATCGAGAGAATTACAGAGAATTAAGCTACGATACTAGAACCCGTTGCGCGCATATATATCAGCAGCAAAACCCCTCAACTTATTTCAGAAAACGGTTATTTTGGCCGTTTATCCCAACAGATCTCGCAGACTGCACAGTGGCGGTTCAAGACCGTTACTGCCCAACTACCGCGACTCGGGTAAGATAAAACCCTCCGGTTCTGCCTAATCCACCCCGGTTTTCCTCAGTCTGATTCCGGTTCCGTGCTTTATGCTTGAATTCCGAGTGAACACATACCTGCAACTGTCAGTTTTCCCCCACAGCTTTGAACTCAAATTCATCAACATCTCCAATCCTTCTAGCCATTTTGCTCCCCGTAAGTCCAGCTCCGGCAGCTAGTTCGATAAAAGTCAACAAGGCATCAGATGGCTAAACAAAGTTAACAAACACAACATTTGAAAATGTAGAGAGCTTGTTAAAATTGCACTTCATAGCAAGCAAAAATAAAGAAGAGATAACTACGTGTGAATCCCAGGATGTTCTAACTTAAAAAGTAAATAAGTTTTAGTAGATTCACGTATTATATATCATAAATTGCATTTTCTACTCACCACCAAAGGAAGCTGCCACTGCAACAGAGCCTGCACCAATTCCAGCAGCACTAGCAATAGCAGCAAACCCACTTGCTCCAATAACAGGGATAATAGTCCCTAATGTGTATAACGACAAAACTTTTACGCAAAAGTGTTGTAAATCTATGTACGACAACACAAAATGCATAAAAGTGTTGTAAATCTCATGTTGTTGTGCATTTTTGTTGTAGTGAATATTACACGACGAAATGGTTGAGGAGGATGTGGGGTGGTGAAGTTATTCTTGTATCGGATCCACATGATTGGGTGGTGTTTGAGGACATTCAAAATGAAGTATATCTAACACATGACCCAAACAAGCTGGACAACCCAAAGGTAGACGGATTCATTCAACAGGTGAATTTTCAAGACTGCACGTAAATTCGGATAATGTAGTTGTTGTGGTCGCACCAACCACAATAAGACACAATGCACTGAATAATCGACTATGCATTCTCAATACCTTCAGGACGAGCTCGATATCAAAATATAATCCCCGTGCAGGCAAAAGCCACCAGAAGGAAAAAGAAAAAATGTTCTGTTTATAAGTCGAAAAGTCATACGAGAAGAAAGTGTCCAATTTATTTAGCATCTAGTGTTGTCGATGATTGAAGGTTTCAAAAAACGAGATGTTTTTATAAACATGGATCAACTTTACTTAATATGTAAGTGATTCAAAATAAATTGCATGATTTGCAAGTATATAATTATAATAGATATGCTAAATAGAAAAGAGTAAGAATAACTAGTACATTTAAACTATGTCAAAATAAGAATAAAAATAAACATACAGTCATGACATCAAATCATCCTGATCTACGATATAAGCTTCCGCCAACCACTTATACAATGTGAATGCAAGATGTCACTTAATCTCAAATATTCCAATAATAATATCGAGTCTAGGAAATATGCAACTGATTCAGCTCTCGATCGCCTTCAAAGTGTATATGTCACAGCCTGTCAGATTGTCCTACTTGTAACACAACCTCAACTCGGCACTCTCAAGTGTTAACATCACTAGACAATAGGAATAACGTCCTAACTTTGTGTAATAGTCGGCATGGTCTAAGAGCTTTGTAAAAATACGCCTAATAGGAAGCATCTGCTTAAGTCGAAGCTTTTCGATCGCCTTAGTCCAAGTATGTCGAAGACTATCGAACAGTGTAGTATGTAATTCCATAGATCGATCTCGACCGCCACCCAAAGTCTGTCCAAATTAAAAACTAAATAAATCTAGTGCAAACAAATAAGATCATATTTTTACGAGGTGATATAAACATAAAATTAGTGATTTGAAAATATGTATAAAACAATTATTAAAAAATTCATACCTTTCGTGTACGATACCACCATTGCTTCATATATTTCCACTAGGGTCGTTCACCACAAACATAAGATACGAGATGATCTAGCTCTTCTGGTGAGAAGGTCTTGAGGTGATCTTCAATATAACAAGTTCTCGAATTATCATTTGTGTGCTTACTGTACCAGATCTCCTTGCACGTGTCCTTCAAATTATATATGATCATTAGAAAAAAATAAACAATAAAAATATCTAGAGTGTTAATTTCCTTGACTTATCGGATTTGTATACTTATATTGAAGCTATAATCGATTGTCTGTATAAACCCGTTCAATGAATGATCCACCTGGACGTCAATGACTTTGGGATGACTCTATAGTATAACAAGATATGCATCAAGCACCTGAAAATAGTATATATTAAGCTTTAGAAAATCGTCATAGTAATAAAAATGTTACAAATATATAGTATTTTCACTACTAACCTCTTGATTCAATTCACCATGTGGATCAATAATCGAGGTGAAGAAAGTGGGTCTTACGGGATAACCAATGCCGATGTTACGCTTGAGAAAAATCATACAAGAAAGTTAGTTAACATAGATGCAATTCCTGAACAGTGAATATATAAATTATTAAGTTTGACAGTTTCTTACTGATCAGCATCCCCAAGCTCGGTCCACAGTAAGAAGTCCTCTATAGAAAGATCATTCTACAGATGAAATGTCGGTTCAATTGAACTCCTCAAGAAATGAGACATCGCCCTCTGACGAATTTCATAGATACCCGCACTCATCTCAGGAATGTTTGGTACAACAGTTTGGGATCCTGAGCAATGAATGTAATCCCCCATAGGACTAGAATACTGATACATAGGTGTGGACATCCTCACATTACTAAGGCTCAGTTTAGAAGGAATCGGTGATGAGTGATATCCTTCAAATGGCTGGAAAGACACGATTGCAGAGAATAGGGGTAGTCGTCTCAGAGACCTGCTGATGAGCATATTCTGGCCAAGTCGTCCACTGACTAGATGATGGAGAATCATATTGATACTCATGTGGTCCATCATGCTGGTAAGTCGACTGTCTATCATACTGAGATGCTGATGGAGAATCGTAATGATAGGTAGATGCTTCTCAGAATCTACAAGTTTTTAAAGAAGCTTAAAGGTTATAAATATCATTGCAAGTAATGTAGGTAATTTATATATATATATATATATATATATATATATATATATATATATATATTTTTTTTTTTTTTTTTTTTTTTTTCTTAGTTTAATTTATTTTGTACTTTTAATTTAAATTTTTTATCATTTTTAATGCGTTAAAAAGAAGTCATCATTGAATCTTTCTCTTTTTTGAAACATGAACTTAGAAATCGGATGAAAAAAATAAAAAAACAAGCCGAAGCATTTTCTTTGGCAAGATTTTTTTTTTAGTTTATTCTCCCAAAGTTGGCAATTATTATAAGCATCATCATTCATGATATTCATTAAGGCCGAACTAGTAGGTACTTTGTCAAGCTACCAAGTTCAAGGTTCCGTGACAAGGATGATTTAATAAAGATTCTCTCTACAACTTCGATCTAACAATATGGTTGTCAATTCCATCAAGATAAAAAGTAGGAATTTGGATCCCCTAAATAATGAGATTATATACTTTTATATCTCTATGCTACTACTATAAATAGAAAATCAAATGTAATGCAAAGGGTTAAAAAATTTCTAAAAAAACTTCCAAAAACTTATCTTACATACCTCATGATCAAAATGTTTTAGCCGATAGAACGACCAATACTTATCATAAATAAGAAAAAGCCTCTCAAAATAAATTACTTGCACATTTCCACACTTGTCTTCAATATTTAACCCATATTACCTTAATTACTCATTTACTACAATTTCATTATTTGATAAAATTCATTTAATTGATTTACATATCAACAACGAGCATGCACCACCCGTACAGTTTCTTAACAAGAAACAAATAAAGACTCACAAACTAAGCAAGTAGAAAATTCTTCAAAACATTATAAAAGATGTTAGCCCTAGACTCATCACCCAATTCAATGCTATGATATCCACCATTGCTAAACTTTTCCATCACATCCACACCATTCTCTTTCAACATTTTTGCGAACTCAATTTGTGCATCAATCAACGGGTCACCTTGGTCCCCACTCACCAAAAATCTCCACCCTTCTTTCTTTATCATATCAAGAAGCTCTATTTTTGGGGCTTTCATTGGATTCGAATACTCGTGATCACGGTCAACCCCAATCGGCAAAGCCAACTCACACATGCAGTCAATCATAACCAATGAAAGTATCTTATCATTCGCTAATCTTATCTCCGATGGGGTCCTCTCGGCCCCACCAAAGTATGGGTGGTGCAATATCAGCCCTTGGATCTTCAGAGGCACCATCTCATCAACGGCTACCACTGCATTCAACCCCACATTATACACTATATTTCCTCCGGCGCTGGTTCCCATCAGAAAACACCTCGACACGTCAGCATACTCGGTCAACCACTCGTCCTCGGTGGTTTTGACCCAATGTAAGGCTTCCAATCCGTCATCGTAGGCGGCGGGGAGGCGGTGCTCCGGTGCAAGACGGTACCCCACCGACACCATCACTGCCGGCATTTGGCAAACTATATCGCAGCAGAACTTTTGGAACATCGTTGTGGCTGGACTGCACCCGATGAAGCCTGAGCCATGATAGTAAACTATGAGGGGCAATTTGGTTTCTGGAAGGGCTTCGGGTTCGGGCCTGGGAAGATAGATTCGGGCCCAGGTCTTGGTTTGTTGATTGATTTGGATATCCTTTGTGAGGACTGGGATTGGATTTGCAGGATCAGAAGACGGAGGACTGGTCGGAAAAAAATCCGGTATACGTGTGACTGAACCGTCAGGGTTTCGGGTTAATCCGATCTGAGCATATAGATCAGAGGTGGGTGTGACCTCATCGGAAGACATTGTTGTTTTATGCTAATTTTTTCTTGCTAGTATTAATCAACCAACTTCTGAAACTGGGTTATCAGAATAGCTGTATATTAATATGTGAGGGACATCATCACTTTCACACGAAATCTTCGGCCCAATTGAAGTATTCCATTTCAAATTTGGTAGTCACACCAAATCCAAATAATTAAAAGTTTATATAGTTATTCCGAAAATTTAAAATTCGAAATTATCAAACCCCTAATTTACTACATATTTTTATACATAAATAAGATTGAAAATGATTAATTCAAATGGAGCATCTACCTGACTCCAACATCAATGTCCTAAATTAATTAATTAGTTAATTAAAGAGAAGACGTGTCCATCGCCATATCCATCACCATCTCGGGTTAATAAGAAATGAGAATTCAATAATAATAGAAAATCAAAGTGGCGTTGAATCAAAATAATAGCAAATGGATTTCAGCTATGGCTGACCCACCGAAACCAACAAAATAATTTGCTGAGAAATCAAACATAAGATTATAAAATGCATAAAACTAATCATAAAATTCACGAATGATTATTGAAAACGTCATATCCTCTCTGCCAGAAGTTATATCAGACTTATTGTAAATCCAATTGGATTAATGATCCCTGCTGAATTCTACATTTTTCCAACAATCATAATCATTAGACTTATAAATTCAATTGGATCCATCTTTCCAGCAACAAAATCAGAAATTTTATTTAGGTGTCCAACTTATACTGTATAAAAAATCAAAATACGTCTGAATTATATATATTACACAGTGAACATATGTTAAAATTTTGGATTATTAATATTCTTTTAACAAATTTGTATTAATGGTTTGATATTAAAATGATTAAACTCAAATATTGGATACTTGAATTATACAAATATAGGTGACCAAAAGCATAATTTACACATTTAAAATTATCTAGAAAACTCACACCATCGATATTCTATTTTTATTATGAATTTGTTACCTAAAATGATTAAAAAAAAGATTAAATAACAATTTATGAGAAAGTGTGAAGATATGAAATTTATTTTAAAAATCACTAATATATATATATATATATATATATATATAATTTTTAAAATTTTGAGGAAAGCCCACTATAGCGGACACCTTATAGTCGCAGATGAAAGAGTCGACTCTTCTATTTTTTTTTTTTAATTGGATATGGTCGTCTATATTATAAACGACATTCAATTTTTTTTTTTTGCTTTTTTTTTATTTAAGGAGATCATCTTTAGCATGGCCGACCACAATATTTTTTTTTAAAAAGTCGTCTATAGTATAAAAGATATCTAACTCCAAAATTAATATAATCATTAGAATTAATGGCTAACAAATGACTTGGTCTCAAATTTTTTAATACTCAACATCACTGTCGACAATTTATATTTATTTAATTATTTGATGAAAATTGAAACTGAATCATTGATAGAATAAATGACTCTTAACATTGTATCTCTCTTAAATGAAATAAATATATGAAATAAGAGTAAGAGATATATTGTTGGTTGGTTCTACATGACATAGAGGTTTAGAGTAGGTGAATAAATCTTTATTGATTTTAAAATTTTTGGACTTTCAGCTTTATAACCTACTCAAGCTTACAATACAGAATGCAGCTTATCTTACAATATTATTGAACAATGTTGCTTACTATAACTAGTAGAGTCTTGCAGTGGAAAATTATTTTTGTGATAGATAGGATCCTTTGAAAATTCTTAGAAAAATATAGCTTTTTATAAGATATTTAATGCAGTATGACAAATATAATACATCAGGATAGATTTAGAATAAAATGCAGGAAATGTAAATAAACACACAAGGTCTTATAGTAGTTCAAGGGTGGTATAATCTCTCTATATTCACTATGTTCCTTTAAAAAGAGAAACTTCGTTAAGCTTATTTGAATTACAAGACTCCCTAATTAACAGTACACTTAACAAAGAAACATCCATTAAAGTTCAGCTTTCACACAGATTGCTGCAAGCTGTAAAGGCAGACCCATAAAGGATCCTTACAACTCACACGGGGTTATTGCAAGACACTGATAATATACACTCAGCAAGGAATAAACTCCTATCAACCAAGCATACCTAAAACAACCAAGCACACTGTAAAAAAGGTTAAAGGATAAAAAGGGTTTCTTCAACTAGTGTTTGAAACAGCTTTGGGATTTCTGAATCTTTGATTCAATATTTGAATGTTTCTTGAGATTGAGTGGCTAAAACTTGTTTGCTTTGAGGACACTTGATCGTTTGAGAATATTTTTGCTGGTAGCTTTGAGTGTTGTAGTTTTTAGTAGTTGTCTCAGTCTTATCTTCCTCTGCTTAAGGTGTAGATTTATGCCCGTTGAAGAAGACACAACCTTAGCATTTGAATATTCTTCCTTTTTGTAAGACTTGCATTAAATGTCTTGTAAGGCTTGCATTGAAGGTTTCTTATCTTACATTGTAAGTTCATTAAAACTGTCTGTACTAGGTTGTAGCTTTTGTATAGTCTATTAAGTCAGGTGTCTGCTCTTCATTGGCTCACTACACTGCATCATTCAATTTGTGATTTCTACTAACTAGTTTTTGATCCGTTGAGATGATTGATTTTAGAATTGATATTGATCTACCCCATACATCGTTGTTAGCATGTCTGCATGTTGTCATTTGTTTGTCTTATTTATCTTTCAGCTTGCAACAATCTCTACAACCTTTGTCTACCTGCAGTCTGTCTGTTGTAACCTCCAAGTTTCAGCATGCAATGTGCTATCCTTCTACGCAGATTGCAAATATTGTTTCCTTATAACTTGCAGCAAGGTCTTTACTTGCTTTTCACCATTCTTCATCCTATATTATAGACTCAAGTTTTAGTGTAATTTCACTTGAACATTGTGAAAAATGAGATATTCTATTTCTTATTACATTTTGTATTTTGTTTCATCAAAATTTCATTTATTAAGTTCCAAACAAGCTCAATCACACACCTTGTAAGCAAGATATGAAGAAAAAAGAATAATCAAACAAGAGAACAAATGGTAAAGAAGAAAAATCAGATCAGAAAGACAATAAAAAAGAAAATGAGAAGCAATTCAAATAAAATAGTTTCAAATACGAAGTAATGCAAAGAAGAGAGTTTCAAAATAGTTTCAAATACAAAGTAATGCAAAATTGCATGCCCAAGGAAGTCTACAAAACTGGTTGATGCATACTGCAAAGCTTCATGTAGAAATGACTCCAAATTTGACATAAATAGTAACAATAATAAAAGCAAAATACACACCCCACCAACACGCTCTTCTGCACTCATACCTACACTCATAGACAAACCTATGCTAGTAAAGAATATATATGATTATATTAATCATTTACATTGATATACACACCTAAATATGGTCAACCGGTTTAAGGTTTCAGTGAATTGGCTATAAATAAATAGGAACCGGTTCTGGTTTTGATTCCTAATTTGAAATCGGCGGTTGAATCGGAACTGACAGTTCGAACAGTCAATTTGTTCGATTTTTTATTCTTTTTTTTCTATTTATGATTTGATCACTTTTAAAAAAAAAATTTGCATTTTTCTTTATTTATTTCATCATCCTAGTATAAAAGTTTATTCAAATTTTGAAATTCATGAATACCAAACTCCAAAGTGAATTTTAGGTTGGAAAAATGCTATCATATCTATTAATTATTATGAATCCAAAATAGATTTATGAATTAAGTTGAAAAAAATCATTAATTCTTATTGGTAAAAAAAAACAAGATAGATTAAAATTAATTTTATTTTTTCAAAATTATTTCATATTTAGAGACTAGCTGGAGTTAGACATGACTTCTTCTGTATTTTTTTTACCTTAGAGACTAGTTGGAGTTAGGCGTGGTCACGCCTAACTTGAAAGAGCGTTTTTTTTTTCTCTAATTCCCTTTTTTCTCTTTTTTTTTTTCTTAATCACACCATAACCTTTTAATGAAGAAATGATGAAAATTACATTTATGAATGAAAAAAAATTACAAGTTACAAGTTACAACTCAATATATTACAATTATGAATGAAAAAAAAATACAAGTTACGACTTACAAATTACAACTCAATATATTACAATCATACATCAATATTGAAGTTTAAAAAATTACAACTTTGTATAAATAAATGAAAGAAGAGGTAAAAAACATAAATTGAAAGAGCTTGAATTTCATTCTAAGTTTGGAAGTGAAATTAAAATTATGCTTCCAAACTTAGAATGAAATTGTTTACGTATCTTTAACAAAATTAAGGAATCAAAATTCACGTAGTTCTCTTATCTAACCTTACCTTCATTTTTCAATGTTGGTTTCGATGGAGGAGGATGTGTTTGAATCATAGTCATACGTGTCATCAGCATCTTCATCTAAATATGAGAAATCTAGATATTGTTGACGTCTTTTGGCTCACCCAATCTTCAAAATGAGTAATGTTTTGTACATTCTCAATGATCAATTTTGATCTTCTTGGATTCAACATAGACCTCATTTGAAAAATGTT
Source organism: Scutellaria barbata (assembly GCA_028654395.1). Taxonomy (NCBI): domain Eukaryota; kingdom Viridiplantae; phylum Streptophyta; class Magnoliopsida; order Lamiales; family Lamiaceae; genus Scutellaria; species Scutellaria barbata. The sequence continues at coordinate 3,364,459 of CM053649.1, read as the reverse complement.
TGTTCAACGGGGATGGTTGAGGCGGGACTTGCAAATATTTCTTGCACAATATATATGGTAGTCATTTTTTACCACCACTTCAATAGATCCAATGAATTTGCAAAATCAATTAATTGAAAAATAACACTTAAATATGAATCTAATTCTTGATAAGGATTACAGCTTTTAACTCATTTTTGTATTCTATTATCATAGAAATTGTAAAATTGACTAAGATTACCACCAAAACTAAATGAATAAAAGGAAGAACTACTACCTCCTACATTTTGTGCACCTACATCATCACTAGAATCACCAAATAATATTTTATATTCTTTAAATAATTTGACTAACGATTGTTTAGCTCTACCAACAACTTCAATATAATTAGGAACATATTCAACTTCATCATATTCTTCTAATATAAAATTTGAGAACAATGTACTATAATACATTTTTAATAATTCTTCTAAGCCATCTTTTCTAATTCTAAGATATAATAATTTAACACATAAAAATAAATCGGATATTTCATGAAAATATTTTAATCATTTCGATCTCATCATTATAAGTGTATTTTTTAAAATAGGACATGTAGAATACTCATTGAAAATAAGAGTAATTTTCACACAATAATCTAGAACTAATAAAGAAGTAGGATAATAACAACCGGATAATTCTCTAGTTGTCTCTTCAAAAAAAAAATTTAAGTTGAATTAAATTAATACATGCATCCCATGAATTGTTAAATAACATAATTTGATTATGTGGATTTTTCATAAAAATTTGACAAAAAAAATCTCTATAATCATAAGAATCGTTAAACATGTTATAAGTTGAATTCCAATGATGTTGCACATCAACTACAATTTTTTTTACTTCCATTCCATTATTCTTACAAAATTTAGCCAATTTCCTATGTCATGCGGTTGATTTAGCAATTTCATGAATTGTTTTTTTAACAAATTCGGCTACTCCTTTCCTATGAGATAATTGACTAAATAAAAAAAATAGATTCCATATTTTTGACTTCTTGAGAAGAGTCGGTAAATTCACGAAGTTGTGTTTGCGATCATTCATTGTCCATCTTATCGGGATGTTTTTTAACACATGGTTGTTGAATGTCCTGTAGCCCCTCCATGCTTGAATTTATAGTTTTTTCTACAAGAGGTGTAAGTGACTATGTATCTACGTTACTATTCGATATTCTCTCCTTCTTAGAATAAACAGAGAAAATATCATTTTAAAGTGTCAAAGGTGCTCGAGAAGTAGTATGCTATATATTACCACTCTCTTGAGTGTTTCTCGGGACCTCATCTTCTTAATCGGCAAAGGCAGCATCGGTATTAAGGCCTAGAGTTGCCTCCAAATCATCACCTTCTTGACTCCAATGAGGAGAGTAAGAATTATTGAGATCATCTAAAGGCAAATCTTGTGGTGGTGGCATAGGATTTTTTCCTTTCCCATGAGATGAACCAACGGAATAAGAGGTACTATTGGGATATTTCCCAACATCCTACCTTGGGTCGGAGCTTAAATAGGTGCGGGGCACGGCTTTACCAGATTCGAATCCGTGAGCGCAAAGCTACATAAGTATAAGACATTAAAGTTGCGCTCTATGTCCATTGGATATCCTTTTGGTGTAGCGGTAATGCGCTTGATGGTCCAACACTTGGTATCAGAGTAGGTCACGGGTTCGAATCCCCCTGGAAGCACATTGCAGTGGGAGTTGTCCGGACCTTCGAATCCCCCTGGGAGCACATTGCAGTGGGAGCTATCAGGGCCTTTGCAGCTGAGGATGCTAGCTAGCGCGCAGCGGTGCTAGGTGGCCGAGATCTGAGAAAGATGAACGAACCTAGGTGGCGGCGGGACCTGTATGGAGAGCGGCTTGGGTGGCAGCGGAGCCTGTGTGGCGGTGGCGCGAGACGAGACGCTGACCTGGGGGGGATTGCTGGGAGGATGCAACGCACAGCGAAGGTCGCGAGACGAGATGCCGAGTCATGTGACTCGACGTGAGGTAAAACTTCGAGTCACGATGACTTATGTGGCGAGCGGTCGGGATTTGAGAAAGATGAACGGACCTAGAATCGAGAAGATGCTGACGGAACGGACGACCTAGATGGCGGCGGGACCTGTGTGGCGAGCGGCTTGGGTGGCAGCGGAGCCTGTGTGGCAGTGGTGCGAGACGAGACGCTGAGTCATGGTGGAGGGTTCCAAGGTTGTTGAAGTGGAGGTTGCTAGGTGGCCGGGATCTGAGAAAGATGAACGGATCTGGAATCGAGAAGATGCTGGCGGAGCGGTCTGGATGGCGGAGTGACCTGTGTGGCGGTGGCGCGAGACGAGACGCTGAGTCATGGTGGAGGGTTCCAAGGTTGTTGAACGAGACGAGACGCTGAGTCATTGTGGAGGGTTCCAAGGTTGTTGAAGTGGAGGTTGCTAGGTGGCTGGGATCTGAGAAAGGTGAACGGATCTGCTGTGTGGCGGTGGCGCGAGAAGATGCTGACCTTGGGGGGATTACTGGGAGGATGCAGCGCATAGCGGAGGTCACGAGACAAAGATGAACGGACCTAGAATCGAGAAGATGCTGACGGAACGGACGACCTAGATGGCGGCGGGACCTGTGTGGCGAGCGGCTTGGGTGGCAGCGGAGCCTGTGTGGCAGTGGTGCGAGACGAGACGCTGAGTCATGGTGGAGGGTTCCAAGGTTGTTGAAGTGGAGGTTGCTAGGTGGCCGGGATCTGAGAAAGATGAACGGATCTGGAATCGAGAAGATGCTGGCGGAGCGGTCTGGATGGCGGAGTGGCCTGTGTGGCGGTGGCGCGAGACGAGACGCTGAGTCATGGTGGAGGGTTCCAAGGTTGTTGAACGAGACGAGACACTGAGTCATGGTGGAGGGTTCCAAGGTTGTTGAAGTGGAGGTTGCTAGGTGGCTGGGATCTGAGAAAGGTGAACGGATCTGCTGTGTGGCGGTGGCGCGAGAAGATGCTGACCTTGGGGGGATTGCTGGGAGGATGCAGCGCATAGCGGAGGTCACGAGACGAGACGCCGAGTCATGTGACTCGACGCAAGGCAAAACGTCGAGTCACGATGACCTATGTGGCGAGCGGTCTGGGTGGCAGCGAAGCCTGTGTGGCGGTGGTACAAGACGAGATGCTGAGTCATGGTGGTGGCGCGAGGCGAGACGTCGAGTCACAATAACATCAAGGAGTGACAAGAACGAAGCGGACGACCTGGGTGGCAGCAGAGCCTGTGTGGCGGAGCGACCTGGGTGGCAATGGAGCCTATGTGGCGGAGCGGCCTGTGTGGCGGTGACGCGAGACGAGACGCTGAGTCATGGTGGTGGCGCGAGGCAAGACGTCGAGTCACGATGACCTGTGTGGCGAGCGGCTTGGGTGGCAGCGGAGCCTGTGTGGCGGTGGCGCGAGACGAGGCGCGAAAAGAGACACTGAGTCATGGTGGTGCCGCGAGGCAAGAAGTCGAGTCACGATGACCTGTGTAGCGAGCGGCCTGGGTGGCAGCGGGACCTGTGTGGCGGAGTGGCCTGTGTGACTGTGGTGCGAGATGAGACGTTGAGTCATGGTGGTGGCACGAGGTGAGACGTCGAGTCACGATGACATCGAGGAATGACAAGAAGGCATGTCGGTGCCAAGTAATGGAAGATGTCGAGAGGGTTCCAAGGTTGCTGAAGTGGAGAGACTGGCAAGTGTTGGGGGGGATTGCTGGGATATTTCCTAACATCCTGTCTTGGGTCGGAGCTTAAATAGGTGTGGGGCACGGCTCTGTCAGATTCGAATCCGTGAGCGCAAAGCTACATAAGTATAAGACATTAAAGTTGTGCCCTATGTCCATTGGATATCCTTTTGGTGTAGCGGTAATGCGCTTGATGGTCCAACATGTACCTCTTCTAAATAATTTTTGATTTTAAAAGAGAATGAAATAGAATAAAATGGAATGAAATGAATTAAGTTTGAAAATTGAAATGAAAGAGTGGTAGCTATGAAATTGAAATAACAATTATCACAAATAATGAATTAGAGCTTGAGAGTTGAGAGAGTGATTGAAGAATTGTGTTAAAATGAAGAATGGAGTGTAGGTATTTATAGAGATCATCATTCATAATTTTTGAAAAAACAAAGTGTCGGTAGGTTCGAACCGTCGATTCCAGTTCGATTCGAACTAACGGTTCACAACCGACAAATCTCAGTCGTTGATATCAACGGTCAAGTCATCATGGCCTTACATGTGGCCTTTTAAAAAAAACAAAAAAATGATTCGACCGATTCGAACCTTTGATTCCAGTTCAGTTTGAACCGACAGTTCATACCGGTCAAATCATGTTTACCGTTGATCATCAACAATCGACTCATCTAAGTCGTCCACGTGTCACACCCTGAAAATTTAAAAGAAAAAAAGAATCAGAAAATCGACGGTTCACAGTTTGAAAATTATTGAACCAAAACCGAAATGGAGGATCGTGGTTCATAGTTTCAGTTCGGAACTGGAACCGGGTCAACGGTTTTTCGAATCGTTGACCTGTTGTTCGAACAGGTTCGATTCTGATTTTTAAACCGTTTGATCATGTCTATACACACCTATGCTCGTGGACGAGATATAAACGATTAGAATTCATAATCCAAACAATAAATAGTACATTTAGATGTTATGCACATTAATTTTCTTTTTCTTTTTTTAACTTTTTAGCAAATGTTATTCTTATTGTATAGATCGGGTAAATCCAATAATTGTTATTTAGATAGAAACACAAAATCAATAAATTGAAAATTATTAATAAAAAATATTTTACAATCACTATAAAGTTTAATATAAACTAAAAAAAAAAAAGTATATAAAGTTTAAAAATATTTTCTTAAATTTAGAAAATAAAAAAAATAGTTAAAGTAACAAAAAGTCGTGTATAACTCATATTCGACGATTAGGCGTCACTCAGATGACGATTATGCGTTGTAGCTAGTCACCAATCAAACACCAACTAAAGTTTAGCTAATTTTAAAACCTTGAGAGCAACTCCAACGCAGCAATCAAATGGGCAACCAAATCCAATTTGATTGCCCAATATCAAAAACTTCACTCCAATGCAGCCATCAAACCAAATATTTTTTTTGGTTGCCCACCCCAAAGGTAGCAAAAGAGATTGCTACCAATCAAGCAATCAAAAAAAAATTTGACATCAAAATAAATAAAAACTCAAAACAAATTGAATTCAACGGTAATAATTCCAACGGCAATTTTTGTGAGAATGAAACTATATAAATTGATTGTCATACCTTAGATTTTCAAATCCTGAAATCTCTTCCCATAATTTTATAGTTGCAGTCTTCAAATACCTCCTACGACGATCTCCGGTGATTGCACTTGAAGGTTTCTTCATTCTCCCATTTTCTTCATTCTGCCGTTTTCTTCATTTGAGAAAAGGATTAACTAGGTTTTGTATTTGTTGGGTATATATAGAGATTGAATTGGGCTTAGCATGTTAATTGAGCTTTTGAAATGTGTTTGGGTTTAGTATTTTATATAATTGGGCTTGCATTTAATTGATTAATTTTTTTTAGTGGGCTTTGTGTTAATGACTTTTCATTATATATACATGATCAGTGAGTTTGAATGAGTAATTTTATACATAATATAATATTTATATCTATTCTTTTATATTAATTGGATTAATATTTGTATTTATTTATTTTAATTTTTTGTAGATGGATGATAATTACTATGGCAGTTACACTAGTTTACTTAATGACGACTCACCGGCTAATGAAGAAAGGAATGACGTGAACCCGACTATACCTCTTGAAGACGTCATTGAGGTTGATGTTCCACGTAGAACACAAAGATCGGCAAATTTTTCAGTCGATGAAGATATTTGTATTGTCTCGGCATGGCTTAATACGAGTAAAGACCCCATTCATGGAAACGATCAAAAATCACAAGGATTTTGGAAAAGGATTTATGATCAATTCGTAGAACACTACGGTCAAGGAGGGCGTACGAAGGATAGCGTGGAAAATCATTGGAGGGATATTAACACCCAATGTTCAAAATTCATTGGCATTCTTAGACAAATCGACAATAGACATCAATCCGGTCAAACACAACAAGGAAGGGTAAACACATTCTTCCATTTTTTGTTACAATTTTATTATTCGTATTCATATTGTTTATTTAATTTTGAACCTTTTATTTGATAGTTGGAAGAAGCGAGAGTTTTGTATCGTTCCACTGACAAGAAAAATAGAAAATTCAGATATGACCACTGTTTGGAAATTTTGAAGCACGAGAGAAAATGGCTTGATAATTTTGAAACAACTATTATACCAACTTCAGTAGAAGATCATAGTGAGTCTTCCGCTAATAAGGATCGGCCTTTGGGTAGGAAAGCGGCAAAAGCACAACAAAAGAGAAAAAAAGAAAGTAATTCAGAAGGTGTAAGCTCATCTAAAGTAGACGAGCGTTGGGAAGAAAAAATGACTTTGGAGCGTGATAGATATGCTCAACGAGAAAGACTCATATCTGAATTTAAAGTTGCTACGCATGGAGACGAAGAGCATAGAGAAATGGAAATTATGATGAAAGACACTACCGGAATGGAGGAAAGTCATATTGCTTATTGGAATATGAAGAAAAATGAAGTATTGAAGAGGAATGGTCTAATATAATTAGTTTTATTTGTAAGGTTGTAATATTTTCCTAGCTAAAGTAGTTTAATTATATGTCTATCTCATTTCTATTATATTATGACAATAATTTTCTATTTAAATGATGAATTTTATGTTTAAATCATTTTAATTAAACCAAAGTTAATAAAAAATATTACTAATACATTATTTATAACAATTTAATACAAAGGAAACAACTTACTAGTAAGGAAACAACTTAACAGTAATGACTCAAACTAAATGTTGATATTACATTCAAAGCAAAGTAAAATGACGTTGCAATCATTGTCTAATTGTCTTAGCCATGCAAATTTCATAAATGCTCAACAAGATCGTGTTGTAGTTGGGAATGTGTGGTACGATTTAGAATCTAGTGATGAGCTTGAATAAACTCTGTAAACTCATTTGTGTGTTCACGTGATAGTGTGACGTTTGGAGTTGCGTAATCAAACTCAACGTTACCTGGGCCATTTTCATCCTCAATAATCATGTTATGCATGATAATGCATGTTTTCATTATATTTGCTAAAGTCTCCTCATCCCAAAACCTTGCTGGCCCACGCACTATATTATAACGTGCTTGTAATACTCCAAATGCCCGTTCTACATCTTTCCTCGCAGCTTCTTGGGCTTGTGCAAAATGTTTGGCCTTCAGGCCTATTGGAGCAGGCATTGTCTTCACAAAAGTAGCCCACGCAGGGTAAATGCCATCTGCTAGATAGTAACCCATAGTGTAGTTATTCCCGTTGACTGTAAAATTGACAGGAGGAGCACGATCATTGGCTAGTGCTAAGAATACGGGAGATCTATCAAGAACATTAATGTCATTAAGCGATCTTGGCATTCCAAAAAAGGAATGCCATATCCAAAGATCTTGTGAAGCAACAGCCTCTAATATAATTGTCGGTTCACGACAATGACCAGTATACATACCATGCCATGCTGTTGGATAATTTTTCCACCTCCAGTGCATGCAATCGATACTTCCAAGCATCCCTAGGAATCCACGTTGCTCGTTAACTTGGAGCAATCGAGACAAGTCATTTTGATTTGGGGCTCTTAAATATTGTTCACCGAAAACAGCAACAATTGTTTTGACAAAATGACGTAAGCTTTCAATAGCAGTACTTTCACCTATGCGTATGTGATCATCCAGAAAATCAGCAGGGACTCCATAAGCAATTATTCTATATGCAGTAATTACTTTTGTAGAGATGATAATCCAGGGACCCCTAACGCATCATTTTTTTGAACAAAGTAGGGATCGTATGCTTCGACACCGGAAACAATTCGACAAAAGAGGGGTCTGTGCATCCGAAATCTCCTCCTGAAATAACCATCATGATATACAGGATTATGAGAAAAGTAATCATGATAGAGTCGTAGATGACCTTCTACTCTATTACGATTAACGACCCTTCGACCAGCAACTGAACCACGATGAGGCCTGCGTTGTCTTTCTCTATCTGCTTCATCTTCTTCTGTTGCTCGTATGAGCATTTCGAGATCATTGTCAGAATCGGAGTCGGTTAAGAAAGAGTGTATAATGTTGGAACGAGAATGCATGATGAAATGAAAGAAAGATGATTTGATTTAGTATTGATGAAGTAGTGAAGAGTTCTTTCACAAACATATGTTTTATAGACAATCAAAGATAAAAATATATTTATTGACAAGAGGTCCCACGTGGAAAAAAAAGCATATTAGAAATCTTGATATCCTCTAATTAAATGACATGTGTCATTTCAAAATCTTATCCGAATATATATGGTAGATTAATGGGGTCCATGAGGATAAAAAATCATATCAAAAATCTTGATATCCTCTAATTAAATGACACATGTCATTTAAAAATCTTATCCGGATATATATGGTAGATTAATGGGGTCCATGAGGATAAAAAATCATATCAAAAATCTTGATATCCTCTAATTAAATGACACGTGACATTTAAAAATCTTATCTGGATATGCTTGGAAGGTTGAAGTGGTAATCATATCCGGACAATGGTCCATGAGGATAAAAAATATTATAAAAATCTCGATATCCTCTAATTTAATGACACGTGTCACTAATGATATTAACTAATTTTTTAAATATATCTTAATCGAGTAATTTATTTATTTACTTATTATTATTATAAATATAATGATACTTTTATTAAACTTCAATTTAAATATAGGTATTATGTAAATTAAAATAAATTAATTTGATATATTTTAAATTTGATGTCCGATTTTGATGGGTGGGGTTGGAACAAATGCATTTTATAAAGACATCAAAATACTGTAGCAAACATCAAAAGAGTATTTGATGTCTCATTTTGATTGCTCGGGGTTGGAGTTCCTCTGATAACAATACCAGATTAGCAAATTTTAGCTTTAGATTTGTTTCGTGCATGCTTTTTTTTTCTTTAACACACATTTTATCTACGCGTTTTTTTTTTTTTTTGTATTGGAGTATTGACTGAGCTTGCAGTTCAGCCGTCTTGTTGTAAGATTCTCTTTTCTTGTTTTCTCTTCATATGCTTCTTTTTCTTTTCATATAATCTCATTTATTAAAATTAAAAAAAATAATACAAGATTAATTAAAATTTTAAGTTGGCATTCAAATTTTTTTTGAAAAATGATTGGTGGCAATTGGTTAATATTTCCAAGGGATAGCATCATTTGCTAACACAATATATTACTTTTCTATCTTATAAGATAAATAATATATTTTCTCTTATAATTCAATAAAATAATAAATTATCCTTGTTGATAAGAATTAGATATAATAATAATAAGATAAATTTCACATTAGTCATTTTTGCACCATTCCATGTGAAAGTAAGAAATATTTTTAACAATTCACTTAATTATAATAGAAATTTTAAAATTTATAATATGTAATAGTGGTATTTCAAAACATTTTATCATTTTTCTAATATAGTATGTCAGTATCATATACATTGCAAAGATAAAAGATGATTATTTTTTCTGACTTTTAAGTTTTAACTCAAAAGCACTGGTCCAAGGTGGTCGTCGCCACTCAAAAGCATCGCAAATTTAATAATTCTATTCTCAACACAGCTATGCTCAAAGATTTTCAACTTTTTGGAGTGAAGCAGAAGATTTTCATTTTTAAGGGGTCCCAAGAAAATCGAAGAAATCCATTGCAATCCCAGTCCTATAATCTAAAACCCTGCAATATTTCCATGGCCCAAAATGCATCTTCATCAGTTTCCCCATTGAAATGCAGAGGCAAAGGTGAGGAACAACTTCTAACAAAGAAACCCACGTTTGATCCTCACAGTTTAGACCCAATTTTGATCCAGAAAATTGCGTATGATGCTTTGGTTTGGAGTTCTCTTCATGGGCTTGTTGTTGGAGACAGGGCTTCTCAGGTTGGTATAGATTGGATTTCAGAATTTTTTTTTTTTTTCAGTTAATATTGTTTTCTGATGCTTCTGATTGAAAGCTGAAATGGGATGTTGCCAATATCTGCAAATAAATGCTTTATTGTTGTTGTATTTTCTGTTCTTTGTTAATCAATTTTAGGTGTGAACTTCACAAATTAAAGTTTAATTAATGTTGATGTTATGATGAGAAATTTGCTGAATGTCGCATTTGAAATAATCATATGATTTTGATTATATTTTCTTCAGAATTTAATTGGATAGGTGCCTTATAATTATCTAACTTGATAATAAAATCTTTTAATGTGAGAAGTGAAAATCTTTCTTGATAGTCAGGATGTATGAGCTCAATTATACCTTTATAATTCTTGATTTGTCTGAATTTGAAGAACTCAGGAAAATTTCCGGGTGTGGGAATGGTACACGCTCCTATCTCCTTGTTGCCTATACAATTTCCGGAAAGATGTTGGAAAGAAGCTTGTGAAGTAGCTCCGATATTCAATGAACTAATCGATCGTGTGAGCTTGGATACACAATTCATACAAGAATCCCTCTCAAGGTTAAGTAGCTTAAATTTGTACATGTCCAAGCATATCTTTTTTCATGTAAATAACCCTCCGATTTAGCCCCTATATCAAGAGTTTCTGGTGTTGGCTTTGTTTTGTGTACCTATTTGTTTTATGCAGTTTACTATCCCTGTTTTTAAACTCAAGGAGGACTATTTGTATCATGTTATCTCCACGGATATGAGCCCTGAGCATTGTAATCTTATACCTTACTTGACTCGAGTTTGATCTTGTTAGTTTTAATTGACTGCTAAATAATGCTGAATTTGCTAGTTTTTAGTTTTATTTATACCCCTCTTTCCCATCTTTTCTTGCAGAACCAAGAAGGTCGATGCTTTTACATCTAGACTCCTAGATATCCATGCCAAGATGTTAGATATGAACAAGAAAGAGGTACTTCTTCCACATGTATTTTCTTGTTTCCCAACGTAATTATGGCTGGTTTGTGTTTTGAGATACTTCTTCAGTTATCTCAGTCACTTTCGACTAAGTAGGTTTCAGGTTTATTTGATTAAGGTTGAATAACTACTATTGTGGAATAGATTTGTTACTTAGTGTACCACCATTTGATACTGGACTGGTACCTGTAATAATTAGATTCCATTAATTCACATGTAAGGTTTTCGTGAGTCGATACTCCACTAAGTCACTGTAAATGTCACCCTAAACTTCTGTTTTGGAGTACTAAGGCAGCCTATTGAATTCCTTATCCAACTTGTATTCTGTTATATGTTATTTATTTGTTTTTTTTTGTTTTGTGTCCTTATCTGTTATCTTAGATTCAGTTCTTTCTTTTCTTTAAATATGAGTTGGCAGTGTATGCTTTAAATGTGAGACAGCCTTAAGTGAATACAGCAAGAAACCCAGTTGGTATTCAATCTACACAATGATAAAGAGCCAGGGCATTACACGACACTAATTCGAAAATGTCATTTGATTTCTAGTGTTTTCCTTTTTATGCTACAATACCACTTGCTCAGTGGGAAGAGGAACAGAAACTGTACTATGAAAAGATTATATAAAAAAAAAAGGTCAACTTTTCGAACTTGTTCCCTCAACAAAGTATCCTCCAGCCTTAGCACGCACCCTGTGGCTTTGCTATGTAAGTCTTATTATATGAGGGTTTAGTAAAGAGGTACGAAGGCTTCATTTTTATCTGTAAATTTCAACTTGTATATGAAATTTTGAAATTTCATTAATTTAGACCTACAAGCAAAATATACACCTATTTTTCAGAGAAATGACATTTTAGGCATTTTTCTTTGATTTTTATGTTTTTTCTTTTTTTCTTCTCCTCATACTTGTCTTTTGTGGCATAATCACCGGCTGCAGTCTTGCTTTATTTTCTGCTAACAAGGGATTATCTATTTGTCAAAAATATTTTGAAATGGTAATTGACTACCATCAGTCATCAAATATATGATACTAGCAGGGTTAGAACGTTCATGCCAAACCTTAATTCTTGCACCATATTTTAAAGCTATTAAATCTCTTATGAATTCAGACAAGATCCTTGCAGACCTTAAAGAAGAGATTGTGTTCATATTGTGTTGCAAAGGATACTGATGTTTGCATTCTTCAAATCTAGGACATACGCTTAGGACTGCATCGCTCAGACTATATGCTGGATGACCAAACTAATTTACTTCTCCAAATAGAGCTCAATACGATTTCTTCTTCATTTCCTGGGCTGAGCTGCCTTGTTAGTGAGCTCCACAGGTTATTTCAGAGTATATTCTTATGTCCATCAAGCACATCGTTATACTTATAGGATTCTATACTTCGAATTCTTCTGATTATATGAGCGTGTAAACCACTAATACTTTTGAAAAATTCTTTAAGTTTACGTTTATACTGATTATACTGTCTCTTAAGTACATATGTTCTCTTATATGTCTCGATTTTAGCATTATAACACCAGCATATGTTTCTACCATTTATTCTTAAGCATTCTCCATTGTAAGCTCACAACAAAGTTAAAGCATCTTTAAGGAGGGATGGTTGAATTTTCAGGGGCTTGCTTCATCAATTCAAACAACATCTTGCTTTAGATCCAGAAAGGATTCCACAAAACAATTCAGTTGGTCAATTTGCGGAAGCATTGTATAAAGCCTGGTCTGAATATAATAACCCGAGGTTGGTTTATCTCATGAGGCTGTGTCTTCAAGATTTGCACTTTTATAGGTTTTTGAGAGTAGCTAATTAAACATGTTGTGCAGGGCTGTAGTTATGATCGTCGTTCAAACTGAAGAACGGAACATGTACGATCAACACTGGCTTTTCACAGTATTGAATGAAAAATATCCTTCTTTGTCCTGTTAGCTGCAATTTAAATCTTGATGCAATTTTTTATGCTATTGTTGATAGAATATTACTCTTATTTACCGTCACTATTTTTTTGGACATTTCTGAGATTTTTACAGAAGACTTTTCCTTAGCTAAAATATACATATCAAGTTAAAAGTATTAGAAAAACATTAGCGGAGATTGATGCACAAGGGGAGATTTTGCCTGATGGAACACTTGTTGTGTAAGAATCTTATGGAACTAAATTGCACCGATATCCTGGTTTACTTTCTGGCTTCTAGTATTTATCTTTTTAACTTTGCAAGCTTTACGATTGCAGGGATGGTGAAGCAGTTGCAGTGGCTTACTTTAGAGCAGGATATGCACCTGCTGATTATCCTTCCGAATCGGTATCTCATTTCATGTGTCATAATTGTTTCCTCCATATGTTCAGTGGCTACATTTTTATATTTCAAGAAACAAGATGATGTGTAAAAGTGGCGTTTCTTAGTACTCTGGCATTAGACTGGCACGGAATCATCTTGTTCTAAGTAATGAAAGTCTCCCTGTTTGTGAAGGCGTAAAATTGACGATTTTGGTGCTCATTTTTCTATATATTTTTATTATCATCCTCTTGATAAGTTGATCATCTGGTTTGGAAAAGGGTATTGGGATTCTCATGCTTAGACTACGATCATCAATTTCTTGTTCATCTTCATATAGGAATGGAGCGCCAGACTATTGATTGAGCAGTCATGTGCAATTAAATGCCCTTCAATTGCATATCACTTGGCTGGGACCAAGAAAATCCAACAAGAGCTGGCAAAACCCAATCAACTTGAAAGGTAAACTTTCGGTACTCTCAAGTGAAGTTAGAAATCAAGATTGTGTTTATAGTGTTTCTACGTTTCTTGAACAGATTTCTTGAAAGCAAAGATGACATTGCTAAGATACGGGGATGCTTTGCTGGGCTATGGAGTTTGGATGATTCGAGAATTGTGAAGGATGCAATGGAGAAGCCCGGGTTGTATGTAATGAAGCCCCAAAGAGAAGGAGGAGGTCTGATACAATCCAACTTGTTTACAAGAATGAACGATGCTAATTAATACTTGTGTAATCATCGACATTAATAGTGTGTGTGTGTGAACTTTGTTCACAGGGAACAATATCTATGGCGATGACGTGAGGGTTGCATTGCAAAGAATCGAGAAGGAAGGAATGGAAGAAGATGCAGCCTACATTCTTATGCAGAGAATATTTCCAGCTATCTTGCCTGCAATTCTGATGCGAGAAGGCATTTCTCATAAAGAGCACGTTATATCAGAACTCGGGGTGTATGCCACTTATTTAAGGTAAACCAAACCATTCATTACACCAATGATTCTTGCATGTCATAATTCACAAGTCTTGACAGTTTAATAATGGGATCCCTAGGAACAAGAACAAGGTGATCATGAATGATCAAGCAGGTTACTTGATGAGGACAAAGGTGTCGTCCTCGAACGAGGGTGGGGTTGCAGCAGGTTTCGCCGTTTTAGATAGCATATATTTAGTTTGACTTAAACTTGCCTCTCTTCTGCTCATTCACTTTAAGATTGTGTTCTTCACAAGTACTCTTGTTTTTTTTTTTTTTTTTGAATGAATTTGGGGTTTGGATCCCCTACATTTCTGTTTGATAAATCTTCTGTAAATTTTGGAGATATTTGTGTGTGAAGAATGAGAAAAGTGGCCTCTTATACTTTTCATCATTGTGCCTCACTCTCAGAAATCCACAAGAAATTTGTCCAAGGGAAATATAGAGAATCCATTTATAAAAGAGAAATATAGAGAATCCATTTATAAAAGAGAAATATAGAGAATCCATTTATAATTTTTTTTTTCTGTATTTTGTAGTTCTTTTCCTTCAAATTCGGCAGGCAATTGAACCACCTGATTTTATTTCAATTGTATGGTGGTTTTTTTTTTTGTTTTTTTTTTAACATTAAAATAAATTATTGTGCAATGGATTTTATAAATATATATATATATATATATATATGTGTGTATTTCTGATTGTATAAAATGATATGCAATAGGTTACTTATTATTTATTAAAGTGTAATTTATGGAATATAATTACTAACATATAAAATTTTAAAATCCATAAGATTTAGATTATATATATAATTTCATAAAATTTGTTAAGTGTCTAATTGGGTTTTTATTTTTATTTTCAAAATGGAAGGTAGGATTGTAAATGAACCAAGCATTTGGATAAATTTCATAATAAGACCCAATTTATAGATTAATTCCTAATTTTAAATTCAATTTTTAAAGTTTTTCAATAAGGGGCTTAATTTTACTTTTTTTTTTTCAATTTAAGATTTAAAAATTAGATTAAGCTCTCAACTCAAGACAAAATTTCTTTTTTTTTTATTTATATTAATAATTTATTTATATTTTAATATGTATTTATTGTTTAGATAAATTAACACAAGTTTGTACAATTTTGAAACAATCTTCATTCAACATGTATTAATATATATATATATATATATAATAAATGCAATTCAAAAAATTAAAATTCTTTTGTTTTTTTAATTTTATGAATAAAAGTATAGAAAATAGATTTTTAATATTAATCAATTTAATATAAATTATATTTTATGAATTGAATTAAAAAAAATCTTTCTTTTTTTCATATAAATTAAGATTAGTCGAATGAAAATTGTTCTTAAAGTGTACTAACTTATCTTAATTTATCCAAAATATGAATACATATTGTAATATAAATAAATCTATAAATATAAATAAAAAAAATATGAAATTTTATTTTGAATTGAAACTCAATCTAAATTTCAAGTTTTAAATTGAAAAAAAAAAATTAAATTAAGTCCCTTATTAAGAAACTTTAAAATATGGGTCTAGAATTGAAAACTAATTTATAAATTGAGTTTATTTTTCGTCAAAATAAACAAATCAAACCTAAGCTTCATGGTATTAAATTATGAGCCCATGAGCAAAATCTTTAGCTCATAGTTATAAGATTAATAGTTTGACATTCAATGTATAGTAGTTAGTAGTTACATACTAATAATAAATTCCGAGATATCTAAATAAGGTTGAATAATCATTTTTTTCTAATGCATTTATGAAGGGTTCTATATGTAATTTACATTTATTAAGCTCGTTAAGGTATTAGAATGCTAAGAGTACTGATATTTCAATCAAAAACGATTAAAAAAAATCTCTAAATTTCAGCAACTAAAGAGATATAAAACTCTGTAATTCTAATGTTCCTAATTCTAATATATGAAAAGTCTGAACATATTATAGCTCCCCCTGAGTTGAAAAAGGCTGTAAACAAAAGAAATAGAGCATGAATTGCCAAAGAATTGAAATATTAACAAAGAACTATCTATACAAAGCTCATCAAAAAATGGCTATACTAGAATGAAATAACTTGTTTAAATTTCTACAAAATATCATTCATCTCATCACTCCAACCGTGTTCACGAGCTCGACTCATCCACAAAGCTGTAAGCTTGCGTTCTTGAATCAATGCTACTTCAGCTATTTCCCTTGCTGCCTCGCACGTCTCCACTCCAACTGTGCACTTTTCTGCTTCTTTCTGATAATGTGAAGATGCTCTCTTAGCACTCATGATCAATGCATTTGTGCGTCCCAATGTATCACTCGTTACATTTACTAGTAGGCTGATTTCCTCCGTCATCAGAGCAGTGATATCCTTCTTCATTTCGTTATATGTTTCTGGATCATCTTTTCCACAATCTATAAACATGGATGGTAAGAAAATTCAGTATAATGAAAGAAAGCTTAACCAAACACGATCATGTATGCCGGTTCTTGTCAAGAATTGACAAAAAATAAAGTGTATTTCCAATCATTTCAAACCCATAAGTTGTCACTCATCAGTGCAATTGACGAGGAAGAATGACTAATGAAATAAAATTTGCAGGAGTATTAGAAGTAGAGGTTTTGCTATTGAGAATAATGAGAGAATCAAACTGTTAAATGTTATATGGATTTGGAATCAGGCAATTACTAAAAGAAAAGAAGAATGCTATATTATGAGTAGATTGTTACATACAACATTATGAACTGCCAATTCTGAGGGGAAAATAGTACACTTGCATGCATGTCGGGATGACACATATAGAAAATTTTATCCGATGTGGGATTCAAACAAAACGTAAGGAAAAAACTTCAAGCTACAAAATTAAACACTATGAACATATAATATAATTAACTAACCTGCGAATGAGTTGTTGAAGACCTCTGCAAAATCAAAGAAAAGGAAATGAGTTGTTATGAGCCGACCAGAATTTGGTGAATAGAAATATCTGATGTTAAATTGTATAGAGTATGATTATCACCTATGAGGGTACCACTAGAAGAAGAAAGTACAAGACATAGACATACTACAATAAAAAGTAGGAAATGCATAAAAATTGATAAAGAAAGGTATGTTTCAGTGTATATATGCACACGAGCAGTCTTCAGTCTAAATTATCAAAATAAATGTTCATCCATCAATGACAAAGGCTATAGTGAAGACACAAGAAGATCAGCAAAATCGTGTTCATTCTTCTCAAGCACTTTCGCATCATACCTTACCTTACATATGCAATTCAGATCTACAAAACTGAAACTCAAATCTTAACTTCTTCAACGTCTTATGAGGATTATGCCTTAAATTGTAAGGTTGTGATCTAAAACCACATCATGACGCTAACTTCAACTGAATATAGTTCTTTCAAATGTAATCTTTTCTCATCATGCAGATGGAAACGGAATAAGAGCATGAACCGAGAGGGATATACCATCTTATGACAGTGCATATTAATACTAAACAGAATTCATACGGTTAGTCGAATTAGCACACAAACCATGTCTCCACTAAAGGCTAAGTGACTGCTTCGTCACAACACCATTACAAGTTCAAACAACTCAAAGACATGCTGTTAAGAGTCTTAAAACAACAACTACATCATTAACAACAAAATGGAAGTGTATTGGATCAAGCAAAAGAATCCTATTCATACTTCAACATTTTAATATCCTTTCTCCAAATCAACAACCAGCTATATCATTCCAAATTCCCAACAAACACCAATCACTAATAAACCTCGTCTCATACTTATTTTGCACCCAAGCAACAATTTTGATCCAACTCCACACTACACATTTAAGCAACTACAATAATGTCCCTTCAAATTTACATAAAGAACCACCAACAGAACCCATATTTCAACGTTCAAAAACGTATTATAACCACTACAAAACAACAATCTCTACTATTCACCACAAACACAAACACAAAATTAAAATAAACAAACCTGGAGGCAAAGCGAGAGTGGTCTGAGAAATGCAATCACAGGAACAGGGAGGGCATGAAACAGACAATGTAGTTGAATATCTTCTCGAATGTCTCTCCACATAAATAGTCAAAAACAAGCCCAATAAGACGAACACCATTCGTAAGACCTTCACACGGTTTACCCTCAAACCTGACGGTGGATTAGCCATAAAAAATTCCTGTTTTCGCCGCAAAATCTAAGTCTTCATCATCAAGAAACAAAACCCGTCTCAGAATTTGGTTAACGTACGAAAAAAATTAAACCAAAAAAATAGTAACAATAACACTCACAATGTGAATCAATTAACAGTTTTTAAGTATAATTGGCGTCCATATTCTACGAGCATGGAATTGTATGAAGAAAACCCAGATTTCAAAAAGGGTTAGAGAGAAGAGCGGCTGATGAAATCGACTTCTTTCAACAACTCTTCCATAACTATTCGCAGATCCACTTTGAACGTAAGAGTGAGCAAAATATAATTTTTCTCTTTTTATTTAGTTTTTGTTTATAATTTTATTATAACAATAATGTGCAAAAACGTAGGGATTAGTGATTACTACAGAAATTCTTGTGATTACACTTTTGCCCTTCTAAGTAATATATATATATATATATATATATATATATATAAGGTTTTTTTCTTTGAGAAGCATCACTTACAAATATAAGGTTTTTCTTAGAACAAAAGTATAAGAATTCAGGTCAGATAATATAATATAAAAAATATTAACTTAAGGTTTTTTATAAATGAAAGTATTAAAACTCAATTTACAAAAAATAAACTGAGAGTATATTAAACTGATTTTTTTTTCTTATTTCTTATCTATTTTTAAGAATAATAATAATAAAATAAAATAATATATTTTTTATATACTATTTATTCTTTTTATTTTTATTTTATTACGATTTTTTTTTTAAATACCGACTCAGAAACCAATAAAGGTTTGATTTTACCAAATCAAATGGAGCAACTCCATTTAGATTTTATGAGTAGATTTTTTTGGTACTCAATTTTGATCGATTGAAATATTGATTAACCAAAATCTACTTTCAATTAGATTCGGTTTAACTAAATGTGAACCCTAAATATATAAATAAGAAATATCTTTTATTTGAGTATTGAGAAAAAAAAGAAAAAAAAATTCGAAATCTTTAATAAATTTCACCAAATTGAATCATATACGCTCTCACTCTCTCACTCTCTCTCGCTCCATATATTCAAAATTGGAAACCCTAGAATTACAGGGAGCCAAGTGACTTAACCGAAGAGGAGAGAATCAATTGGTGAAAAGTAAAGATGAAGAGAGTTTTCGGAATAAAGAAAGATAAGGAACCTCCTCCATCAATTCAAGATGCCTCTGATCGGGTTTGTAGTTCAATCAGTTTGATTTATCTTTGTGATTCTTAATTTTATTGCATTTCCATCGAAATTGACCGTTATGTTAGCAAATTAACTCCATGGAATTATGCTTCAGCTATTTTTCTGTGTGTGAGTGGAAGTAATGACGACGAACAATGTTAGTTTCTTCCTAGCTTCTCTTTAATTTTTAATTCGTATTTTTCTGAAGTAGTTGAAAGCAATGGCATAAAAGATCTGTTTTTGTTTCAAATTTTTATTTCTTATTTTCGCATTTATATTACATAAGGTGGGTTGTGCTTGGAGAAGGGTCATTGTTCATTTGGTGTTTATTTTAGATCAATAAAAGGGGTGACAATGTGGAGGAGAAGATAAAGAAACTTGACATTGAACTTACACGATATAAAGAGCAGATCAAAAAGACCCGGCCAGGTCCCGCCCATGAAGCTGTCAAAGCTAGAGCTATGAGAGTTCTTAAGCAAAAGAGAATGTAAAACATCCTCTTTCATGTCTTCTTAGTCAAAATTTCTTAGTCAAAATATGTGCTAGTGCTTATGGATGGAAATTATTGATATAATAGAGTACTAGAATTCATTCTACACTTCTCAGGCTGTGCATAAGCTTCAATGAATCTGCATTGTAGATAACATGCACATTTTCTTTAAATTATCTGGACAGTTATGAAGGTCAACGTGATACGTTGTACAATCAGACATTTAAGCTCGATCAAGTTGGGTTTGCTGTGGAGGGTATAAAGGATGCCCAACAAACGGTATGTCTTAAAGAGCTTCCATATGCTTACTAATCAAATGGCTTGATTGGTTGATGATTGCTGTTTCAAATTTATTCGGATTCCACCCCTCATTCTCAGGGGCATAGTGAATTATTATGGTGTTATTATATCTATAAAACATGTTGTAATCTGAAGCATATTGCTTTCTGTGTTGATGGAATCAGGATATATGCATCTTCCTTGCCAACATCACTTATATTTTAAGCTTCGCGATACTATGTATATGTAAAGTTATATTATTAAATACAAATATCACTGTTTTGGGATCATTAAATTCACGGTAAAATGTGTTTCCCTTGGTAGCGTCCCACGGGGCAAAGCTCAAGACTTGTCACGCGGAGCTTATTCTGTAACGTGCTTGGAACCTGCTGCCTACCTCCTTAGAGGTAGGAGGACACCCATTCGTCACAAACAAAGGGATCTTATTGTTTTCTAACTATGCATTGTTGTTCCAAGATATAGCGGCTTATGCTTTTTTGTGCCTATTCAAAGTTGATATGGATGCTTGATTGTCTCTATGAGAAACTCAGATGCATGTATTACGGTTTTACTTCATTGATGACCAATTTTCGCGCATCTTCTGCAGATTTCAACCTTAATATCCGCAAACAAGGAACTCAATGGAATCATGAAGACTGAAAATTCAAGACATAGATGTTTGTATCTCACCCCTTGTAGCTTGCTCATAACTTTTTGGGATATATTATTGAATAATTTTCTTATATTGCTCAGTGGCTTTAATGTTTGTAGGACATGCAAGATGAGATGATGGACCTCATGGATGTGAGCAGTGAAATCCAAGAGTCTCTCGGCAGAAACTATAGTGTACCTGATGATATTGATGAGGATGAACTCCTGGGTGGTAAGAATCACTTAAAGCTTCAGTTATTTATTTGTACTTCTTAGCTACCAGATGTACTATGAACTTCACAGATATTTCACAGTGATAAAGTGTTGATTAAGGAATTCTATGGAAATTGTGAATTAATATCAATTAGTAGTTAATATAAACCTACTTTCCTGCATACTCAAAATGACTGTCTGGATTTATTTTTATTTTCTTTCAGTATTGGATATTTCCCAATGTCTTCTTTTTGGGATAATTATAATTCATAATTTCTACCTTTCTAGTTGTTGTTGTGCAGAGCTTGATGAACTGGAAGCAGACATGGGGTTCGAGACTGAAGGGGATGAAGTGCCTTCTTATCTTCAACCTGATAAGGAACCTTACGTGAAAGAAGAGCTAAACTTGCCATCAGCACCAACTGGGCATGCTCCTATACATGCTGGGAGAAGAGCAAATCATGGGTAACGTAATCTCTCCTTTTTACAAATGTATTTGAATTGTCGTAATTAGGAGTCCTAAGCAGAGTTCTTGTGTAGCTTGAGATTGAAACATGTGGGCTTCATTCAACTTTTTGTATGAATTAATGTCCGACACTGTGGTCATCTTTGTGTACGACTACATGTACTTAAAATACAGGGCGTATTTGTCATCATACGAAAACTAGGACATAAATACAATGATCTACAAATGGATGTATTTTTCTCCATATATATATATATGAGGAAAGTATTCATTTTACCATAAAAAATATAATCATTTATCCAAATTACCATGATATATAATAGTATGAACTTTTATACCACTAAATATAATAGTATGCCACTTTCTGCCACAATTTTTGTCAAAGTCAACTTGGATGAAATGACAATTAATATATATATATTTTTTTTTGGTTAAGTGGAAGGACATTTTCTTATTAATTTTTTTGGAACAATGGATAAGAGGACACAATAGGGTTGCAACAATTAATTTGGCCATGCAACTATTACAGCAATTTTTTTTTTCTCATTATTTTTTGTCCATGCACGTGGATTAATTTGATTTTGCAACTATGAGTTACTATTACACCAATGTTTTTGTTTTTTTCTTCTCATTATTTACTGTGAATTCATATGTAATTTTTCTGTGTATTCTTCGTCTATATAGATTGATAATTTCAGTACGAAATTATTATACAATATTTTGAAG
The DNA here is from genome assembly GCA_028654395.1 of Scutellaria barbata. Classification (NCBI taxonomy): domain Eukaryota; kingdom Viridiplantae; phylum Streptophyta; class Magnoliopsida; order Lamiales; family Lamiaceae; genus Scutellaria; species Scutellaria barbata. Next base: position 3,342,012 of record CM053649.1, on the reverse strand, counting down.
AACAAATTATCTGAAATTTTTTTCCGACATTTTGGCTCTTGGAAGATTGGAAGAATTATTGTTGAAATAAGAAAGGTATGTTTAATAGTTAATAATCCCCATTTAATCCTATTTTTTGAGGGATTAGGTTTAATTTGTTTTCATATATGCTTGAATTCATGTTTGGAATGGTTAAACGGGTTTAATTTTGCATTTCATAGGGTTAATTTATTTGAATATGTTCGTGAATTCAGGTTTGGAATGGTTAAACAGGTTTAAATTTTAATTTGATAGGGTTAATTTAATTTGATGTTTGAAAGGGTTAAACGGGCATAATCAACGTTTGACACTATAAATTTCGATTTTATAGTGTTAAACGTGAATAAATTGAAAAATGATGTTTTGGAACCGTGTACTTGCCGCAATATTTGGATTTAAAATCGAATTCTTGTGCTTTTCAGAATAAAATGTGTATCTATATGTCCCTACAATATTATGTTTTTCCGAATATTGTGCTTTTAAAGAAATTAAAGTTACATGACAAAAGGAAATGGGGAAAAAATAACTGTTTGTTAAAATTTATTAGTAATAGAAATATATGTCTCTAATGGAATTAAACATGCAAACACTAGATCAATCAGCATGTCTTGATTTCGGGAAATCAAACCGTCATCAGTGCAACACTACGTCTCAAAAAACTCACGTAAAATTGTATCTCCATCAGTACTCCATCTGTAGATGTCGAGATCCATTCGTTGTCTAATCATTATATACCATCGTTCAAATAAGGTTTAGGCCAAATACGAGTCAGACAGCACTCGATGGACATCAGGACAAATATGGCGTAAGAACTGTTGTCCTTCTGTACATAACACTTGGCCTCATCTCCTACAAACAAGTCATATTCAGGGGCATCGGAATAGCAGCATAGCCCTCTTCTCGTTTTCTATCATTCAAGGATGCATACTCAAATGAAGATGGGAGAACGTGTCTCAACGGTAGTGTCTAAATCAACCGGATTCTCAATCGGATTCGTTCCTTGTGTTTGTTGTACGTGTGCAATATGCTATCAACGGCGACCCAATGTTCGTTAATGTTGATCACTGTAAGTATCTGTACCACACATAATACATAAATCGTTAATGTTGATCACTGTGAGTATTTGCACCATACATAATACATAAAGTTTTGACGGTCGAATATTTTCAACACATGGATGAGCAAAATAATTTTATAACGAATATAGTGTTGAATTATACTTACACTGTCCACGTCCCTCCACCATGGTTTGATGCGCCCCCATCTAGGATGTGTACCTCGTACGTAAGGCATTAACAGCTTCAGAGATGCAGTTGAGAAGTTCTCCCTTTTTAACCTGGTGTCGTTTTTTTTGTATTCGGGTTCGTCGGCGTACGCCTCCAAAATGGCCTTGCATTTTTCCTGCTCAAAACATTACAATTGACTGTTAGTACTATTCAATACGATAATATTATAATACAATAAGTAGATGAATGATCATTTCAAAAAAATGTGTGTCCACTATCAGAATCTTGTCAGCTAACTCGCGATCGCATTTAACTTTGACGAACTTCGCATTTGACTTAGAGAAATTTAACTGGAGAATGTCGAGGTATGCATCAATCGGCTGTAGCATAGGACCAATCATCAATAAACTCCAATCGTTTCAGACAAGAGCAATAACAATGTGTAAAACTAGCATCAACAGCTCTAGAGATGCAGCTGGGAAGTTCTCCCTGTTTAACCTAATGTCTTTTTTTTATGTTCGGGTTCATCGGTATACGCCTTCTCAAAAAATGGCCGTACATTTTTCCTACTCAAAACATTACAATTGACTGTTATTACTATTCAATACGATAATATTATAATATAATAAGTAAATGAAGGATTATTACAAAAAAATGTGTGTCCACTATCAGAATCTTGTCAACTAACTCGCGATCGCGTTTAACTTTGACGAACTTCGCATTTGACTGGAGAATGTCGAGGTATGCATCAATCGACTGTAGCACAGGACCAATGATCATTAAACTCCTTTACACATTGTTATTGCTCTTGTCTGAAATGGTTGGAGTTTATTGATGATTGGTTCTGTGCTACAGGCGATTGATGCATACCTTGGCATTCTCCAGTCAAATGCGAAGTTCGTCAAAGTTAAACGCGATCGCGAGTTAGCTGACAAGATTCTGATAGTGGACACACATTTTTTTATAGTGATCTTTCATCTACTTATTGTATTATAATATTATCATATTGAATAGTACTAACAGTCAATTGTAATGTTTTGAGCAGGAAAAAGTTTATTTTTGAGGAGACACATGCTGGCGAACCCGGACACAAAAAAACACCAAGTTAAAAATGGAGAACTTCCCAGCTACATCTCTGGAGTTGTTGATGTCCTACGTACGAGGTACACATCCTAGATTGGGGCGCATCAGACTATGGTAGAGGGACGTGGACAGTGTAAGTATAATTCAATACTATATTCGTTGTAAAATTATTTTGCTCATCAATGTGTTGAAAATATTTGATCGTGAAAACTTTATATATTATGTGGTGTAAATACTCACAGTGATCAACATTAACGAACATTGGTAGCCGTTGAGATTTAGCTGGGAGTATGCATCCTTGAATGATAGAATAGGAGAGTTATACCGTTATTCCGATGCCCTCTGAGTATGACTTGTTTTTAGGAGATGAGGCCATGTGTTATTACAGAAGGACAACAGTTCTTTCGCCATATTTGCCCTGATGTTCATCGAGTGTTGTCTGACTCGTATTAGGCCTAGACCCTATTTGAACGAAGGTATAGACAGGATTAGGCGACGGATGAGTCTCGACATCTACAGATGGAGACACAGTTTCATATGAGTTTTTTGAGACAGTGTTGCATCGATGACAGTTTGATTTTCCGGAATTAAGACAGGTTGATTGATCTAGTGTTTGCATGCTTAATTCCATTAGGGACATATATTTCTATTGCTAATAAATTGTAGCAATAGTTATTCTTTCCCCATTTCATTTTGTTATGTAACTCCAAGTTCTTTAAAAGCACAATATTCGGAAAAACACAATATTGTAGGGATATATAGATTCACACACTACAAGAAAATTCATCGACAGTGACAGAAAAATCCGTCACTAAGATCAAAAATTCTGTCACTAATCAGGGTTTGTGACGGAAAAAAACCAAAAATTCTGTCAGGGTTTGTGACGGAAAAAAACCAAAAATTCTGTCACTTAGTATTGACATTCTTACTTGTTGGTTGAAAAAAACCAAAAATTCTGTCACTTAATATTGACATTCTTACTTGTTGGTTGAGTAGTGACGGAAATTATCCGTCACTAGTTTTGTGACGGAAAATTTCGTCACTAAAACCATAATATTGACATGGCATGATGATGACATGTCAACCACATCAGCATGACACGTCATCATACCCACCACATGTCGTCATGACATGTCATCATACCCGCCACGTCAGCATGCCACGTGTCAACACCCAATATTATGGGGGTTTGGGATTCGAACCCAAGACCTATTGTGGTAGGTTCCACTAGACCATTGATACTTTATGTAATAATATTCTACATGTATTTCTTTTATAAGTATTTTTAATATTTCTTTTATAGTGACGGAATAATCCGTCACTACATAATTGTGACGGAATTTTTCGTCACAAAGACAAATATCTGAATTTATAATTTTTTTTAAATAGAAATTCATGTAGTGACGGATTATTCCGTCACAAATACAAATATCCGAATTTATAATTTTTTTTAAATAGAAATTCATGTAGTGACGGATTATTCCGTCACAAAGACAAATATCCGAATTTATAATTTTTTTAAATAGGAATTTATGTAGTGATGGATTAAATCCGTCACTATTTTGTGATGGAATAATCCATCACTACATAATTGTGACGGAAAATTCCATCACAAAGACAAATATCCGAATTTATAATTTTTTTTAAATAGAAATTTATGTAGTGACTGATATAAATCCGTCACTACATAATTGTGACGGAAAATTCCGTCACAAAGATAAATATCCAAATTTATAATTTTTTTTAAATAAGAATTCAGTAGTGACGGATTATTCCGTCACAAGTCCGTCACAAAATCTTTTCTGTCACTATTCTGTTACTATTTCGTAACAAATTTGTGACGAAATTTTTCCGTCACTAAAATCCGCCACTATCGGGCAATTTTCTTGTAGTGACACTATATTTGAAAAAGTACAATAATTCGATTTTAAATCCAAATATTGCGGCAAATACACACGGTTACAAAACATCATTATCTATGAGTTTTCTGATGAACATTTTTTTAGATTCAAGTTCGAGTTATATGAAAATCGTATAATAGAACATAATTTCCAAACACACCCTTATTTTGTATCCAATACATGTGTAGGTATATAGTACAAATACTATCCATCGGCTTCAGGATTGTCCTGTTGAGTGAGATGACACTTACTTCTTGTATGTTCTTCTGAACAATACAAATTGCATTTTGTGTCTTCTCGTCCTCACTTGTGGTTGCTCTGTTGTTGGATTATCGTCACCGAATCCCTCATGGGCCTGATCTTCGAATATGGGCACGACATTTTCGGGGCATCTAGATATGTTGTGATCGGAACCGCCGCAAAGACCACATGGCCCTGTCCCCTTTCTTCGCCCTGAAAACTCACCTGTTGATGGAATTCGTTTACCTTTGGGACGACTAACTTGTTTTAGTTTGTCATAAGCCCGATATAGTTTATTACGAACATCCTCGCACACGTTCCAATCTTGTGCTTCGGGCAGAGGGGTAACAACACCAACCCACATTCCCCTCAAGGACATCGTCGTGTGGTATGGAGAAACGTATTCAGTCACTGTTTTGTTCGTGAAACTGTAGGCAAAACATTTTTGGGTACGTTTAGTAGTGCAAGATAATGTCAAATTGAAACAATTAAGAGAAACAAAAAAAATATTTTATACTGAATTACATACCTTATGGTGGCACAAGCATGCGAGCATGGTATCAAGTCCATCTGGAACATGTTACATGTGCACATTTTCGAATTGAGGTCAACGATGAAAATCCTAGAACGGTCCATGACCTTGAATTTGTGGCATCCAAGCTTATCCACATTCATATGTCGGTCAAGCTTTATGTATTCGATTGCTCGATTGTGCACCACTTTAGTAAGGATTTCTTCTCTATCTTCAGCCGTCGTTCTTCTTTATTAAAACCACTTCTCCACTATCTTTCGTGCCCCCTTCAAAAACGAACAAAGGGGAAGCCTCCGCACCTAAAGAAGGCCAGCATTCCACGTCGCCGTAGCATTCGATGTCATGAAATTAAACCTTCGAATCGGGCAATACACGCGTGACTATCTGCTCTGTCGTGCTCTGTTTAATGAATTGAGTGCATCCTGAACCTATAATGCAATCAAATTGTTGATGTACCTGAAAAAACAAAAAGAAAGATTTGGTCAAATTTTATAGGTGGATAACGGAATCCATTTATAATTGCAACTGAATTGATTTGTAATGTACCTCTCGAACTCGTCACGATCATAACAATAGGCAACTCTCTTGAAAAGTCCAACCAGGTGTGCTATATACCTCGCTAAATTTTGTTGAAGATGAAAGCAACACAGCCCTTGAGTCGCCTCTAGGTAGGCCTCCTTGATGTCATTTTCAATGCTAAGGTGTTGATCAGACACAATAAGTAGCTGATCTGGGCATCCAACAACGGCACGAACATTTTTCAAAAACTATGTACACGATTCATCATTCTCAATGTTTCCTATACCGATTGCGAGCGGAAATATTTGATCGTTTCCATCTTAAGTAACGGCCACAAATCCAATTCCCTTATACAAACCTTTCAAATGGCACCCGTCCATCACAATTACCGACCGTGAATATCTGACAAATCTCATAATTGAGGCGACTAATGCATAAAACACGTATTTGAATTTTCCATTTGAATCGGTTTCTAAGGCTGTATAAGTACCAGGATTGATGTCCTTCACACCTGCAAATACGATGGAAGATTCCAAAATGATTTCTTCGGATTACCGTAGGCGAGGAACATTGCATGACGTTTTGTCTTTAGAGTTGACTTATAACTTTGTGTCAAACCATGTTGCCAGTTCATTTTGTCAATGATCCCTTCGGTCCCATGGTCGATTTTTCTTTTCGAAGTGTGTTCGCGTAATATTCACCAACCAATCTAGAAGAAAGTCGACGTGGAGACCTACGGTTTAGATCCGAAGAACAATTGTGTTGCGAAACATTCTTTGAGATCTTTCATATCCTTTATTTCGTGGTTGCATGGATCGTGAAACAATAGTCTTCTTACCGGCATCCAAGGATGAAAATATTCGAAAATATCTCTGATATATCTCTGATATTTCCTTTTTTTATGTAACTGATATAATAACGGCCTGTATATTTTTTAATATTTTTCCGATATTTACCGATATTTTCCCGATATTTTCGTAAAATTAAGATACCGATATTTCTATCGAAATCGATATTTTTATCCTTGCCGGCATCTAACAAACCATCTTTTTTTGTCAGGATAGCCCACACGATACTCTACTTTATTTTCCAGATGGTGAAACCCAATAGCATTCTACAGCTCCTTGCTGCAAAAAGTGGATCTTTTTTGCAGAATGTGTGTTACTTGTTCATTCCCCTCTAATTGTTCTGCATTTGGTAGTTTGATTTCCCACATATCAGGGATAGACCATTCCGGTCTCAATATATATGTACAGAATTGCTCATACTCCTCTCGTTGTTCAGTATCCAAAGCATTCTCCTTATCAGTATTTAATTCGAAGTCATCGCATGCATGGTCCGAACCTATATATAGATAGATATAATCACAAATAATGCAACCTCGAATTCACTAATTTCAAAATGATTATGAAATAATTAAGAGAGCATGATTACCACTTCGACCATCATCTTCATGATCTGATATTCTTTTACATGTCGTTTCAGCAAATTCTCCATATGATTGCACCGTTTTGTGTCCGAAATCATCGAGGTCTCTGTTTAAGTCGAGTCTGCCACCGAAGTCATTTCGATCATGCTTTGGTGGTGAAGGATCCCACTGCATTCCCGAAGAACTCCCAAAACGAGTACTGTCATTTTCATTAGGTATTCCCCATCTTGCTTGAAAACCTTGGTCGGATTGGAGTCCAAGGGAAACAGAACCAAAATAGGGATTTTGGTCGGTGTACACATATGAGCGCGGATCTATATGGCTTGAAGAATACGGTACACTAATTTCACCACACCGTTGACTTTGCTTATCCGTAGTGACATGGTATTCCGGATATTTAGAATAAGATGATCCAACTTCAGGGGGTGTATTTTTCGGCTCGGGGGACACGGCAATATCGGATTGTCCAACGTTTAACCTCGTCAGAGTAACAAATACAACAAGAACCCATCGATATTTGACAATATTCGTTGCAAAACTTTTGTATTCTTTATTTTTATTTTCCTCAATCTTCATTCAGAATCGAGTAGTGAGTGAATCGTATAATCTCACTGCATCATGTCGGCACCTACAACTACATGAATGGAATACATTAAATCAAATAGGGATCATTCATAAAGGTGAATGACATCTTCAAAACCGTTGGTGTATTATAAACCTTCCCAATAGCCACCGTACCATACAATAACTTCAATAGTCATATTTTTGTAGATACTGCAAAAAAAAAATTGTGAGAATCATAAAACACAATAAATAACAAATAAAATAAAAGAACAACTATACTAGATTTTCAACACGTAAAAAAATTAATTATTTAAGTCATAAATCAAATATCAATAACTAATATTGGTTTAACTTAGAAACTGACGTTAAAATAATCGCAAACTTTAATTATGAAATGGGGATTATGAAAATGGATTATTAAAATTATCTACCTATTATTTAAGATGTATTAAAAAAATATTTTTCAGTTAAGTGTTGATTATTAAAAGGAGACTATAAAAAATAAAATAAAATTTCTTAATGGGATTAGAAAATTATATTGCTATAATTATAAAATTGGGATTATTAAAGAGGATTATTTTTTAGAATCTACATAATATTTATGAAGGATTAGGAAATTATTTTACATTAAGTGTTGATTATTAAACGGAGATTATAAAAATTACTAAAAATATTTACATTCGATTAGGATATTATGTTACTTTAATTATGAAATTGGGATTATTAAATTGGTTAATCAAATTATATATCTATTATATAAGATGGATTAAGAAATTATTTTTATTACGTGTTGATTATTAAACGGAAATTAAAAAAAAATTATTAAAGGGGGATTATTCAAATATGATATTTAATTTTTCAATTATAATTATTAAAATTTTAAAACGGGGGTGCGGTGCGTGGGTGCATGTAATGGGTGACGGGGGCACGGGCGCGCACGCGACGGGTGATGGGTGATGGCAGCCTGTGTGCGCACCTGTAGCCCGTTCTCGGCACCCTGTGCACACGCACGGCCCCCGTTCCCGGCACCCACGTGGATACGTCCCCCGTTTTTTGTACCCACGCACACACAAGGCCCCCATTCCTAGTACCCGTGCGCACACATTACCCTCGTTTCTGACACCCGCGCACACACATGGCCCTCGTTCTCGACCATATATTACCCGCGCGCACACATGGAGGATAGAAGGACTCATGAAATTCGAATGTAGGATGGGTAAGGATAATACTGCTAGCCCGGTGGGTAGAACTGCTTATGGTAGGAGGACACATGGTTGTAATACTCCGCAATCCCAGACTGGATCATGTTTGGAATCTCCAACTCCAAACGTTCTAACTCTTCACGTCCTTTATCCTCCACGTGACTGAACCCACATCTTAGAGAACTGGTTACCAACATAATTTCTCAGGCCCATCAAGCTTGCGTTCATTGATTCGAAGTCAGTGTTGAACATGTTCTGCAACTCCACTAAAATTGTACCAACACTCGTTGGATCTCCATGTCTCGTGTCTGAGGGACCCGACTCGTCGACGACAGGCGACGTGTGTGGGGGATACACCGACGATTGAGGACCACCAAAATCGTGAAACTGCTTATGATATGCTGGATAACCCTCGGTCGGGTGGGGAGGGAGTCTATAATCCCTTTACAACGGAATGTCATGCAACTCTAGAGATACAGGGACCTCAATATACGCCGGTGCTCGATCCTCATCCTCCTCATCTATCTGCTGTAAGACATCGACCGACACGTGTCGCTGGCCACCTCGTCGAGAACTCTCTCCTGCTGTCAATGTCGACCGTCTCGACCGCGTAGTCCTCGATGCTCTGGGGAAGCATTCATGCCTTCTGACAAGACGGCGGTGGGCCTCCGTGGACAACCCTGCCTCGACCAAGAGGGAAGCTGAACTCTGTCTGCGAGATCCTAACCCATGTACTGCAAGTACGGCTGTCGAATCTCCCGATGCTCGACCCGAAGATTCTCATAACACTCAAGACCCTGCAGTAGAGATAGTCACAATTCAATTCATCAGAAATTAGAGAATTATAAGTACATGTAAAGAATAAAAGTCTCTGAATTTAAATAACTCTGAAATCAACAAACCTCTTGATCTAGCTCTCTCGAGACGTCGTCTTCTGTTTTCTTTGTCGACCACCTCAAAAGCCTTGGTAACACCTTATGAGACTTCGAAATGCACTTTTCGACATATACACCGGTGTATGGAATCACCTCGAAAGCTCATATTTGTAAAGTTTCAAGAACAATTCATATCTTTTGTAAATTGAATTATTCAATCAAAATATGAACAATAACAAATGACAGTTAACACTAACCATTACGGCTAACAAGAATCCGTAGAAGTAGTACGTCGGGGGCCTGGTCGTAGTTGGCTCCGGCAGCTCAGCTGGTAGTTGGTTGATTTTGTTCAGAAGGTGGAGATAAGAAATCTTACCCCATGGAAAGGTCTCCCACCGACCTCGTCCTCCACCAAGTCCCAAACCCAAGGGTCAATTGAAGTGGTGAGTGGGTTAACTCCAAGTAAAATGTTGTAGAGGAGGATAATCTTAGCAATCTTCATCGTGTCATCCCTACAAGCTACGAACTCCTCCGCTCTAAATCTCTTAAGAAGATCCGTCACAGTTATCATATCCTCACCTTCACATACTCGATAAAACACACCATCCAACTGTTGCGGCACCGACAGAACATTCGGCCTGAATTCAAAGTCGCCAAACTTTAAATCCGTCACCAGGACAAACTCAGTTCGAGAGAATCGACAAAGACCACGATCTCCACCAATATGAAACCACACCTCATCCGTAGGGGTATGGGGCCCACGCACCTCATGTGACTTAATGGCGTCTAGAAAGCTCTTGCAACTGTCAGGCTCGGTTGCCCAACATAAGAAATAGCCAAAGCAACTACTCTCAAAATCAGTCACACATTTACTATGAGTTTTTTTCAAGATTTGCTTTATGTAGCCTAGTACTCTAACACGTGTGTACGAATTAATGAATGCTTGTTTTGTCTGATACTTCGGATGCACCCAATCGACCTGAAAACGATAAAAAAAATGTTCACATTAATTCACATATGCGAATTAATATCTTACGATTTCTCTGAAAAATAAATATATGAAACTTATAAAGGTGGGAGTTTTGCTTATGCAAATTAGTAGAGTTGGATAAAACGTAGATTAATAAATTACAAAAAAAAAAAGTAACCGACCACTATTAGAAATTTTAAAAGTTTATGATCCATCAATTCTGAAAATTATATTGTTTTAATCATTACTTCGGATTATTTACAGCAGATGAATCTACCTATTATTTAAAAGGGGTTAAGAAATTATTTAGCATTAAGTGTTGATTATTAAATGGAGATTATAAAAATTACAAAAAATATTCTATGGCGATAAGGATATTATGTTACTTTAATTATGAAATGAGGATTATGAAAGTGGATTATTAAAATTATCTACCTATTATTTATTAAAAAATTATTTTCCAGTTAAGTGTTGATTATTAAAAGGAGACTATAAAAAATGGAATAAAATTTCTTAACGGGATTAGGAAATTATGTTGCTATAATTATGAAATGAGGATTATTAAAGAGGATTATTTTTTAGAATCGACATAATATTTACGAAGGATTAGAAAATTATTTCGCATTAAGTGTTGATTATTAAACGGAGATTATAAAAATTACTAAAAATATTTAAATTCGATTAGGATATTATGTTACTTTAATTATGAAATTGAGATTATTAAATTGGTTATTCAAATTATATATTTATTATATAAGATAGATTAAGAAATTATTTTTATTACATGTTGATTATTAAACGAAGATTAAAAAAATTTATTAAAGGAAGATTATTCAAATATGATATTTAATTGTCCAATTATAATTATTAAAATTTTAAAATGGGGGGCGCGATGTGCGGGCGCGCGCGACGGGTGATGGGGGCGTTGTGTGCGTGCGACGGGTGATGGGGGCACGGGAGCCGTTCTCGACATCCTACGCGCACACACGGCTTCCGTTCCCGACATCCGCATGCACATGTCCCCCATTCCCAGCACCCGTGTGCACACAAGGCCCCCGTTCCCGACACCAGTGCGCACAAATGACCCCCGTTCCCGGCACCCACGTGCACACAGCCTAAACGTGATTTTTCAATTTATTCACGTTTAACACTATAAAATCGAAATTTATAGTGTCAAACGTCGATTATGCCCGTTTAACCATTCAAAACATGAATTCACGAACATATTCAAACAAATTAACCCTATGAAATGCAAAATTAAACCCGTTTAATCATTCCAAACATGAATTCAAGCATATATGAAAAGAAATTAAATCTAATTCCTAAATAATTTAGGGTTTAACGGGATTTGAAATCGACGTTTAACCCTCCATTTGTTCAACTAATACTCAATAAATTCGAAGTATTAAGACATTTTTCCAACAAATTCTCAAGAAATTTCAACAAATTCCAACCTTAATTTCAACAATTTTCTGAAAAAACGAGGGATAAATCACTAACCTCTCCTTCTTGGTTTGACATCTTCGTCTTAAACATGGATTTTCAGCAAAAAATCGAAGATTTAAACGTGAAATATGAGGTGAATTTTTGAGCTCCCAAGAAGGTGAAAATGGAGGTGAAACACAGCTGTAATTCGAAAGGGAATGGAAGGGTTTCGGTTTGGGGTGGAGGTGAGAGAAAACAACCAAGATTCCCTTTAACTAAGGTTATTAGTGGATAATAATTGTGGTCATCAAAGTCAATCAAAAAATGTGGTATTTTTTGCTCTATTTTTATATTTGATGGTATAAAGTATCACACTTTTATTTTTTATAATAAAAAAATATCAATTTTATTTTTAATGATATTTTTTATCATAATTAATATTTTTGGTGGTAAATTGGGTTGCTAACCCTATATCAGCACCAACTTGAGATGGCTATTGATTTGAACCATTATTGAAGAATTGAAAGCTATGATTGTCAAAAGAGAGAAGAATAAAAAAGCGTGCTTCATGCGTGAAGGAATCAAAAAAAAGCGTGTTTCATGCCTTTTTAAATCTCAGTGGGACACATCCAGCAATTTAAAATTCAAGCACTCAAACTTGTCAAACCCAACATCATAATTTGCCATAAAGAAACATACATCAACCACACATTTTCAAGACAAGGAAAAAAGGCACCATTTATCTGTACAAGGAGAGGTTTTCTTATACATATATAATTTACAGAGGACGAAAACACAAGTGAGGTTGGCCGAAGGGCAAATGGGAGACACCATTTTTTTTCTTCGGAAAAAGAAAGTCGAAATCGGAGGGAAAAAGAGCAACAAGCCTCGTTTGCTATCTCTCTTCGCTTTTTCTCTCGACTCCACTCTAAGCCCACATCACTGCCATCTCCAGTGGAATAATATCATCATTTCTTCACTACACTGCTTCTATTTACACGACCCGTAAACCACCAAGAACGACCACCACTTGTTGGCCTGGCTTGCTCCTCGCCATTAAGATTCCGTCCACACATGTCTACCTGAGATTATGACAAACAGGGGCTCACGTGAGTACGAGTTAGATCGATCTTTAGTCCCTGATGCATCGCATCAAGTTTCGAGCATGGTCCGTGATGCGATAATAATAATATAAAATCAACTTTTGTTTAATATCATACGTAAAGATCAAGAGACATGGATGGGATAGTAATCTCATATAATATGCCAAAATGCAACTCTTTATATTTAGTATTCGTAGTCTCAAAATCCTACTCATTAAAGTAATGGTGTGTTAGCCGAAAGCTAAGCATCTTTTTTTTATATTTCTATAGATGTTCATACACGATGCATTTCACTAGATGCAAAAGCCAAGTGCTATGGATTAGATGATCAAACATGCACAAATCAACAGTAAAATAAAAGAGCAACCCTTTTTTTTTTTTTTTTTTGTTAAGATTCCAATAGTATTTATATAATCCATAATTCAAAAACTACTGAATTCCCTCCAAAAATAATCCAAAAGGGATATTAAAGAAAAAAATTGATGTCTTAAAAAGAGTTTGTCGTTTTCTATCGATGAATCCTATACAAGAATCATAATTTATGCAGCACAAAATTATTCAAGATCAAAGATGATTCTTCAATATGAATTCAAACACATCTTTCTTGCAAAATCACTCTCAAATATTTCTATTTCCAGAAAGAAAGAAAATAATAATAAACAAAGTGAGTTGAGAATTCTTACCAGACCTGAATTTTCAGTCCCTGAAAATGACTTTCTCGGCCATATACAGCAATGGCTGCAAGCAATCCGGTGAGAACTTCCTCGCAAACATGAACGAATAACTCGAATTCGATTTCCTTAGCTCGCGAATGAGCTGCGGCGAAACCTCCAGCCGCCGGTAAGTATGCGGGTGCCCGTCGACGCTCCCAGTCCAGTTGACTCGGGTTAGGGTGTAACGGGTGCAGGCATCCGGGTCCTCCATCGACAACAGCGTCGGAAAATAATGCTCCTCCGGGTAACAAGAATCCAAATTCAAACATGGCAGCTTAAACTTCCGCCACAATCTCCGGTCCCTAATCACCACCAGCGCGTGTTGCCGGGTCAGCACGAAGAACTGTGACCCGACCCGGAATCTGCTGTACGGTATCTCCGGCATCATCACGTTCTTCCCTCTGGCGGTGTATCTGTCCCACAATTGCGGCTGATCGTCGAGTATTTCGATGAAGCTGCGGTGGATGGGGGAGGATGAGGAGGACCTGTGGAAGAGAGAATTGTAGACGTATTTGAAGGAGTGGAGAGGGATGCAATGCTGGGAGACGAGGGCAAAGTAGGAGTTTAACGGGTCGTCGAGGAGGGCGGTGGCGAGGAGGCGGCGCGCGGCGGAGATGAGGGTGGGGTGGGCGCGTAGGGTCTTCTTGGCGGAGATGAATCGGCCGGAAAACACGCCGCCGGGAGGGGTGATTTTGGCGGAGGGGTCGGCGTGGATGTAGATGTTGTAGAGCGGTTCGTTGTGGCGGAAGAAGAGCTGCCATAGAGGGGCGAAATGGAGATCGCTGTTGGTGAGGAAGAGGAAGGCGATTTTAGGTTTACGATCGGCGGCGGCAGCGAGGCGGGGGACGGCGGCGCCGAGGGTGGCGCGGCGGAAGAGGGCGAGATCGTCGAGCTCGTCGGGAATGGAGATGTGGAGGCCTTTCTGGGGGAGGATTCGGGGGGCGAAGAGGAAGAGCAATGGGAGCGAAAGGAGGAGAGAGAAAGAGACGAGAAATGGCGTCTTCGACATTGTCGATTGAAAATGGAAGCAGATGAAGGATTGGTGCAGAAACAGAGAGCAAATCTGCGATTCTGTACAAGCAGATTTGGAGGGGTTTCTGGCAAAATATGATGTTGAGTGACAGAATCAAAAGGGGAAAAATAAATGGGGAAAGAAGCAGCAATGGCGATGGTGAAGAAGGAGAAGGCGTTGGTTGCAGGCGGGGAGATCTTATGATGGAGATGAAATGGGTGGGATCTACATGCTCGTTTCTCATTGGTCCATTCCTTTTTCTTTTTCTTTTTTTTTTTTCGTAAAATTCAAAAAAGGTTTTTGTGAATTAAGTTACGATTACAGTTGAGAATTAGTATATATACATATTTATTTATTATCCAGAGAAAACCTAACTTTATCCAGCCAATATATTTTTTTTTTTATCATATTGTAATTGTAATTATAATAATTCTATTTGGCTTTCAAATAATAATAATAATAATAATAATAAGTTATATAGATATATTTCGGGTGAACATATCAAGTATTAATGAAAATAATTCTATTCAAATATTATTAACATTCATCACGTATATATTAATAACTAGTATCATATTGGTGTACATATTTATAAAATATCTTAAATAAGTGAGTATAAAGTTATTATTTGTATATAATCATCTAAATTTATTTATTTCACCCCGGTTTTTTAGTTTTTTTTCTATTTATTATTTTTCATGTAATTTTAATTAAAGAATACAATGATCCTCAAATTTCTTTTGAATCATATGTTAGAAAATTGTAAACTCAAACACATATCAATTTATTGTCATTAACTCATTTCATTAAATTAAATTCTTGAAATTATCTCACATAGAGCCATACTCTTGATTTTTTTCATCCATGGAATTTGAACAAACTTTGAAAAAAGATTCTTTTTAAATTATTTTTAAAATTGTTACCTCGAAATCGTGATTCAAAATAATAATTCAAAAAATACAAACTATGATATAAAATATAGTATTTTGGGGCAGTTGGCTGTGTAGAGTAGGACGTGTTTGATGGTTGTTGAAATTGTCATTCTCAGTGTCCAAGTTAATGAAACATAACACAATTATAAAAATAAAATGAGTTTAATTAAACCAACAAATCTTAATTAGTCAAACAATTATGTAATAAAACTAAGTACCAAGCTGAGTTTGGTGGCATCACACAGTAGATCCGTTTGCAATGATTCACCACTCTCTGTCTTAAAAAATAATTATCTCATTATTATTTTTTAATACTAAATAAGAGACAGGTGTTATATGAACTTACTTTCAAGTATACTTAACAATCTCACTTCATGGCCTATTTGACTATTGGTGTGTTATGTTTCACATTTATTTTTCATTCAAATTAATTTCCATTCCAGTATAATTTAATGAACAATCAAACTATGTTCAAAACAAAAATTAAAATCTAATGGTAAATTTATATCTCAACTTTTGGATAAGTTATTAGGATAATTACCACAAAAATCACAAATTTCTACAAAATTTTAATTTTAACATGATTTTTTTATGATTAATAAATTTAATATAAATTTTAATGTCTCGTGCATCTGATCGTTGATCAGATCTTGGAATATCAATATAAAAATATGAGAATTATGTACTTAAATACCAATATTTGAGTTCTGACTCAATTGATTTTGTTGCTACATATTTTTCAATTATATATCTATAAAAAGATATATTCCCTCTATCTAAAACGTTGTACACATTCGGTTGACAAAATAAGACCTTTTATTTTATTTTTTGGTGGCTATTGGATTAATAAATTTTGTAAATTACAAATGCTTCCCTTTTCTTTTCTTTTTTTACTTATTTATTTATTTTTTGGGAACATTTGCTTTTATTTTATATATAAATTGAACCAATTGAAAAGAAATTGTAAGAAAAATACTAACTTCGCAATTCCCGTCAATACTAATATGAACATCCTTCTTTTTTTTTATATTTCAATGAGTTTGGGGGAGTGGAAGGAAAGAGAACAATAAGAACTAGAAAACTTGCGTGATCCGAGTTCGAACGGGGTCATCACAATTTATACATTTATAAAGGTAGGATACAAAGGTAGGATACCATTTGAGCTACAAGGCTCGTGGTATATGAACAACCTTCTTATTAAGTCTTTCTATTTAATTTGTTTAAATTAAAGTCATTTACCATTACTTCATATGTCTTAGTCCAAATGCTAACTTTAAGTGCATTGTCATATTTATTCTACTGAGTTTAATAGTTTGTTAAGTCTGAATAATGATTCTTTCATTTCTTGGACACAATGGACCAATAGGCTGGGTACATTGTGAAAGAGTTGTATTTTTTTGTCGAGAGAGGTGCTTTGTTATATTCGAATTTAATAGTAAAATCAAAATAGTTATGATGAATTATTTATCAAACACATATTTAATTGATCTTGCTACTGTAGTTTACCTATTTGTACGATTTAGCTAGTAAGCAATAGCATACTGCAAGGATTTGATTATGTGCATGGGGAGACGAGCGAACTCGGTGTGTTGCATATGGGGTGTATCGAAGGAGTAGTGGGAGAAAGGAACGTTGAATATAAATGTAAGAGGTGGTTCCCAATAGATTGTTAGACGATCTTCAAGTGAGTGACAAATTTAATGATAAACTCTAATTTGATGGAAAATGTATTCCAATGCAATGGTAAAATTGAGTTCAAATTGCCACCATGAATCCTATGTGGCAAAATGTGCCACTTACTATTTCAAAACTTAAATTCACATTTTTCTTTTATTTTTTCTTTTTATTTAATTTTGAATTGCTTATTTTTTTTCCCTTTTTTATTATAGTAAGTTTCATTTTATGATATCAAATATTTTTTATATAATTATTAATTTATTTTATATATTATCTTTAATATTATTTAATTTTAGATTTTTTAAAATATAAATAATTGAAAACATATAACTTAGTTATATTGTAATATTTTATTAATACTAACACAAATTGTAATTAATAGAAATATAAAAATATATCATTAAAAATTAAAATTACAAAATACAATTAAATTTACTATAATTGAAAATATTACTACATGCTAAATTTAAACGAAATAAGAAAATACAACAAACATGCTAAATTTACTACAACACATAAACATAAATGAAACACATTTAAAACAATAATAATATGAAGTTTAGTAGTTCAGTAGACCACTTCCAAACTCTCCAATATCATGTAAATATTGCCCAAAAGTGTTGGAGGAATTTTCAGGTTGAGATTGATGAGAGAACTTTTCTCGCACAATTTTGAGTTGCTCATTCCGAAACCATTCACATCTAATCAGATCAGAAATATCCTCCAAATTCTTAGACATTATTTTATAAGTGCTTCTTCATTCAAACCCTTGTATGACTCTTTGTTGATATACATTATTTTCAGCCATTAAATTGGAAATCTTTTTATGTGCTTCTTTTATGGATTTTATAGCACCAGACGAATCTTTTTTTTTTTTTAAGTTTAACTTTTTTCACTCAATCTGGTCGCATTTGGGATGATGGACCACTATCAATTTCATCACTTAAGTTAATATTGAATGAAGCTATTCTTGGAGAAGAAAGAACAAGAGAATCTGACACCGATGCATCTGATTGTAATGAATTTCAATTATTGTTGTGTCTCTGACTATTATTCCCTAAATCCACAAAAGTTTTCATAGTACTAGACACATGATCAAACTTAAATCCATTCTTATACTTTGGATCTTGCATCAGTAAGGTTATTGTTTTACGTATTTGTATAATTTATAATATGAAAGTTAATATTGGTGTTGTTAAAAATCATGCATTATTTTGTTTAAAAAAAATGTGGTTGGTAGACTTGGTTTCTCTACATTTCAAAAGGTAACAACAACATTTCGAGTTCTAACATATGCAGTTGCAGCAGCAGATGCAACTGATGAATACATAAAAATTGGAGAGTCTATTACAATTGAATGTGTAAAACGATTTTGTCATGCTATTATGGAGATTTTCTCAAAGAAATATTTAAGATCACCAACCGTCGATAATGTTGCTAGACTACTTATAGGTGAGCAACGTGGGTTCCAGGAATATTAGGCAGCATAGATTGTATGCATTGAACGTGGAAAAATTATACTACAGCATGCGTTGGACAATATGCAGGCCGTAGTGGTTCTCCAACCAATCATTCTTGAAACTGTAATAATCTTTGGATATAACATGCATATTTTGGTATGCCATCAACCTATCATTCTTGAAGCTGTTATGATCTTTGAATATGACATGCATATTTTGGAATGCCAAGATCTAATAATGATATTAATATGTTGGAGAGATCTCATCTTTTTTCTAATTTTACTAGAGGTATTGCTCCTCCTGCGCATTATGTTATCCAAGAAAAAGAATACAACACATGATATTATTTAGCAGATGTATATCAAGTATTACATGGTACAAATGAAAGTATTATATTATGAGAATAAAACAAAATTTAATATTTTTATGTAAATCATGTAATACTTTTTTAAAGTTTCACCATGTAATATTTTTATGTATATCATGTAATATTTTTTTGAAAAGTATGACATGATATACATAAAAGTATTATATTATGAGAATAAAGTAACATATAATATTTTTATGTGTATCATGTGATACTTGAAGTTTGAAGTATCACATGATACACATAAAAGTATTACATGGTACGTATAAATTACATTAAATAAAACGTAATATTTTTTGAAAGTATCACCATATAATACTTTTATATATATCATGTGATATGTTTTGAAAATATTATATCATGAGAATAGAACATTATATAATACTTTTTAGTCAATGACATTAACTGATCACTGACAATTATTGACTGGCGTTGAACGTTGACTTTTTAACTTTGACTGTTGATCTAATCAAATTGACTCGTCTTATGAAATAAGATTCATGAGATGATCTCACATAAGATTCACTCTTACATTAATGTGTCATCCACATCAGCAGAAATAATGAAATAACTACTACAACAACAAACATTATCAATAGTGAATCCACAAAGATAATGAGATAATAATTGATAAAAAAACATTAAGTACGTTAGATTTTTAAATCTTAATTTGATAATTTATAATTTTTTAAGATTAAATTGATAAAATTTATCTTTTATACTCTATATTATAAGTTAGATTTTGAAAAATCTTAATTTAATAATTTACAATCTTTTAAGATTAAATTGATAAAATCTATCTTTTATACTTTACGTGGATAATGATTATCTTTCGTTACCTGGATTTTTAAATCCCAATAAATAAATATACAAATTCATCGAAAATAAAATAAATCCAATAAATTTGGACCAAAATAAAATAAGAAGCGTGCGTGCTAGGAAAAGGTCTAGAATATTCTCGAGTCTTCCTTGGTAGGCGATCTGCTTTGAACCAATCTCAGCCGTCCGATATTTCTTTCCTTCGCTTAAAACCACAGATCTTCTCTAACCTAATTTCTCTTTCTCCCTCGCGCTCACATCGTCTCACCTCCGCCACTCCACATTCCAATCTGTAAGTTCCGATTTAATCACTATATTCATCTGTAGATCTGCGATAGTTTGCTGCTGATTGATTGACCGATTTGTCTTTTTGATCTTTTGGAATTATAATTTTGTTCTTTTGGGTAGATTTGGTTGAGTAATTTGATTCGGTGAAGATGTTTGGGAGAGCTCCGAAAAAGAGCGATAACACTAAGTACTATGAGATCTTGGGAGTGTCGAAGAATGCTTCGCAGGATGATCTGAAGAAGGCTTATCGCAAATCCGCCATTAAAAACCATCCTGACAAAGGTGGAGATCCAGAAAAGGTGAATTTTTTTTAGTTAATTTGCGTGTTTTACTAGCTAATTTTTTTGATTTAAGGACTTTGATTGATTTGTTTTATGAATCTTTATGGCGAAGCTAGATCGGTTGGTTTAGTCGCGGTGTTGAATGTTTAGCTTGTTGGTGTCGATTTTTGTTTCTGTTTTTCTGAATGAGTTTGACCTTTTGAAATAAGAATCTTTGACAAATTGGTGATTTTATGGGCTGTATATTTGCTTGGATGTGGTGTTCGTGTTGATAAGTGAATGAGTGAGTAGGAGGACTATTGGTGTAGAAAATTACTAAAAACATGTTATCAATTTCAATTTGCAATGGTGATTCTTTGGGCTCTGTTTGTCTTGATCCAAATTGAAGGTAGAAAAATGTTATGATTATTAATTCTCACAGAGGACATGATTTTATGCAAATTGTAGTGTTCGAAACTGAAATCTAAATTTTGATGGCAACAGTCGATTTCATTTTACTTTTGCTATTTTGTTTTAATTAAAGCTTTGTGTTGGTTTCTATACATCTTTGTTTTTATATGAGCTCTACTTTTTTCATGTAAACTTTCTGTTGATGGGTGCATGTATTCGTATTTTGCATTCAGCTGATCCCCTTAATGCTATGTACTATACTAACTGAGAGAATGAATTAATGTTACTACATATTCTTAGATTGGTTGACAATTTTACTGCAATATTTTTTACTAAAGTATATGTCTGTTCATCATAGTTTAAAGAGATCGCACAAGCATATGAAGTCTTGAGTGATCCTGAGAAGCGTGAGATCTATGATCAGTATGGTGAGGATGCTCTCAAGGAAGGAATGGGTGGTGGAGGTGGCCCGGGTCACAACCCATTTGACATCTTTGAATCCTTTTTTGGTGGCAATCCATTCGGAGGTAAGAATTTGATTTCCCCCATGTCTTCAAATTGGCTTGATTTACTGAATTGAATATTCAATCGTGTTTTGTATTTTTTGCAGGTGGTGGAAGTAGCAGAGGTAGGAGGCAAAGAAGGGGGGAGGATGTTATTCATCCTCTCAAGGTTTCCCTAGAGGACTTGTACAATGGAACATCTAAGAAGCTATCCCTTTCGCGTAATGTGCTATGCCCAAAATGCAAGGGGTGAGTCTTTTTGTGACATATTCGTAGATTAACTAGCCATCTATTTCTTCAACTAATATGTGGTCTTATGTCTGCAGAAAGGGTTCAAAATCTGGAGCTTCAATGAAATGTTCTGGCTGTCAAGGATCTGGAATGAAAGTCTCTATTAGACATCTCGGCCCTTCTATGATCCAGCAGATGCAGCATCCTTGCAATGAGTGCAAGGGTACTGGTGAAATGATTAGTGACAAGGATCGTTGCCCTCAGTGCAAGGGTGAAAAGGTTGCGCAGGAAAAGAAGGTGTTGGAAGTAGTAGTGGAGAAGGGTATGCAACATGGACAGAAAATCACATTCCCAGGCGAGGCTGATGAAGCGGTAATTTAGACTACTCTTTTGATGTTCACATACAGAAGCATCTAGTGTACGATTTTTGCTGATTCTTGATTCTTTTGCAGCCTGATACTGTCACAGGAGATATTGTCTTTGTACTTCAACAAAAGGAGCACCCGAAGTTCAAGCGAAAGGGTGATGATCTATTTGTTGAGCATACATTGACATTGACTGAAGCACTATGTGGCTTCCAATTTATCTTGACTCATTTGGACAACCGTCAACTTCTTATCAAATCTGAACCCGGTGAAGTTATCAAGCCTGGTAAGCCCATAACCTTTCTATAGTGAGATCTTGCAGTTTGCGAGACATTACAGCATTCTATTATTAGTTTATCAGTCTTTTGGGACCTCTGTTCCATTGATGATATATATGTCACGTCTTTTGGTGCCTCAGATCAATTCAAGGCTATCAATGATGAGGGAATGCCCATGTACCAGAGGTCATTCATGAAAGGAAAATTATACATACAATTCTCTGTGGACTTCCCCGAATCTTTGAGCCCAGAGCAAAGCAAATCCCTTGAGGCAGTGCTGCCTGCGAGGCCTGCAACTAAGTCGACAGATATGGAGCTAGATGAATGCGAGGAGACCACTTTGCATGACGTAAATATGGAAGAGGAGATGCGCAGAAAACAAGCAGCAGCCCAAGAGGCATATGATGAAGATGATGACATGCATGGAGGAGGGGCTCAGAGGGTGCAGTGCGCGCAGCAGTGATTGGGCAGGGAAAAAGGTGGTGGTGTCTTTTATCTGAGCCTGTGAGGGAGGCTCTATAGTTTCTCGATTTTCATAAATTGGATGAGACATTGGTGTTCTCTTCTATGATGGCTATATCTAATATAGTTTCTGGTGTATTAGGAATCTTTGTTTGCATCAAATGAATTGCAAGTCGATTTATTTTATTAATTTGTTTAGTGAATGCTTACACTGCTGTATTTTGCTTTGCTATTTTGGGTGTTGGCTATGTTGGAACAGGTTATAGAATATTTGATTCTCAAGAGAATGGATTTCTAATGGGGATATAAGGCATTGAAGTTGTGATAGTGATTGTTTTGCCATTAATGTCTCACTGTGAACTCTTCATTTAAGGAAATTCTCTTGTAAATGGGTATTTTAACCAAGTTTATTCAAAAGATGTTGTAAGATATAAGATTCCTATTTAACTTTGAAACAACAAACTACAAGCTCGTGATTTTTCTCTTCTATTGTTTATTCTTTGAAATTATATCTAATAGTTTCAACATTACTTCATTTTTTTGTGATAGATATTACCAGAATCATGTAATAGCCTAAAACAATTACAAAATGACTAATATACCCCTACAAGTTTTTTAAATGTAGGTCCATTCCCACCCTAGCACTATTTATTTCAGAGAGAGGATTCAATCAACCATTTCCAAGTGAATTTTTCTCCTCTCTTCTCTCCACACAAATGACTAGTGAATGTGAGTCAACCCACAAACCACACCCTACCAGCTTCGAAGACCAAACCCTTGGCAGCTTCGGAAACAGCCTCGGCCTCGGCCTCTCCCTCGCCGTCCTCCTCCTCTTCATAGCCATCACCTATGCCTACTACAAGTGCCACCGCCACCAACCCCGCCCCACCACCTCCTCAACAACCACCATCACCATGCAATGCCTCGACGAGGCCACCCTCTCCTCCTACCCACAATACACATACTCCCAACTCAAATCTCACAAAGGTGACTCTGCTGCCGCCTCCGGCTGCTCCATCTGCCTCTCCGACTACAAAGACGGGGACTTTCTAAGGCTGCTGCCGGAGTGCGGCCACCTCTTCCACCGGAGCTGCATCGATGAATGGCTAAAGAGGCAGCCCACATGCCCCATTTGTCGAAACTCGCCGTTCACAACTCCGATCAGAAGCCTTTAGCACAGCCTGCTCCAGTTGCCACTCAATAATAATGTTGATTACTTATTATAATGATTCATTAATTTCAAGATCAACTATGTTATTGTTTAATGAATGGAACAGTCAATTATACACTTTGGTTTCCTATACATTTTTTTATCTGATCCTTTTTATTTGTTTAAGATGATCAATCAATTAGTTTTATGATTATACATCATTTGTCGCGCGAATAGTTAAATTTAATGAAGTAGAAAATTAAACATATGAGATTCTCTATTATGAGATTTTGTCATTTTTAATATTTTAAGATGATAGTAATGTATTACATATATTAAATAACATCATTTATTGTTATTTAATTTGATATGTATTAAAAATAATAAAATATAAGATAAAATATTAAATGTAACTGAAATCAAAAGTTTTGGAAAGGTGGATTTTTTTGGATTAGGTGTATTAGTGTTTTTCGTTATTAAATTGAATGTAGGGATGTTGATGAGTCCATGCAAAATTATTCTTCACGAATTAGTAAATTACACAGGAGAATTCTTAGAAAATTAAGAGCAAAATAGTGAGATATTATTTCCTGAAGTATGAATAACTTAGCAGAACAATTGTACATTCCAACTATTTATTTCTATTTTACAAAATAAAGATAAAAGAGACATTCTTTTTCTAATAAAAAAATTGTAATTAAATAAGACATCCTATCATTTAATTGGACCTCAAACCCATCATGGAAATGGAGTTGAATTTCCTTTGCAATGGAGGCTAATTACAATTTAAACTTTCAAGAATTGTTGACCACCCTAGTAAATTAGTAATTATAATTGAATTCTATTATTATAAAAACCATTCAGCTGATTTGCCATGTGATGAGTGTTAGGAATTACTCAATCCAAGATCATGTTTTTTTAATGAGCTTAGGGTGGCATAAAAGGGAGGGGACACTAAATATTAGAAAACTTGTATGATTTGAATTTAAATATTGATCTACACAATCAACACTTTTATAAATTTATGATTATCAAGATCATGTTTGAAATCAAATAAATATGTTTTCATTAACACAACTACATACTCAAATAAACAATAGAGAAAATTAGCGTTTTAATCCTCTAACTTTATCATTTTAGATTTTTAGTCTTTTATCCATCTACATTTTTATTTAAAGTCATAGAAATTATTTACAAACTTCTGATTTATATTAAATCTAATCTAACATGCTATAATAGGTCATGAAGTGATTCATTAATTGTTATGGACTTGACATCTAAATTTATGTGTTGACATAAGAACATAACATAAGAACCTATTTTTAAAATTACCTCATACACATACACATAAAACTAATTAACATCATATTACAAGTTGACTCGACCTGACATGGCAGGCAAGAATTTTCCATGCAAATTAGCGTAGTAAACCAAAGTTAAAAGTTCTAATTATGGCTTAACTAATAAAAACAAAATAACTGTAAAATGAACCAATACAAAATGCAATTTATCATTAAGTAACATTATTACTACATCATGGTGCCAAAATAACTATTTATTTATTTATTTCTTCACATGCAAGTATGCATGCATATTGTACAACAATATTATTGAAAGTTGCCCAAGCAAGTAATTACAAATTTCTTGCAGGTTCATCACCATCGGATTTTGCACGATTACTTTGAAACCTAACGGCGGCGGAGGGCAGCGGCGACGGGGCGGCAGCAGACGGTGGCTGATTATGGTAACACTTAAGGCACTTGTACATACAACCATACATGTTACCTTTGCATTCTTTCATACAATCATCATAACATTTTTTCTGATGAGCTATATCTGCATGTACAGATACAATTATCATCATCAACAACATCATCACCACCTCTTTCATTCTCATACTTTCCATTTCTTTCCAATTTCTCTTTATCAGATTTTTTGATTTTGTTTTTAAGTACTGCTACTGCAATATAATGTGCATTATATATATACATTTCAAGAGTTCTAGAATTCATGTAATTTTTTTAAACAATATGTAAATCCATAAAGGACTTCCTTGAAATCTCATCAGTGTTTCTGAAATCTGTTGTATATATATTATTTAAAATTATTTTTGCTATAAAATTTCATAACTTTTGTGTGAATTGCATAAAGTTCAAGAATTCTAGAAATCTAGGACTTTTATCTAGTATTTGGGTGTTTTAGAACTCTTGAGATTTATGCAATTCATATAAAATTTATGAAATTTTATAATCAAATTTTATGATTTGGGAAATCACAATAAGTTTTTAAGATTAATTTCAATTTTGGGCCTTTTTTTTCCATTTTTAACAATCAAGTATTTGTTTTTCAATTTTGGTTGGAATTTTCAAAATCGTTAATGTGACCACTGGAAATTCTGACGTAGCAAGCCAAATTCCGCCAGTCATGTACGTCAGCAATTTGAAAATTTTGATAAAAATTTGGCTGAAATTGAAAAAAATTAAAACATAGAAGACCAAAATTAAAAAAAAATGGATACTTGATTGTTAAAAAATAGAAATTGTCTTTATGCACGAAATCAAAATTGAAATTACACCATTTTTAAAATATACATCAGAGATTTCAGAAACATTATGAAGAATGAAGATTTCAAGGAAGTCCTTTAAATTTATATAATCTTCAAAAAGATTACATTGATTCTAGAACTCTTGAATTCATGTACATATATAATGCAGATTGCAGTAGCAATAAAAACAATATTACAATATGCAATAAAGAGAAATTGGAAAGAAAAAATGGAAAATAGGAGAATGAAAGAGGTGATGGTGTTATTGATGATGATAATTGTTTGTGTAAATGGAGATTGTTTTCATGATTGTATGGAAGCATGCAAAGAACATCTCAAATTTGCTTGCATCTACAAGTGTCTTGCTAAGTGTGGACACCCACCGCCGGACCTCGCCCCATCCGCCGCCCCGTCGCCGCCACCCTCAGCCGCCGTTAGGTTTGAAAGTAAACTGCAAAATCATGGTGAAGAACCTCAAGATATTACTGATTAATTAGTTGCTTAGACAACTTTCAATAATATTGTAGTACATGCATACATGCATGTGATCAAGAAATAAATTTTTTTTTCCTTATTTTGGTGCAATAATGTGGATGTTACCTAATGACAAATTGCATTTTTATTGGATGATTTGACATTTTTTTTGTTTTTTTTATTAATTTAGCCACAATTAAAACTTTGAAATTTGTTTTACTAATTAAGCTATTTTACATTTATTACACTTATTTTTACTATACGGAATTTTATAAAAAATTAAATTAAACTTAGGGAAATTAGAAAGATTTAAATAGTATTTATATAGTAAAAATAATTTATAATTTGTGCAATACATCTATAATAACCCTCAATTTTTCTTTTCAATTAAATGAAAAAAAAAATGAAAGTTAAATTTCCACAAATTAATTTTAAAAAATATATTCAATTTCAATAATTTATAAATTAGAAAAGTTTGAACAATCATTGAAAATCAGCACACCTTTATTTTAATTATATTTATTTATTTAAACTTTTTCTCTAAATTTTTAAATTTTAATAATTTCAAATATATAAGCAATTAAATGATTGAATGTATGTTATTCAACTATACAGTCCTGCTCACATATTCACCGTGGGCACATATTAATGTGTCTATGGTTGATGTGAAAAATCCAGGACATCTATTAATTTTACTTTCCAAATAACAAGGGGATGAAATGATGGACATATTAAGAGTTGCCCATGGTAGATATTTGAGCAAAACCATTCAACTATAACTCCAGATCCCTAAATCAACACAAGAACCTATGGTGGAGATGGCGGCGGCGGCCGCGGTGGCTTCTAATACTAGCCCACGACATTCAGTCGCCTGTTGCCATGGCCAATTTTAACGAAAATCAAAATTGAAAAAAAGACTAATTATTAGAAAAATAAAAATAAAATACTTCTCACACTAATTAGACTTTACACGAAAAAATTGAAATATAACATAATTTATGCATAAACCGATAAACCTAACATTAAAATATCAAATTCATGTAAGACTTCATTTATGCATTAAAATCGTAACCCTATCATGATATTATTAAATTCATGTAAGGCTTAATTTATGCATTAAAATCATGTAACTCTATCACTATAATATGAAATTCGTGTAAGGTTGAATTTATACATTAAAATAGTGTAGCTCTATCATTAAAATGTTAAATTTGTGGCATAATCTAAATAAAAAATCAGGTAAGCATATATGTTTAAGAGTTAAATTCCTATAAGACATACTTCGTGTACATCCATCTTTATAATATTATATTTATGGAACATAAATATAATATATTTATGTTGAAAGTATTCAACATGTGAAGGACATGAGTATTTTTGACTAATCACATTGCTTATTTTGTTGTAGAAAGTGTTAATCTGTATGTTTGTGGTATTTTAGGCCATATTACTTTTATTTTTCAAATAATTCGTGTAAAGGGTCAATTATGTATCCTCACCCAATTTTTCTAATAATTAGTGTAAGGTGTATATATATATATATTTCTCTAATAATTCGTGTAAATGATCTAATATGCTTCCCCCCACAATTTTTATAATAATTAGAGTAAGGAGTATATATATTTTTTCTCTAATAATTCATGTAAATGATCTAATATGCTTCCCCACACAATATTTCTCATAATTCGTGTAAGAGGTCTAACAATTTTTGTTCGTAGAAGGGGTTTAATTAATATGCCTCCCACACAATTTTTATTTTTATTTCGTGGAAGTCTTATTTTGTGTAAGTTTAAGGGATATTTATCTTTTTTAAATTTTCGTGTAAAGAGTGTTTCTTTTGGAAATAATTTTCGTGTAAGGTGTATTTCTTTTTTATTTTCATGCAAATCCCCTCTTTTTAAATTTTCAGTTTGCTTTGAGTAATCCCATACATTTTTGTGTAACCCCTTTAAGGATGATGAACTGCTGGAGACGATGGAAATTTAATATCAGTCAGAATTCTGTCTAATCAATACGGTTAAAAAAATTGCAATATATGTATTATCTAGATTTGACAAAAATTCAACTTGTCTATCGCACAATGAAGTCATCTCTTCCCATGATTAACATTTAAAAAATAATTAAAATTGTGTTTACTGTTAAAATTTCATAAAATTTGTGTGGACTACATAAAAGTTAAAGAATTCAAGAATCTAGGAATTTTATATCTAGTAATCTGGTCATGGTTTATTACTCTTGAGATTCATGTAAATCACATAAAATTTATGAAATTTCATCAACAAAATATACACCAAATTATGTACGATTTGGGAAACAATTTCTTTTATTAAATATACACCAGATTTCAGGAGCAATATGAAGATTTCAAGGAAGTCTTTTATCTTTATATAATCGTTAAAATGATTACATCAATTCAAGAACTCTTGATCAACTCTATATAATGCAGATTATGATAGCAGTTAAAAAACATTATAATATCTAATAAGCAGAAATTGGAAAGAAAAATGGAAAATAGGAGAATGAAAGAGGTGATGATCTTACTGATGATGATAACTGTATCCGTAAATGGAGATTGTTTTCATGATTGCTTAAAACCATGCAAAGATAACATATATGCTTGTATTTACCGGTGCCTTGCTAAATGTAACCATGACCCGGAACCCGGCCCGTCTGCCGCCCCGCTGCCCACCCCGTCACCGCTGCCCTTCACCGCCGTTAGCTAGGTTTCAAACTAAATGTGCAAAAACCGATGGCGAAGAACCTCAATAAATTACTAGTTATTATTAATTCGCTATGATTTCTCCTTTTTCTGATAGTTCGTAGACAACTTTTAATAATATTGTAGTATGCGTGCATGTCAAGAAATTAATAATTTAACCACATGATTCTATATTTGTTCAAATCACAATTTTTATTTTATTTTTTTAAGGATAGAATAGTATTTTATATATTAGGTAATTAAAAACAAAGAAATATCATGAAAATAAGATGACCATAACAGGGAGAAATTAACAATTGATAAATAAAAAATAGATGAAGAATATTTCCATGGAATTAATTAATTGTGATCAACGATGACACTAACCTTCTGCCCTAATGCACAATAGTTGGAGACGTTGCATATGAAATAGAACACTCCCTTTTCAGATAGAGGGAGAATTGCAGGGCCATCCATCATCGCCTTGTACCCTTGATTTCCACTGCAACCGTCGAAATCTCCTCTCGACACTTCAATTACGTTGTAAAGTGGTGTATCGAAGTCAAAATCTGCACAGTTGGATTGCGAGGGATGACTGATGAGAGAGAGAGAGAAAAGAGGGGAAATTAAGAGAGAGAGAGAGATTTACAGAGGGAATCTCCGACGTGAAATGAGTAAGAGGAGGACCAATTGGTGTAGAAATCACTGGTAGTTGGAATAGACCAGATCGAATCTCCAACTCTGTGCTGCAAAGCCTCTGAATTTCTCAATATCGCTACTATCAGAAATGGTAACATCCAATTCGCCATTGCACTTCTCTTTCTCTCTCTGGATCTGTATTCTCTCTCTCTCTCTCTCGAACTGCACCGGGGCGGTTAGCGGTAGTATAATACATTTAGTTTCTTATTAAGTTTTCGATATTTATTTCTTTCTATTATTGTGTTCTTTATTTGATTTTTTTTTCTTTTTTACATTCTAATTATGTTGATAGTGATTATAGAAGCTTTTAATTTTGACAAATGAAAACTCAAAAGTTCGACTACTTAATTATACAATAGTCAACAAGTGTAGAGCTTAATATAACAAATAAATACACGAGTACAATTTTAAGGTTTTATAAAACAAAAAGAATAGAATAAAACAAAATTTGAAAACGGGAGGGGTTTGCAAATAATAAACAATCATTGACATTAATTGTAAGAAAAAGTTGAGTACGGTGTGACACTCAATCGAAAGCTGTATTTATAATTTACGGCATGTCCAACAAAATTTATAACTTTTATTGATAATAATAAATTTGCAGCTACAAGAGATTGCAATAAATAAAATAAATTAATAAATTTCATAACAAAACCCTATTTATAAATGGATTCTCAATTCTAAATCCAAATTTAAATTTTTTTAATAAGGGGTTCGATTTAATTTTTTTTCTCAATTTAAAACTTGAAAATTAAATTGAGCTCTTAATTCAAAACAAAATTCTATTTTCTTTTTTAAAATTTATATTCATATTTCAATATATATTTATATTTTAAATAAATTTAGACAAGTTAGTATGATTTTGGAACATCTTCATTCGGTGTGTATTTATATATATAGATATATAATTAATGCAATTCATAAAATTAACCATTTATTTATTTTCTTAATTTTATGAATAATAATATAGAAAACTGATTTTAATATTAATCAGTTTAATATAAATTATATTTCGTGAATTAAATTAATTGTATATTTCTCTATTTCTTTCATTTTTTATATAAATTAAGATAAAGCAAATGAAGATTGTTCTTAAAGTGTACTAACTTATCTTAATTTATCCAAAATATGAATACATATTGAAATATAAATAAAAAGAGAAAAAAAATGAAATTTTATCTTGAGAACTCAATCTAATTTTCAAATTTTAAATGAGAAAAAAAAAGATTAAATTATTGCGAAACCTTAAAATTTAGATGTTAAATTAAAAAAAAAACCTATAAAAAAAAATCTATAAATTAGATTTTGTTATAAAATTTATCCATAAATAAAATCCTAAATCCCAAAAGAAAAAGGATGATAAATAGTGATGATAAGCATAAAAACCTCCGCTCAAAACTTTCTTAAACCCGTCTTGAATAGGAGTTGGGTCTCCAATTGAAGTAAACTCTCATGTGATTGATGAGAAGAAACAAGAAAAAAGGAACAACAAAAACAGATAAAAGATGAAAACAGCTATTTTGGCATCGAACATGGAGAAACACATCCACTCTCAGAACTAGTCAAATACCTACTTAAAACACTTGAAATATATTTAATAAAAAAAGAAATCTATATTGAAGAAAGTCACATATAGGTTGCAAAACAGCGAGGAGATGAGTGACTCAAATTGACACATCTCACATTCATCAATGTTAGTACACATATCCATCACCATATGATTTCACACAGCACAAGAGCCTTCCAAGATGTCATATACTGATATTGAACTAGCATATACTTATTAGAAACTTTTCCTTCATGTTGCATCATACATGGGTACACGTTACAATTACACCGTTTTGAGGCATCCAAAGCATCATCGACAAATACAAATTCTCCTCCGATACAATCAATACACAGTCCAAAACTACAACTCTTCCCTCAACATTTTTCACCGTAACAAAAAAATTGACTAGGACCGAAGAATATGGATTCAGTGATCAAGACAATGCTAGGCTGCTTCTATGGAGTATGGATACTCTGTAATAATGCATTCTTTCTAATACACAGCAGTGATTACCATTTGATAATCTTCACTTCTTTCGGTTCTTGCTTCTATTAATTTTGACATACTTCCGACCTGATTTGTCCCCAGCACCACTGCCCAACGAGAAGCTGCCACCTGCATTAAACTCTAGACTACCAGATGCCTGGAACATAGGCGGGTTTTGAGGGGCAACTTGATTCTGTTGACCACCAAACTGGAAGGGATTCGCTGGAGGTTGAGGTTGAGCTGGAACTGTTGATCCAAACATGAAGCCTGGTTGAGAAGGGGGGACAGATGTTTGGCCGAATATAGGAACAGAGGGGGCAGTGGACTGCACGGGATCCTCAGCCATACTGTCTTCAGCATTCATCTGATCATTGTTCCCTGGAGAAGCTGCAAAACCAGATGCAGGATTACCAAAGACAGGCTGGGGAAGAGACGGGGATGGTGAAGATATGACATTGGATGTGGTGAATGAGAAGGGGGAGCTCGAGGAGGGAGCTGTGGATGAATTGAAAACAACGGGCACAGCATTTGTTGGAGCAGAGGATGTGGATGATGCACCAAATGAAAACCCATTAGCAGATGCAGAAGCAACTGTGGAACTGAAAATTGAAGACTTGGGTGTTTGCCAACTGGAACCAAAAGCATTAGAAGTAGAATCAGAGTTGATAGCTGAAGACGAAGCAGAAGAACTTCCACCAAAACTAAATACACCCGAGGCACCACTGCTGAAAGAGCTAGTAGTATTAGTGACAGATGCTGGAACTGATGAACTAGCACCGAAACCGAAAACTGGAGCAGCAGAACCAGTTGATCCAACAGCGTTGGTTGAAGAAGAGGGACTGCTGAAAGAGCTAGTACCATTAGTGATAGAAGCTGGAACTGAAGAACTAGTACCAAAGCTGAATATTGGAGCGGCAGCACCAGTTGATCCAACTGCATTGATTGAAGTAGCGGAACTGCTGAACAGGCTAGTGGTACTAGAAACTGAAGCAGAAACTGAAGAACTCATACCAAAGCTGAAAACTGGAGGAGTGGCACCACCAGTGGATCCAACAGCATTGTTTGAAGATGAGGAAGAGCTGAAACCAAAACTGAACAAGCTAGGAGCAGCAGTACTGCTAGAGCTAGCAGCACTGCCATTTGAGGCAGGTGTTGGATTCACACCGAATAAACTAGATGTTGCCCCACTACTAGAGACAACTGAACCAGTACTTGATGAGGAAGCTGAAGAATTAAAACTGAAAGGTGTGGCAGGATTGAAGACTAGAGAGCTGGGCAGTGAAGAAACAGAAGTGGTGCTGCTATTCGTATTCGATGATGCTGCTGATGAAAATGAAAACAATTGAGCAGATGTGCCTTGTGAAACAGTTCCAGCACTGTTTGCAGTCAAATCAGTTACAGCTTTCCTTTTCAAATCTCCTTCTGCTGGAACAATCAATGCCGATCCAGTCGAAACTTTAGTGGATGGATCTAAAAAGGCACCAAATTTGAGATCAGGTCCGCCAAAAATTGTAGGTGTCGCACCCTCTCCAAGAATGCTGCTACCAGAGGTAGCTAAGGTGATGTCATCTTTACCAGACGACAAAGGGTTTGAAACACTTGTTGAAGGTGTAAAAATAAGAGAGCCTGCAGATATCTGATTTGTATTGTTAGAAGCTGCAGTAAATGACCCAGCAGAAGTGTCTGAAACAAGTGGTCCATTAGATTCAGCGGAAGGAAAATAATCAGATTTTCCATTTCTATCTTCAGCTGCCAGAGGTTTCATGTGACCATCTTTTTCTGGCTCCGGAATTTTCACGGAAGAGCCAGTTGGAGCAGATGTATTAAGAATGCTGCAAATGCAAATCAAAGCATTAGTTTCTGAAAACAGGACATTCAATGTGGTAATATATGGTTCAAAATATAGGGTGAAGAGTAACTTGTTTGGCATAGCTTTTTAAATATGGTTCCAAGTAACTCAAATTGTTAAATCATTCCAATGTAGCTACAAAACTTCATTTAAGAGGACTTGAACTCTGGTTCACACTTATCATTGGGAATATCTAATTTCAAGCACTAGCCAGAGAAGAGTAAAAGTTAATTTGAGTTCTCAAGAGGTCGGGAAACTGATGAAGTCTGGCTTACTACTTCAATATAGAAGACTCAAATTCAACCCACAAATTGTGAAGGTCGAAAGACATAATTAAAAAAAAAAAAAAACAAGGTAGGAATATGCAGAAGAATATTTCTAGAAAAGGAACAAAATCAAATTTCGTAAAGTAGAATGAGTAAAAGAACAAAAATTGCCAACAGTTATAAATTCATTCCAGCTGAATAACTTGCATGTGACTAACCTGTTGGAGCTTTCTGGTGTTCTGCTGCTGGATTCAGGCAACAATGAAGGAAACTTATCTGCAACTTTAGAACTAAAGCTGAAAACAGGAGTGGAAAATAATGGAGATTGAGCAGCCATGGTTGCTTCTTTTGAAGCAGGGTTGGTAATGACATTGCTTCGTTCTCCCACTGAGGCAGCAGCACTGAGTTCACTTGTTTTGCTCAGCATAAGGCTTGAAGGCGACTTCACTTCAGGCTGCATTGTTGTGGTTACAAGTTTGGGTTCTTCAGCAGGTGACAGCTTGCTAACTGTGCCAAGGGCCTCCAATTGTCCTCTCTCCCCAGAGAATGGAGGGGATGCAAACCCATTACAGGGTAGGTCATCATCCAGCTCCACATAATCCTAGAAAAGACATTGCAACTTCCATAAAAACTAAAATTTACATACAATTAAATGTGAATAAGCACTCACACAACTTAAGTGTTTACATCTATACATATGTACACATATCAATGAGGTACAGATACTGCAATAGATTGGTTTCATTTCAACAGTAGGAAACACGAAACACAGAGCACTTCAAACAATTTTAGAAGCATAGCAAATAATGAAATGGGTACAACATACTTATGTACACAGATAAAAGTAAACACCTTACCTCTAGTGCACTCATTCTAAAAGCTCTCTTGTTTTGAGGTTGAGATACACCATTTTCTACAGCAGATTCAGAAGTTCCAACTCTGACCCCAGAAGTTTTCAAGGTCACTGCAGAATCACTGTTAATTACACGGTAACACGTGTCAGAGGGGACACAAGATTCTACAGGGCCATCTTCTTCAACTTTCCCATTCTCTTGAGAAGTATAATCACCAACATCCAATAAAGTGGCATCAGGCTCTTGAGAAATAGACTCAAGACCTTCCAATAAAGTGCCATTAGACCTACTCTCAAACTTAAGATCATCTTGTACATTCAGCAGCAACTCTGAGGAACTCATATCCTCCATGCTCCTAAGAGCCTGTCCACAAAGCATACTTGGTGTCAATTTAAAAGGAGACCCTGATGATTTTTCCTTTGGTGTCAATTTTTCCAGATGGCCAAGTATTCGAACAGCAACCTCACTGGAACTGGAAGGCCCTTGAGCATAACTTGTTCTAGGGATGGCATTATCAGTAGTTTTTGCAAAAGTTTTTGGGACACGCCTTCGATCACCAATCAATGGAAGCTTCTGCTTTGAAGATACTGCTGCAGCATCATAATCATTTCCCACACCATTAATATGAGAAATTCCAGGTGATATTAGATTAGATTTCTGTCTGATTCTTCGTATGGGACCAACAGATCCAACTTCATCATCTAAGGCGTAACTCCTGCGCTTCAAGGTCTGAAATACAAAATAATTACGTAAGAACAGCTTAATACCAACATTAAAAACAAGATAATATGTAGAAATATTTCTGATCCACATTTACCATTGATTTGGGCTCTGATCTTTCACTATTCTCCTCTAATGAAAGAGATGTGGAGGGCATTGTTGGTCCAGCATAACCATTATAGTTAGTTCCACTTCTCTGAAATTTAGCAAAACGTTAAGAGAAAAATGAACCCATGACATCCTTCGGTAGACATAGGAAACAAGCAAATAACCTATTGAAAGAGGAAGTTACCTTCAAATACACAGAACGAGACATATTGTAAATAGCAGATCTACCTCGAGATCTTGAAGATGTTATAAAACCATTCACAGGTGAACCAGGGCCAACAGCAGTCTTAGTTGTCAATGACATGCCGAGTGTTTTTGAGGGAACTTCTTCCCTAGCAACTTGATAGTGATTCCCTAGCATTGATGGTGATACTTTTGAAGGTCTACTACCCATGTAAGCTTTTGCAAGTTGAGCAGGAGAAGCAATACTGTCCCTGAGGACCTGATTATATTTTAATCTGCTATGTCAGACTGATTCTGCAGTTTTTAAGATATGAAGATGGTACACAAAGATAACAAAACCACAACAGTAAGGTAAAAGCGTGTTTTTCTAAGTGTAACACAGAGCTCATCTTACTTTTGAATTGGATATAGGAGTTGACACAACTCTATGAGGTCTATCCCCCTCATTCCCGTTAGCTTTCAATGTACTACTGCCAGGTTGTGGAGGCCTTCCAGAATCAGATGCTGTCTGTTCATTTTTTCTTCCATCATCCATAAGAGACACTTCTCCAGCTCTTGAATGCAATAGTTCTGTCAGAGTGTCAATCTCAGACCTGTACAAGGTTCCACTATATAACTCAATTTGGCAGGCAATGCGGATACAGAAACATAACGATCAATTGAGCACCTACAGCATATAATGGAATTTGACTCCTATAGTTAATTTCCAATAAAAAGGTGCAAAATCGGGAAATTTATACTACAAAATTAAGTAATACTGTCTTAAAAGAAAGTTTATTTACCAAAGAACCAAACCATAAAGAGTTACTAGGTATACCAAATCTCTAACGCAAATTTAGATCATACAATAGTAACTGCGACACTACTAAGCTGGTATATATAACTGAAGCACTGAGAAATTCTCAAAATGACCAATTATAGATAATAAACCAGAAGTTTAATGTCAAGAAAACTCATCAATGCTAACAAGAGCAACAATAAGACACTGATACAGTTTTGACCAGATATACAAGGCATTTATGGATTTTATGCAGATGAAAAAGTATGTACAATTAGCCAAAAGGGCCAATAAATGTCTGCAAGTAGGTTGGAGGTGTAAGTCGATGAGGAAAAGGCCATGATAGTGACACGACAAGAAAGAGTATAGTCCAAAATAGATCACTATTGTAGAAATAGTAGAGCCCAAAACTATAGGTGCCTACAAACTTGAGCACACAACAAGCATATCAGCAGATCAGACAGCAGAATCGGCTAATCATCTGGGTCAAGACATATACTCATCCTTGACAACATTTTATGTTAAACTTAAACCCTTACTTGGTGAAGGTCTTCTGCTTCAGCAAATGCTCAAGCTCAGAGATCCCCTCCCTGCCAGAACTAATTGGCAGGCTGCGCTCACCTCCTGCAGGCTCTTGTGCTCCATATTGACTCTAAGACCATTAAAGAACAAGAAAATTAATCTTTCCAAATGTAAGTTACAGACAGATTCTGGTAACTAATAATCAGTAGTTATTACTTAAAAAAATCGGTCCACTAAGTTTGTGTTGCATACATTCCATTTCAGTGAG
Source organism: Scutellaria barbata (assembly GCA_028654395.1). Classification (NCBI taxonomy): domain Eukaryota; kingdom Viridiplantae; phylum Streptophyta; class Magnoliopsida; order Lamiales; family Lamiaceae; genus Scutellaria; species Scutellaria barbata. Next base: position 3,303,998 of record CM053649.1, on the reverse strand, counting down.
AAGATCATTGTACTAAAGTTATGCATAAAAGTGGCATGTAGATACAAAAATTTCAAGTAATTTGTAGTCTCTTTGTAATTTTATATTGAGGGATCTATTATCCCATATTATCCCCTTGTATTATCATTTCCTCAAAAAAAAAAAAAAAAAAGAACCTACTTTAGTTTCTCACAAAAAAATTAAACAATGTTGACATTCCACTACATCTGATTACAACACAACACATCTATACCTATATAGAAAAATGATGGTTACAACATATCAATTATGAATAAATGAAAAAATAAAGCTTTAAAACAAAGAAATGCAAAATACATGAAACTTACATTCGGAACTGACTCAGGAAGTCCATTACTTGATACACGGTTTAACTCTGTTTCATCAGAAGATATACGTCATCAGTAAATGTCAAGAGAAGGTAAGTTACATGTATACTTTGTGGAATGTCCAGCCCAATGTGCCCACTGTTTATAGTAAAAAATGATACTGAATCTTGAAACACATTAGGTATGTTAAACAGATAATAAAAGTTCACACACTAACCAAGGCTCTCAGTATTGCCTCAATGATTATGCCTATAAAACACGAAGAGGGAAGACAGAGATTCAAGATTTCTTCAGATAAGAACATTTCTTGACGATGATGACGTTTACATGTATAATATAACTACAAAGATTACAAATGAGAGAGTGTAAACCAAATGAATATGTAGCAATGATACATACAGTCATGAATCTAAAACTAACACACATTCATACAACATTCCCCGAATAAATATAATTAATTGCATACAACTCTTAAAGTTTACAAATTTCCGAACCATAACAAGCCCCACCATCATAGAATCCAGTTAACAATCAACAGTTTAATGAAAATACGCGCGCACATAACGCAAACAATTACAAGTTACAGATGAAATTTAAGCTCACAACCATGACCAGAATCCAAAAAAAATTGAAAACTAAAAAAGCGGTTTTGTCCGCTTAAAAATAGCAAATAACCTGGTATCTGGGGGGGAGGCGGCGGCGGTGGTGGGAGGCGTTTGCGGAAAACAGATGCAAACAAGCGGTGGGCACCGTATGAAATGAGCTTAGAAGCGGGGTCCACCACCAGCTTCGTCAACCAACTACCGCTGCTGTCATTTCCACTAAGGGAGACCGGAGGCCGATCGTACGGCGTCGTAGGTTTGCGGAAGGGCTTTTTCCGGAACTTTCCTCCTGCTCCTCCTCCGCCACCGTAAGACGAAGTGGTGGTATTGGAGGTGGCTCCGCCTTCTTCCGCCGTCACCATTTGATTTCGAAAAAGTTCGGCGAGGGTTAGGGTTTTAATTTGGCTCGGAGAAGAGAACGGCCAAGTTCGCTAATTATTAAAATAAATAATAAATAAAATAAATTATAGACGGGGTACCGATTTCAGATTCGAACGTTTATTAAATAATTTTAATATTTTTTCTTTATTTATAAAAAAATATTGCACACTTTCCTCGAAACATGCCACCTTGACTAAATTTGGACTTGGAAATTGACCCTAAAATTTAAAAACAATGAGACCACCTTAATAATTAAAGTAATTATTTCCCTATAAAGAATTCCTCATTTATTTCAAGTTTAGAAAGAGTACATTGAATGTATTCATTTTTAATTTTCACACATAGGTGGAGGTATGTTTTGATATATTGTACATATGTATTAAAGTTACCTATTAACTGTATTTAATACATTATCATATATTATTAATGGTAACACGAAAAAAGTCAAGGAAATACTCGATTCTCAATTAAAATCGAGTTCGGTTCAATAATGACATCAAACAAGTTTGATATATTTTTACAATTGATTAAATAAAATGCTCAGATACATGAGCCTAATAGGCAAAAAAACACAAAGTGTAAAAATATTTAACTGTTCAAGTTCACTTGTATTCAACTCGTTGAAAGATCAATTTCATTGATAATTAAACAAGTTTAAACATAGACGTTAAAACAAGTTTGAATAGTGGTGTTTTCAGCTCAACTTGTTTAGTGTAAAACAAACACATAACAAGCTAAGCAAAACATCAAAATGCCTCACCAATAATCTCTACAGAAGCATGATCCATCAATAAAATGATGGAAACGATTATTGTCCCTAACAATAATTTCTCTGCATGTTATCTTTGAGATGAGTTTGATGGCTGTATGACAATCACCACACACTCTGAGGTTTTTAACTATTCTTATCACAGAGTCATCTTTGGTACTAATAAGGCCAAATGCAAGAGCTATCTTCTCACTATGACAGCCTAGGAAATGCTCTTTCTCCTCCTCTTCGATGTCAAACAGCACGTACTCTGTTTTAGGCACGTAACCGGCTGCTCTCAGTTCTTTATCCAGCTCGATGAGTTTTGCGTATATGTTATCTGACATGGGATGGTAAGTGTCTCCAACGAGGAACTCATGAACGACCCCATCTATCTCTATCCAGCTATATCCGCGCACTTTTTTAATCCCTCTTGTGTGCATAACTGATCTGATGTTCTCAGATTCATCCCATTTCTGATTAGTTGAGTAGATATTTGATAAAAGAACGTAGTTTCCTGAGTTCCATGGTTCCAATTCGATTAGTTGCTTCAATACGTGTTCGGCTAGTTGAGTATCCTTGTGCAAACGGCATCCATTTAACAAAGCTCCCCATACTATGGAGTTAGCCTTCATTGGCATACTCAAGATCATTCGATGGGCTTCTTTTAACAAACCCGCACGAGCAAGAAGATCAACCATGCTTCCATAATGCTCAATAGTTGGAGCTAAAGAGTACAAGCTACTCATGCCATGAAAATAACGACGCCCATCATCAACAAGGCCGGCATGAGTACATCCACAAAGCAAACCAAGAAAGGTGTTTCCATCTGCCTTAAAGCCACGTTTATGAACTAGAGCGAAGCAACTAAACGCGGCATTCAAATGGCCAGTCATAGACAATCCAGATATCACTGCATTATAAACCACAAGATCTTTCATTTTCATCTCTTTGAATACTTCCCAAGCTACACCCATCTTCCCACATTTAGCATACATATCAACCAAAGCAGTCCCCAGAGCGGGGTTTAGAAGAAACTCGTCCCTGTCCATCATGCTACGAACCCGTTCTCCCACTTCCAAAGCTCCTAGCCTAGCACAAGCAGAAAGCACCCCAGCAATGACATAGTGATCTGGCCTTAGATTTTCTCTCTGCATCATAGAAAAAATTTCTAGAGCCTCTTTTGGAAGTCCGTTAGCTGCATAACCCTGGATCATAGTACCCCAAGTGACGATATCCCTCTCATGCATCTCATCAAAGATAGCACGAGCCTTCTTTATGCTTCCACACTTAGCATACATATCCACCAATGAAGTATACACAAACACATTTCTACCCATTCCTATGTCCACAACATATTTATGAATCCATTGGCCAGCTCCCAAATCTCCTAACTGACTGCAAGCAGATAAAACCCGAACAAGCGTATAACTATCCGGCCTCAAACCCGTTTCCAGTGACCTCCTAAACAAATCTACTGCCTCTCGGGATCTCCCAGCCCCAATATACCCACTCAATATTGCAGTCCAAGAAACCACATCCTTTTCAGGAATATCATCAAACACCTTCCGGGCATCCTCCAAACTCTCCATTTTTGAATAAAATCCCACCAACCCAGTTTTCACGAAAGCATCACTATCAAAACCCACTTTAACAACCAAAGAATGAACCTTCAAACCCAGCCCAAAGTCCCTATTCCTTGAGCAAGATTTAAGCACAAACGGGAACGTACTATTGTCGGGCAAAAACCCTTCTTTGCGCATCGAGTAAAAGAACTCAATAGCTTGATTAAAGCATTCACTCGACACAAACCTACGAATCATGGTACCGTATAAGTGAAAATTGGGCTGATGCGAGTTGCGAAATACAGCAATGGCGTAGTCGGGGTGGCTGAAATGGAAGGCGGATTTCAGTACCAGATTGAGAAAATACTGGTCTTGATGAAGATCGAATCGATACAAGCGTGCGTGAATGTGCCTGAGTTGGATGAAGGATTTCAAGCCTTGAAAAACCGCAGCGTTGATTTCTTGCAATGCCATGAATACGATAGAAACTGTTTTCAAGATTCAACTGCATACTAATATGAATGTTCCAAAATCTGGTGATAGATTTTTGAAGATGCTTGTATTGAAACGGGCTTCGTTTTCGTCTATGTATTGATTTCTTTGTATCATTCAATTCATCATGCATGTACTTGTGGGCTGTTTAATTTGAAGAAAGAGGTTATTATTATTTCTTTTAAAAGTTTAAAAGTTAATTTTATTTCATATACATCTTATCATCTCTTTAGAATTGGATCGAGGTGCATGCTTTTAATGTATGGGTTAATTGTTGGAATCACAATTTTTACTCGAATTATTATTTAAATATAATTTTTCACCGTGAGTCAAAACAACAATAATTATATAATTTTTTTTTTCTTTCTTTCCTTTCAACCATTCCCCCAAACTTATTAAAAAATATAGAACCTTTCCAAAATTGATTTTAGTCATAAAAAAAATTATATGTATATAGTTATATTAATTTAATTAATAATGAAAAATTTAGTTAAAGTTAAAATGACATGAATAAAAATTGTGATTTTCCAACAATTAACCCTAATTAATGTTTAAAAATAACTTGTTCACATTTTTATAATTGACACAGGGAAACAGAAAACAAGCCAAATTAAATGATGAGATATTGAAATAATAACCATTTAGAGCCACACTACTCCCACTACAATTAAATAGCAAAAATAACATATTATAGAAGGTGAAATAATTAGATAAAAAGAATATGAATGTTTCATTTATTGGCGTCAAGCCATTCAAGAATGCCCTTTTCAGATTCAGACAGGTCTTGCTTCTGCCTCAGATCACCTTCTAACAATCCAAAGTAATCTTTGTAGTTCCGTTTGTAATAACTATCCAATCTCTGTTCACAACACCCAAAATCATGAACTCATATAATCCACATTATTATGTATATATAACATGTGTTTTATTTGATGAACGCAACTGTTGTTGACAATGATTTTGTATTCTAATAATTATCAGAAAAATTAGTATATGTGCTTACCTCCTTGTCATTTTTGGCTTTGTTTTCTTGGGATTTCTTCAAAAACTCTGAGGAGAAAAAGAAATCCAAATTATATGCTATAAAATATAAAGAAATTGAAAATAGATGAAAATGAACATACTATTGAGAAGTTCAGTTCTAGAGTCAGCAAGAAGAAGGACAGTTGCTGAAGCAGTTGATGAAAGCAGAAGAAATTGTCTTCTTCCTCTCTTACACACTGTCTTAGGTTTCTCAGTTGCTGTAATTGCTAATTTTACTTTGAAAGAAATCAATGGACTAAATCTTGCAGCCATTGCCATGGGCATATTTTGCTTCTAATATTTAACTACTTTTTATTTCCACAGCCACTGGTTTATGATTTTGTAGATTATCGTGATATTGTGGGAAAATCACTAGGCCCACACCCACCAATGACATGTCTCTCTCTCTCTAGTTCAATTACATGTCATTTCTGGATATTATTGTAAGTGGGCAAAAAAAATGAAAAAAGTTTTAGCTGTGGTTTTAAATTTAAGTGCTAAACTTAAAAGTTCATATATTTCATTATATATTCTTAAAGATAATTACAAGTAGAATGTTAATGTTATATCTCATAATAAATATAAATTATAGAGTTCTTCAAATTAATAAGAATATGTGGCTCTTAAAAGCTTAGTCTTGACAATCTTGTACTTAAAATGACTAAAATTTAAAAATTTGTCAAAATAATTCTCATATAAGAATGAATATGAATCTCTTTACTCTTTTTCTTTTTTACTACGACAGTAAGTGGAGGCATGCAAAGCGGTTGGTAACTCTCGAAGAAATGACATAATCGAATTGGTAAGGTCTATGATGGTGTGAGAAGAGAACCCTCAACAATACATGTGTATATTTGTTGGCTCTTTTCCATAGATGTCTACCAAATATGTATCGATTACATCTCACCTGAATAAACGACTTACAATTGGATGGGGGAATTCATCTCTCTCTAATCAAAAGAAAATTTTAGATAATTTATGTTTGGCATGAAAAGATATGCAAGCGGACAACTTAATTAAATGTCACATAACCCACATATAAAAAAAATGTATTTTGTATTCAAGTAATATTATAACTTATGTAATATAATTGTAATATGTATAAGATCAAAAATTTATCAAAGTTAGAAATAATTGTCATGTACACAATGCAAGGCACCATAGATAATTGTTGTGTAATTCATGGAGCAAATCCATATTGGGCTACATGATATGAAAACAAGACACTATTGTATAAATTGTTATATGTCTTGAGGGTTACACGATATGATTCATATAAAGTTACACGTTGGGATAGGAATAGACTAGGCCCACAGGCCACATGCTAGACTTTTTGATGATTGACCTAAGTCTGAATTGTAAATTAATGTTGGCCCAAATTTGGCCCAAGTTATATACGAAAGACTTTTTTTTTTTAAACCTGAATCTGACTTATTTTGTGGATAAATCCGACCTAAAGTTTATTAAAAACCTACAAACTTATAGAGTGAATTATTATTTTTCAAAAAATAAATGACATTTAAACTTAGAGAATTACAATTTAAAATATAGAACATAAAATATAAATTACGCTATATATATATATACAAACTATAAAAATATAAAATATCATATATTCTCTCATATATATATATATATATATATATATAAGGAAGAATTTTCCTATGCCAGTATTACTTTTGAGGAAAAGAGTAATATACTCTTTAAAAAATCTGAATACAGAGATTTAATTCTTTTAATAGAAGAAAAAGATATCCAATGGAAAGATAGTCCATGGACTATTATGGATAGATATGTTTCTAGTGGAACCATTATAAGTGGTTCATATAAATCAAGAGGATTCTATGAAGAAATGCTTAAAGCATTAGAAAGTGTTGACATTAACACTTTGGTACTGGAAATAACCAGACAAATGAACATGCATATTCAAAATTTACTATCAAGAAGATTATATCTCTTGAAGAATGAGGATTATCTCCCTTGGTTGAAAAGGAAGTAATACATCCTAGTCAAAGAAATTCCTATAAATTTAATTTTTGGGATTATGTTGATGGCTTTCATAAAGCCCTTTTCTTTGAAAATAAGAAAAAGAAACATACTTGGTTGATAAAAATTTGTAGCAATTGCTCAAAACATCCAGTTAATAACTGGTTCTATGATTGGTGGAAAATATTTGGTACCATCATAGATATTTTACCAGATAATTATAAAAATCTGATGGAAGAATGGACTATGTGTGCACCTTCAGTTGAAAATTATTCAATAAAGGGTCAAACCCCTTGTCAATTCTTTATAGAATCAGGTATTCCATGGATATGGAAATGGACACCAGAATTCGGTTATACCGATAATGGAACTCCTTGCTTATGGAGACTTGGTCATACCAAGATGTGGGATAAAATGACCAGAATTGATCCAGAAACAGGAGAATTATATTCTCAATCTACCATTGATAATATCAAGGAAAAAATAAAGTGTTATAAAACACTAAAAGAAAAGAAAAAAGAAGAAATAAAGGATTTAAATAGTCATTTCAAAAGAATTTCTCAGAAATATGCTGGAACATTTTCCAGGCAAAAAACGATAGATATATATCTTGAAGAGATGAAAAATGATCTTTTTAAGAATTTACAAAATACTGGATGTTCAGGTTCAAAATCTGACGCTTTCTGACTCTAGCAGTAGGGAAGAAACAGAAAGATTATATTCTGAACAAGAAGGCCAAGACCAGGAAGAAGAAAATCCTGAGTTAAGTGTGTCATTCGACATTCTCAGAGAATCTCTGTTTCAAAAATTCAAAGATTAAAATGCAAGATATAAATCATCATATTATAGAGGATTTATATTTCATTCAAGGGAATTATCCACACACACGATGGCTACCATTTTTTAATCCGATCTTCTATGAAGGACAAGGAAGCTGGAATAGAGTTTCAACAATCAAAGGAAAAATAAAAATTATTGAGAGGAAGATAAAAGAAGTAAAAGAACTTCTTATTTTTGATCCATATTTTCAAAATGATGAAAATAATGATTTATTACTTGACCTATGGAGGCTCAAAGAATCACTCAAGGTGTTCAAAACCCAAAACTCAATTCTTGCAGGATAAAAAAGACAAAGAAGATAAAAGATGCTCTACACTTGGTGGACCCCACATATTGTTGGAATGGACAATAAAGTCCAATAAAAAGAATCTTTACTATTTGCTTTTATAAAGCAATTATTGTAATAGTCTTTCTTTTTTCCTATTTATAAGGCCTGTTTTTCACTTGTAAGGGGATGCTTGAATAAAGTACTTGCCCATTCTCTCTCCCTTCTCCCTAGTTTCTCTCTCTAAGTTTTCCTCTTTATAATCTTGTAATATATAAATCTTTTGTATTCTTGGTGTTCTCCAGACTCTGTAAGTATTTATATTTCTATTTTAATTTTTTATTTTATATGTTTATGAAAGACCTATCAATGATAGGCCAAAAGGAGCCAAATAAACTTGCCACCTTGCAAACATTTGTTTGAAAATATCATGTTTGAAATCTTTTTTGAAAAGACCTTTTGTTACTTGGCAATCTGTTTTTATAATAAATTTTTGATTATATAAATCATCCTGAAATTTTATAATACATTTTACTATGGTAAGAATTTCTTTAGCCATCGTAGCATAATTTTTCTGTGCAGAATTCCATTTTCCTCAATAAAATCTAACAAGAATTTCTTGTTTATCTTTTGGATTTATTTGTTTTAAAATTCCTTCAAATCCCAGATCTGAAGCATATGTTTCAAGAAATAATTCTAAATTTATTAGATAAAAAGGATATATTACCTTTTATAAAAACACATAATTACTTACATATATGACTAGTGCAAATTGCATTCAAACCTTTAACCTTAAAAGGATTACCAGAAAGCTTTATAGCAACTTTAAGAGATGATAGAAACAAAGCATGGAATAAATCCCTTATGGGAATAATTCAATCCAGTCTGGTCCACGGACCAGTATATTTTGATGTTTATCCAAACTTATGTTTATCCCTTACTGATAGTAATATATTAAGTGCTTTAACATTAAATGTTAAAACTCATGGATATAATTATATTCCAGGGTCAGAAATAATTTGTATATGTTATAGAATTTACTATAAACCTTTATATACTATAAATCCAGGATGTAAGATAATGGATAAAAGTATTAATGAAATATATATATATATATATATATATACTATAATAGGCCAGCCCATATTAGGCTTATTAACCTTTATATATAGGCTTGATAAATTTTTTTAGTTTAACTCGTTTACTAAATAGGTTGGATCGAGTTAGGTCAATAATAGATTAGATAATAGGCCCTGTCGAGTAGCTTGAAGATCTGAATTATTCCCACCCAAAATTACACGATATGATCCATAGGTATTTCATGATAGAACTGATAAAAATCTGACTTTTTCTTATTTATTTTAGCAGAATTGTACTTATAGACAAATTTGTAAATTTTTTAAAATGTGATAGAAAAGTAAGTTTTTTTTATTCTCTCTGGTATAACAATAAGTTAAATGAGCATGGTAGAAAATTCACTGGACTCTTTTGTTTATTAATTCCCTGGACATATTTGGTTTAATGTCTCTATCATTATTGTAAATATGTCATTTTGTTTGAAATTTTAAGTGAAGTATATATTAAGGTTGGTTATAATATTCTGTAAAATATCATATCAAATTTCTCATTTTTTTACAAAGTTTATGTTTTTTTTTTTTTTTTTTAAGTTTACCAGCATTTCCACAATATTTATCAATATCAAATTTCTCATTTTCTTTACAAAGTTTCCGTCGAGCAAATTCTTGCTTCTGATCATTAATTAATACAACCAATTAATTTAACTATGCATATTGTGCAAAGTATTTATGCATTAAATGTGATGATAAACTCCAAGAAAATAACAAATATATTAATCACATTCAATCAGATCCAAGAAGGAAAACAATACAATACAAAAGCAAAAGAAAAATAACAAATCACACCATTGTGAAACAACTACCATACATACATAAAGTAGTTTATATATCGACAGACAAACCAAATGAAGATGAGCAAATTAACTGTGGAGCCTCATTATTCAAAACAATTAAAGAAACAAGATGCAAACCCAGAGATAAAAACTTGAAGAAGAGATATATATGGGTTGCAGGTAATTGACCCGTCTCATGTAAGTGACATCAAGGATCTTCATCCAATACTCACAGTCAAACTGGCACGGGCATTGATATAAATAAATGGTTAATTTCAATTTATTTATTTATGTAAAACTTTTTTCATTTTTTTACAATTAAATATACGTTTTTTAATTTTGGTCTTATATGTTTTAGCATTTTTCAATTTTAGTCAGTTTTTTTCAATTTTAGTCTTGTTTCAATTTTTTTTCAATTTCAATCTTATTTAATTGGAATTCCCAAAAACCACCGATGCCATATGGGATTTCCCGACGATCATCTAATCAAAGTTGGATTAAAATTGGAAAAAAAGTTGATATATACAGGATCAAAAATAGAAAACTTGACTAAAATTGAAGAAACTTGAAACATATATGATCAAAATTGATAAAAACTGAAACATATAAAACCAAAATGGAAAAACGTATACTTGATTGTCAAAAAATGAAATGAGTTTTACATACATGAGTAAAATTAAAATTAACCCCACAGATAAATATAGTAATAATGTTAAATAACTGAATATTTATAAAAAAATTTATTATGCTTTGAAATTGTAAGTACTCTTAACATCATATTACAATCATCTAGCTCCATGAAGTTTATATTTATAATTAATAACCCCTTAACAGGTACAAATTTTAGTTAAAAAAATATATCATTCCAACGATGGTGCAAAATTGTAAATTTTGAAAGAGAGCTTTGTTTTGTATTTTTGGTAATAATGCATAATCTTAGAGGTAATTTTTGTAATTATTTGTTTCTAATCTAGCTATGTACAAATAATGTTGTAGGGCAAATATATTGTGCATTGTGTGCTCATAAGAATTGGGATAGAGTTATAGCACAAACACTTAATAAAACAATTATATATATATATATATATATATATATATATATATATATATATATTCGATCTATGAGATAAAGGCTCATAAGTGAGATGAAATCTTATGTACCAACCAAATTAATTTTTATAAACTCATATGAATCATGGGTTATAGAATGTGTGGAATTGACTTGTTTCACGAAAAAGTATCTATAAGACGGTTTCTAAAGATTTCTACTCAAGTTATAAATAGTCTATTGTAGAAATAAAAAATATTTTTTAGTTGAAATTATTAATTTTTAGTGAAGAGAATATATATATTTTTTATCATTATATTCTTAATGGAGTCAACCAAAAAAATTGATATTGTACTATGATATATGTGAGCCTCCCGGTATTTGTATTTGTGATAATCTTTATGTTTAAATGGTTGATCTGTTGGATGGTTGTCATTTAGTATTAGTGATTAATGACGTATTTGCCCACATGCATGTTTTATGATTCATTGACTTTTTTTTTTTTTTTTAAATTGCAAGTTTCGCCCCACAAATCATGGGTGATTTCAATTTAGTCTCATTAATATCAAAAAGTTTCCTCATTTGTATAATTATTGCAAACATGGTCTCACATTTTCGAAAATTAATGAAAGATTAGTCCCACCAAACTAATGGTGATCGTCATCGTTAGTTTGGATGAAATCTGATGGGACTATTTTTGCAATACTTGGTACCAAATTGAAATGACCCTAGCCTATGGGACGAAATTTGTAAAAAAAAGTTATTATCAATTTTATTTTGTAATTGTAATTTTTAAAGGGGTTTTCTAATTTCTTTTTAAGCAAAGCATAATTTCAAATTAAAACTTGTTCATTTAAAAAAATTGAAGTACATTTATGACATATCGAATTTATCAGTTTTATAAATTTTTAATTAGTTATTTAATTACATAACTAATATTCAACACAACATTAACATAGCAATATCTATGAATAAAATTCCCTGTATATTATGATGAATCATTAAAATCAATGTGGATTTAAAATACAAAACCTAAAATAAAACAGGAAAACGTTTTTCTCCGCACCAAAAGAGGGTACTACATAATAAAAAAATTGTCAATCTACATGTTCAATGAAATAGATCTCAATCCTTATATAACACAAGTTTTAATTAAAAGAACAAAAATAAATTATTTACACACAAACTGAAGATCAACGTGCATGGGTGCATCGCAATTATCGATGCATCAGTTCTTGATTCGATTGGATTATTCTCCAACTCCAATTCTCTGGAATTATCAATGTGATTTTCATCTAATCTTCCTTGTATAAAAAATCTAGGCTTTGAAGCAATTGATAGGGTTAGAGATGTGTTATTGATTACAGTAGAAACTCTATAAATTAATATTTATGAGATCATCAAAATTTATTGATTAAAAGAGTTATTAATTAATCAATAAATTCATAATTATTAATTTATATATTAATTAATATTTTATTAATTTATAATGCAATACTCAATTTATAAATATTTTTTAAACTTCCACTTAATTATTATACAATATATATACGTATATCAAATGAAGGGCCCAATTTGAAAGAACTCTTCAATCTCCCACCTTATTATACTTCTTGTGTTTAATGTATCACTTTATGGACATTAAAAAATATTTTCTATATAAATACAAAATCAAAATATGATAACACAAACAAATCATATACACAACATGACTTCTCATCTTAAAGGTGTGAAAAAAACAACAATGACTGACGAGATTCGAAGAGTATTATGCAAGCACAACAAGGATAATCCAAGTCTCACTTAAAATCAATTGCAAGAATGGGTTCTTAATAACTATGGTTTGCAGGTGAGTCAAGAGACAATATCGAATACAGTTAAACGGTCTTTAGAGTATCTCTCACTTGATCCCGAAAGAGGTGACGTTAAGCGACACAAACCAGTAAAATTTGCTGACCTAAAAAAATCTCTCTATGAATGGATTCTTCAATATCAAGAACATGTGAATATGACAGGTGAACTAATCATCGAGAAGACGAAAAAGTTCATGAAGGATATGTATCCTGTGGATACTCCAGACTTTACTTTTTCTATTGGTTGGCTTGGAAAGTTCAAAGCAAGATATGAAATTAAAAATTTCGGTGTTTCGGAGAGAGTGGATCAGTTGAAATGGAGGGCATGAAGGACAAATTAAAAACCATAAGAGACAAAGTGGATCAGTTTGAAATGAAAGACATTTTTAATATGGATGAAACAAGTTTGTTTTTTATTATTTTATTATTTTGTATTTTAGTGATGTAATTTTTTACATGTTTTGATCTTCAACAGGTTAGTTTTTTAGATTTCAACCGGATCATTCTTTTGCAACAATGCAACTTGAAGGGAAAAAACAAGATAAGGAAAGACTAATTATTGTTATTTGCTGTAATGAAGACGGTTCAAAGAAAATTTCTTTATGAATTATTGGGAAATATGCTAAACCAAGGTGCTTCAAGAATGTAAACTTGAACAATTTGAACTATGAGTACCGTGCTAACAAACGAGCTTGGATGACTAGGGTGTTATTTGAAGAATATGTTTGCCAACTTGATAAGAAAATGGTTGGAAGAAAAATTCTCTTGATTGTGGATAATTGGGCTCATCCAAAAATTATTGAAGGATTGCGAAATATTGAATTTTTTTTTTTGCCACCACAACTTAAAAAATTCAACCTTGTGACGCGGGGATTATACAAGCTTTTAAGATGCATTATCGTCGTCGATTTTACAGAAGTCTTTTGGAGGGTTATGAATTGGGTTCCAAATCCAGTAAAAATAAATGTGTTAAATGCAACGAATCTTGCAATTTCAACATGGATTATGGATGTTCGTACTAATACAATTGCGAACTATTTTTGTCATTGTAAACTTCGATCAACAGATAACATGGCTTTTGAGAACTTCGATGAACAGATAGCTGGTGAAAGCACTAAAAAACTCCGAAATTTGATCAAAGCATTGGGTTATCCAATGCAATGGATGTCGAAGATGTTCTGAACTACCCAAAAGAAAATGTAGTTGCACAGTTGTTAACCGATGAAAAAAATTATTGAGAGCGTTATTGAAACTGATAAAGATGATGAAGATGTTGATGAAAGTTCTACCATGGAGCCCCCTTCGCGAAACGAGGCTATTAAAGCGACAATCACATTGAATAATTTCTTGTTAAGTTATGAAAAAACAACACCAAAAGTTCTTGTAATGATAAAAAAATTAGAGTCGGGATTCAAGGTGAAATTGATTTCAACAAAAAACAAAAGACAATTGATTCATTTTTCAAGAACCATTTATAAATCATTCATGTAATATATAGTATATAAGAAATTATTAATTTATATTTTATATGAGGTCTATAGAAATTATCAAAAATGTATTATCTTATAATTTTAGCGAATTATTAATTTAGCACCCTATCCCCGAGTTGGGACCGGCCAAAATTATTATTTTAGAGAGTTTATTAAATAATCGAGTATTAGTTTATCGAGTTTCTATTGTATATGAACAACATATGTCATTGTTGACCTCTCATCTATATTTTCTTCAACACAACAGAGACCAATATGAATGCATTTGAAAATGTTGTCATTACGAAAATCTGAAATATCCTTCAAAACAGGATCAACCACATCTTCTCCTCTTCTAGATTGTCAATTCCTCTAGGTGTAACTTAGCAGGTGTTCTATATTAAGATACTCCGAACCTAAATACATCCAACTTGATAGAAATATATCCATTGAATACGTATTCAAGCTAGCCACATATATCCACTGCAAGTATGTTGTGACGAGAATAACACTATTAGAAACTACGTACTCTTTGATCTGGTCACTATCAAGTGGTTGTTTTATAAGTCAAATTATGTTTTCAAATACTTGTCTTTTTAGCCTTTTATAAAACTTTATTTCAAGTTATCCATGTTAAAATGTCTTAGCTAAATTTACAAGAATTTGGTATGACCTATTTTTTTGGAATTAATTTAATTCTACTTCCAATTTTATATCTTATATTTATTGATTCTCTTTGAATTGATTGTTTTTCCTTGCTGGGTAGTGCTTTGTTTTTTCTTTATATATGTAATACTTAACCAGGATTCCTCTCTTCCAAATTGTTTGTTGGTCGTGCTGTCGAGGCACGTAAAATTAAAAAAACCTTCTTATCCTCAATTACTTTGTAGAAGTGGCAAATAAGGGTCGATCCCATAAAAAACAGATGAACCGATTAAATTCATTGGTGCTAACTACTTAATAAATAAACAAGTTAAATGTGGAGATTGGTTGGCAAGTTATCAAATTAAACTAAAAGCCTAACAATCTATTACACAACACTTAAAGATGGAAACAAATCAAATAAACAAGAATCAATCAATAAACAAGTACTAGTTCTCAGTTCAGTATCCCCATTTATTTTTAATTAAGTGGCTTAATTAATAACGTTTCTCTCAATCTATCTCTCAAACCCCCGTCCCTAGATTAGCAACAAGCTCTGCTAACCCGAATCGTCTCTTAAGTTTAGTCTATCAAAATAAGCTATTTGATAAACCTTGTTCAATCAGACAACCTAATAGGCACGACCTCTAAATTTAGTGTGATGAACGCATTAATCTCTAAGACGATAGGACGAACTAGACTCCAAATTCACAAGCTCGATCTGGATAATCTAGAGATGTGTTGCCCCTAACGATTCCAACGTTTCTTGCTACCTATAAATATAAATTTGTAACAATTACAGATTACGGTTCATATCCTAGCAATAGATATCACAACAATTTAATTTAACAGGCCCTGCTAAATCGAATCATGCAATATCATAAACAACTAACCAAGCAACACAAATCATTCAAGAGATAGAAATTAAGAAAACGTTACTAATCATCCGGAGTATATCAAGAATAAGGTTCAACATCCCTTTAAACTAGCGTAAGGAAATTAGCCACATATCACAAAATTCAATTTGCCGCTATCCCCTTTTCTATCTTGTATGCGGCCCTTTTATCACAATAGAAGAGTATTATGGGCCAGGGCTCATTCTTCTTTAACAAGGAAACTTTGGGCTTTCGTTGGGCTTAATTCTCACACATTGGATCATCTAATGTGTAAATATTGTACCCAATGTCCATTTTTTTGCATCATTGATCTTCATTCTTCATTCCCACATTTATCTCTAAATCACTGTTTAAATCAAAAAAAATAAAAAATTAGAGTTTTTTGAACAAATAATGAAAATGTGTAGAAAAATAACAAGTGCAGACACATAAAATACATTAAAACTATGGACTAATTCAATTAAATTATGCATATTTTTCTACACATCATTTGTCTTTTGGAATATTGTCATATTTTGCCTCTTAACCACCCACCATCTGTTGCACCTGAGTCTTGTGATGATCTGGAAGAATTTGTTCAAATTTTTGTTTCTGATCATTAATTAATACAACAAATTAATTTGACTGCCATAATGTGCAAAATGTAATGCATTAAATTTGATAAATATTAATTGTGTAAAGTCACAAAATAAATAACAAATATATTAATCACATTCAATCAGATCTAAGAAGGAAAACAATACAATACAAAGCAAAAGAAAAATAACAAATCACCCCACTCGAGAACACAAGTTAGTCCAATCTTAATTAATTGGATCAAACATTGTCAAACAACTACCATATATACATAGAGTAAAGTAGTTTATCGACAGACAAACCAAATGAAGATGAGCAAATTAACTGTGGGCTACTGTGGAGCCTCATTATTCAAAACAATTAAAGAAACAAGATAATGCAAACCCAGAGATAAAAACTTGAAGAAGAGATATGGGTTGCAGGTAATTGACCCGTCTCACGTAATTGACACCAAGGATCTTCATTAATAACCCCCAGGCGCATCGAAATCGGCATCGACATCGACACTGGCGTCGTCCTGCAACAAGCGTCGCAGGGCAAGGCATTTCTGGGTGATGGTTAGAAACATGAGCATGAAAATGCATGCGTATATCACCACTTTGCTACTGCGGGCCATTTCTCCAACTCAAAGCTCTTCTTAATTTTTTTCTTGCAATTATATATATATTTGGTGAGTTTTATGATGGACAAGTAATGGTATTTATAGTGATCATACTGCCTTAATTAATAATCAATTAATTTAGCTCATCTCTCTCTCTGCTGATCATAACAAACTTGCACGTTTGCACGATGCATTCATTCATTTGTATTTTATTTTTTAAAGTTAATTATTCAATAAGCTCCATATAATATAAGTGACTAACTTGCACGTCTGTTATTAATAATTTCTATATATCTCCATAAGATCGATTTGCACGTTCGTGTTTTCTGTTTTTGTTTTGCATATTCTTCCTACATATGATTTTTAAATTTTATTAAATAGCTAATTATTTGTGCCAAAATATTCCTAAACCAATTTTAAAATTTAAAATATCAATTTCAATCTGACAAAAAAAAAACTTTAATTATTTGTTTTTTTACTCAAATTTATGTTTTATTTATGAAACTTTAAATGGAAATTAACTACATATATATACTACTATGCCTATAAAGTTATAACTTTTCAGATTTCTGAATTAGATATTATGTTTGTTGTTTTCATTTATAATTTCATTTTCCCATTCTACATTGTTTAAAGCTTAAAAATAAATATTATTTGGGTTAGTTACTATTATGCTAACAAAACTATATAAATATATTTGCTTTTTTTTTTTTTTGATAACTTGGGAAACTTTGATATTTGGAGACTGAAATAAGGGTATAATGGAAAGGGGGAAAATAATGTTTGGTGGTTTAAGGTAATTAATTGGTACAAATTTCCCTCCCAAATATTAAGGTTTGATACATTTTAATCAGTTTTGGACAAAAAGCTAGACAGAAGTTATCAGATGTGTTATTATTTCAAACATTCCCTACCCAAAAAAAAAAAATATTATTTGTAATGAATTTTTTTGTGACAACTATGAATGCCTTTTCAATCGCCAATACTTCTTTTTTTGTTGTAATTGATATCAACTTTGTATGTCACAAACCTTGAGTTTCAAAGCTGAAAATTGGTATAGTATGTGTATCAAAATTAATTAACTCAATTTTTAAAACATATTTAAGTAGCATCCACGGTCCACCATAATTATAATAGTATCAAAGAAAAAACAAGATTCTTGCCTATAAGCATATAGACCTTATTTAAAATATTTACCCACATGCATGTTTTATGATTCATTGACTTTTTTTTTTTTTTTTTAAATTGCAACTTTCGTCCCACAAATCATGGGCGATTTCAATTTAGTCTAATGATAAAGTCATTTAGTATTAGTGATTAATAACGTATTTGCCCACATGCATGTTTTATGATTCATTGATTTTTTTTTTTTTTTAAATTGCAACTTTCGTCCCACAAATCATGGGCTATTTCAAGTTAGTCTAATGATAAAGTCATTTAGTATTAGTGATTAATGACGTATTTGCCCACATGCATGTTTTATGATTCATTGACTTTTTTTTTTTTTTAAATTGCAACTTTCATCCCACAAATCATGGGTGATTTCAATTTAGTCTAATTAATATCAAAAAGTTTCCTCATTAGTATAATTATTGCAAACATAGTCTCACATTTTCGAAAGCTAATGAAAGATTAGTCCCACCAAACTAATGGTGATCGTCATCGTTAGTTTGGATGAAATTTGGTTGGACTATTTTTGCAATACTTGGTACCAAATTGAAATAACCCTAGTCTATGGGACGAAATTTGTAAAAAAATTATTATCAATTTTATTTTGTACCTGTAATTTTTAAGGGGTTTTCTAAATTCTTTTTAAGCAAAGCATAATTTCAAGTTAAAACTTATTTATTTAATTTTTTTTTCAATACATGACATATCGAATTTATCATTTTTATAAATTTTAATTAGTTATTTAATTACATAAGTAATATTCAACTCAACATTAACATAGCAATATCTATGAATAAAATTCCCTGTATATTATGATGAATCATTAAAATCAATGTGGATTTAAAATACAAAACCTAAAATAAAACGGGAAAACGTTTTTCTCCGCACCAAAAGAGGGTGCTACATAATAAAAAAATTGTCAATCTACATGTTCAATGAAATAGATCTCAATCCTTATATAACACAAGTTTTAATTAAAAGAACAAAAATAAATTATTTACACAAACTGAAGATCAACGTGCAGCATCTCAATTATGGATGCATCAGTTCTTGATTCGATTGGATTATTCTCCAACTCCAATTCTCTGGAATTATGAATGTGATTTCCATCTAATCTTCCTTTGTATAAAAAGTCTAGGCTTTGAAGGCATTGATAGGGTTAGAGATGTGTTATTGATTATATGAACAACACATGTCATTGTTGGCCTCTCATCTACATTTTCTTGAACACACAAC
Source organism: Scutellaria barbata (assembly GCA_028654395.1). Classification (NCBI taxonomy): domain Eukaryota; kingdom Viridiplantae; phylum Streptophyta; class Magnoliopsida; order Lamiales; family Lamiaceae; genus Scutellaria; species Scutellaria barbata. The sequence goes on along the minus strand of CM053649.1, from coordinate 3,284,370 downwards.
AGACCAATTTGAATGCATCGTCTCCTCTTCTAGATTGTCAATTCCTCTAGGCATAACTTAGCAGATGCTCTATATTACGATACTCATCTCGGAAATGACTATGTTTTATCCACTTACGATTTTACCATACTCCGAACCTAAATACATCCAACTTGATAGAAATATATTCATTGAATACGTATTCAGGCAACATATATCCACTGCAAGTATGTTGTAATGAGAATATCACTATTAGAAATTAACTACGTACTCTTTGATCTGGTCTCAATATATCAAGTGGCTGTTTTATGAGTCAAATTATGTTTTCAAAATACTTGTCTTTTTAGACTTTTATAAAACTTTATTTCAAGTTCATCCATGTTAAAATGTCTTCGCTAAACTTACAGGAATTTGGTATGACCTGTTTTTTGAATTAATTTGATTCTATTTTCAATTTTATCTTATATTTATTGATTCTCTTTGAATTGATTGTTTTTCCTTGCTGGGTAGTGCTTTGTTTTTTCTTTATGTAATACTTAGCCAGGATTCCTCTCTTCCAAAATGTTTGTCTTTTGGAATATTGTCATATATTTTGCCTCTTAACCACCCACCATCTGTTGCACCTGAGTCTTGTGATGATCTGGAAGAAATTGTTCAAATTTTTGTTTCTGATCATTAATTAATACAACAAATTAATTTGACTGCCATAATGTGCAAAATGTAATGCATTAAATTAGATAAATATTAATTGTGTAAAGTCACAAAAGAAATAACAAATATATTAATCACATTCAATCAGATCTAAGAAGGAAAACAATACAATATAAAAGCAAACGAAAAATAACAAATCATCCCACTCGAGAACTCAAGTTTGTCCAATCTTAATTAATTGGATCAAACATTGTGAAACAACTACCATACATACATAGAGTAAAGTAGTTTATCGACAGACAAACCAAATGAAGATGAGCAAATTAAGTGTGGGCTACTGTGGAGCCTCATTATTGAAAACAATTAAAGAAACAAGATGCAAACCCAGAGATAAAAAAACTTTAAGAAGAGATATGGGTTGCAGGTAATTGACCCGTCTCACGTAATTGATATCAAGGGTCTTCATCCACCCCTGAGATCGAAAAAGGGTTCGACCTGGGCAAGCTCGGCAAACTGGGCAAGCGGGTCGATATCGGTATTGACATCGATATTCCCGTCGTCATCCTGCAACAAGCGTCGCAGGGCAAGGCATTTCTGGGTGATGGTTATAAACATGAGCATGAAAATGCATGCGTATATCACCACTTTGCTGCCGCGGGCCATATTCACTCTTTCTTTCTATCAATTACAAACACTTCTGAAACTTGATCAAATTAAAGCTCTTCCTTTTCTTGTTATTTATATATATTTGATGAGTTTTATGATGGACAAGTAATGGTATATATAGTGATCATACTGCCTCAATTAACAAACTTGCACGTTTTGAACTAATTATGGTTTTTGGAGTTTTTATATAATGATTATATTAGATGAGGCCCCCACGATGCATTCATTCATTTGTATTTTATTTTTTAAAGTTAATTATTAAATAAGCTCCATATAATATAAGTGACTAACTTGCACGTCTATGATTAATAATTTCTATTAATGATTTCTGTATATCTCCATAAGATCGATTTGCACGTTCATGGTTTCTGTTTTTGTTTTGCATATTCTTCCTACATATGATTTTTAAGTTTTATTAAATAGCTAATTATTTGTGGCAAAATATTCCTAAACCAATTTTTAAATTGAAAATATCAATTTCAATCGGACAAAAAAAACTTTAATTATTTGTTTTTTTCTTCTCAAATTTATGTTTTATATATTTATGAAATTTTAATCGAAATTAACTACATATATATACTACTATGCCTTATAACTTTTCAGATTTCTGAATTAGATATTATGTTTGTTGTTTTCATTTGTTATTTCATTTTCCCATTCTACATTGTTTAAATCTTAAAACGAAATATATTATTTGGGTTAATTAGTTTTATGGTAACAAAACTATATATATATATATATATATAGTTTTTGTTTTTGTATTTTTTGAAAACTTGGGAAACTTTGAAAGGTGGCGACTGAAATTAGGGTATAGTGGAATGGGGGAGAGTAAAGTTTGGGGGATTTAAGGTAACAGAAATTCTCCTGTGTATCAGGTGCATGAATTTAAGATTCATGTAATCCAGGTTGACTTGATCCGAATCCGTGAGTTTTACTTATATTTTTTTTGATTTTATGTGTTGACATTTATGTACAAATTTGATGACCTAACTTAGAAAAAAAAAAGTAAGAATTTTAGCAAAATTTGTACATAAATATATTTATATGATATTCATGTAACTTTTATGTATATTTATGTAACCTTTATCTCCAAATATTCATATCTTTATGTAATATATAAATGTATAGATATTTATATATAAAGGTTAGTGTATATAAATAAGGGTCATATGAATATCACCTAAAAGTATCTATGTACAAATTTTGCTGAAATTCTGTTTTTTTTTTCTAAGTTATTGTATATAAAAGCCACGAAATTTATACATAAAGATCACAATAATGCAACAAAAAAGGTCACACTAATACAATATAACGATTCAGATTGCATGTGCACCAGTTGAACAATAGACACACTCTTAACGTAATTGATTGGTACAAATATCCCTCCCAAATATTAAGGTTTAATTAGTACATATTCATCAGTTTTGGACAAAAAGTTGACAAAAGTTATCAAATGTGTTATTATTTCAAACATTCACTACCCATAAAAATAAAGATTATTTGTAATGCGTTTATTTTTGACAACTATGAATGTTTTTTCAATCGCCAATACGTCTTTTTGTTGTAATTAATATCAACTTTGTATGCTGCAAAACCGTGAGTTTCAAAGCTGAAAAATTGGTATAGTATGTGCTTCAAAATTATAATTAACTCAAATTTTAAAATATAATATTTAAGCAGCATCTACCATAATTATAATATTATGAAAGAGAAAACAAAACAATAATAAGAATTTTTTTTCAATAAAAAATCAAATACAAAATTATGCATCCCAAGTGATTAATAAAAACTCGTAAATCATAAGTTGAAACACTCTTGACTCTGTCATAAATGTGCGAGTTCGTGAGCCCTTTTAAAATATTTAACCGATTAATTAGTCATCAGCAGACAGATCAGCCTAATTAATTGATTATTATGTAGTGCGGACTAACAAGTTATTATGGCGGTATTAATCCATCCTTGCATGAAATGTGATAATTATATATATAATAATCAAATTGGATCGATGTGCAACCATTAATCACTTCAACAAAAAAGTTTATTAGTGAGAATAAAATATTAGGAAAATATTAATGATAGTTGTTGAAAAAAATATCTTGTCACGTTTTCTTGTTGAATTATTATCTCAAAAGTCTTATAGATTTATTTTTTTCACAACAGTGTTGTTGTCACTAACACAAATGTTGTCGCTATTGGACTTTTTTTAATTATTTCTTAATTGCTCGTTTGTGACAATTTTTTTATCAATTTATATTATAAATTTTTACGATAATACGTTATAATAAAATTAGATTTTTTTCTTGAGAAATTTTATAATCGTAAAAAATCTCATCTCAAATAATCATTTTGTTGCGGTGTTATATAATATATGATTAATACAAAAATATGAATGTTGATGTTATTTAATGAAATATAAATAATACATTTCAATAAAAGTTTATATGATAGTGAGAAGATATCATGCAATCAATATAAGGAAAATTGTAAATTTAAAACATTATTTTTTGGCAATTCATCAATTAAAGACAATATCATTTTGGGCATCCGATTTGGAACACATTTTTTTTTTTTTTTAATTTGAGTTATTTGAGGACAATTAACCAAAAATTCCAAAATTTTGGGTCCAAATCACATAGGAGGCTTACATGTATGAATTATTATTTTTCAAAAAAATAAATGACATTTAAACTTAGAGAATTGCAACAAGGAACATGAAAACAATTTAAAATATAGAGCATAAAATATAAATTAGGCTACATATATATACACACAAATACACACACTATAAATAGGCCTACCTATTAGGCTTATTAACCTTCATATATAGGCTTGATAAAAAGTTTTAGTCTAACTCGTTTACTAAATACGCTGGATCGAGTTGGATCAATAATATATTTGACAATAGGTCATGTCGAGTAGCTTGAAGGCCTAAACTATTCCCACCTAAAGTTACACCATATGATACATAGGTGTTTCATGACAGGACGGACAAAATTCCGACTTTTCTTACTTATTTCATCAAAATTGTATTTATGAACAAATTTGTTAATTTTTTGAAATGTGATAGAAAAGTAAGTTTTTTTAACCTTTATGGTATAACAATAAGTTAAATGAGTATGGTAGAAAATCCATTGGACTCTTTTGTTTATTAATTATCTCTATATTTGTTGTCGATAAAGTTGAATTTTTGTTATTATGCTACACAACACATATTTGGTTTAACGTCTCTATCATTGTTGTAAATATATATCATTTTATTTGAAATTTGAAGTCAAATATATATATATATATATATATTAAGGTTGGTTATAATATTCTATAAAATATCATATCAAATTTCTCATTTTTTACAAAGTTTCTGTTATTTTTTTTAATATATTTACCAATATGGAAATTTCTCATTTTCTTTACAAAGTTTCCGTACGTCGAGCAAATTTTTGCTTCTGATCATAAATTACAAACAATTAATTTGACTATCATATTGTGCAAGTATTTATGCATTAAATGTGATAATAAACTCCAAGAAAATAACAAATATATTAATCACATTCAATCAGATCCAAGAAGGAAAACAATACAATATAAAAGCAAAAGAAAAATAACAAATCACACCACTCGAGAACACAAGTTTGTCCAATCTTAATTAATTGGATCAAACATTGTCAAACAACTACCATACAAACATACAGTAAAGTAGTTTATCGACAGACAAACCAAATGAAGATGAGCAAATTAACTGTGGAGCCTCATTATTCAAAACATGCAATTAAAGAAACAAGATGCAAACCCAGAGATAAAAAACTTGAAGAAGCTAGAGATATGGGTTGCAGGTAATTGACCCATCTCACGTAATTGACATCAAGATCTTCATTAAAAACCCCCACTCCCCCCGACATCGAGGTCGAGATCGACCTCAGCAAGCTCGTCGTCCTGCAACAAGCGTCTCAGGGCAAGGCATTTCTGGGTGATGGTTATAAACATGAGCATGAAAATGCATGCGTATATCACCACTTTGCTGCTGCGGGCCATGTTCACTCTTTCTTTCTATCAATTACAAAAACTTCTGAAACTCAAAGCTCTTCTTTTTCTTGTGAATTATATATTTGATGAGTTTTATGATGGACAATTAATGGTATTTATAGTGATCATACTGCCTTAATTAATAATCAATTAATTTTGCTCATATCTCTCTGCTCATCATAACAAACTTGCACGTTTGAACTAATTATGGTTTACGAGTTTTTATATAATGATGATTATATTAGATGAGCCCCCCACGATGCATTCATTCATTTGTATTTTACCTTTTCATTTTAGAAACTTTTTATGTGTTGTATTCACGTTTTTATTTTAATAATATATTGGAATATTATTATCGTGAGTGCCACTTAAACATTATCATTTGAAAATCTATACTACGTACCTTTAATTTTATTTATGTATTGAGTTTCTTTTAAAGATAAAAAGTTGTATTCTGATAATGTTTTTCTATTATATTTTTGACAAAGTGTTTATTTTCTAAATTGTTCATTGATTTAGGAGGTCCCGTAATTTTGGGTAATAAAATCCAAATTATATGCTCTAAAAATCAAGAAAAAAAAAGGAAATTGAAAAACATGAAAAATGAACACATCATATATTGATGAAAGCAGAAGTAGTTGTCTTGTTCCTCCCTTACACACTGTCTTAGGTCAATTCTCTGTTTGATTCTGTGATGTTGCTATTTGATCTGCAGATATTCTACATTATTCTTGACAATTTGCTAGTCTTGACAACTTAATAACTACATTATTCATATGGTACGGTGGTGTTTGTTTTGAGTTCCATGAGTCAGGATTTGAGATTTACAAATCCTATTTGTTTTGAGTTTATAAGGATAATTATATAATTTACAAAAATCTTACTTTATTTAAAATAAAAAAAAACATTATCCCTATACTATAAGTCTATAACTTATTAATATATAAATTTCAATACACATATAAATTTTTATAATTACAATTATCCAATTATTATCATTACATCAACTAATAATATAATATTACACAATAACATTTTTTTAATATTGATTTGACATCTACAGTACTAGTCATATCCTATAAAATCTTTTACAAAATTTAACTATTCACCTTCATTTCAAAAAAATCAGGATTTCAAAGTCGGATTTTCCCATCCTACATAAATCCAAAAAAAAAAAAAAAACACCCAACATACTTAGGATTTTGAATTTCAAAATCATTATGTATATTTGTTTCCTTATTTAAATTTGGATCACAAATCCGAACACAATCATTTATACTTATATTACAATTATCAAATCATTACGAAGTAAATATTTTCATAAAACAATATCTCACTAATCCACCATTTTACAAGATAATATTACATCAACTTATATTTTTACAATAAAATATTACATCAACCCATTTTTTTCAGCATTAATGTGATAATTACAATATAATTATACCTGCTAAATTTTCAAACAAACATATATTTTTACTATTCCTCTTTAGGATAAATTTCATAACAAAACTCAATTAATAGATTAATTATCAATTTTAAACCCAAATTTTAAAATTTCTCAATAAGAGACTCAATTTTACATTTTTTCTCAATTTAAGGCTTGAAATTTAGATTGAGTTCTCAATTCAAGATAAAATTCAAATTTTTATTTATATTTATAGATTTATTTATATTTTAATATGTATTTATAGTTTAGATAAATTAAGATAAGTTCGTGCAATTTTGGAACGATCTTCATCCAAATTGTATTAATTTATATATATATATATATATAATAAATGCAATTCAAAAATTTAAGATTCCTTTATTTTCTTAATTTTATGAATAAAAGTATATAAAATCAATTTTATTATTAATCAGTTTAATATAGTTTATATTTTATGAATTGTATTAACTATATTTTAATTTCTTTCTTTTTTTTCATATAAATTACGATAAGTCGAATGAAGATTGTTCTCAAAACGCACTAATTTGTCTTAATTTATCTAAAATATTAATACATATTGAAATATTAATAAATCTATATAAATAAATAAATAAATAAATAAAAGAATATGAAATTTTATTTTGAATTGAGAACTCAATCTAAATTTCAAGTCTTAAATTGAAAAAAAAATATAAAATTGAGCCTCTTGTTAAGAAACTTCAAAATTTGGGTCTAAAATTGAGAACTAATTTATAAATTGGGTCTTGTTATGAAATTTATCCTTCATTTTATTACTGCAAAATTTTTAAAAAATTCACTATTCATCTTTACTATAAAATTTAAAATTTTAATGATAGAATTTTCCCAAACCCATTAAAATCTCTTCCAAACATATCTCACATGAAAATATTTACAATCCAACAACTTAATTAAATGAGATCACATAACGCCTCACATAAAACTATGTATAGACCAACTAAATAAAGCCTATTAGTCATTGATCAAGTCTTTATTACTATATTAAATGAATATTTTATCCAAAAACTGGACCGATTAGATCCGACTATCATTTGTTCATTCATCACTAATATTCAACACAACCCCATATAAATAAAATGAGATTCTCTATATCAAATATTCATGTACCACGCGTGTACCATATTTTAAAATTAGTTATATTAATTTTCAAAATAAAGCGATTGTAATATAAATGAAAAAAATCAATATCAAAACTACGTAGTTTTGATTTGGTACATAAAGTGAGACATAAATTTTGATACAGAAGATCCAGTCTACATATAAATACCCATAAATAAAATTCAAAGTGGGCCCAATGTATATTATGATAAATCATTAAAATCAATGTGAATTTAAAATATCAAATAATAGGAAGAAGTTTTTTCTCCGCACCAAAAACAGGGTACTACATGATTTTTTTTTTGGCACTCTACATGTTCAATGCGATCAATCCTTATATATTACAGAAGTTTTAATTGAAAGAACAAAATAAAATTATTTAAACACAGATTGAAGATCAACGTGGGTACATCTCAGTAATGGATGTATCATTTCTTGATTCAAGTGGATTATTCTCCAACTCCATTTCTCTGGAATAATCAATGGGATTTCCATCTAATCTTCCTTGCATAAAAAACCCAGGCTCTGAGGGCATTGGTAGGGTTAGAGATGTGTCATTGATCATATGAACAACAGATGCCATTGTTGGCCTCTCATTTGCATTTTCTTGAACACACAACAGACCAATGTGAATGCATCTAAAAATGCTGTCATTACGAAAACCTGAACTATCCTTCAAAACAGGATCAATCACATCTTCTCCTCTTCTCGATTGCCAATTCCTCCAGGCATAACTTAACAGATGCTCTATATTATGATACTCATCTTGGAAATGACTATTTTTCTGTCCACATACGATTTCCAGGGTCATTACTCCGAAGCTGAATACATCGGACTTGATAGAAAAATGTCCATTGAATACGTATTCAGGCGACATATATCCACTGTAAGTTTGATTGTAACGAGAACGATCACCATTAGAAACTACTCTCTATTTGGGCTCAATCAAATGACGATTTAGAAGTCATATTTTGTTTTCAAATATTTTTTTTAAGACTTTTATAAAACTTTATACTAGATTATCCATGTTAAAATGTTTTAGCTAAACTTTAGCTAGGAACTTGATATGACTTGTTTTTCGGAATTAATTTGATTCTCTTTCCAATTTTACATCTAAATTTCTTGGTTAGTTAAGAGTATATATGTAGAAAAATAAAAAGATCACTTACTAAGTTCCAGCAACCCGACTGGTCGTGTCATGAGTTTTATCTTGCACCATTAGTCTTGCCAATCCAAAGTCTGCGATTTTAGGATTCATCTCCTCATCTAAAAGTACATTGCTAGCTTTAGATCACGATGTATGATCTTTAGATGAGAATCTTCATGAAGATAAACAAGCCCCTTAGAAATGCCCTTGATGATATTGTATCGTGTATCCCAATCCATATGTTGGCGTCTAATCAGGTCTAAAGATATCATTTTGAGAAAAAAATCCACCAATGTTAAGGGTGTAATTTTGCATAAGAATTATTAGCAATAACCACAATTTCGATATTTGTCAGATTATATTTATCAGTAACACTCATCCAACCAAAACCAGCAATAAAATATTAATTTCTCTCTCTTCCACCTACACAATCCACAACCCAACCTAATTCTAACATTTTTATAGTTTATTAGTGACACCAACCCAACTCAACTCAATATTTTTTTCTTAATATTTAATAATTATATATTATTTTTGTGAGCATATTTTTTTTTATTATATTCCGCAATAAACTAAATCGAAATTACAATAATTGAAATACGAAATAGAAATTACAATAATTGACACGTGTATAATTTGCATCCAAAGTGATTTGTGTTTGTCTCCCGAATATTTTGGAATAAATTTCAAGAGATATTTTGTAGTGTTTGGCTAGGAACTTGATTGAGATTTGGAGAAAATTGAGAGTTTTTAAAATATTGAGAGTTTGGAAAATCTTCAGAATTCAAAACAGATTGAAAGTTTGGGTAATTTTGGGAATTTGAAAAATAATTTGGATTATTAGGATCCATAATAAGAAAAAAGAGAATTTGAGATTGTGAGATAAGAATGAATTTTGGATTGGTGAGTAAATATGTCAATATTGGACTTTATTTATAGATTTTTTTTATGAATTTTGATTTTTTTTAATTTTTTTTAAATAAAAATTATTTTCAATATCAACACTTTAAATTATAATCGAAAAAAATTAATCGAGACCAATAGGAAAATGACACGTGTATAATTTACACCCAAAGTGAGTGTCATGACATTGGTCACCATGTGATCAATGTCATGATACTCATACCCTCTTTTCTATTAAAATAATATTATTTATGTATTAAAATAATATTATTTATGGTGACATTTGGTGGAGACATGTCACCAATAAATATAGCCTCACAAAATGATTATTCATCTTTAATGGATAGAATTAGTCAAAATCAAGATTATAATACGGTAATAACCTTTCAAATGTAGTCGCTAAATCTACAAAATCCTCAATTTAATTTGTTTCATGTTGAAATTAAAGTATTTCGAACGTAATTAATTTATGTAAAATCGGAAGATGAGCTATGAAATGTTAAATTTAAAATGAACTATGACAAGTCTCTCAGCATTTGCATAATTACAAGACAAATTTTGCATTTTTCTGAAGAAGTACAAGATGCTATATAATATTCGATTAATCTTATGGTGTAAGGATCTGAACATACCGAATATGAAGTGATCGAGACTTGCATTGAGGACGAATTCATAGACAAGAATCCTTTAGGTTTCTTTAAGGCAGAAACCCAGAAGTCTGACTAGATTCTTATGTTGAAGTTTAGCTACTAATAAGACCTCATTCTTGAATTCTAGATCGCCTTGCTCCGACCTCATTGAGAGTCTTTTCACAGCTATTTCTTGCCCATCCACAAGTTTTCCCTGTGATTCATCAACCATAGAATGAACTACAAAACTTTCCATTTCACACATGCTACATTATTAATTGCAATTAGGTATACTTTTTTACTTACCTTATATACTATTCCAAATCCACCTTGACCAAGCTTGTTTTCTTCTGAGAAATCCCCAGTTGCATTTCTAATAGTTTCGAAATCATATTGTAGGGATTCAAGATTGATAATCTCAAGCCTTTGCTTTAGTTTTTGTTTCTTTCTACTCCTCAGGAAAGTACACACTGTTAGAAAGTAAATCCCGAAACCGCATGCTTTAAACACATATAAACATGCTTCAACACAAAAGCTCCGATCCTAAATTCTACGATGACAAACTGAAATAGAGAAGGAACGATAACCATAAAGCGGAAGCGTACCTGAATCCATGTGTCGATTATTGAATCGATTCGTACTTTCACTGGTATGGTTTACCAAACTATTAGATCACCCTTATTTTACTTTCCGTAGAGAGAATACAGAACGTAGGATTGAATCTAATGTTTGGGGACCATAACCCCTTATTTATAGAAAATATTTAGCTTACAAATTAAGCTAACTCTTAGCTTAATTTTTAAGCTAACCTTAGCTTACAAATTGAACTCAAACTCTAAGAGGAGGAATTCAAATTGAACTGAAATTCTAAGAGGAGGAATTCAAATTGAACTCAAACTCTAAGAGATGGAATACAAATTGAACTTGTCAGCACAATTCGAATTAAGCTTAAATTCCAACACTCTTAGCTTAAATTGTAAGCTACCTTTATTTTCAATTTGGTCCCTCAACAAATTGAAAATCACTTAATGGTATCTACACATAAAGTTCATGAATATTATGATACTCATGTAAGCCCATATTTTAAACTTTAGTGGATCACTTCAATTGAGTTTTCTTAAGACAGCTATACACATTTAATTTGACACGTGGAAGCCCAATATTGGATTTATCCAACAATCTCCCACTTGGGTAACACGTGACACTGAAAAAATGTGTATTACCTAAATGAGCTCAAAACTTTGCTGTCACATGTATGAGTATCCCTTTTAACAATCTTATTATCAACTGCACTAACATAGGACTAAAGAGGCTTTCGTCACTTTAAGTGTAACTAGACCCATCAGTAATCACGTATATCACTACAATTAATCAACAAATCATTCATGGTGTGTAACATGGAAATTACATGTAATGTGATCTAACATGCCCATTTCCAACTGATCCTTTCTTTATTCCTTACTGAGATCAATCATAAAACATAAAGCAGCAGAGTGTTAATTTAATCAAAACTTTATTTCTGCGCAGTATTATCTTAAATACACAGTAATGTGTCCAAACAAAACATAGAGCAATAAATATACACAGACTCCCACTAAACTGAAGTATTCTGAAATAACATAACACCCATATGAGTCATGTGCTCATGAAAAACCTTGGGTGGTAAACCTTTAGTTAGCGGATCCGCAATCATCGAGTCTGTCCCAATGTGCTCTATAGAAATCTGACCACTCTGCACCCTTTCTTTCACAACCAGGAACTTAATGTCAATATGTTTTGACTTAATGGAGCTCCTGTTGTTATTGGAATACAGTACTGCCGAATTATTGTCACAATACAACTTAAGTGGTCTTTCAATGTGTACCAAAACACGCAGCCCAATGATAAAGTTTCGCAACCATATTCCATGATTTGATGCCTCATAACATGCTACAAATTCTGCTGCCATGGTAGAAGACGCTACAAGTGTCTGCTTAGCGCTTCTTCATGAAATAGCTCCCCCAGCTAACAGAAAGATGTAGCCTGAAGTGGATCTTCTACTATCTTGGCATCTAGCGAAATCAGAATCAAAATACCCAATGATCTCCAACTGATCTGATCTCCTATATGTGAGCATATAATCTTTGGTTCTCTGTAGATATCTCATAACCCGTTTGGCTGCTTTCCAGTGATCCATACCAGGGTTACTTAAGTATCTGCCCAACATACCAACAATAAAGCTTAAATCAGGTCTTGTGCAGACCTAAGCATACATCAAACTCCCAATAGCCGAAGCATAGGGGACCTTTTGCATCTCTTTAACCTCAAGATCAGTCCTAGGGCACTGACTGAGACTAAACTTGTCTCCCTTAGCCACAGGGGTGTCACCTGGCTTGCAATTTTGCATGCCAAATCTTTGCAGCACTTTTTCTATATATCCCTTTTGTGATAATCCAAGAATGCCTTGAGAGCGATCTCGATGTATCTGGATTCCTAATACAAAAGAGGCCTCCCCAAGATCTTTCATTTCAAATTTCTTTGATAGAAAAGTCTTGGTATCATGCAACAAACTTAAATCATTGGTGACAAGTAGTATATCATCGACATACAACACCAAGAAAATAAATCTACTCCCACTAAACTTGTGGTATACACAATCATCAACAACATTAGTCTCAAAACCAAATGAGATAATTACTTCATGAAATTTGTGGTACCACTGACGAGAAGCTTGCTTGAGTCCATAGATGGATTTCTTTAATTTGCAAACCATCTTCTTTGGGTCTCCAAACACAAATTTTCAGGTTGCATCATATATATCGTCTCAATAATGTCACCATTTAGAAACGCTGTCTTTACATCCATCTGATGTAACTCAAGATTATAATGTGCAACTAGTGCCATTATTATTCTAAAAGAGTCTTTCGTGGAAACTGGAGAGAAAGTCTCTTTAAAATCAATGACTTCCTTTTGAGTAAAGCCTTTTGCCACAAGACGTGCCTTATATCTTTCCACATTACCGTTTGAATCTCTTTTGGTTTTAAAAATCCATTTGCAACCAATGGGCTTCGAATCTTCTGGTAATGGGACAAGATCCCAAACTTGATTGTCTTGCATTGACTTATACTCTTCATTCATGGCATCAATCCACTTTTGAGAATTTGGACCTTTCATGGCTTGATGAACATTAATAGGATCATCTTCCATTAATTCCTTAATGTCCTCATTCTCTTGGAAAAAAACAATGTAATCATCCGAAATAGCTTTCCTCTTCTCTCTAGTGGATCTCCTCAATTCTATATGTTCTTGAGGTCGTTGAGGTTGTTCTTGAAGTATTTCATCAACCTGATTGGGAAGATCTTCGACATTATCTTGTTGAGGTTCCAAATCTGCTTCTTCTTCAATGACAGGGATGGGTACCTGAACATTGTCATAAGCAGTAGTAGGTGTCGTAATCGACTCCTCCTCAAAGGTAATATCTCTAATCTTATTTCTCCCCCCAAACTCAATATCCTCAAAGAACACCGCATTTCCCGTCTCAAAAATTGATCTTTTAGTGGGATCATAAAACTTAAAACCCCTGGATTTTTCTGAATAACCAATAAAGTAGCTGCTGACTATTTTGGAGTCCAGTTTCTTTTCATTTGGCTTGTAAGGCCTAGCCTCAGCTGGACACCCCCAAATATGAAAGTGATTCAGACTAGGTTTTCGCCCAATCCAAAGTTCAAATGGAGTTTTAGCAGCTGCTTTAGTTGGTACCCTATTGAGAATATAAGCTGCAGTCTTTAGTGCTTCTCCCCAAAGTGATTCTGGTAAGGATGAATGACTAATCATACTCCTCACCATATCCTTTAAAGTTCTGTTTCGTCTCTCAGCTACACCATTCATGCTAGGAGTTCCCGGCATGGTGTAATGTGGGACTATTCCACATTCCTTTAGGAAGATAGCAAAAGGTCCTGGACGTTGTTCTCCTGAACCGTCATATCTACCGTAGTATTCACCACCACGATCAGATCTGACACACTTAATTCTTTTGCTGAGTTGATTTTCAACCTCAGCCTTAAAAATTTTGAACATATCCAGTGCCTCTGATTTTTCATGAATAAGATATAGGTACCCATACCGAGAATAATAGTCTATAAATGACACGAAATATTGTTGACCATTCCAAGAAGCCGTAGGGAATGGTCCACAAATATCTGTATATATCAATTCCAAGACATCTTTAGTTCTTTGGGCACCTAATTTCTTTTGTTTGGTCTGTTTTCCTTTAATATACTCAACACATACAGTAAGATCTGAAAAATCAAGTGTATCCAAAATACCATCTGACACAAACCTCTCAATTCTGGTTCTCGATATATGACCTAAGCGCTTATGCCATAGGTTAGCCGAATTTTCTTTATTTAATTTTCGCTTAGTACCCTTAGAGTTAACATGCAGGGATTCATTATACGAATGAATAATATCAAGCAAATATAGATTGTCATATGCACTTAATGAACCAGTGCCCACAATACTGAAATTATTTGAAAGCTTAAATTTACAATCTCCAAATGAACAAGAGAAACCAAATTTGTCCAACATGGAAATAGAAACTAAATTCCGTCGAAAAGACGGTACAATAAATGTATCTTTCAAATCCAAAAAATATCCAGTCTGTAATAACAATCTAAAATGCCCTATTGCCTTCACTTCTACCGATTTGCCATCTCCCACATAGATGTATCTTTCACCATCAATTGGCTTTCGGCAGCTCAGGCAACCCTGCATTGAAACACTTATATGAGTGGTAGCACCAGAATCTAACCACCAAGTGTCTCTAAGTACCGAAGCTAAATTAACTTCAGAACAGACCAAAGTAAGATTAATACCTTTCTTTGCACGCCAAGCGTGAAATTTGGTACATTCTTTCTTTTTGTGTCCAGGTTTGTCACAGAAGAAACAATTCTTATCTTGAGTGTTGTTTTGTTGTTTCTTCTGTGCTGGACCTTGATCCGTAGCAGCTTTCTCAACAGGCTTTCTTTTCATGCCCTTTCCCTTTTCTTTGGAATTAATGGCCAGCTGAGCAATCTCAATTCTTTCTTGCTTCAACCTTTCTTCCTCTTGCACACAGTATGAAATGAGCTCATTCAGAGTCCACTTCTCCTTCTGACAGTTATAACTGACCTTAAAATGACTGAATTGTGCAGGAAGCGATATGAGCACCAAATGCACGAGTAAGTCTTCTGACACCTCGAGCTTTAGTGTACTTAATTTTGAAGCATAATGAGACATCTGCATGATGTACTCCCTTATGTTTCCCTTACCCTTATACTTCATTGAGATCAAGTTTGCCAAAAGCGTACTTGTCTCAGCCTTATCGTTTTTAACAAAACGCTGCTCAATATGGGTAAGGTACTCACTGACCAAAGTGATTTCCTCAGATGCAGTGCCTCAAAAGGCTTCTGGAATGCTGCGCTTAATGATCATTAGACTAACACGGTTCGAGCGCTCCCACTTCTCAAAATTCTTCCTTTCATCAGGAGAACTTTCACCTGTAAGAGAAGTAGGTTGCTCTACCCTCAGTGCGTAGTCAAGATCCATGCAACCCAAAGTGATCAGAATGTTATCCTTCCAATCCTTAAAATTAGACCCATTTAGCATGGGTATGCTGTTAATGTTGGCAGATGCAGAAATAGCAGACATAGCTGAATCCAGAGAATAATAAACCAAAGTAACAGTTAAGCTCACATAAAACCAAATAATCAAACAATAATTCAAATATGATGGCAACATCTCGAGGTACCAAGCACAACATTAATGTCAAGTCTTTGGACAGTAATATTAATTCATTAGTGGTCACCTCCATGTAATGATCAAATACTAACAATAAATTCATGTCAAGCAACAGTCTTCCTTTGGGCCGACTTATTACTCACACGAAAAAAAACTTTATAATTGTCACGTATTTATCACTACAAGTGTTTGTGTACTTCAGGCCAAGCATTAATCTTCCTTTGGGCCGATTAATACCCGCATGAAAATACACATACACAACCATCCCAACATTTTCAATGGAAAAATCTACACAAGAGAGGTCACTTTGGCGACTTCAAGTTTCAATCAACCCATCTCAAACATTGGTAAAATTAAATAGGAACATGAGATGTCCAACAAATTCAAATCATACTTAACCCGAAATCCATCGGAAATTTTGGGAGCATACCTCATTAATATATTAATTCATAGATTATTTGAAATCATCACCAGACTTCAAAATTGATGAATAATTCATGAAGCCCAAACATATATATCAATCATGCCCAGGTTCAGAAGATGATGAGCACAAATCTTAATTCATCGAATTTAAAATAAATCCAAAACTCAATATCATATTCTTCCCAATATTCAGAGAATCATACGTAGAGTGGCTCTGATACCACTTGTTAGAAAGTAAATCCCGAAACCGCATGCTTTAAACACATATAAACATGCTTCAACACAAAAGCCCCGATCCTAAATTCTACGATGACAAACTGAAATAGAGAAGGAACGATAACCATAAAGCGGAAGCGTACCTGAATCCATGTGTCGATTATTGAATCGATTCGTACTTTCACTGGTATGGTTTACCAAACTATTAGATCACCCTTATTTTACTTTCCGTAGAGAGAATACAGAACGTAGGATTGAATCTAATGTTTGGGGACCATAACCCCTTATTTATAGAAAATATTTAGCTTACAAATTAAGCTAACTCTTAGCTTAATTTTTAAGCTA
This sequence comes from Scutellaria barbata, assembly GCA_028654395.1. Taxonomy (NCBI): domain Eukaryota; kingdom Viridiplantae; phylum Streptophyta; class Magnoliopsida; order Lamiales; family Lamiaceae; genus Scutellaria; species Scutellaria barbata. The sequence goes on along the minus strand of CM053649.1, from coordinate 3,267,068 downwards.
ACCTTAGCTTACAAATTGAACTCAAACTCTAAGAGGAGGAATTCAAATTGAACTGAAATTCTAAGAGGAGGAATTCAAATTGAACTCAAACTCTAAGAGATGAAATACAAATTGAACTTGTCAGCACAATTCGAATTAAGCTTAAATTCCAACACTCTTAGCTTAAATTGTAAGCTACCTTTATTTTCAATTTGGTCCTTCAACAAATTGAAAATCACTTAATGGTATCTACACATAAAGTCCATGAATATTATGATACTCATGTAAGCCCATATTTTAAACTTTAGTGGATCACTTCAATTGAGCTTTCTTAAGACAACTATACACATTTAATTTGACACGTGGAAGCCCAATATTGGATTTATCCAACACACACTTATAGCTAGAACAAGACATCCAACAATTGGAACAATAATGATGATTATGGTCACAGTTGGAGCTGATTTACTCCCCTCTTCTACTGCTAACAAATTTTAACAATTTTCATTAGGACAAGTTTTACTTTTGTAAGTGGTCCCATTCCAAGCACCATACCATATTTTATAGTGATGGATCCAAAATTTAAAAAATGGGGTAAGATCCAAAGATTAAAAAAAAATCACATAAATATTTTTTTTTTGTTTTTAAGGGTGTACAATCAAAATATGCAAATAAATTATAGTATATAGTACAAAAAATTCAGATAAAATTTCACACACATACACGAAAAAAAAAAACTCTAGTTATCAACAAACAACGTCAAATTAACTCAGCAATAAACTAATCCAATAATTTTGATGTTTACAAGATGTGCAAATAAGAACCCTATAAAATCTGAAGTCCAGAAGGGTTGTCTCTATCTCTGTCAATTTTCAAATTCCAAGAAAAAAAGAAAAAAAAAAATATATATATATATATAATTGTAATGATGGAAATTATAATTTGAAATTAATTGGGTGTAACTTTTAAATATATATATATATATATATAAATATAAATATATAGTATAACTTGTTAAATCATTTTTCATTCATAACTATATTATCTTTTGATTTTGATCTCATAATTAACACAATTTTCAATTTAATTCCGCTATTTAAGATTTGTACGATTTTAATCCAATTTTGCAGAATTGTGGCTTTGCAGTGACGTAGAAGTGACGTGACAACACATTCAAGTGCATCTTACCTAACATTTTCCGGCAAAATATGATTTGATATAAATTGGTAGTTATAGGATGAATAATGATTTTAACATGATTCACCAATAAGTCTTAAGAAAAAAGTTGTGCTATTGGCAAAAGTTGTGATTCTTGAAGCATACTTCGATTGTAAAACTCAAACGACCCATAACGCAGATTGCAGCTAGGTATGAAAATCCCAACACCCTTCTCCAGTTACAACATCTGGGCAAATTCTCCATAGCCCAATTTAAGCACGTGCTGCAATTCAACGGCGACATGTCCGGCGTACACTGCACCAACGCATATATTGTCTGAAACTCAGGCCCCGTCCTATTCCCCGCCGCCACCTTCTTCTCTCCGCCGCCCCCCGCCGCCATCACCCGGAGTTGATTAAGCAATATCGTTACATTAGCCTTAAACTCCCCCACCATCGTCGCATTTTCCCATTCCCAGCCCCAAAACGATGGATATGTGGCCATGGTCCCATATATCGGCTAGTGTGAGTAACGTAACATGCAGAGATAAAGCCATTGATACGCCTCTTTCTCGTTAGGGCAGAAGGTTTCTAAATCCCTGGTGGCGTTTCGAGTGCAGGCTCTGCAGGTTTCGAGGTCAACGTCGCCTCGACAAAGCACGATGACGTTGACTACGTCGGGGCTTCTGCCGGCTGTGGCGCTGTAGAAGCCTTTTTCGGGGATGTTGGAAGGGAGAGAGGCGAGTAGGGTTCTGAGATTTGCTCTGAATGTGCTGTTGCTTGTGTAGTTGCCATTTTCACCACATTGGTATTGGGATGTGGGAATTGCTAGGTTTGAAAATAGGATGAAAATGAAGGAGATTGTGATCATTTTGATCATCGTTTATTTTATTTTTATTATTTTTAGCTAAGTATAAGTGGTTTGATGAATGTGGATTATTGAGTTTGTTGTTGGGTTACATCTAATTTTGCTAATCACATCTCACTTAAATAGTTGGAGAGAGATGAAGAAATTATGGCGAATGTGTAATGTCCCGATTCTTTTTGGTAAATAAATCTTAACCGAGACGTTACTCATTCATAAAAATTCACTCTTTCAAAAGAATAAAGATAAATAAAAATCAAGAATAATTTAAAATTCAAGATTTATTACAATGAAAAGAAAACGAGATTCGGATCGTAAACGAATCGAAAATACGACATCGCGCATGTTCTCGTCGACGGGAAAATTTCCCGACGGCGTCTCCCGTCGGCTGCCTAGTTTTCTAGGCAACGGTGCCCATACCTCCCGTCGTCGGCCTGCTCGAGCAGCCACCTTCCCAGCGCCACCGGCTGTGGCGGTGCTACCCTATGCCATCGACCCTTAGTCCTCCGGCTAGCCCGCACCTCCGGCTACCAGAACCGGCCATCCCTCGCCGGATTCCGGCATGAATAGTGCCTCAAAAACAGCCTCAAAAACCCTTCGTCACACACATTTCACAAACTCCTTGCAACAGCCCCCCTTTCGAGGCCATTTTCCGGCACCGGCGCTGCCACCCATGGCGGCACCACCCCTCCAGTGGCTAGCCCACAACTCCGGCATCTCTTCCGGTGCCTGAAACGGCGAGAAAAGAGAGCGAGAGAGAGAGAGAAACGGGAGAGAGAAAAGGTGGCCAGAAGCAAGGGTTGGGGTTTTGGAAATTGTTTTTCGCCGTTTTCCGGCCAACGGAGAATCGAAATTGAATTCCGAAAGTTTCCCTAGACTCGTATCGTCGAGGGCTACGTTGTATACGAAAATCAGTTGAAATGGACGGGTTTGACTTTTTTCCGACGACGACAGCGGCGGTTTTTCGCCATTTTCCGGTGAATGGAGAATCGGAATTGAATTTCGAAAGTTGCCCTAGACTCGTATCGTCGAGGGCTACGTTGTGTACGAAAATCAGCCAAAACGGACGAGTTTGACTTTTTTCCAGCGAACTCCGGCAGCGGCGGCGACGGCTCCGGCAGTGGGGCGGCGGCGGCGGCGGTGGCGGCAGCGGCGACGACAGAATATAAAAATTAAAAGGAAAGAGAGAGACTTACGTGTATTCGACCCTTTTCGGCTCGTTCGAAGAAATGGTGAAAATGAAATCGAATTAGAGCCTATTTATAGAAAATTTTTAAAATTACTATTCATAATAGAGTAGGTCACTATTCATGATAAGATTTCGTTTCTCGTTTTTCCGAAACTTCGTATTTTGCCATTTTCTTCGCCGTTCGAGCTACGGGTGTCCGATTGACCTCTAGTTTGTTTCTATCTTCTCATTTTTCCGTTACGCATTTAATGGTATAAAAATATTTTATGTTCCATGTTTATAAATTTTATCCCCCTAAAACCGATCGTTAAATAATATCTGAAACGCACGTAATTAAATTAAACATTCAAGAATTAAAACACATAAGATATTTTAATTAAGATTTTTACTTATTTACTTAATCAATTATGCTTCGTTTTTATCTTGGACATTATAGAACGCATGTGGTGTTCATACACACGACATCCCTTGTTTATCCTTTTTTTAATTTTTATGATCAAAGTCGTCATATAATAATTACGTAAGATTACAATTTTAGATTCATGACTTAAATTTCACAATAAAAAAGACCTTCTTAATGAGGGAAATCAATGGATTAAGATAAGTCATGTCAAAATTATTAGGTAAAATTGACCATTTGACCAATTAAATAATGAGATAATACCTCCAAATATCCTATTTTCTTATCTTTATAACTCAAATACCCCATCAACTATAATATTATCCCAATATACCCTAAAAGTGGTCAAAGACCAATTTACCCCTAAAAAATCACTATTCAAAATGTTATTTCCACTCTTAATTTATGAATGCCAAACCATCTTGTTAAACTTTGTTTTCACAACCCGGATATAATTATCTTGGTATTTTGGTTGGAAACCTCTCTCGTGCCCCAAAAAACACTCGTATTTATACTTGTGATCTGGTTTGAAAGGTATAACAAAGCCATATACTGAACGATTATTATTCGAAAAAAGAATTAACTGAATTTTTCCATGATTTATATTTATTGAGATCCGATGCTTAAAATGGTATCAGAGCCTGGTTTTATTGAAGAAATAAATTAAATTTTGTTGAACAATATTATTTTCTTGTGCCTAACGGAAGAGAAAATCAAGAAAATGTATCCGAAAATATTTCGAGATAACACAAGTGCAGGATATCAGTAATGACATCCAGCTCAGATTGGAACACAATTGTTCCAGACACATCTAAGGTCACACAAGACCTTAGGGAGATCCAGAAAACCATCATTTATTATGGTGGACAGATGGAGAAGATAGTACGATCTCTATCCGAGATCCAAAAAGATGTTTCAGATCTGAAACAAGAAATTGTAGATCTGAAGAGAAGACAAACCAAAGGAACTGGAAGATCAATGAACGAACGTATGAAAAATTCGTTCGGAGATATTCCAATCATTTCCAAAGGAAAGGCTACGGAAGTTTCGAAGCCCAAAAGCAACGATGAACTCCTACTTGATATCATAAGACAAGTTGGATGGAAGTCTCAAGAGTAGATCTTGCAGAATTAACCGAATCCCTTTCCAATCTCGGAATTGTGGATCTGGTAAATCTCAGGATGAACGAGCCGATTCCGCTGATTCCAAAGAAGGAAGAGGAAAGCACAAGTACGCCAGTATCGGAAGTACCAGTACCTGAAGTACCGGTTCCTCCAGAACCTAGGTGGTGGCAGGATGGGGTTGAGTATGAAGAGTACATAGCTCGACAAGCCAAAACCCGACCGGGAAGGTTTAAAGGAGTATCCAAAAGCCCTTGGGCAAAAACGATGCTTGAACCAACCCATCCGTTTGGAGTGATGCTCACAACAGACATCATCGATTTCAGAAATATGGAAGTTTTGATCGATGAGTGGATGTCATCCATGAAAGTTGCTTCATCAACACTGGATGTTGATAACGATCATTTTTGCCAGATACTGGTAAATAGTTTGCAAGGTTCGGCCAAGAAGGCATGGGAGATGACCGAAGCCTCTCTCAAAAAAGAGATCTTATCCAACGAGAATGTTATAACAATTGTCGAAAGGATGGGTCACCTGTTCAAAATATGTTTCCTCGGGGACGGATATTTTGAGGAAAGAAAAGACGAGAAGAAAAGAGAGTACACGCAAGCTCTGTTTGCTCTCGAATTGAGAAATATATGTTATGCGGATGAATATATATATTGGTTCCGCAAATATTATTTCCAAGCAGATGTACCATGGAATGTGGCAACAGATTTATTCTTTGCAAAAATCTGCAGTCCATGGAGGGAGATGCTAATGCAAACCTACAAGGTACCTACAGGCCGAGTCGATTCAGTGGCCAGAAGGATGTCCTTTTTCAAAGACAGTATACGAGAATGGTGTCAACAAGCGACACTACAAAGGAACAAGAAGAGACTAAGAGGAATGGTGAAAAAGACCCCTCTTTGTTGCGACAACAATGATTTTCCGAGTATTATCGGAGAACCACAACGTGAAAGACACGGAAAGAGAAAGAAACACTTCAAGGGAAGGTTTCAATCTAAGTTCGGAGGATCATACAGGAGACCTTCCAAACAGGAAAGATCATGGTGGTCCAAATCAAAGGCTAGATCTTACAAATCTGGTCAAAAGTCTGGTCCTTCCAGGTTTTCTTCACAGGGATCTAGATCCACAGGGAAGCCAGCAGGAGGAACAACCCGGAAAAGAACTTTCAAACGAGCTCACACTCGTACGAATGAAAGTTTCAAGGATTGCAACTGTTGGACGTGCGGCGCGAGAGGCCATATTTCACCCGATTGCCCACAAAAGCAAAAAGAAGTGCGCCAATTCGAGTACACAGACGACATCCGAGATGCTGTCTTCTATGGTGATTTGGTGCCAGTTTACAAGTTCGAGGACATCTCTTCAGATGAAAGCATCTATGAAGAAGAATTAGAATCTGTTTCAGAAGGATCCGATGGATCATCTACAGAATCAGACGAGTAGCTCCGGCAAACCAGAAGATAGACTCCAGACGACGGACAGTCTATCAGGGTTCTTTTCAAAAATGACCATCTCAAACAAGATGATGGAAAGAATCATGCAACAGGATTCAGCTTTAGGTCCGTACGACGGATTTAAGATTGGAAGTCTTAATCGATTTTGTGACAAAATCGGAATAAGACAGCGCAAGCATCACATAATCTACCGGGTGAACTCAGGTGAGTTCTCTATTCCAATAGGGTTAACCGGTAATAACATTGAGATGCAACTTATTCCAAAAGAAGAAATTCTGGAGGAATTGAGTCGTATCAAAGAAGAAGTAGCAGTCACAATGAAATGGATTCATATTGGAACCATTGAAGTGGTGATTAAAGCTACCTTCAAAGAAGGAATTGATTCTGAATTACATCTATCTGTGATGGATAAAAGAATCAATAATTTAAGCGAAAGTTGTCTTGGTACAATGGTAGGTAATTTATATGCTGGCAAACTTATGTTTGACATACATCCTAGGATTGCATATAACCTAGCAGACCAAGATTTTAGTAGAGTCTTAACCCTTCATCAAGATTTTAAAAGACCTGATCTTATGAAAGAAGGAAATAGACCATATTCTATCACGTATAGAATTGCATATGCTCTTTCCAATACACATCATTCGAATATGTTTCTTAGGAAGGAGTATATAGAAATTCCTAGAATTTTCAAGGAATTCGCCAAAGTTATGACACCTGACCCAATCAAAATACCAAGGTTAGGAGGTGTCAATTTGCTAATCAAAGATCAACCTATTCTAAACAGTAGATCATTAAGGTTTGATTCTGAAATTAGTAACAGGTTGTCCTTTTCCGAGGGTAGGATTTTAAGCCTAAAAGGAAAAGAACCAAGTGAGGATTTGTATCCACAAAAGATTAGAGTAAGAAATGTAAAAATCAAATGCCCTAATAATGAATGGAAAGAAATCCATATTGTTTTTGATATATCTAAAACTGATAATTTGTTTTCTTGTGAGGAGATATATCATTTACAACAACCAAGTATTAACAGATATGAAGGCATGTTAGAAATAGCAGGATATCATGTATCTGTTACAGGAAGTGCAGGCATAACTAAAGGAGTTATGACCCTAGGGTTAAGTTTCCTTGAAGAACATAAGCCCTGGAGAAGAGATGAGAAATGGATGGAGTTCGACCTTGATGGACATACAATCAGGGTAGAATAAAACCATTATGCCAGGAATCAAGTTAGATCAAGAGATCATTGATCTCACGATACAAAGAGACCAGGCGATAGCTTTGTTAAGATCTTTGCGAGAGCAAAATCTACCAGAACAAAGAAGTATCCAAGACGTCATAAGGATACAAGAGGCTGCGTTAAAAATAAGTCAAATTAACGCACGAATAGACATGCTAGAACGCTGGAGGAGAAGGATTTATCCAAACAATCCAGATTTGTTCTAAATTATGCCAGGAAGGTGTATTGATGAAGAGATCCAGGATCTCAGAAAAGAGAAAGATGAGTTGACGGAACGCATTAGAGAAATGCGGGATAATGGACAGACTCATCAAGTAAGGTTTCAAGAGTTGATCCGGGAGCATAATGTTAGAAGCTCAAGGATAAACTTGTTAGAATCTTGGAAAAGAGGAATCTATCCAAACGATTCTGAATGACAAGTATTTTCTCTATATATATATCTGTAGGGATATTATATGACCAATATAAGACGGAATATTTTGCAGCTTATATTGACTCAGGTTCAGGCATTTGCACAGCAAAGCCAGAAGTTTTTCCCAGCGAAGCAGTGGAAAAATTACCTCTTATTGCAGGAAGAGACTTCTCACAGAAAATCCTTATACTCAATAAAGGTATTCGAGAAACACGAATAATGATCGGAGGCGCATTCGATACCCCTTGGTATAAAGTAAGAATGCCACCAATCTATATTCATGATACAGGTGCTGATATTTTGCTTGGTAACAATTTTATCCAAACTTTTGCAAAATATGAGCAGGATAATCACAAGAACCTGTTAACCTTTACTACTAACTGTGGTAGTATGATACAGGTTTTGCGGCGAGAAAAGGCTTTTAATAGGATCATGCCTATTAATTTTCGCAGCAAACGTGGTGATAATGAAGCCAAGTTAACTCATCCAAAAATGCAGGATAAGAGGAAATTTGGTAAAGCTCTTTTGTCATACAGACAAGAGGGAATGGAGGAGGCACATGAAGAAGCTATTCAGTTTCTAAAGAATGCCTTACAAGAAGGACCACCCCAGATTGACATTAATGAGGAAAGTCTACTTTCTCTCGAAAATGTTAAAAGGCTAATTCAGAGGAACTACAATGAAAATCCTTTAGCCTGGTGGGACAAAAACCAGATCGAAGCAACGTTGAAGGTAAAAGAACAACACAGATACGAGTTGGTTCGATACAAGCCGATACAGATGAATCTTGAAGATCGAAAAGATATGCAAAAGATTATCAAAGATCATATCGATCTCAAGCTAATCGAAGCAGGTATTTCTCCTTATAGTAGCCCAGGGTTTTTGGTAAGAAACCATGGCGAAATAAAGAGAGGAAAAGCAAGGTTAGTAATTAACTATCAAGGTATTAATAAGATTACCGAATTTGATGGTTATTACATTCCAAGTAGAGAACACTTAATTGATTGTATTAAAGGGTCAAAAGTGTTTTCAAAGTTTGATTGCAAGTCTGGATTTTACCAGATTAAGTTAGAAAAAGAGTCTAAGAAATTAACTGCTTTTTCTACACCACAAGGTCAGTATATCTGGAACGTAATGCCTATGAGTCTTGCGAATGCACCTCAGATATACCAACGAAAGATGGATAATCTATTTAAAGATTATTTTGAGTTTATGTTTGTTTACATAGACGATATCTTAATTGCCTCTAAGAATATGAAAGATCATTTAAAGCATCTTGAAATATTTTCAGAAGCATGTCATAAAGAAGGATTAGTGCTCTCTGAAAAGAAGGCAATAATCGCGGTTAATAGAATCGAGTTTCTCGGTGTTATTATTGACCATGCAAGAATGTAACTACAGGAACATATTGTGGAGAAAATTTGCAATTTTCCAGATATTCTTAGAGATAAGAAGCACCTTCAAAGCTTCTTAGGAGTGATTAATTTTGCAGGTTCATTCATTAAAGACTTGGCAAAATATCGAAAAGATTTCCGTCCTTTATTACAAAAGGATGAGAAGACCAAATGGAAATGGGAAGATATTCATTCCCAAAGAGTTCGTGAGCTAAAACAGGTTTGTAGTAACTTGCCAAAACTTGCGATTCCTCAAGATGGGGATCAGTTAGTCGTCTACACAGACGCTAATGATTTTAGATGGGCAGCAGTGCTCATGTGAAAGACATCTACGGGTGAAGAACCATGTAGATATACTGGAGGGTTGTTTACAGAACAACAGGCCAGAGTTTGGCATATTAACGAGAAAGAATTCTTTGCTGTTTGGAAGGCCTTTAAAAAATGGCCTTTATTTTTATTAGCTAAAGAATTTATATTAAAAGTTGATAATACTAACGTTAAAGCTTTTTTGAAAAACAAACTTGAATCCAAGATCGAAAAAGCACGTATTATCAGGTGGCAAGCAGAATGCCAATATTATCTTTTTGATATTGTCATTGTGAAATCTAATGAGAATGTTCTTGCAGATTTCTTAACAAGAGATGGATATCCTTGAAGCAGATTCCATCACAATACGAGCAAGGCACCTTAGGGAAAACCTTGAGATGCATTACAAGGCCTTTGAGGAACTAAGGGTAAGAGCCGAAGCGGCATCTTATGTCCAAAAAGCTGATTTGGACAAAGTCCAAAAGACTCCACGTGCAGCCATAACTTCAAATAATGATTTGTGGAATGCATTAGTAGATCCTGTAAACAAGGTCTGTTCACCATCGGTGATGCAGAAAGAAATATACGAGAGAAGTTCATCATCGATGAACAAACAGGGTACTTTTATACCCGAAGCAGGACATCCTGCTGATAAAAGTTTTTCATCGGATATCGGTGAAAAGGCTGAGAAGGCCGAACCAAGTGTTTTATCGGATTCCGATAAAATTATTAATTCGGAAGGTCAGAAAGTAATTCCAAACAACCCGAGTCAACCCAGCACCTCTGGGGTAAAAGAGGGAGAGGTTAACCTAAGGCCCCAGACTGGCCCTAGACAGGTTAACACTAATCAAGCTATTTCTCCTCTGCAGGTTTACCAAAAAATATGGGAGAAATTGATGACTAGAAATTGGATCAATCCAAATAGAATTACTGCTGATTGGTCTGGCAAGTATCCAAGACTTTGGATGCTCCCAGGGGTAAACCCTCATGATGTGCGGGAATGGTTCGATTTTAGAGCAATTGCTTCAGTCTTTACTACCGCACCCAGCTTTCCGGAGATTTCCAAATTACCGGACTGGATATCCACTGCTGTGCACGATTCATGGCAGAACAACCCATACTTGGGTCGAGGAGATATACTGGAGCTAAAAATTATTTCTGCCGCTCCAGAAATTACAGGAAAAGGGTCTCATCTAGTTTTTCAATTCATAAAACTACAAAGACCTGAGATGGGGGCGATAAACCGAGCCAAAACACCCCCAGAAAACAGCCATTTGGTTGTTGCCTTGACTAAAAATGATATATCTACAAGGCGAGCTTGGGGTCTCTGGGTCTGTCTCACCGAGATGGATAAAGTGAAGTATCCATTCAAAATATTTCATAATTCTATGAATGGATCATTCCTGTTAAATTCCATGACAGGAACAACTACCGGATTTGCTGAAAACCTCTTTGAAAATAAGAGGAAATTAATCTGGGAAAACAAGGTTCCAGCCACGGAACAAACAAGGAAGAAGATATGTAATATGATACATATCGGGAGATGGGGAGAGCGGATATGCTCTTACTGTCAAACACAAGAGAAACCGCTGTTTGGACAGGGTTTCAAAATAAAAAAGGACAAACCCGACTACCCAAAGAAAAGGGGAAAAGGGAAGGGTTTTTAGAAAATAAAAACCAAAAATGTAATAAGAGGAAACGGGTCTAATTAGACTCGATTGTAAACAAGCTGTATTGTATTCTAAACAATGTAATAGGATACGGTATAATCAGCATAGGATGCTTATTAAGACATAAGATAGTGGTTGGTCCCGCCATCTTTGAAGAATCAGCATCTGGACTAAAAAAGACAAACGTGGAGGACCCCTCCACTCATCAAGAGATTCGTTGCCGACGCAAGAAGACAACGAAGGTGGTAGATGCACTTACCAAACGGTAGGTGAGAAATAAAGGAAGCTGGCCCATTACCCACTCATCTAATGGATTGCAAGCTGGCAAAGGCAATAATGCAACCTCAACAGAAGTACATTAAGGCCTATAAAAGGAGGCATTCAGCCTCAAATGAAGATCATCGAAAATACACAACACTTCTCTCTTCATAAGCTTTTCGAAATCTTCTCTCTAGTATTGTAATAGTTTAGCTTTCAAGCTTTCCTGTTCATGGGGGTTTCCCCTTCACGAGTCTTAGCCATGATAGGCTAATTCAAGTTTCTCTTCCAATGGCGGAGAAAATATATATTGTAAAATAGTTTAGTTTATTTTCTTCAATAAACAAGGTTTTTGCTTTCCGACATTCTGTCCAAAAATTTTATAATTCTGAGTGAAAAATTATCCAGTAGTGCGTCTCCCCGTGACCTCCTTAAAGGCAGGTGGCCGTTGAAAAGGAGTATGATCAGGGTTCCCAAGAAAATCGGTTTCAGAACCATAGACTGCGGGCGAGTGGTTGGATCTTTGATCCATAAAACCTGAACCGAGGTCCAAGGGAACTTAAGAGACAAAGACGAGGTATGATTTAAACTCAGTTTTATTTTATTTACGGAAGCATGTTGGGCCTGATATTGATCAGAGGACTAATCCGGATCTAATAAGTATAAGGATTGGAAAAAGGAAAAATTGGCTAATGGCAAGCATGGTTTTTTGGAAGTTTTGGAATGTTTGTAAGGGTAAAATAGTATTTTATCATAAAAAAGGGGTAGATAGGGATATTTTGTTATGAAAGTGGGTATATGGAGACTTTTGTTATATGGTAGGGTAGTTGAGGAAAAAATATAAGAAAATGGGTTATGTTTGGATTTGATCTCATTAAATAATTGGGGTATGCCTGACCTTTTCCCATTTTTGTCACACGACTCGTGGAAAGAAATATAAGGTAGATATTTCAAGTCTGCACTTTTACTGGATGTGGAGATTTTGGGTAATGTTTTAAGGTCAATGGAAGATTTTATGTGATGTTTAAGGTCAATGGAAATCCTTAATAAAATACACAAAAAGGATTAAAAAAAAATTATATAGATATGGGGGGGGGGGGGGGGTTTAATATAATTTCCTTTCATTAACCATCAGACAACATCCAAGAATATTCATCTATCCCTTCATTGTAAAGTTCAAAATTTAGTTGATTCAATTGGAAAATAATAATCTCTATTTTTTCTTCTTCTTAGTACTGTTCTATTTAACATTATTATGTATGATGTATTATGTATATCATGTAAATAATATTTTGGGGTTAATTTTGATTTTGGTTTGTACGTAAGATATTTTCCTTTTATTCACAATCAAGTATATGTTTTTCAGTGTTTAACTTTTTTTCAATTTCAACTCAATTTTTATTAAAATTTCCAAAATTATCAATGTCCCATGAGATTACCCAACTATCTTTCAAACAAAATTGGATTAAAATTGAAAAAAAAAAAAGACCAAAATTGGATTGAAATTGAAAAAAATTAAAATATATACACCAAAATAAAAAAATATATATTTAATTGTCCGAAAATAAAAAATGTCTTACATACATGACTTAAATAGAAATTAACCCTTAAAAATAATAAAAAAGTTATAGTTACACATAAAACATTCTTTTCCAATTAAAAAATGTTTTAAAAAATTATTTCAAATTTTGTTTTACTTGTTTTGAATAAAAATGTAAAAAAAAAAAGTTTGTTTTACTTCTTTCGATCACTGATCATTGGTCGATTTTCGGATGAATCAATCAAACCAATCTATCCGATTCAATTCCACAACTAATTTTGTTCAAACAAATGCTTATTTAATGTCACACGTGGTGCAATCTCATTCATCGTTGCACATTCACACTATCATCGTGTCACTTTGAATGTTGGAACTTCACTTTCACAATGTAAATTCAAGAAATTAGTCCTTAATTAATATATAGTCACACATCATCAATATTAAACATTAAACATCAGTGCTGTAAAAAGATTCGTTCTTGATTCTTCATTCAATAGATAAATGTTTTTTTTTTTTTGGCTTTTTATTTCCTGCTGATTTGATATATAATATATATAAGAACTTCCAGTTAGTATCGAAGACGGTGGTGATGTGACCACTAATTTGTTGACGACCAAATTAGACCAATATTAATTGACCATCCTTATTAATGTTGTTATCGTCTTGAAAAATTATGGAAATTTGTCTTCAAATTTGTAGCATGTTAACTATTCTCCACTATTGTCTATCATTAGAGCATATTCCTCGATTTATTTTTATGGTGTGGCTCTCTCCCACGATTTATCTATCACTCGAGTATATTTCTTAATTTACATCTCATCCGATTGAGGAGCCTACGATAGGAGGGGGAAGTTCTTGATATCTCCCTATTCAAAGTTCAAAGTATGTACGTATCATTGTGTTAATCTAGACACAATATTATGGAAATAATTTTGAAATATATATATATATATATATATATATTCAAAATAATTTATAAATTACCTTTGATGTTTCCACATTTTATGTGGATGTGGGGACCTTTGTCCTTCAAAGTCTTTAACATAAATTAAGTGATTAAATTTAAAATAATACCAGAAATGAGGGATGAAAATATAATTATCCCGAATGTCCATCTAAAAATCTTTCTACAGTTATAATATTGAGGAAACTAACACGGTAATGACATAGTTTATAATTTATAATTTGAGTAGGTCTTGTATAAGATCATCTTGTTGGGCGTCCGACTCGAGCTGCACAGCATATCACATCTGGACGGCAGAATGAAGGATATCACTCCACCTGGCCGGCCAAGACAGCAACATCCTCTCAAATAGACCGTCCAGGTTGATTGGGGGTTCCTCGACGGATTAGATTTGGCCGGCCAGGACCCATATGGCCGTCTAGGAAAAAGTCAACCATCAAGAGATTGTGGATAACAAAACCGCCAAATGCCATGTAAATAGGCGAAAATCAAGGAGAAAATGAGCTCAACTTCCACAATCTCCACGATCTCCAGTACTTAGGTTATTCTTCAGCTATAAATAGATGTAATTTCAACGTGTAAAGGATCTGAATCCTTATTCTGTAAAAAGCACTAGAGAGCTGATTTCTCTAAGTTAATACTATAAGGTCTTGCCCGATCATTTAACCATCCAGGATCAGCCGAGCAACATTGCCCAAGTAGGCTCCGGGCCAGTCTTGTTTCATACTTGTTATTTCGTCTTTCTTACATTTAGGTGTTAGATTAGGAATTACTCTCATACAAATTCCGACGTCAACACGTCTCACGGATCTCATTTTGGTTTCATTTATTGCTCTCATGCCAATTAAGAATTCTATTTGATCTTCTGCTTCAACCAGCCAACGACCTTCTAATTTCCAACATAAGTAAATTGATAGAAAAGAACTAGTTATATTGATTGAAAAACAAAATACGAATCATATAGTTAAATGATATAACAGCTAATTATAAAAAGAAATATTTGATTTTATCAATTTAGGTCACAGACCATAGTTATCAATTATCAGTTTGGTCTGAAAGATAAAAACTATTAGTTTAGAACCTAAATGATAAAAACCAACAATTAAATTAGATATTGCTTGGCATCTTACAATTTCTAATTATTTAAAAATATTTTTTAAGCTAAACTATGAAAATATAATTGATGGACTTATGTAAAAACATTTAAAAACAAAAGGAAAGATTAGAAACTTATGTATTGTATTGAATTCGTCAAGAAAGTCGCAATCAAATTTTTCTACTTACCTTTTTAATTTGAAGATGGTTTCATGGATAGAAACATTCCATGTTTGGTTAAATATTGAAACATATATATGTTGAATTTTGGACAATGTGACAAACTTACAATCCAAAAATTGAAAGTATGTCGGTGCAAACAATAATTTCAAAAGTACCCTAAATGTGGTCATAAGTATTTTAATCACGGCCATCTAATTTGGACTTCAACAAATTCCATAGTCATTTCTGATCACATGCCTACAATTTAGTAATAGCAAAGTTTTGGATAATTGCGTCTTACCAATCTCATTTGATGAGAGATGTTGGATTAGATCGAATATAAAAAATTATATAATATTTTTTAGAGTAAACTACTTTTTTTGCCCTGCAAATTAGGGGGTCTGGTATTTTCGGATACTTTTATTTCGGGCTGGCTGATTTGGATATTATTTTACAAAAAATGGCAATTTATGCCCAATTTCAGCCCGAATGGCTTATTTGGGCTGAAATTGCACGTGATATGCACGTGTGAGTGTAATTTCGGGCTGATCGGACCTAAATCGAAAACGCTGGCAGTTTTTAATTACATGACAATTAAAAAAAGAAAAAATATTTTTCACCTGTAAATTTGAGTGCACATAACGGGTTTCTAAAAATTCATCACACAAAATAATAAAAGAACCCTAACCCCAAATCAAAAAATTCAACCCCCAAATCAAAAATCAAAAAACCCTAACACCCATTCTCTCCCTCTCTCTCTCTGAAGAAGAAGAAGAAAATAAAAGGGGTAAAAACATACACAGCTAGAAATGCTACAGAGCCCAATATTTAATCGATTGAGCTTTTGTTTGTCATAAAGATAATGAGAAGAGGCCCGGCGTCTTCTTCTCCAAAGAAGAAGATGGTTTCGGAATTCCAGGAGCACGAATCCCTTCTCCAAAACCCAATCTATGATGCCCTTTATTGATGAATGTGTAGGTGGCGCTGTTTCGGGCTTCAAAGAACCCGAAATCAAAGATTTTAATGAGATTCACAATAACCCTTTTACTTTTCTGTTTGAGCACGATCTTTTCTGGGAGAATGAGGAGCTTGATGCACTGTTAGCTAAGGAGAAAACGCAGGTCCATTTGACTTTTGATGAAACCAACTCAGATGCGTCTTTGAAAACGATGAGAAGTGAGGTGATTAACCCGTTATGTACACTCAAATTTCCAAGTGGAAAATATTTTTCTTTTTTAAATTGCCACGTAATTAAAAATTGCCAGCGTGTCCGATTTAGGTCCGGTCAACCCGAAATTACGCTCACACGTGCATATCACGTGCAATTTCAGCCCAAATAAGCCATTCGGGATGAAATTGGGCATAAATTGCCATTTTTGGTAAAATAATGTCCAAATCAGCCAGCCCAAAACAAAAGTGTTCGAAAATGCCAGACCCCCTAATTTACGGGGCAAAAAAAGTAGTTTACTCTATTTTTTATGTGTATTAGGTAATACATTTTTGTATATTAGATAATACTTCACAAGACGATCTTGTACAAAACCTATTCTATAGTAACATCTGTTATCAACTAAGAGCAATTATATGAGAATTAATAAATTTACCGATTTTTACCTCTCACTGAAGAGATTAATTTCTGGTTTCTGGTTAAATCAATTGGTCTGATCTGATTTCCACATTTACTGATAAAATGAAAATTATAAAGAGTTTTTAGTAATTATAATTTTTTTTTTTAGAGTTTGATTACCATTCATAGCTACATAACGATGATAAATCATCAATTTTTCAGATTTAAGTAGTTGACCACAAAACAAGTCATTTTATATTTTCTAAATCTAATTTTTAAGAGGTTATTATTTGTCTCGTGTTTGATGGGATACATGCTTCTTTAATTAATATTTAAAGGTTACATGTTTCTTTTCGTAGTTCCTACAGTATATAAAATATAATCAAAATGATTACAAAAACAAGCCAATTTTGAAGAAATCTTATTCATGTTGTAATGTAAGCTATGATAGAGAAAGAAGTTAATGAAGGAAATACTATTTCATATACCATAAAACTCACACTCGATTGTCACCTCCACAAAGCTAAATCTACGAAGAGAAGGTGTTTCAGTTTCTTTTTTATTTTTCATGTGTAATATTGATGATGAAAATAGCTGGCATAATCTTATGAATTGTTTATTTGCTGAAAAATGTTGGGGTGAATTATATATGAAGTTTACTGTTAAATATTGGAGAATGATTTTTTATACGATACAAGCACTCAAAGGTTTTGCTTTGTAGCTTGGAACATTTGTGTTCCATATGAGTGTAACTCATGAATAAAATTCAAAGTGGGCTCAATATAAATTATGATAAATCATTAAAATCAATGTGAATTTATAATAGAAAACCTAAAATAAAAAAGGAAGAGTTTTTCTCCGCACCAAAAACGAGGTACTACATAAACAAATTAAAAAAAAAATTGTTAATCTACATGTTTAATGAAATAGAGAGCAACCATTATATATTACACAATAAATTAATTAAACATAAATTGAAAATCAACGTGGGCACATCTCAGTTATGGATGCCTCATTTCTTGATTCAATTGGATTATTCCCCAACTCCAATTCTCTGGAATTATTAATCTCATTTCCATCTAATCTTCCTTGCATAAAAAATCCAGGCTTTGAGGGCATTGGTAGGGCTAGAGATGTGTTATTGATCATCTGAACAACAGATGTCATTGTTGGCCTCTCACCTGCATTTTCTTGAACACACAATAGACCAATGTGAATGCATCTAAAAATGTCATCATTATGAAAATCTGAACTATCCTTCAAAATAGGATCAATCACATCTTCTCCTCTTCTTGATTGCCAATTCCTCCAGGCAAAACTTAGCAGATGCTCTATATTGTGATACTCATCCTGAAAGTGACTATTTTTTTGCCCACTTATGATTTCCAGGGCCATTACTCCGAAACTGAACACATCCGACTTGATAGAAATGTGTCCATTAAATACGTACTCAGGCGACATATATCCGCTGCAATAAGAAAGAATATCATATAAGTTTGTATGTTAAACGAGTGATCACTGTTAAAGAAATGATCACTTACTAAGTTCCTGCAATTCGACTGGTCGTGTCATGAGTTTTATCTTGCACAATTAGTCTTGCCAATCCAAAGTCTGCGATTTTAGGATTCATCTCCTCATCTAAAAGTACATTGTTTGCTTTAAGATCACGATGTATGATCTTTAGATGAGAATCTTCATGAAGATAAACAAGCCCCTTAGCAATGCCCTTGATGATATTGTATCGTGTATCCCAATCCATTTGTTGGCGTCTAATCATGTCTAAAAATGTCATTTTGAGAAAAACCCACCAATGTTAGGGTGTAATTTTGCATAAGAACTATTAGCAATAACCACAATTTCGATATTTATCACAAAATGATATTCTATCTGTAATGGATAAAATTAGTCAAAAGATTATAATACCCTTCCCAAAATGTATTCGCTAAAATCTACAAATACTACAACTAAAATACTTACTAGCGACAACAAAATATTGTTGGCAAAAGTTTTGATAATTTTCGCAAATATATTTTGCCACAATCAATATTTCAAAAGTTTTCTGGCAAATAATCTATTTGCGACAATCATGTTGTCACAAATAATTTTTTATGGTGTGAGGATCTGAACATACCGAATATGAAGTGGTCGAGACTTGCATTGAGGACGAATTCATAGACAAGAATCCTTTCGGTTTCATTAAGGCAGAAACCCAGAAGTCTGACTAGATTCTTATGTTGAAGTTTAGCTACTAATAAGACCTCATTCTTGAATTCTAGATCGCCTTGCTCCGACCTCATTGAGAGTCTTTTCACAGCTATTTCTTGCCCATCCACAAGTTTTCCCTGTCATTCATCAACCATGGAATGAACTACTAAACTTTCCATTTCACTCATGCTACATTATTAATTGCAATTATGTATACTTTTTTTACTTACCTTATAAACTATTCCAAATCCACCTTGACCAAGCTTGTTTTCTCCTGAGAAATCCCCAGTTGCATTTCTAATAGTTTCGAAATCATATTGTAGGGATTCAAGATTGATAATCTCAAGCCTTTGCTTTAGTTTTTGCTTCTTTCTACTCCTCAGGAAGGTACACACACTTATAACTAGAACAAGACATCCAACAATTGGAACAATAATGATGATTATGGTCACAGTTGGAGCTGATTTATTCCCCTCTTCTACTGCTAACAAATTTTAACAATTTTCATTAGGACAAGTTTACTTTTGTAAGTGGTCCCATTCCAAGCACCATACCATATATTATAGTGGTGGATCCAAAATTTAAAAAATGGGGTAAGATCAAAATATTAAAAAAAAAAAATCACATAAACAATAAGTCTTAAGAAAAAAGTTGGTTGTTCTTACAAGGTGCTATTGGCAAAAGTTGTGATTCTTGAAGCATACTTCGACTGTAAAACTCAAACGACCCATAACGCAGATTGCAGCTAGGCATGAAAATCCCAGCACCCCTTCTCCAGTTACAACATCTGGGCAAATTCTCCATAGCCCAATTTAAGCACGTGCTGCAATTCAACGGCGACATGTCCGGCGTACACTGCACCAACGCATATATTGTCTGAAACTCAGGCCCCGTCCTATTCCCCGCCGCCACCTTCTTCTCTCCGCCGCCCCCCGCCGCCATCACCCGGAGTTGATGAAGCAATATCGTTACATTAGCCTTAAACTCCCCCACCATCGTCGCATTTTCCCATTCCCAGCCCCAAAACGATGGATATGTGGCCATGGTCCCATATATCGGCTCGTGTGAGTAACGTAACATGCAGAGATAAAGCCATTGATACGCCTCTTTCTCGTTAGGGCAGAAGGTTTCTAAATCCCTGGTGGCGTTTCGAGTGCAGGCTCTGCAGGTTTCGAGGTCAACGTCGCCTCGACAGAGCACGATGGCGTTGACTACGTCGGGGCTTCTGCCGGCTGTGGCGCTGTAGAAGCCTTTTTCGGGGATGTTGGAAGGGAGAGAGGCGAGTAGGGTTCTGAGATTTGCTCTGTATGTGCTGTTGCTTGTGTAGTTGCCATTTTCACCACATTGGTATTGGGATGTGGGAATTGCTAGGTTTGAAAATAGGATGAAAATGAAGGAGATTGTGATCATTTTGATCATCGTTTAATTTTTTTTTTTTTTTTTTTGGCTAAGTATAAGTGGTTTGATGAATGTGGATTATTGAGTTAATTTGTTGTTGGGTTACATCTAATTTTTCTAATCACATCTCACTTAAATAGTTGGAGAGAGATGAAGAAATTATGGCGAACGCATGTGGTGTTCATACACACGACATCCCTTGTTTATTCTTTTTTAATTTTTATGATCAAAGTCATATAATAATTACGTAACATTACAATTTTAGATTCACTTAAATTTCACAATAAAAAGACTTTCTTAATGAGGGAAATCAATGGATTAAGAAAAGTATGAGTATTGTCAAAATTATCAGGTAAAATTGACCATTTGACCAATTAAATAATTGGGGTATGCCTGACCTTTTCCCATTTTTGTCACACGACTCGTGGAAAGAAATAGAAAGTAGGTATTTCATGTCTGCACTTTTACAGGATGTGGAGATTTTGGGTATTGTTTTAAGGTCAATGGAAGATTTTATGTGATGTTTAAGGTCAATGGAAATCCTTAATAAAATACCCAAAAAAAAAAAAGGTTAACCCAAAAAAAAAATATATATATATATATATATATATGTATGTGTATATATATAGATATAGATATAGAGGGGGGGGGGGATAATATAATTTCCTGTCATTAACCATCAGACAACATCCAAGAATATTCATTTATCCCTTCATTGTAAAGTTCAAAATTTGGTTGATTCAATTGGAAAATAATAATTTGTATTTCTTCTTCTTCTTAGTATTATTCTATTTAACATTATTATGTATAATGTATTATATTTATCATGTATATAATATTTTGGGGTTAATTTTGATTTTGGTTTGTATGGAAGATATTTTCCATTTATTCACAATCAAGTATATGTATTTCAGTACTGGTCTTGTATGTTTAACTTTTTCCAATTTCAACCCATTTTTTATCAGAATTCCCAAAATTATCAATATCTCATGAGCAAGGACAAAAATATCGATAATTGTGGATATATCGATACCTTGATTTTATGAATATATCGTTATCGGTGGAAATATCGACAATTTCAAGAAAAAAATAAAAAAATTGAAAAAAAAATTGAAAATGTATCTAGCACTCTACATAATATTATAATGAATATTAATATATATTGAAGTTAAATTTCAAACAAAAAAATATGTTTACAATCAACATTAAGAGATAAACCATTATATAAATGTTGTCTCATATTGGTTTACATGTCAAATTATCATTGACAATTAATACATGATCTAGTGATAACTTGAACTCCTATGAGGTTCAAATGAATAAGATGACATATTATTTTTTGTCAAATTAAGGAAACTTGAATGCATGCATTACTAATGGTTGAGATTAGAGTAATGAGATACTAACCCATTAGATGTAATAATTTAAATAAATTTTATAATAGTTATGAAAAAAGTGTAAAAGTGTTTTTAAACTAGCAGTGAACTAATTAATTAATCATACCATGAATCAAAGTTTCTAAATTTAACACATTGAACTAATCAATTGTCTATCCTAATTAATAATAACAATGACTTGAATCTAATTGATAACTCACATTTCCCTTAAAAAAAAAAAAAATCCACCGACAGCTGATAAATTGACGATATATAGTCGATTTATCAACGATATATTGCATCTTAGGTGTATTATTGACTGATAAGAATATATTTTCGATATATTGATGATATTTTACTGAATTATTTCATAAACCCATATCGATATCCATTTGCTAATTTTAGCGATAAATGGGCGCGCCATTTTTTGGTCACTGGTTATTGTATTGAGAAAACGTTAGTGGAGTTGAATCTCCGAGTCTTTGATTGTATATTTTCTTAGTCCAAATTGTCTGCCAACATATCTTGTAGCATGAGAGTGAAAGGTGCACTGCAACAAAAAGCATATCTAGTTACGCTTTTTGTTTCACTTTAATCATCAAAATTTGCAGGCGTAATTAGGGACCAAAGTCCACTCACTTTTGGACTTTGTTCAACAATGAAGAATTATACCTCATTTACATAATTTATATAAATTTTCAATTTTCATCACTTTTTGAATCTCAATAAAGAGTTTAAAAAATGACTATTAAGAAAAGACCTGAGCTAGTTGAATCCCAATAGTCGGTCGCTTGCTTAGCTCAAATTGTGGGCCAATACCTTCCAGTTGGGATGAGGATAGGTTTAGAAAATATTGCAATTATATCTAAACTTAGGGTTAATTATATATTGCCACTAAGCTATTGGTGAATCTATAGATTTTACCTGTTATTATAGGTCATTGGACTCACCCCTTGAAAACAATTTATCATATTTAATTAATGTTTTCCACACACTTTAATATTTGGGGTGAATTAATTGAGTAATTATATTTTATAATTTTCATATAACTTACAGCTTGATTCTTGCTGTGGGGTTTGACTACTATAAATTTATGGGGGGTTTTCTGTAGTGATTTCTTGTTGCAAACTCGGTACTTGAAACCATTTTTTTGGGGACTAACATGGTCGTCGGATTGTTTATTAACACTGAAATTGAAAATCCCTTAGTGGAGGAAAATTTGAAAATCCTTAATTTTTCACTTATTCAATAACAAATGTGTATAAATATATTTTAAAAATTGGTTCAAGTATCGAGCTTACAATAAGAACTTAAACACTTTAAATCTCACAATCACTCAATCATAAGAAGCAAGTATATAGAAAAGGTTAAACCTTCAAGTTGAGTGACTGCATCAAAATTGAAGAAATAAAATACATATATCTTAATCTTTATGTGGGGTTGTTTTAGAAGTCTGTAGTTGAAGAATTGAGTTTCTTACTAAATGTATCAACTCAATGTGAGTTGCAAAGTTCTGTATAAATTAGTGTAATCCTATGTGTACTGAGTAGATCCTATTTAGGTATGATTCTAAGTTAATCGAGCTATCTGTGTGAGGCTGACTAATAGGTGTCATTGTGTAGGTTTGAATTTGTAGAAGGGTAAACAAACTAAACTAAATAGTTACTTATGACATTTTTAGGAGGAGCTATGTAGGATTTGTTCCCTACTTTTGTTTTTACTAAATACTAGTTCATAATTAGTAATTAATTTCATTTAAAGTTTATTTTTAATACATGCATGATTATAAATTTATTATTATCACTTGCAATTTTATTTTATAAGTTAGAGGTTTAAAATTAAATAACTTTTTCATTATAATTCATTTTAAACAAATTATGTATAAAATTAGTATTTTTATTTGTAATTTTTTTTATTTGTTGTTTTCTTTAAGCTTTTAAGGTAGTCAAGGATGATAAATATTCTTAAACAAATCATAATTTTAAAATAAAAAAAATTCATATAAAATATGTCTTTACATACAGTACTCATGGTAAAAAGCGCAATACTTATTAACATATCAAATTCATCATTATTATGATTTTTAATTTGTATTTACATTGTATATATAAAAAAACAAAACTAAAATATTTATAATGATGTATCGAATTTGTTATTTTTCTATGTAATTTTGATTATTGTCTGCTTTATCCCGTATTTGTAAATTTGAAGGGTTTTTAGATTTTCTAAACAAATCATGTTGGTCCCAAGTGGTATAAGGTTAAGAGGGGGGTTGAATTAACCTTATCAAATTTTCTAATTTTCTCCAAAAATGTTAAATCCTTAAGGAGCAGGTAGCTAGAAAGCTTATTGCACAATAGGTTGCTGCACAAGCAGTGGCTTAGGACCAAGGATGAAAAAATCGGAAAAAATCGTCGATATATCGCCGATATATCCGTATTTTGTGAAGTCCGATATAATAATGCACTGCAGTTTTTTTTCGTTAAAATATCGGCGATATATCGGTAAATATCGGTAAATATCAGTTTTTATATCGATATCGGTGGAATCCAGTATATTTTTCGTGCCATATCGCCGATATATCGACGATATATCGGTCGATATATTGGTGCTTCAAAATATCGGTAGTTGAGTATTTTTTAAATTTTTTTTTTCCTTATTTTCTTTTCTTTTCTGTTTTTTTTTTCTTTTTTATTATAATTTTTTTATATATATTTAAAAAAAAATCTATAAAACTTAAGCTCTATATCTATATTTTTATCTATAATTAGAACAAATAATAATTTTAATTAAATTGTTGAAATAAATTAACACACTAGCATTTAAGTTTTTCTCATAATTTAATTAAATTTAGTTAATTTTTTTTTATTTTAAGAAAAGAATTATGATGTATATATTATATACTATATAATAATAGTTTGTCTCTATATTTATTTTAAATATATCATTTGATTTGAAATTTTAAGTTCAATATACGTATTAATGTTAGTTATATGAAGACACTTCTCGAAAAATAAGTTAAAATGCCTTGGTATTGCTTAGGTATTAAGCATGTACAAAAATTATTAAATTATTCTATTTATTAGTATCTTTTTATACAAAATTTGTTATGTTATCATAGTAGATAACGTTTATATAGTATTTTATCTATATATTTGTTGAAAATATATCATTTTATTTGAAATTATAAGTTCAATATATGTATTAATGTCAGTTATAATGATATTATAACTAGTAGTTATATTTTTCAATTTTTTTAGAAAGTTTTTATATTTTTTTTAAAAATGTCCGATATTTCCACCGATACCGATATCGATACCGATATATCCGTAAAATCAGGGTACCGATATTTTCACCGATACCGATTTTTTCGTCCTTACTTAGGACTTAGACAGAGTTAGAAAAAAATGCACAACGAAAATATTGTGATTTTCGAAGAACAGCTTTAATGCAGGATGCTTATGAGATAAGACAGATATATGAGGCAATAAATACGCAAGCAAGCTTATAGAGGTTCGAGGGTGGAGTAATTCCTCTATATCCTCTCTACTCCTTTTCAAGGAGGAACTTTGTTAAAGTAAGTTTGATTTACAATAGACCTAGCTAATACAAACTATACTCTACACAAAACTGTTAGCTCTATCCACACAGGTAGCTGCACAGTGACTAAACAAATCGACCCACACAGGATCTCCACACAGGTTCCTTGACCCACACAGGATCCTTTCTCTTCTTCAGAGAGAATAACAACTTAGCAGAATTATCTCCTGCCTAAGTGACTCCTAAACAGTCTATTAAATGAGATATAGAAATCTTCAACGGTTGAATGCAGCAAACTCCTTAAACTTCTAAATTTTACAAGGTAGCTGGCTTGCTGCTGCTTAGACTTAATGACTTGGATATGAAGGTTTTGAACTTGTTGATGAACTACTTCGCGTAGGATATTTCAATTCAAATTCTTTTTTTGTGTATATTCTCAGGTGCACTCAATCTTCTATTTATAGGCATCAGTGAGAATTCTGCCCGTTGAGAAGACAGTTCTTCACTGGTGAGGTGTCTCGCTCTGATTGGTTCTGCTGATCTTCTGACACCTGTTCTGCAATGTTTTTATTCTGTTCTGCCACTGTCTTGTCCTTTTACTGCGCGACCTTAATCTGCAGTCTGTTGTACTTTGTCCTTGCTGTTTTTTCACACATGGCATTCACTAATTGGCTGGGACTGAAGTGATTCTACGGACTAGTCGGGATGCACTGACTTTGATGTATCTAGGAGTTTCCTCTTTGAGCAAATGAGCCAGCTTCCTTGACTTGAGCATCTTCAGGTTCCTCCCAACATCCTTTGATACTTGAATACTGATTCTTGCAGCAGCATGATGATATGCAGGTAGCAGGGACTTGGCGTAGGTTTCTTTGCAGAATCTTCTTCTCTTTCCAGCATCCTTGCCTTAGTTATTTTACATATGAAAACCTATCCAGATAGATAATGCTCTAATCTATTACACGTTTTGTCTCATCAAAATCTATTACAATTTATCCTATCAATTTCCCTATTTTTGATGATGACAAAACTCCTTAACAGGATCAAAGGCTCATATTTCATTTAACTTGAAACAAAATGCAGAAAAGCATAAACATTCATAATCATGTATTAAGTTCACAAGATGTGAGCTTTTATAAATCAGAACCATCATAAGTTTCATTGATGAGAAATCAATTTGCAGATACAGAGATGAAAAAGAAATAAAATAGAAAGACATAACAGATAGCAACAAAACAGAAAAGATAAACAGGGATAGGGAGCATGATACTAAGTCTTCAACCAGCTGGCTTTCTTCTTTCTTTCAAACTTTGTACCTTTCCACCAGTTGGCTAATGACTCTTGATAGCTCGGCTCCAGCAACTTCTTTATCTTCCCATTTTCCTCAAATCTGAGCCAGAAGTCTTCACAGAAGGGTATGAACTCCTTTCCTAGTCTCTGCTTCAGCTTGACTTGGATTGGCAGTCCTCCTTTCTTGGCAAGCTTCAGGAACTTCTACAAGGCTTCTTTGTTGGTTCGGACTCCTTTGAAGAGAGCAGATTCCTTGCAGAGTGTTGTGAAGTACTTCATCAGCTCCATTCTTTTATAGGCTTCTATCTAAAAGAATGATGGATTGGCTTTAGTGGGAAGAGTGACCTCCGGGATTTTTGGGATGACAAACTTGTCACTCCTGGAATCCGGGCTTACTTCCAGAAAGGTCTTGAGAGATGCACTGGCTGTACTGATAAAATTCTGTATGTTCTTTTCTAATTCAGCCATGTCAGGCAGCTTGTGCGGTGGGAAGACTTTGGAGAGAACTTCCTGCGGCCCTTTTGCAAATACAGCATCCAGATTGCTCTTAAGTTCAGCCTCTATCCTCCTCCTCAGCACCTTTTCTGAAGCCTGGATGAACTGACCCTGAGACAGCTTCTGATTTCCTCTTTGAGCTGCTGTCTGGAAAGCCCTTTGATCCAGCTCCCTTATTTCCACCATCTCCAGCATCGTCTCTCCTTCTGCTCACTACCATCTATCTGCAGGTAGTAGAATCCTATCCGCTCTTCTGCCGGCCTTCTAACCTCCCTCCCCCTTTTTGTCATCAGTTCTCCCAACTGCAAAACTGACCATCGAGTGAATTTCTGACAGGGTGCCAGAATGTTCCATCAGGATCTGCGATTGGTTGAACTGCTTCTCATCCATGCGATCTATTGCAATGACGAGAGCTTTCTGGTCAGTCTCAAGAGAGATCAGCCGCTCCTCTTGTCTGTTCAGCTTCTCCATCACATTTTTGACAACTTCCATAGTAGCATCCTCCTTAGGGGGTCAGTGAGCATCGATCGCCTGACGAAACTTTGACAGAGTTATGTTGAGGGAGTCAATGAATGTTTGAGTCCTGATAGAGCTCAAACGAGTTTTCTTACGGAGTTTTCTGCTCGCTTTCACCAGTGACTTCCCCATCTGTTCAATGGCGGTCAGCATTTCGTCATTGGATCTGGCAGATTCCTAGCCTTCGACAGAGTCAGCTGTAGGTACATCTGTAAGGAAGATGCAGGGGTCAGAGCTTTGGATTTTTCGGCTCCGGTATCACCATGTTCACTGGGTGACCCATCATCACTGCTAGAAGGGCTGCTGGATCCTCCATCTCCTGATCCAGCTTCCTTTGCCGGGGCTTCTTCTCCAGCCTCATCTCCATTTCCTTCTTTCTCCCCTTCCTTTTCAGCCTCATTTTCCTTATTAGCCTTCTGTCCTCCATCAGTCTTCTGTCCTTCATCCACCTTATCCTTCTCCTCAGCCTCATTTTCACCTTCTTTTTCCACCTTCATCGCATCCCCAGCCTCCTGTTCAGCAACCACCTCCTTGTCTGCAAAGATCACCTCCTTAGTGACCATCTCGCCATGATCCACTGGCTTGACAGGTGTTGCTTCCTCCAACTCCATAGGAACAGCTACTGCATCTTGTTCTTTCTCCATAGGGGCAGGTTCCTCCACTACTTGGACCTTTTCTGTAGGAATAGGTGCCTCCATCTCCTGCACTTGTTCCCCCTCAGCCTCTACCTCCATTGGTGTAGGCATAGATGCATGTGTGGTTTCATCGGCGGCTGCTGCTGCGGTTGTGTCAGTAAGCTCAAGAATAGTGTCCAAGGTCGCCACAGCAACGAGGGTTTCCAACTCTTGTGCCTTAGGAAAGTCAGTTGGTGTGGTGCTCTTTTCTTTCATCGGCGTTTGCCCAGGGACTTCGGGTAGGATGATTAGGTCAGTGAGGTAGGAAAATTCCTCACCATTTTTCTCCGTTGGTGACGGTGACCTCCTGCTGATAGGTTCGACCATAAGCGCTGTGCAGGAGGATCCTTTACCTGCCTAAGGTTCCCTTACTAGCCTCCTAATCCTTATCTCAGTCAGGCTTAAGGGAGTGTATTGGATTAGGATTTTAAAGGACTTTTTAAGCTGAAAAAAGTCATGCAGATTTAAAAGATTTTGCAGGATTTTTATGACTTTTAAGATTTTCTAAGATTCTGTAAAGACTTTTTAATCAAGATTTTAATGAATTCTGTAGGACTTTGTGAACTTTGCAGAACTTCATGGATTTATGACATACGATAAGAGTTCAAGATTTTTTTCATACATTCGAATTTAAAAAAAAGTCAAAGACAAAAAAAATAATTCTCCATTGGTACCATGATTTTTCTATTTTTTTCTCCAATTTCCTATATTTTGTACCATGATATTATCGATATTTCTTCGACATTAATATTTTATATATTCCATCAATATTCAATATTTCTCTTTCTTTTTCCCTCAATTTTCCTATAATTTGTACCATGATATTATCGATATTTCTCCAATATTTCATCTATTTTCAATATCGATATTATCGATATTTTGTTGATATTTATGATATTTTTTTGTCATTATTTATTGTTTTTTCTCCAATATTTCACTTATTTTTCTACAATTTGTATCATGAATATTCCTATTTTCTCACCAATGTTTTGTCAATATTTATCGATTTTTTTGTCGATATTTATTGTATTTTCTCCAATATTTCACTTACATTTCTACAATTTGTAATATTCCATCAATATTTACCAATATTTCTCTATTTTTTTAATCAATTTTTCTATTAATTTGTACCATGATATATCGATATTTCTCAGACATTTCATCTATTTTTGATATCATATTATCCATATTTATGGATTTTTTTCGATATTTATTGTTTTTTCTGATATTTCACTTATTTTTCTACTACCATGAATATTCCATCAATATTTTCCCTGTTTTTTTCACAAATTTTCTTATAGTTTATTGGATGTGTCATGGAGATAAGAATCGTGAAAAAAAGTAAAGGGAGTATATACATGAAAACCATTAACAAGTAGACATGAGAGTGATTGATTTTCATAGAATTGCAGCATATCACGAATTTTTTTTCATAGAATTGCAGTATAAAGACAAAGGTGAAGAGACAAAGGTGAAATTTTTTTCATAGAATTGTAATATAAAGACAAATGTGAAGAGACATTACCGGAAGAAGCACTTCAAAAAGAGTCCTCTAAAATCTGATAGGTTTAGATAGGATTGTTGGTATTTATAGATACCACTAAAATGTCCTTCAAAATCCATCTAACACAACAATCCTGTAAAATCCTTATATTTTTTTAATACCAATGGATTATTTTTAAATAGTAAAAAGTCTTGCATGAATACCAATGGATTTGAATGGACTCTTTAAAAAATCTTAAAAATCCAGATTGAATACCAATGGATTGTTTTTAAGTGACATAAAATCCTGATTGAATATCAACGGATTTTTTTACAAAAAAAAAATGTCTTTTAAAATCCTGTGAAATCTTAAACCAATACACCCCCTTATATCAGTAGCCTACTTCAGCATCCTTTCCAGGGCCTCGTCCTCTTCATACTTCTCTATCTGGGCTGCGGTAAAGCCCACGTCATCGTCTGCCCTGACTTGGTCAGCGGCAGCTACCAGAATCACCTCATTCCAGTAAAAGTCTGGTTGCTCGATAGGTGTTTTCTCCTTCAGGCTCCTGGAGCCAGGTAGTTGTTTAGTAGCCTCTTTCTGCTTCCTGGCATCAATTTCAGCAGCAATTTCAGCATTCTCCAGGAACTCCAGCCACTTATTCTTCCTGAGATCCTTCAGGAACTTTTTCTGAAGGACCTCCTTCAAGTCATCTATAGCTGTCCAGCTCAAGGCCCACTCCTCATCCTTCTCCCAATCGGACCATTGAACCAGTTTCTCTCTGGGTAGGTGTCTGTACTGCCACCAGGTGGAGAATCTATCCATCAGCTTTGCAAACTCTTCTTCTACCTTCAGTATGCTGACGACATACTCCAACACATCCTCCTCTTCTCCTCCAGCTTCTTCATCATGAGCAGCAGCATCTCCTGCCTACTCATCCCTAAGTGGAGAATCGATCTCCACTTCCACTGCAGGCTTCTTAACAAGCCGAGTGGTGGTGCCTTCTGATTCATCATCCGAGATGACCAGCCTCCTCTGCACCTCCTTCTTATGCTTGATCTTTTTCGACACTGTAGAGGCTGGTGAGGGTTTGTCCATCCTCGAACTGCTTTCTGGTGAAGATGAGCCGCTGCTGGTCCGGCGGAATGCCTTCCTTGTTCGGAAAGCGCCCTTGGAATCATCGGAGACCTCCTTGATTACTGGGGATGGCCGAGCAGTAGTCTTCTTGGCAAAGACCCTACCCGCACCGATGAACTTCCCTTTCTGGATGGACTTCCTCTAGGATAAATCTATCTTCAAGTGACCTAGGAGGGTGTTAACAATAAGCCCGTAGGTAGGCTTGCCCACCTTCTTCTCCACCTCCTCCACCAGCCTGGAAAGTAGGTAGCTGGTCCAGTCCACCTTCTCCTTCTTCACAATGGCCATCATCATCCTGTACCTGAAGTTGGTACACTTATCAAAGGAACCAGAGCGGTTCTCAATGATGTCGTGCAGCACTCGTACTCAAGAAGGAAGACCTTCTTGCTGCAGCTCCTGGACATCCCTACCGTGTTCGTGTTTTCGGTGAAGGTCTTCCAGTAGACCTCCAGCTCATCTTCTCCGTACGTGGAGAGGTCACTGACGTCCATGCCATCAGTAGGGAGGTTGAACACTTCTTCCAACAGCCCGGTGTCCACAGTGATCGACATCCCATCCAACTTTGATTGGATCTCTGACCGATTCTCAGAGACCCTAGTCCGTCTGTAAAACCTTTCCACTTGATCCTCTGTATATGGCGTCTTGTAGAAGGAACAGAGTCTCAGAAGTCTTGAGATGCGAAGACACCGTAGGACGTCTTGCATCAGTTCCTTGGAGTGTCCTTCCTCCTCGACCATGTTGAGCAGAATCTCTCGGTCCACCAGTCTGCCGTCGACAATAAGGGTTTGTTTGGGTGCCATTATTGAGAGAAAGATAGAATCTGAGAGTAAAGAGCTTAGAGAGTGCAAGAGTTAGGGTTTTCAGAATGCAAGAAATGATAAGTGAGAGAGAGAGAGAGAGATAAAGAGAAACTTCCTTATATTTGAATTTGAAGGAGTTTTAATCGAACGGTCCAGATTTGATTTGGATTTAAAGAGACGCTTGATCCTTCGGTTGAGATTTTTGGCACGGTGTGTGTGTGTGTTGATGTACTTGATGTGACATATTATGGATATCGAGGGGTTTCCTATAAAAACGGCTGCTTGACGCGGGGTAATTGTTCATCTTTTCACTCACCCACGTTTCTGGTTCCTGCAGATTGCTTGTAATACCCTTTGACCAGCATCATAGCTTCAGGGATTATCTAGGGACCTCATGCAGTGACTTTTAGGTTACTGCTTTACCATTTTAGTTTTTTCTTGCCTGGAGTTCCCCCTAAGCTGTATAACCATTTAAGCAGAAATGTTAGGATTGATTAAAGATATTTAACTCAGGTTTATTATGCCTAACTCGTTTCTGAGAAAGGAGAAAGGAGAATCTTGATTCACAAATAGGCTTAGTGAAAATGTCAGCTAGCTGTAGGTCAGTATGCACTTTCTCTAGGGATATATCTTTCTTTTCAACGTGATCGCCGGTGAGACCCGAGACCCCATTACCTATTGACCAATATAGTTCATGCATCCATACATTTTATGAATTCTTACATGTTTATTTTGTGATAATTGAGTTTATATAATGTGTTCGTTTTATTTACCTAGTTATCTAGTTTATAAAAATCTTATTTGCTTATAATTAGTAATTGAAAGCCCCAAATTTATATATATTAAAGAATACATAAAAAAATAGATATGTAGTAATTATTTATGTCAATTACTAGTTGTTGGAACGTTAATTAAAGCTTCTAATTGTTTATATGTATTTATGTGCTGAAAAATAATAATAATAATAATAATAATAATAATAATAATAATAATAATAATAATAATAATAATAATGATGATGATGATGATGATGAGATAGGTGGTGGCTTCCAAGATAAGCTTAAATGGTGTCCACATGTTAATTACTTCCATAGTGAAAAAGATCACCACATCAATAAAATAAATTATAAGAAATATATTAGAGAGGGATTGACAAATCTTAGAGGGAGAAAAGAAGGAAAGAAAAAAAAAACATAAGGAAACTTAGCAAGAAGAAGAAAGAACACAATTTCAAAAGAAAAGGAAGAACACACCTCTTGTTTTTTATTTTGAAGGTACTTTGGCTTAAATCTTTTAATTTCTTCTTTGAAGTTTGATGTTTTCTTACTTATTGAATATATTTAGAAGATCCAAAGATGTTCTTTGGCATTAGGGTTAGAATTTTATGTATTTCATTTACTTGAATATGCAAAATAGTGTATGCATGTGTTATAAGATGGAAAACTGCGAGTAAGTTCTGAAACATTCGTAGGTTTATAGGTATTGATTTTGACTAAACCCTTTGGCCAAGTTTTAATATATGAAGTGAAGAACATATCTGTTAAATTTCAGAATATTTGGACATAAATTCGATTTATTATGATTTTTCAAACATAGCCCTGTTCAGTGATAGATTTCCTCTGTTTCATATTCTGCATCTCTGTTCCGAAATATTCTGGGTGATGTAGGAATTGATTTAAGCTAAACCCTTTTAACATAATCTAGTATATGAAGTGTAGAATATGTGTGTCAAATTTTAGAAGATTTGGAGTTAAAATAGATTTTATATGATTTTTCTAAGATAAGCTGTTCAGAGACAGTTTTTGTCTTATTTTTGAGTCCGAATCAAATTATATTTTTGAACTGTATACTTCGAATTTATATATGATCTTTTACTATGTTTTAGAAACATTTCTTAGGTACATACAGAAATTTAGTATGCAATTTTTAGAGTTTTGTACGATTTATGCCGAATTTTACAATATAGTTGGTTTTCTGTGTTGGTCATGTCCTGTTTTCGGTCTTGTTCTAAATATCATAACTAATTATTGCAACCATATATATATGCCATATTTTACTATGTTGTAGTACAAGTTCTGATAGACCTTGTAAATTTTTAAGCCTTGTACAATTTATGAGAATTTTTACAAGAAAACATGTTTTCACCTTATAAAGTACCCTGTTTTCAGCAAACTTCGAAAATTCATAACTAATTATGTAAACCTTAGTTTTAGTTGATATTTTTATATGTTATACTTCAACATGTTGTTTAAATTTTGTAAAAATATGAAATTATTTTATGAAGTCTATAATATTTGATAAATTTTTAAATATAGACTGATTTTGAGTTGAAATTGAGGTGAAAAACTAGTTTATAAATTTAATTTTATTTAATATTCTTTATGTTATAATCATTATAATAACTAAAATTAATATTATTAAATCCAAATAAAAGATGTTTTAGGTTGTTAGAAGTTACTTTAGTTTAATATAATTGTTATTGATTTGATATAACAGTTTATACATTATTTTTGTTTAGTGGTATTGACACAAAAGAGACGAGAAGTTGAGAATAATCATTTTACAAGAAAAGGTAAGTAGAAATTCATTTGCAACTACAATGCATAAACATAGTATGTTATGTGTTTACTTGCATTATATGATAATAGTGAGTTTGCGCTTCTTGATATTGGTGATTAGTTTTTATGTGTAATTAAAGATGATAGGTGAGCATTGAATTTGGTGCATATCATTCATGAGCATAGATAGGTGTATGCATAGAAGACATGATGAGTCTGTATGCACATCATAATCATACAAAGAAACAAAGTTAAAGCAAAGTTGACCGCTACTAGTACATCGAGGCCAGTGACATGCGAGGCATGAATATGGCTTAAAAGTAAAAGTGTGCCTATGGCATGCGAGCCGTGGTTATGGTTCGAAGATATTGAGCCATAAACATGACTTTAAAGCAAAGCAAAGTAAAATAATGAGATTATTGAGCTAGCTCCTTTCCGATGTACTGTAGACGGGTCAAGGGCCCAACATAGTAAAAGATATCAAAGCCATGCATTCACGTTATTCTTAAAGTCCTTACAGCCATTTGTATGACAGTGCATGCATGATTTCTGCTTACTGAGCTTTAGCTCACCTAGTTTATGCATTGTAGGTGATCATGTCAACGTTTGATGAGCTTTTGGGACTTGCTAGCATGTTTTGGTGCTCCAACGGTGTTTTGGGACGGTGTACATGGATGACGACCTGTGGGGCTAAAATTGGGCTTATTTTGCTTTTGATCATGTTGATTTTGTTCAAATTTTTGGGATATGTTCATAATCGTTGCGCCATAATGTTATATGTTTAGTTTAGGGGAACTCTGATGACACTTTGGTGTAAGATATTGGCTTATGCTCTGGTATAGATGAGGTGTTACTGATGATATGTTGTTTTTGTTATTTTGTTATTTGTTAGCTTGGAAAAAAAATTATTGTCACATTTTTCAGAGTTTTGTATTTCAAAAGTGTTATAAAATTTAGGACGTGACAGAGTGGTATCAGAGCCTGGTTTTAGTTCTGTAGACTATTCGTGTACATGAGATCAAAGCTGGTGGACCCAAATCATGCCGGTAAACTTTATTTATATACGTTTTGCGTTATTTCATGTATTATATTGGTCTGTGCCATATTATTGCATACAATCAGTGATATAACTATGGTGAGGACTAGAGGTGAGTCTAGTGGAGGTACTGGGGGTGAGGAAAATAATACTTCAGCTGCAGACACTAGTCGTGATGCCCTTATTGAAAGATTAACGGGGTTGGTTGAACAACAATCCCAACAGATCCAGCAGCTTATCCAACAGAGAGATATGGGTGAACAAACTAGAGATGTAAATCAATCACAAACACGAACAGAACCAGTAGAGGCGATGGGGGAAAGATTTAGAAAACTT
This sequence comes from Scutellaria barbata, assembly GCA_028654395.1. NCBI lineage: Eukaryota > Viridiplantae > Streptophyta > Magnoliopsida > Lamiales > Lamiaceae > Scutellaria > Scutellaria barbata. The sequence goes on along the minus strand of CM053649.1, from coordinate 3,231,451 downwards.
AATCCACCAACATTCGAAACCACAGTAGATCCCACAGAAGAGGAGAATTGGCTGAGAACGATTGACAATATGTTTCTATACAGTAGAGTGACGAATGAAGAAAAGGTGTTATGTGCATCATTCATGTTACGGGGACGTGCAGGGTATTGGTGGGATACAGTGAAAGTCATCGAGAACGTGGAAACTATGACTTGGGATCGGTTTAAAGAACTTTTCAGAAACAAATACTTCACAGCTCCAGCTCGTGCAATGAAAATGAATGAGTTTATACAGTTGAAGCAAGGAGGTATGACAGTTGCAGACTATATTTTCAAATTTGAACAGTTGTCTATGTTTGCTGAGCATATGGTTCGAACCGAAGTGCTAAAGGTGGAAAGGTTTGCTGAGGGGTTGCGACCCGAACTTTATAGAGATGTTTGTATGGCTGGTATGTTCGGAGTTACTTTTTCGCAAATTGCTGAGCGAGCACTAGTTGCTGAGCAGGCTGAACAAAGAATACGGCAAGCACAAGAAGCTCGACGTCAGCTCACCCAGAGATAGGGACAACGTTGGGTAGGGAATGAAAGGAAAAGGCCAGCCCAATTTCAGGGTCCGAGACCAAATTTTCAGCCTAAACAGGGTCAAGAACAAGGTGACTCAAATAAGAGGATGAGACCTACTCAGGGAGGAGCACCGATGCCACCAAATATTTGCTCTAAATGTGGGAGACCACATAGCGGAGTTTGTCGCCTAGGTAGCCCTGTTTGCTATACTTGTGGTCAACCAGGACATATTTCTACTGTATGTCCAAACAGAGCTAAAGTGGTAGTCCTAGGAAGAGTGCCTGCAAGGGTTTTTACTATGACTAAAAAGGATGCAGAGTCAAACCCATCAGTCGTAACAGGTAATATTCTTATCTGTAGTACTTTTGCATTTGTATTGTTTGACTCTGGAGCTACACATTCTTTTGCATCCACTGGGTATGTTAGGAAAATGGGTAGAAAACCTGATATAGTAGAAAACAGTTACAATGTTATGATTCCTTCTGGAGAGTCAAAACAAACCAATAAGCTTTTACGAGCTTGCACTATCCATATTGAAGGCAGAGAACTCCATGTTGATCTAATTGTATTGGATATGAATGACTATGATGTGATCTTGGGCATGGATTGGTTAGCAAAATATTGTGCTAGTATAGATTGTCAGAAAAGAATAATTACATTTCAACCGCCTGGGGATGAGCCATTTGTCTTTGTTGGGATAAAGAGGAATTCTAGATTTCCAGTAATATCGGCAGTGAGAGCACAACGGTTATTGGATCTCGGTTGTGAAGGTTATTTAGTTAGTATTATGAATCTTGAAGAGCAACATTGTTTGACTGTTAATGAAGTACCTATAGTTTGAGATTATCCTGAGGTATTTCCAGATGATCTTCCAGGTTTGCCACCAGACCGAGAAATAGAATTTGTGATTGAGGTGTACCCAGGGATTGCTCCGATATCGAAATCACCTTATCGAATGGCACCATCTGAGTTAAAGGAACTGAAAACACAATTACAAGAGTTACTTGATAAAGGTTTTATTAAACCAAGTTTTTCACCATGGGGTGCACCAGTTCTATTTGTTTGGAAGAAAGATGGTACAATGAGGATGTGTATAGATTACCGAGACTTGAATAAAGTTACTATCAAGAACAAATATCCTTTGCCGAGAATCGATGACTTATTTGTTCAACTTCAAGGTGCGGCTGTATTCTCCAAGATTGATTTGCGATCAGGTTATCATCAGCTGAAAATTAAAGAGGAAGACATTCCAAAGATAGCGTTCAGTACAAGGTATGGACACTATGAATTCTTAGTAATGCCATTCGGTTTGACAAATGCTCCTGCGGCTTTTATGGATTTGATGAACCGAATATTTAGAGACTTTCTAGATAAGTTTGTTATCGTGTTTATTGATGATATTTTGATTTACTCTAAGACTAGAGAAAAACATGTTACACATTTGAGAGAAGTTCTAGAAATATTGAAAGAGAAAAAGTTGTATGCTAAATTCAAAAAATGTGAATTTTGGCTGGATCGTGTTGTATTTTTGGGGCATGTTGTGTTAGGAGAAGGGATTTCAGTTGATCCGAGTAAAGTTGAAGCAATTAACAGTTGGCCACAACCTACAAATCCTTCAGAAGTACGTAGTTTTTTGGGTCTTGCTGGGTATTATCGTAGGTTTGTGGAGGGATTTTCGAAAATTGCATCTCCATTGACACAATTGACTAGAAAGAGTGTAACATTCAAATGGACAGACGCTTGTGAGTAAAGTTTTTGGGAATTGAAAAAGAGATTGGCATCGGCCCATGTCTTATCGATTCCATCGGGCACCCAGGATTTTGTAGTTTACAGTGATGCCTCAAAAAATGGTTTGGGATGTGTACTGATGCAACGGGGTAAAGTAATTGCATATGCATCCAGGAAGCTTAAAGAACATGAAAAGAATTACCCTATACATGATTTGGAACTTGCTGCAGTGGTGTTTGCACTTAAAATCTGGAGACATTATCTGTACGGGGAGCGGTGTGAAATTTTTACTGATCACAAGAGCTTAAAGTACTTTTTCACGCAGAAAGAGTTGAACATGAGGCAACGAAGATGGTTGGAGCTTGTGAAAGACTATGATTGTGTTATCAACTATCACCCAAGAAAAGCAAATGTTGTAGCTGATGCATTGAGCCGAAAGTCGAACCAAAATACGGCACTAATGATCTTAATTCAGAAACAGGAGTTAACTGATTTACAGAGACTGAATGTTGAACTTGTTATGCATGGGTTAGTGGAAGCTAAATTTACAGCTTTTACTCTTCGACCTACATTACTTGATAGAATTAAGCATGGACAACAAATAGATGAGTATTTGACCAAAGTAAAGAAAGATGTTACGTCAACAGTAGCTTCAGATTTTCAGTTGTCGAAAGATGATGTACTACGATTCAGAAATAGGTTGTGTATACCCAATGTAAATAATATTCGTGAAGAGATTATGACAGAAGCACACTCGACACCTTATTCAGTACATCCAGGAGCTACTAAGATGTATCAAGATTTGAAATCGCATTATTGGTGGCCAGGTATGAAGAATGATATAGCGCAGTATGTGAATCAGTGTTTAACATGTCAGCAGGTAAAGGCAGAACATCAGAGACCAGCAGGAACTTTGCAACCTTTACTAATTCCGGAATGAAAATGGGAAAACATCACTATGGATTTTGTGGTAGGATTGCCAAGGACAGTTAAAGGTCACAATGCTATCTGGGTAATTGTAGATCGACTTACTAAATCAACCCACTTTCTTCCTATTTGTACTACTTATTCCATGGATCGCTATGCACAATTATATATACAGGAGATCATCAGACTTCATGGAGTTCCTTATGCTCTGGTATAGATGAGGTGTTGCTGATGATATGTTGTTTTTGTTATTTTGTTATTTGATAGCTTGGAAAAAAAATTATTGTCACATTTTTCAGAGTTTTGTATTTCAAAAGTGTTATAAAATTTAGGACGTGACATCCCCTATGAAGTGGTGCCTGATATCTATGTGTTTTGTTCTTGAATGAAGAACTGGATTGTGTGTGATTGCAATGGCAGCATGTATTATCGCACAAAATTGGTGTTCTTTTTTCCTCAATCCCATAGTCCTTCAATTGCTGTTGAATCCATAGAATTTGTGCACAGCAGCTTCCTGCAGCAACATATTCGGCCTCAGCTGTTGAGGTTGCTATTGAGGTTTGTTTTCTGCAAAATCAGGATACTAGCTTGTTTCCTAGGAGCTGGCAGGTACCACTAGTGCTCTTCATGTCGATTTTGCAACCTGCAAAATCAGAGTCAATGTAACCAATAAGTTTAATTTCATCTTCCTTTGGGTACCACAAACCAACTTCTTGAGTTCCTTTATGGTATTTGATGATCCGTTTGGCTGCAGTCAGGTGTGATTCCTTTGGTGCTGCTTGGTATCTGGCACACATTCCTCTTGAGAACATGATGTATGGCCTACTAGCTGTTAGATAGAATAGTGACCCAATGAGCCTTCTGTACTTAGTGACATCCACCGTCTTACCGTCACTGCCCTTATCTAGGCTCCCTGAGGTTACCATAGGAATGCTTACTGTGCTTGCATTTTCTAACCCGAACCTTTTTATTAATTTCTTGGTGTACTTCATTTGGTTGATGAAAGTTCCATTGTTCATTTGTTTGACTTGAAGACCAATGAAGAAACTTAGTTCTCCCATCATACTCGTTTCAAACTTGGATTGCATGAGATTTGAGAACTTCTGGCACAGTTCCTTGTTTGTTGATCCAAATATGATATCATCAACATAAATTTAGACGAGCATTATGTTTTCTCTATCTTAGATTTTGAAGAGTGTCTTATCTACCTTCCCTTTCTTAAATCCATTATCAAGTAAATACTTCGAGAGGGTGTCATACCAGGCTCTAGGTGCCTGTTTGAGTCCATAAAGAGCCTTCTTTAATCTGAATACCATGTTTTCTAGATTGTCTTCAAAACCTGAAGGTTGCTCCACGTAGACTTCTTCAGCTAGTAGCCCATTGAGAAACGCACTCTTTACATCCATTTGATAAACAGTGAGATTGTTGTGAGCTGCATAGGCTAGAAAGATTCTGATTGCTTGTAGTCTGGCTACTGGTGCAAAGGTTTCTTCAAAGTCTATTCCCTCTTCCTGACAGTAACCTTTCGCCACTAGTCTTGCTTTGTTTCTGACTACTTGGCTTTCTTCATCAAGATTGTTCTTAAATACCCATTTTGTGCCGATTACTCCTTGGTGAGTAGGTCTAGGAACTAGATGACACACTTGGTTTCTTTCAAATCCATTTAGTTCTTCTTGCATAGCTTGGATCCAGTTGGTGTCTGCAAGAGCATCCTCTATGCAGCTTGGTTTTGTTTGGGAGATGAAGCATGCAAACATTGCTTCATGGGGGTTGTTTCTTCTTGTTTTTACTCCAAAAGTAGAGTCTCCTATGATCTGATTTCTTGGATGATTCATTAACCACTTTGTTCTTGCTTCTTCAGCTTGCTGTTCATTTGGTTCTTCAGCAGGTTGCTCTTGATTGTTTTGTATAGCTTGCTGAATTGGATCCGGTTGAATATCTAAGCGCACTTCCAGCTGTATTCCTTCTGGGTGATGTACTTCTTCTTGAATAACTGGGACTTGCTGGTTCATTAAAGGTTCATGTTCTTCAGGTTGCTGTGTAGGTACAGGTTGCTGGTTTTGATTAGAATCATTATTTTGGAGACTTGGTAACTCAGCATCAATATATTCAACATGAGTGTCGGTGATGTGAGTTTTCCCAAAGTCTTCATTGAGTTCATCTATATCAGCCTTTGTGCAATGTGGTTCATCAAAATCCACATGTACTAATTCTTCTACAACAAGTGTTCTTTTGTTGAAGATTCTGAAGGCTTTACTTACCGAGAAGTATCCTAAGAATACTCCCTCATCTGACTTTGAGTCAAATGCCTTCAAGTAGTCATTTCCATTGTTAAGCACATAGCACCTGCAACCAAAAATGTGAAAGTGTTCAATGTTTGGGGTATAACCTTATCATAATTCATAGGAGGTCTTATCTAGGTCCTTGTTGATAAGGCATCTGTTCTGGGTGTAGCATGCTATGTTGATTGCTTCTGCCCAAAACCTCTTAGGTAACTGAGCTTCAGCTAGCATGGTCTTTGCAGCTTCCTTGAGGGTCCTGTTTTTCCTCTCTGCAACACCATTTTGTTGCGGCGTCCTAGCTGCTGAGTACTCATGTTTGATTCCATTATCCAAGCAGTACTCTTCAATGAATTTGTTTGTAAATTCGGTGTCTCTGTCTGTTTGGATTTTTACTATGTTCAGGCTCCTTTCGGTCCGCAGCTTCTTTAGCAATTTCGGTAACCTTCGCTAAGTATCAGATTTCTTTGTTAGGAACAGGGTCCAAGCGAATCTTGAGTAGTCATCCACCACTACTAGGGTATATTTTCTTCCACTCATGCTTACTGGTTCCACTGGACCATATAGATACATATGGAGTAGATCAAGTATCCTTTCAGTTGACCTTCGAACTTTGTTTTTTAAGGAGCTTTTGGTTTGTTTTCCCTTTTGGCACGCTTCACACAGGCTTTCCTTCTTGTACACCAGATCGGGTAACCCTCTGACCAGTCCTTTTCTTACAAGTTTGTTGATTGATTTGAAGTTTAGGTGGCTCATCCTTTTGTGCCAAAGCCAGCTAGCCTCTGATGATCCTTTTGCAATGAAGCATGTAGTTGTGGTTACTGAGCTCCAATCAGCTATGTAGATGTTTCCGTTTCTAGTACCTGATAGCTTTACCTCCTTGGTTTCACTATCTCTTATCAAGCACTTGTTGTGATTGAATTCCACTGAGTAACCTTTGTCACAGAATTGGCTTATGCTGAGCAAGTTGTACTTTAAGCCTTTCACATATGATACTTCCTTTATGTGAGTGTTTCCTTTGATGAGATTTCCAATTCCTCTCGTGCTACCCTTAGAATTATCTCCGAATATTACTTTGGGTCCTTTGCATGGTTATAGATCTCTGAGAATTTTTTTATTTTCATTCATGTGTCTTGAACAGCCACTATCGATGTACCATACTTTCTTGCTATTTCCTGTTGAAGGTACCTGTAAAATAAAGATCACTGGTTCTTAGGTACCCATACATATACGGGTCCTTATTTGTTAGTACCTTTTGGAATCCAAACTTGTCTCATAATAATTGCTTTGTTGTAGACTTGGTGGCTCCGTTTATAAGCGGTATCCTTAGGATACTATTTTGTGTGTACAGGGCATGTCTGTCTATCGCTTTTAAAGCAAGGCCTTCCACCATTCTTCCCTTGAGCATGAGCTCTTTTAGGTTTAGACATTATGGTCTTAGTATGTGTGGAGTAGAAGTTTCTGTGCAGCATCTTTGTAGGTTGATGTTTTCTTTTGTTGCTACCAGCAGATTGATCCCGCTGCAGCCAGCTCTTGAAAACAGGCTTACTCCATGTGGATGAGTACATGAGTTTATTTCCCTTGTCTATTGCTTTCTCCAAACTTTTCTTTGAGTTATTAGATAACTCTTTTGTCATAGAGGTCTCTGCTTGAATGAAAACAACAGCTTTAGATGTGCTTGCTGTTTCTTGAGAGGTTCCAGCGCAGTATCCTAGGCATGTCCTATCGAAGGGACTTCTGGCCGATATAAGACACTCCTTAGCATCTTGGCAGATTTGCTAAATGTCCTTATGGTCACTTGAAGATCATTTTTCTCACTCTCAAGTTTGGCGATTTTTAGATTGAGCTTAGATGTCTCTTCCTAGAGGTTACTGCACTTTGAGCTACTGAGCTCATATGCAGATAGCTTTTCAGCTAACTGTTTGTTTTCCCTCCTGAGCATCTCATTTTCAAGTTTTAGCTCCTCATGAATTGAGTTTATCTATTCAAAATTGCTCATAATTTGTTTTAGTGAGAGGCTTTTGTTTAGCTTTTCATCTTCCTGCAAGGGTTGGATTGGGTACATTACCTCATCATCCTCGTTGTCGTCTGCTTCTTGTGCCATCAAGCAGATGAGTGTCTCGTCTTCTGATGAAGAGAAGTCGTTGTCATCATCAGAGGAGTCTACATCCTGTTGGGTTTCCTTAGAAGGTTCATTCCCTTTCTCCATCTCGCTGAGGAAGGCCTTAATTTTTCTTCTTTCCTCTCTTCGTTTCTCTTTTTTTTGGAAGGATTCTCTTTCGTGATATCGATTGACCTTAGGATGAGGACATTCTCCAGCATAGTATCCTGTTTTTCGGCAGTTATAGCATAGATCTGAAGTATCCTGCCCAGGTTACTAAAAGCTGGGTTGTTGAGGTGGTGTCTGATTTTTCTTGAAGTCACCTCTCCTGTTGTACCTGATAAACTTCTTGAAGTTTCTTAGAAGAAGGGCCATTTCTTCATCAGTGTTTTCAACAGATAGCTCTTCTTGCTTACTGCAAGTAGCTCCAGTCTCTCTTGTGCTCCTGACTATCAAGGCAGTCACCTTTGTGCTTCATTCTTTTGTCTCTTTCTTCCTTCTGTTGATATCATACTCGATGGCCTTTAGGTCTGAGAAGAGGTCAAAAGTGCTCATTGATTTCAAGTCCATGGAAACTCTCATGGCGGTAGTCTTGCTATCCCATTCAGCAGGTAGTGCTCTTAGCACCTTCATATTTTTCTCCTTCTGGGTGTAGAATTTGTTTAATGACTCCAGCTCATTAACAATATTCGTGAATCTCAGGTCCATCTACTCCAAGGTTTCTTTAGGAAGCATCTCGAACAACTTGAATTTTTGAGTTGCTGTTGATACCTTGTTCTCCTTTGTAAGTTTTGTTCCTTCGCATATCTGTTCGAGCTTGTTCCAGATGTCCATTGTTGTTTTGCATGTCTTGACCTTACTGAAGGTTCCTTTGTCCAGAATGACAAATAGGGCATTTTTGGCCACATTGTCCAGATTGGCTCGTCTTCTGTCATCAGCCGTTCATTCTTCTCTAGGCTTATCAATAATAGCTTGGTGGGGAATTACTCCTGCATCGGCAGCTCTAGCAAATGTAGGATTGGCCTTGGTGATCCTCGGGGATCCGTCAGTAATGACCATCCACATTTCATCGTGCATGGCTGAAAGATGTGTCTGCATTCTAATTTTCCAATCGTCATACTCTTCAATAAAGAACATAGAAAGCTTATGCATGTCCATGATATGATAAAAAGAATGTATGCAGAATTTTGAAAATCAGGGATCGGGGATTGACCAGATAGATTGGGTTTTTAATCCAACCTACTCTGATACCACTTATTGATCCCAAGTGGTATAAGGTTAAGAGGGGGTGAATTAACCTTATCAAATTTTCAAATTTTCTCCAAAAATGTTAAGTCCTTAAGGAGCAGGTAGCTAGAAAGCTTACTGCACAATAGGTTGTTGCACAAGCAGTGACTTAGGACTTAGACAGAGTTAAAAAAAATGCACAGCGGAAATATTGTGATTTTCGAAGAACAGCTTTAATGTAAGATACTTATAAGATAAGACAGATATATGAGGCAATAAATATGCAAGCAAACTTATAGAGGTTCGAGGGTGGAGTAATCCCTCTACGTCCTCTCTACTCCTTCTCAAGGATGAACTTTGTTAAAGCAAGTTTGATTTACAATAGACCCAGCTAATACAAACTATACTCTACACAAAACTGTCAACTTTATCCACAAAGGTAGCTGCACAGTGACCAAACAAATCGACCCATAGAGGATCTCCACACAGGTTCCTTAACCCACACAGGATCCTTTCTCTTCTTCAGAGAGAATAACAACTTAGCAGAATTATCTCTTGCCTAAGTGACTCCTAAACTGTCTATTAAATGAGATATAGAAATCTTCAACGGTTGAATGCAGCGAGCTCCTTAAACTTCTAAATTCCACAAGGTAGCTGGTTTGCTGCTGCTTAGACTGAGTGACTTGGATATGAAGATTTTGAACTTGTTGATGAACTACTTCGCGTAGGATATTTCAATTCAGATTTCTTTCTTGTGTATATTCTCAGATGCATTCAATCTTCTATTTATAGGCATCAGTGAGAATTCTGCCCGTTGAGAAGACAGTTCCGTTGAGAATTATTATTATAATAGTTGTAAACTAAAATATTGAAGTTAAAAAAAATGTGTTTAAAGTAAAAGTTATATTTAATAAACTAATTATGTATTGACTTGAAGAAAAATCGCAATCATGTCTTTCTATTTACCTTTTAATACGAAGATGGTTTCATTGAAAGAAACATTGCATGTTCGATTAAAAATTAAAACATATATTTGTTGAATTTTGAACAATGTGACAAATTTACAATCCAAAAATTGAAAAGTTTGTCGGCGCAAATTAAATAATAGTTTCAAAATTACCATAAACAAATATGGTCATAATCACAGCTACCATCCACACCACAGCCACTAATATGGACTTCAACAAAATCTGAGTCACATCTGATCAACTGCCTACAATTTTGTGATATCAGCAATTATGTGAGAATTAATAAATTTTGTAGTCAAAACATCATTGATCAATGTAGTAAAAGCAAGGACGAAAAAATCGCGAAATGTCGGCGAAATTTCTCTCATGAGATGGAGCCGATACAATATACGAGTGTAGTTTTTTTTCGTCAAAAAATGAGCAAAATATCGGAAATTGTCGGTAAATATCGTTGTCGTTTTCGTTGTCGATAAAAAGGGGCATTTTTTGGGCTGTTGTCGCTGATATATCGACGAAATATCGGCAACTTGTCGATGTCGGTGGTTTTCAGTCGAAAATGTGAAATTCATCATTTTTTTTGTAATTTTTGGCCTCCATGTGCTGTTAAATTGTTGTGAAATCAAATTTATTATTTTACTATTTACAACTATTAGTGAAAATAATAATAATATTTGTGGACTGCATTTTATGTTATATTTAGTTGATTTCACAACTATTTTATTTCAACTAATATGTAATAAAAATGGAAGACATGTGTAAATTAAAAGTACACCATTTCTAATAATTTGATAAATATATTAACATATTTTGTAATAAATTTAAGAAAAACTATTTTAATAAGTTAATATTTTATATATATTAAAATAATTTAATAAAGTAATATTTTAATATATAAATAATTATATCTTTATTCAAATAATTAATTTTTTTATATAGTAAAATATATAAATGTATTTAGTTGATGTAAAATATAAATAAAGAAGGGTCGATGTAAAATAATTTGTTTGACTCAAGATGACATGTCATCTTATTCATTTGAACCTCACAAGGGTTCAAGTTATTATTAGGTCATGTATTAATTGTCAATGATAATTTGACATGTAAACCAATATGAGACAACATTTATATAATAGTTTATCTCTTAATATTGGTTGTAAACATATCTTTTTGTTTAAAATTTAACTTCAATATATATTAATATTTATTATAATATTATGTAAAGTGTTAGATACATTTTTCAATTTTTTTTTCTTGAAATTACCGATATTTCCACCGATATCAATATATATATCCGTAAAATTAAGGTACCGATATATCCACAAGTACCGATATTTTTGTCCTTAACTAAAAGTATATTAGGAAAACTAGTTTTTGGTCCTCTAAGTTACCTTATTGGATTTTTTATTATATATCTTTTATTTTTTGATTTTTAATTCTTTATATTTAAAAATTATCATTTTTACTCCTCTATTATAGTAGGTAAAAAAAATTAATAATTAAAATTCATTTTTAATATAAAAAATATTTTTTTAATTGATAAAATTAGGGATGATAGTAGGGCAGGGATTTTCCGTTTCCCGCAAAGATCCGTCCCTAATGGGACGAGAATTCCCCAAAATGCATCCTTGTGGAAACAGGGACGGAGATCATATTCTCCACCCTATTTCCAACGGGCCCAAATTATATATATATATATATAAATTAAAAACTTAAAATCCTACTTCTCATTGTCTTCTAAATGAATTGGAGTATTGAAAAATGATGGAAATTAATGAAATGTAATAAGAAAGTTTATCTTTGTATTTTAGCTTAATTTGATTAAATTATGTTTTATCTTTTATTCGGATTAATGATAAACGTTGTTTATTGCACGTTTTTGGAGCTATACTTCGTTCAATACTTTGCAAATATGTGCAATTTACGATTGTTTATCGTTTAATTGCGAGTATCTTGCTTCTTACATATATATTGAGGATTTTCTAGGTACAAGTCGACTGGATTGGGTTAAAATAAGGAAATTTTGGTCCCACTCGACCAGGAACTCGGACAGCATGCGAGTCGAATGACTGGTAGAGAAATCCTGAAGGAACCAAGACAGAAAGTCTCGCTCGATCCATCACTCGACAGCCCACTCGACATACCAGTCAAGTGAAATCATGTAGAAGCTTCGCTCGATCCTCTACTCAACCTGACACTCGATCCGTTGATCGAGTGTTCAACTCTGGACTTTTACGGAATTTCTTTTATTTTATGTAATTGGGTCGGTTTCTGTACTGATTGTTGGGCTTTAAGAGTAATAAGAGCCATATATATAAGAGAGGATGATTCCATAGAGAAAAAAAAAGATTATTATTCTAGAGAGAGAGAAGCGGCTTGGGGAAGAAGAAAGAAGCAAGAGAAATTCAACAAGGGTTTTATCGTATCTTTGATTTTTAACAGTCATGATAAATATTGAATTGACCATTGTTTCATATCTGATCATGAGTAGCTAAACTCTTTATTGATTCTAGGGAACGAGTAATTTATGGATTTTATGTTTTGAGTTTTGAATCCTGATTTAATTATCTTTTCAATTTATTTCTTCGTGTATTCGTTTTATAATCTAATGCTCGTTTATGAATTGAATCTTATTGATTGACTGAATTCGAGATTCGAGAGATGAGAGTTTAGTTTGATTAATGAATGAGTAGATAGATTCAATTGATTGGATAATGATCACTAACACATCGGGGACACGAACAAGTACCTAGCATCCGACAGTGGGAGAAAAGTCGTGAGGAGAATACAACCCTAGAAACCTTTAGGAGTTAATTAATTGTGTATTTCAGACATGGGTGCATGAACAATTAATCAACGTGTTATTGATACTGAAAAGAGAGATAACATAATTTCATGGTTGCTCCTAAACATAAATCGATAAGACTGATTGAATCAGGATCATAATAAAAACATAGATGAAATAAATGAAAGTTACCCTAGAATCAATTGTCTCTAATCTGATATTCTCTTGCTATTTTATTTGTTATTCTGATTATTTACCATGTTCAATTTATTAAGACAAAATCCCCATCATATTGATTTTCTAGATACTGTTAGGATTAAATAGTAAAAGTATTTAGTTTTATAATTCAAACTCAGTCCCTGTGGATACGATCTGGTCTTGCTACTTCTACAATAACGTACGTGCACTTGCGTATTTTGTTGTTAAAGAATTTTAGTGAAACAATTAAGGGTCATTTTTTATGTTTTTATTAACATTTTAGTTATATGTAATTATATGAATTATTTTATATATTACAAAAAATATTTAAAAAAAACATGGTGTGGCGCATAATTCCTACGAGGACAAGGGGAAATTTTCCCCGCGAAGCAGGCGGGGACGGGGACAAGGATTCCCCACGAATATGGGGATAGGGATGGGGATTGCTCCCCCGGCTTGTCCCGCTGTGTCGCCATCCCTAGATAAAACACTAAATCAATATTAATATTATTACTAAAATTGTCCCGTAATTTAAAGGGTCTGGCAATTTAGAACTTTAATTTTTTTGGTTGACAATTTAAGACTTTATCTTTTTGGGCTTCGAATTTTGTTCAATTTGAGCTCGAATTGCTCAATTAGACTCAAATTGCAGAGATCGCGAATTTAAACTTTTCAGACCAAATCTGTTGAGGTGGCTTTTAATTTTAATTTTATTTATTTTTGAACAAAAAATCAATAATTAAAATATTTAAAAAGAAACAAATTCAAAAAATAAAATAAAATAAAAAATTTGAAATTGCCCTAATTGTTCATCTTCTTCTCTCTCTGCAGATTCACCACCGTCAGTCAAACCATCACCGCTCGACCACCGCGCATCTATCCCCTCTAATGAAAGACGTCGCTTCTTCTCCATCTTCGCACACTCTCAATCTGCACAGAACCACCCTTTCCTAACACCCTCAGTCCGTCGGAGACTCACAAAACCGCCATTCAAACCTATCTACTCAATACAACCATCCTCAATCCTTCATCTCCATCTTTAACCAGATTTGCCACCTCCATCTCCCTCTCAAGTTGCACAACCAGATCCACCACCACTGCTCTGCTCTGTTATGGTATTAGAATTTGGCTTTGAGAATTAGATTCTATTCAAGAGTGCAAATCTTACGATTTAAAGGGGAGAGAAAACCGTCATTCTTGTTCCAAATGGTTGTAGATAGAGTACGAGAGCTCAATGATGGCAGTGGAACGGCGGGTGACGGTGGTGGCCTAAGCAGAGAAATTGGTGTTGGAGAAATTGGGCAAAGAGAGAGGAAGATGAAGAATCCACAATTTCTTTTATTCTTTTATTTTTTGTAATTCAAAAAATTAACAACTTAAATTTTTTTATTCACATGAAAGGAAAGATTTTTTAAATTAGAAATGCCACAAGAGATAAACAAATACCACATTAGCAAAATTGGACCGAAAACCCCAAATTCACGATCTCACGTGCAATTTGAGCTTAATTGAACAATTCGGGCTCAAATTGAGCAAAATTCACGAAGCCCAAAAAGATAAAGTCCTAAATTGTCTGCTCAAAAAATTAAAGTTCTAACTGCCAGATCCCTTAAATTACAAGGCAATTTTAGTAATAAACTCTATCAATAATTAAAAACTAAACTTTTTTTGTTCATATTTCTAAGTTCAGAGAGATGCCCAAATTATTAATATTAATAATAAATAATAAAACTTTAACCTACATCTCAAGGTGAATTTTTTTTTATTAATCTTAATTTAAGTATTTTGAATGAAAAAATAAAAATTTGTGATTAAAAACAATAGTGTTATCTCAATTAAAAAATGATGTTAAAATTATATTTCAATTTAGAAAAAAAATAGTTACCTATTATAGTAGGTTAGAAGATGAAAAAATAAATTTTTTTAAAACATATAAAATTAAAAATTAAAAAGTGAAAAATAAAAGATAAAAAATTCAATAAGATAAAAAACTAGTTTTCCCAAAATATATATTTACAAGTGTATGCATCTCAGGGACCACTTGAGCAACAAAGTTATTCCCAAAGTGGAATTTCTTTTATCAATTAATTTTATTTTATTTTATTTTTAGTATGGTATAATTGCATGGATTTCAATGCCTGTGTCAAAAGCGAAATAATCATCCAAGGTTGTTAAAATCGTGTTTTTTGACCATGACCTAACATGGTACTTAAATTGAATCATAGAATCGTAAATTTTTTTACTATTCTTATAACATAACATAAAAAGATATATATATATATATATATATAAAATTTTAAACTTTAATTGAAATTTATAAGAAATAAGTCAAACATTTGTCATATAAAATTCTCATCCAAACTCAAGAATAATATAGTTCAATTTTTTTTATACATACAATATGTATTGTGTATCGAATTTAAGATCATTATTATAAGATGATTAATTAGTAAATTATATATTAAAAAATTAAAATGAAATAATCTTAAACGAAATTTGCTTTGTAGTTTTTTTTCTTTGTTGTTCTTAAAGATGATTATTAGATAAACCCAAGATGATTAATTTTAGTTATACATCTACAAGAGATCGATTCAAGATACACTTTAGTTTTTAGTTTCTTGTAGTTCGTAGAGCTACTATCACAAGAACACAAGCATTTGAGAGGATCATTTTTTCTTAAAAGTATATAACTCTTGTGTCGACTCAAATTTAATCCTACAATTTTAGTTGTTATATTTAAGCTATTACATTACACCTACCATATAATTTCCCACAAAAATTGCCATTTTTAGGTTATTTATACAATTATAGAAAAATCTAAGAATCATTTTTTGAAAATTAAAGGTATGAATGTATCTAGAAACAAACTTGATTTTTTATTTTTCTTTACTTCTCTAAATAATATTTAGAGTTTATTACCTTTTTTGCCCCGTAATTTAGGGGTCTGGCAATTTAGGGCTTTAATTTTTCGGGTTGACAATTTAAGACTTTATTTTTCCGGACTTCACGAATTTTGCCCAATTTGAGCCTGAATTGCTCAATTGGGCTCAAATCGCACGTGAGATCACGAAATTGGACAATTCGAGCCAATTTTACTAAATTGTCGTTTATACATCATATGTGGCATTTCAAATTTAAAAAAAATAACCCGTTCAGGTGGCTTTTTAAATTAGAATTGAATACACCTCATTTTTCAAAAAAAAATTTTGAAATATATAATTAAAATAAAAATAAAAAATACAAAAATCCCCAAAAAATAATTAAAATAAAAATATAAAAAACACCACATCTTCATCTTCTCAAACACAACCACCACGGTGGCACCACCCACCACCATCAGTCACCACCACCACCACATCTTCATAAGAGAAATGGTGGCCATTTCCTGGTTTCATATACTTTAGCCAACTCCACTCTTCAAACCCTCACCACTTCTATCTAAGTTTGCTCGCATCTCTCCTCTCTTTCCTATCTCCACTAGTAACAACTGTAATCTCCTCCACATCCGCGGCGGTGGCCGTAAATCTCCACCATTCCGTCACCTATCTAATCGGTATCGTCTCCATTATTTGTTCTCATTTGTTAATGACATAGTTGAGATTCCATACTTCAAATTTTGATTGCAGAGCAGTAGTTCAAATTCTGAGTTGAACCAGTCAATTGTTGGCGATCTTCAGAACTAGGGGTCCTTGACTCAGTTTCACGCATGGTTCAAAGTAACGGTCGCGGTGTCCATTGTTAAGATTACATTGCAATTTCACGGGACAATTTTTCTGAAAAACTCAAAAATAACCTAAAACTTGAGAAAAGTACTTTATTTACTAAATTAATGTAAAAAACAATATTACAACTAGAATTAATATATAAAACATACAATTACATACATTATTAATACCACGTGGAATGTCGAGGTGGTTCAAAGTCATGTGATAATATACTACAAACATATTAGATAATACAAGACATGTGAGCATTTGCAGGATGTTGCGACTTTATGTTTTTCAACATTTTACAGCTTTCACTTGTCAATTATAACATACAATTCGTCCTTTATTTTTATTTCTAATAATATACTGTATATATTAATATACCATATATAATAACTAATAATATACTGTATATATTAATATACCATATATAATAAACATGTATAAAGAATATTACATTCAATCGAAAAAAAAAGTATACAGTGTTTAAATTCAATCATCTATCAATCATTTCCATTTTTATACCCGTTAAAAAATCTATTACGGCCGTTATAATGCAGTTACAATCCGTTATAATGCCGCGTAATGCCGTTACGGCCGTTATCATGCTGATATCATGCTCAATAATGTAGTCGGTCATTTTTAACCGAATCAATGATGTGGAGGTGGCCATTACCGTTACGTAATGGTCGTTAAGGCCGTTATAACGGCGTTACTTTGAACCATGATTTCACGAAACTAATATCTCGCGTTACTGAAATTGTGCATTTTATTACCCTAGATTTCGATTTAATTGTGGGATTAGTTACTGGCTTCAAGTTTCATTAACAGGAATAATCTTCTTTCGTGCTACATTGGCATATATTTGTTTTATTTTAATTATTTTTTCGGATTTTTGTATTTTTTGTTTTTTATTTTTGTATTTTTATTTTAGTTATGTATTTCAATTTATTTTAAATGAGGTGTATTCAATTCTAATTTAAAAAGCCACGTGGACCCTTTTTTTTTTGTTTTTTAATTTGAAATGCCACATATGATGTATAAACGACAACTCAACAAAATTTGTCTGAATTGCTCAATTTCGCAATCTCACGTGCTATTCACATGCAATTTGAGCCCAATTGAGCAATTCGAGCTCAAATTAGGCAAAATTCACGAAGTTCGGAAAGATAAAGTCCTAAATTGTTAGCCCGAAAAATTAAAGTTCTAAATTACCAGACCCCCTAAATTACAGGACAAAAAAGGTAATAAACTCTAATATTTAATACTAGTTAAGAGATAAGTTTTGAATGAGATTGTCTCACAGAATGATTGGGTCAGTCAATGTAGAGTTATGTAATATTTTCATGTGTATCTCATAATACAAAAATATTATTTGATATTTTAAAAAATTATTACCTAATACAAACAAAAGTATCATATATTTTCAATTTTATATAGATATGTTTTTTATAACTCAATCTATCTCATAAAATAGGATCCATAAAACGATTTCACACAATACTTGTTCTAAAAGATTAATTACCAAACCCCACTACCTAATTATTTCCAAGCCCCACTATCTAATTTAATGGGTCAAAATCTATGTTATTTAATTTCTATATCGAGGAAGTGCAAACTTAATATTGCCATTCCAGACTGTTCTGTTAGAGATCCCAGCAACATACATTACTTCTCCAACTGATATTCCTACATCACATTATAAGCTATGTTTTTAATTGATCACCTATGTTTTTGGACCACAAACATCACTGCCTCATGTGAATGGACTTGTTGGCCAAATTCTTTCACAATAACTAGAAGGAATTTAAATATATATTATTCCCAAGACAATTATGAAATATGAATTGTGTTATATAATGGTCCCCTAAAGTTCTGTATACACTATTGTTGATCATTAATTGTGAGGTTAATTGTCGAAAAAATTAAAAAAAATATATTCATATTATCAATTTAATAAAAAAACTTCACTATTAGTAACCTAATATTATATTTGTAGTATATATGTTTTTGACCTTGATCGGTCAGTTTCAAAAAAAAAAAAATTGTAATTCCGATTTTTTAAAAAAATCTTGAAATTTTTAAAGTGAAATTCTATGAAAACTGTCAAATTTGACAGTTGATGTGTTCGGGCAGCTGGACACGCCGACAATTTTTATTTTTATTTTCAAAATTGACCGAGGTCAAAAAGCACACTACATATATAAAGTTGAGTTATGTTAATCAATAGTGAAAAGTTTGGTTTAAATGACAATTTATGTAAAAGTTGTGATTTTTCCTACATTAATTAACTTTTAATTTTATTTACATATTTATACGAAATTTTATATGAGTGCGTGTATGTAAAATTAATGGTGAGTATTACAATAAATTCATATAGTTATACATAATCTCATGTAGGTATACATAAATTGATGATATATAATACACATTCTAAGTTTTGTAGGGACATAAAATAGAGTTAATAATGGCATTATTAATTTTTTAAAATAAAAAACCATATGAATAAGTGGATTAAGAAGACCATCAAATTTTATATTTCTTACTCCCAAAGTAGTATCTTACAACCTGAAAAAACAACAGAAATCTAAATATTACATCCAAATTATTTGTGAAATCTAAAGTTAAGCATTTGTCAACTATCAACAATAACAAAATCTATTAAGCTACTGCAAACTGTGATAACAAAAAAGGAAGCAAAATCTCGATTTTGAAATTCTTTTTAATATTAAGAATCTTCGAAATGGTGTGTTGATCATACTTCCAACTCCCTGGATATTTTTGCTGAAATATTTGAAAAATAAATATTATCCACAACGCCTACATAAGTGTAGTTAATAACCAAAAACAAAACTGCATTGAGTGATTAATCATTTCTCCTAACAAAGTGACCAATACCAGAAGAAATATATATTATTTAAATTCTTTTGATGCTCAATCATAATTAAGCTTACATCATCCATCATTTGGAGGTAATGATGCGGGCATTCTATGTTTCTTTTATTTATCTCAGAAACTTCCATTTCTCAACAACATATCAATATTTAAACTAAATTCGGCATGCATCAAACCAGTAGAATAAGCATTATAAAGCTTATCCATAGCCTGATTTTGAATATACGCAATGTTTTACCCTCAAATTTACATTATGATTTAAGGGTAAAATAGATCTTAATTAAAGTAACACTAAGAAAAGTTTCAATATAACATTCAATCCATACAAGATGTCCAAAAATCCATAACAAAGACGACAAAACAAAGGTATTTTTTGCATTTAAAAACAGGCATGTGTTTTCTTTCTTCAAGAGCCTTTTTTAATATTACATTGAGAGAGAGAGAGAGAGAGAGTTCTCCTATATGTACGTATATACATATCAATAAAACAAAGAATTATTTTAGTAAAGGTGAAAAAGGTTAGGAAGTGACTTTAATGTTCAGTTTATCACTTAATTAATTAGTTAATTTTTTATGAAGATAGATTACTATTTCCACTCGATTAGTGAATAAATTAATTTTATACAAAATGAATGGAAGATGTATGTCCGATAAATATATATATATATATATATATATATATATATATATATATATATATATATATATCGCTTTATCTACGGGGCACTAACTAAAAAACCATAATGTAAAAAATAAATTAAGGTTTTCTTTTTACCAAGATTACAACACCCCATAATATGAGCCTAAAAAAGAGAAGAAATTTTTTTCCTTATCCCAACCCAACCTCAAAACACACTAGAATATTGTCATCAATCTATTACATTTTATCAATAAATAATAACTTAATATTTAATGGGCTCATCATTTAAATAAATTTTCACTGTAATACATATAATACAATCACATCAATTTATTTGGCCAATCACAACATGATGAGACATTTCAATTGTATATGATCATATTCCACATCCAAAATTACAAAACAAACATAAGATTTTCGAATTTCAGAATATAATCGTATTTTACTGCAATTGTGGTAGAGAAGGAAAGGAGAAAGACGAAGATGCAGACAAGTAAGTACTCGAATCCGAACGACTAATCGTCGTCTTCTTCGTAGCAAACCCTAGGATCAAATCGACAAAAGCTCCAACAATGAAAGCATGATTCATCTTCATATTCATCCTCAAATACCACCCCAACAACTCCTCCAAACAATCCCAATCTTTCAGCATCAACCCTTCACTCTCCACCATTTCTTGCATCGATTTCTTGAAATCCAAGTAAGGATCATCCGATTCCAAATCCAATACAATGCTATCCTTGAATGGATGATTTCCATTATCATTAGTTTTCGATTCTTTCATGATAGAACTCGTCTCATCTGGCTCGAAAAACAGCCTTTCGGACAATCTAACTCCACTCATCACCATCTCCATTGGCTGTGCCACCTCTGATACTTCATCAGCTGATAAACTAGAACATTTTGAGAAGGAATTGAGGATCAATGAATGGTGTGATTCGAGGTCGAGGAATACTGAGCCAACCGTAGTGGAAACGTCGTCGTTTTGTGCTCGGAAAGAAAGGGTTTTGGTGTGCTTGCATAAAGGCCACTGCCATGGTTGCTTTGCTTGTTTGTTCTTGAAAATTGATGGGATTCTCATTTTCTTGGACATTTTTTAGTGTTTTGTTTTGGAAATGTGAAGAATTTGTGACATGGTTTTTAGGAGTATATATTAATTATCTAGGAGAGTAGCTAGGGTGGGGTTTTATATAAGTTATTTTTTGTCTTTTCTATCATGTAATTCTTTCATTTTTTTCAATTTTTTACTTAATTGTTAATATATATATATATACACACACTTATCATGAATATAAATATTAATAATATAATGAATTTTTTTTTAATTTTAAAATTGTATTTTTATTTTTAATTTATATCAACTATTATTTTATATAATTTTTTATAATTCTAAGATAAAGAATCCAAGGCACGTGGTAGATTATAACATATGAAAGATAGGTGGGAGGGTGTTGGTAAGGGAATGGGGGATAGTGAGAGTGGGACATCTCATGTGTTATTTAATTGGGCTTCCAATATTTTTATTTTATGAGTAAATGCAATCCATGAAAATGGAATTAAACCTTGTACAATTATTCAATTTAATTCTAAACAAATAAATAGTTTGTATTTTCTAAATGGGGTCTACAAATTGCCAAATGCAGCCACCCATTAAATTTATTACAAGATTTCTTAATTTGTTTTTATTATATTTTAATGGAATACGTTATTTATAATACAAAGAAACACCCCATGATCATATGAATATATGATACATAGGAGATTGAAATCCAAACATGACCATTACAATTTTGCTTTGTATATATATGCATTTAATATAATCAATAATACATTTTATTATGAATATAATATATACTAATTAATAAAATATACTCCCTCCGATTCAAAATAAGTGTCGTTTTAGAACTTTGTAATTTATTCTTTTTAAATGTTGTTTTGAGGGTTATTTCCAAAATTATCCCTATAGTTAATTAATTATTTATTTATTGTATGCACATTCCCATGTTTTGAAAATATGCATGCACTTTGACTAATTGAACAATAATTGAGCAGTTAAGAACTAATTAAACTCCCGTGCATGAACACTTTGCCATAGTATATAACTATAAATATAGCAAATCTAATCTTAAAAATTTCGCAATTTGTAATTATTTATTTATTGTATGCACATTCCCATATTTTGAAAATATGCATGCACTTTGAGTAATTGAACAATAATTGAGCAGTCAAAAACTAATTAAACTCTCAAGGGATGTTTGAAAATATGCATGCACTTTGAATTAATCTTCAGAT
This sequence comes from Scutellaria barbata, assembly GCA_028654395.1. Classification (NCBI taxonomy): domain Eukaryota; kingdom Viridiplantae; phylum Streptophyta; class Magnoliopsida; order Lamiales; family Lamiaceae; genus Scutellaria; species Scutellaria barbata. The sequence continues at coordinate 3,209,165 of CM053649.1, read as the reverse complement.
TAATTATGAATTAATCTGAGTATATATTGAGATTGATATATGCATGGAAAAATATTTGTCGATGTTTTCCTTTGATTTGTTTCCTTATATTTGTCGATATTTTCCAATATCTTTTGTATAGTTGGCAAGATTGTTTCTTGTTCCTCAAATTAATTATGAATTAGATTAATTATGAATTAATCTGAGTATATATTGAGATTGAGATATGCATGAAAGAATATTTGTCGATATTTTTTTTTGATTTGTTTTCTTGTATTTGTCGATATTTTCCAATATCTTTTGTATAGTTGGCAAGATTGTTTTTTGTTCCTAAATTAAAGGATCCAATCTGATCCAATATTGAAGGGATCAGGGATCCTCCTTCTTTGTAGTTATAGGGTATTGAATCGTTAATTTAAGAACAAGAAACAATCTTGCCAACTATACAAAAGATATTGAAAAATATCGACAAATACAAGGAAACAAATCAAAGGAAAATATCGACAAATATTTTTCCATGGATATCTCAATCTCAATAATATATGTTAGATGACACATAACTTTGTGGTCAAAGATATAAAATAGACTAACTTTATATTATACTCATAAAATTTAATCTCATGCAAAGTTCACTTGATATGAAATTATAAAATTTAATCTCATGTTCACTTCATATGAAATTAGAAATAAATTATGCATTGATTATTTAATTATAGTTAAATAAGAAATAAATTATGCATTTATTAATATTTAATTATAGTTGAATGAAAATGAAATGGTTAAAAGACAAAAATAATAAATGAAGGGTCTAATAAAAAAATAAAATCATTCTTAATTTATATGTAAAGTTGGACCACGACTTATTTTAAATCGTTGAAGAGGGAGTAACATATAAACTTAGGAACTTAAAAAAAAAATTGAGGATTTTAATGTTGCAAAAAGTAATTATTTTAGGAAAAAGAAAATGTACAGTTAGTTGAAGTTGGGTTTATCTACTTATAATTGATGCAATAAAGTGGCAACGTGGGTGTGATAGAGACCTTAACCAAATTTCATTTATTTCTATACTGCTCTTATCTTTCCCTTTTAATTTCTTTTTTTTTTCCTTTTTAATTTCTTTCTCCAATATTTGTGGACAAGTTACTTGTAAAATATCCCACATTTTTAGTTCCATGAATTGAATTTATAAAATATATATTTAATTTATGAAAATAAGTTTGAATTATAAATAATAGAAATTTATCATACATTTTTTTAATGTTACTTCAATTCATGTTTAATGATAATTTATTGAGTTGAACTTATACTTAATGGTATATATATCAAATCCTCTTTTTATTTGTGATAAGTATGGATATTTGTATGCCCAATGGTATGTTGAGTTTTTTTTTATACTCAATGGTAAATTAAGTAATATTTTGCTCAATGATATGTTTGTCTTTCCCAATATCTAACACATGTTGTTACACACATATATTTTTTTGGGTCAAATCCAAAACTACCAATTTTCATTTTCATAATGTAAGGAATTTTTCTACTTTTTTATGGAAATAACCTTTTTATCCATTTTTAAGGTATTTTGCTAAATATATTTCAATTCTACTCCTTAATTATATTTAGGGGGTGTGTTGGTTGTGGAGTCTGTAGGATTTTTTTAGACGCTGAGCTATTCAATCGAAATTTTCAAAAGTCTTTAAAAATCCTGAGGTATTCAATGGGATTTTAAAAAATCTTAAAAATTTTTAGGTTTTAAACAGTCTATGGATTTTAATACTCTATGGATTTTCTTTGATTCTCTTCAAAAAATATAAATAGATTTCACTTTCCAAAATCTCTTCTAACAATCAGAGATTTCTACGTTTTCTCTCAAAGAACTCTGAAGACGAAAGGTCAGAAGAAAAACTTTCGTTGTTCTTGTAACAAAGATACTACATAAATCTTTTGCGGCAAGAAATTCCATTTGGAATTGCTTTCTCAAAGCCAACTACAACAAAGAAATTTGGAATTGCTTTCTCAAAGCCAACTACAACAAAGAACGAGTATTGCTAATGCTACGAAATTTGGAATTGCTTTCTCAAAGCCAACTACAACAAAGAACGAGTATTGCTAATGCTACGTGGGAATATGAGGCTGAGGTATAACAGTGATGGAAATAAAGATTATGAGAATAATAATGATGAATAATAATGTATTTTTCTTTGGAACTAATGTATTTTTGGTACTTTTTCTAAATAATTTGGATAATTTTTTTTATATACAAGTGTGTTCCATATTCATTTGCATCAATAGTTTCAACGCCGGAGTCTATGGAAATCCATGTAAATCAAAAAAAAAAAAGTGTATTCCACAATCATGTCAAATTTATGAAAATTCATGTAAATTAATAAAAAAAGTCAGCCAAACTCTGCCTATGGATTTTCTAAATCCACAGACTTTTTAAAGTTCAAAAAAATTCAATAGAATCTCATTTGAATACATCCCTCTTAAATTTTAATTACTAAATGAATACAAAACTTAATATTTCAAAATGGCAAAAACTTATATGCACCAGGGGCACGGATCCTAGATCCGTGCCCCCAACCCGAACCGGCGCGTGGGCCGCTTTTACGCGCATCCACGCGCCCCCACGCACGGCCACACCATAGCTGGTGTGCGCCGCGCACCACCTGAATTTTATATTTTAAGGTATCACTCATTTACTCTTAAGGTATCACACATTTATTCTTAAGGTATCACACTGTTACCCTTCTGGTTTTAATGTAAAAACAGCGCTGCTTTCTTCTTTTTCCTCTTTTTTTTTTCTTCTCCTTCCTTCTTCTTCTTAATCTCTTTTCTTATCAATTTGTTATTTTTCTTATTTGTTTTGTACATTATTATTCTTCTCTATATTCTTATTTTTCATCAAATCTTCATAAAGTCATTTATGGAGTTTTTTCTTCTTCCTCTTCTCTTTTACTCATTTTCATAAATTTAGATAATTGATTTCAAATCACAATTTATTACAATAATTTTAAAACATTGAAAATCAATTATTTCAAACAATATGAAATCATGATTTGTTGATTTTGAGGATTTTTTTTGAAATTTTAAGATTTTTCAATGAAGATATTAGTTGTATACTCTTAAGGTATTACACATATTCTTTCAAGTATTAAAAAATACCTTACAGGTATTACACATGTTCCTTTCAAATATTACACTTACCTTATAAGTATTACACATGTAATTTTATAATACCTGAAGAGTATATATCTAGTACTTATAAATCATATCAGTAATACCTTAAAAGTATCACTGGTCATGAGCAATCATATATCAATGCTTTAGGGTAATTATGATTTATAAAATCATGAACAGTCAGAATTTTTGTAATACATGTAAAACATATATATAATACCTATAGAATAAACTAATAATACCTCATACTTTTTTTTTATAATATCTTGAAGGTTTTACTTACATATAATTCAACCATGTAATTTTATAATACTTGAAGAGTATATATGTAGTACTTATAGATCATATTAGTAATACTTGAAAGGTATCACTGATCATATATCAATGTTTTGGAATAATTCTAATTTATAACATCATGAACAATCAGAATTTTTATAATACCTATAGAATAAATCAGAATTTTAAATATAAGATTTTCATCATCTTCTTCCACAAAATTTATTCAAAATCATATTACTCAATTAATAACCAACTATGGTGTTTGTTGCATCAATTATCTTGTATGTTGCTATGAATCGGATTAAGATAGAAAGAGTTTCAAGTTATAAGAAAATAAAAACCCTAGATTTTTATACACATTAAGAAGAAAAAAACTTGTTGAAATATTAGAAAAATAAGAACCCTAAATTTGTAGCAATCATGTGAAGAAATTAAGAAGGAATAAAGAAAAAAAAGAAGGAATAGCACCACAGGAAGAGGTAAGAAAAAAAAATGAGTATTTGCATAGGAGAGAGAAAAAAAAGAAAAAAATTAAAAAAAAACAAAAAAGGAGTGCAGCAAATAGGAGAGAGATAAAAAAAACAAAAAAATTAAAAAAAAAACAAAAAAAGAGTGCAGCAAATAGGAGAGATAAAAAAAACAAAAAAATTAAAAAAAAAACAAAAAAAGGAGTGGAGCGGGTCGGGGGCACGGATCTAGGATCCGTGCCCCAGGGGCACACAAGTGTCTCTCTTTCAAAATATATAAAATTCTATAACACAAAATTTTGAAAAGTTGAAAATTCATTTTCCCCACTCACTCAAAGCTCCACCGAAACTCAATCTCCATCATTTCAACACCAATGATGGATGAAAATCCTAGAACAGAGCTTCCTCCCTCACCCGAAACTCCACCGAAACTCAATCTCCATCACGGAAAAAATAATAAGAAAATTGCATTGATTTGGAATGAAGGAAGTTCTAAATGACAATTGTTCTTCAAGGACATCAAGCAACTATACTAAAATAGCCAACAAGCCCAAGAGAATGATGATCCACCAACCTGAAAATGGTAATGAATTCGCCGATCAGGTACAGCAGAAAAAAAGAATGGAATCTATGAAGGGAGACAGAGGTGAGAGAAGAGGAAAATACCTCACTACTCACACATTTTTCGTCGTCATATGCAGAGTGAAGGTGAATTAATAACAAACTTTGGGACCACTGGACACGTGGTCATATTTCTCCATCAGGCTGTTTAAGTTAATCTCTTAGGGAAAATAAAAATGGGATTAAATAAAAGTGCTATGACAACTCTGGACTTCTCAGTATTGGACATAACATTGCCTCCCTCTCAGGACAGCCTTGTCCCCAAGGCTGTTGAGAAACCTGGAAATTGATGGTTGAAGTTGGACCAATCTTCCCAAGTAGCTTCTTCAGGAGAAAGATTATTCCATTGAACAAGAACTTCAACCGCCGAAAGATTTTGTTTCTTTATAAGACGTCGATTCAGAATAGCAATAGGATAAATCTTAGGGCACCCATCAGCATCCACCTCTGGTAAAATCAGATTCGGACTGTACTTGCCCTTGATTTTAGGTTTGAGCTGAGAAACATGGAACACATTATGCATTTTAGTCCCAGGAGGTAGTTCCAATTTGTAAGCTACCGGTCCAATGCGTTCAAGAATTTTATAGGGTCCAAAATATTTGACGGCCAGTTTGGTTTGTCGCCGAAGCAAAGGATGGCTATGTTTAAATGGTTGGACCCAGAGAAAAACTCAATCACCCACTTGTAAAACTCGCTCAGACCTCCTAGCATTTGCGTACTGCTTCATTCTGTTTTGTGCCTGCTCCATATTTTCTCGAAGAACTTGTAACATTTTCTGACAATCCTGAACATAGGAAAGAGCCTTAAAGTTATGAGCTTGCAAATAAGGCCCTAGTGCCAACTGAGGTGGAGCATAATCATATAGTGCCTGAAACGGGGAAGTTTTGATCGATTGATGATAACTTGAGTTATATCACCATTCCACCAAGCTAAGCCATTAAACCCATTTTTTTGGTTTATGATGTACCATGCATCTCAAATAGGTTTCTAAACACCTATTTAGCCTTTCGATTTGCCCATCACTTTGAGGGTGGTGGGCCCTACTCATGCAAAGTTTAGTCCCCTGAAGTTTGAATACATTTTTCCAAAACGAACTTTGAAAACCAACATCCCTATTGAAGACAATCACCTCCGGTATCCCATGCAATTTATGAATATGCTTCATAAATAATTCGGCTAAGGATTCTGCTGTATAGGGTGGGATAGAGCTAAAAAATGAGCATATTTTGTAAGTCTATCAATGATCACCCATATGACTTACTTACCCTCAAGATTAGGCAACCCTTTTATGAAATCCATTGAGATGTGGCTCCATGGAATAGTTGGGATTTCTAGAGGCTGGAAGAGTCCCGGATATGCGCTCTACCGAAACTCAATCTCCATCACTTCAACACCAATGGTGGATGAAAATCCTAGGACAGAGCTTCAATTTTATTGATGAATCTGAAGATGTTTTGTTGGTCGAATCTGAGATGAGAATGAGATTACAAAGAGATGAGACAAACTGAGATGAGAATGGGCTTAGGGAGATGGGAGAAACGACGGTGATTCTGGTTGAAGATGGTAGATGTCAGATTTGTGCCGACAAATCTATATATTGAAGCGGAGATGGTTGGAGAAGGCGAATGAGAGTTGATTTGCTATCTGAACTTGGATGTGGAACATCGAACTATTCGAAGAGAGAGACAAGAGTTTGAGTTACAATTTTTTATTATTTATTTATTTTATTTTTGATTTTGATGATTTGAATGTTTAATGAATAATTGTGAAATTTTTTGGATTTTTTGATTTTGTGTATAATTATCATCATAATCTTGTATGTACATGCACAAGTAGGAGAAAATCGTCAAAATCATGCGTCATTTAATATTTTGATATATGTACATGATATGTATCTTACTGTACATGATAAATCGTGTCTGTTAAATATTATGATATATGTACACCATATGTATGTTACTACGTGTACACGATATGTATACAACATGTACATGATGATTATGATATGTACACAATAGGTATCTTACAACGCGTACACGATTATAATATGTACACGACATATATTTTAGAACATGTACACGATTATATTTTACGTGTACCCGATTATATGACATGTATTTTACAATGTGTGCAAGATAATTATAATCCAAGTTATAATCGTGTACACGTTATGAAATGTGATAAACAAAATTTTGAAATATTTTTCCTAAATAAAAAGATCTTTAAAAAAAATAATTACATGTGTTTGAAGAGTAATTGTTAGCGACTTGTCTATCAAAGACATTTGTAGAAAAATTGAATATAAAATATAATATAGTGTATTTAGATTTAAATTTTAAATACATAGATATAAAATACATTGTATGTGAAGTTGAGGGCAAATTAGACTTTTTTTACTAAATGTTGGGATTTCGATGTTTAGATTTTGATGAGACAAACCAAATATGTAATAGGAAGTTTTAAGTACCCCATTTTTTCATATTGTTTAAGTGAACAAATAGACTAGAATTGAGTCTTGTGTTAAGTTAAAGCTGTATCTAAGCCTTTAAAGAAGTTATCGCTGCAAGAAGATAAGGATACAGCATAGCTGGTTGAAAGAAGATACAGCAACGCTGCAAGAAAAGGATACAGAAGTACTGCTAGAAATAAGTTACAGCAGCACTACCAGAAGATACTGCAACCAGGTCTAAGTTACAGCAGCACTGAAAGAAAGCAACAGCTGCACAAGGACCTAGGATATAGCGCAGACTTACAGTTAGTTAAGTCAAACAGCGCCAATTACAAACAAAGTATCCTGCAAATCCTAGGAATGATAAATGCAGTATGAGGAACGGAGATTCAAGCAAGAATAAAAGAGCCGTTCAAGAAAAAGTCAAAGTAGCAGACACGGAGCCAATGAGAAGATGCTACATGGACTGACACGCTGCAGAAAGCTGCAAGCCGCAACTGCCGCATTAAATGCTCCGAAAGAAAAAGTCAAATCGCATTAAATGCGAACCATACTTTGGCCAGGCTACTTCAAATTCAAAAGAGGGATGTCTCCTTCAACGGACATCTTCTCCTACAAGTATAAATAGAGGTCGAGGAGAATTGAAGCTGGTTACTGAAAACTGAAATCTGCCACTATTCTAAAATACTCAAAGCTTACAAGTTTCAAGCATTCAAACCTACGATCAGTTTCAGTCACTCAACCTACCGAAGTGAAGCAAGTTCAAGCTAAAGGATTCCTTACGGATTCAGAAGCTCACTTCGAAGCACAAGTTGAAGAAAACTTTTTATCCTTTTAACCTTGTTACTGTGTGCTTAGGTTGTTTTAGTGGTGTCAAGCAGTTGACAGGAGAGATCTTTGCTCTTTGTTTAGTTGTCTAGAGTTAGGCAGCTTCCCTGTGTGGAAGTGTGGAATCCTGTGTGGGTTAGCCTTTGAAGTTTGCAGTTGCTGTGTGTACGCTGGACTTCAGTAGGTGGTTTCTTTGTAAAGTTGATAGATTGTTAGGAGTGTCCTGTAAATCAATCTTGCTTAACAAAGTTCCTGCTCGAGGAGCAGTAGAGTGGACGTAGAAGGATTACACCACCTTCGAACCACTATAAGCCATAAGTGTTTATTTGCTTTCTTTATCTGTGCACTTATATTCTGCATTTCTCTTATCTCTGTGCATAAAACATTTTGAAAGAAGCATTCTTGAGAAAAACTGCCTTGCGTTTTAAAGTTAATTTCCGCTGCGTATAAAACTCCAGGTTACAGCGTGCAGTACTGTATCGTAGCGCTGCAAGCAGTAACCATCTATCGCTGCAAGCTCAAGTAACTTGCAGTGTAGAACGGTTGTTTGAAAAGATTCTGAAAATTGACCAAGGTTCATTCACCCCCTTTGAACCTCGGATACCACTTGGGACCAACACTAAAATTGAGAAAAAAAATTATTTTCATAAAAAATGAATAAAAAAATTTCTTACCTTATAAAATGGAGATAATGAGAGGTATTTACATTTTTTTTATTCCATTTTTATTTTTTTCTTTTTCATTTTTCCGACGTACACCTTCCTAAATTTTCCTTTAAGAGGAAAACACCAAATTATCAATCAATCAAATTGAGAATTGAGACCCCAAAGCCAGATTTAACTGATGAATTATGATCAATGAATAATAGATTTTAATAATTGCATATACTTAAAAAAATTTACTGAATACCCACATCCATGTCTTTATTATTTAGCACTAAAAGAATTAAGAAAGCTGCATTTACGGGATAACTCGATTTCTTTTTTTTTTAAATATATTTTTTGGTGGAGGATAACTCGATTTCTTTTTCCTTTTTTAAATATATTTTTGATGATTTAAAATTTGTCAGATATCGATTTTAATTCATAATTTATAATAATTGGATAATGCTGATTTTAAGTGCAATTGGATTAGAGGATAAACTTATTTTTTACCGAGGACTTGATTTTTTTTTTTTTTTGCATTATTTATTATATAAATAAAATTTGAATTTTTTAGAATAAAAATTTTGATTTTTTAAAATCAATTGGGAACAGTTCTAAATTGTTAATAAATAAGACGTGATGTGGATGTGGATGTGGGTGTGGCCGTGTGGGTATTTTGTAAATTCTTTTAAAAAAATCTACTTATTAGTAATAAACACATATTTATTTATGAGGTGAAAAAATATATGTGTAAAATATATATATATATATATATATATATATATATATATATATATAGGTGTGGGAAGTATACTGAAGGTGGGATCCATATGACGGCAGAGCTGTGGAGGTTCTGGTCGAGGTTTAGCAATTCTGAGTTACTAGGTTTGAACCCGTGCGTTGCACTGGCTTCCTAACTCGTCTATTTTACACCTGTTCTTTCCTTTTTGTTTTATGTATTTATTATTCTATATATATATATATATATATATATATATATATATTGTAGTTATTTTGTTTAGTCAATTTATTTATTGTGGTTGGTTTTTTTTTTTTAAATGATCAAAGTTAGTTGATTATAGATAAAATTTATTTGATTTAATTATCATGGTAGTTTTTCACAAATGTCTTTTAAAAGATTTTTTTTTTTTGGTTGCGCCCAGTCCTACTTTTGTAATAAGTATATTTTAGTTTGTTTTTCCTATTATATATCAATTTCTCTTCCCTTTTTACACCATGCTTAAAGTTTGTATATTTCCCAAAAATTTAATTTTTTGTTCATACCGAAGTCTGATCACATAATAATATATTATGTAATTGTAAAAACTTATATTTTGACATGTTTAGTTATAGATACTCTTAATATTCAATGAAGACACATACACATGGCTTTGAAAATATTTATTGTACAATATATAATTTTCCAATACCTTCAAACGATAAATTAATTGTGTTTTCAATTTAATTGGTTTTTCTTTTTTTTTTTAATTTACTTATTATTTTGTCCCAACAGGCCAACATTTATAGATCATGTCTTCACATTATAGAGAAGGAAAGAAATGTTTGAGGGAGTGAGAGACAATAATAAGAAACGCACATATCTTCTGGGGGCAAGAATGTGTTAAACCCAAGTATTAGATTAAGGTGTCTTTTGAGCAACAACTAATCAATGAACTAACAAAAACTCATGAATTAAATTACCCATGTTTATGAAATATTTGAAATCAGAATAAAATCTAGAAGCCGAGAGCAAAATTCCCTTCAACTTCAAGCTGATTCGGTTAATGCAAATAAGTTTGCTGCAAGCTCTAGTTAACATAATGTAGTTTACAGCATGTATGTGCTGCTAGTTTCAGTAGTCAAATCTTTAACATAATTCTAGAATCTCTACGGTTCTTTCCTTTATGTTCAATATGCTTGGATAGTTCTCATGAAAGACAATGTTTCTTGCATAACCTAAATTTTTTGGAAAGAATAAAAAAAAATAGTAGAAAAAGAGGCATATTGATATAGTTATCGATTTTTTTATTTACTTCATTGGAAGAAGCAACAAAGTTTTGAGCAAGCAGCGCTGCTTTCTTCTGGTACCTGGCAAAGAAAAAAAATCTTATTTTCTCTCAAAGTCATAATGTGGTATCCTAAAAGGAGAATGTTTGCATGAAGATAAACTACATCTAATACATATATCCATCCATTGAAGATTTACGTTATAGAGAATTGATATCACATCTGTTCATGATCACTCAAGATAAAAATAATATTCCAATACAAAATCATAATTACATATTGATGTTGTTTATAAATGTGAATGAACAAAACTAAAGATCATGATGTTGGTATGATATAAATGTGAAGGAACAAAAATATCATGTGGAACTAATAAAGATCAAAATTAGGGCACTTTATTTTTGCTTAAAACATGACCACATGGTGATGGTCATGTATCCTAGTAGGACAAGTTTTATGGTTTCCAACCTTACAGAAGATTGCGGTTTAATAGTAATTATCGAAAATACTGCAACACTCAGAAATATAACTAACCTATTGCACAATAAACTCACTCATAAATAAGATTTGTTTGGCAATATCAAGATCAATTTATACAATGGATGAGGCGTTGCTGCCTTTTCTGTGCTGCTACTTCTCTTGCTGAAAGGCGATGCAAGGTTGCTTAAAATCCCTTTTATCCAAATATACCAGAACAACTTTATCGATCTCCTCTTGATCCATCTCTTATCGGAATTAGATGGTGAGATGAAGAGGCTGTGAGAGAAATTTGAGAGATTCAAATGGTTGGAATCAAAATAAGGGATGTTGAAGAGGAAGATGAAAAGATGTTTGAGAGATTCAAATAATTGGAATCAAAATGAGGGATATTGAAGAGAAAGATGAAAAGATAGAGAGAGGTTTGAGAGGAAAGGGTGAGGAGGACACATGACAACTCTATATTTCTTCAAGATGCTGATGTGGCGGCTTTAAATTCCTTCAAAATGCTGTTGTGGCAGATTGTAAAAGAGCCAAACCCTTCTTTTATAGGTATAGATTTATTTATTTTTTGGATAATATGTAAATTATTTCTTATTAATGTGTCGGTTATATAGGATATATATCATTTAATTTTAATTCAAATTAAAATCTGACTGAAATTGCAACTAGCTATAATATAACTAGATTGATAAGTTTTAAAAAATTAATTAAATTAACAAAAACTCATAATTTGTTTGGACTTTTTTTCACTAGAATTTTGTTTATCTTTATTCGCTATTATCATTTTTATATAATATGAGACTTGAAGATTTTCCATCCATTTAAATTAAGTAAAAAAAATTATACCTACAAATATATGAAAAGATGGTTTTTGACATTTTATACTTTTTTTTGAAAACATACATTGTAATTAAACTTAAAGAAACTAAAAAATAAAAAATTCAGCCCCTTCAATCATTATTTCCCTTATATAAGGCCCATTATCAAGAATACAATTTTATGCTAAAAAAGGTAATGAAAATTGAAAAGGGCCCAATTAATAAGAGCAGTGAACAAGCTAAAGGCCCAATTACACTTTACAATGCAAATCTAAACCTAGGGCAAATTTCGCCGATGGAAATACATGATCGAGAAGTAATTCCAGATTAGCAGCTTCTGAATCCAAACTTCAACCGCCATCAGCCTCGACTCCGCCGTGCCTGAAATCCGCTCAGCCGTTGTTCTGCCTTACCTGCAATCTGCTGTCACCGCCACGGCCGTGATAATAGTTACAAAAAAGGTAAACATTAGTTAAATTAAAATTGAAGCTGGTATTCTGTAATTATTATCTTGGCTACAAGTCTTGAAATTAATTTGAGCGAAAATTTAAATTTTGAGATTTTTATTTTAATTCATATCATTTAACTTTGAATTCATTTATTTGCATACGATAGTATGGAAAGTAACAGTAGAACTTAACAAAAAATTTCAATTGTGGAAGATGATGCACCACTTTCACCTGATGAGGTACTGCTTGATAAGCTCTGATTAATTGAATGAGAAGGTAGGCGATGTATTGTATGTTTTAAATATAGATGATAAATAATGCATGTAATTTTTAAATAAATGTGTAAAACCTTTCCAAAAATAGCAACTCAATTTTGCGCGCGAAAACTCTGAATTACTATTTTTATTGAAGGTTTTCTCTTTATATAGACATAGATGGCTTTGAAAGGTGTCTGGCAACTGCAAAAGCTAATTGTGAGTTATTGTAACTGGGGTGGCAGTAGCAGAGGCATCAGGTGAATCAATATGCTTTTCTCATTTTCATCCCCTTCAATTTCTGTTTATGGGAGTTTAAAATTTTATAATTCGCATGCTTAATTTTTTATGGGCGTTAGGATTTTCTTTAGATTTTTAAAAATAAATGTAAGGTTGTGTGTGTGTGGAATTTATTAATGATTTTTGGTCGAATTTTAGAAATCAGATTATTAAAATAAACAAAAAAATGGCTCTGATTCCACTTCTTCAGTTTTGAAATAAGTGGTTTAGGTTTTTTGAATTGTAAGATTTTTGGTAAACAATTTAAGAAATGGAGTGGAGTGCAGCAGATAGTTTTGGGTATCTGTGAGGATTAAGATATCCTAGGACCTATCTCCAATGATGTTAGAGGATTCGTAGCTGATAAAGATTAATTGTTACAGATTCTGGTGAGTAGTAGTTCATGGTTCTAAACAGATCAACATACAGTTTTGCACACTGTGAACAAGATGTTTGTAGTAATAGGAGTTGTTTAAACAGCTTGTCAGTGGACTTCAATTCAATGTTTTTGGTAATACAATGGAGCAAGAACAAGAACCCACCAGAGTACGATGATATGAAATGATGTGATGTTGTATTGTCGTCACTAGATATAGCTTGATAGATTTGATTTTGATGCCCCCTTTTATCATAATGAGTACAGAGTTTGTCATTCTAGTCAAGAAATAGACTGTATGCCATGATATATGAAGTTTGCTGGAGATATATTTATGCTATCCTGTTACAACTAGGATTCTCTTATATATCTACATCTCTATATTTATGTTTCATGTTGATTGAGGTTCTAAACAAAATTGGAGGGTTATAGTCTTATTATCTATAGGAGTATAGATATGGTTGAAGGGTGTCCTTAGTGTTTTTTTTTTTTTTTAAATAAGGTTTAGATGCAGCGACATAGTTTAGGTATGGATACATTGCAATCATGTAAATCACCTATTTTTCTCATGATTGTATATTGTTGCTTACTGAAAAGTTTAAGAAGAATGATTAATAGTTATTTTCATTTGAGGATTGGAAAAACAACTTCATTTCAAGTGTCTTAAGTATGACAATAGTAGCAATATTTTTTCTGTAAAGTGGAGTAATTATTTGTTTATTTGATATAGGGCATTTATGGAATCTGAACTGCCAGCTTTTAAAGAGAAAAACCCTCAGCTTGAGGTGGTCGCTGAACTAAATCGTGGTTATCATCCATTTTTGAAGGGATTATATAGTAAGATCCCTTTCCCTCATCCTCCTATCTTTCTTGTTGTTTTGGTATCCTAGAATCGGTACAATAATTAGGTGCTTGCTAGTATGTGTGCATTCAAAATCATATCTTAAATGTATGCTCAATTCACCATTATGAAGTACTCATCAACCTAAAAAAATTGATGTGGTCTATGGCATCCTATTGAAAACCGAAGTTGCAAACTCAGTTATCTGATGGGAGTCTAGGTACTGGCTCCAGACATCCAGCTGATTTAATTTCTTATTTTGCAGTTAGAAATATTTATTTGAGAAAGTATGTTTCGTTCATATTGCTGCCAATCAATTTGTCTTGGCTGGAAGCCTAATAAACCTGAAATTAGTCTGATTCTTGACAGATGCATCTTTTATTTGTACTTCCCTAGTGAGGATGAAGAACACTGTCGCTCCATGCATTGAGTTTATAGGGTTGTAGTTAGGATATAATACTTGAAAACCCTGATTTTTTTTTCATTTTGCTGATATTCTTACATCATTAAAAGAAGAAATGAACTCTCTTTTACTGAGTACTTGAAGTAACTTCACACGGTGCCATAATTTATAAGCAAGCTGGCTGGAGACATAGTTAGGATTCCTTGTGTTGCTTCTGGGTACACATTTTTGTGAATTTCAGAGCCTCCTAATTTGATGAGACTGGGCGTATTGGGTCTCTGCTAATAGTTAATTGCATCTGCAATCCCTTTCAAAGAAAAATTAATATGTATTGAGCTCTTGATGAAAAAATTAATTTGCATGGATCCATTTCACATCATCATAAGACTTTAATGCTTTATGAGAAGCCTACCTCTTTCATCAGGGTTCTGGATTTGTTAAGTTATAATAAAATTATGATATGATTTTCATTTTCCAGAAAGATATATAATGAGATCCTCCTACTCATGCATGCTATTGGCTCATGGTACACTTAATATTGATTAACAACAAAAATTAAGGAATTCTTTTTTCTTTCAGAAAATTCCTTTTTTGCTTTTACAATTTGAAGTTAAACCAAAGAAAAATTTCAATACTCGAATGCCCACCATTTTTGCTGTAATTGACATTATGCTTAGAAAACACCATTGGAGTAGGATGCTCTGATCATGTTCGGGCTGACGATTGTCTGAGAATAAGGTGGTTCGAGAGATTGAAGGGGGAAAAACCGTAGGAGCACTAACCTGATAAGCTGTAGAAAATAATCCTCATGGTTCTTCAGATAAGTTGAACTTCAGTCCCCCGGAGGTTTAACAACCATTTTCCTTTGATAAGAAAAAAGAAAAAACTTTCCAAATAGAGTACCTTTATGGCCTACTGGATGGAAGACAAGAATATGATTAGGTTGTCAACCTAATCAAGTCTGAGCTATTATCTGTCATCTGAAGTATTTTGCTGCTTTCACATTTTTCATTGTTTGTTTGTCACCATGTTTACAGTCTTCATTTTGTTCTATTATCATGTGTATGTGTACCTTACATATTAATATGGGATTAAATTCTTTGATACGATTATGAAGAAAACAAAAGCGAGCGTGTTGTGTGTGTGAAGAATATGGCTCCAGAGGACATACTGGAGTGTGCTACCAAGCTGAGAAATTCTCAAGGAAGAAAAGTGATAAAGCTGAGGACGAGGCACGTCACTAAGCATCCCAGTGTTCAAGGCACCTGGACAACTGACTTGAAGATTGCACAATCTAACTGAGTGTTCCTTTACATTCTATGTTTTATTTCATTTCATAACTTGGTTGATGAGAATTAGATGCATTCTCTTTGAACATAATCAGTTACATGACCAGATTGAATCCTCGACTTCCTAATTTGCTGAATATCTTTGTTAATCCCTTACCTCATGAGCTTTTGAAGGTTTATGGCTAAAACCATATTGTAGTTCCCCTCACTCAGATACGCATTACCGGTTCGGAGATTCTTGTGCTTATTCTTTAATGAATCAGATTACAGATTTTGTTCAGCGTTGCCAGTCTTTTATGCTGTAGAGACTATTGGTTTAAAAGGTTGGAAACATAATAGATAACTATATACAATATCAGAGACAAAGATACCACCCAAAGATACAATAAAAATGCAGAAATAAGCCTTAACACGAATGACGAATAAGATAAAAGGTTCATCATATCATAACAATAATACTAGTGTTGCAACATTGCAGCTCTCTTTTCCCAGAGATGCTGTGGACGACAAATCCAAGCAATTAGAAGTTCAACTGTTTTAACATTTTCTTTCCCAATGTTCACTTCAATGTCTAATGAATTCGAAGGACAAAAAAGAAACAATAGTTAGCCGAATGGGTTGAGAGATGATAAATTAGTTCCATCCAGCATTTCGTTCAAATGAATCACTGTCCCTATCAGCCAAATATATAAATATGGCTCAAAGGAAAGGATATAAGATGTCAATAGTTGCCTAGTTTTGCCCCATTAATAGTTGGAGCAGCACCTCTAGCTGTCTTAACGTGGGCAACATAATCACTGTAAGTCATGGTAAAGAGGGTGCTCTGGTATCGAGTAAGCTTAATACTATTTAGCAGCTGTTCGGTTATGGCGCCATTGTAACCTGCCTTTCTTAACAATGAGTCAATTGCTTCACTTGTTGACCAACCTGACATGATAGATAATTCTATTAGCTGAGATATTCTGCTCACAACATGTTGCAGAATTATATATTTACAAGTGGAAATAAGTCATAACAAAATGTACCTTCGTGTGCAGCAACCTCAGGCAAGTAGGTGGCACTTCGGGTTGTATTATAGGTAGGATCAGTAAACTCAATAATAATTCCATGCTTCCCGACCTACACGTGAAGCAAATTCAGGGAATGCAATTAATTTTACAGGCTCAATAAATGATAACTGGAATATGGTGATGTACATACATGCCGCATCTCTTCAATGGAGAAACCTATCGGGATTCAGGTTATCAAGCTATTCACGTTTGACTGAAGAATAGGTGATTTTCTTGTTTGAATTTATATAAGCATTTAAATCCACATATCGTGTCATTAGGTCTTTTATTGTAAAAATAAATGTGGATAATAGAGAAAATAAAGGATGTATAATATGGCAAGTTACATCTTCATTCAGTTCACATGCACACAATAGATTATTTACAGATATTTTAATAGAATACCAAACTACATATAGTAATGATAACGGTCAAGATTGAAGAGATCACGCACCTCCCAATCGAGGTAGTCCTGAGCAATTTCATAATTAGCCAGGATGGAAACTGTACATTCCAAGTAAGGCAATTCTTTAGCTAGTATAGGGGGAAATCTTCGGTCCCTGAGTGCACTGAGAATATAAACCAGATGCATAAGATAGTGCAACAAGATTTCTAGGAATAATATTAACAAGATGTCTCCATGAAAGAATAATATTAATAATTATGACATAACTAAATACAGACAACCTCAAGTTTATTTTGCAGATGTCTCATATCTCTTAAAAGGTTCATAGAACTAAATACGTGAGATAAGGAATTTATTCCCATGCAAAAGAGGAACCCAAAAAATAATAATAATAATAATAATAATAATAATAATAATAATAATAATAACAACAATAATAAATAAATACTGATCATAGAAGATCCAGGCAAAATTACATTCTAAAACAAACAGTCTGCTACCCTCCAGATTTAAAACGACAGAGCATATCCCAACTCCCAAGTTGTACGACAATCTGCGAGCTTCTAAGTTTGTAGGAACCTGTCATTAATACCCATTTCATTTATTTAATATCTTAAGTTCCATGGACATCCCCATTAATAAACTTCTTTGTTGCTCTAAGCACAGAATATGACTACATGCACCCGGTAGTATTAATGTCTAATAACCAAAATTTCCAGTGCCAGACTAAAACATTCATTTCCCCAAACTAAGGTTTGAAAAATCACGCTTGGAAAGTGTCCTGCATTTTTAAAGAGGTCAACAAAGATGAGGCAAAATTGTTAGTGGACTTCATATAATAAAATTATGACCAGATAGAGATTTCGCCAAGTTGAGAGTCATCAAACTTTATAAGTATTTTTCACAGAAGCTACTTCATTAACCATACCCAAGACCTAAGCAAAATCGCAATTCATTTATTTAATTTTCTACATAACAAACATAAAATCACAATCAATACCTCATACCAAAAAGTGCAAACATTGTTTCATACATGCTTACAGTAGTATCTTGATAAAATTCTAGAATGCAAAAGATGCTATAAAACCCATTCACAGTGGCAAAAAGTACATATTCCCCTCCTTCCTTTATTTATCTTGTCCAGGCATGGAACGGGAATTGCATTAATTAATTATCCTTGCTCTTGAGACTTCATCATATATTACACATACACCCAAAAAGAAAAATAACGGAGGCAACACTATCTGGAAAGGTTGTAAGCTTAAGTATTTCTACGAAGAATTATTCAAATTAAAAAAAGAAATAAGAAAAAAGGTAAGATGAAAAGCCCATCTTTTCAGCATTTCTATTATAAAGTATAGAAATGGCATGTGACACCAATCAAGCTGTATTTAATTATGTAGCACATAATAAAGCATGACAGAATCATCAAGATAAATCAAAGTTTAAGGCCTCAAAACTAGTGAGCATAAACACAAGAATCCGCTATGGATTTGGAGTATTTTAATAGTTAATTACCTTGTTAAAGCATAGTCCCTGAAACCATTGACTATACCACGAGCTTCAAGTGTCCCTATGCATCCACGTAAACGGGGCTCAGCCCCATTGACCACTTTCTTCCAAGTCACAAACAATGGGCTAAAACAAAAGTGAATAATTTGGACAAGTTATGAACCAAATGTCAAAAGATATCACGTTGTCAGCATGCACATTATTTATTAGAAACCAGAGCGCGGTCATTCCAGTCATAAATCCATTCAGTTCCCAATTAGGAAAGGAAAAGGAATGAACCATCGTTGGCATCAGGGGCATACAATTCTAAAAAAAATCAGATACAGGATGGCAGTGCTTGATACCATTTGGATTTTATAATTCAATAGAAAGTCCTGAAAAATAATAATCCACTAAAGGAAATTTGCACAGAGTATCTAATTTTCATAAATAAATTTTCAGGTACATATTAACACATTTAGAAACTTGCATCATCCATTTCCGAATTCCAAAGCTTTTTTATCTTGAAACCAAGAACATTTTCTCAATTAAACGGTTTGACCCGAAAAGCATTTGCATCATTAGTATATATCCCAATCACCAGCTGATGCCACAAAATCGCCAAATTGGAAAAATGCACACTGTTTTTCCAGAAATGCAAGACCTTAATTTATTTTTATTTATTCTTTTAGCTGTCTAGGAGAATCAAACAAACCTTCCATTTTCTTTATATTTGAAAAAAAAAAAAAAAAAAACTACATTCTATCCAATACCACAACAAAGGCGCTCTTCAAATACAAATGCACAAGGACAGGAAAGCTAGAAGCTTTATCCATTTAAAAGTTGAAAATATAATCGCTTCACCAATCCATAAACACAATAACTGAATCAAAAAAAAAAAACACCAACATGAGCCAAGAAGCAAAAAACAACTGAAAACCAACTAAAAATATCAACAACAAAAAAAAAAAAAAAAACTCACATTCAAACACAAACGATAAACATAGGCAAATTACAGAGAAAGGGGGGAATTTCGTACTGCTGACCCTCATCGAATGCAGGAGGAGGAGCTTCTTCGTTGTTGTAGTGCGCCACTAGTGTATCGAAGCAGTACACAACCATTTCTCTATTTGCCGATACCATTTTCTGATGCAATGAAAACAATCAATGGATCGGATGAGGGCCGAGTGACGAGGAAAGAAGAGATCAATGGAATTAAATTAGGGTTTGAATAGATATTTGAAAGAATTTAGGCAAAAAATCATAGGAAGAAAAAGTTGAAAAAATGGGAAAAGAATGTTTGATTATGCCAAACGTTGAAGAAATGGGCCCACTGAAAAAGCAGACTGGATCCTTCGGATCTAAATTTATGTTTCATTTTTGGGTCATGCTTTAGTACATTGGTGGTATTGATATATCATTAATTTTAGTAATTAGATCTTTCATTATTGCATCATAATCCTTCATTTTCAATTTATTTTTTTACCTTGGTTGCAGTAAATCATAAAAATTCCCCCAAAAGTCTAATTTCACATGTCAATGAGTCTATATCTACCTTCTCAAACAATTATATTTATCCGTCAATAGCAATCACAAAAGTATTATTAAATCTTCTTGTATTATAGAGCTTGTGATGACGAATGATTTGAGACTCATATTCGATATGTTTTATTTAGTTTATATGTAATTCTCGTATTAATAAAAATGTTATGAACCTAACACCCAAGGTGATTGCGTCCATGGTTTTGTATGCAATATTGATGAGAAAAGTACACAATTAACATTAACAAAATCAATAAGTATCCATTCAAATAATAATAATAGATATTGAATTACATTTTTTCATTACAATATAATTTATTTTCACATTTAATATTAGTATTTAAATTAAAAGGAGAGTGTGATTAATTAATTTAATAGTGCAAGTATTAATTTAATTTAATAACAATAATGATATTTTTGCTAATTAATTAAATTAATTAATTAATTTAATACTACATTATAAGTATTAAATATTAAGTCTCGTGGAACTGAGCTAATGAGATACTGGGCTTTTCAGAATTCTGTTTGAAAATATAAAAAAAATCATTTAAATGTCTAATATTAGCAAATTGTAGCACTTAACATTAAAAGAAATTTCTAATATTGAATTGTCAAATTTTAATATGTTTAGAGACAAAACATAATTATTTCTACGTTAAATAGAACCACATGATTATAATAATCATTCTCAATATATCATTAATGTTTCATCTCATATTAAATTTTATACTGGTGTTTGTGAAGCGTAAGATAATATTATTTGTAAATACAACATACCAACGTAAGAGTCATGTAATACATAAGTTGTTATTTCTAGAAAATACATGAAATAAAAAATTATGAAATGCTATTTAATTATCTGAATCTTTTTTTTTTTTGAATGGTTATTATGATTTAATTTCTTTTTGGTTAGATTCATTATATTTTAATGTAAATAATTTAATTTTTTTAACATAAAAGTATTCGTATATTTTTTATTATGTTATTATATATATATATATATATATTAATTTGAATTCAATCCGCTTACAAATATTTTAGTTATTTTTCTATAATATTTTTTAAATCTTGTCTTGATCAATAATTTCTTATTATACAAATTATCAAATTTGTAAATAAAGTTCAACTATTTTTAACATTTTTCTTTTTTAAATTTATTTTTAAATTTAAAATATGAATAAATTATACAATTAACTAATTTCAAATAATATTGGAAAAATGATATTAAAAAAGATTCAGTTAATTAATTACATGGAGTTATGTTATATTTACAAGTAATGTTCTTACCTTTAAGCTTCACATTATTGTGTGGGTTGCAACCCTATTTAATCTTAAATTACTTGAGTTCTCTGTCGTTTAATATTAAAGATTTATCTTCAATAATTAAAAATATGTCAAAAAAGAAAAACTTATATTGCATTGTGTCACCAAAGAAAATTGTAACTACATTACAAGTATTAATTTAATTTCATATTTAATATTTGTATTAAAATTAACCATGTGAATTAATTAATTAAATACTAAATTACCAATATTAATTATCTTCATAACAGTATTGGTTTCAATTAAATACTATTTAAAAATTAATTAATTAACATAAATATAGAATTAATTATATGGGTGTAATGTGAAGAAGACTCATGTGCATTTCAACCTTATTAAGAAATCCAATGCAGCCCACAACTAAGAACCAGCTCAAAACTCAAAAGTTATCTTCATTTTTTTAACCACAGTAAAAAATGATGGTGTATTAATACCACTGGTGTATAGCAAAATTGCCCTTCATTTTGTATGTGATATCAAAACTATGTAGTTTTGATATTAATTTTTCTTTTTTTACATTATAATTGTTTTATTTTGAAAATCAATATAACTAATTTTAAAATATAATATACACATGGTATAGGAATGTTTGGTACAAGAAATCTCATTTGCAGTAAAAGAAGGTCACTCATGAGATGCAATTTTGTATTTATGTGTTATTAAATAAAATTACATATTTTATTTTAAAAAACTTACATATTGATTTAGAAATTTTAATTAAGGCCTCTGACCTTCATTTGTGTTTTTCTACGACACATCGGAAAATTTGATAAAATTTCTTTTTGAAAAAAGTGAGAAACAACGGTATTTTTATTTCTACCATCAAAAATGATTTTATGACTTTTTTACCACACATCAAAAATATTTATAAAATTATCCTTTTGAAAAAATCAAAACTGATGATTGAATTCATTAATACATACAATTTTCTTGTAATTCTATAGTTTCATAGGAAAAAACCAGAATTATAATAATTTGCTAACACCCTCAAATTTTCCACATTTTTTAAATTTTATATTTAAATTTCAATGTTTTGGTAATCACCTTAAAACAACAACAACTAAAAGAAGATATGTTAAAGTAATTACGATTGAAAATAAAAATTGGCATGGTTTAGAGATCTATTAACTTATTAAAATAATAAAGCACAAAAAAAGGTATAATCTGTGAACATTAAATATCAAATTCTGTTCTTAATTACTAAATATTGGGTCACTATTATCTACCAAGTATATTCCAAAAATTCCACGCAAAATAAGCTAAGTTAATAATTTATGTTCTTAGTCAATGTATTTCATTAGGGGTTGATTACTTTATTTGAAAATTATCTACCTTCTCTTGGAAATTTATAAATTGTAGAAAATATTATCATGTTTTATTTTTACCACCCTACCTCCAATTCTTTCCCATTATTGCTTTCCATCAATAGAAGTTTTTGAACTTTCGAAAAACAAAAATGCTTAAAAAAGTATTCATATCATTTTGGTAACACAAACAAGAATTTGAAATGTGACATCCAATAAAAAAAAGGCTTAATTGAAAAGGAGAAAAAAAATCCCCTTTTTTTTTTTACAAACTTGCAATTTAATTATAACCCTTTAAATTTAGTAAAAAAATCTTGACCTTAACTCATTATTGCAATTTGAAATACAATTATATTCTCCAACAATTCGAGTTTACATGTCTAACAAAGTAGCATATTAACATCCAATTGTTATAGTATATTAAAGTTCTAATTTTTATGTAAATGTTTTAATCTCCAAAAAATTCAAATGTAATTGTAATTGCAATAATTTGTTAGAGTTATATTTTTTTTAAGTTGGGATTAAATTGCAATTTTGGAAAATGTTATGATTTTGTTTGCAAAATTCAAAAGTTGGTATTAAATTGTAATTTTGGAAAATGTGATGATTCTTTTTTTTTACAATTAAAAGCCAATAAAAAAAATAAATGGCAAACTCGATAAGGGATGCAAACATTATTTAGAATAAATAATCTCACTATTCATATTTGGATACTTTGCTCATTTTCATTATTTATTCCTTAGTCCAAAAATAGGGGATTATATAAAACACAATATTATGCTGAATGGAGCATATATAAAGACTCCACTAAATCAAAAAAAAAAATGTCAAAAAGAGGGAAAAAAAAATGAAATTCAAACTTTTGCACCGACGCCTGTAAAATGTCGATATTTCGCTGATATATCAGCGAAACACCACGACATTTAGGTGAGAAAAAATGTTGATATTTCGCCGATATATCAGCGAAACACCACGACATTTAACCATTTCTCACCGCTAACGACATTTGCACGATATTTTCCGACATTTCGTCGATTTTTTTTCAAAAAAAAACTGCATGTGGATATTATATCAATTCCACCATTATCGCGATATTTTCGTCCATAGTTATCGTTGATCCCTACAAATTATAATAATTTACTAACTCCTTAAAAATTTGCATATTTTTAAAATTTTATAGTTAAATTTCAATGTTTTGGTAATCACCTTAAAACAACAACTAAAAGAAGATATGCTAAAGTAACTACGATTGAAAATAAATTGGCATGGTTTAGAGATCTATTAACTTATTAAAATATTAAAGCACAAAAAAAAAGGTATAATCTGTAAACATTAAATATCAAATTCTGTTCTTAATTACTAAATATTGGGTCACTATTATCTACTAACTGTGGAAGTCTGTATCCATGACCCGACCCGAATCGAAATAAACCCGGTCCCCCGTCATTTTCTACCGTATATATTTAGAGATTTCGCTGGAACGCTCTTCAAGAAGATGATGACGATGCGATCATCTGTCGTTTTGCGTGGTGGACTGCGTCGTTTAATGGCCGGCAACTGGCCATCGTCGGCTTCGAGCCTTCGTTATTTCAGCGAAAGCAAAGGTCGTGTGCTCAGTGAAGAGGAGCGTGCTAAGGAAACTGTTTACATTCAGGTCAACTTAATTTTTTTTTTTATTATAATATTTTCTCATTTATAGTGAGTTTTCGGTAAGAAAATGGATTTTGTTTTTTGATGAAGAAAATGGAAAGGGAAAGGATGGAGAAGCTGAAGAAGAAGGCAGAGAAAGAGAAAGCTGAGAAGGAGAAACACGACGAGGTTTTTTTTTTTTTTTTTTTAAGATTTGTTAATTTGTTTATAATGCGTTTTTTTGAATTTTGATGTTCCTTTTCGATGTAATTTTTGGCTTGATTTTATTTTTCTGAGTAGTTTTTCCTTCAAAACTTGTGGTTATTTTACACTAATTTATTAATGACTTTGAGGTGCCTGATTCTTGAAGAAAGAAATTTTGTATCATGATCATCTGTTGAAAAATGATGGCAATATAATTGTTTACACTAAATTTTTTCATGGTTGACTCTTTACAAGGCGATGTCGTGTGAATTTATGATATAGATGATTACAGGTTAAGGTTTTCACCGGAGAAAATATTTGCATAACTGAAGTGAAGGGAAATATATATACTTGTTACAGTTTTGATGTTTTCTTTTGGTCATGGTAAGGGTTATGATATATTTTGATCAAAGCGAAAGTTTAAGATTGTCCCCTTTGCTATTGATACCAAAAAGAACGGTGGTTTGATCACATGGTGTATTGAAGAACATAACTTTAATGTTTACATGAATGGAATTGGCCAAATTGTATCATCTTTGAAGGCTTTTCAGTTATATATGTATACATAGATGTAGAATTTGTTTGTTATATAAATTTATTGTTTTGGTAATTTATCTTTGTGTATTCTCTGGCTTGAAATCCATCTTTTTGTTTTCTTTTTAGCAGAAGGCTGAAGAAGGTTCTCATAAGAGCTGAAGTGGATTCTCAGAACTTGGATGACTTGTGAATATCTAGTTTTTAGCCTACTGAGAAAATAAATGTGCTTACGGTGTGCAACTCTTGTTTAGGCTTTGATCTTTGTATATAGGCCTGGTGGCTTGTGAACATTTTCAAAATGCTTCTGTGATATAGTTTCTTTCACCGACTATTTGTTGATCGAAATTAAGTTTTCTTTGCCTCCTTTCTTTGATTTGAACCTCAGATGATATCCTAATGACGATTGACATATAGATAAATGATGGTATTGGTATCAGATTGAGAATAGCTAGATATCCATATGGAAACAGAGACCAAATCGTATGGTATTATGCAAGATGTTTTGCCACTTTATTGTCCAAACATAGTATATTTGTGATATGCTTGATCATTCATATTGAAATTTAATAATCCTTGAAACTGTTGATATTATAACTGGTGGATTGTAGTAGGATGTATTACACCCTATCATTGTGATGATGACGGCCCTCTTGTTTCCGTCATGTGGTGAAGTAAATTGTTGATGTAAGAATCGTTTCTACTCTTACTCCCAAACAAATCTTTCATTTTCCTTGCATTGTCTCTCACAGTTCTTCCCTCTTCCCCAACCATTGCCAACCTCACCGTCTCAGCTAACGATTCACTTGTGAATGACCCGTCTTTCTTGTCTCTAGGTATTTCTACTCCCACTTTCTTCTCTTGCAAAAGCCTAGCATTAAGCCCCTGATCATTCATGACAGGGAACAAGATCAAAACTTGTCCAAAACTGAGCGCCTCTGTAGCCGAGTTCCATCCACAGTGAGTCAAGAATCCCCCAACTGCTGGATGACTAAGAATCTTGATCTGTGGGGCCCATTTTGTGTATACCATTCCCCTGTTTCTAACTCTGTCACAGAATCCATTTGGGAGCATCTCCAACAGGTAGGTTCTGTTTAACACCCAAAAGAAAGGTAATCCACATTGCTCTAAACCAAGGGCTAACTCATGAGCTTCTTTCTGTGTCAATGCAGCTTCAGTTCCAAGTGCAACATACACTAATGACTTCTCTTTTTGCAGGTCTAACCAGTCTCTGATCCTCAGCCACTCTACGTCACTGTAAATTCCATCATCTTCGTCTTCATTTCCGGTCGGTAAAACACCCACCGGAATAACTGGTTTCTGGTGGTAAAGCTGATGAATTACATCGAACCACTCGGGTTCAAACTCAACACAGGATCTGAATATCACCATGTCACTTCCATCTATGGAAATCCCAAAGCGGGCCGGATCAGATGTGCCTGAATCATACTCGTTGCCAACTGCATCTGTTTCCGAAGGTAACAAACCGATATTTCAGATCAAAGCAGAGAAAAAATGAGAGATCAGAGGTTGGGAGTACCACCTTTCTCAATGTTCCTAGTCATCTCATGAAGATGAAAAGTCAAGTTCGAAGGAAAAGGAATCCACTTGGGCACAATTGTGTAATCCTCAGCCGTGGACCTGCTGCTATATTCTTGGCCCATCAGTGCTGATGGAGGCCCAAGAAACGCCATGAAAGCAGCCGTAAAGAGACTAAAATAGCCTCTAGAGATGCCAAATTCTTCTGCTAGTTGGGGCAGCCAGTGAGAGGCATAGTCATACACAATCCAATCAGGTTTAGGCTCTGTGTTCTCAAGAAAAGAACGTATCTTAGGCTCGAGCAAATCCAGAGCCACTTTCAACAACTGCTGCTTGACATGAGGCACATCCATGGAAGACTCTGCATGGGGAGGCAAGTGTTCCACCTCAGGCAAAGGAATGCTCACAAGATTGATAAGGTGGGATAATTCTTGAGGTACTTTCACAGCTCTTTGAAGGTTTCTTGGAGTGGAAATGAATGAAATTCGATGGCCCTTTCGAGCTAAGCATTCAGATAGGCGGAAGAATGGCCGGAGATGGCCTATTGCCAGCCATGGGAACATAACTATGTGAAGAATCTTGTCTTGTTCTGCCATGGTGATGCAGAGTATACAATGGAAAATATCAGAGTTAGAAGAGTATATAATAGTAGGTGATGTCAATATTATTCAACATTATAAACTTTTATATATTAGTATAAGTTATCTTGATGATGCAAGATTGCGTTTTTACCACATAAAAGTCGATCTTTAGGGGGCCCATCTAAGCAAGTTGCAATTTTCTTTTCTTTGGCAGTATTTCTTGAAATTCAAAAATTTTCACGAGACATTTGCAATAGAGGGCTTGGCCCTATCCGAAATCAGTGGACTTTTTTAAGTCAATAAAATGTCCTAATTATTCTTTCTTTATAACTCAAATATTGGAGTTTCGTTGAATAAATCATGGTGGATATTCGTCCCTTTACACGTGGTTTTTTAGTTAAGCCTTTTGTCTAGTAGAAAATTTTAGATTTGATTACAATTTATTCATATTGAATTCTTGATTCCAA
The DNA here is from genome assembly GCA_028654395.1 of Scutellaria barbata. Lineage (NCBI taxonomy): Eukaryota > Viridiplantae > Streptophyta > Magnoliopsida > Lamiales > Lamiaceae > Scutellaria > Scutellaria barbata. Next base: position 3,181,456 of record CM053649.1, on the reverse strand, counting down.
TAAACTTTCATGAAAATTTTAATCTTGATCTTATCATTGTTTTGTCCAAACCAGTTGGCGGTGATCTATCTAGAGAAATACTATGCTGTTACAACTTATGATGTGTGAAGTATACTTCACACGTGTGAATGTTTCTTTTTATTTTTTTAAGCAATTTGACCACTTTTGATGTAACTTTGTGAATGAGACTTTCAATATGGTTCCATGACGTTGCAACAGAGTGGTCAATCACTCTCCCAAATATATATCACCATGCATTAAATATTTAATTGATTGATATAATATCTTAAGTATATTAATCATATAGAAATAGAAATCAATCATCTATTCATCATCATTTTATGCTAATGTGTACATTGTAGATTTGTTAAAATTACATTTATAATCTTTTTAAACAGAATTAACTATCTATTTTATGAGTTTAACACCCAACAATTGTTATATTATGGTTGATTATGTGATATTCGGGATTAATAACATAACAAATATTTATATGTATATATATATATATATATTTTTTTTTTTAAACCATGACATTTCAGTTGATAAAAATGTGATATAGAACGTAATACTACACTAAGAGGAAGAATGCCATGAAACAAGTTAATATGTAATCCAAAGTCAAAGTAGTTGTAAAATGACACAAGTACATTCGAATCACCAACAAAATATATATTAAACCAACCAATTTTTAACCAAAGTTGAACTACATATAACTTGATCTCTTATTTACAGAGTAAGCAACTGAAGAACCTATGATTTCTTTAAACCTACCAACCATCTCTCTAATCACCGCTAAGCGAAAAGATGAAGGCAACTTTACAAATTTATCTGTTAGTATAAAGGTATTTGTAATATTTACAGCGAAAATATCTTTCTAATTCTTCACCTCGGCATGGAAAAATTAAAGTCTTGGAAGGCGCCCTGATTGGGGAGGTTCGTTGGGGCAGGGGCAGGTACTGTCAAACTATCCATGGCTGTGGTGATGTCGTGAATGCTCGATCTTTTTCGTTCTTTCTTCCCTGAAGTGTGCCGGAGGAAATATTTCTGGGCGTGGCTTGCTACTTGTGTTGGGGTCCTTGAAACTACTACGTTCCTTGAAATACTTCTCCAATCACCTTTGCCATATTTATCGAGCCCAATTAAGAACAACCTGCAAAAACGTATAGAACGGAGTTGAAGCTGGCTAATATATCAAGGGTTTTACTGCATATCTTTTGGAGACTTGTGCAACTCAAAAAAAAAGCATGACAGCCCGACTATAAAGCCCAGTCTTTGTTTCAATTTTCAAGTAGGCAACAAGAAAGATTTGCAAGATTTTATTCCATTATGTTTATCTAGTAGATATGAACTTTCGAGTAATATATTTTTCGTTTTAGACATCAAACTTTTACTGTCCTACAACATACAAGCCCTACATCTCTTCATGAATCTATTGCAGAGAACTTAATTTTTTTCTACAGATACCACTCGTCTAAGAAGGAAAACTATTGAGCAGCTTAGAGGGGAGTACTTCACATGATAATTGCAACTGAGTCATAGTCAGCCTACACCCAAGATTTGGCTCCCATTGATGTATATAATTCTAGCTTAAGTGAGGTCAAATTCAAATATCAACTTCATCTATTTCTATTGTAGTTCTACATGCAAAGTCAAAAGACAATATAATTCTGCTAATTATGTGTTAACAAGAGGGAAATATTAGCCGCTTAAAAATAATAGCAATGAATCTTTGGTTTTCCTATCAGCATTCATGAAAAGAGATGCGTAATTGCCCCTGAACTTGCCTCGACTCTTCCTATCGTCTATGCTACCTATATTTATCAACCTTACCTATCCTGCTCAGAAATATAATCAAAATTCTTCTTCAGTCTTTCCTATAAAAGAAACTAAAGGCATCGTAAAAACAACAAGCCCTGCCTTCAAGTTTTAATCTTCGTTATCCACTTCTCTGTAACAACAACCAACAACCACACTTCCAAAAGAAGTAATGCCACATCAAAATGGGTGGTTAGTTTCCAATGCCTTCCAATGGAAAATATGAATCAAAAGCAATATCAATAAGTTCTTTCTCTGAATTCAATAAAAGGACCACAACAGAACTTTTTTTAAGGATTTAAACAACTCAAGAATCCGCAATAAACAAGCAATTACTTAGTTAACTTAGAACTTATACCTAATAAATGAACCCCAAAATAGAAACCAGTAATTATTGAAAACACACCGTTTTCGGCCCCCCAAAATCATAATCTCGCAAAAAAATTAGCAAAGCCGTAATAAGGAAACACAAAACCCCCAAATCCAATTACGACCGTGCTTTCTAGCGAATTTATTAGAACACAAGATTTTCTCTTCTCAATCCAGAGCCGAATAGGCGTTCAAAAAATTCTTCAAATAGAACACTAAATTCGACAAATTCAAAATAACTGCATTTTCCTTAAAAATTATTCGACTCAATTAACACAGAAATGCATCAAGAACGGGACATATATTCCAAAATTTATTTCAACAAAAAAACAAGAAAAATAAAAATAAAAACCTGTGTTCATCTTCTGTCCAAGGCGTGCCTTTCTTCCTTTCAACTTCGGAGTGCCGACTCCGACTACCCGGCGATCCAAACGAGATCTGACCTGGCATCCTCGACCTGGCCCGCTCGTTCTCCCACCCAAGCGACGCCGACTCATCCGAATAACTCGGCAGCTCAACTCGGCCCGAGTCAATCTCCGAGATATCATACAACAAAGCCTCGTAATGCGCTTGGATCTCCTCCGGCGCCTTACCAGGTAGAAACTCAGCAATTTTCCGCCACCGATCGCCGATTCCCTCCGGAAACTCCACCAAAGCCTTCTCGAAAATCTTGTCTTCCCACCGGCTCCACGACGTGGCGGCGGCGCTCATCAGACTATCACCTCCATCAATATTGTACATATTTTCGATGAAATTCATGCAATTGTTGGATAAAAAAATCGAGGGTTTTTGAAGAATTCTGGGTGGTGTGGTATATAATTAGATGAGTTTTTGGGAGGATTTGGGGAGGAATTGTATGGAATTATATATAAACAGAGAATTTTGGAAGTTAGCGAGATCTTAAATTAGTAGGCTAAAAGAGCACGTTTTTAGTTTTAATTGGTCGAACCCCATTTTTCATAACTGTTCTCACCTGGTTGCCAAATTCACTTTGACTTCTTTCACCATACATCCAGTGTCATGCGGTTATTTAAAATAATTAATTTTTAAAAAATAATATAATATGTCATGTATTTATTTAGTAAGAAAATATAATTTGAAGAATAATTTTTTTATTCATATAATGGTGGTAAAAGATATTTTTGGGGAACAATTATTAACATTTTATTAAAGTTTTGTTTGTATGAAAGGATTAAAGAAATCTGAATTTCATAACAGCAAATTTATTTGTGATATTTGAATTAAAATGATTTTGGAATCATTACTAATTTTAAATATTTAGTAGATTTTAAATACATTTATTTTAAATATTTTATATTTCTAATCACTCAATCCAAAAATCGTCTAAGTTTTTAAGATCCTTTTTTAGTAAAGCATGTATACATATACTTTATGTTAAAATGGGAATTTATATGTTTATAAGACAAAAATACTATACAATCATTCTGGTGTTTTACTTCTACTAGTTTTTCTAATATATTACATATGCTAAAACGTGTCTGTAATGTTAATTTATATACATAATTTTCTTTTTCATGTTATGTATAAAATTTTCCTATCTTTTATATATTTTCATACATAGAATTTTACTATATGCATTTTAAAAAATTTGACAATGTAACTTTGCACTTTATAATAAAAGATGGATTTAGAATATTTATCCCTAATAATTTCATTTGTTTCAAAATTTTCAAAACTATTTATTATATATAATAGATTAAGGAAAAACCAATGAATGAAAAATAAATAGTATTTCTTTTCCTTTATTAGTACAAAAGTAGACAAAAAGTACACCATAATGGTTAAAATATTTCATATACGCATACAATAATTAAAGGAAATAAATATTGATTATAATCAAGTGTTAAAAAGTATATCATAATTATAAACCGAAATAGGTTTATAATTCATATTGTGTAGCTCATAAATGTAATATAAAATGAATTTTGACATAAAATGACATTTTTTATTTCATCGTATTTTATGATTTTTCTTTTTTATATCATATTATAAAATGACATGTTTTATTTCATGCATATTTTTGGGTTCGGAAAAATGGTGATACGTAATTTGTTAATTTATTTTATCTATGTTGTGCTTTTTCCTCATATTTATCATATACAATTTATACCATAAGTAATGTCAAATATAAATTTGCAAACATACATTATATATAAATATATAGTCATATAGGTACAAATTATAATAATCATATAACATGCAAATAATCAATACTTATCTAGTGCATTTATCAAACATTTAAGTGGATTAACTCAAATAATCTGGGAGAGATGTGGGCCCATTTTCCTAATGATCACCAGTTTGAAGGATAATATCATTACATGGATTAAGTCAAATTTTTATTGTTTTAAATTTAACTACCAATTCAAGTCGTAATTTGATGAATCCTTTTTTTTTTTTTTTTTAAGTTGGAATTGAATCATGTTTTTAGTGGCTTTCAATTTTCATGGCCTCTTTTGTTTTAAGATTTTTTTTATTACAAGTATATGATGACTTAAAATTGAAATTCACAATGGAAAATTGGTGCAATAGAAAACATGAGTTTTTATTGATTCACTTTCATGCATGATTTTAAGACTTATATCAATTTAAATCATGAAAGATAATAAATTGTCAGTTTGGAGTCAAAAGATAAAACTAGCGGAAGACTTAAACATAAAATTATCAATTAACATATAAAATTAAGGTTTTGTTTGATACTTTATACCTAAAATATGATTGCATGACGAAATTTATGTATGTTAAAAAAGAAAAGGAAATGAAAAATAGAATTGAGTGATTGATTTAAGTAGTTCTCATTTAATACATATTGTTGCATTTTATATTTTAAAATAAACACTACACGCATATATCAAATAACATTATTAATTAACACATAATTAATATTTAATATCATAAAATATAATATATAGTATTAAATGTAATAGAAAATTCAGATCTCAATCAATTAGTCCAATTCAATAATGCACTCAAGGAATCAGAAATCCCAATTGAATTTTCATTTTGTTTTTAAGCATTGAGTTTGGTAATATAAAGTTATTTTAATTTTAAGTTTTAATGAGTATAGTGTATAATTGATTTTACATCTATGTTTTTACATTTTAAAATTTAGTAAGTAGTGATATAGAGAGAAAATTAATGATAATATTTTGTCGTAGATGGTAATGCGAAGAAACAAGTTAAACAATCCCTTTCTTCAATGATAAGTCCTTTGCCTATAACTAATTTCTATATATACAAAAAATTATGTGAGATTCTTTTAAATATATAATTTTGTGAGACGAATTCATTCATAATTCGATCAATTCATTTTAACAAATTAAAATTCAATATTTAGATTGACTTGTTTTAAAAAAATTAAACTTATATAAGTTGACTCGTCTATTAATATATATAGTAGTAAAATATGTACGATTATTATAAAACGAAATATAATAAAACTAAAATTATACCCTAGCGATGTTCATTGTTTTATCTATACAAATCATTTACACGTCCAATATTTAATTATTAGAAGAATAATACACTTCATGCAGGTGGTGCAGTATTTTTTTTCTCTTTTTTCTTTTCCCTTTTTTCTCTTCTTTCTTTTACATGTTGTTCCTTTTTTTTTTTTCCATTTAAATTTCTTCATATGATTGTTATAGGATTTTGATTTTTTTCTAATATTCTAATAAGTTCTTTTCTTCCTAATGTGTATAAATCTAGCATTTTTATTTTTCTATAACTTGAAATTCTTTCTATCTTGATCTGTCTCATAGTAATATACGATAAAATAGATGCAATAAACATCATAGTTGGTTATTGATTGAGTAATATGAATTTGAATAAATTTTGGGAAAGAAGATGATAAAAATTGTGTATTTTAAATTTTTAAATGATACCTAAAAAGTATACAAGTGATATCTTTCATTAAATGATCAACTAATACTTTAAAAGTAAATATGTAATACCTTAAACTATAAGTATTAATACCTTAAAGGTAAATATGTAATACCTTATACTATAAGCATTAATACCTTAAAGGTAAATATATAATACCATAAAGGTGCATATGTAATACCTATAAAGTACTTATGTAATATTTGAAAGGAACATGTGTAATACATGTAAGATACTTATGATACTTGAAAGAAACATGTGTAATACATGTAAGGTACTTATATAATACTTGAAAGGAACATGTGTAATACCTATGAGGTACTGATGTAATACCTCAAATGAACATGTGTAATACTTGTAAGGTAAGTGTAATACTTGAAAGGAACATGCGTAATACATGTAAGGTACTTATGTAATATTTAAAATGAACATGTGTAATCCTTTAAGGTACTTATGTAATATCTGAAATGTTCATGTGTAATACCTATAAGGTATTTATGTAATACCTTAAGAGCATACAACTAATATCTTTATTGAAAATCTTAAAATTTCAAATGTTTCACCATCTCCTTCCTCAAAATTTCTGCAAATCACGATTTCATCATCTTTTTCGTCAAATTTTCTACAAATCATGATTTCATGTTGTTTGAAATAATTGATTTTCAATGTATTAAAATTATTGTAATAAATTGTGATTTGAAATCAATTATCTAAATATATGAAAATGAGTGAAAGAAAAGAGAAAGAAGAAAAAACTTCATAAATGACTTTATAGAGATTTGAAAAAGAAGAAGAAGAGGAATGTACAAAACAAATAAGAAAAACAACAAATCGATAAAAAACTAGATTAAGATGAAGGAGAGAAAAGATAAATAAAATAGGAAGAAGAAGAAAATTACGTTGTTTTGACACTAATACCTAAAAAGAAAAAATGTAATACTTTAAAAGTATATGTATGACTACCTTAAGAGCATAAAAATCAAGTAGTGTACGTCTAGTATGACCGCATGTAGAAATGCGTAGATGCACGTGAAAATGACTCACACATTGGATTAGATTAGAAGCATGGATCTTATATACGTGCCTCCAATACACATAACTTTTTATCTTTTAGTATAAAGATTCGTACTGTGATGCGCAAAAAAATTTGCCTTTTAATTTTATATGATTAGAGAAATCAATATTTTATACGATTGCAGCAATCAATATTGCAATTTATTTTCCATATTTGTTTTTGGCGAATGAATGGGTAATTCATTGTTAAAGAGATCCCTCGACTATATAACCCATATATATAATTAATAAATAAAAAAGGTAATGTCGGCAAAATATTTGAAATTCTAAAAGATTATAACAAACGTGACCTAATTTGGAATGTTGTTGCAACCCTCATTCATGCATTTAATACACCACACTACTGCTTCTAGAATAATGTTGTTAACATAGATTCAAAAGGGTAGAGGCAGTGGAAGACTATCTTTTATATATATATATATATATATGGTTTTGCTCAAATGTTCATTTGGACAACTCTTAATATATCCATCGATAATGTGTAATTATTTCATCTCCTCGTTATATAAAAAGTAAAATTAATAGATATTTTGAATTTTTGACACATCAACCGTGGGTATATATTAATATGCTCATGATGGATAGGTGAGCAAAACTATATATATATATATATATATATATATATATATATATATATATATATATATTTAAAATACTATTTTTTATATACATACATGGTTTTGCTCAAATATTCACGTGGGCAACTCTTAATATGTTCATCGATGATGTATAATCATCTCATCCCTTCGTTATATGAAAAGTAAAATTAATAAATATTTTGGATTTTTGATACATCAATCGTGGACACATATTAATATGCTTATGATGGGTAGGTGAACAGACTATATATATATATATTTGGAATGATAAAGCTTTGTCTCATAACTTTATATCTATATTATCCTCTTATATGAATTGTTGTTTTGATAATAAATTTATGAAACTGTGAAAATTTGTATTTGTATATAGGTCTTCAACCCTTTTATTTCCCTGAGATATTTATTAAATGAGTCAGTATATATATATATATATATATATATATTTAAAATACTATTTTTTATATACATACATGGTTTTGCTCAAATATTCACGTGGGCAACTCTTAATATGTTCATCGATGATGTATAATCATCTCATCCCCTCGTTATATGAAAAGTAAAATTAATAAATATTTTGGATTTTTGATACATCAATCGTGGACACATATTAATATGCTTATGATGGGTAGGTGAACAGACTATATATATATATATATTTGGAATGATAAAGCTTTGTCTCATAACTTTATATCTATATTATCCTCTTATATGAATTGTTGTTTTGATAATAAATTTATGAAACTGTGAAAATTTGTATTTGTATATAGGTCTTCAACCCTTTTATTTCCCTGAGATATTTATTAAATGAGTCAGTATATATATATATATATATATATATATATATTTAAAATACTATTTTTTTTATACATACATGGTTTTGCTCAAATATTCACGTGGGCAACTCTTAATATGTTCATCGATGATGTATAATCATCTCATTCCCTCGTTATATGAAAAGTAAAATTAATAAATATTTTGGATTTTTGATACATCAATCGTGGACACATATTAATATGCTTATGATGGGTAGGTGAACAGACTATATATATATATTTGGAATGATAAAGCTTTGTCTCATAACTTTATATCTATATTATCCTCTTATATGAATTGTTGTTTTGATAATAAATTTATGAAACTGTGAAAATTTGTATTTGTATATAGGTCTTCAACCCTTTTATTTCCCTGAGATATTTATTAAATGAGTCAGTATAACAACATATGAAAATATATGTGAAATGAACTGAATCGAATTGGACCATTTATTTGGTAAGATTACATATATAGTATGGAAATAATTCACTTAAATTTAAAATTGATGGATTTGTTATTAAATCCGTTAACACACGCATATATATATAGATAGATAAATTTCATAATAAGACCCAATTTATAAATTAGTTTTCAATTCTAAATTTAAATTTTAAAGTTTCTTAATAAGGGGCTCAATTTAATATATTTTTTTTCAATTTAAGGCTTGAAATTTAAATTGAGTTCTCAATTCAAGATAAAATTTCATATTATTTTATTTATATTTATAGATTTATTTATATTTTAATATGTATTCATATTTTGGATAAATTAAGACAAATTAGTGTACTTTAAGAACAATTTTCATCGGACTTATCTTAATTTATATGGAAAAAAAATAATTAATTCAATTAATAAAATATAATTTATATTAAACTGTTTAATATTAAAATCGATTTTCTATACTTTTATTCATAAAATCAAGAAAATAAAGGAATCTTAATTTTTTGAATTGCATTTATTATATATATATATATATATATAAATTAATACAAGTCGAATGAAAATCATTCCAAAATTGTACGACCTTGTCTTAATTTATCTAAACTACATATACATATTAAAATATAAATAAATTATAAATATAAATAAAAAGAAAAGGAATATGAAATTTTGTTTTGAATTGAGAACTTATTCTAATTTTCAAGCCTTCAATTGAGAAAAAATGTAAAATTGAATCTCTTATTGAGAAACTTTAAAATTTTGGTCTAAAATTAAGAACTAATCTATAAATTGGATCTTGTTATGAAATTTATCTATATATATAATATATATGGTTGATATATTAACAAGCACTCATGATGCAAACATGATTATCTATTGCACATTGGTGTTTTATCAGTGTTTCAAAATAACCACCACACATCAAGTGTAAAAGATGACATCACTAATTTACACATGAAATGAATTAAAAATAATGAAATACAAGATAAAATACAAACTTGAAAGAGGGGATCCAGTTCACTCATGATGAGTGTATAAACATTTTTGTTGAAATTAAAAGGGGTAATTTCAATTTTGGTTATCTATGTAAGACACTTTTCTATTTATAACAATCAAGTATGTGTTTTTCATTTTTTTGTTCTTTAAGTTATAATTCCAATCCAGCTTTTGTTGGAATTTTTTCAAATCATTGATTTGGATGCCGTAATTTGGTTGTCATGTCGAAATTTTCGGCAGTCATGTCAAATATTTTGAAAATTCCAATAAAAATTGGACTAAAATTAAAAAAAAAATTAAAATATAAATGACCAAATTTAAAATTAACTCAAATGAAATATTGTTATTTCATCTCATGTTATGTGAATTAATTTAATTCTCATGTTTGGAAGAGTTTTTCCTAGTTTGGATTTTGAAATTTAAAATCCAAAATCATGCATTTGGAGCTAGAAAATCTATTCTATATATAAAATGAAGGAAGTCGGTAAATGTTATTAATTTGTCACTTTCCCATCTAAACTATCTTGAAATAAAAAAATGATAAAAAAATATTTTTTTATGTATATTACACAATAAGCTTTCAAACATATCTTATATAATAACCTTTTATTATAGAATCTATAAAGGATGTTTAACAACAACAATAATATATAGTTGTTTTAATAATAATAAAACTTTATTGATTGAAAAAATAACTATAAAAATCAACAAATAAAATTTAAATACTAACAATAATGGGTAATTTAAAAAAACATAGTCAAAATAAAAATAAAGATATAATTAATCTACAAATTGCTTAAAAATCTTAAATCTATTTTGAAAAATTTGATAATTGTTTTAAAAATCTAACACTAATGTTAAATATTTAAATCTATTAAATTTAATGATCATGCAATACTTATTGAACTGAAACAAAAATTTATGGTCCAAATACTTATTAAATATTTTATTTATTTAAGTATTAATAATTTTTATTATATTTATGCATTAATTATATTCGTAATTTCATTTACATTTTATTTTTAATGCATGTATATCAATTCCATATCTATTTTAAATTCATAATATATTTTTACATTATACATATAATTATATCAAGTTTAAAATATTGAGTTTTAAAATTGTTTGCATTCAAAAATTCTAATTTTATCAAATACAATTACTTAAATAATATAATATTAAATTTAAAATATCACCATTTTATTAATATAGATATTAAAAGAAATATATATCTCACATTTAATTGATATATCATTACATTATATTATCAACATTAAATATTATTAAATTTTATATAACAAACAACACATCGTGTGGATATACTACTCATTTGATTATAAAATTAAGATACAATCCCACATTATTACTACATAATCCCATAAATAACCAATTAATTACATATATATTATTACTAATTACCACTAGAAATATATATCCTATCATATAACGAAACTTTTCACAATTATTCAATCATTACAAACACCAATTTTCACAATATACTATTACAACTTTCCCAGTCTTGATCCTCAATTTCATTGTGATCCCTTTTTTCAATGCATACATATATGTGGTGTGTGCTTATTTTGAATATTAGATAAAAACCACATAAAATAGAAGATCTCATATATGTGACATTTTCCAATATCCAATAAATTCATATAAAATCCGAAAATTCACTTAAATCATATGATAATCCGAAAATGCACTTAAATCCCTTTCAAACATATGCATTTTGTCGGCAGTGATTGCTGATTTGAAAATTTTGAAAAGTCTTTCAAAAATAAATGAAAATAACTATTTATGAAAATTGCCCATCCTATATACATTGGGATTTGAGAAAACTAAAGAATTTTTAGAGTCAAAATTTCAATTTGAAACCTAGGGGTGCCTACAGTTTTCTAATTTTCAGGAAAGGACCTATCTAGTAATTATGCTTAATTTGATTAAAGAATATAGCAAAAGAAACAAAATAAATTTGGTTATTAGTTGTCACCTCTTAAAGCTAAGAACAAGTAGGTACACATGTGAGATTAAATAACTTATAAACTAAAATTGTAACAAAAGAATTCTATATATATCTTGATGAAATTATCACGATCCGTCATATAAAAAATATGAGAATAGTTTTATTTTTAAAATCTTAAATGTGACCATTCTATTGATATATTTCTGTAAGGTGGAATTTCATTACGAACAACCAAATTCATTTCTACAAGATAATCTCTATTTCATGTGTTGTGAATTTGACTCGTTTCACAAAATCTGATTAGTAGAGTTCTACTCTAATTTTCAAGACACGTAGTTGATTTAGTACCAATTCTTTAAGTTTTGAATGATTTAACCATTTAAATATAGTACTTAATTCTTGTTCACGCTCTTTATGTAATCAAGTTTTGTAATCAATAATAAAATTCAAAAAGTATTGCCAAAAGTGTTAAAACTCCAATAAGCTGAGCCCATGTTTGGCAATCTAGTCAAATCCCAAACTAATTTAATACCAAAATTATGGAATAAAAAAAATATATTATGACAAACAACCAAAAGCAAAGCTGTCGTTCAAAAGGAAAGCTTCCTTGTAATATTGACAAAAGTAAGAGTGTGATTTGTTATATTTATATATTTTTAAGTTTCTTCGATATTATTGATTTGGTTAACTTCTTATATATCTCCAAAATTTGTCATAGCATCGTCCAAATTACTATTAGATCACAAAAAGGTTCTTAACGAATTAATATAATCCTTCAATAAATAAATAAGTCAGAATTTTCTATTAAAACATCAAAAATTGAAATTAATTCGAGGAATTATACAAATTTGTGACATTAAATTTAGCCATATATATGTTTTAATTTGAAGTACCATTTGACATGAATATGAAATTAATCAAAGAGAGATTTACACCCGACGATCAATTAATTGTTTGCAATATCAGGATCTATTTAAAAATCACATTTTTAATTGTGTTTGGAAATTATTATCAATTATCAAAACTAGAGTGGGAAATTCAAACTTTTTAGGTGAATTATATAAATAATAATATTTTCAATGTCCCACAAACAGTGAATAACAAAATCCAATAGCCTAGAAGAGAAAGAGCCAAAAAAATTAAAAATAAAAACCCAATAGCATAAACCATCTATGCAGAACACAATATCATTAAAACCCAATATTCAACTTCAAAGAAATAATATCCTCTTGAAATTGTATTACAAATTTAATTTCATAAGATAAATTTAATATTAATAATATACAAACTATAAAATAGAAATTAACATATTAAATTAAAGCCTTGTCGTCTCACCATTATAATTTCTTAAAATGGTTTTATATATTTTTATATATTTTTATGTACATTAAAAGGATTAATTGATTTGCCCAAATTATAATTTTAACAAAACTTTTCATTATTAATCAAAATAACACAACTTCATATATATATATATATATTCTTAAAATTTTTGAGGTTGAATTTTGTGGAAATGATTACGTGTGTTTCTGACACATCATTCGTCAATTTGTTTTTTCAAACTAATTGAGTTCGATAAAATACTATATGTATACGATTATATTATTTTGATCAATAATAAAACTTTTGATTAAAATAATATTTTAAATAAATATTGTGATTTTTTCAATTAATTCAAATCAAAATAATTGTAATTGAGGACGAGAGAGAAAGCATGGGGTGTGGGTGCATGCGTGGGGTGTCGGCAACGCGTGGCCTTTATTATTTGTGAAGTATCGTCAGCCGTCACCTTAGCAAAGCCGCGTCCACGTGGCCAACTGTGCTGCGGACACGTATAATGGTGAGTCAAAGTACACGAACACATGTATTTGGATAAGATGGATTTGCCACATCATCATCTTCATAATTAGTTTTACAAAAAAATCCCCCATTAATCCACCTCGTTTTTCAGCTTCACCCTTTTCGTGGGAGGAAAGTGGCAAGAACGTTCGTGTGGAGGGGCATTTTGGTCAATTTATAATTATATTTAGTGGGTTTTGGATAATGATCTCTTAAGTCGGCTACGAACACAATCCAAGAGTTGGGTTTTTTTAATCTAGAATATTTTATTTTGTGCAAAAAAAAAAAAACTATGCATTAATATATATAGTGTTACTATTTTATAGTTCCAACTCATAGCATTTGACTTGAGAATATTAACTGAAGATTTGAGAATAATTTAAAATGAAGGGACCTTAAAATATAAGGAGTATCAGAGAATGTACACACAATAATCATTAAATTAGGTGTTTAATATTATAAATTGCAAGTTCCATTTTTTAATCCTTTTAATATTGTAGAAAAAAATGAAATCGAAAATCACATTCACATCAGAATTTTAAAGTTGGATTTCCTCAATTTTACGTAAACTCAAAACAAACACCACCTAAATAAATATATGTTTTACAATAATATTTTTTTGTGTGTGTTTTAATAAAAAGACAAAGTGATAAACTTCAAATTAATTGAAAAAAAAAAAGCAATCACATAATTCATCTTTTAAAACAATTTACCACGAATTTTATAGTTTAAGTGGTACCGTATTTTTATAAATATACAGATTTTGATAATTAAATTGAAATTAAATTTTCTAATCTTTATTCATTCTCTTTACACCCTCTAGCTTATTTTAAAAAGGAAAATCTTTTGGAGCAATTTTCGGAGCTAGTAGTATTCTTTCAACTGGATCTGTGTTTCTTTCTAATTATAATTTTCGGAGATAGTAGTATTTATGTTTTGCATGAATTTATATATATTTTTAGTTAGTTTTTAACCATTATACCAAAAAAAAAAAAAAAACAATTGTCTATAACTTCTTTCCTCAAATAATCTAAAAGTTTTATTTAAAAATTATTATTTTATTAATTTTCTAATTTGTAATTTTATTTTTTTTCTCATTTTATTTTGTATTCGTAATTTTTTTTCAAGTCGTTGGAGATTTCAAATCTTATAAATATCATTTACTTATAACTAACCATTATATATTCTTTTTGGTAACATCTTATATTTAGAAAGGCCTGATATAATAAAGGGATATTGGGCCTTTGGTCTATACCATGGATATCTCTAAATTTCTATAAGTAATATTAAACTAAATTTGGACCCTTATATATTATTATAAACTCAATGTAAATTAAATTGAATCAAGAAAATGAACAAATGACAAATAAGAGCGATTAAAATATGTATTCGAAATTTTAGAATGACTTGGGTAAATTGTTGGTCTTCAACAACTGACTGCCAAATTGTTGTGTCAATTCTTGATTTTGCACAGTGTAATGCTACTGTTTTGGTTCTACTTTTATTTAATATTTTGGGTTATTTATGTAAGTAGTTTTGTATTTCTATTACTTCAATAGAAAATAATATTAATGTTAATCCAATTCTATATGATTTTTTAAAAATTATATACATATGAAGTTATTGAATTGCATTGCTGTTGGATTATTAGTTTTTCTTGTTCCTTTTCCTCTCCTTTTCTGTATATTTGAAAGAATGGATAGGTTTATTTTATTTCAGATTTTTTAACTTGTGAAGCTTATTAATGAAAGTTATAATTTGTTTTACCAAAAAAGAAATAGCGCAGTAATACAATTTAATTTAAGAGATGAGCCCATATTATGTTTATGGGCCCATATGGTTAATTAGACATCTTTATGTAAAAGTTTTAAAGCCCATCATATACTAATCCATCACTACAATTAGGTGAAAAGAAGGCCCAAAACACCATGAGTTGAGATATTGTTCTAAAGAAATTAAAACACCCCACACCCGAAATAAAAAAATAAAAAATAAAAAATGTAACCTCCTCATTTTTAAATATCTTAATATGCACATTATATATTTCTTATAATTTTATGAAAATATTCAAACCATTTTACTAGATGGGAAGTAAGTATGATGAAAATTTTAATTTTGTCATTTTTCTAAAGATGAAACAATCCAATTTTCAAATTTTCATGATGATGATGATGATGAATAAATGGAAATAAGAATGTTATCCTTCTTTAGATGGGCCTAACTATTAAATGGGCCAAACTGATATTGTCTTTGAACATGTTACTTCCCATTTCAGTGACTATAAAATATATATTAGCCCAAGTAATTACTCTAAACAAATCCAAATATTAATTTTCTCTTAAAAATCAAGATTATCATCTTTATAATATCATATTATAATATGATATCAAAAGGTCAAACCAATTAAACTTCGTGTGGTATCTATCACCATCCATAAATTTCCACAAGAAATTTTAAGTGGTGAATGACCTAGCTAGAGAGGTGTGTTGAAGAATGTAAATAATGCATAAATATTAAATTTTTATTAATAATTTAAAATTTTAGATGAGGTGATAATTTAAAAAAAAAAAAATCTATTCTTCATCTTCAATTTCAAGTTTCAAATACAAACAACCTATATATATACACAAATGATTCTATTTTGACTATGGGATGTCCAATAAGAAGCCTCTTTTGAATCTCCAATAGTTAGTGTTGGATTGATTTTATCCCATTGGCAAAAGTTAAATGCCTTGAGACTAATAATGTTCTTTTTTGGGCTATCCAATTAGATTGAAGAAATGAGGTCCATAGATTTGGCCAAGAAAAAAAAACCCACTTTTTGTGGAAGAGGTCCTCGAACATAATGATAATAATATTGAAGGACGTAATGACGTATAATGTTTTTGTCCAATAATAATTCATCTAGTTGTCTAGTTTAATTTAATGGCCCAGCAACCCAAACTATCCACTTTCAAATAGTGAGTACTATTTATATCTTATATGAATTTAATTATATTTATTTTATTCAATTTAAAATATTAATATCCGAAATTATCCAATTTTTTGATCAATCACCCCGATACCTTTCAATATCAATTGGACCATTAATATAATTGAATACATATTAAAGTAAAACCAACCCATTTAATATAATTAAATTCATTACATTGAGAAGCTCAAATTCGTATAGTCCAGTGTTAGGCCAATCATAAGAACATAAAATTTAATTAACCTTACATGAAATTTGTGTAGCCCTATAGTTCTAATTTCGTGTAGGCCTATATAAGAAATTTTGTGTAAGCCTATGAAGGAAATTTCGTGCAGCCCTATAACCCTAAATTCGTGGAAATTTCGTATAGCCTATGGAAGAAATTTCGTGTAGCCTTACAGCCCTAAATTCGTGTAGCTCTATACCCCTATAATCCTAATTTTGTGTAGGCCTATATAGAAAATTTCGTGTAGTCCTATGGATGAAATTTCGTGTAGTCCTATAGTGGAAATTTCGTGTAGCCCTATAAAGGAAATTTCGTGTAGCTCTATAGTCTTAGAACATTAATTTCGTGTAGCCCTATTTTGGAGTTTCATGTAGCCCTATACCCCTAATTTCGTGTAGCCATATAAAGAAAATTTCGTGTAGCCTTATAGTCCTATAGTTATTATTTTCGTATAGCCTTATAAAGGAAATTTCGTGTAGCCTTATAGCCCTATAGCCATTATTTCATGTAGCCCTATGTCTTACTGAATTGAACCTTACACGCATTTATGTCCCAATTACACCAAATTTCGTGTAGCTCTATGCCTTACTGAATTGAACCTTACACAAATTTATGTCCCAATTACACCAAATTTCGTGTAGCCTCTACACTAAAATTAAAGCTTATTTTCATGTATCTATTTATAGCAACATTTAAATTATTATGTTCAGTTGAACTACACGAAAAATTTATTACAAAAATGCAAGATATTAAAATGTTATATCCTAATATTATACCTTTCTTTTTCAAACTATTTTCAGACGTCATCCCATCAATCTGTGGTCATTAACTGAAATGTATACTTTTTGGATAATTTAGAGTAAAATTATAGTAAGTTGGGTATATTTGAGAAATATTTAAATATTTTTAGATTTTTTCGTATATAATTAAATATTTTTGATTATTTTGGGACATTCCCTCTCAATTTAGTTGAGTACATAAAAAAGAGTAAAGAAGATAAAAAAAGGTGATTTGAATTATTTATTTATATTATATTATATGATGCTCGTAAGATAGAGATCATAAGATTAGCAAGTGTTAATAACGACATATATATGTCTGCGTTAATACGTAATCAAAATCATGGTGATTAACCATTAGCAATAAGATAACTATGATCTCTTTGGAAGGAGATTTTTCTATGAATATAAATTAATTATTATTTCTTTGTTAATGTGGTGTGAAGACAATCTTGAAAGAATAAAACTTTGATCTCACTTTAATTTTATCAAAAAAATAAAAAATATATTTCTTTTGGTCTAATTCTAAACCACGGAATATGGATATGTAATGCCTAACATTCTTTAAAATCCAAATAAGTTTTTTGATTGAGGGGTGTTTGGCTAAGTTTACTTTTAGAGTTTATAAACTCTTATATCTTATAAAATGTTTTTAATGATGTTTTTAATGTTTATAAAATATAAAATTTAAGTTTAAAATAAGTTGTTGAAATGTTTGGATAAATAAGATAGTGGAGGTTATAAGATGTTAATAATAATATTTGAGTAATTTTAATGATTAAATTTGAAGGTGTTTTAAAAAATAAGCTTTTAATTTAAAAATAAATTGAGATTCTCTTACTTTTCGAAAAAGAGATTATAAACTCGTAAAATAAGATCTTATTTCTAAAATTTAGTCAAACACTTTTGAAGAGTTTATAAACTCTTAATATCTTATAAAATGTTTTAAAAAATTTATAAGCTGACCCAAAAAAACTTTATTACCAACAAAATTTTAATGACCCAATTACTTTATTTAGGTAAGATTGCAAAATGATAGCTCTCTAAAGAGAGAAAAGAAACAAAAAGAGACCTAAATTTTGTCCCCCTTGACTAACATTTAAGTATCTCTCATTGTGGGTGCAAAGAAGCTCAAAGGTGTTTGCTTTTAAGACACGATATAATATGATTTGACACTATCAGAATTAATTTCCTAAAAGTTGAAATTACCTTAAATAACATAATATCTCATTTTAATACACAATCATTATTCCAACACTAATATCTTTAACTAATATAATTAATATATTTACATGTAATAAATAATATTTTAATTAATATTTTTTGTTAAAATTTAAATTTCAATTACACAAGTAAATAACTTATGAGTAAAAAAAATTAATACGTTATAAATATACAATTAATATATTTTATTAAAACATATAACTTCAAGCATATAAGTAATATCTAAGTAATATTTTAAGAGTAAACAATTAATATCTTATAAATTTAAAATTAATATCTTTCATTAAAACATATATCTCAATCATACAATTAATATCTTATGAGTAAATCATTAGTATTTTATGAATACAATTAATATTTTTTACTGAAAAAGTAAAATGTAAACATATAATTCACTTATACAAGTAATATTTTATATATATATGCAACTAATACTTATGAACATACAACTAATACATTCACAGTATACCACTAATATCTTATGAATATACAACTAATACCAAACTAATATATTTGGAATATAGTATACCTCTAGCTATATAAGTTTTTGCCCATGAAAATTATGATAAGAACAATTAACACAATAAATCTATTTAGAATAAATGCCTAACATAATATATATTAATAATGATTAGGATTCTTGCGAGTTAAACACTTAAACCACAAATCCATAAACTAGTGATTGATTTATAAATATTATAATCAATTTAAATTGTGGACAACGAAACTCAACTTACACACAATTATAAATATTGAATATGAGACCGTCTAATATAAATTTTTGGGCAAAATTATAAAAACAAAGAGTTGACTCAACAGTTGGATGGATTAGTGAAATGGGTGAGGCAAGTTGAATGCCATTTTCTTCTAAAATTCTCAACTACATATAAATCATCATCATTATGCCTATGAAGGGGCTTCTTTAAAGTAAGGTCAAACTTCATTCTTTTATCTAATTATACAAGAATAACTCCACATCAATCATTTTCTTTTGAATATAATTTATGCTAGCTATATTTTATTTGATGGATGAGAACATTTAAATCATCTTAATTATATGGAGGGATTAATTGTTTGATTGTCTTTTGTAATTATAAATTAGGGTGAGAGGAATACTGGACCTCAAAATCTTATTTAAATTGAGTCAAAAATTAATTTCAAATTGCCTATAATATCATACATATTATACACACATAGCTACACTTGTCTGGATTTAGGTGTGTGATCCTTATAAAAAAAATGATGCATGCAAATCTTGCCTGAATTATATATATATATATATATATATATATTATAGATATATAAAAAAGAAACTCTTGTGCTTAATTATACACATTAATAGTCTTATTATAATTATTAAATTATTATTATATTATATATGTGAGGTGGCAGCAAGCAGCAGTCTACCACCACTCTTTATAAAGACAGTCTGATCTGATCATCACAGACTTGCAGAATTATCCCTTTCAAGAGAAAAGGAGTGGGAGATTATCAGAAGTGGGATAAGATAAATACCATGGAACAACAACAACAGCAATAATAATAATAATAATAATAATAATAATAATAATAATAATAATAATAATAATAATCTAATTTATATAATAATATTATTATTATTATTATTAATTTTTTTTTTATTGTGATTAAATAAATTTTTTTATTTTTTTATTTTGACTCTTGATATATGTAGGGGACATCAAGTTGCAAGTGGAATTTAGGGAGTGGAAGATTTGGCAAAATCACTGTCCTTTATTTTGAAAAGGGACATCCACTTTTTTTTTAATCTCTATCCATATTTAGTCTGAATTTCTCATACTAAAAATGGAATCTTTTTGGATTGTTTCAATTATTTAGGATTTTTTAAAATTATATGTTTGATGATACATCAGCTATCCACATCCAAAATATACTGCACTTCAAATATATAGTTTTATACTTTTTAAAAAGATTAGAGTATGCTTGGTATTTCATGTGATGTGTATAGATTATTTAAATTGAGTGTGACTACTGTACACCTGGTGTACATACAATTCGGGTCGACCCGGGTTGACCTGGATCCGTGTACTTTTGTTTTTTTTTTTTTTTTGATTTTTTTATTTCAGGGCAAAACCTTTATGTACAAAGTTGGTGACCTTTATATACAAATTGTGTGACCTTTATGTATAAATTCTGTGACCTTTATGTTAAATAACTTATAAAAAAATGAAGAATTTCAGCAAAATTTATACATAGATACCTTTATGTTATATTCATATGACCTTTATGTATATTTATGTGACCTTTATATATAAATATTCATACCTTTATATACCTTTTATATATTACATAAAAGTATGAATATTTGTACATAAAGGTCATATAAAATGTAAATAAATGTCACATGAATATTACATAAAGGTATCTATGTACAAATTTGGCTGAAATTCTTCCTTTTTTTTCTAAGTTACAATGCATAAAGGTCACAACATTTATACATAAAGGTCACAACATTTGTACATAAAGGTCACCAAATTTGTACATAAAGGTCAAGGCATAAAATTTATAAAAAAAAAAAAGAAATTCCTGGATCCGGGTCGACCCAACCCGGATTGCACGGATCTTAGATCCGTGTACCAGGTGCACAGGAGAATTTGTGATTTAAATTATATGTTTGAGTTTTCTATAAATACTTTTAAGTAAGTCAATGTTCTCTATCAAAAAAAATTCTTATCATACAAAGTATCATATTTGTAAAAGATGATTCAATCTATCAGTGTGTTATATCCTTTTTGATTCAGCTATGAATATGACTTTTGTAATACACCATTTTACAAATCTAATTTAGTGACATATATGGTGAATCCCCAATTTATATATAACCCACAATCTATTTAGATTGTGTTTGGTTTAAAATTTTGTTTAATTGAATTATATCTATGAGACAGTTTTATATGATCTCTTGTGTTAAGTTATCGAATACAATTAGAAATTTTTGAATTCTGGTTTAGTTTAATGAAATTTTATCCTAGATTGTGTTATGATGAAGAGATTTGAGGAAAATTTTGAAATTAATACTAATAAATCCATCGAAGGCTGAATTGGAAGTCTTGATCATTATTTTCCATTTATGGTCTTTATATATGTAGAGGTCACACTTTGTCTTTTGGAAATTATATGTCTACTATGTATGTTTGATTTTAGAATGTGTCTCATGGACACCTGTTGCACATGTAATTCGGGTCGACTTGGATCCGTATATTTTAATTATTATTATTTTTGTTTCAGGTCAAAACCTTTATGTATAAATTCGGTGATTTTTATGTATAAATTATGTGACCTTTATGTTAAATAACTTAGAAAAAAATGAAGAATTTCAATAAAATTTGTATATAAATACCTTTATATTATATTCACATGATTCTTATGTATGTTCATGTGATTTTTATGTACAAATATTCACTTTTATATACCTTTATATATATATATATATATGGTTATATGAATATCATATAAATGTATCTAGGTGCAAATTTTGCTAAAATACTTTTTTTTCCTCTAAACTACAATGTATAAAAGTCACTACATTTATACATAAAAGTCAAGACATTAAAAAAAGGAAAAAAAAGTTAAATTCACGGATCCGGACTTTATTATATTATAATGAATATTATAATATATATACTCTAGTGTGCCATTCTTATTTTGTTGGTGCACATCATATGCACATTGATCATTAATTATATTGTATACATAATAATAAAATAATAAAACAATAAAACAAAACATATATAGTAATGAATAAATATATTAATAAATGCTGAGGATTGATCACAAATGAATGACCATAATAACCATCAATTCCTTATATGTGATGAAATTGTTTGAGCACTCCTACGTAATTATCACATTTACATTAAATGTAATACACACACATTGATAACCTAATTATTTCAGGGTTGTGATGAATATTTTATGTATAATATTTCGATCCATTTAAATTACTATTTTGTAAGAATACATATATCTGAATATTTAGGTTTGAATCTATTATTATCATTTGAAACTATTTCATTTGTCATCCAACTACTAATATATTTATATATTGGATAAATTTTATAACAAGACCCAATTTATAGATTAGTTCTCAATTTTAAACCAAATTTTTTAAGTTTCTCAATAAGGGTCTTAATTTAACATTTTTTCTCAATTTAAGACTCGAATTTAGATTGAGTTTTCAATTCAAGACAAAATTTCATCTATAGATTTATTTATATTTTAATACGTATTCATATTTTGGATAAATTAAGACAAGTTAGTGTGTTTTGAGAACAATTTTCATATGACTTATGTTAATTTATATGGGAAAAAAAAACAGTATAGTTAATTCAATTCATAAAATATAACTTGTATTAAACAGATTAATATTAAAATCGATTTTCTATACGTTTATTCATAAAATTCAAAAAATAAAGGAATCTTAATTTTTTGAACTACATTTATTTTATATATATATATATATATATATATATATATATATATAATTAATACAAGTTAGATGAAGATCGTTCCTAAATTGCACGAACTTGTCTTAATTTATCTAAACTATAAATACATATTAAAATATAAATAAATTATAAATATAAATAAAAAATATAAAAAAATGAATTTTGTTTGGAGAACTCAATATAATTTTCAAGCCTTAAATTGAGAAAAAAAAATGTAAAATTGAGCCCTTTATTGAGAAATTTTAAAATTTACGTTTAGAATTGAGAACTAATTTATAAATTGGATCTTGTTATGAAATTTAACATTTATATATTACTTGACTTCTTCATCGATCTTAATGTTTTCTTTTATATATATATATATATAGAAAATAGTAAGCCGACATCTTTCTTGCTAATAAAGTGAGTACAAAATTTAGTCAATTAATTGAGATTATTATATATTTAAATGTTCACACCGATTGATTATAGAAAAAGATTGAGTTGGATTGATAAAATATTAAACCAATAATCTCTTAACTTTGTGCTTCACTTTTCATCTTGTCTTTCCATTACTAGAGTTGTTAAAATAAATTTGTCCCATTCGTTATATGGTTTGATGTAAGTGGATCTTTACAGACTCTAATTATATGTTAATTTAATATAAATACAAATTAAATTAAATTGTTAAGTTACTATAAATTAATGAATTTACAATCGTGAGTTTTAAGATAAAAACTATTAAATCATAGTGTGTGTGTGAATAAATATATTCATCAATTTACTATTTGCTTGTATTTTCTATTAAAAATATTCATCCAAATGCGCGCAAATTAGCAAATGGAATGAAAAGAAGATTACTTGGAGAAAAGTGTGACATGAAGCACTGAAGCATTTGGATTATGGGAAATGCTTGGTTGAAAAAAAGATTTTTTTTATAAAAAATATTAATTATAAAATCAGGTTCAAGTTTAACAAATTAAACTATAAACTTATCATGATTTTATAATTCAAAAATATTATTCATTTTATGGTGAAAGATTTGCAGACATATTCAATTAATTTTTGCATGCCACTTTTTTTTTTTCTTTCTTTCTTTTTTAATTCTTTTATGTGTGGAATAGTGTGGTATTCAATATTTAAAAATTAGGTAGAAAGTTGACAATCTTTCACGAAAAATGGATATTGATTTGAATCCAAACTATGTTCATGAAATATTTTTTCCTGGCCTTTATTATGATATTATCTCAAAAATATTCAATAAGGATTTATTTCTATACATAGTTTGAGTAGAGATTTGAAATTTATGATAGCAAATTCAGCGATAATGTTTGAATATATTTTAATTCGAAATCCATCATTTTTAATTTAAACTAATTTTTGAATGATTTGTGAATCACTCTATCAATTTCACAGTCGACATATTTTATATTTATTTACATACATAATATACATTAATTAAAAAAAACTAGTTTAAGGTTTTTTTTTCAAATTATATTTAAAAAAATTGCCTTTAAAAAAATTAGAATAAGCTTAGAATTTTAAAATTAAAAGAGTTTTGATAATAATTTTGAGTTAAAATTAATTTGTTAATTTCTGAATTTTTTTAATTATTAAAAATAATTTAAAATTTTTTTTAACTACTTTTTGACTTTTTTGTATGATACTATATTGGTGCATATATACATAAATAAATTACTTTTAGATTTGTCTTAAATATTGATATGTTTTTTGATGTAAATCCAAAAAATTTAAAAAATTAGCAATTATAAATCAGAAATACCTCACCATATCAACTAATTTGATTGCCAAATCTAACTATCATGATGCTTCAATATTCCACCACATGGCATTGTTACATATTTAAAAAAGTTATATACTATCATTTAAAAAAAATTAGTAAAAGTAAATGATATTTTTATCAATTTCCCCACATTTATTCCCATCCCTTTTCGACCCCCTAGCCTGCCTACCCCTCCCCCATCTACAGTATATGCATACATGTATATATATGTAGCTGCTTCTCCTCAGTCACCATCTTCATTCTTTCTACGCCATAATAGAAATCTTCAGGAAGAAAGAGAAGAGTGACAATGGAAGCCCATTCCTCCTCTTTCTCCAGCCTCAAATCCTACCTCCGAGCACTCTCCGACACCCCCCGCCGCCTCTGCCGCCGCGCCTGCTCCGTCTCAACGTCCGCAGAAGAAACCAGCCATGCCCGAGCAAGGTCCGGCTCCACCCTGAGGCGGAGCCTCGAGTGGTACGACCTCGTCGGGTTCGGCCTCGGCGGGATGGTCGGCGCCGGAGTGTTCGTCACCTCCGGCCGCGCCAGCAGCTTGTACGCTGGACCCGCCGTCGTCCTGTCCTACGCCATTGCCGGCTTCTGCGCCCTCCTCTCCGCCTTCTGCTACACCGAGTTCGCCGTCGAAATGCCCGTCGCCGGCGGCGCCTTCAGCTACATCCGCGTGACGTTTGGTGAATTCATGGCCTTCTTAACAGGCGCGAATCTGATCCTTGATTACGTATTGTCAAATGCCGCGGTGGCCCGGAGTTTCACGGCGTATTTAGGCACTGCGTTGGGTCTGTCGTCACATACACAGCTACGATTCACCATTGATGGATTGCCAGAAGGATACAATGAAATGGACGTGATTTCTGTAGCTGTGGTCCTACTTCTCACCCTCGTCATTTGCTACAGGTTTACACACAGTAAAATTCCACTTAATCCTCTCTCTCCCTCCTCTCTCTCTCTCTCTAACGGCCAATCTGTGGGTAATATGCAGTACGAGGGAGAGTTCGTGGTTGAACATTGCATTGACAGTACTGCACATTCTGTTCATAGTGTTTGTGATAGTGGTGGGGTTCAAGAGAGGGGAATGGAAGAATTTGACGGAACCCGGGAACCCTAAAAACCGGGGCGGATTCTTCCCATTCGGAGCTTCGGGCGTGTTCAACGGAGCCGCCATGGTCTTCCTCAGCTACATTGGATATGACGCCGTTGCCACCATGGCGGAAGAGGTTAGAAATCCTGCCAAAAACATACCAATTGGCATATCGGGATCCGTGATTCTCGTAACCGTTCTCTACTGTTTAATGGCCGCATCAATGTCGGCTCTCCTCCCCTACGATACGGTAAACAAACACAAATACAATTACACCCTCAATGTACACCTTCCACTGCACGACGTACAACTCTGCATTAACCGGTTGATTTTGGGGATAGATTGACGCAGAGGCGCCGTTTACAGGAGCGTTCAAGGAGGGGGCATCGCGGTGGCGGTGGGTGGCGAACATGATCGGAGTAGGGGCGAGCTTCGGAATAGTGACGTCACTGCTGGTGGCGATGTTGGGGCAGGCGAGGTACATGTGCGTGATCGGAAGGTCAAGTGTGGTCCCCACATGGTTCGCGCGTGTACACCACACGACCTCCACACCTGTCAACGCCTCCGCCTTCCTAGGTATGTCCTCATCTCATCATTTCATTTGACTCATTTTGGAAACTTTTTTTTTTTTTTTTTTATATATTTTTTTTTCTTGCACATGATCACTGTACTTTGTAGCCTATAATATATGGTGGAATTCTGGGTTTTCTGGGTGGTCCTAGGTTTTCTTAAAATTATAAGTCACATCTATAAGATTTTGAGACCATAATCATAGTAGTACTTGAGAAGACTTATGAATAGTGGATTAAGACTTGGATCTTACCAAAAGAATGGAGGTATTTGAACCATCATGATCAACAGTTTCTGAAAATTGACATGATGTTGAAGCCTAAAAGGGGCAGGGATCATATCACGTGTTGAAAATGGTTAATTTAGTAAAACTTTAACAAGCTCAATGGCTTGCAAAGAATCATAACAAAGTAGAACGTGTGATTAATGATAATTCTTGTTTGTTTTACGATCACTGGCCATTAATATATTGGGATCCACTAGAAGGTGTGATTAGTCATTCTGGCTTTTGTTCTCGAACCAAAAATACAATTCTTTTTGTTTTGTGGGACCAATGTTTGATATAAGAATGTGATGGAATGGATCTAATACCTCTGTTTGAAGAGGTTGGACAAGAATAATGCAATGTTGATATCAGTAGATGTGTAGTTGAATGCAAATATATAATTGTGACATGTGAACAGATTCGTGGTGTCCGAAAGAAAGTACATTAAAGTTATTGTTTGAAGCAATCGACTCTAGCAACATAGGATCAGTTCTTGTTTCATAGATCACCTTTCTTTACATCAACCGGTATCATTAACAGAGGTTCTGTTATTACTTTATGTTGCTTGGTATATCTTTAAACTTTTCAACATCTTCTTGATCTAATCAAGAAAATATTGACTCTAGGATCTAACAAAAAAGGGATGATCCTATTATATATGATCTCTGCACTAATTCATTATCATTGTTTGCTTACAATCCAGGAATCTTGACAGCAGCCATTGCGCTATTTACTGATCTAAACATCCTACTAAACCTCGTATCCATTGGCTCTCTGTTTGTCTTCTACATGGTAGCAAATGCAGTGATCTATAGACGTTATGTCTCCCATGGAACGACTAATCCATGGCCGACCCTGTCCTTCTTGTTCTGCTTCTCACTCACTTCTCTCATTTTCACTCTTTTATGGCAATTCTGGCCGTCAGGCAAGCCCAAGGCCTTCATGCTCGGCTCATGTATCACGGTTGCTATTGGAGTTGTACAATTGTTTCATTTCATGGTACCTCAAGCCCGGAAACCTGAGTTTTGGGGGGTCCCTTTGATGCCTTGGATACCTTCCATATCCATATTCCTTAACATATTCTTGTTGGGGTCATTAGATAGACCATCCTACGTGCGTTTCGGATTCTTTTCAGCCCTCGTGGTTCTTGTGTATGTTTTCTATAGCGTCCACTCGAGCTTCGATGCCGAGAAAGATGGGACTCTTAGTCAAAAGATCGAAGAAAGTAGCAAGGGATCGGTTGACAGTGGAGACGATGCTTTGAAAGTATGACCCTTTTTGCACTTTGTTCACTTTACCAATTCTTGTAATAACTTTATAAGAAAGAAAGAAAGAAAAAATATAGCAAAAAAACATAGCTAGGCCAAGGTGTATAGCCTACTCTCAAGTAGGAATTTGTGGTTATGATCCCTTTGTTCATAAATTAGTCATTTGTTCCATCAATTTTGTGCCCCTTTAACTGAAAAGCATCAAAAATTAAAGAAATTTCCAGAGTTGAAGATGGAATATTTTGTAGCAGAAATCTTCTCTTTTGGCTTTTGAGGGTATTTGTTAACTTCTTAGATTCCAACTAAGGTGAAGAACCTCATCTAAAAGCCGGGATTCCTGGGATAAGAGGAATTCAAATGAGGCTTAAAGTTATAAAAAAATAAGAACTAGATGTTAATACAATTATATTTAACACACATAACTTTTATAACATTCGATCACTTGTGCTTAAAGGTTGTTCTTGGTCCATTTTCTTTATAGGTTAATGTCGACAAAAACAAGCTAGTATAACTTTTATAGCATCGTTTCATGAAATCAGATCATTAAACGGATCAACCCACAATCCATAATAATTTTATGAAAATATTTCTAATTTGCGATTTTATAAACAAGTTTGATTGTAAAACATATTCATTTTTAGACCGAAATGGATGCAAATCAACCTCACATTTCTAAAATTTCTATACACCACAAAAAATAAAGAAGGGCGTATAGGAAATAGGAGATAAGTTTTGGAAAAGAAAAAAAAATAAAAGCTTTTTGTTTTAAAGAAAAAAGAAAAGAAAAAAGATAAGGACACCAAATTGTAAGAGGTATTGGTCCACCATGCGAGTTTCAAAGCCAAGTGAAACCTTTTTGATTCTTTTGCCTAGTCAATTGGGGCCTTTTAGAATCATCCAATTTGGATTATTTGCTCCCTGCTTAATTATGTTGGATTTATGGGCCCCTATAATATTCATATTGTCAAATCAATTATTTATTTATTATTATTTGAGCACTCTAAATCCAAACTCTCTTTTTCCGTGGAGGGTGCACAATTTTTTGTTAAATTTGTTCCATTATATTGTGTTATATTTATTGGGTGTCAAAAAAATATTTTGATTTGGTATATAACTAATTCATTTTTCTATTTTTATGTCATTTTTATGTGATCATCTAATATCTTGTATATTTCGCAGACCTATATATATATATATATATATATATATATAGTTATGAGCTAATTAAATCGGAGTTTAGAAATCAAAGATTAAATCAAATACCACGAAATTAATTTTGCTAAAAATCAAATTGATCTATTTAAGTTCGTTAATTAATAACATGCATGTCGTATTTATGTCGTTATCATTGACATGAAATGTAAAATAGAAAAAGATGAATTGCTTCTCAATTAATGTCTAATAAGATAAGATTTATAAAGTCCACATATTACATTAGATTGGCATGAAAAAATGCTCAAATGTCCACCGTGGGCAACTTTTAATGTGTCTACTGATAATGTATAATGATCACATCCTTTCATTATATGGAAAATAGAATTAATAGATATTTTGAATTTTTGACACATCAGTCGTGGATACATATTAATGTGCCTACGATAGATAGATAGGTGAACAGGACTGTGTGGCATGGAGGGACCCATTTTCATGAACAAAACCACTAATTATAATTAGCTTATCTCCAAACATAGCATAGGATTCTTGTGAGTTGCTAAATCTCATTGCTTTTACCTTTTCTAAAATCCTTCTTCAATTAATGAATCTAAAGAGTGCCACAAAAATACTCTTGTTTATTTTATCTCTTTAAGAAATTAATAGTTTGATCAGTGCCACATTATTCTACACCACCACTGATGATGAAACTAGGAAATCAGCACCAACTAATTATGATCGACATTATTTACATTTTTTTTTGGGGGTTTTAATTATTATGTGAAGGGAAAAAAATTTGGAAAAACAATTGAATGCTTGAATTATGGGATCTTATACAGGAAAATCGTACTTATTGGTTTATTACTTTTACTCCTATATATGTATGATGGAAAAAAAAAATTGTATGGAAGAAAAATCCAAAAATGCAATTACAATAAAAAAGAGAGCAAGAAGTTATATTTTAAGCTAAGATAATCATATTAATTGTATTACTTAACCATCCATAATATATCAAAGTTGGATAGGATCAATCTTCATGAATGATTCATTTAGATCCAAATATATAAGTAATTCAACATTAGGAAAATAATATAATCAATGCATAATTAATTTGGGCATAGATAACCTTTTATATATATGACTAAAGCTGACCAAACATTCTTAATATCAACCACTGAAAGATATTTTTGTCTAAACATCAACCATATAAAATTATTATTCCAATTACCATAAGTTTCATATATTCTAATTTAATAAATTAATTCCACAAATGGTAGTAAATTAGTAATTGATGTTAGGTTCTTTATCCTAAAACAGATCCCTGTCTTGTTTTATTTCATGGGTGCACATGTCACATCAATATATATATATATATATATAATGATCTCATGAAATATCTGTCCAGATAGATAGATATAGTTAGTCACAAATTCTTGACTGTAAATGAAATAAACTACAATTACTTTATGTACAAAAAGATAAAAAATGAAAAGAAGAGTTAATAGAAACCCTAATTCTCTAGTTGCAACAAAAAATGACCGTCCATCCACTAAGATTAAGAGGTGGTTGAAAATACAGACAAAACCCACCATGAATGGTCTTCTTTTTCTGCACAATGAAGTTGTCATAAGAACTTGCTTTGATTCTCAATTAATTTGTTGCTCTTTTTTTCTACTTTTCTCCTCTCTTTTCTTCTCCATTCATTCATCAACTTTAACCAAATTTATGTTGTGGTAATGTGGAGTACTAACAAGGTATAATGAGTACCGGCAAATTCTTACGTGAGATTGTCTCATGAATCTCATTTTATAAAATGGATCGGATTGGATCGGGTTTTTTAAAAATGTGCGGATTCTAGGGTTGGCAGACACTTTTCTCTCTCGTGCAATATATTATACTTTTGTGTATAGTAGGTAACAGTTTTCTACAAGGTTATCCAAACACTCTTCTCTCGCTCAACATATATAATATATTTATATATATTAGGTAATAATTTTCTATATATTAAGTAATATTTAGAAAACTGTTTGTTTTGTATTTTAGGATGATATAATTTTCACTGTATCATTGTGTCATGTCAGTTTTATAGGATACATATTTAACATAATATATATATATATATATTGTATTTTTAAATTTAAATTAAATACATATTTAATATATATAATTTAAAATATGATAATTCTGATGTATTATTCAATTTGTATAGAATAACTGTCGTTGAAAATTACTTCACAAAACATTTAATAAGTATAATTATGTGTGTACTATATTACCCAAAATTTAGTTGACATAATTAATATACATTCCACTAAATTGAAAAAAAAAAAAGAATTACTCTTAAATTTAAAAAAAATCCTATTTTCTAAAGAGATAATTATTTTCGAATTGTGGGATTATTATAGTAATACGGTTGTCTTATATATAGCAAAAATAAACATTATTTAAAAATGATTAAGTCTCTTGTACACTTGGTGTACATACAATCCGGGTCGATCTAGATCCGTACATTTTTTGTTTTGTTTTTGTTTTTGTTTTTGTTTTTTTTTTACCTTTTAAGCAAAAACCTTTATATACAAATTCTGTGACCTTTATATTCAATAATTTAGAAAAAATGAAGAATTTTAGTAAAATTTGTACATAGATACCTTTATGTTATATATATTCATATGACCCTTATATATATTCATGTGATCTTTATGTACAAATATTCATACCTTTATATATCTTTATATATTGCATAAAAGTATGAATATTTGTACATAAAGGTCACATGAAATATACACAAGGGTCACATGAATATCATATAAAGGTATCTATGTATAAATTTTGCTTAAATTCTCCATTTTTTTCCAAAGTTATAATACATAAATGTCACAATATTTGTACATAAAGGTCAAGACATAAAATTGAATAAAAAAAAAAAATTTGATGGATCCGAGTCAGGTCAATCTGGATTGCACGGATCTAAGATCCGTGCACCAGGTGCACATGAGAATTTGTGTTTAAAAATTAATAAAAGAGTTGCATAGTTTCATACATTGATTTATGACTTAATAATTTATGGAAAATATTCTCGTGCTAGATAATTAAACTAATATAATATGGTTAGTTCAATACAAAGAAAACAATATATATATATATATATATATATTCAATTTTATATTTTGCAACTTTTAACATTTTTGCTAAAAGAAATTATTGTATGAAATGATAGCTTTCAATGACCTAACAAAAGACAGCAAATTTGGCAATATTTCTTTTCATTGCCTTTTGCTTGTTATAAGCTAATAATAAGGGCACGTGAAATAAAACAGCTTGTCTCCTTAGATAATGACCTATCTAAGTGGCCTTATTCCAATTATTATTAATTAATTTAATTAGAAAAAGGCCACTTTGATATTTTGTCCACATTTCCAAACTTGCAATATCTACTACTATGACTTTTATCAAATTAAATAAATAAAAAGAGGTTTATCCATTGTGAGATCGTGAAATCCATTATTTGGACTTTTATCATCTCTTTTGTCACTATCTTCCAAATTATTATTATTCAAAATAGTAATTTCTCAAAATTAAGTTTTAATTTCATGTTCATTAATTTAATCACATTCCACTTATTTAAAAGCTAGTCATGAATCATGAATGAATTCAATTACGTATAGAGCTTGTACAAGTTGTTTGAGATGTATAAATGAGTTAGGTAAACCAATATTAGGTAGAAGATACTAATTTTCCATAAATATGAATTTCTTAATTGCATTGAGGAGTAGGTTTTGACATATAGTCTTACACTATATGATATGCAATAATATATATCTTTTTAAGGTGAAAGATAATTGTATTATAATCAAGAAAAGTAAGATTACACATATAATTTATACATACTTCAAAATAAATGTGAACACATATATTATATACAATGACATACACATTAGATACAATTTTTCATTATACATAAAAATATGTATTACATTCCATTCGTCTCAAATCAGTCATCTCAAAATTTTAAGAGATTATTATCCTTAATCTTTAAAGGCTGCAACATTTACTCTTTTTTAATTAAATGATGTAGTATTTAATTATTTCATAAAATTCCTTAATTTTTACATTTATTTTTGAAACAACATCATGACTTAATTATTTTAAGAGAAGGGAGTAGTAATTAAGATGCATTAATGATGTAACATCTCTAGAATCATCTTGGCTTGTAGAGAAAGAAATAAAAATGGTGGGAAATTTGGTAAAGAAAAGTTATAATTGGTTTCTTGGATTGTGTAATCATAACAAATTCATATGGGCATCCACTTGTCTCGTTTAAAGTTGGGTATGAATGTGTGACACAATCATTTGCCTCTCATTGTCTACTATATAATATAATCCTTAAAGTTGTCTTCTTTTTTTTCTCATATAGGTTGTTTTTTCATCAATTAATGTAGATAAAACCAAGCAAATTAAATGAGTTTGAGGAAACAACTGGAGTTTTTTTTTTTTTTTTTTTTTTTTTATGACTGAGCAAAACCGAATCGCAATCAAGAAAGCGAATCGAACAGAATGATTTGACCGTACAAAATAACTAATGAGATTTAAGTGTAAAAATGAAAATTTATTTTAACAATGGCTGTACTGAGAAAGTTTTTGGTGGCCTATAAAATCACCCCCAATTATTTTTTCACATTGGCAAGTTAATTTTATTCTGATCCATTTGTCTATGTAGTATGTACTTCTTTTAGTTGATTAAATTCAGTTGGACACTTAACAAATTGTGCCCAAATCCAGGTAATTGGATTAAACCAAAATGGAAGCCTATCATGGCAAAGGCCACGTCCTTATACTAATTGGGCCTGGGCTCAGCCCAAAACCAATGAGCTCTCTTTATTATTCCTAAAATAAAAAAACAAATTAACGCTATCAATCTTAAATAATATAATTTATCTACTTAATATCTTATTTAATGTAGGTAATAAATTCAAAATATATATCATATTAGAATTGAAAATTGAATCGAGTTCCAATCTCGAAAAATACTATAAAGAGGACTAATAATATGCTTCAAGTAAATGGTTTTTTTTTGTTTTTTTAGACTTTGATATCAATATTTCATAAATTATTATACATTTTATTAAAATGGGATAAATTTCATAGTAAGACCCATTATATATATATATATATATATTTTTTTTTTTTTGGTTAATAAGACCCATTTTATAGATTAGTTCTCAATTCTAAATTTAAAATGTAAAATTTATTAATAAGAGACTCAATTTAACTTTTTTTTTTCCTTCTGAATTTAAAGTTTAAAAATTAGATTAACAAAATTCAATTTTTTTTTGTTTTGGAACCATCATCATATATATATATATAATGTAATTTATAAAATTAAAATTCATTTATTTTCTTAATTCTATGATTAGAAGTATTGAATTTGATTATTTA
The DNA here is from genome assembly GCA_028654395.1 of Scutellaria barbata. Taxonomy (NCBI): domain Eukaryota; kingdom Viridiplantae; phylum Streptophyta; class Magnoliopsida; order Lamiales; family Lamiaceae; genus Scutellaria; species Scutellaria barbata. The sequence goes on along the minus strand of CM053649.1, from coordinate 3,146,399 downwards.
TCAGTTTAATGTAAATTATATTTTATAAATTGAATTAATTATATTTTTTCCTTCTCTCTTTTTATATGTATTAAAACAAGTCGGATAAAAATCGTTCTTAAAGTACACTAACTTGTCTTAATTTATCCATAATATGAATATATATTGAAATATAAATATAAAAAAAAATTATCTTGAATTGAGAATAAAAAATAATTTTTAAATTTTAAATTTTAAATTGAGAATAAAAAATAATTTTTAAATTTTAAATTGAGAATAAAAAATGTTAAATTGAATCTTATAGTAAGAAACTTTAAAATTTAGATTTAGAAATGAAAACTAATTTATAAATTAGGTATTATCATGAAATTTATCATTTATAATATATATATGAGTGAGGCTGTGTGCAACTATTGTATAGATTTTAAATCCATAAACGCGGGTCGGATCGGGTCAAATCCTACCCGAATCCGCGTATTTTTTTTTATCCTAACTTTTATGTTATGTTAGTCATACCTTTATATTATGTTAAATATACCTTTATGTAATACTTTAACTTAAAAAAAAAACCCTAATAAAACCTCTAATTTTGACCAAAAAATTATAATTTTAGCATAAAAAAAAACCCTAATTTGTACATATATACATTTATGTAAATATTACGCATACCTTTAATTAATATTGGTCATACTTTTATATAATATATAAAGATACAACTAACATAATTAAAATGTATGACTAACATAACATATATGCGCAACATAACATAAAAACCTTAAAGATATGCTTAACATAACATAAAACCATGAAGGTATGCTTAACATAACATAAATGTATACTTAATATAATATAAAAATATACTTACTATAATCCTAAATATATGTTTAATATAACATAAAATCATAAATATATGCTTATACTTAACATTGCATAAATATATGTTTAATATAATATAAAAGCCCTAAAAGTATGACTAACATAACACAAAAGTTTAATACTTGGAGCGAATTTGGGTGCGTTTGAGCGTACTCACCCAAACATGTGGGGACATATGAAATGACGCGTGAATCGGGTCGGATCAGATGCATGGATCCTATTATATAAAAGTTTTTGTGTATATATAAGGTGAAAAATATATATTATTTGCAGAAATATATCTCTACCATAAAATCGAACCAGATATCGATTACTCACTGTCAAAGTCAAAACCCCCTCTCCCATCCAAAGAAAAAGTCAAAACCCTTGTGATCAATTAAACAGCCTCGTTGCACTGGTTTCACTTGCTTTTTCTGGGGTATGTTTCTCTTGCTTAATTGATTTTTTTTTTTCTTGAATTTTTAGTTGAAGATGCTTTAAGAAAGCAACGTGTTTGCGATTTTGCACTCAGTGTACTCACCATTCGAATTTCAAGATTTTCTTGCATTTTTGCTTTCTGTTTCATTTCAAAGTTTATTCTGTCTGAATTGCTTACTGTTTGTGTTTGAATGCTTCTAATTTGTATGCATTATTGTCTAGTTTTCTGATTGATGTGCATTATCTGTGGAGGAAGGTGTTTGGAAAAAGTGGTGGATTAGTATGTTGGACATTAATCTCTTTAGGGAAGAGAAGGGTGGTAACCCTGAGATAATCAGAGAGTCACAACGTTGCCGTTTTGCAAATGTTGATTTGGTTGATGAGGTTATTCGACTTGACAAAGTTTGGAGGCAACGTAATTCTTTTAGTTTGTTATTGGGCCCTTTTTTGTGTGTAAATTTGTTGATTCATATGGTATTCTGATGCTTATATGTGGCTGTAGTTCAATTTGAGCTGGATGGACTGAAGAAGGAATTTAACAAGATAAATAAGCAAATTGCCAACCTCAAGATTGTGAGTGCTCTCCATATTATTTCACTTGGTTTTGGCTATTAATTTGTCTTGGCTTTAAGTTTTATTAGTCACGACTAGGATGGAGAAGGGGATAAAGTGCAAACTAGTTAACAACGGTTATCATTTTTGGGGATAAAGGAATGTTTTGGCTGTGCGGTTTGTGAAGGAGAGTGTTTCTGATTTGCGTATTTATATATTTTTACGCTTGTCATGTCATGTTCAGATTTAAACAAGACATGGTTTTTGCACTGTATTGGAGGGCAAGAGCACATTCTTAGGGTGGTTCTGAGGAATTAGTATAGAAATGGCATTGAAAAAGAAAGCTTCAGAAACAGGAAAAAAGCTAAAAAAAAAAAAAAGAGGAGAGCCAAGATATCGCTTTATCAATGTCTTTTGACTGTTCAAATGTCAGAAGTGGCTTAGGTTTAATCTATGGATTTTTCTTACCACATAACTAGAATGAAAGTCCTTGATGTAAATATCTGCGCAATTCAGTTTTTTGTATGTGAATTTTGGCTGAATTCTTTCCCTGGTTCTCATAGTCGGGGGGAGATGCAAGTGGTCTGATTGCAACTGCAGAGGAACATAGAGAATCGATCAGAAAGAAGGAGGTAGAAGTGCAGGAAGCTCTAGCAGTAGTACAGTCTAGATTGGGGATTATTGGGAACCTCGTTCATGATTCAGTTCCAGTCAGCAATGATGAGGTAATTTGAGGTTCTTACTATTCTGTAAATTAGACAACTCCTACGATGAGCCATTGCTCCTGTGACCTTTGAGAAATAATATAGGCAAATAATGCCATCATTCGCTCATGGGGAGACAAGCGGACTGAGCCAGAGCTGAAAAATCATGTCGAGCTTGTTGAGCTTCTAGGGATTGCTGATAATAAAAAGGGTACTTTTTTATTTTTGTGTTTGAATTTGTTTTTAGGTATTGAATCCTGTCTTAATATAATTGTTATACAAATGGGCATTAGAGGAAGTTTCCTTTTTTGGCTTGAGTTGGTTGACCATAAGGGGGTTGTAAAATGTATACATATACCATAAGGGGGTTGTAAAATGTATACATATATACCTTATTGCATAAAGTTGGTGATTGATGTTGGAAATTGGATAGTGTTTTGCACTCTAGAATCAGTTACATGAGCTAAATTTTTTGTTGCTCAATCTCTAGCTTTACTACTTGAAGATATGCAAGCTGCATCAGACTAAATGTGGTAGAGCACTTGCATGAGTTGAAATAATTTGATCTGTCAAGATAACATAATCGTTATCTTGGGATTGGCCAATATAACATTTTTATATTTTTTTGGTGGTAATTTGTAAATTCTACAGTCATGCAAGGTTATGGGGATTACTAAAGAAGAATTTCATGGCTAACTTGCTTGGTCAACTCTCTATGCACGATTTTTTCTAGCAGGAAAAACTTGCTAGAAGAGTTTTATCCTTTTAAGCTGGTCTTCTGAGATTAGTGAGAACTTACGAGTGAGGCACTAAATGGTGCATCTTATCTTCCTTTCTTTGAGTATTTATGCTATTAAGTAACTAGACACCCAATTTCACCAAGAAAGAGTTTAAGCTCGACGCTGCTGTGTAAACGTATGTACTTGTTCAAAATTGATTAGGTCCGTCGAGGAATATTTTTGCACCTTTCTTTTAAGACTAGATTCTCTTGATCTAAACAAGGAATTTCTGCAGCAAGCATTTGATATCTTACTACAACCATTGACTGTATGCTTTGATATACAACTTGTTTGTGGTATTAGGCAATTTGATATACTAATTCATAGGGTTCTTCAGGCGCAAATGTGGCAGGAGGCCGAGGTTTCTATCTCAAAGGGGATGGTGTACGACTTAATCAAGCTCTGATCAACTTTGGTCTTGATTTTCTGGAGAAGAGGGGATTTACTTCATTGCAGACTCCGTTCTTCATGAGAAAAGATATTATGGCCAAATGCGCTCAGTTGGTGCAATTTGATGAAGAACTTTACAAGGCAACTCTTCTGTTCTCTTTGATAGCTTGAGGACTAGTTCTTTTTAAATGTAAAAATCATCATTAGAAAATCATTTTTCAAAATGCATAGTGCTTGAATGCGAAACTAGGAAAACAATATATTTGTGTATACATTACAACTTAACCCTTGAATCAAGAATGCGTTGAAGCTCTGTGGTTGTTGATATGTGCTGATTATATATTATCTTGACAGGTGACTGGTGAGGGAGATGACAAATATTTGATTGCCACAGCTGAACAACCACTTTGTGCATATCATATAGACGATTGGATTCATCCTTCCCAACTGCCATTAAGGTAAATTGGTGATCGATTTTGTTTTCTGAGTTTATTTAATTTCGTCTTTCAATTGGATTGACTCACCTCATCAGATATGCTGGATATTCTACGTGTTTCCGGAAAGAAGCTGGTTCACATGGTCGAGATACTCTAGGAATATTCAGAGTCCATCAATTTGAGAAGGTGGAACAATTTTGTATAACCAGCCCAAATGGAAACGACTCTTGGGACGAGCACGAGCAAATGATGAAAAACTCTGAGGATTTTTACAAGATGGTATCTTTTTCTGCTCTCCTATACTTTTTTATTTTTTGGTATCAACTTAAGTTTGTCTTTTTTTTTTTTTTTCCTTGTTTTTCTTTCTTCCAAAATGAAATCACTATGGATTTATTTTGGGGGAAAATGTCCTATTTCAGGTTTATTTATATACCAAAACATGATTAGACATTATTTAGAATAATTAAAAACAATATTATAAAGATATTATTTCAAGCCTGTATCCTTCCAAAATAACTCCTCTTTATTCATCTCTTTCCAAAGTAAATTGAGTTTGCATATAGATTTTTGTATTATATTTAGCTTCAGCTCTGACCTTGGCATTTGATTATGATCCACTCCAGCTTGTGTTTTTTTTGTTGATTTTTACAATTCTTTTTTTTACTTGTTATCAGCTGAATATTCCGCATCGAGTAGTAGCTATTGTCTCCGGTGCACTCAATGATTCGGCAGCCAAGAAATATGACTTGGAAGGGTGGTTCCCTGCCTCCAAGGCTTATCGGGAACTAGTCTCGTGCTCAAACTGCACCGACTATCAGTCAAGAAGATTGGGAATTCGCTATGGACAAAAAAAGGTACGTGGAACTTTTCCAAAATGACGAGCTATAATTTATGCATTTAATCTAGTTGAAAACGAGAAAAAAACTGAGCATTGGTGATTCCCACAAAGACTTAATATTTGCAAATATGAATGTAGGGTAATGAAAAGGCTAAAGACTACGTCCACATGCTAAACTCTACCCTGACAGCGACTGAGAGAACGATGTGTTGCATTCTAGAAAACTACCAAAAGGAAGATGGAGTCGAAATACCACAGGTGCTAAGGTATTTCATGGGTGGAAAATCCTTTCTCCCCTTTAAAGAAAATTGCTCCCGGTTGTTCAATCATTTGAAAACCAAAGTCATTCTATGATAAACGAATAACACTGGCAACGAGGCATATGGATAGATAGTTCTCTTAAGGAATGAGCCTCGTTTGATATTTATACCATAGTGTCATGTAAGTTTAATGACATTTTGAAGGTGTTTCAAATGCCTCGGTGTGACTTGTTCGATTTGAAGATGCATTCTTTCTAGATTAGAGCCTCGTCTACATGATAGAAACTGCGAATAGTGGGGATAATAAACTGTTGTCATTTCTTGTATGACACTGAGATTTGAATTGTGTAACATTTGTGAGTCGAGTAATTTTTTCATACATTTGGAAGATGAGAAATGCATTGAGTTCAGTATCTACTCTTTATTTCCACACAATCAAGTACGTATTGATAGTTGTAAATTAGTTCGAGACATTATAATTGGCTATATAATACACAATAACAACTTATGTATAGTTCTTGCATCACCAGTCTTTGTTATGATATGATCCACTGGTTGTTTACAAATGGCACTAAACATGACAGTGACAACAAGTGGGGTGGTTAATGAAGGAATAACACAGTGAATTACTTTTCTACCACAAATATAATAAAATAACAATTTTACCCTTGTTGAGAATAAATAACATCTTCAATCAAATAAATCAATAACTGTACATTAAACACATGTGAGTATAAGGGTTATTTTAGTATTTTTGTCCAAATTATTATGGTAGAAAAGTAACAAAATTATGTGTTATGATAGAAAAATAAATTTGATTTGATTTTGTGGTATAAAAGACCGTAAGAAGTGCCTATGAAACACACACGTGTGACATTCAGCAACTCGATTTTTCCTACTCTCCTAGTTTCGTCAAGATGAATGGTATGGAACAAGAAGAACCATGGTACAATCAGTGTATATTACCAAAATTCTCCACAAGAACAGTGTCCCTCTCTGAAATGGTGAAACCGGTTATTATCCCGGACAATAATTTCCCTCTTCGTGACAGACGAAGCAACCTTCATAAACTCATGGCAATCACCACAAATCCTGAGGTTCTTCATGATTCTTATAGGTGCATAACAAGGTAAGCACATTAACCCAAAAGTAAAGGCTAACTTCTCACTATGGTGCTTTAGCAGTTCCCTTTTGTATTCATCTTCAACATCATGCATGTCATGTTCAATATGACCTTTGAAACCCAATTTCTCCATCTCTTCCAGCAATTCGTCCAACCTCGTATATATCTCAAGAATCCGTGGATGAGTTCTCTCCCCGACCATAAACGAGTGAATACTGTCTTTAATCTGAATCCAGCTCTTACCTTTCTCCTTCTTAGCTTCACTACTTTGAAGAATCTTCCTTGAAGATGCAACATCCTCCCACCTTCCTTTTGCAGCATATATGTTAGAAAGCAATACGTGATTCCCTGCATTATTTGGTTCTATCTCAAACAGATTTCTAGCAGCAATTTCTGCAATCTCAACATTCCGATAAACCCTGCATGAAGCCAAAAGAGACCCCCACATGGAAGCAGTGGCCTCAAATGGCATTTTGTCGATTAAATCCTTAGCCTCGTTGATCTGCCCTGTCCTGCCTAAGATATCAACCATGCATGAGTAGTGAACGTCGTTTGGAGACAAGTTGTGTTCTTCCTTCATCATTTTGAAATACTTACGCCCCTTTTCAGCCAACCCTTTGTGGGCACACGCGGATAACAGAGAAACATAAGTTATTGCAGTCGGGCTCAAAAACGCCTGTTGCATTTTCTCGAATAATATCATGGCTTCTAAAGGTTTAGCATTTCTAGCAAAACCAGATATCATTGTGTTCCATAGAATCACATTCCTCTTCTCTGCTTCAGAAAACACTGCATGGGACTGTTTAATACTTCCACATTTTGCATACACATCTACAAGAGCCGAAGCAATGTATTCATTTGCACCAAATCCTCTTTTATACACCATTGTATGCACTTGTTCTCCTTCTATTAAAGCAGCCATGGCAGCACAAGCACTAAGAGCTGAAGAAACAATGAACACATTCATCTCCACATCAGCCCTTTGAGCCCTTAAAAACAGACTCAAAGCCTCCTCATGAAGACTATTTTGCACGAACCCAGCCATCATTGAACTCCATGTCACATCACTCTTTTCGGGCATACATTCAAACACCTGAAAGGCATCCTCAACACAACGGCACTTAGCATAAACATCGAGCAATGCAGTACTCACAAATGCATTCGATTCCATCGACGACTTAATAGCAAAAGCATGCAACTGTTTACTCTCAAAAGCTAACACATTCGATGCGCAGGCACACAACACGCTAGACAATGCAAACTCACTGAACTCAGACCCTTCACTCAGGATCCTCACAAAGAGTCTCAGTGAACCCTCACCGTTCCCATTCTGAGTATACGCAGCAATCATGGTATTCCAAGAAACCACATTTCTCACAAGCATTTCATCGAACACCTTGCGAGAGTAATCCACAACGCCGCATTTGGAGTACAGATTAATCAGCATGTTTGAAGTTGAAGTGTCTGTTTGTAAACCAAAATGAAGGATCTGAGCATGGCAAGATTTGCCTTGCATAACTGCTCTCTGTTTGGCACATTTCTGAACGAGGGTTTGCTGAATTTGCAAAAAGGTTGCTCTAGTGGACATCCAAACACGGTCGTCTTCTTCTTCTTCTCCTTCTCCATGGATTGGTGGCTCAAGTTCAGCAGTGCAAATTGTTGAAATGCCTTTGTAATGTAAACGAAATTTAGTATATAATTTATTTCTCCTGTGCAAGGCTTTCATTTGAAAAAGTGATGAAGCAACAAAAATTATGAATTTACTTTGTAATTTGAAAGAAAAAAAAGTACAATTTGAAAAATATAAAAAACAAGGTTATGTTAATTTAATTATCAATAATCTTTTAATTTTTTTTTAATATATTTCGCTCTATAAAATAATATATGTTTCAATTCAGGTGTAGTTTTTAATTAAAAAATCTAATATATGACTTTTAATACTCCAAAAAAGATATTATTATCATTATATACAAAATAATTATAAGTTTATAACCATTAAAATATTTCTTTAACTCGTGTCATTAATTCTAAACGACAGATTTTTATAGCCAAATTCATTTCTTAATTAACAATGCACTTATTGTACTATGTGCTTATTTCACTTTAATATACTGTATCTAAATTTAAAATATCACTAAAAAAAGAATTAATTAATCAGTTGCAGCTTCTCACTTTAGAGAGAAGAGAGAAAGATACAGAGGTCTGAACTCTGAAGCAATAAAAGAGCGCCAAAACGCTTCTTTGTGGAGGGAAACAGAGATAGAAAGAAGACCAAAACATGGGATCGGAGGTGCCTCCGCCGTTGCCGGAATGGGCGTCGAAGCCTTGCATAATGGGCATCGACGAAGCTGGTCGCGGCCCTGTTTTAGGTACACACATTTTTCGAAGAAATTCGTCAATTCCATTTGTTTACGCTGCTTTAAATGGAGATTTGTTTGTTTGTTGTAGGACCAATGGTGTATGGATGCTTGTATTGTGCTCGTTCCTATCAGAAAACCCTCTCCACATTGGAATTTGCAGGTTTGCTGCAACTGTTTCTGTTTTATTTTATATATATATTTTTTAATTTTACCTTTACTATATGAAAGCTGAGATTTAGCTGTTATTAATTTTAAAAAAAATTTATCTTGTTGGTACCTTTTGGTTAATATTGGGAATGTTTAAAGATTTATGAAGTATTTGTTGCTTGGTGATTTATGATCGCAAATCCCTTTTCTGTTAATATTGGGAGTTCTATATTTTGATCACTTAAGAGTTTGTTTGTTTGGTTTCTTTCAATCTAAAAATTGCAACCTTTTGCTGTAAATGTTGGGTGTCATTGCTTCTTATGACATTGTGAGTGAAAGAAGTATACAATTTTGTTGAAACTTTGTGGATTATCTCTTTCCTTTAAAGAAGTTCCAGTTTAGATGCCCTTCAACCTTATTCTTTCGAAACAAATCGTCTAGTATAAAAGATTAACATGGCCTGATGCATAATGCTTTGCGTATTTTATGGTAACTATTGAATAGAGGATTTACTTCAGTTAATTTTTGTTGTGCATAATATCAAGTTGATTTTTTGCCTTTATACTCTGAGGAGGTACTTGCTTCACAAGTAGCTTAAGGCAGCCTACTTTTTTTGACATCTCAAACTTTAAAAAGCACTATGAGTTACGATATCGAAAGTAGTAGCTTCCCATATCGTTGTTAACCAAAATTCACATATATGTATGATGACTAGCATTTAGCTGCCTATTATTGCAATTTCTTTCCCAGCATCACAAGTATTTTAACTATCTGAATCTTTTATCTCTTCTATATGCAGACTCGAAAACTTTAAAAGAAGAGAAAAGGGAAGAGTTATTTGAGAATTTGAAGGCTGATAAATCAATCGGATGGGCAGTTGATGTTATAGACCCTAGAGAGCTGTCAGCCAAAATGTTAAAGAGGTAACTATCAAAACTATGCTGTAATCTCAATCAACTTCCTTGCAAAGAAGCTTTCATAACTTATAACATTGTTTTGGCTCTCGTTTTTGCAGAAGTAAGATAAATCTTAATGAAATATCACATGATTCTGCCATTGGCCTCATTGACAAGGTGTTAAATCTCGGTGTTCTTCTAACTGAGGTAAAAGTCTTTGTATATCATTGTTGCTAAAACTTGAATCAGTAGAATTCTGATGGAATGTTTGAAAATACCTCTTCTCATCACCCCTACAGATTATTTCGTTTTCCATTCTCATTGTTGGCATTGCTGTTACTGATTTAGAGAGGAAAAAAAAAAAGAAAAACAAAAGACTCGCTCACTGAGCTTTCTAATTAGTCAAACAGATGTTTCTACTACTCACCTGTCATATTGACGATCCAATAAAGATAATGGCAACCTTTTACAGTTGTACAGTATTGATACCAACAGAAATGTAACTTACTATAAATTCCTCTTGGGTTTTATTTTATGTATAATATTTGGGTGGCATGTGGTAATGAATGAGGAAAACTGATCAGAAAATAAACTGTTTCATTGAGCAAGAAGGGATTTAAAATCTCCACATAAAATGTTACAACCTGGATCTCATTGTTTGAAACGAGCCTGCATTACTGCTTATTAGTGAGGCTGGAGACGGAGCCTTGGCATCATATTTCAATTCCCATTACACTCTTCATTCACTTGATTGCATTATGAATTGAGATAAAGGCTCAAGACCTCCATAATGTCCAATATGTAAATGTCTTTTAATGATTAAAATGCACTGCAAAATTGAAGATTGAGCTCCATGAATCCCTAAACCTTACAGATTGCTAGCTTTTGGAGCAAATTCTAGCCCAATTAACTGGTAAGAATGACCTGGAAAGAGGCTTAATCAATAACTATGTGAGATTCTGACAAGTAAAGAAGAAAATTCAAATCTAAAGATAATTATATAGTTAGTAAAAGAACTAAGACTAATTCTATAAAATTCTAGCATAAAAAGAATTTGGATGTGGTGTATATTAGATGTTGTCAAAGGATATTGTCGCATTTATAATTTCTTCATCAAAATTTCTTTCTTCACAAGACTTTGGTTCCTGCAACTCCTATAGTATAACACACTTGTTATTGATACAGGTTTATTTGGATACCGTTGGTGATCCTGAAAAGTATAGAGTTAAGCTTTCTGGAAGATTTCCCAATATCAAATTTGTGGTTGCAAAGAAAGCTGACAGTCTTTATCCTGTTGTAAGTGGTGCAAGTATTGTTGCGAAGGTAACTAAAGTTTTTTCTTAGTTTTTTGTTAGAGAAGATCTCTCTCTCTCTCTCACTAGCCTGCTTCTTTCCCTGAAGTATTCTTTGCACACTTCTCAGTTATATAAAATAGTGGCAACCTCCCTGTTATGCTATAATTTTGTCTTTCAGGTCACAAGAGATAGAACTTTACGAGATTGGACATTGCATGAAACTGCAGAAAACCTTCATAGGAATTTTGGGTCGGGATACCCTGGAGGTTAATTTTCCTTTACATATTCTCAATTTCAATAATACATAATTTGTTGCCTTCTGTCAAATAAATTTTGATTTTCTTCCTACAGATCCTCAAACGAAGGCTTGGCTGGAAGATCACAAGCACTCAGTATTCGGGTTCCCATCATTGGTTCGCTTCAGTTGGGGTACATGCACATCATATTCCAAAGATTTGGTTGATGTCATATGGTTAGTTTCTCATGTAAAATCTGAAAGTATGTCACTGAAAATTATTTTCTCATTGCTTCTTGGTTTCAATGAATTATCAAATGTTATTTCTCATGAAAGACTGATTCTTTTGACCGTCTTCTTTTGCTTGACAAATTCAATATCTGACAATGGATTACTGTCAGAAAACCTTGTTTAATGAAAAATTGTTTGAATGAATTATATGTTGTTCTGTGATCATGCTAGGGAAGCGGATGCCGACGAGGATAGCAACAGAAGGAGTAGCAAACGGCAAATGAAACTAACAAGTGTTGGTTTTACAACTCCAAAGAGAAAAAGTGAGGACATCGAATCTAGTGGTAAAGGCCGTTGCAAATTTTTTCAAGCTCGTAAACTTGAGCTACTTAACCAGTTCTAAAGGTCGGTTGATTATTTGTAACCAAGGTCTTTGTGGTTTGAGTTAAGATGACTTCTTTGCTGGTAGAGTTAGCTTAGCAAGAACTCTGAACTAATGCTTTTTATGTCGGCAAACTGAGGACTTCACCATGAAATAAATTCCTTTTTCTTGCAACATTAATTATAACGTTTGATCTTATAATGTTTGCTTCTTCAGTTGATTTTTCCTACCTTAGTTGGTCTTATTGTTTGCTATTTTAGGGTAAATATTTTGCAAGCTGATATACTTAATCTGAAGGGTTAATTATACATTAACATTCCCTGTAAAGAAATAAAGAAATACAAGTTCCATTGTTCCAATAATTTTCCACGATCTACTTTCGGATTACTACTATGTATCCATGTTTATTAAATGACATCTCCAATGTATACGTGATATGTACTGAAAGCACTAAAATACGAGATGATTATCAAGTGATTGCATCAATATACATACAAATTGGGGTAAAATATCTACTTCATCTTTCATTTGTAGCAAATAAGTATTGCAATCTTTGATTTTTATCATATTAGTTACTAAATTTAGCATTGTAACAAGTAGTCATTCAACCACTAAAATTTAAAGGTCTCAAATATGAAATTCCTCTAGTAAAATAGAAGCCAATAGAGTAGAGGCTAAGGTTACAACTTCCATGCAATTGTACCTGTGACTGCTTCCACTGTGATTCCGATGGTAGTTGTGGTGCTCATTTGCAGCACCGGCGGCTCCAACAGCCGCTCCGGCGGTGTACAGGGGTATAGAAGACTGAGGACCACCACGTTTTGGGTGGGCGCCACCAACACCCGCTGCTCTGCCACCGCCCCTGCCACCACTTGCGAATTTGTTGGGATGGGATATGCCGGTTCTGCAAACTAATCGAGAAATATAGAATTTAAAATTTGAAAGAGAATCAAATTAATTTGAAAAGGATGAGGTTTTTATCAAAATCATAATCTAAAAGTTCATATGTTAAGAAAAACTCACAACGTTGATGAAACAACAAAGGTGTGAGAGAAGCAATAAAGGGCATGATCAATTATACCTAAATGTAATATGTTTCCATAAGATGTTGAAAATGCAGGCAAACAAAAACAGGAGAAGGCCACAATCACAATTGCTATCTTTACTTTGATTCCCATTTGCTTTCTTTTTGAATATGTCTCAATATTGCTCCACCTTCTTCAACACTCTCATGCTTGAATTGATGCCGTAATGTTAAGGATCGTCGCTCAACAGATAAAAGTTACTCCATAATTGCAGAGTTGTGTTTCTTCAATGATATATAATATATATTTTTAATTCCTTATAGTTGTTCTATGAACTTGTATAATGTAGGCAAAGATCTAGGTTTGTGATTATTATGGTGGATCTTATCATTTACAAAAGGTTCACATGTGGGTCATGTAGGTTGCCTTTGATAGGAAGAAAAGAATCGATTTAGTTTAGTTTCTAAGTAAAAATGTTTCTATATTTCAAACCTTAAAAAGTAGTATATCTAGAATGAAAGGAATTCTCCTAGCAACTTTTACGTACAAAATAACATGAATTGAATTTGGATGAGACTGTCCGACATATCACATTATGTGACAAACCCGACCTTATTATTAGGTCGAAATAGACTATAAATCGTGTTTTTAAAACATTTGTACATATATACATATTATGTGTTAGAATTCATGTAGGATTCTCTGATAACTTGTAAGAAAAGTAAGTCCTCATTTGGATATAAATCCTAGAATGTTTGCTTCCTCGGTTAATTTTGCCTGATATCTTAGTTGGTTTCATTGATTGCTATTTCAGGGTTAATATTTTGCAAGCTGATATACTCTGAAGGGTTAAACACTTACCTCCCTCCAAAAGGTTGAGTGTAAAGAAATACGAGATTCTCTTGTTTCATGATTTATTTTTGAATTACGCGATGTATCCATTTTTATTATATGACATCTCAAATATACATATGTAATATATTTCGAAAATATTAAAATATGAGATGAAACATAGATGACAACAATGTTATATCTATTTAGTATAATGATTGTATCAACATATATGCAAATTGTGGGTAAAATATTTACTTTATCTTCACATTTTGTAGGGAATTGAGGGAGAATTGTAAATTTAAGACAATCTTTAGATCATTCATTAATGAAGGACATTTAACTTTTTGATCTTCATATTGGGATATTAAGTTTTTCAATTTGTGCATTTTAGGACAAAAACCTGAAATCATAAATTTTGGATCAAATTACACGAATTTCGGGCAAAATCTCACGAATTTCAGGCCAAATCACTTCAGCAAAAAAAGCTCAAATGTCATGTAATTGGACCCTAATTTCGTGATTTCAGACTTTTTTATCCAAAAATTACAAAATTTGAAAAGTTTAGTATGTCAAAACCGAACCCCAAAATATTAATCTCTTTCATTAATGAATGACTTAAAAATAATGTCCTAAATTTACAACTTCTCCTAAATTAATATTGATCAATCATTGATTTTTATCATATCAGTTATCAAAAGAGACATTCAACCTTTGATTATTTTAGTTGCTAAAGTTCGAAACATAAAACAAAAGTGGTCAACCTGCATTATTCATATATTAAAAACTATATTTTGTCAAATACTAAAGTAAAAAGAAAATAAAAAAAAATCCAAACATTATTCTCTTATTCTACTAAATTTAAGATCTGAAATTTAAATCTCCCCATGTAGTAAAAGTAAAACAGAAGCCAATAGAATAGAGGCTAAAGTTACAGCTCCCACACAATTGTAACGGTGACTGCTTCCACTGTAGTACTTTCTCCGGTCGGAAGATCGACTATTGGCGGCAGCACCATTGGCGGCAGCAGCCATCGCGGGAAGCACACCTATACGTCTCAGCACGTAAGAACCACCGTGACTCGGGTGACCGCCACCAACCGCCGCAGCTTGGCCGCCGCCCCTGCCACCAGTATGTTTCATGTTTCCCTGCAAATTATCTGTGCATGGTTTTCCTTTTTAGAAATATATGAAATTTTACAGAAAAATGTAAAATACTCTGTAATTTTATTTAAGTGTTGTTTTGGAATTTTATCAAACTAATTCCATATATAATAAAAATAGGGCTCTAGCTCTTATCATCACAAATTTTTTTAGTTACAAATTCACATGCTACGTAATTTTAATCACATGTCCACTAGTTCTGATGTGAAAAGTAATAGCGATTGTAATTGTAATTGAATGTTAGATTCAAAAAATACTATTTATTCAAAACTACGTAATTTTAATTGTCGTAAAAAAAAAAAAGAAGCATTGATGAAGTTATAAGCATGAAGATCAATTATACCTGAATGTAATATTTCCCCAGACGAAGTTGAAAAACATAAGAAGGCCACAACCACAATCGCTATCTTTATTTTTATTTCCATTTGCTTTCTTGAATGCTCGAGCTGTTGGAAATTAATCTTATAGAATTAGAATTTTAATTCTCATCTAATTAGGGTTTTATCCCATCAGAACTCTAATCATAATCTAATTAGGATTCCAAATCTTATCCACTTAATTAAAGATTCTAAATCTTAATCTACTTAGAATTGATATGTGTCTCATAATAACTTTAATGATATATATTAATATATTTATTTAATTTCTAATAAACTATCAAATATTTCTGAAACTAAAAAATATTTCTGTAATCAAATAAGGATATATCCTTTAATTCCTTATAGTTGTTCTCATATATATATTTTTTCCCTTATAAATACTAAAGAATGGTTTCACTTATCTCAAAAAAAAAAAAAAAAAAAAAAAAAAAAACAACCATATCCTCTTTTGGCGGGAGAAATTCCAGTCATCTTTATAACTGATAATTCTACCACCTTCCTTACTAAACAAACAGAAACCCTAAATAGAGAGAGAGAGAGAGAAGAGAGATGGGTCGTACTCGTAGATCAGGATACAAATATTCATATAATCTTCGTGTGGATGATGAGATAATTCCTGAATATTATGCGCTACTTTGCGATCTCGCATTCACTGGTTCCAAAAGTTTTCTCTTCGATTTCAGAACTAATTTCAAGCTCCAGACTACCGTCGATAATGGCTGCGACGGCGACGAAATCAAGATGATGGGATCGGAGAGGTTCGGCGTCGCCTTGAAAGAATTCCGAGACGAAAAGTGGCTGAAAATTCACACCAATTTCAGGCTGCGCGACGATTATTGGATGTCAGACGACGAGATCACACCTATGCTTCGAAAAGCCTTAGATCTGGCCAAGGCGCAAAAGGCGGCGGCGGCGGCTGTGATTCCGGTGGTGGTGGATCTGGATGTCTGGACGGTGCAGGAAAAGGGCGAATCGATCGGCGCCGCCATGGATAGGGCAATCAATGTGGATAACCTGATGCCGATTCTGCTGTGGCCGGAGATGGTTCCGAAGGGCAGCAGAGTACGGATGAAATTCAATACGAATAACCACAACGATTCTCTTGGGCACTTGAGGAATCTATCGAGGTTTAGAGTGGAAGATGAAGCTGGGCTAGCGCGTGCGAAGACGTGTAAGATTTGTTCGCGTGATCCTGTAATTGGGGCTCAAATATCGTTTCTAGATTGTGGCCATTCCTTTCATTCTCGATGCGTTTTCGATTGGATTCAAGAGGGATATTTTATGTGCCCCATGTGCCAGTTTCGGATCTGAGTCCAGTTCTGAGTTCTAGTCCACCATTGTATCTAGTTGAGTTGAGTTCTGATCCATGATTGTATCTAGGTGCGTCGAGTTCTGAGTTAGGGTTTAGTTCTGAGTCGGAGATTTTATCCAGGTGAGTCGAGTTCTGAGTCGGTCGAGTTCTGAGTCGGAGATTTTGTCTAGGTGAGTCGAGTTCTGAGTTAGGGGTTTGAGTTCTGAGTTGGAGACTTGATTTGCCATTTGAACTCTACATGCATGTAATTGTTTCTTTTTCTGTCTATGGAATTTTTCAAAAGGGTGGATTTAGTAAATGCTTGCTAAGTTTCATAATAAGGTTTTTTTTTTTTAAAATTATATATAAATTATAATCAAGCTCTAAATTGGCCCCAAATTAATATGTTGTGAGATGTAATTAATGGTAAAATTGATAGATTAATTAATTCATGATTGTTTCTGTAGCTGATTAGGACATTCTAAAGTGTTTATTAATAATATATTCATAATTACATAGCATACAAAAATTCTTATATATTAGAGTTCAACAACTAAGTTTGGATTTTTTCTATCATTTATTAAAAGTATGGAATTTTAGGTCCTAAATTGTCTTCTACTAATAGTCTTGGCAATGGGTAAGGTTTTCCGTTCTAGTTTTTGATTGATTTTTATTTTTATTTTTCACTATTAACCTAATAAATACTTACATAATTCTATAAAATTGCATCAAAAAAATATAACTATATAAAATGTATTCAAAATATATAAATATAATTCGATATAATAAAATAAATCAATCTAAAAAATTTATAATGATAAAAATATTCAGTTACCTTTTAATGAATTTTCATCAATCATCTTTACCAAAATAATTTTTTCATAAATAATTAATTAAGTTATTTTTAATATTATAAAGTGTATATATATACATATATAAATCTATCTATACAAACGGTATCACATCATTCAATTTAATTTAGCCCATACTCTTCAAAAATCAAACTATTCCACCTTAGACCACAGCAAAATGGTTTATAGTAAAGCCAATTGAATTGGGCCCAAGAAAGTTATACAGGAGCCCAATTGAACTGGGCCGAGGAAAATGATAGTTGCATTGTATGAGTATCCCATGAATATCAACAGCGAATTTCAAGAAACGCGGTTACAACTCCAAAATATGAATGTAATTTGTTGAATTGATCAACACAGAATCTTTTAGCCGGCAAAACTAAAAACCCAGAAAAAAAAGTGGGTGTCAATTGTCATAAGCAATTTATAATACGTTCGTGAAACTGATCAGGCCAAATTCTCTCTCTCTCTCTCTCTCAAAAAAAAAAAAAAAGCTAAAACAAGAAAATGGAAGTTGAGAAAGGTGTAGAGAGATGGGTTGTAGACATATCTAAATGGGAAGCTTCATCCCACCATTTCAATCTGGCCATGTCTTTTCTTCCTGACTCTGACCACTCCTCCATCACCAGGTTATTTATTTCTTTACTCATATTTGCAGTCATGTATGTTTCAGCATAAATTTTGTCCCATATGTTGTATTTTCTTGGAAATTTATCTTTTTTTCTTTTGTAATGAGGAATGAAGAAGAAATGTATACTCTGTGGAAAGATAGTCCCTTTGTGTGTGTGTGTTTGTGGTGACTAATTGCTATGTTAGAATAAGTGGGGTTGAACAATTTGTTATGTTATTGAGGAGGGATTTAATATCCAACTGAGAAAAAGTTGAATTCTTTTGTAAAAAGGATGTAGATTGAATTTGAGTTGTATTCATTCAATTGATTTAGGTTTGTTAAATTGGAGGATCGAAAACGGGCACTTGTAAGCCGGTTGCTGCAGTATTCTGTGGTGCATCAGGTTCTGGGAATCCCATTAGATGAGATCATGATCAAGAGAACACCTGAGGGGAAACCCTTTTTGGTATAGCTGTGTTTCTCATAAACTACTCATCCACTTTTTGTATTTACGAATCAATCTTTCGGCCATGATCAAATTGAGTTTGAATAATGTAGTCAAGATGGACGTGTCAAAAAATATGAATGGAGAAAACAAGTTAGATGCATTCTCTCGTGGAAGGGTTAGGTTTGTATGTATACAGGTTTCATTTACGAAGAATTAGGTGAGGAAATTCTTCAAAAAAATGTTGCAAATGTCTTTTTTATGAATTATATCTTTTGTTTGAAATTGTTAATGGAATTCTCTGGTAATATTGCTAATTTGTGGATTGGAAGACTTATAACATCATGTTTACGTCTCCGCCAGAATTCATATTTTGTGGATTGCATTTAATTTGAGCAAATTGATAATGGTTCGTGCAGTATGAATTTCTAAGTGAATTTCATGGAAAATGATAAAATGAAGAGAGATTATGTACTATTATATTATATTGGTTAAAGGACATCCTACTATTATGTAGTTAAGTTGGGAATGGTCCTAAATTGGCCATATCTGCATTATACTCTATAATATTTGTAAATAGCAAATCATCATGTTTTATTTGCATTATTTTCTGCCAATATGTTAGCAAATGTCAAAACTATCACTGCCTTATGTATGTTATATCTGTTGTTCTGTCCTGTCCTGCTATAGGTATATGATAACATGAAGTTGGGATTTCCAAATTTTAACTTTAATGTATCCCACCACGGTGACTATGTTGCAATAGCATCTGAACCTATATGCCTTGTGGGATTGGATATCGTTTCTCCTTCCATTCCCGTGAATGAAACGGCTGACGTATTCTTAAAGAGTTTCTCGTCCTACTTCTCTAGTTTAGAATGGCATAATATCTTCAATGCTGGCTCTTCTGACGAGATGCTGAGGATTTTTTACAAGTATGTTCATCTCCCTAGCTCCCGTTGCTTTATATTCCCCAAGTATTACTTTACTGACCTGTTAAGCATACTTGTGGCTTTCTTTGGGGAGTTTATTGTGCCAATAGTGTTCGTGCAGATATTGGTGCTTAAAGGAATCTTTCGTCAAGGCAATTGGTTCTGGTGTGGGCTACAAATTGGATGATATTGAGTTCCATCACTCAAATTGGGAAAATATAACTGTCAAAGTTGATGGAAAAGAGTTGAAAGATTGGAAATTTTGGCTTCTTGAACTCGACCACAATCATTCGGTATGTCTTCATCTACTCCCATATGGTTCCCTTTCACTGGTTAATTCTACTTTTACATATCACTGTACTAGTACCTATGGCAAAGAGACTCCACAGATATGGAACTCTGCTCAAAATCATGTAGGTTAAGAATAGTCTATTGCGATTTACGACCTGCAGTCGATTATATGGGCTGAAATTTGTTCAGAAAAGACGATTGATTTATTTCTTAGGTAACTCCTTATGATGCTTAGCATTTTAATAATTTGTGAAGATACCACCATGTAGCATGATCTTGACCTTGATTCTACATTGTATTTGTCAATTTGACAACTAAAGTGTCTCGTTTATAGGATAGATAATTGAGTTTATATATAGGTGGACATACTTTTGCTAGTGGTTTCACTAGCAACAATTGTTTGCTTGTTCTATTCACTAGAATCTTGGTTCTTATAGAAAGTCAAATTCTTGCTAGTTTTATGATTGCCTCTTCTCATTCCAGCTTTCAAAAGATAACCGCCACTTTTCACGCACAATCACACATCTACACAAGTGTGGCGACTTGAAAGCTCACATGATACTTGCTCAAATGCTGGAAATTTCAATTCCGAACATATATTCACTTTAACCCTATTGATGTTACATGTGCACAAATGATGAGATGAGATCTTAAATTTACAAATCCTTAAAACTCCTGGCAAATTACAATTATGTCTTAGGCTCATAAACTTCATATTATTTTCTGCATTCTAGTGATGATTACTGCTGTTACTAAGTATACATTGATACACTTTATACTGAGTAGCATTTACCTTTGTGCTACAGATATCTATCGCCAGAGGTCACCCAAGGACTGCCATCCCGAGTTTCAAGAGAACCCTAAAACGGATTGAATTTGACAAAAAGGAGTACAATATTGGCCTCCATCTTCCGAATGCAAATTTTAGATTTCTAACAGTCGATGATCTTGTCCGATTATTGCATCATGCTGATAGGACCTCCATCAATTATGCATCACAAAAACCTCATGTTTCGGATAAATAGAAGTAGATAAGGCTAGACCTTGTATACAGAAAATACACCGAGTATCTGTGATTCTCATGAAATTGAAATAAATCTCAATGAGATGTTGGATATATTAGAACTTTTCATACTTCTCACTAGCACTGTTCTAAAAGGCCTTGGCCTCCATGTCGTTGCCACTGCTTCGAATCGAAGCTAATGCCTTGTAGAACATTGCTCGTAAAGAAATAATGACTGAAACAAATCAACTACAAGGAATTCCAGAACCAATAGTTTACAAACAAAAAATTACATAATTACAACTGCCATTTGGCAAAGACTGACATCTTAAGAAGTACATCCAACCAATTCCCCACCCCTTCAATTAAAAATTAGAAAGAAAAAAAAAGTGAAATACTCTCCCTTTAGCTGGTTATGTATCCACAAGCTGTACAAAATCAAGTCACTATCATATCAAAACATATTGAGTTCTGCAAGGTCATCCATAGGTATGTCGAGCCCAATTGAATCATGGTCTTGCAACCCATCCATATCAAAATTCAACCAAGTATTGAGATCCTGTGGTTCACCGATCTCTGAATCTACACCTAGTTCGTCTATACTGTCTATGTCGTTCAATGGCAAATCAGTGAGCTCCATCGATTCCTTCGTCTCATTCGATGAATGTGGACGGTTATTACCAGAAGACATAAATCTAACATCCTTTTTCCTATTTGATGGTTCAGTAGAAGGGCTAGCCAAAGAATTTGTGGTGTCCGTAAATTTGTTAACATACCCATTTGTGGATGTAGATAGTTGAGCTGTTTTCTGCTTTGGTTTTGATTTTGCTTTTCGCTCGCCCTTAGAGCCGCCCATGGAGGAACGTCCAGACTTGACAACAGTATTTCTAGTTGAGGCATCTCTGTCTCTTTCACTTCTCTTGCCCCTTACACCATCCAAAATGCCTAGAGCAGATGAGGCTCTAAAGACGGCACCACCAACATCATCAAGCAGTAGTTCCTTTCTCTTTGCTCGATTTGATATTGGCCCATTTTTAGCAAAAGCCTGATCGGATTGATGAATTGAAGTATTGAAAGCATCCATCAAAGAGCCATCTACATCGACATATAAGGTGGTGTTTTTTAGTATACAAAAAAAGTAGTTCCAAGTAAAAGGAGGACATAATTCGAAGATTATAAAATCAATTAGTAAAAATGAATATCGAAAGAGCATCTTCCGAAAAGAACTGAGAGTATACAGTGCACAGAAGTAGCACATAGTAACTGTTATGAAGACACAACCACACAAAAAACAATTACAAGATTCACGTTCTTACCATTAGCAACAGTAAGACTGGCACGAGTGAGCAGCTCTGTGTCATCAAGCAGAGGGGGTGGGGCAAAAATGATATCCCGGAGTGCAGTCTCAGAAAAGCAGCTTGCCCCTGAATCTTCGAACTTTCGACATCTAGCAAGAGTCCTCTTTGCGAAAGCCAAAGCAACTTGTTTAGACACCTTAGGAATTCCATTTTTAGAAGCAAAGCTCCCCCTAGTTGCCTGTCAATTATTCCAAGTGATATTTTTATTATTTAAATCTTAAGGTAGTTTTAGAAGTAGCATGGTAGAACAAGACAACCTGCAGCAGATCTATGTGAATGTACTTCACCGAGGAGCAGCATGATAAAAAAATTCCAATTGCAATTGTTGCACAAACCGGGTTACAATCACAAAATAAAGGAGCAGCAGACATGATACTATTTAGTTTTTCTTATTACTTGATAGATTACTAGCCAATTTCTACCTTAAGGAATCTTCTCTAAATAAACTTGTACATGACTGCACATGTTGTATAGAGGGCTTATGACCTCCATGGAAGAATGATCATGAACAATTAATACTAACCAAAAGTTTCTTGTATGCCAACTCAACAAGTTTGTCCATTGCAATCTGCTCCGGGTTCCTGAGGAGTGAAAAAAGAATATGCATATATCATCACAGAATTCGAACAAAATTCTTGCTTATAATCACATTAATTAAATGCTCGTTAAGGAGTTCAATTGGGAAGTTATTTTCACCTTCTTCCAATATCCTTTTCCTCATGAACAGCCTTGTATATTTTATCCAAGCTAAACCTTTTCTTTCCAATCTGAATGTTTGCATAGACAAAAAATTAATTACACAAAATAATCGGAATAGATATGATGGGACACTGATCGGTAAGACTTTTATGAAACAAAAGAAAGAAAAGAAAATGTAAAATACAGGTGAGTTGAGTATAATGAATGACCAGGATTGAAAACAGGAATAGAGAAACAATGTATGCAAGATAACCTGCTCATGAAGTCCCCTCTCCAACTGAATAATTTCATCGTTAATAGTCTCATCTTCTTTATCATCCAGTCCAGGCTGTATATGGGCAACCAATAAGAAGGCGGTAGGTGAATAAAGAAAATATGTAAATACCTAGATGCTATACGTAAAAGAGCACTAAATGGATGGCATTTTTAGTATGCATTTATACATGTTATCTACAGTGTGTGTGCGTGTGTAGAACTTCTGATATCTGCAACTTATTAAGAAAAGTAATTAATTAAGTTCCAAAAAATAATTGCAAAACTGTGACCAAAATCTGCTACTTAAACTCCTCTCTCAATAGTCTGAATCTCACCACTGCTTCAACGAATAGGCCAATGCTCTGTAGCTCCAGTACAAGCTTATCTTCAAAACACATCTGCTCATACTGGCTGTGAATGGAAGCAACACCACAATTTTTTGTCTGCAGACTTTCAGGAACATAATCACATCTTGAAAGTCTAACCAAAACTTCAACCTCAGAGTGCACATATCCACCATCTCTTTGCAGCAGTTCACCATTGCATAGTCGATCTTGGGAACTATGGCCCCTATCGAAGTCTACATTTCCATTACAAGAAAAAATTACATGATTGCCATTTTTTTGAGTTTGAACACCAAACATTGGCTGACAAAGGTCCTGCTTATCCATATGATTGCTTTCAGCACCAATAATGAGGCATGAATCAGTAACTGAAATTCTTGGTCTCCCAAATCCTGTTTCTTCAGATTCTTCTATTTCATCTTCCTCAATCAGAGCTGATAGTACTCTTTGATAAAGTGGAGTAACTATTTCATGTGTTCTGTTTGCTTCTGAGCGCTCCAATACAAAAGAATTTTGTTGTTCTACAAAATCCACTCTGTCTAATGAATTCTTCAGACCCATTTCAGTTTTCATAGGTCCATACCTTCCGAAAGAAATAGAGTCAGGTGCGGCAATTTCTTCATGGCCATAATCATCCTGATATAAAATGAGTATGCTTAGCATGTTAAAAGGAAACAGATTCATAAATTTCATGAAAAAGAAAATAAATAATTTGTTTCCAAAACTAAAATATTCCAATGCCAAATATTAGCATACTATAAGTGCTGGACAAGTAATCGAATTTATGAATAAGTTACAAATGGATGTTTCAGTTACAAACCAATTTAACTTGTGCATTATTCCCATCACTACAGTTCTGATATGAAGTTGTGCATGCTTCTTCAGCCAATTTCAGCTGATTCAAATAAAAAATATATATATTAGAAATGAACTGGCCAAAGATATGAATAATCCATGAAAACATTGAATAAATCACCTGTTCAGATAAGTTAGATTTTTCACCAGGGCCAATAGAGGCAAACAAGGACTCAACCATTTTCCAGAATGCACTTGAACATGCATTAACTGCAGCAAGTGAAAATTAAGGAATATTATTAACCAAAATTTGAGAATAGTAATATACAAAATATGACAAACTGCATACGGCTAGAATTGCAAGCGAGATTAGCAGCTACTAGGAACTCTTCACGGTCATCCTCTGATTCCCCTGAAAAGTAACAATAATTAGCATGGCACTTTTACAACAATGAAACTTTAGAAAGACATCAAGGGTATCGTTAGTACTGAAAGTGGTTAGTATCCAAGGGAGGAAATAGGTATTTGACATAATTTCAAATTCAGCAGCAAAGCAAAGCTAAGTTTTCAATTTATTTTATAGGCTGCTGTTACATGCAGTGACAGACATACCATTGGGCCAAGGGGGGCACTGTGCTAGGGGTAGTTTTGTAATTTCACATTTTAATTTTTTTAAACATTCTGTATATAATAAATTGTAATTCACAGACTCACAGAAGCTTCTTCTTCCCCAAATATTTGCTCGCTACAGCCAAATTTCGATATTTACTCTCTCTCTCTAAACCTAATTTCAAAGATGTATTAGAAATGTTAGAAATGAAACTGTTATGCAAAGGTTTCAAAATATGAAAAAATAGAAGAGAAACGTAGTGATTGTGTTTAAGTTATTTATATTTTGATGTTGATGTCCGTCACGTTGAGTTATAATTAAGTTAATTTTGGATATTGTTATTTTATGTAATATATTGACTTTTATTGAAATTGTTACTAATTTATGATTTAATTTTTAGAATTCCTGAATTATTTTATTATGAACTGCCCTGAGTAAATCTTGGGTCATCACTAGCTACATGGGAGAAAAGAAAGGAAAGACAAAATTTTGAGAAGTAGTTCTACAGTATTCTAGAGTTAATGCAGTTCAATTCTAAACTGCATTCAACAGAGTAGCAAAGTTCCAATATATTTAAATAGATGCAGAGCTGTAATGCCTGCATCAGTGCATCATGCGGACAACTGAAAGTAGATAGACTGACTGAAAAGTTTCATCCACTACCCAATTCAAGTGGACTCATCAAAAGCTAATTTACTCTAATTTGGCATTGATATTGATAGCATGCCAGGTAAGAGAAAGGAAAAGTGTATTCCACAAAGGAATCGAAGATACATTATTTCAAGGTTTACCGGTACAATCAGGGGAACTGCCATTGGTCATGTGGCCAAGACGAGAAAAGCCTTTGCGATCTGATAGCTTCTTCAAAGGACGGCCTGACTTGCTGTAACAGTAAGACAAAAAGCCTTGTGAATAAGAGGAAATAACAAAAGATAACATAGATTGCAAATTCAGATTGCCAGCCAGGGAAATAATTCAGCACCTTCCATTCCTGTCAGAACCAGACCTTGCATTTCGTACAGGTTTGGTCAGCCCCACAGCATCCAACTTCTCTCTTGTTGGAGAAATGCTATCCCTAGAAAATGGCGAGACCCTTCCGCTTCGCCCTTGTCTCCTCACACCATCACCATTTTCTTCTTTGACCATAATCTTATTCTTTTTTATTGGTATTGCAGAAGACCCAACATTTTGAACAATGTTTCCACCCTTCTCCTCCACATCCGCACTGGCTATACCCTTCTCTTTTATTCTAAATTGGCACGCACCAGATTCTTCACTTTCAGACAATCTCGCAGGAGATGGAGCATTTTCAGGTTTTGCTTTAGTGGTATGGTTTCCACTGCCTGAACTCTTGGTGGGAAGAGACACACTGGTGGTGCCAGTGCTCAACCGGGGACTAAAATCTGAAGGTGAGCCTACCTCAGTTTGCATCTGTATATCATCATGGTTTGGTACAGGAATAAGATTAGTCCTCCTCGTTCTTTGAATCTTCTGTGGCCTCTGACCAACCCATTGAGTAATGGGTGGAGATGATGATCCCGCTGGCATGGAACGCTTCCGATTGTTGGTCCCACCAACAGTTGGGGTTCTGTTCACAGCCTGTGGCTGTTCCCAGCTTTCCAGAGTTCCAGACATACGAGGAACACTAGAAGTCGAATTAGCTGCAACCATAGAGCCGCTTCTTGGTGCCCTTGAGGCCTTCCCTTTTAATATTGGACTAGGAGAAGTGACATGGTCCTCACGATTAGTCATCCTAAAAGAAGAATCCAGTAAAAGTATCATCAACAAATTATCCAGTTTAAGATTAAAAACAACATGCTGCAGCACAACCGAGTGCGGGAAGAAGGGATGTTCTATAGATGGGTGAGCAGTAAAACACGTATGCAAGCGACTTCTAGAGTCAATAGAAAATGAAAGACATGTACCTAATATTTAATTTTCCTAAGGTTCGCTCCTTAACTGGCCCAACAGAAATATCCCTGGAGAGCATAGGTTTTTCTTGTTCATTTTTTAAGGTTGTGCGAGCGTTAGAACCAGCAGGAGATGATGTAGGATCTAATCTGTTACTGCTACCAGAAGCTCCTGATCTGTGAAAAATGTTATCAAGCGAAAAAGCCTCATTATATGAACACATTATAGAAGTAAAGCAAACTTAATCGAAAAGAGATGATTTTAGCTAGATAAAACCATGACTAATTCAATAAATCATAGAAAAATAATTTGACATAATCAAACGAAGATGGGATCAATAATAACAATGTAATTACAAAATGTAGACAAAGCAGACTTCACACAATCTGCAAAACTCAACCAAGTAAATTCTTATGGTAGTGATGCAAAAATTATATTTCGAAGGAAAATAGAGTATGCACTATTTTTAAAAATCATGAACGCATTAATTTATGTCAAAAGAACAACATCAACTCAAAACGCATAATGAATTTTACTGGAATAGCAAACAGAAAGATAACAAATTTCATTAGAAAAATTAAAATAATTAATATTAGTAAATGACATGAAATGTTTAGAGTCTTTGAGATAAGAATGGATTCATAAATTTTCAAGCATAAGCAGCTTCCATATAGATCAAAGATTGTCAAAAGTATTACAAAATGTTTCTTGGAACACTCAAATGGTGTATTTACAAAGCTATCTAAGTTTTGAAACATAATCTGAGTTTTGACATATAATCAACTCTACTCCACAGTTAATGAAGAAAAACAACCCCAATTTGAGATGAAATCACTTCCGACTTAAAAACACACATGGAATCAGCTTCAATCTACATTATCCTAATGACAGCAATATGAAAAGAGCAGAAAATGGAAAGCAAAGACTGATTAATAGGCAGAAAATTGCAAGTAACACATTAATTTACGAATGGAGTCACTGACCTAAAACTATGAGTGGATTCAGTGGACTGCAAGCTGGATTCACTTGTGAGCTTATGATGCATACTTCTTTTCAGCTCCCCATCATTGTCAACAGATCTTGGAAAGACAGCACCAACTGAGCGTTTCCTTTTCATTTTCTTGTCCCAGCCTTCTCCACCAGCAGGTAATCTCCTTATTTTTTCCTCAACGATATCCGAATCTACATTGTTATCCTTAAGCAAGTCTCGTTCTTTGGTCACTGTCAAAGGCTGACGCAATACTCCATTGTTCCTGCATTCTGCCTGAAAGTAGGGAGAACAGTAGCAACGTTTCAGACATCAATGAAATGCAATGACACTATGAGACAGCAACAAAGTCACTGTCCAGGATACAAGGATAAATCGTGAAATAGAATCGATAAAACTAGTCAATTATAAAGCACAAGAACGTTCACTGATAAGTTATGTTTATGGTCTACATTGATCCCATAGCTTTTAACTAAAATACTCGAATGTAGGGTTTCAAGATTACAGCTAAATCATAAATTACATTTTTTTACTTAATCATGTAGATTTATAACATCGAATGCCCAAGATAAAATGTTTGAGTTGACATGTGCCATATTTAACACAATGACAGACAGAAATCTATTTGATTACCATCCTCAACTCATTTACTAAGCTGTCAATGGTAAAGTGACATTGTCAGCACTAAGTATACACGAAAAAGGACAGATTTAAAAGGGAAATTTCAGCTGATCTGATTTTTATTTGTAAAATTGGAAATCAAATATCAAAATCAGTGAATGCTGAAAACATAATATTTTTAATGCCATTACAAACCCGAGTTTCTGCCACTGATGTCCGTAAGCGCTTACTCAGTCCAACATTCTTAGGCCGATCATCAAATTTCTGACTTCCAAATTCTGTAGGGTTCCGATGCATCAGAGATCCAATTTTCAAGGTTGAACCACTAGATCGTTCATTTGTCAGCATCTCATTCCGTTGCTGCTGCTTCTTAGGGGCCATGGCCTCAACAAATTTGTTCAACTTATTTAAATTATCGTCCAACTTTTTTGCTCTACAACTGTCAAAATAAGAAATACAAAAATTAAGAATAAACAGAAGATGACAAGATATAGATGTCAATATATCTTGAGTGTAGAGAGTTTCAAGATCACACTGTTAAGTAACAGTCAAGTTTGATCAACTTAGCGGGAATACCTCTCAAAGCTAAATAAACAAGAGATACAGACAAACTACAAATATAAATGTACCCTTTTATTGTTCAAATTAAATATCAGAGTTATTTAGGATCTTCATGAGCACAAAATGACAAAAAAGATGCGAGCATGAAAAGTCAATACATTAATTCAAATATCCAAGCAGCAGTGACATTTGGAAAGAGAACACCTAGTCGGGACAAAGTTTACCTAGCTTTATCGCAAGAATCAGCAACACTTGCTCTTAATCGCTTAAGTTCCTCAAGACCTGATAGTGATGGATTCTTCACATGAGCAGTTCCAAAAGAGCTGTCTTCTGAACCACTTCCAACACAAAAACCCAAAACTCTCCTTATATCACTAAACCGTGGATATTTTTGGTCACCCAAAACAATTGGCTCCAACATCAAGAATTGAGATACTGTATTAGCATCTCCTGAAGCTGTTGCAGTCCCCCGAGAATTCGCCTTCCCAGAAGCGAAATTCCTGCCTTCAGTACCATCTCTGAAACTTGCAGACCTATCCAAAGAGGGAGTAGAGTAACCTCTTTGCCCGTTTTGGTAGTTCCCTCCAAAACTGGAATCGGGGCTGGCCGAAGTCATTTCATATCTCGCATTTCCAGCCATTATAAGGGTAAGAATCTCATATCTATGTGGTAGTTTCTCCTCAAAATACCATTAGCTATTTTAGCATCTAAAAACTAGCAAACCTAATAAAGAACGCATGAAGATCATCAGCAAAAATCAAATTATATTTATCACAAAAATAAAACAGATAGGGAACAACTCAGATACAAAAAAAAATCTTACACTTGCATGACCAAAGAAACAATAGTTCCATAAGGAGTCACACAACTTCAATTATCTTACCACCATACAATGTCCCAAAACATCAGAAACAAGAAAGATATATACTTGCAAAAAAAAACTAATTTCAAAACATGAAATCCCATCACTGTACTCCACATCAACATAAAGCAATCCTAATAAAATTCTTCTTTGGCGATCAAATAAAAACCAAAGACCTCAAAAAAGAAAACATAGTAAAGGAAAGAGACCAAAATACATTAATAAATACTGACAACTCCGAATTCCAAAAAAAAAAAAAAAAGTAAATTCACAGAATTTAGTTAATAAAGCTCATATCAAAGAGCGAAATAGCACATAAACCACGCATGAAAACACTTCAAGCTTCCAGTCGGAAGCTCAAACACCATAATTGAGCAAAGTGCAGAATTAGGGTTTATCCTCAATTCTCCCGCTTCTTCGAAATTCAACGAAATTACACAACTTCCAGCACAATTAGAACAGCGAAGTATTAAGTTAAGCCGAGAAGTTCACCTGCATTCATCGATTGAGAGGGATCGAAGAGAGAGAAAGAAGTAGGTGGAGAGAGAAAGTTGAAGCTCGCGAAGAGACAGCCTACGACTGTTAAGAAACTGGATTCCCCTTTTTGTTTTAGAATTTTATTTTTTAATTGGTCACTGAAATATTTGAGGCGTATATATATAGTAAAGTACAGAGTGGGACCCACTTGCTACAATTTAGGGATGAATAACAGAACGGTTTAGGGTGCAATGCAACTACTCTTTCCCTATATTTTGTGAACTATTCCTAGGTGACTTCAATAAAATATTCGTTTCAAATCTTTTGTTAATCTAAATTAGTCGAAGTTGAGTCAAATTTCGAGCTTGAATATTTTTGAAGCCAAATTCAAATCTAGATATATTTGATTCGTAAGTGTGCGAACATGTTTGTTAATACGATTTGTGAATAGGTTTGAAAACCTATTCATTTAAGAAGTTTGTGAATAGGTTCGTTTAAAATTTGTTTAGATGGTTCATGAATTTATTTGTTTTGAATTCGTTATGTCTTGGGGTCATCATCCCTTCTCATTTTTCTGAAGAAATGTCAATTATAGGAGAGTAAATGGAATATACGGAGAGAGAAAAGTGTTTTAGTAGTTGGACTTTCTAAGTCTTGGATTGTGGGGTAAAACCCTCATGAATGGGTGCTAGTACATCAACATAAAAGATTGGTAACCCAAATGTGGCTTGATCATTTTATAAGATATTAAAATGTGATTTATGAATTTTATATAGTTTTAATGTGTTAATGAGCTTTCGAGCTCGGGTTCTAATTTTAATGAGCCGAACAAGAGCTTGAATATCAAGCTTGTATTCGAGCTCAATTCAAAATTTTGATGAAATTTTGTTGAGCTAAACTTGAGTTGAATTAGTTTAGCACGTCATCAAATTTTATTCGAGCCAAACTAGAACAAATGTCGACCTCGAAATATTTTAATCGAGTTGGTTCGAACCCCACTTTTAAACTTTATATATAAAACTCGAGCCCAAATAAAAATAAATGAACGGAATTCAAAGTTACTGATATCCGGTTCATTTACATCCCTATCTATCACACATGAAAAAACTTAGATTATCTTTTCTCATAGTTATATATCTCTTCAATTCATTTCTGTTTCTAAATTCTTGAGAAAGCTTTCTTCAAATTTTAAGTATATCTACAAAAAGACTACGCATATTCTTTGCCTCAATATTGAATTGTATATGTTGAAGGATTTTGGTTGACTAAATTATCAACATTTTTAATTAACAAATTTTGTTAATTATATTTTTTCCAAAAACAAATGATGGCTGGAATGTTGCCCTAACATCTGTGGCAACATTCATTTCTGTTTTGTCTTACTTCACAATACTTCGATTATTTTGCATTTGTGTCTTGTTATACTATGTTTGCAGGCCTTGGACTAAGTAAACAAGAGTGGTGAACGTGTCAAGAGAAGATGCAACAAAAATGTAACCG
The DNA here is from genome assembly GCA_028654395.1 of Scutellaria barbata. Taxonomy (NCBI): domain Eukaryota; kingdom Viridiplantae; phylum Streptophyta; class Magnoliopsida; order Lamiales; family Lamiaceae; genus Scutellaria; species Scutellaria barbata. The sequence continues at coordinate 3,114,695 of CM053649.1, read as the reverse complement.
ATTTGAGAGAAATCCTCTTGAAAGTGCTTGAAGTGGACTAAGTCAATCATGCTGAAACATTTTATCTAACCACCTCGAGGAATATTCTCATGCATGTCTAAGGATCTTGGCTTGCAAGTATCCACGTTTTTGAGAGGCTACTTTTTAGGGAAAATAGTTTTGGTAGATATCTTGGAAGGAGTCTATATATATGAGAGTTATTTTGTTTTGTAACTCATCCTTGAAATTTGAACGTGAGTGTAATATTTTAAGTATCCAAGGATCCTTCCAAGATAAGATTTTTGTGAGCTGAGCGATCATTGTAAACTCAAAGAGTGCATTTTGTTTTGATTAATATAATCTTTTGTGAATTCTTTTCTGGTAGGTTTTACCTATTTTGGAATTCACTTGTATTCACTTTTGTATGTGAATAAATTTTTTGTCTAAAGTACCTCCCTCAAGATATATATTTATTTATATCTTGAAAAGTTACTTCTTTGAGTCATTTAAATTTCCGCTGCAAAACTCTTCTGAAGTGAGTGTTGAGTCAAGTGTTGAGGCAACATCTTCGATATCATTTGTCTCTGTACACTTACTTTTTTTTAGACCAGATCCCACATCCCAACAGTATATATGCAAATCTACAACTATGTATCATGAATTTGAACCAACGAAATTAAAAATAATAGAGTAGTGTTCCTATAAATCAGGTTGCACGAATTTAGATCGTGTAATTGGACGTGCGTGGGTTGGATCGGGTACAGTTCGGCTCGAATCCGTGCCCAATTTTTTTTTAAAATTTATGCGGTAATCCTCATGTTATACAAGTATAATATTTATGTTATATTAGTATAACCTTTATATACATATATCATAAACTTTAAGTGAATAACTTAGACTTTTTTCAGTATAAAAAGTCATGTAGTAAGCTGAATTTTTATGTTATAGTAATTTAACATTTATGTTATATTAGTATAACCTTTAAGTACTTGAATAACATAAATGTTATTTTATTATAACATAAAAGTTAAATTATTAAAACATAAAAGTTATATTATTATAAAATAAATATTTAAAATGTATTATAGGTCTGTAATGTTAAACTAGCAAAAGTATAAAAGTTATGCCACATAAAGATTATATGAACATAATTAAAAGGTTAGACGAACATAACTAAAAGTTAGGCGTGCGGGACTAGGGTTTGAACGTGGGATTGGGGCACGTGGATGGGTAGAGCGCATGAAAAACACCATTGAATTGAATCGGCCTAGTTGCATGGTTCTCGACCCGTGCACTTGGTTCACAAGACCAATTATGAAAGTAACAAAAATATTAGTCGGTACAATAAAATTTGATTTGTGAATAAATGTAAGAAAAACAACAACATTCATCATACATTGTGCCCAAAACAAAAGTGTATACATATAACATTTAAACCAACTTGATTCTTATTTATTCAATTTCTTCGTCGCACCACAATTCTTCTATTGTTTCTTTTTGTCTTGTAATTAACACCGAAAAAACAATTTCACCAACCATTTAGACCATTCATACCAAAGAAGGAAATAACCAATAATAACTCCTATTAGGAAACCACATCCATACCCTAAAAGAACAGCTTGCCAGGTAAATCCATCAATAAAATCAGAATCATCATCTTCTTGTGGGGGTGAAGGATGTCCAACATTATTCTCTTCACATTCTTTGGTCAATGGAAATCCACATAATCCCAAGTTACCCATGTATGAATCATTTTTAAATGTAGGAAATTGTCCACTAGATTGAGGTATCTGCCCAACAAGATTATTCAACGAAAGATTTAATGTCGAAAGAAATGTCAGACTGCCCAATTGCCTCGGAATATGACCCACCAATTTGTTTGAAGACAAGTCCAACGATTCAAGAATGGTTATATTACCAAGAGATATAGGTATGTGTCCTGTGAGCTTATTATGAGAAAAATTCAAGTACCTTAAAGAATTGAGTTTTCCTATGGATTCTGGAATACATCCAGAAAAATTATTTTCAGACATGTCAATGGTTGTGAAAGTTGTTAGGATTCTCTCTACTGATTGCTCCAAACCTTTGAGAACAAACACCATTGACTCCTCATATTTTGTAAACCAATTTATTCCTTCAGTTGGAACTTCCTTAGCATTTATCATGGCTCTGAAGTTACTCAAATACCAATCAGGCAAAGAGCCAGTAAATGCATTTTGGGATATGTCGAAAACTTGCAACTTGAGAAATGGAGCATTAGTCTTTGAAAGGAATAACATGGTTCCATAAAATTTGTTAGACTTCAAGACAAGAACTCGAAGCTCGAGAAGATTCTCCATCCAAAAAGGAAACGTGTCTTGTATTTTATTGATTCCAATATCAAGAACCTGAAGTTTTCGACAATTAGCAAGGGATAGTGGCAACGCTCCTTCAAATTGATTGTTATTCAGGTTAAGAGACTCAAGAGCACAACCCTTTTCAAATGTTGATGGAATAAGACCATGAAGGTTATTTCCCTTCAAATGTAAGGCCTGCAAAGATTTCGTGAAATTTCCCAAACATTGAGGAACTAACCCTTCCAAGCTGTTATTTGACAAGTGGAGAAATGCAAGAGATGTCAAGTTACAAATGGATGATGGAATCTCTCCACTTAATTTGTTGGAATGGAGTATTAGAAGATCCAGACTTGATAAATATCCAATGGTGGTAGGTATTACACTTGAGACATGGTTTTCTGCAAGGTTTAGATAAGTCATGCTTTGAAATCTTTCAATGTCAATTGGTAAAGAACCTTCAAAAAAATTAGTAGAAAGATCAATCTGTCTAAGATTATCTGAGAACAACTCCCAAGGAATGCTACCTGAACAATATGACAATTGACAAATTAGTAATGGTATATAAATTTATATAGTTATTAGATTATATTGAAGTTACCAGAAATTTTAATTTCAGTAAATAATTTGATTATTTTCCACAATAATTTAAAGCACCTTAATTTAACTAGATGCTTTGTAATACTCACAAGTATCTTATCTTTTGAAATAATTTTCATAGTTCTCTTTCATAATTTAACAAAGAAAATTTATTAAAGAGTTATTTTCAATTCATGGAGGTATCATAGAGGAGTCAAAAAAGTAAAAAAAAAAAAAAAAGATTCAGGTAACAATTTAAAAAATTCGTAAAAAGTATATGGATATCAATCGATTTGAATAATTTTTTATATAGGCACCAGAAGAAAACAAAAAAACCAGTACTAAAGTACATGTTGTATTTTGATATTAACCCTAAGAATAATTTAGACCAAGAAATAGCAAAAAAATCGAGATTCATTAAATGGGAAAAGAAATGGACAAAAATGAAGAAACAAAATGACAATAGAGAAAGAGAGCATAGAAGAAGTATCATACCAGTTAAGGCATTGTTATCAAGGTATAAAAAACGCACTTTCATGTTTTGAATATCTCTTGGCAACGCTCCAGTTAGTTTATTGTTTGACAAGTAAATGCATGCCAAAGATGATATGTTAAAAATGGTAGGAGCTAAAATGCCCTCCAATTTGTTAGAACTCAAAACCAAAAATTTTAAGTTATTTAGATTGCCGATCTCTTCTGGAATATTACCTGTGGAATTATAAGACATTCAAGTTATCAAACATAAAGATCATATATACTAATAATGTACTTCAAAATAAATGACAGTAATTAATGTATCAAAAGCAAAAAGTTAACGTGCTTCCTATATCTAATTTATCATATTCAAATATTTATTATATACATTTCTGTTAGATTATTTGAATGGAAAATTGACGGATTACTAAATTTGATACAGTTTCAAATATCAGGTATCTTATCAAAACTCTCAAATGCAGTATAACACAATAGAGATAAAGGATTACTTGGGCTATGAAATTAAAAAGTCTCCCTAAAGTTTCCCTAATATTTTCATTTCAACCACTTAGCAATTCCAAATTTTAAGCATGTACTTATAAAATTAATCCACAAATCTTGAAGTACGTTGCACTATACTTGCATGGACTAGAAATGCACTATATTATATATGTATCATTTTTTCAACCACACCCATAAAATGAAAGATTAATTTAAAATCTATCGCTGTTATTTTGAATTATATTTTTAGATGATAAGGATAGGTTTAAGATTTACTCTAATTTGAACGGATTTAAAATCTTATTATTTTAAATAATTAGAGTTTATATATTGTAATCCAAACACAATCTTACCAATGGGGCAACCAAAAAACTTAAAATACAAACACGAAAAATGGAAAGACACTCACAATTGTTAGAACACATTTAAATCAGAGTGAACTTTTCTATTGTGACAGGTAGGATCTCTGAAGTTTTCTCAAATAGCCATGTGTGGTATATTTTTTTGCTTATGTATTGCCTATGTGGCATCATGCTAATTTATTTTATGGTCTCTTGATGGATCTAATTGCAATGTATGTGATGAGATTTATTTTGTATACATTTCTCCTCATTTTACACTACAAGAAATTTGCAAAACAACAACAGTGAAACGACAACGGTTTTTTGAAAAACCGTTGTAAAAGATATCTTTTACAACGGTTTTTTGAAAAACCGTTGTCGTTGTGCGAAAAAATGCACAACGACAACAGTTTTTTTACAACGGTTTTTTTATACCGTTGTCGTAGATATCTACGACAACGGTTTTTACAACGGTTTTTTTTTACCGTTGTCGTTGTGCGAAAAAATTTCACACAACGACAACGGTTTTTTACAACGGTTATTAACCGTTATCGTAGACATCTACGACAACGGTTTTTACAACGGTTTTTTTGTACCGTTGTCGTAGATGTCTACGACAACGGTTTTTTACAATGGTTATTAACCGTTGTCGTAGAGATCTACGACAACGGTTGGCACAACGGTTTTTTTGTACTGTTGTAAAAAAGAGAATTTTTAAAATTAGTTAATAAAAGTAATACATGTAGTAATTTAACACATAATCATTATTGGCCAAGTGGTTTCAGGGCAAACGAGGGGTCGCGAGTTTAAATCTCAGCCAACGCAAATTTATTCACGATGACGTGGCGTTGACCGATGACGTGGCGGATGACATGGCGTTGACCTAATGACGTGGCAGATGATGTGGCATTGACCGGATGGCGTGGCGCTGACGTGGTAGGTGACGTGGCGTTGTGCACCAACAACATCTTCCACAATGAAAAAATAGGTCTTCCACAACGGTTAATAACCGTTGTCGTAGACAGGGTCTACGACAACACCATCTTCCACAACAGTCGAAAATTGTCTACGACAACGGTTAATAACCGTTGTCGTAGACAATTTTTCTTGTAGTGTTAGATGTTAATTAATCCTTTATTTTTGATTTTGATGAAGTTTTGTATTTTATAGAGCAAGATAAGGATTTAATTGAAGCTGGAGATATTTTGGATTGATTTGGAAGAAATTTGGTGAAATCCTCAAATTTTGCAAATAATACGACGGTTTTAATTTTAAGCGTGGGCACACATAAGCATTCGAGTCTGATTCTCACAGACCAATTCTCAATTACTGTAAGAGTCTCAACAATAGGCGTGGGCACGCTTAACATCCGAAAATTGCAAAAACAAGAAGAAGTGGATAAAAACTGTAGAAGTTATATTATAACTTCCACTTAGTATTATATTAGAAGTAGTTATTAGATAGTAATGCAGGGGGATTATCTCTTTTTTATCTTTAACTTTGAGATTACTCTTTGTATTGCAGCAACTTTTATTTATGGGATCTGAATTCTCCCTGGAGGGCTAGATTCTATTTCTATCCAAGAGATAATCAAGACTTAGTTCTTTTACTATTGTGAGATCTAATTTAATTTATCATTCTTTCTTTCTTGTTATTCATATATCCTCTGTGCATGTTGCTTATCTTTGTTTTGATGAATTGTTCAAATAGGATTCTCAGTCGATTTGTCAGAATAACATATCATCAATTAGAACGTTAAATCCGTAATTGTTTAATTGTTTTGATTCTTGTGGCACTTAGCATAATTGATTATAAAAAGATTTTCAATTCTCTACTTTGAAGATATATGATCTAGTTTAAATAAACCTATATGTGTGTTTGCTAGAATTGGGTCCTTCTAAATCTTAATGCAATTGGTAAATTAAATTCTAAGATGACATTTAGAATTATTTACTAATTAGAGTAGTAATTGGAGATCGTATCCTGATTACCGAATCACAAGGAAAGATTAGATCGTTAGGTGGTATCAACGATTATAACCAATTTAATATTGAAGGAAAGATGGAATCATTGCATCTATGATCAACGTGGGAATCATTCTTGAATTTGTCTCTTGGTTAGATATTTTATTTTGTTGAATTCATCTTAATTTATTTTTATTATTTTCATTTAGTTTATTAATTACAAAAATCTCAAACCCCCAATCATTTATTTTTAACAAGTGTATAAAAGAACAATCGTTTTACCAATCTCTATGGATTCGACCTTATTCACCGCTATCTCAAATTTATATCTTTAGAGTAAGATTTATTATTTGTTGGATTCGACATCCTTCAAATTTTTGATGTATGTCAATATAAATATATGACAAAATGCAAAACTTGAATAGGGCAACAGACAACTAAAGGACTTTAAAATTTACATCAAAGAAATGGTTAGAAATGGCAGCACGTACCACTCAAATCGGTGCCTCCGAGGATTAAATTTACTAGAGATGTCATGTTCCCAATTTCTCTTGGAATAGTACCTGTGGGTTTGCAAAATCATGAAAGTTGAATTTAATTACATAGTGCAATCATATATTATTGATCTACTTTAGAAAAAAAATATAATTTTCATGAAGTATATGCATATTAATAAGAATTCTGCATTGCATAAAATTTTCCAAAAGATATGACTCCTATATATAGGATTGAAAACAAACCATGGAATGCATAAATTTTGCCATTTTCTTGGGCACCCTCAATTTAGACTCTTCTGCTTTATCACTTGCATTTCATTTTAATTAGAATCGCAATCATTGTCGTACATTGACAATCTAAATTAATATACATATGATTAAATTTTGGGTCAATTGTTGTGAAAATCACGAACTCTATTTAATTAGTAATTTTAATCAAATTTTTTGAATATTAGTAAATATAATATGAACTTTTGTATTTTTATAATTTAAACCAACAAACAGTTTTCGAATATGATTTAGTTAACGTTAAAGTGTAATGTTGTTATGAAAAAACTATTATCAAATAGGTTGGAGTTCAAAAAAGTCCAAATTGATAAAATGAAAGAATACATGCATGAGCACAACCTTACTAGGGATAATAAGAAAAGAATTCCAATTTCTAGTGGAATGTTGCCTACACATTCGAGAACTTACTTAAATTTTTGATAAATCATAAAAAGTTTAAATTAAAGAATAATTGAAAAATATATCCAAATTGTTACTGGATATATATATATATATATATATATATATATATATATATAAATAAATCTGAATTGTTACTAGATATATAATTTAAAAAAATTAAAATGTTATTTTTATCTTGTCCTCTAACCACAACACTTTAGAACTCATGACAGACAAACAAGTACACACGAAATAATATACATAAGATAAGACATAAACGAAAACAATGAACACATATATAATGCATGAAAATCATGACATGCAAATGAATGACATAATTATGAACTCATTTCGAGTCCAAAAAATAATTTAAAAATATCATTAAATTGTTGTAATTAGCTAATATTCTGTAAAGACATGAGATCTTACCTCTCAAATTGTTGCCTCCAAAGTACAAAATCTTGAGCTGAGTCAAGTTCCCAATTTCTTTAGGGACATATCCATCTAAGTTGTTAGATACCAATGAAATATATTCAAGTTGTGAACACTGAGCCAAACTTGCTGGTATTTCTCCAAACAACTCATTAAATGATAAATCGAGTTCTTTGAGTTTGTGTAGATTATACTTGCACATGTCAATTGGTAAACTACTTGACAAACTATTATTTTGTAAATCTAAAATTTTTAAGGATGATAATTGGAAAATGGATGGGGGAATTGGACCTTGGAAAAAGTTCCCATTCATGTTTAAAGAAACAAGAAAAGTAAGATTTCCGATTTCTGGTGGGATACTGCCTGTAAGTTCCATATTTGAAATGTCCAATTCTGTCACCTTATTGTAGCTTGAGTCACAACTAACTCCAATCCAACTACAAACAGAAGTTTCGCTTGTCCAATTCTGTAATAACATATTGTGAGGATCTAAAATGATGTGAGATTTCAATATTAAAAGTGAAGATTGATCGGTGTTGATATTGTTATTTGTTGTGCTAGTTAAACCACAACCCAATAAACATAGAACTAAAGAGAGTTGAACAAACTGAGAAAATTGGAAAAATCTCTCCATGAGGCTTGATTTCTGAAATAATAGTTGTGTGGCAAACAAGGCTGAATCAAGACATTCAATATATGTTTAAAATTATAAGGCTATCGTGGCTGAGAAAGGAAACAAATTAATGGGAAAGTGAGAAATTATTTTCCAAGTCAAGTCAGTGCCCGACTTTGATTTCCATATTTTTGTTCACTGTAGAAATTTAAACACAATTCTTGGTCCACTCAATGGAAGTCCATATTTTTTCATTTTATACAAATAAGTATTGATCAAATTAATTAATATATAATACTGGATATTAATTATATTGCACATTAAACATTTCACAATTCTAGTTCAATCCACATGCACCCGTAATAATTATAAAGATTTACTTGGAAAAAAATGAGTTAAATATCGACAGTAGAACTCTATCTCGTAAAATAATATATGTGATGGTTATATTAATTTTATAATAAGATTCAATTTATAGATTAGTTTTCAATTTTAGAATCAAATTTTAAAGTTTCTCAATAATGAGCTCAATTTAATCTTTTTTTTCAATTTAAGGCTTGAAAATTAGATTGAGTTATTAATTGAAGACAAAATTAATTTTTTATTTATTTATATCAATATATTTATTTATATTTTAGATAAATTAAGATAAATTAGTGCAATTTTGGAACGATCTTCACCCAATTTGTATTAATTTATATATATATATATATATATATATTGGAATTTATAAAATTAGGATTCCTTTATTTTCTTAATTTTATGAATAAAAGTATAAAAAACCGATTTTAATATTAATAATTTTAATATAAATTATATTTTATGAATTGAATTAATTATATTTTCCTTTCATTCTTTTTTATTTATTATAAATTAAAATAAATTGGATGAAGATTGTTCTTAATGTGCACTAAGTTGTTTTAATTTATCCATAATATAAATACATATTGAAATATAAATAAATCTATAAATATAAATAAAAAATAAATAAAAATGAAATTTTATCTTGAGAACTCAATCTAATTTTCAAGCCTTAAATTAAGAAAAAAAATGTTAAAAAAGCCCATTATTAAAAAACTTTAAAATTTGGGTCTAAAATTGAAAACTAATCTATCAGTTGAATCTTGTTATGAAACTTAGTAATAATAGATTTAGAAAATCATTATAATATTGTATATAGATTGTATTACATGTTTTAATCTAATAATGCTAGCTTATATAAAGATTACACTTATTTTATAAGGTTTTGTATTTCTTTTCTCTAGAGTGATAATAGTTTTTGTTTCTTAATCATATTTTACATACCTATCTCTCATTTATTTTTGTTTGAAAAAAATTAAAACCTACTTCTATAACACATGCTATATTATTTTATAAATTTGCACGCTTTTTTGTTTTTTAAAGATAATTTTTTTATGTAATTGGTGTACGAATCTCAAATTCGTGCAATAAACTCGATTCGGTCTATGCGTCGGTTCATGAGCTCGCACGCTGCCCCATATGCCTAGGTGGGTGCGCACAAACCCATCCAAATTTGCTATGAGATGCTATACCTTTATATTAGTCGTACCTTTATATTAGTCGTACCCTTATGTTATGTTAGTCATACCTTTTAGGATTTTTAGCTGTAGCTTAACATATTTTTAGACATCTATTATTACCTTTCATACTTTTTAGTTATGTTAGTCATATCTTTTAATTATGTTAGTTATACATTTTATGTATTACATAAATGTATGACTAATATTATTTAAAAGTACAAGTAATACCATATAAAGGTATATATGTACAAATTGTACCGAAATTAGGATTTTTTTAAAGTTAAAATATACAAAATGTATAACTAATATAACATAAATATAAAAGTATGACTAAGACAATATAGATGTCAAGATAAAAAAAAAAGGAAAATGAGTAGATTCGAGTCGGATTCAACTTGACCCGATCAACCCGTATATATGAATTTAAAATTTATACATCAGTTATAGACAAGTTAAACTATTTTTCAAACGAGAAACTTAGATAAAATTAAGTTTCTATCAAAGATTCTTTTTTATCTTTTAATTGCAAAATTACATCAATGCGATATATTATTAACTCCTCAACCACTTTAGTTTGGTCAACCCTTATCATTATTATAATTAGTTCCTTAACCACATTATTTTGGTCAAGATTTATCATTATAATTAGTGGTGATGACCCAATACATAGGTTAAGAGGTTGTTGATGTGGACATAAAAAATTGAAATATTACAAAATATTTAGTGAATTTATAGGAAAATTTATTTTTTAAGTTAAATAATTGATATTTCAATAAACACATATATACTTTATTGATCAATCGAATTTTGTCAACTCTCGTTTTTGTTTTTGTTTTAGCCATTAAGATCCAGTCTTGCAAATATATGCCAACAATTTAAATAGTAAAATCACAATTTTCAATTATATCAGGAATGTTACCAGAATACAAATGATCAATCAAATCGAATAATTACGTCTAGTCACTGTAGCAAAAATTCTAACTTTACAACTGTACATAGAGAGCATTTTCATCATTCAAAACATAAGATACAAAAGTATTATAAAAATTAATAACATGAAAGAATTCCACAACAAAATTCATTCACTACGCCATACATGAAACAATGAAACAATGAGTCTTGTTTGAACCCACATCAGATAAATTTTCAAGTTTTTATTATTTTCCTTCCTTCCGTTTCCTTTAACTCAATAGAAAATCAACGTTTTCAAGTAAAGAATTAGTCAACTTGGATGGTCTTCTCCAAGCAGATCGTCGAATTTGTATTAGATTTTGAAATTAAGAAGAAGCACTTTTAGATAAATGTTACAAATTTCAAAGTCACGTTTGGTAAAAATCTATCAAAGGACTCTACTACAATCTTTTTTCCAGTAAGCGACGACCATTAAAAAAGAACTAGAGAGTTTCAAAAATTTACCCCACAAATAGTGATTCAACTAAAAATTTTAACCTGTGATGGTTGCACTAACTTACATAAATGAAAAACTTCGACTTATGAAGAAGAGATAATATGCTTCACATAATTTTCAAATCTTTAGAGATGAGAAAGATTTAATTATGGTATATTGATTTTATGTACAATAGATAGTCATTTGATGAGGGGAAAAGGGGGGATTAAATATATTTTTAGTGTAAAAAATAAAAAACCCACCTCAAATATAATATTAATGCTTTAACATTTTGCTATATCTTTTTTAAATGTTTTCATGTAACTACATAAAGTTAAGGAGTTTTGTAGGGTACAATATTCTGGTTGCTACGTCATAAAATCTCATCGGAAATTGTTCAAGTGCGTTTAAATTTAGCACTTTTCTTTATGAATTTTAAATGTAGGGTACAATATCTTTATTGCCTAATCCTTTCTTCTTCATCTGCAATTACGGTTTACTTTATCAAAACGGTAGTTGCAATTAAAGGAATCATAGATTTTTATGTCATCGAAGATGGTTGTCGAAAGTGAACATGCACGTCGGTTTATATTTGTATGCTTATTGCATTGTATTGTAGATGGTGTTGGGATCTTTGGTGGAGTAGTTTAGACGTGGCACCAGCTGCTGCTATTACTATCAAGAATTTCAAGTTGCTACATCGAAATATAGAAGAGTGAACACAAGCTCAATATTTTTGAGGAGTCTATCAATTTCAAAGAATGAGAATCATTAGCTACATGTTCAATTACATCTTTACCCTCATCGACACAATCCGACTCATTACAAAGTTCATGGTCCATTGCACCGATGACGAATATGACCACTAGTCAAAGGGTGACCTTCATCCAAATAAATTTGTACCATTATTGTATTCATTCTTACCACCGTTATCGATGAAAATACTAAGTGATATGACCGAGGAATTGAAATGCATTTGACAAATCCCTGACGAGATTTTATGATGTGGCAGTCGGAAATATTGTAACCCACAAATTTGTGTATTTTATATAGTGAAATAGAAACATTTAAAAATGATATAGAAAAGTGTTAAATCACATATACTTGAGATGCGTTTTAGTATTTTACTTGTTAAAAAATTCTTCAATTTTTAAGGATATGTAATAGAGAAAAATTCATTTTTGGTCCTATCCTAAGACTTGTGTCTAATTTTGGTCTTGCTTATTTCGATTTTTTTTATCTTAGTTCTGTAATTGAAAAATTTATCCAATTTCAGTTCTCTTTTGCTCGGATTTTGTATATTTCGATGGCTATTCGGCGAGTGAGATACACTTGCTCTCAATTTTACAATTTTCGTTCACTCTCAATAACGTGGCAACGTTATGATTATGTGACATTCATTTTACATTTACTTTGACTAAAAATGCTAAAAAATATTTCTCACTTTGCCACATCATCACAAAAAAAAAACAAAATATCAATTAAAGAACACAGCAAAACCCAAATTAACTAAATTATTTAAAAAAAAAACCAAAATAAAAAAAGTGTTTGACGGAATTTCCCTCAAATTTACAACTTTCATGATTTGACATTAATGTGTGAACCAACCAAATAAATGTTAGGTTGTTATGGAGTTTGAGTTAGATAGACTTTAGAACTCCTGATCAAATAAGACTTAAATTCCTAGTTAGATTAGATTTGAGATTCCTAGTTAGAAAGACATTATGACTATTTTCCTATAAATAACTCTTTGACTTATCGTATTTGTCAACACAAGAAAATTAGTAAATTTTTCTAGCTTGGTAGTGCCCCCAAACGTAGTCAATTGACAAATTGGGTGAACAAATCGTTGTTTCTTATTTTTCATTCATATCAAATTCTCTATAATTGTTCTCAAAATCCTAACAACTGGTATCAAGAGCATCGGGTTCAGTAGATCTGGTGGGAGCAATTACGATGGCTGAAAATCGCCTGTTGAGAAGTTTGATGAATCAGATTTTGGATTCTGGAAACTGCAGATCGAGGACTACCTGTATGGTAAAGATCTATATCAACCTTTGGGTACAAAGCTCGAATCTATGAAAGACGATGAATGGGCGCTGTTGGATAGAAAGACGATGAGTGTAATTCGTTTGTCATTATCCAGGAACGTTGCGCTCTACATAGTAAAGGCAAAAACCACAAAGGAGATGTTAGAGATTATGACCAAGATGTACGAGAAGCCATCAGCCACGAACAAGGTTCATCTAATGCGACAGTTGTTTAACCTAAAGATGGCAGAGGGTGCTACGGTGGCCAATCATCTAAATGAGTTCAATATGATCATTGTACAATTGAGCTCAGTTGAGATCAATTTCATGATGAGGTACAAGCCCTAATTTTGTTATCCTCTCTACCAGAAAGTTAGAGTGGGACGGCGACGGTCGTTAGTGCCTCAATCGGGAAGGTGAAACTCAGATTTGATGAAGTTAGAGACCTAATCATAAGCGAAGAAATTTACAGAAAAGAATTGGTGTGACCGTAGGATCAGCCTTGAATATAGGAAACAGAGGCAGATCAGAATCAAAATCGAATTCTAATCGAGATAGATCGAAGTCAAGAGGGAGAAATAAGTCGAAGAAAGACAAGAGTTAGATTGAGTGCTACAATTGTCATAAACTCGGGCATTATAAAATTCAGTGTAAGACACCAGAGAAGGATAACAAATCAGCAAACGCAACCACTGAGGAAAATGCGGATGTGTTAATCTTGAGCGTAAGCAGTCCATTAGAATCTTGAGTATTAGATTCTGGAGTATCATTTCATTCATGCAACAATGCTGACGTAATGGAACATTACATCTCTGGAGATTTTGGGAATGTTTATCTTGCTGATGATGAGCCTCTGGAAATCGTGGGAAAAAGGGGATGTTCGGATTAAGGCACTGAATGGAACTGTTTTGCAATTGCGTGATGTGAGACATATTCCTGGATTGAAGATGAATTTACTTTTCGTTGGGCAACTTGATGATGAAGGTTACGTTGTGACCTTTGGTTGTAAAACATGGAAGATATCCAAAGGAGTTATGGTGGTGGCTCAAGGCAATAAGGAGGGAACATTGTATATTACAGGCAACACTCAGGACAACATTACTTTTGCAGTGCAAAGAATGATACCGATTTATGCCATTGTCGTTTGGGCCACATGAGTGAGAAGGGGATGAAAGTGTTGTGTTCGAAAGGTAAGCTGTCAGGCCTCAAGACTGTTGAAATCGGGTTGTGTGAGGATTGTGTATTCGGAAAGTAGAAAATAGTGAGTTTTTTAAAAGGAGGCAGAACCTTGAAGAAACAAAAATTGGAGTTAGTCCATAGCAATTTGTGGGGACCAACACAGGTGACATCTCTTGGTGGAGCATCTTATTACATGACTTTCATAAACGACTCAATGAGAAAGGTATGGGTTTATTTTCTGAAAAATAAATCGGGCGCTTTTGATGTTTTCAAGAAGTGGAAGGCTCTTGTAGAAACTGAGATGTGTCTCAAGGTGAAGTGTTTGAGATCTGATAATGGTGGAGAGTACGAGCTTCGAGAGTTCAAAGAATTTTATGCTGTAAATGAAATTCGCATGGAGAAAACTATTAAAGGAACCCCTCAACAAAACGGCGTTGCAGAACGTATGATCAGAACACCATGTGAACGTGCTAGAAGCATGAGATTGAAGTGTGGGCTGTCGAAGATGTTTTGGGCAGATGCAATTAATACTGCAACTTACTTAATAAATAGAGGACCCTCAACTCCCTTGGAAAATTACCTACCAGAGGAGGTCTTGAGCGGTAAAGAGGTAAATCTGTCATTTCTTCGAGTATTTGGTTGTGTCTCATACGTGCATATTGATGCTGCTGATAGAAGTACGTTGGATGCTAAATCTATTAAATGTACATTTAATGGATATGGTGGTGATGAATTTGGCCATCGATTTTGGGATGAGAAGAATCGAAAGGTAATTCGTAGTCAAGATATCATATTTAATGAACAAATATTGTACAAAAATAGGTTGGATACATCTGAATCAGCTGGTTCCGAGAAATAAGTTATTGAGTTAGACATCTCGAACTCGGGTGGGAGCAAAGTGGCTGATGATAATGAGGTGGTAAGTGATGAGGAACCACACACGACACAGTTGATAATTCCGCTGCGAAGGTCCACCAAAATACATAAATCACCTGATAGGTATTCACTTTCTCTTCATTACTTGTTGTTGATAGATAGTGGAAGCAACATGTGGTGAACACGTGAGCAAGTGGAAACTAGCGATGAATGATGAAATGAATTCGTTGAAGGCTAACGAAATGTGGGAACTAGTTGAGCTTCCAAAAGGGAAAAAAACATTGCATAACAAGTGGGTTTACAGAATTAAAGAGGAGTTTGATGGAAGCTGTTGGGATTTCGATATTTAGATTTTGATGAGACAAAACATATATGTAATAGGAAGTATTGAATACCCTATTTTTCACAATGTTTAAGTGAAGACATAGACTAGTTTTGAGTCTAGATATAAGGGCTGAAAGATGGAGGTTTTCATAAGTTACTTAGCTGCATCGAGCATATCGGAAAGATGCTGCTGTAAGAAAACAGATACAACATCACTGCAAGAAAGCAGTTACAGCACCGCAGTAAAGTAAGAAAGAACGGCATGCAGCATTGCTGCAAGAAAATGATACAAGAGTTCTGTAAGAAAAAGATATAGTAGTACTGCCGAAGATACTGCAAGAAGGTCCAAGTTACAACAGCACTGTAAGAAGACATCAGCTGCACCCAGACCTAAGATACAACGCAGAGCTTACTATCCAAATAGTCAACAACGCCTATCACAAACAAGAAGTATCATACAATCCGAGGAATGATAAATGCAGTACGAGGAACGAAGATTCAAGCAAAAATAAATAGAGCCATTCGAGACAAGATCAAAGTTGCAGATACGGAGCCAATACAAAGATGCCACGTGGACTGATGCGCTGCAGAAAGCTGCTAGCCGCAACTGCCACATTAAATGCTCCGAAAGAGAAAGTCAAGTCGCATTAAATGCAAGCCATGCCTTGATCAAGTACTTCAAATTCAAAAGAGAGATATCTCCTTTAATGAATATCTTCTCATACAAGTATAAATAGAGGATGAGAAACACTGAAGTTGGTTACTGAAACATTTGCGCAAAAACTCACAAACTTTCAAGTTACAAACATTCAAGTCTACCATCAGTTTTAGTCACTCAACCTCTATGAAGTGAAGCAAGCTCAAAGCTGAAAGATCCTTTGAAGGATTCAAAAGCTCACTTCACCGCACCAGTTGAAGAACAAAACATATACTTTTAACCTTGTTGTTGTGTGCTTAGGTTGTTTTAGAGGTGTCGAACAGTTGATAGGAGAGATCCTTGCTGTTTGTATAAGTTGTCTAGAGTTAGGCAGCTTCCCTGTATGGGAGTGTAGAACTTTGTGTGGGTTAGCCTTTGGAGTTTGCAGTTGTTGTGTATACGCTGGACTCTAGTAGGTTGTTGCTTGGTAAAGTTAATAGATTGTTAGGAAGGTCCTGTAATTCAATCTTGGTTAACGAAGTTCCTGCTCGAGGAGCAGTAGAGTGGACGTAGAAGGATTACACCACCTTCGAACCACTATAAACCATAAGTGCTTTATTGCTTTCTTATCTGTGCTTATTTCATTCTTATATATATATCTATCTCATAAGCATAAAACGTTTTGAAAAGGAGCATATTTGAGAAAACTAGCCTTGTGTTATAAATCATATTTTCTGCTGCGTATAAACTCTAATTATAGCGTGCAGCACTGCATTCTAGTGCTGTTAGCAGTAACTGTCTAGTGCTGCAAGTTCAAGTAACTTGCAGAGCAGAAAGATTTTTCGAATGATTTGCAAAATCAACCAAGGTTCATTCATCCCCCCTCTGAACCTCGGACACCACTTGGGACCAATAAGTGGTATCAGAGTGAGTTGGGTTAAAAGCCAACTTATCTGGTCACCTACCCAGATCCGCCTTAGACTCGTTGTTTTCTCTACATGCAAAATCTCATTCTTACAGCATATCATGGATTCCTCTAATCACAAGCTACCCATGTTTTTTATAGAAGAATATGACGATTGGAAAATAAGAATGCAGACACATCTATTAGCAATGAACGATGAAATGTGGACGGTCATCACTGAAGGACCAATCATCCCCACAAAGGTAAATCCAGTGCTCGATAGAGACTTAGAAGAAGGAGCATAGCCGCCACCAAACTTCTTGGTCAAGCCAAGACAAGAATGGAACAATGAAGATAGGAAGAGAGCCAACCTAGACAATGTGGCCAAAAATGCTCTATTCATCACTTTGGATAAAGACACGTTCAGCAAGGTCAAGACTTGCAGAACATCCAAAGAGATATGAGAAAAACTGGAGCAAATATGTGAGGAGACAGAGCTTACCAAAGATAACAAGATCTTCAATGCTACTCAACTATTCGAGCTCTTCGAAATGAAGAATGAAGAGACTCTTGAGCAACTAGACTTGAGATTCACATCCATTGTGAATGAACTAGAAGCTCTGGACAAGCACTACACTCAAAAAGAAAAGAACATGAAGGTGCTTAAAGCCCTGCCCGCGGAGTGGGATAGCAAGACCACTGCCATGAGAGTATCCATAGATTTGAAGTCCATGAGCACATTCGACCTATTCTTCGATCTCAAAGTATTTGAGTATGACATCAACAGACGGAGAAAGAAGTCCAAATAATCGAGCTCCAAGGTTACAGTGCTAACTGCCAGAGGCTCCAAGGATACAGCAACCACTAGTTGCAGTAAGCAGATGGAGGTTACAACAGAAGTTGCTGAAGAGGATATGACTCTGCTTCTAAAGAAATTTAGAAGATTTGTGAAGAGCAACAACAACAACAACAACACCGACCTCAACAAGAGGAATGACTTCAGAAGAAGTCATCCACCTCCTCAGGTATCCTCCTCTCCACAGCCAAATACAAGCAATGTTGACTTATGTTATAATTGCAGAAAATCAGGACACTATACAAGAAACTGTCCATATCCAACGGTGCACAAGTATCCAGAAGGAGAGAGAGAGCAGCTGCGAGATAAAAGAAGAGAGGATATACACAAGTTTTGAGCTCTTATAGGAGAGATGGAGAAGACCAATGATACAACAGTCTCGAAGGAGATGCTGAAAGCTGCAGAATCCTCTGACGAAGAAGTGATGATATGCCTAATGGCCAAAGATGGAGAAGACAGTGAAGAAGATGAGGTAATCTATCAACCGCTGTCCATACCTGAACAAGAGGAGCTGAACATGATCCACTCTCTAAAGAGGATCATGAGTTACTTTGAGCAGATCAACTCAATTCATGAGGAACTGAAGGTTGAAAATGAGAACCTAAGAATCGACAATGAGATCCTTAAGAGCAAAAACATTGATATTGCCAAAATGCTGGCTGCATGTGAGTCTGATAACTCAAGGTGCAGCAAGCTACAAAAGAAGGTCTCTAGATTAAATCTGCTGGTCACCAAGCTAGAAGTTGAGAAGGAAAGCTTGCAATCCACGATAAACACGTTCAGCAAATCATCTAAGGACGTAAGAGATTGCATAAATCAAAACAGAAGTCCTTTTGAAAGATCGGGCATAGGTTACAACAATCACATCTCTCAGACTACAGAAGTACATCCAAAACTGTTAATTTTGTTCAAGTTGAAACCCCAATGGAGAAAGAATTACTCTGTAACTCTGTGAAGATCTTGAACAAGACAACAATGATGGATAAATGGAAGAAACCCCAATGCTCAACTACAGGAAGTAAGCCTGCATCTAAGAATTGGCTGCAGCAGAAGCTATCTGCTGTATGCAGCAAGAGGATGCAGCAACCCACAAAGTTGCAGCATAAAAGAAAATTTCCCACCAATACTGAGACTTATATGTCTAACCTCAAAGAGGATATACTCAAGGGAAGTATGGTGGAAGACCACACTACAAAGGTGTTGGTAACACATATGTTGTCTCTACACATACTTTTAACAAGCAGTTTAAAAACAGAACTGCATACAATTAGAGAACCAATAATTCTTACAGCAAAACAGTGACTGTTAAGAAAGTTAGGGTTCCAAAAGCAACTAACTCCAAAGGACCCTTACAAAAGTGGGTACCTAAATCTGTTTGAAATTGTTACAGGTTTCAGTGCCAGGTTGCAACGGTGATGTATGGTACATTGACAGTGGTTGCTCAAGGCACATGACAGACAGTAAAGAAGCTCTCAAGGACTTCCAAGAATGCAAAGGACCTAAAGTCATCTTTGGAGATGATTCCAAAGGAAGCACAAAAAGAAGTGGATGCCTAGTCAAGGGGAATATAAAGATCAATGATGTATTCTATGTGAAAGGACTCAGATACAACCTTCTGAGCATCAGTTAGTTTTGTGACAAGGGATACAAAGTTGAATTCAACCTCAACAAATGCTTAATCAAGGACAGTACATCAAATGAAGTCAAGCTTACAGGAACAAGAAGAGAAAACATCTACCTAGCTGATTGAAACTCCTCTATTCAACCAATATGCTTCATTGTGAAAAGTCCACCAGAGCTTAGCTGGTTATGGTACAAGAGATTAAGCCATCTGAACTTCAAGACTATTAACAAGCTAGCAAGGAAAGGTCTTGTAAGGGGATTGCCAGATGTGGCATACAAGAAAGAGAATGTATGTGGAGCTTGTCAGAAAGGAAAACAAGTAAAGAGTTTATTCAAAGATAAGTTACAGAAGTCTAGATAAGTTCCTTCTATATATGGACCTGTTTGGACCAGTAGAACCAGTAAGCATAAGTGGGAAGAAGTACTCACTTGTGGTAGTAGATGACTACTCTAGATATACATGGACAATCTTTCTTGCAAAAAAATCAGAAACTCAAGACAAGCTACCTAACCTCATGAAGAAAATCCAGAATGAAAAGAGTTTGAACATTGTGAAGATAAGATCAGACAGAGGAACTGAGTTCATAAACAAATTCATTGAGAAATTCTGTTTTGATAATGGTATTCGACATGAACACTCTGCTGCAAGAACACCTCAACATAATGGTGTTGCGGAAATGAGGAATAGAACCCTCAAGAAAGCAGCAAGGACAATGATAGCAGAGACAGAAATACCCAAGAGATTTTGGACTGAAGCAACCAACACTGCATGCTACACACAGAACAATTGTTTGATCAACAAGGATCTAGACAAAACTCCTTATGAAGTCTGGAATTGATATACATCAAATGTATCATATCTGTATATCTTTGGATGCAGGTGTTATATCCTCAACAATGGAAAAGAACATCTGTAAACCTTTGATGCAAAATCAGATAAAGAAGTATTCTTAAGATACTCTGCTGTAAGTAGAGCTTTCAGAGTCTTCAACAAGCGAACCTTGATAGTTGAAGAATCTATTCATGTGGTGTTCGATGAACCACACTCAGACACCAAAAAGCTAGAAGAACCTGTTGAAGACACAGCTCCAAGAAAAGAGAATGATGTTCCATATGTAGAAGGAGTTCTGCATACAGGAAAGACAAAGAAGAAGAAGTTGCACCTCTTAATGCAGCAGATATTCTTACAGCAACAGAACCCTTAGTCATACAGCAACAAGAGGAGCAACCTAGATCAACACAAATTTTTGAGCCTGATAGGACATGGCTAAGGAATCATCCTAGGGATCTTATAATAGGAGATCCATCCATAGGAGTAAGAACAAGAAGGTCCATCCCTCATGAATCAATGTTTGCATGTTTCATATCTCAAACAGAGCCTAAGAATGTTGAAGAAGCCCTACAAAATAGCAACTGGGTACAGGCTATGCAAGAAGAGTTGAATGGTTTTGAAAAAAACCAAGTATGGCAAACAGTTGCAAGACCAACTCATCAAGGAGCTATAGGAACAAAGTGGGTCTTCAAGAATAAGTTAGATGAATCTGGACTTGTTGTGAGAAACAAAGCAAGATTAGTTGCTAAAGGATACTGTCAGGAAGAATGAATTGATTTTGATGAGACTTTTGCTCCAGTAGCAAGACTGGAAGCAATAAGGATTTTTCTGGTATATACAGCTCATATGAATTTCAATGTCTATCGAATGGACGTAAAGAGTGCATTCCTGAATGGTCTTCTTACAGAGGAAGTATATGTTGAACAACCTCCAGGTTTTGAAGATCAAGCAGAAGAGAAGGTGTTTAGATTACACAAGGCCCTTTATGGACTTAAGCAAGCTCCGAGAGCTTGGTATGACACCTTGTCTCTCTATCTGTTAGAGAATGGTTTCCAGAAAGGAACAGTCGACAAGATGTTGTTCAGGATACAAGATGGAGACAGTGTACTGTTGGTACAGATATATGTGGATGATATCATCTTCGAATCCACTAACAAAGAGTTATGTGAGAAGTTCTCCAACCTGATACAGTCAAAATTCGAGATGAGTATAATGGGAAAATTAAATTTCTTTCACGGGCTGCAAGTAAAGCAGCTATCTGCAGGAACCTTCATCAGTCAAGTTAAGTACACAAAAGAGCTTATCAAGAAATTTGGCATGAAGAATGGTGCAGCAACATCCGTTCCTATGTCTACATCTATAAGCCTTGACAAAGATAAAGATGGTAAAGATATAGATATTACAAAGTACAGATGGCTAATCGGATCCTTGTTGTATCTCATAGCAAGCAGGCCAGACATTATATTTGCAGTAGGAGTCTGTGCAAGATTCCAAGCAGCACCAAAGGAGTCACACCTTTTAGCTGTTAAGAGAATTATCAAGTATCTGAAAGGAACTCAGGAAGTAGGCCTATGGTATCCCAGGGAAGGAAGATTTAATCTTAAAGGCTACTCTGACTTAGATTATGCAGGCTGCAAGATTGATTGGAAAAGTACCAGTGGGATTTGTCAATTTCTGGGAAATAGACTTGTTTTATGGTTTTACAGGAAACAAACTTCAATTGCAACCTCTACAGCAGAAGCAGAGTATGTTGCAGCAGGAAGTTGCTGTGTGCAGATTCTCTAGATACTGCAGCAACTTAGAAATTATGAGATTGAAGAAAAAAAGACTCCAATTCTCTGTGATATTACAAGTGCGATTGCAATTACCCATAATCCTGTTTTTCACACAAGAACAAAGCACATCGACATACAACATCATTTTATAAAAGATCACGTAGAGAAGAAAGATGTTGTGCTTGAGAAAGTTCATACGGATCTCCAGCTTGCAGATATATTCATTAAACCATTGAGTGAATCGAGGTTTTCTATGCTTAGAAACGAGCTGGGAATTCTTAAGTTATAAGGTCAAAAAAGATGGTGCAGAAGCCTAGAGGGAATCTCTGCATACTTGTGAGAAGTAGTAAGTATAGTGATGTAAGCTACGCCTTCATACATCGCTAGGTTCAAACAGCGCTGCATTCTTTATTCTTACAGTATAGCAGTCAACGGGAGTGTAAGCAGCACCTGGTTACAGCATTTATTTCTAAGGGTATTGATTACTCTGTAACCTCGTACCAAGGATGCTGCAACCTTAAAAAGTCATTTATTTAGGCGGTAAATCACATATCTTTCAGCATTTAATGTATGTCTGCGCATGTCAGAAGTGGAAAGGGCACGGTCAGAAGCCCATGCGCCTAATAATGATTATTGACGATTTGACCCCTCCACCTTTTTTTGGTGACCGTAAGATCAATTTTCTCTGATTTATCTCAACCGTTGATCTTACTACACGTCCCTTGAGATCCGTCATAACCCCCATAACTGCTCTAATTCGAAATCATTTTTCACCATCACCCAAGGAGAGAAGTTTCTTTTTCGTAAAAAATTTCCTAAGTTCAAAATCTTCGAAACTCTTTATTTTCTCTCTCAGAAAAATCTATGGCTGCCAGATAATTCATTGTTTTGGAAGGTCATCTGATCAACCAGGAGCACGTCTATGCTTTTGGGTTGTATGATAATGGCTTGATACACAGGATTTTTGATGCCCTTCAGAGGACTCAAGTCATGGGGCTACTGACCACTGTTTACGCTGGCTTCTCAGTGGAGTCAGTTTAACGCTTTTACTCCTACGCCAGGACGGCGGAGGAGAGGAATTGCATCCTGTTCAGGATGGATGCAGATAAGGAAGAGCGATCTCTGACCATCAGAGATATCGCTGCCACCTTCAGCATTTCCGTCGGAGGTTTATCCCCCAGTTAGCTTGTGACGTATGGGGATAACAATGCTCAAGAGATGTGGGATCTCTTTCGAGCAAGGGATGTCGGGACAGAAATCAAGAGAAGCACCCCGAAAAAGCTCTTCAAACTGGAGTTTGAACTCTTACATGATATCTGTGCGTACTCCATCGAAGATAGGACGGGGAGCTTCGACAAGTGCACAGATCTCCGGTTCCAGATCATATCTGCCATCATGGCCGAAGAGAAGGTGAACTGGGCGAGGTTCATCATGAAGAGGCTTTGGGAGGAGGCAGAGAAGATAACGGTGAGGAGGAGCTTTGGCATCACCATCTGCTCTCTGCTCTGCAAGCTTGGTCTCTAGCTTACAGCACCCACCGCCATCTCCATTGGCAAGTATCTCAGGGAGAAGAAGAAGGGTAAGACCCAACTGAAGGCAGCAAAAGCTGGGGTTGCAAGGAAGAAAACTAAAGACAAAAAGAATGCAATCGTAGCCCTGCAAGATGAAGCTGTAGGCAGCGGGGGCAACGAGGAAGATGAGGATGTTGAGAGTCCTCTTCCCGTTATCAGGAGGATCTCAAGGGAGGCTGACCCTGAACCTGAAGCCTCTTCCTCGAATGACACCGTACCCTTGGTCAAAAGGGTCCCGTGCAGCAAGAAAAAGGCTGCTGCAGCTATTGATTCCCAACTCTCTACAGCAAGCTTGACTGTAGTTTCTGTTGAGGATATGTCACATCAACCAGAGAGTGGCAGAGAGACTGGTGTGGAGGCTCATCTACAAGGAGCTGACTCAGCTTCTCCGCGCGATCATGGAGCTCACACATCAGTGCTTGATCCTATCTTTCCAACGGCTAGAAATATGGAGCTGCAATACAATTTCTGGAGGGAGATACTACTGTCTAAGGGGGAAATTTTATTGAAGTGGAATGATTTCCTAACAGTCGAGCAAGCTGTCCTGGAGTGGACCAAATCAGAAGACGTCTTGACGCTCCTACAATTTGAGTATGAAGCAATGGTGCAAGATCAATCAGCAAGCAGTGCTGCTCAGGGAATAAAAGACAAGGGAAAGGGAAAACCTCTTGCAGAATCTGACTCTGCAGAGCTGCCGATGCGAGCAACATTAGAAAACGTTTAGGTTTTTCTTGTCCTGACTATGGAGGCTGTAAGAAGGGACGATGACGTCGCTTTTGCTCAAGAGCAAATCGACATCCTGGGAGTGGAGCAAGCTGAGAAAGATATGCTGCAACAGGCGCTGCAACAAAGTGTTAAAGAGATCAGAATGCAGCACACTCCTAGGAGGATGCGGGGAGAAGGAAGTTCAAGCCAACATCACGCAAACTTCCCTGCATATGAACAAATGGTTAAAGACCTCTCCAATATTGTCACGCTTGATCCTTTGGAGGATGAGGAGCCTCAACTGATGGACTATGGTGATTCCCCTATGCGCATGGATGCTGCTGCTGTAGATTCTCAAAGGGAACCGACCACCATCATTAAAGATGTGATTTCTGATATTACCGAGATCATCGATGACGCAACCATGGAGAAAGTTGTAGAGGCTGGACTCCCTATACTAGCGAAGACAGCAGTACTACAGACAACCACCCTTGAAGAAGCTGCTGAAGAAGCAAGGAGGGTGGAAGCTGAGATTCTTGCAGCAGTGGAGCTTATAGTGCTGGATGCTGTGGACGCTGTAAGAAACCAACCAGAGCTGTAAGAACCCATTATTGTAGTAGAAGCTGTCCAGGTTACAGGACCAGTTGAGAAGACGGTGTCCTTGCAGAAGACCTCAAGGGAGACTGTTGTTCTGACAACACTCCCTAAGGGAGAGAAGACCTCTGCTGGGGAGGCCGGGGAGGCAGTACCCATAGAGGATGCTGGAGTGGAAGCAGAGGTAACCCCTGTGCAGCTAAAGACACTTCAAGAGAAGGTTGATACTGCAGCTGCTGCATGCTCACAAGAACCTTCCCAAGTTACAGCAGCAGAGGGTACTGAGGACGTTGAAGTGGATGACACCGAATTTGCCAGGATGATGAGAGTGCGAAACATAGCTGCTTACGGGCCAAAAGCTGGCGGAACAGAAACTGTTACAATCTCATCCGGTGAAGATGAGGCAGAAGATGACGAGCACCCATCCTCAAGCTCGACCAGTTCACAACCCAGCAACCATGAAGATGAGGTTGCTACTGAGGCACCAAGGTAGGATGCAACTCTGAACCCTCAAGTTGTCATTCCTTACACTGCATCCACTGCCGCCTCAACAAGAAGGAATTCAGGGCTGACTCCTGAAGAGTCAATCGACAAGGTGGAAGCAGCTGTTAGACATTTGGTGCACGCTCTCTAAGAGCACGAGTCTACCATGTGGAACAGCCTCAGGGTCACCGCCCAATTCCACGCTGAAACCATGACTGGTTTCAAGAAAGACCTTGAAGCCCTGATTGGGATGATCAAAAGAACGCTTAATGATCACTCCCACAGGCTGTATATGGAACGAGTAAGGATGGAGGGAGAGCTGAAGATTGAAGCTGCACAGACTCGTCAAGAAGTAAGGTTGTGCAAGTGATATGCTGAGAATGCCTTTGATAGGCTGCAGACTCACTCTCTCGTTCTTGACACACTTTTGGACCGTACAACCGAACAAACCAGAAGAACCAGAAGTGTGGACGACCGTTTGGGGAATTTAGAGTTGATCGTCGGAGAATTGAGGGATATCATGTACCGTGCATTCCCTCAGTATACAGAAGCCTCCAAGGAAGCCCCAGAACCAACCCGAAGACCACGTTCCAAGGTGGTCCCAGCTATCCCTACTCAGCCCTCGGCTTTTGATGATGCCAAAACGGGGGAAAGATTTACTGAAAGATATAGGAGCTCAGGGGAAGCTGAAGAAGAAGAAGATGATGATGACCAGCCTCTCAGTAAGAGAAAGAAGAGGTCTGGATCATCTACTGTTGCTGACATCCTCTCTCCAAAGCGCTGGAGAAGAGATGATGAAGGAGGAGCTAGAGGAGCTGATGTAGCTGCTGGAAGCAGATCAGCAGCAGGTACTGCATACAGCAGAGCTGCAAGTAAAGATGCAGCACCTCCTTCTTATCATCTTTCTAAGAGAGGGAATGAAAGCCAGCAGCAAAGCTCAAGGAAAAGGATGGGCGGGGCCGAGATTGAAGGGCATGGGCATCAGAGGGCAGAAGAAGATCAGTATGCCTGGATACAAAGGCTTGGAGTAATTGGTAAGAGGAGAATTTTTGCCAGAGACCTCTACCAATATCCCCCTCAAGAAATCTCACGCCTTGACACAGAAAACATATCTGCTGAAGTGTCAGTATTGATGGATCAAAGGCCTGAAGGAGAAAACATGGCCTGGAGCTTTAACATCTTCAAGGCAGTCAAGCTGCCTACTGACAGAAAGCCATCATTTAAGGAGATCACCCTGTTCAAACGATCAGAATACCTCAGAAACTTCAAACTTCTGTACAGAAAGAGCAAATTCAGAAGATACCACTCATGCCAATCTGTATTGAAGAGATATGAGCAGCTTACTAGGGAAGGAGAGCTAGAGATTCAAAATTTCTATATAGACCTAGTAAAGCAATACAAGATTGTGCCTTACTGTGAGGACTTCTGGCTGAGATGGATTCAAATCCCGGTGTTCAATCAAAAGCTAGATCAGTCATATCAGGAGTCCATCAGAGACTGGTGGAAGGGATCAAGAGAAAGAGAAGATCTGGAAAGATTTGCTGAAAGAAGACCCAAAGATTCGTCTACAAAGCGGTCCCTGTTTCAGTAATATATCTACTCTCTTGTGATCTCTTTATGTAATATCTGCCTTGTAAAATTTCTCTCAGTTAATGAAGAAATTTTCTATTTCGTTCCTGATCAAAGTTCAAACCCTATATACCAATGCATGCTTTTTACGTTTTCTTGATGTTATGTGATGAAGGAATAACATGATGTATCTCTGATGAATCCAGGATTAGTTTTTATCTGTTCAAAGCTTATCAAGCATGTAACTCTGATGAAAAATGAGATAATGTAAGAATGAAAACTTCTTCATAAACGAAATTATGTAAAGGTTTTGTCATCATCAAAAATGGGGAAATTGTTGGGATTTCGATGTTTAAATTTTGATGAGACAAAACATATATGTAATAGGAAGTATTGAGTACCCCATTTTTCACAATGTTTAAGTGAAGACATAGACTAGTTTTGAGTCTAGATATAAGTGCTGAAAGATAGAGGTTTTCATAAGTTACTTAGCTGCATCGAGCATATCGGAAAGATGCTGCTGCAAGAAAGTAGATACAATATCGCTGTAAGAAAGCAGTTACAGCACCGCAGCAAAGTAAGAAAGAACGGCGTGCAGCATTGCTTCAAGAAAAGAATACAGGAGTACTGTAAGAAAAAGATACAGCAGTACTGCCGAAGATACTGCAAGAAAGTCCAAGTTACAGCAGCACTATAAGAAGACATCAGCTGCACCCAGACCTAGGATACAACGCAGAGCTTACTGTCCAAATAGTCAACAACGCCTATCATAAACAAGAAGTATCCTACAATTCGAGGAAGGATAAATGCAGTACGAGGAACGAAGATCCAAGCAAGAATAAATAGAGCCGTTTGAGACAAGATTAAAGTTGCAGATACGGAGCTAATACAAAGATGCCACATGGACTGATGCACTGCAGAAAGCTGCTAGCCGTAACTGCCGCATTAAATACTGCGAACGAGAAAGTCAAGTCGCATTAAATGCAAGCCATGCATTTGATCAAGTACTTCAAATTCAAAAGCCAGATATCTCCTTCAACGGATATTTTCTCATACAAGTATAAATAGAGGATGAGAAACACTGAAGCTGGTTACTGAAACATTTGCGCAAAAACTCACAAGCTTTCAAGTTACAAACATTCAAGTTTACCATCAGTTTCAGTCACTCAACCTCTATGAAGTGAAGCAAGCTCAAAGCTGAAAGATCCTTTGAAGGATTCAGAAGCTCACTTCACCGCACTAGTTGAAAAACAAAACATATACTTTTAACCTTGTTGTTATGTGCTTGGGTTGTTTTAGATGTGTCGAACAGTTGATAGGAGAGATCCTTACTGTTTGTATAAGTTGTCTAGAGTTATGCAGCTTTCCTGTATGGGAGTGTAGAACCCTGTGTGGGTTAGTCTTTGGAGTTTGCAGTTGCTGTGTGTACGTTGGACTCTAGCAGGTTGTTGTTTTGTAAAGTTGATAGATTGTTAGGAAGGTCCTGTAATTCAATCTTGCTTAACGAAGTTCCTGCTCGAGGAGCAGTAGAGTGGACATAGAAGGATTATACTACCTTCAAACCACTATAAACCATAAGTGCTTTATTACTTTTTTATCTGTGCTTATTTCATTCTTATATATATCTATCGCATAAGCATAAAACGTTTTGAAAAGGAATATATTTGAGAAAACCAGCCTTGTGTTATAAATCATATTTTCCGCTGCGTATAAACTCTAGTTACAGCGTGCAGCACTGCATCCTAGTGTTGTAAGCAGTAACTGTCTGGTGCTACAAGTTCAAGTAACTTACAGAGTAGAAAGGTTTTTTGAAAGATTTGCAAAATCGACCAAGGTTCATTCACCCCCCTGAACCTCGAACACCACTTGGGACCAACAGAAGCAAGCGTTATAGGCAAAATTGGTTGTAAAAGGGTTTGAGCAGAAATATTGTGTCACGCCCCATTTTCTTATAAAAACATTTATCAGAGTTTTTCACACGGGCGTGCAGGAAGAAGAAAAGAGATAGGAGACGAACAGAAGGTATTACATATCAACCATAGGTTTCAACCGATTTAACATAATATTTACAGCGGAAATATCATTAGGATCTCACATCCCAAGCACATATTATCATCAGGATCTCACATCCCGAATACACATCATCATCAGGATCTCACATCCCGAATACACATCATATCATCACCAAACGTGTATTTCTTACAACATTGTTTTATAAAGAGAATGTTTGAGAAACATCATATTAAATAATTACAGATCCAGAAATATAGCACCTCATCTCTCCTTTTAGGGTTCATCATGCTTATCATCTCCTATAACATGAATTACAAAATAAGGGGTGAGTGCGTTGAATACACTCGTGGGGAATAAAATCCACGTCTAAATCTTCGACAGACATTTAAATCAGAGATAAGCATAATCATCATAGAACACAGCACGAAATATGCACAACAGACATTAAAAATGGTAAGAGATGAATAGATGCGGGCATCGTCCGTCTTATCCCATAAAACGGTCTCAAATACCATTGGTGCATTTCAAGGACCACCAAACCTTTCATAGAAGAATGAAGGTAAGAGACGAATGCATGAAGGGGCGCCTCAGTGGGCCTACCCCTCACAGTTTATGTATGTCACAACAAGTATAATCACAATATTTAGTATTCCTCAATCATGCTTGAAATAAGGAAAACTGTAAACAGATAAAGAGTTAGAAATTACCCCCACCTTGTTCGGTGGTTACCACATGAGCAGTAAGTGTCAAAGATCACGTATCTCAAGCCTTCAATCCAACAAGTAGCCTACATAGTTTACGATATTTTCTTAGATCTTTATAATCTATAATTAAAGATTAAACCAACATCGGATCGGATACTATCGATCGAGATGAGACAGATCGGAACGGAAGGCCTAACGATTGAGGTTGAAGAAACAAGAAGGAAAGATCAGCTTATATAACTGAGGTGAAAGAGAATGAATTTTGGATCACAATAAAATAAAAATGAGCTCAATCGGAGTTAAAACGAGCTCGAACGGAGCATTTTAAGATTGAGGGGTAATTCGGTCAAAAGGTTGACTTTGATCGGGACCCACGACCCCTGGTCAACGATATCTCATTGGTGATGACTCAATGATTAAATACGATGAAATGAAGACGAGATTCAGATCGAAAATCGTATTGAAATACGGCGTTGCGCGCGTTCCCGACGACGGGAGAAAAACTCGACGGCGTCTCCCGACGGCTGCCTAGTTTTCTCGACAGCGGGGTAGCACCTCTCGGTAGCCTCAGCCCCGGTACGTGCTCAGGCCTCCCGACGTCGTGCTGCTCGAACAGCCCACTTCCCGACACCACCAGCTGCGGCGGAGCCGCCCTGTGCCGTCGCCACTTGTCCTCCGGCTAGTCTGAACCTCAGCAGGCCCTCTGGTGCCTGCAACCGCGAAAAGAAGAGAGAGAGAGAGAGAGAGAGAGAGAGAGAGAGAGAGAGAGAAAAGGTAGTAAAAAATAAGGTTTAAGGGTTTGGTTGTAGCACCTAAGAAATTTTTTTTTATATAACTATATAATATATATTACCTTAATGTATATATATATAATTATAAAGTACGAACTTGTAATATATGTTATATATGATATAAATTATATAATATTAAGATATAAAATTCCTAAAATATAAATTATAACATAAGTATTATGCTAATTATTATGTATATACTCTAAGTCCAAATTTACGTAGGAATATATATATATATATATATATATATATATATATATATATATATATATATATGATATACTTGCATAGTATAGGTTGCATGACTTAAGTAATATAGCATGAAATTTAAAATTTGAAACATATGATATCTTTGCCTAACTTAAATTAAAATGCATAGAATTACAAGTCTATCTTAGGCATGTAGGTAGGTTGGCTTAGGTCAATAAGTTTCTAAAAGAAGATTGAATGATAAGTGAGGCCATACTCATTTCCCTCTCCAAGCACGTAACTGCAACTAAAGCTAAGGAACCAAGCTTCTCTCCTTCCATTTCTTTTTCTCCTTCCAACAGCCATTTTGCTCGCCCTCTTTTCCAACGTTTATCCTCAGCTCCGGCAAGGTAATACATCAAGAAGAATAGCTCTTGTCTTGCTCTTCATAAAGTTGGGTTCGAAGTTACGAACATGGCCGATTCCTCTTGCAGCTGTGTCCCATCTTGGCTACTGTTCGGGCTGTTCTTGCTGCCGCCGTCCGCCGCTGGTCGAGTCAGAGCTGGCGCGGTGTATGCACCGGTGCGTCAGTCGGAAACCGCCGCTGGGAGCGGCGGCTGCGTTGGTCTGAGATTGGAGCAGTTCGGCTCTGTTTTCTCGGCTGGTGTGTGCGTGAGACGGGGTTGTCGTAGGTCAGGTTCTGGCGTGTGGTGTGTGCGTGGGTTAGTAAGGGTTGGTCCGAGGGTGATGGCCGGAGCTGGGCGCGCCGGTGGTGGTGACGCCGCCGCCGCGATCTGCTGCAACAGTGGCTGAGGTTGGGTGGTTTAGGTTGGTGTTTTGGGTGGTGAGGAGTCGCCGGTGACCTCCAGTCGCCGGCTGCGGCGGATCGGCAGACGGCAGGGACGGCTGGGCAGTGACCGGAGGTGGGAAATGGCTGCAGCAACTGGGGAAGGGAAACTTGAGGGGGAAAGGTTATGTTTTGCAAATTTAATGAATATGGAGGGCAAAAACGTCCTTTTGACTGCTGGAATTATTTTAATGCTTAATTAGTGTATGAGTTGCATATAAACTCTAAATTAATTAAAGGCATGTATGAAGATCATCCAAAATACGAATAATGATAATCGAACCCTTAAATTTATCTAAGTTACATAGTTTTTATTATTATTGATGTTATTATGCAATTGTTTTCCTAGATTTCTAAATGTTAGATTAATGATACATGTTTTCATTTAATATTGTAATATATTAGGAAGTATAAAGTTTATAATATACTTACTAGAATCTAATATATGAAATTCGGATAAAATGAAGTGGACATCTATAAAATATGACGATATCATAAAATTGTCATGTAAAATTTGTGAGAATTATGATAAATAACACTTTGATTTTTATTATTTATTAATGTATATGGAAATTTTAGATGTTATCTTATAATTAATAAAATTTGATGAATAAGACGAGTTTAATTAATAAAGAGAATTATGTAAATTAATTAAGGAACTATAATGTAAGCTTCAGTTGGGAATTAATTATTATTGTGTTATTATTATAAATTTTAACCAAAGATTTTATTTGGAATTATAATTTAAATCTATATTTTGCAAGATTGCTTTTGAGACTAAAAATTATAAATATTATGCTAATTGAATTAAGTTACAATTTAATTATTATTTCTAAATTAAGGATAAATAACCCTAATTTTCTATCCATTTTAATCCGAGCTATTAATTTCAATTTAATCTATATGGATTATGAATTTTACATTTAATTACAAAATAAGTTATATTAATTTCCAAAATTAGGGCTTAGTTTAAAAATATTAATTTATTTTAAATCGATCATAATTTGAGTAAAAGCTAAGTCGAAACCTTATGTTTGTAGGCAATACGTCGGGTTTTAAGCCGTAGATAGTTTGGAAGTCTAAAACTTTTGTTCAGCTGCTCTTCAGGTGGGGAAAATGTGCTAAGTTGGTATTCTATATTTCCTTTCAATTATATAAATTACGAATTATATTCGATATGATATGTGTTGGGTTTATGTGCTGAATATATATATGCAATGTGATGATATGATGAGGAATATTTGATATTCTCGTATGTGCAATTAAGATGTGCTTTTATGTAAATTTTATTATGTGAATGTGATGAAATTATGTGTGCATGTGCATGCGTATGCAAGGCGGCTAGGGCCGTATATGACGGCTGATCATCGTATTATGACGGTTAATAACCGTAAAGAAAATGTTTTCATGGCGGCTGAGAACCGCAATATGTTTTCATGGCGGCTGAGAACCGCAATATGCTTTTATGGCGGTTAAGAACCGCAATATGTTCTCATAGCGGCTAAGAACCGCATATGTTGCAAGACGGTTAAAGACCGTAAATGTGGAAATGAAAGTGGCATGTGTGAAAATGAATGATGCTTGATTGCGATGAATGGTTATATTTGAATAAATTGTATATCATGTGATGAAATGAGATTATTTAGTGTATTTTATGAAATGATACCCTATACAGCGTGATCCCACTGAGTGTATTAAATACGCTCACTCCCTTTGTATGTTTTCTTTTATAGATTCGGATGTTGGGAGCCGAATGTGAAGAAAGATGCGAGTATATAATTTTTGTAATAATTAAACAAATTATTTGAAAGGTTGTAAAGTTATAATGGCCTGTATATATATATTTTTGCTACGGTCTCTGATCGTTTAAAACTTCTATGTAAATTATATAGTTTGTATGGATTTTATCCTTCAGCTATAGTTTGTTTTAAATTGCTGGACGCCTAAAATGTTAAAATTTTATATTTTATTTATTTTCGAAAATGGGGCGTGACATTGGAGATCGTTTTTCACTGTTTTCCGGTGAACGGAAAATCAGATTGAATTCCAAAAGTTGTCCTAAATTTGTATCGTCGAGGGCTATGTTATGTAAGAAAATCGGCCGAAACTGACAAGTTTGAAATTTTCAGGCGAACTCAGGCGGCGGCTTCGGCGATGACCCGGCGGCGCCAGCGTCGGCGCTGAAGACAGAATAAAAAGAGAAGAGGAGAGAGGGAGGAGAGAGAAACTTACGTGTGTTCGTCGCTTTTTGGCTCGTTCGAAGAAACAGTGAAAATGAAATCGAATGAGAGCCTATTTATAGAAACGGTGAAGTTACTGTTCATCTAGGGTAGGTTACTATTCATTTAGGCTAGGTTACTGTTCATGATAAGATGGCGGTTACTGTTCATCAAGATTACATTCCTCGTTTTTCCAAAACTTCGTATTTTGCCCTTTTTCTTCGCCGTTTGAGCTATGGGTGTCCGATTGACCTCTAATTCGTTTCTATCTTCTCATTTTTCCGTTACGCATCTAATGGTATAAAAATATTATATGTTCCATGTCTATAAATTTTATCTATCTAAAATCGATCGTTAAACGCGTATCTGAAATGCACGTAATTAAATTAAACACTCAAGAATTAATACACAAAAGATATTTCAATTAAAGGTTTACTTATTTAATTACCCAATTATGCTTCATTTTTGTCCTGACGCTACATATTGTATTGATTATATTGATGTTTTCACCCCTGTTGTGAAATTAACCACCATTCGGTTAGTTTTGAGTATGGTGGCTGCAGAAAACTTTATGTTAGAGCAGATTGATGTGAAAACAACCTTTCTTCATGGAGATTTGATAGAAGACATCTACATGGAGCAACCAGAAGGATACTTATCAGAGGGGAATGTTAGGATATATACTATAAGCCTAGCTTTTGTGTAAACATCTATTTATGATATGAGAATCTTTTATGGTCAAATGTTTTACATTTTATATTTGTTATATATGTTATTGCAATTGTCCAATTAACTTATATTGTAGATAACATGGTGTGTGGTGCCACACAGAAGATCATGTTATCAGTTCCTTATAGATTATAAATGGTAGCTCACAACCGAGATAATTTTGGACAAATTATCGGAATGGTTGTAGTGTAATTTGGTATTAATCTGTCTTGATTATAAAATTACACTAGTACATTTTGTATGTATTGAGCAGGACCAATTGAGGTTGTTTTATTTGTACTGACTACATAAATAGAACAAGACCTTTGTTATTATGGATGTGCGTCCTCTTAATCATTATATGATAACGGGCATGTATACTCGATATATGTTTCTTTAATTTACCAATGGGTGAGATTTATTTATTAAATCAATAAGCTCGGTAAATTGGGATACAATGTTGTTTATATGGTGTGCTGTTGATTATATAATGAAATCGTGTTCTAATTATTTAGGATGATGATGTCCCCTTGAGGAGCTCATAAGGATTATCATGTAAACCCTGCAGGTGGATTTATT
This sequence comes from Scutellaria barbata, assembly GCA_028654395.1. Classification (NCBI taxonomy): domain Eukaryota; kingdom Viridiplantae; phylum Streptophyta; class Magnoliopsida; order Lamiales; family Lamiaceae; genus Scutellaria; species Scutellaria barbata. The sequence goes on along the minus strand of CM053649.1, from coordinate 3,079,377 downwards.
CCGGCATGATAATAAAGTTAATTGGTACTACTCTTGGAATTAAATATTAATTAATTGAATTGTCAGTAATTCATTTAATTAACGGACATTTGATATCTTAAACACGGGAGATAAACGTGCACATAATAAATAGGAGTCCATATTTAATATGGATAAGGAACGGTAGTTCAATAATATCTTTTTAGTGGATTAAGATATTATTTGATAGGTTTAAGAAGTATATTCAGATCGAATTTAGGACTCCTAAGCCTATCAGGAGACCGATTCCTAATCCTCCTCAAGGTCCATGTTGTAGCCTATAAATAAGCCTCAAGTCAACCGTTTCTAGACACACACGAAATCTGAGATACGATTTAGTAGAAGACGGTTGAAAGTCTCGATAGTTCGTTGCCCACACAACATTCGAGAAAAAGGCGAGGAATACAGCAGAAGATCATGAGGTCCAGGCTCCATCGATTCTTCGATCTACAGTTCTGACCTTAGAACTAATATCGATGAAAAATGTATGATTCTTTTATCCACTGCGCGTTAATCATATATGCATGGACCCCGAATCAGATAATCGTATAGGGTCGGCGATTCGGCAGTTCCTACAAGGAACAGTAAGCTTGTTTGTAGATTGAAGAAGAGCTTGTATGACCTGAAACAAGGTCTATTGCAGTGGTACAAGAAGTTCGATGGATTCATGCATAAGATTGAATTCCATAAATGTGAGGCTGACCATTGTTGCTATCTCAAGAGGTATGACAAATGTTATATCATTTTGTTGTTATATGTTGATGACATGTTAATAGCAGGTTCTTGTGCTTGAGAGGTGAGCAAGTTGAAGAAGTAATTGTTTGACCAGTTTGCAATGAAGGATCTTGGAGAGACTAAGCAAATTTTGGGCATGCGCATTGAGCGTAAAAGGGTGGCAGGAAAGTTGTATCTTTCGCATGCTGAGTATATCAAGAAAGTTTTGATGAGGTTCAACATGGAAGATGCAAATCCAGTTCGTGTCCCTTTGGGTAGCCAGTTCAAGCTATCCAACAAGGACTCACTCAGTAGTGAAGAAGAGCGTGCCTATATGCAGAAAACTCCATATGCCTCTACAATTGGCAGCTTGATGTATGCTATGGTATGCACAAGACCTGATATTGCACATGCAGTAAGAGTAGTTAGTCGGTTCATGGGTAATCCGGGGAAGCAATAAAATGGATCCTCAAGTATTTGACAGGTACTACCGAGAATGTCTTGTGTTTTGAAGGCAAAAATGTCGAATTGACGGGGTATGTTGATGCAGACTTAGTATCAAGCGATCTTAACAAAAGAAGAAGTACAACCGGATATGTGTTTACATTTGGTGGTACAACAATCTCTTGGACTTTTAAGTTGTAGAAGATTGTAGCACAGTCCCCTGTAGAAACAGAGTATGTAGCAGTGACTGAGGCTAGTAAAGAGATGGTATGGTTGTAGAATATCTTGCGTGAATTGGCGAAGGAGTGAAATGATAGTATTTTGTACAGTGATAGTCAGAGTGCTATTCATTTAGTAAAAAATCCAGTTTTCACTCGAGAATGAAGCACATTGAATTGAGGTATCATTACATTCATTACCTCATGGAGAATAAAATCTTGCAGCTGATGAAGATTCAAGGAAGTGAGAATCCTGCTGATATGTTGACTAAGGTTGTGACCTTAGAGAAGTTGAAGTCATGCATGGCTTCAACTGGCCTTGGAAACTGAGATGAAGGTCTGACACTACTACCAGTGAGACACATTGATGAAATTGAGAAGACAAGTTACAATTGGAAGTCAGTCTCCAGGTGAGAGATTGTTAGGTTATAGAGTTTGAGTTAGATAGACTTTAGAACTCCTTGTCATATAAGACTTAGGACTCCTAGTCAGATTAGACTTGGGATAGTTAGAAAGGCATTAGGACTACTTCCCTATAAATAACCTTTTGACTAATTGTATTTGTCAACACAAGAAAATTAGTAAATTCTCCTGATTTGGTAGTGCCCCAGACGTAGTCAATTGACGAATTGAGTGAACAAATCGTTGTCTCTTATTTTTCGTTCATATCAAATTCTTTATAATTGTTCTCAAAATCCTAATAATGGAAACTAGCAAGACATATTAGCTAGTACAATACAATTAAATTTCCGAATAAATGTAAGAAAACAACAAAATTCACCATTCATTGTACCCAACAACAAAAGTGTATAAATATAACATTTGAACTGATCCTTCCAAGTTGTTATTTGACAAATGGAGAAATTGAAGAGATGTCATGTTGCAAGAAATTTTAATTTCATTAAATAACGTGATAATTTATTATAGAAAATATAAAGGAAATGAGAAATTAAAACTTTCTCGTCCACTTTATTTATATATCAATTTTTTTGAAATTAAAGTGCATCAAACAAACAACATATTTTCACCAAATTTAGTTTGGACACTTTTCTAAAAATGGTAAAACTTAGCTAAAGGTTAAAAAAATAATGTTGGGTAAAAGATAGACCAAAAATGAGAGAGAAATCATTCTCCAAAAATATATGTTCATAGTGATAACTCACAAGAATAGGTATATGTTATGATGAATGTTTTGTACTACAAGAACATATGTACATGCATGTGAACACATCATTACAACTTATTAATCTATGAAAGACAGAATGTATCATGAATATGTCTCTATACTTATTAATATATATGCAAGCAATATAAAACAAAACTTTATTTTATAATATATAGAATTTGCTAATTATAATAACGTACTAACATTTAATCTTTTCTACTAAGAATTAAAAGAAATTATGGTGATCTCTAAAGTATGTTATTAAGAATTTGAAATGGACTGATTAGACACTAAAATACTTATAGCTACTTAAGAAAGGAAATAATTACGTCTCCAAACTTAATGATTGGTTTTTTTTTTTTTTTTTGTGGTATTCTCTAATATAATAATTCATGAATGAATTACCAAAAAATTGGAGATAGATTATGTGTCTTTAATATTCGATTTTAGATTATGTCCTTCCCGACCATCAATCGGCATTCTTATTCTCAATGAGGCTGTGGAAGAGGCTAAAGGTTATTATTGTTTTTATTACTATGTAGAAGAAGTCATGTCACTGATGTGCTTAATTGAATGTGAAACCCTGAATCAAAGCTTGAAAATATTGTTTTTTTTTTCTTCTATTTAGTTAAATTTTTACTTTTATTATTTTATCTATCGAACCCAATGCTTTCATTAATGCATATCGTGCATACAGGTTTTCGCTTCGACCATACTAACTGTTATATTCAATTATTCTAGAAATAGCTAATTTTATTTAAATGGTAGTTATATCTCTTCAATCCATTTAATTTTTTAAATTCTTGATGATAGCTTTCTTCATTTTGTAAGTGTATATAAGTCTAAATACTACACATACTCTTCTTTGCCTCAAATTTGCATTGCAAATCTAAAACTGTGATCATTTGGCATTAATGTATGAAGAAACCAAAAAAAAACTAGCCAGGACAATAAAATCTGACTTTATAATAAATAAATGTAAGAAAAACAACAAAATTCAACAAAAGTGTATAAATATAACATTTATTCAATTTCTTCGTTGCACGACATTTCTTCTATTGCTTCTTTTTTCAACGCCGAAAAATAATGTCACCAACCATTTAGGCCATTCATATCGGAAAACTAAATAACCGATAATAACTCCTATGAGAAATCCACATCCATTCCCTAAAACAACAGCTTGCCATGTAAATCCATCAATAAAATCAGGGTCATCATCTTCTTGTGGGGGCACTTCATCTCCATTATTTTTCTCTTGATCACATTCTTTTGTCAATGGAAATCCACATAATCTTGAATTTCCAATGTATGAGCTATTGTCAAATGTAGGAAACTGACCACCAGATTGAGGTATTCGCCCAACAAGATTATTCAACGAAAGGTTCAATGTCGAAAGAAATGTTAGACTGCTCAATTGCCTTGGAATTTCACCCACCAATTTGTTTGAAGACAAGTCCAACGATTCAAGAATGGTTATATTACCAAGAGATATAGGTATGTGTCCTGTGAGCTTATTATGAGACAAATTCAAGTACCTTAGAGAATTGAGTTTTCCTATGGATTCTGGAATACCTCCACAAAAATTGTTTTCAGACATGTCAATGGTTGTGAAGGTTGTTAGGATTCTCTCCAATGATTGCTCCAAACCTTTGAGAACAAACACCATTGACTCCTCATATCGTGTAAACCAATTACTTCCTTCTGTTGAATTTTCCTTGACATTTATCATGGCAGTGAAGTTATTCAAATATCTGTCAGGCAAAGTACCAGTAAATGCATTTCTGGATATGTCGAAAACTTGCAACTTGAGAAATGAAGCATTAGTCTTTGAATGGAGTAATAAGGTGCCATTAAATCTGTTAGACCTTAAGACAAGGACCCGAAGCTCATGAAGACTCTCCATCCAAAAAGGAAATGTGCCTTGCATTTTGTTTTCTCCAATATCAAGAACCTGAAGTTGTCGACAATTGGCAAGGGATCGTGGCAATGGTCCTTCAAATTGATTGCTATTTAGGTTAAGGGACTCAAGAGCACAACCATTTTCAAATCTCAACGGAATAAGGCCATGAAGGCAATTTCCCTTTAAATGCAAGACCTGCAAAGATATGCTGAAATTTCCTAAACATTGAGGAACTCGTCCTTCTAGGCTATTATTTGACAAATGGAGAAATCGAAGAGATGTCAAGTTGCAAATGGACGATGGAATCTCCCCACTTAATTTGTTGGAATGGAGTATTAGAGTATCCAAGTATCGTAATCTTCCTATGTCTATAGGTAAGGAACCTTCAAAAGAATTAGTAGAAAGATCAATGAACCAAAGATTGGTTGAGAACAACTCCCAAGGAATGCTACCTGAACAATATGATAAATTAGTTGTTGTAAGTTTAGTTGTTACCAGAAAATTTGTAAAAAAGTATGAATTGCAATATTCGATCTAATTTGTTTTTTCAATTTAGGCATCAAATAAATACAAGTATTAAAATACTATGTTGCATTTTGATATTGACCCTAAAAATAAGTTAGATTAAAGAAAAAGATATATAAAAATTGATTATCAAACAAAAAGATACATAATGATAATAAATAAATGACTTTAATGTTATCAGTAGCAAATCATTAATGTGGTTCCTATATCTAAAATATTTATCATATCCAAATATTTATTAATGACATGTGACTTAATAAAATATGATTTGTTTAAAAAAATATTCAGTTGGATCCATCGCAAAAAAATCGTATGCATATTCTTTTGTCTTCCGTCTTTGTGATCAGTACATAATTCATTTTACAATTTGTTTTATTTAGTTAATAATTAGTCCATAGACTTGTAATTTATATAATTATAATAAAATACAATGACAATTGTGAATTTTCTATTAAAAACAGATCATAGAGTTGCATGAAACTAAAATTGCAAAATGCATGTTTAACATGCAAAATCAAAGTTTGATGCATAAAACGAAAGCAAAAGGCATGAAGAACAAGTAACTTAATTTAAGGATAAAATAATAAAAACCTACCAAAATTATACTTTAATTTTTAATCTTCAGTTAACAAATTTGCAACAAAAAAGAATGAAAATAAACATATCAATTAACGAATATAGCAAAGTGAAAATTTTAAGCCCATAACCATTTGCTACTTAAATTTGTTCCTTAATTATTTTAATTTAAATTTTTTATAACAGAAAGCACACATAATACAAAGACATCACACACAATTTACCAAAATCAATGATTTTGAAAGACATGAAATGCTATATATGTCTGACAAACTTTAAGAATGCATCATAAAACATGAAAATTTAAATAACTCATTTAAATCAACATTAATGAAATCAAGTCGGTGGTCAAATTGGCTTGAAACCAACAGGTTAAATTAAAAAAAAATTGATTTTTAATGGAATTGATGGATCAGATTTAACTCATATTTAGATCTTATTGGACTGGTTTCTGGTTAAACCGTCCTATCCTATTTGATCCTACAAATATTGTTTCAAACACACTTAATTAAAATGTCACTCATTTATATTTGTCGTCATAATATCACCTAAACAATTCCTTCACTTACTTTTCCTTACAAACTAGACGACCATATATATTTTATTAATATTTTAGGTTTATTTCAATTTTTGCTTATATATATATATATATATATATATATATCCTCATGTACTGTCAATGTGGCATCATATACTTATTTATCTTTGTGGTCTATTGCTTTATCTAAATGCAAAATATGTCAACTATTATACACATGACATAATGCAAAACTTGAATAGATCGAATAACAGATAATTAAAGGACTTTACAAGTGTCTAACCAGTTAAGACAATAAAATTTACAATAAAGAAAGAGTTAAAATGATAAAACGTACCACTCAAACCGTTGTTCTCAAGCCTTAAATATGTTAAAGATGTTAAGTTCCCAATTTCTCTTGGAAGATTACCTGTTGAGTTGTAAAATCATGAAAGCTGAAATTAATTATCAAGTGTAATCAATACTATTGATTCCCTTTAGAATGAAATATAAGTTTCATTAAATATATATACATATATATATATATATATTTTATTAATATTTTAGGTTTATTTCAATTTCAATTTTTGCTTATGTATATATATCCTCATGTGTCAATGTGGCATCATATACTTATTTATCTTTGTGGTCTATTGCTGTATCTAAATGCAAAATATGTCAACTATTATACACATAACATAATGCAAAACTTGAATAGATCGAATAACATATAATTAAAGGACTTTACAAGTGTCTAACCAGTTAAGACAATAAAATTTACAATAAAGAAAGAGTTAAGATGATAAAACGTACCACTCAAACCGTTGCTTTTTAGTAACATTTTGTTTTTTTGTTTGATTCATGTGTTACATTTATGTTATATTAGTATAATTTTTATATTATATTAGTATGAAATTTATGTACAAATTTTATATTAGAATAAAATTATTTTCTAATCAATCTCTTTTGCAATAAAACCTATACAATCGTAAAATCATAAAAATCCATTTATTTATCAAATATAAATATATGCTCCCATTGTAATAAAATAAGTATAAACAAAGAATAAGAAATTAATCATCTCCATACTTTAAAATTTTCATTTACTATACATGATTACATCTATAAGGATATGAGATATTGAATAAACTGTGTCTTAATTCAACTTTATAAATATATCAGAACTGTGTGCGGTATTTGAGTTTTCTAAAAATGAATTCAAATAAATTTGTAAAATGAATTTAATAAAGTAGTTACTAATAAATATAAGTAATTGCTAAAAAGTAGAATATAAATGAAAGAAAAAATTATACATTAACAAAAAATGAGAGTCTCATGATTAATTTTAAATAATACAAAAAAATAATAAGTAAACACAATTCAAGAAGAACAAATTATTATGCATGATTTCTCATTAGTTTATACAAGAATTTCATGATTAAATGTATTAGACAATATTCTACTAATATGCTAAAATATTAATATTAATATTAGTATAATCTTACCTAATATTTAAATATAATATTTATTGGACCTCAAGTGTTTACCACTACACAAAAAACAACTTCTTCTTGTGGTAAGACCAACAAACAATAAATATATATTATCTTCGTTCGTAAGCATATATGACATGATTTGTCAACAATAATAATTTTATAACTTTACAGAGTGAATAAAAAAAAACTATTAATTTAATGATTCATTTTAAATAATAAAAAATAATAAGTAAACACAATATAATATTTAGCATAAAAAATCATTATGTATATTTTAATTAATAGAGTTGATTATCAAATTTTATGAGTAAATATACTATATGATATTGATGTATATATTTATAGATCTTAAACTTTCAATTATTATTTTAAATATTATTTTATTATTGTTAATATTACTATGTAAGAAATGAGGGGTTAATTAGGAGATATAAATTTTAACTTAGTTAAGAGATAAATTAGAGTAATTACACACACATATATACACACACAAATACATAAATTAATGATACATGTATGTTTATGATTAATTTATTTTTAGGAGGGAAAAAATTAATCACAAGTTTGAAATGTTGATCTTGGACCATCCTTTACTATTTATTGAAGATCAATATACAGCCAATGTGATACATAAAATTTATAAAAATATATTTTTTATAAAAATAATATAAAAGTATAGTACATTTTTTATTAAGAAATATTTTTAGGAAAGAGGTAAGAGTTATAGAGTGTGATTGTATATGAAATACGTAGTATGTAATAGTTATATGGTTAACATGTCATGTCTTTATTTAAACTACTTATCCATGTATTGTTTATTTATTATAAGAAATATTAAAAGTATAATTTTTTGTTTTTAGAATTATAGTTTGTTAAATCTATAAATTTATAACTTATGGACTGTATGTAAAATTTAATGTTATGTGATTTTACAAATTCATAACATATATAATTTGTGAAGATTAATTCTAATAATTGACAAAACAACTAATCAAATTGGACCTACAAATTTTAAAACACTTCCTTATAATCACCATTTATTGTCAAATTACTCTGTTTTGATCATCTCCACAAATAAAACATTTCAATATATGATCAATTGACTAACTTTAGTAAAATTAAGGAATATATAGATTCCTTAGCATCTTGGAAAACAAAATTCACCTAAAAATTTGATTTCAAAATTGAATTCAAATAAACATCAGCAAATATGTATTTTTTTCCATACTTGTCATGTCAATTTTTTATGACTGAAAAAAGAAATTTGATATATTATGTTTCTTAGTAACATTGTTTTTTTTTTTTTTTTTATGTGTTACATTTATGTTATATTAGTAAGATTTTTATATTATATTAATATGAAATTTATATACAAATTTTATATTAGAATAAAATTATTTTCTAACCACATAGAAAAGGAAATATCACAATGAAAATTTTAAAGATATCAAAGAGACAAAGAATCATACCACTTAAATTGTTGTTGCCCAGGTATAACATTTGAAGTGCAATCATGTTCGCAATTTCTGTTGGCAATGCCCCACTCAGCATGTTATCCATTAACCAAATTTCTTTCAAGGATGATATATTAACGATGCTTGGAGGCAAAGGGCCCATCAATTTGTTATATCTCAAGTCCAACACCTCTAAATTATTTAGATGGCCAATTTCTTTCGGAATGAAACCTATACAATAGTAAGATCATAAAATTATATTTAATTATCAAATACAAATATAAGTTAACAATGTAATAAATTAAAATAAGGATAAATTAACAAGGAATGAGAAAATAATCATTTTTGTACCTTCAAAATTTAATTTAACATACATTATTAAATCTTAAAGGACATGGGATATTGCATATAAATTGTAAAAATAATTAAAAGACCTAAACTGGACACTATGATCTCTAATATTTTAAGGACCAGTTCCAAATATTTTCATTAATCAAACTTTGAAGGATTAAACCTATACTTAAGACTATATATTAAAACTTAATTAGGATAAAGATAAAAGATCTGATCTATTGTCTTGTCATTGAATTCAACGTTTTTTTTTTAAGAATATAAATACAATACATCTTGTATTTTTAGAATAACTATATTGTCATTGTCAGGATCATTGATTGTTGTTAAGAAGAATATTTTATGATAAATACTTTTAAAATAATAAAATTGTAATAATTTTAATAATTAAAAAAATTAGAGATTATTGCATTTCCTTAATCGTAATGTTTTTTTTTTAGGTACTTTAAGTTTGGAGACAAATAGAATATGGACATAAAAATCAATACTTACAAAATCCTGGTACTTATGAATCCTATTTCACTGAAGTAGGATATTTCTAATATTTTTTTTGGATTCTATTTGTTGATTTAAATATTTTAAAATAGTTTTCTGTTTGTTTAAAATTAATTTTTCTAATTTTTTTTTATATTCTTATATCTACTTAAATAATATTTTAAATTTTATTTATTACTTTAAAATTTTCAAACAAAATTTCGAATTCTTTTTGTTATTAGTAATTCATTGTTAAACGGATTTTTTAGATATTATTTATTGATGTATATCTTGAAATAATTTTCTGATTATATTAAATATTTTTTAAGTTATATTTGTTAATATTTAAATGGTTTATGCCAAAGAAGCCATATAAATGACACTTAGATTAAAAACAAATTTTTTAATGACACATATGAAAAAAGGGGACACATCGACATATTACCAGTAAGTTATAAATAAAAAGACATGCTTGGAAACTACTAAATATAAAGGAAGGGTAACACTTTTTCCAAATGCTTTGATAAAAAATCATGAAAATTAGTTAGTAAAAAGGAAGAATTGTTATAATAGAAAAATCGGTATACAACACATGAGTTATTAAAAAGAATAAATTTTGTAATTGTTAAATTCCACCGACTAAAATTAATTATTGTATAATGAATTATCTATTGTAACTTTTTTTTTTTTACTAACTAATTTTTATGATTTGTTATAGGTTCTAACAACATTGTATATACAAGAAGTATTCCGAAATTTTTAAATAGATAAGTCGAGTTATTTGACTTCATTATGGTTTATTTTTCATTGGTTTGTTTTTCTCTAAGTTCTTATGAGTATTCCATAGTTTTTTAAATCGACATGTTTCAAGTTATTTGACTTCATTATGGTTTATTTTTCTTTTATTTATTTTGACATTTGATAGGTTTTATTTATTTTTATTGATGTCAAATAATGACAAATAAGAATGTTTGGATGGTTTACAAATAAGAATGCTGCATTTGAATGGTTTATAAATATTATTGTGATCTCCTTATACAAGTATATAATTTAGACAATTTTTAAAGTTGTGTACAATAAAAAAAATATATGGAAACACATAAAAAAAAGAAAAAAAAAAAGGAGGTTGAGTAAATTGAGTTTGCAAAAAGAAACAAATCAAGATAGAATAAAAACAAAAATGAGATGTATAAGAAAATTAGGTGAATAAGAAAAAGGTTCATTTATTTACGTAACAAAAGAAAATGAGATAAAGATAAGAAAAAAATAGATTTAGATGAAATAAGAAAATAGATTCATTTAATTAAGTAAAGAAAAAAAAAAGATAATACGAAAAATAAGAAAGACTGTAATAAAATTACGTGGTAATTTAATTATGTAAAAAAAGAAAGAAAATTACGTAAAAAAATAAAACGTGGATATCCAACAATGAATTTCTTACCATTACTATATATATCAAGGTTCACTTAGGAAAAAGACTAACTAGTCGCAATGACAATAAAGAAACATGTAAAAAGATTTAAAGCTATCAAAGAAGGGTGAGAATAATATCCTTGGCATTGTTGTTTTTTTTTTTTTTTTTTTTGCCAAGAATTATTATTTCAATTGCTTTCATGTTCTCTATTTCTCTTGACAATAGCTCACTAAACAAGTTGCTTTTAAATTCTGGTGATTATACTAGTGAGGAATAACAAATAAAATAAAAGGAAACATCATAATAATTGTATCCTATATTTATTTATTTTTCTAGACTTTAAATAGATGTTATAGTTTTGTAAGGCAAAAACTAAAAATATAATTAAATTTTAATTATGTATTTTAGTTTTTTATTTCAATTAATTGATTTTAACAAAAGATGAATAACCTCATCACTGTATCGATTATTCTAATTTATCAAAGAGGTTAATTTAAGGAGAAATATTAAAGTTGGTAATAAAATTATTTTTAGAATATGTTTGATGTATGTGAGTACTTTTGGTTTATTTATAATAGATAAATAGAAGCTTATATAGATTTGGAAGGTTCACACTTCACACCATATTTTTTCGATTAAAAAAGAAAACAAATTCTCCTTTGTAATTGGGTCGACACAACCCGGTCCACACACTTTTGATTTTTTTTTTTTTTTTTGATTGATGTGTTACATTTATATTATATTAGTATGATTTTTATATTATATTTGTATGAAATTTGTGTACAAATTTTATATTAGAATAAAATTATTTTCTAACCACACAGAAAAGAAAAAATCACAATGACAATTTTAAAGCTATCAAAGAGACAATGAATCATACCACTTAAATTGTTGTTGCCGAGGTATAACTTTTGAAGTGCATTCATGTTCCCAATTTCTGTTGGCAAAGGGCCCATCAATTTGTTATAACTCATGAACAACACCTCTAAATTATTTAGATGGGCAATTTCTTCCGGAATCAAACCTATACAATAGTGAGATCATAAAATTCCATTTAATTATCAAATATAAATATAAGTTAACACTGTAATAAATTAAAATATGGGTAAACAAGAATGAGAAATTAATAATAAATTAAAACGTGGGTAAACAAAGAATGAGAAATTAATCATTGATGTACCTTCAAAATTTAATGTAACATACATTATTAAATCTTAAAGGTCATGAGATATTGAATAAAAATTGTGAAAATAGTTAAAATGCCTAAACTGGATACTGTCAGTAATATTTAAAGGACCAGTTCAAAATGTTTCCATTAAATAAACTTTGAAGGATTAAACCTACAATTAAGACTATAAATTAAAACTTAATTAGGATAAAGATAAAAGATCTGATAAATTGTCTTGTCATTGAATTGAATGTTTTTTTTAAAGAATATAAATGCAATACATCTTGTATTTTTAGAATAACTATATTGTCATTGTCAAGGTCATTGAATCTAGTTAAGAAGAATATTTCATGATAAATACTTTTAAAATAATAAAAATTTTAATAATTAAAAAAATTTGAGATTATTACATTTCCTTAATCGTAATTTTTTTTTTTTTTTGGGTACTTTAAATTTGGAGACAAATAGAATATGGACATAAAAATCAATACTTACAAAATCCTGGTACTTATGAATCCTATTTCACTGAAGTAGGATATTTTTAATATTTTTTTTGGATTCTATTTGTTGATTTCAATATTTTAAAATAGTTTTCTGATTGTTTAAAATTAATTTTTCTAATTTTTTTTATATTCTTATATCTACTTAAATAATATTTTAAATTTTATTTATTACTTTAAAATTTTCAAACAAAATTTCGAATTCTTTTTGTTATTAGTAATTCATTGTTAAACGGATTTTTTAGATATTATTTATTGATGTATATCTTGAAATAATTTTCTGATTATATTAAATATTTTTTAAGTTATATTTGTTAATATTTAAATGCTTTATGCCAAAGAAGCCATATATATGACACTTAGATTAAAAAAAAACTTTTTAATGACGAAAGAAATAGATTTAGATGAAATAAGAAAAAAGATTCATTAAATTACGTAAGAAAAGAAAGAAAAAAAGATAATGAAAAAAATAAGAAAGACTGTAATAAAATTATGCGGTAATTTAATTATATAAAAAAGGAAAGAAAATTAAGCGAAAAAAGTAACATGGATATCCAACAACGAATTCCTTAACATTACTATATATATCAAGGTTCACGTAGTAAGAAGACTAACTAGTCACAATGACGATAGAGAAACATGTAAAAAAATTAAAGCTATCAAAGAGGGTCAGAATAATACAATTGGCAATTTTTTATTTTTTATTTTTTTACCAAGGTCAAGTGGTACTTCATCATGATGAGTAATGTTCAAATTTGAATAACTCAAATTTTCAAATCTATATTCCCTTCCTTCCACTTCCTTAAAAAATATTTATTTGCGATCACTTTTTTTTATCCTTTTAATTTGGAAAATTCCATTGAGTTATAATTCCATTTAGTTTACTATGATAACCAAAAATGACATGAATGGCAATAGAAAAAAGATGAAATTATGTAAAGCTATAAAAGAGACAAAATCATACCACTTAAATTGTTTTCGTCGAGGTATAACTCTTGAAGTGCATTCATGTTCCCAATTTCTGTTGGCAATGCCCCACTCAGCATGTTAGCTGATAACCAAATCTTTTTCAAGGATGATATATTAAATATGGTTGGAGGCAAAGGGCCCATCAAGTTGTTATAACTCATGCCCAACTCCTCTAAATTATTTAGATGCCCAATTTCTTTGGGAATCAAACCTATACAATAATAAGATTATAAAATTCCATTTAATTATCAAATACAAATATAAATTAGCACTGTAATAAATTAAAATACTGGTAAACAAAGAATGAGAAATTAATCATTTTTGTACCTTCAAAATTTAATAATGCCGACATGAGATATTGAATTAAAATTGTAAAATTAGTTAAAAGGCCTAAACAGGACACTATCACTAATATTTAAAGAATCAGTTCGAAATATTTTCATTAAATAAACTTTGAAGGATTAAACCTATAATTAAGGCTATATGAATTAAAACTTCATTAGGATAACGATATAAGAACTGATAAGTTGTTTTGTCATTGAATTAAATGTAATTAGAATTATAATACATGCATCTTGTATTTTTAGAATTAAATATATTGTCATTGTCAGGATCATTGAATCTTATAAAGAGTAATATTTTATGATAAATAATTTTAAAATAATAAAATTATAATTAAAGATTATTGCTTTTTTTTTAATCGTAATGTATTTTTGGGTACTTTACTTCACTAGTACAACCACAAAGAGAATATGAACATGAAAATCAACACTTACAAAATCCTGTTACCATTTCTATGAATCATATTTCACGAAAGTAGGATATTTTTAAATAGTTTTCAGATTTTTTTTTAAATTAATATTTCTAATTTTATTATATTCTTATATCTACTTAAATAATATTTGAAATTTTATTTATTACTTTCAAATTTTCAAACAGAGTTTCAATTTATAGTGGAATGTTGCCAAAAGTTTGACAACTTATTTAACTTTTTGATAAATAATAAAAAACAAATTTAAAGAATAACTGAAAAATATATCTAATTGTTACTATTTATATATATAATTAAAAAATTTAATTTTTGTTTTCGAGCTCAATGAAATAAAATAAAAAATTGAGTTGCAAGCTAAAAGATATGATCTTACCACTCAAATTGTTGAATGCAAGGTACTATATTTGATCAATTGTTACTGGATATATAATTAAAAATATATCTGAATTGTTACTAGTAGATACATAGTTTTAAAAAAAAATTAAAAGATGTTTTTTTTTTCTTTTGTTACCTTTTCCTCTAACCACGTCATTAATTTAGAACCAGTTCCAAATGTTTTCATTAATTTAATTTTGTACCTTCAAAATTTAATTTAACATACATTATTAAATCTTAAAGGACATGGGATATTGAATATAAATTGTAAAAATAATTAAAAGACCTAAACTGGACACTATGATCACTAATATTTAAAGGACCAGTTCCAAATGTTTTCATTAATTAAACTTTGAAGGATTAAACCTATAATTAAAACTATATATTAAAACGTAATTAGGATAAAGATAAAAGATCTGATCTATTGTCTTGTCATTGAATTCAACGTTTTTTTTTTAAGAACATAAATACAATACATCTTGTATTTTTAGAATAACTATATTGTCATTGTCAGGATCATTGAATGTTGTTAAGAAGAATATTTTATGATAAATACTTTTAAAATAATAAAATTGTAATAATTTTAATAATTAAAAAAATTAGAGATTATTGCATTTCTTTAATCGTAATTTTTTTTTTTTTTTGGTACTTTAAGTTTGGAGACAAATAGAATATGGACATAAAAATCAATAGTCTTACAAAATCCTGGTACTTATGAATCCTATTTCTAATATTTTTTTTGGATTCTTTTTGTTGATTTAAATATTTTAAAATAGTTTTCTGATTGTTTAAAATTAATTTTTCTATTTTTTTTATATTCTTATATCTACTTAAATAATATTTTAAATTTTATTTAGTACTTTAAAATTTTCAAACAAAATTTCGAATTCTTTTTGTTATTAGTAATTCATTGTTAAATGGATTTTTTTAGATATTATTTGTCGATGTATATCTTAAAATATTTTTCTGATTATATTAAATGTTTTTTAAGTTATATTTGTTAATAATTACATGGTTTAAGCCAAAGAAGCAATATAAATGACACTTAAATTAAAAACAAATTTTTTTATGACGAAAGAAATAGATTTAGATGAAATAAGAAAAAAGATTCATTTAATTACGTAAGAAAAGAAAAAAAAAAGATAATGAGAAAAAAAAAAAGACTGTAATAAAATTACGCGGTAATTTAATTATATAAAAAAGGAAAGAAAATTAAGCAAAAAAAGTAACATGGATATCCAACAACGAATTCCTTAACATTACTATATATATCAAGGTTCACGTAGTAAGAAGACTAACTGGTCACAATGACGATAGAGAAACATGTAAAAAAATTAAAGCTATCAAAGAGGGTCAGAATAATACAATTGGCAATTTTTTATTTTTTATTTTTTTACCAAGGTCAAGTGGTACTTCATCATGATGAGTAATGTTCAAATTTGAATAACTCAAATTTTCAAATCTATATTCCCTTCCTTCCACTCCCTTAAAAAATATTTATTTGCGATCACTTTTTTTATCCTTTTAATTTGGAAAATTCCATTGAGTTATAATTCCATTTAGTTTACTATGATAACCAAAAATGACATGAATGGCAATAGAAAAAAGATGAAATTATGTAAAGCTATAAAAGAGACAAAATCATACCACTTAAAGTGTTGCGGTCGATGTGTAACGTTTGAAGTGCTTTCAAGTTTCCAATTCCTCTTGGCAATGCCCCACTCAGCATGTTAGCTATTAACCAAATCTCTTTCAAGGATGATATATTAAATATGGTTGGAGGCAAAGGGCCCATCAAGTTGTTATAAATCATGTCCAACTCCTCTAAATTATTTAGATGCCCAATTTCTTTGGGAATCAAACCTATACAATAATAAGATTATAAAATTCCATTTAATTATCAAATACAAATATAAATTAGCACTGTAATAAATTAAAATACTGGTAAACAAAGAATGAGAAATTAATCATTTTTGTACCTTCAAAATTTAATAATGCCGACATGAGATATTGAATTGTAAAATTAGTTAAAAGGCCTAAACAGGACACTATCACTAATATTTAAAGAATCAGTTCGAAATATTTTCATTAAATAAACTTTGAAGGATTAAACCTATAATTAAGGCTATATGAATTAAAACTTCATTAGGATAACGATATAAGAACTAATAAGTTGTTTTGTCATTGAATTAAATGTAATTAGAATTATAATACATGCATCTTGTATTTTTAGAATTAAATATATTGCCATTGTCAGGATCATTGAATCTTATAAAGAGTAATATTTTATGATAAATAATTTTAAAATAATAAAATTATAATTAAAGATTATCGCTTTTTTTTTTAATCGTAATGCTTTTTTGGGTACTTTACTTCACCAGTACAACCACAAAGAGAATATGGACATGAAAATCAACACTTACAAAATCCTGTTACCATTTCTATGAATCATATTTCACGAAAGTAAGATATTTTTAAATAGTTTTCAGATTTTTTTTAAATTAATATTTCTAATTGTGTTATATTCTTATATCTACTTAAATAATATTTGAAATTTTATTTATTACTTTCAAATTTTCAAACAGAGTTTCAATTTATAGTGGAATGTTGCCAAAAGTTTGACAACTTATTTAACTTTTTGATAAATAATAAAAAACAAATTTAAAGAATAACTGAAAAATATATCTAATTGTTACTATTTATATATATAATTAAAAAATTTAATTTTTGTTTTCGAGCTCAATGAAATAAAATAAAAAATTGAGTTGCAAGCTAAAAGATATGATCTTACCACTCAAATTGTTGAATGCAAGGTACTATATTTGATCAATTGTTACTGGATATATAATTAAAAATATATCTGAATTGTTACTAGTAGATACATAGTTTTAAAAAAAAATTAAAAGATGTTTTTTTTTTCTTTTGTTACCTTTTCCTCTAACCACGTCATTAATTTAGAACCAGTTCCAAATGTTTTCATTAATTTAATTTTGTACCTTCAAAATTTAATTTAACATACATTATTAAATCTTAAAGAACATGGGATATTGAATATAAATTGTAAAAATAATTAAAAGACCTAAACTGGACACTATGATCACTAATATTTAAAGGACCAGTTCCAAATGTTTTCATTAATTAAACTTTGAAGGATTAAACCTATAATTAAAACTATATATTAAAACGTAATTAGGATAAAGATAAAAGATCTGATCTATTGTCTTGTCATTGAATTCAACGTTTTTTTTTTAAGAACATAAATACAATACATCTTGTATTTTTAGAATAACTATATTGTCATTGTCAGGATCATTGAATGTTGTTAAGAAGAATATTTTATGATAAATACTTTTAAAATAATAAAATTGTAATAATTTTAATAATTAAAAAAATTAGAGATTATTGCATTTCTTTAATCGTAATTTTTTTTTTTTTTTGGTACTTTAAGTTTGGAGACAAATAGAATATGGACATAAAAATCAATAGTCTTACAAAATCCTGGTACTTATGAATCCTATTTCTAATATTTTTTTTGGATTCTTTTTGTTGATTTAAATATTTTAAAATAGTTTTCTGATTGTTTAAAATTAATTTTTCTATTTTTTTTATATTCTTATATCTACTTAAATAATATTTTAAATTTTATTTAGTACTTTAAAATTTTCAAACAAAATTTCGAATTCTTTTTGTTATTAGTAATTCATTGTTAAATGGATTTTTTTAGATATTATTTGTCGATGTATATCTTAAAATATTTTTCTGATTATATTAAATGTTTTTTAAGTTATATTTGTTAATAATTACATGGTTTAAGCCAAAGAAGCAATATAAATGACACTTAAATTAAAAACAAATTTTTTTATGACGAAAGAAATAGATTTAGATGAAATAAGAAAAAAGATTCATTTAATTACGTAAGAAAAGAAAAAAAAAAGATAATGAGAAAAAAAAAAGACTGTAATAAAATTACGCGGTAATTTAATTATATAAAAAAGGAAAGAAAATTAAGCAAAAAAAGTAACATGGATATCCAACAACGAATTCCTTAGCATTACTATATATATCAAGGTTCACATAGTAAGAAGACTAACTGGTCACAATGACGATTGAGAAACATGTAAAAAATTTAAAGCGCTATCAAAGAGGGTCTGAATAATACAATTGGCATTTTTTATTTTATTTTTTTACCAAGGTCAAGTGGTACTTCATCATGATGAGTAATGTTCAAATTTGAATCGCTCAAATTTTCAAATCTATATTCCCTTCTTTCCACTCCCTTAAAAAATATTTATTTGCGATCACTTTTTTTATCCTTTTAGTTTGGAAAATTCCATTGAGTTATAATTCCATTTAGTTTACTATGATAACCAAAAATGACAATGGCAATACAAAAAATATGAAATTATGTAAAGCTATAAAAGAGACAAAATCATACCACTTAAATTGTTGATGTACAGGCTTAATATTTGAAGTGCTTTCAAGTTTCCAATTCCTCTTGGCAATGCCCCACTCAGCATGTTATCTGATAAATCCATCCTTTTCAAGGATGATATATTAAAGATGGTTGGAGGCAAAGGGCCCATCAATTTGTTATAACTCATGTCCAACACCTCTAAATTATTTAGATAACCAATTTCTTCCGGAATGAAACCTATATAATAGTAAGATCATAAAATTCCATTTAGTTATCAAATACAAATATAAATTAGCACTGTAATAAATTAAAATACTGGTAAACAAAGTATGAGAAATTAATCATTTTTGTACCTTCAAAATTTAATAATGCCGACATGAGATATTGAATTAAAATTGTAAAATTAGTTAAAAGGCCTAAACAGGACACCATCACTAATATTTAAAGAATCAGTTCGAAATATTTTCATTAAATAAACTTTGAAGGATTAAACCTATAATTAAGGCTAAATGAATTAAAACTTCATTAGGATAACGATATAAGAACTGATAAGTTGTTTTGTCATTGAATTAAATGTAATTAGAATTATAATACATGCATCTTGTATTTTTAGAATTAAATATATTGCCATTGTCAGGATCATTGAATCTTATAAAGAGTAATATTTTATGATAAATAATTTTAAAATAATAAAATTATAATTAAAGATTATCGCTTTTTTTTTTAATCGTAATGCTTTTTTGGGTACTTTACTTCACCAGTACAACCACAAAGAGAATATGGACATGAAAATCAACACTTACAAAATCCTGTTACCATTTCTATGAATCATATTTCACGAAAGTAAGATATTTTTAAATAGTTTTCAGATTTTTTTTAAATTAATATTTCTAATTGTGTTATATTCTTATATCTACTTAAATAATATTTGATATTTTATTTATTACTTTCAAATTTTCAAACAGAGTTTCAATTTATAGTGGAATGTTGCCAAAAGTTTGACAACTTATTTAACTTTTTGATACATAATAAAAAACAAACAAGTATCTTGAAAGTAACATAAAAGTTTCAATTTATATATATATATATATTTTTTTTTTACCTTTTCCTGTAACCGTATCATTAATTTAGAACCCATGACAGACAAACAAGTACACAAGAAATAACATAAGATACATGTGAAAACGATTAACACATATATAATGCTTGGAAAACATGACATATAATTAAAAAACATAACTATGAACTCATTTCAGAGTCCAAAAAATAAAATTTTAAAAATAGTTTAAATAAGGGGTTGCAATTAGCTAAGCGATAAGATCTTACCACTAAAATTGTTGAATTGAAGGTCCAACATCTTGAGCTGAGTCAAGTTTCCAATTTCTCTAGGCACATGTCCACCAAAGTTGTTCATTTCCAAGGAAATATATTCAAGTTGTGAACACTGACTCAAAACTGATGGTATTTCTCCAAACAACTCATTATATGATATATCGAGTTCTTTGAGTTTGTGTAGATTATGCTTACACATGTCCATTGGTAAACGACTTGATAAACTATTATTTTGTAAGACTAAAACTTTTAAAGATGACAAGTTGAAAATGGACGGAGGAATTGGACCATGGAAATAGTTCGATCTCATGTCTAGAGAAACAAGGAAAGAAAGATTACCGATTTCTGGTGGGATGCTACCTGTGAGTTCCATATTTGAAATGTTCAATTTAGTCACCCTATTGTAACTGGAGTCACAATGAACTCCAATCCAATTACAAACAGAAGTTTCAATTGTCCAATTTTTAGACAACATACTATAAGGATCTGAAATGATATGAGATTTCAATATTAGGAGTGAAGATTGATCGGTATTGATGTTGTTGTTTGTTATGCTCGCTGAACCACAGCCCAACAAACATAGAAGTAATAAAGAAAACTGGAAAAATCTCTCCATGAGGCTTGATTTCTGAAGAAATAGTTGTGTGGCAATCAAGAACTAAAGCCACTCTATATATGTAAAATAGTAAAACTAATATGTGGCTAAGAAAGGAAATTAATGGCAACGTGAGAAAAACTTTTCCAAGTCAAGTCAATGCCTGACTTTGATTTCCATGTCTTTGTTCTCACTTTATAAATTTAAACACAATTCATGGTTCAGCTCTAAATCCAAGTCTATGTCTTATCATTTTATACAAATAAGTATTCATTATTTTTAAAATATATATAATACTAGATATTAATTATATTATAAAGATGAATTTTTTTTTTTCACTTAAGATATTTCAAAAATGTAATTCAACCGACACCTCTAAATCACAAAATATGATTTTCTCGTGAAAATGAGTATGAATTTTAGCTATAAGTATGTGAGACAGTTTTGTATAAGTTCTTATGTTTCAAAAGAATAGTTGATAGAATATAATTTGAAAAGAGATCTAAAAAATTATTATAATAATGTATGCTGCATGTTTTGACCTAATGCTAGCTTATATAAGAATACACTTGTTTAATAAAGTTTTCTAATTTCTTTCCTCTAGTGTGATAATTATTTTCTCTTAATCGTGTTTTACATACCTTCTCTCTTTTATTTTTTCTTGAGAAAATTAATATGTACTTATATAACACATGCTATATTATTTTATAAATTTGAATGCTTTTGAGGGAAAAAAAAAAATCTATGACAAAAATTAAAGTTTTTATCAGAGATTTTTTCTTTCTTTTTTTTCTTTTTTTTTTCTTTTTGCCTTATCTAATTGCAAAATTACATCGATGGGATATATTATTAATTCCTCGACCATTTTAGTTTGATCAAGATTTATCAACGTCATTACATATTATGAATATTCCACTAAAATATAATCATAGTGATCCCCAATATATAGACTAAGAGGTCGTTGATGTGGACATAAAATTTTTAAATTACGAAATAATGAGTGAATATATACAAAATAATTTTTAAGTTAAATAGTTAAATAATTGATATTTTAATAAATATATACTTTATCGATCAATCAAATATTCCTTCTTTTTAACAATTCTGTAGTAAAATCACATTTTTCAATTATATCCAAATATGTTATCAAAATACAAATGATGAATCACATATTGCATCATTGCGTCAAGTTTTTACAACAAAAGTTCTAATTTTACTACCATATATAGAGATCATTGTCATTATTCAAAACACAAAGATCCAAACGTATTAACAACCTCAAAGAATTCTAAAACAAAATTATTCAACTACCTATGAAAGTTTGTTTTCACTGAGATCATCAAAGATGATGTTTGATATAGAAAATCAACATTTTGAAGTCAAGAAATTAGTCGACTTGGGTGGTCTTCTCCATAGAGATCGCAAAAGGTTGTATTATATTATGAAATAAAAATGAAACACATCTAGATAAATGTTATAAAATTCAAAGTTAAGCTTGGAAAAGATCAATCAAAGGACTCTACCACTTTTTTTTTTTTTCTGAAGAGGGAGAAATTGTCATTTAAAACAGAATTGGAGAATTTTAAAATTTTATACCACCGATAATTGTTTGATTCAACTAAAATTTTGAGTAGTGAAGATGGTTGCACTAACATACAAAAAATGAAAGACATGACTTTTATAGAAGACTTAATATGTGACACATAAAATGAAAGACTTGATTTATATAGAAGACTTAATATGTGACACATAAAATGAAAGACTTGACTTATATAGAAGACTTAATATGTGACACATAATTTTCTAATCTTTTAGAGAAGAAAAATCTAGTTATGGTATATATATTGATAATTTTATGTATAAGTAGTCATTTGATGAGGGGAATAAGAAAAAAAAATGGGAAACTTTTACACACTTTATATTATAATAAATTGTTTAGAAATTTAATTGATATTTTATCATCAAATCCTATTTATATTTATTATTTATACAAGAGGTTGGTCTCATCATACTTTAAAGTTGATAAAGAAGATTATAAAATTATATATGATGATTTCATTTAAGAAAGTCACACTCTCTTTTTTACTTTGCAATTTTTGTTTATCTGAGTTTGATTTTAATTTTAATTTTACAGTTTACTTTTTTTCTTTTTTCTTTGTTTGCTTATTTGTATGCTATGATTATGTGTAATAGTTTATTTATATTATAAATTCATGTTTATTTATTTCATATTGTAAATTTTTGTATACTATGTGGATGTGTAATATATTCTTTAGAGGGTAAAATTTTTGTTTATTTATTTAAAAAATTATAACTTTGTTTATATATTGCTCATTTAGTTACAATTTTTAGAGGAGAATTGTTTTCTAATTTAGAAAATCAATGCCGAAAGTTGAACAAATTTTAGATTTAAGGTATAGTAATTTGTAACATTTTTATTTATTTCATATTGTAAGAACATTTTTATATCAAGTATAATTTTTTTTTGTTTATAGATATTTGATATTTACATATTGTTTATACTCATTGTATTATGATTGTTTTTACGAGAAATGTTTTCAGAATTTAATATCTTATTATGAATTAAAAGATTTAAATTTAGGGAAAATATTTTTTATATTTAGAGAGTTTTTTTTATCATTTTAGTTTATTAATATAAAATAAAAAGTTCAATTTAGGAAAATTTCACCTTAATTTATTAATATAAATTTAAATTTTAAATTCAAGAAATGTGTGGCAATTAAAATCCCCATTATTTATCAATATACCTTCTACTAAATGCACCCTTTATATTTTCTTTTTAATTTTTTTTCCCAAACTCGCTTTCAGGTATTGTATTTTTAAGGTTTTTAGTTGTACTTTAACATATTTTTAGACAATTATTAATAAATTTCATATATTTTAATTATATAAGTCATACCTTTTAATTGTATTAGTTGTACTTTTATGTATTACATAAATATATGACTAAATTTATATAAATGTATGACTAATATCACTTAAAGGTAATAAAGGAGTATATGAACGAATTGTGCCGAAATTTGAAGGTTTTTTTCAAGTATTACTAGGACTAATGTAATATAAAGAGATGATTAATATATAGAGTTATAACTAATACAACATAAAAGTTAAGGTAAAAAAAAAATATGAACAATGCACGGATTTTTTTTTTAATTAAGCCTTTATTTTATTCATTCAATTGCTAGTTAACTCTAAAAACAAAAAAAGAATACATTCCCGCACCTTAGTCTTCGACCCTACACTACGCAGGGGCGGGGCCTTCATGTTATCATATGTGGGGCTAAAAATTTAAAATTACCTATATATATTGTATTGATTTTTTTTTTTTAAGTTTAGGAATAAAATACTCATTTTAGTAATTTAGCCACCCAAATGTTATCATGAGATTGGGTAATTTAATTTTGCTGGTATGATGTTCATCACATGAGATACTTAGATTCTTTTTTCTAACATATAGGAGTTATATCTCTTCAATTCATTTCATTTCCTAAATTCTTGATGAAAGCTTTTTTTATAGACAAAACTTTTGTGTAACTAGTGAATGGACCTTAAGATTTATGCACTCGAGTCGATCCAATCCGTCACGTGTCTTTACACGTCTGAGTAGGAGTGCCCAAATTCGTTTTTAAGTGTTGTACATTTATGTTGTGTTAGTTTTACATTTATGTTAGTCATACCTTTTAGGTTTTTTAGGTATATCGTAACATATTTTTAGACAACTATTAATACATTTCATATATTTTAGTTAGGAATAGCAACCTAATTTACCACAATTACTATTAAATATGATCCAAAATAGCACCAAAAATAAAATTGGCCTTTTTTACCATCAAAAATAAAAGTGAGATAGTTTATACCATCAAATTTAAAAGTATGGCCAAAAATACCACCATTTTTGATTGACTTTGAATTCAAAATTATTACCCAATAATAATTGGTCAACGAATCTAAACTAGTCAACAAAAGTGGATTTTCTCTCACCTACCCCCCAAACCCTTCCCTCACCTCTCGCCACTTACAGCCGCGCCTGGACCAGTTTGTTCCCCCATTTTTGAGCTCAAAAATTGACCTCAAATTCACGTGTAAAGTTTAGATTTTTCGGTGAAATTTCACGTGTAAGACGAATATGTCAAACCAAGAAGGAGAGGTTAGTGATTTATCCCTTGTTTTTTCAAAAAATTGTTGAAATTAATTTTGGAATTTGTTGAAATTTCTTGAGAATTTGTTGAAATTTTATTGAATTAGTTGAAAATATGTCTTAATACTTCGAATTTGTTGAGTATTAGTTGAACAAACGGAGGGTTAAACGTGGATTTGAATTCCAATTGAACCCTAAATTATTTGGGGATTAGGTTTAATTTCTTTTCATATATGCTTGAATTCATGTTTGGAATGGTTAATTGAGTTTAAATTTGAATTTGATAGGGTTAATTTGTTTGAATATGTGCTTGAATTGATGTTTGAAAGGGTTAAATGGCCATAATCGAAAATAATCACGTTTAATCGAAAATATGCATGTTTAATCACATGTAATTATAATTAATAATTCAAGTTTAACACTGTAATTATAGGGAATAATTCAGTAAAAACACTATAAAAAAATGGGAATTTTTTACCCAATAATTTAAGTGTTTTAAGATTTAGGGGTATTTTGGTAATTAGGTGAAAGGGTTGACTATGACCGAGACCCACGACCCCCAGTCAACGGTATCTCGTTGGCGACAACTCGATGATAAAGTATGATGAAAAAAAAATGAGATTTGGATAGAAAACGAATCAGAAAAAAAAGGTCGTTGCGCGTTCCCGGCGACGGGAGCAAAAATCCCCATCGTCTCCCGGCAGCTGCCGAAAAATCTCGACAGCGGGGGCGGAAGTGCTCGACAGCTGTCGAGTTTTCTCGACAGCATGGACGGGGGCTCCCGGCAGCTGTCGAGAAAACTCGACCAAACGGGGCTACACGTGATTTTTTCAAAATTCACGTGTAACACTATAATTTAAGGGCTACATGTGAAATTCACGTATAGCCCTATAATTATAGGGCTACATATCAATTTTGAAAAAAATCACGTGTAGCCTTGAAAAAAATCACGTGTAGCCCCGTCTAGTCGAGTTTTCTCGGCAGCTGCCGGGAGCTCCCGCCCACGCTGTCGAGAAAACTCGACAGCTGCCGAGCACGTCCGCCCCCGCTGCCGAGATTTCTCGGTAGCTGCCGATCACGCCCGCCCCCGCTATCGAGATTTTTCGGCAGCTCCCATCACCCGTCTCCCGTCGGGCGCGCATGCTCCCGTCACCTATCTCCCGGCGGGTGCGTGCTCCCGGCACCTGTCTCCCGTCGGGCGCGCCCTCCCGTCACCCGTCTCCCGTCGGGCGGGCCTGCTCCCGGCACCTGTCTCTCGTCGGGCGCGCGCTCCAGTCTCCCGTTGGGTGTGTGCTCCCGGCACCTGTCTCCCGTCGGGTGCACGCTCCCGTCACCCGTCGAGCGCGCCCCAGTACCGCGCCTCGTTTTTTAAAATCCCATTTAAAAAATTTAATAATTAAAATTAGACAATTAAATATCATATTTCATTATTTCCCCTTTAATAAATTTATTTAATCTCCGTTTAATAATCCGCACGTACTAAAAATAATTTCTTAATCCGTCTTGCATAATATATACATAATTTGAATTTAAAAATTAATAATCTCAATTTCAGAATTAAAGTAACATAATATCGTAATCGAACTTAAATATTTGTACTAATTTTTTTAATATTTGTTTATTAATCAACACTTAATTTTGAAATAATTTTCTAATCCCGAGCAAATATTATGTACATACTTCAAAATAATCCTCTTTAATAATCCCCATTCCATAATTATAACAACATAGTTTCGTCGACCCGTTACGAATTTTTTTTTCCAGTATTTTTAGTCTCCTTTCAATATTCAACTCTTCACTCGATAATTATTTTTTCGAAAATCCCGTTTTAAAAATTTAATAATTATAATTGGACAATTAAATATCATATTTCATTATTTCCCGTTTAATAAATTTATTTAATCTCCGTTTAATAATCCGCACGTACTAAAAATTATTTGTTAATCCGTCTTGCATAATAGATACATAATTTGAATTTAATCTTTAATAATCGCAATTTCATAAGTAAAGTAACATAATATCGTAATCGAACTTAAATATTTGTACAAATTTTTTTAATATTCGTTTATTAATCAACACTTAATTTTGAAATAATTTCCTAATCCTTCGCAAATATTATGTACATACTAAAAAATAATCCTTTTTAATAAGACTCATTCCATAATTATAACAACATAGTTTCCTCGACCCGTTACAAAATTTTGTTTTCATTTTTTTTTTTGTCTCCTTTCAATGTTCAACTCTTCACTCGGTAATTATTTTCTCGAAAATCTCATTTTCAAAATTTAATAATTATAATTGGACAATTAAATATCATATTTCATTAATTCCCCATTAATAATTTTTTTTAATATCGGTTTAATAATCAGCACGTAATAAAAATAATTTATTCATCCGTCTTGCATAATACATACAAAATTTGAATTACTCGTTTAATAATCCCAATTTCTGAGTTTCCGTAGTTGATGGATCATTTAAACTTTTTAAATTTATAATAATGGTTGGTTAGCATTTTTTTTTTGTAATTTATAAATCTACGTTTTATCCAACTCTAATAATTTGGTCAAACAAAACTCCAACCTTTATAAGTTTCATATCTTTATTTTTCATGTCTATCGTATCATATTAATTCACATATGTACTTTCATTTTGTATATTAATGTATGAATTAATGTGACCAATTTTTTTCTCCTTTTTAGGTTGATTGGGTGCGTCTGGAGTATCAAACGACGCTGACATACATTAACTCGTACACACGTGTCCGAGTACTAGGCAACATAAGGTAAATCCTCCAAAAAACTGACTTCGATTGTGTGACCGATTTTGAGGCGAGTTGCTTCTGTCATTTTTTTCGCTGGGCAACTGAGATTGACAGTTGCAAGAGCTTTTTACACGCCCTTATGTCACGTGAGGTGCATGGGTCCCATACTCCGACGGATGAGGTGTGGTTTCATATTGGTGGAGACCGTCGGCTTTGTAGATTTTCTAGGACTGAGTTCGTCCTGGTGACGGGATTACGGTTTGGCGACTCTGCATTTAGTTCGATTGTTCTGTCGAGACCGCAGCAATTGGACATCGTGTTTTATCGAATATCTGAAGGCGGGGATAGAATATCGGTGGCGGATCTTTTTAGGAGGTTTAGAGCGGAGGAGTTCGTAGCACGTGCTAATGACACACTGAAGATTGCTAAGATTATCCTCCTCTACAGCATTTTTCTTGGAGTTGACCCTTGGGTTTGGGATTTGGTCGAGGACGAGGATCGGTGGGAGACCTTTCCCTGGGGTAAGATTTCTTATCTCCATCTTCTCAACAAAATCAATCAACTACCAGATTCGCTGCCCCCTCCAACTGCAACCAGGCCCCCATCGTACCACTTCTATGGATTCTAGTTAGCCGTAATGGTTAGTGTTAACATCATAATTTGGTATTGTTTCATATTATGATTGAATAATTCAACTTGACAATTAACTTTAATTGTTTTTCGATCTTTTCAGATATGGGCTTTTGAGGCGATTCCATACACCGGTGTATATGTCGGGAAGCACCTTTCGAAGTCTCACAAGGTATTACCGAGGCTTCTGAGGTGGTCGACGAAGAGGCCAGACGAGGACGTGTCGAGGGAGCTTGATCATGAGGTTTGTTCAGACCAGGGTTACTTAAATGCAAAGTTTCTAATTGTTTACATGCATTTATAATTCTCGGCCTCACAAATTGAATTGTGACTATCTCTACTGCAGGGTCTCGAATGTTATGAGAACCTTTGGGTTGAGCGTCGTGAGGCCCGCCAGCCGTACTTGCAGTACCTTGATCAGGATCTCGCAGACGGTGTCCAGATGCCGACCCAATCAAGACGGGGTCGTCCACGGAGGCCCACCGCCGTCTTGTCTGAAGGCATGACTGCTGCCCCCCAGGCATCGAGGACTACGCGGTCCCGCCAGCCCACATTGACTACAGGTGAGAGTTCTCGACGATGTGGGCAGCGACACGTGTCGTCCGATGACGGATTGAGGGTACATGAGGAGGAGGAGGATCTCACACCGACTTATGTTGATGTCCCTGTATCTCTGGACCTGCATGAAATTCCGTTGCAAAGTGATTACGGCCTACCTCCCCGTCCGACGGAGGGTTGTCCACCATATCATGAGCAGTTTCATGATTTTGGTGGTTTTCAGTCGCCATCGTATCCCCCACAGACCAACCCTATCGACGACGAGCCAGGTCCCTCACACACCGGATATGGAGATTCGTCTGCACCTGCTGTTGGTACGATATTTGATGAGCTCAGGAATATGTTCAGCGTCGAATCAATGAATGCAAACCTGATGGGACTATGAGGGTATGTCGGTGACCAGTTCTCTGAGCTTCGATCATACGTCGATGGTAGAATCAGTGAGGTGGATAAGCGAAGACATGAGGAGTTTGAGCGTTCAGAGCTGGAGATTCCAAACATGATCCAGTCTGGGATCTCGGAGTACTACAACAATGTGCCCTCCTACCACGAGCAGTTCTACCCACCGGACGAGCAGTATTATCCTACCCAGCCTACATCCGGATGGCATACGTCTTTCTATCCTCCTCAGGAGCAGTGGAATCGACAAGGTTGGTCCACACATGGCGACGTACCCACTGATTGGACTCCCGTCGTACCTTCAAACAAGATTGGCCCTCAGGGACACATATCCCCGATCCATTTTGATTTGGGGACTTCTACAGCAGGACGGACCCTCATAGAGACCACACCGACTACGAGAAATGAGGATGAGGGGTCAGAGGCTGCCAGCTTTTCAAATGTTTTGCCTAGTACAAGTGCCAACATCCATGGTGTTAGGCTGAGAGCTCCGAGCAAATATGTTCTCAACCCGTTCATAAAGGATGAAAGACGATCAAAAAAGAAGACAAAGGAGGAGGAGTTCGAGCGATACATGGCCAGCGGAGCAAACGCCGAAGAGTTAGTCCCCTTTCTTATTTCATCACTCGATAATATCTTATTGCTAATGAATGATATACTAATGTGCATGTTCATATTTCAGGTTGAATGTGGGGACCGGCTGCACAGAGAAACCGAAATTTTTCAGTAAATTCGTGGCCCCGGATGTGGACGTCGACTTTGAGGTTCGTATTGTTATTACAAACTCTTTTACCGAGTATCCCATTTCACATTGTTATAACTCACGTCTGAAATCAATGGAGTTTATCATTACGGTTGGTCCTTGTCTGTACAGCCGATTGATGCATACCTCGGTATCCTCCAGTCGAATGCAAAGTTCGTCAAAGTGAAACGCGATCGAAAGTGGGCTGGCAGGATACTGATAGTGGACACACATTTTTTTGTAATGATCCTTCTCCTACTATTAATCTTAAATGTGAGCGCGAACTAAAAGTACTAACCAGTATTTGGAATTTTTTGATCAGGAAAAATGCAAGGCCATTTTCACTGAGGCGCACGCCGGCGAGCTCGAGCATATTAGGGACAACATCACGCCGAAAATGGAGAACTTCTCAGCTGCATCTTTAAAGTTGTTAATGCCTTACATACGAGGTGAACATCCTAGGTGTCACCGCATCAGACCATGGTGGAGTGACGTGGATAGTGTGAGTATAATTTATTACTATACTCGTTATAAAAATGTTCTCATTCACTATGTCAAGAAATTATGTGCTAAAATACCTACTCATAATATCTGTGGTGCAAGTGCTCACAGTGATCAACATGAACGAGCATTGGGTGGCCGTTGAGATTCAGTTGTTCCGTGGACGTGTCATCATGTTTGATAGCATGAGGTACACGTACAATGATGTGAAGGAACAACGTAGGCTGGTACAGACACTGCCATTGAGACGTGTTCTCCCAGCTCTACTTGAGTACGCATCCTTCAATGATTGAAGACGAGGGATGGGCTTACCCGAGTTTTCCATGCCCCTTGAGTATGACTTATACACAGGAGAAGAGGCCAAATGTTATGTACAGATGGACAACAGTTCTTGCGCCATATTTTCCCTCATGTCCATCGAGTGTTGTCTAACTTGTATTTGGCCTAGACCCTATTTACACGAGGGTATAGACAAGATTCGGCGAAGGATGGGTTTCGACATCTATAGATGGAGTATCGATGGAGACACGGTTGCACGTGATTTTTTCTCGACGACATAGTGTTGCAGCGATACTAGGATAGTTTGATTTCCATTTCTAGGGTCAGGTTCACTGTATATAATATTTGCATGCTTTATTCCGTTATGGAGATATATTTTTTTTTTCTGCAAAAAATTATCATTAACTGCTCGGAATCAAATAATCTGAATAATCACCAAAAAAGCGTAACTAACATATTCAAATCAATACATAAACATACGCAAAAAAGGTCAAAATCCATATTGTGGGGACTTATACATTCACACTATAATAGGAAAACTACAAGACAAAAGATTTTAAATCCAAATATTGAAACAAGTACACCCGGGTACAAAACACAAGGGTCAGATTTGCTATCACGATGAAAAATGGGCATACTATACACAGATTGGCCATCTTATTCCTCAGGATTGCCTTGCTAATAGAGAGGACACTTCCTTCTTGTATGTTCTTCTGAACGACACAAACTGCATTTTTTGTGTCTTCTCGTCTTCACTTATGGTTGTCCTATTGTCTGATTATCATCACCGAATCCCTCATGGGCCTGATCTTCGGATATGGACGCCACATATTCGGGGCATCTACTTATATTATGACCGGAACCGTCACAAAGACCACATGGCCCTGTTCCCCTCCTTCGACTTGAAAACTCACCTGTTGAAGGAATTCGTTTACCCTTGGGCCGACCAGCTTGTCTTGGTTTGTCAGGTGCCCGACATAGTACATTACGAACTTCCTCACACACATTCCACTCGTTTGGGTCGGGCACAGGGGTGATGACACCAGACCACATTCCCCTCAACGACGCCGTCGTGTAGTATGGAGCAACGTATTCAGTCACTGATTGGTTCCCCACATTGCAGGCAAAACATTATTTTGTACGTTTAGTGGTGTAAGATAATGTCTAATTGAAACAATTAAGAGAAGCAAAACCATATCGTCACCCGAATTACATACCTTATGGCGGCACAGGCATGCGAGCATGGTATCAAGTCGTTCTGGAAAACATTACATGTGCACATTTTTGAGTTCAAGTCAACGATGAAAATCCTCAAACGATCCGTGACCTTGAATTTGTGCCGTCCAAGCTTATCGACAGTCATATGTTGGCCAACCTTTAAGTATTCGATGACTCGATCGTGCACCGCTTTCATCAGGAATTCTTCTCTATCTTCAGCCGCCGTTCTTCGTTCATAAAACCACTTCTTCATTATCTTTCGGGCCCCCTCCAAAAATGAACAAACGGGAAGCCTCCGCACCCAAAGAAGGCGAGCATTCCACGTCTCTACAGCATTTGACGTCATGAAGTTGAACCGACGAACCGGACAATGCACGCGCGACCATCTGTTCTGCCCTGCTCTGTTTAATGAGTTTCGAGCACCCTAAACCTCCAATGCGTTCAGATTGTTCATGTACCTGAAAAAACAAGACAAAATATTTGGTCAAATTTTATAGGTGGATTATTCAAAATCCAAATTTATTTTGCAAGTGAATTGGTTTCTAACGTACCTCTCGAACTCATCGCGATCATAACAATAGGCAGCTCTCTTGAAAAGTCCAACCAGGTGTGCTCCATACCTGGCTAAATTTTGCTGTAAATGAAAGCAACACAGCCCATGAGTCGTCTCTGGGTAGGCAATGTTTATGGCATTTTCAATGCTCCGGTGTTGATCGGACACAATAAAGAGCTGATCTGGGCATCCAAAAGCCGCACGAACATTTTGCAGAAACCATGTCCATGATTCATCATTCTCAATGTTTCCAATGCCGATTGCAAAAGGAAATATTTGATCATTTCCGTCTTGAGTAACAGCCACAAATCCGATTCCCTTATACAAACTTTTTAAGTGACACACGTCCACCATAATTACCGGCCGTGAATATGAAATAAATCCCATAATTGAGGCGGCTAAGGTATAGAACACGTATTTGAATTTTCCACTTGGATCGGTTTCCAAGGCTGTATAAGAACCAGGATTGGTGTCCTTCAACACCTGCAAGTAGGATGGCAGGTTCCAAAAGGATTTCTTTGGATCACCGTAGGCAAGGAACATGGCATGGCGTTTCGCCTTCAAAGCTGACTTATAACTTAGTGTCAACCCATGCCGGCGGTTCATTTTATTAATGATCCCTTTCGGCCCGATGTTCGATTTTTCCTTGCGAAGTGTGTCGGCGAAATATGCACCGACCAATTTGGAAGAAAGTCGAAGTGGAGACCTACGGTTTAGATCCGACGCACAACTGTGCTGCAAGACACTTGTTGAGATCCTCCAAATCCCATATTTTTTAGTTGCAAATATCTTGAAACAACAATCTTTGTGTGGGCAATGCGCAGACCATCTTTTGGTGTCGGAATGGCCCACCCGATACTCTACTTTATTTTTCAGATGGTGCATCCCAATAGTAGTCTGCGGCTCCTCCTTGCTGCAAAAGGTGGAGCCTTTTTGCAGCACATACGACACTTGTTCATTATCTTCTAATTGTCCTACCGTAGGTAGCTCGGTCTCCCACATATTGGGGATAGACCACTCCGGTCGCAATATATATGAACAGAATTCCTCATACTCCTCTCGTTGCTCAGCATCCACGGCATTCTCCTGATCAGTAGTGAATTCAAAGTCATCGCCTTGATGGTCTGAACCTACATATAGATAGAGTTTATCACAAATAATGCAACATTACATTAACTAAGTTCAAAATGTTTAATAAATACTCAAGGGAGCACGATTACCACTTTCACCATCGTCTTCATGATCGGATGTTCCTACACATGTTGTTTTAGTATGTCCTTCATATGGTTGTACAGCTTCATGTCCCGAACTGTCTATGTCCCTATTTAAGTCGAGTCTGCCACCAAAGTCATTTCGATCATGCTCCGGTGGTGAAGGATCCCACTGCATTCCAGAAGAACTCCCAAAATGAGTAGTGTCATTTTCATTGGGGATTCCCCATCTTGCGTGAAAACCCGGGTCGGATTGGAGTCCAAGGGGAAGTGAAGCAAAATAGGGACCTTGGTCGGTGTACACATATGAAGGTGGATCCGTTCGGCTTGAAGAAAACGGTTCACTAATTTCCCAACTTCGTTGACTGTACTCATCTGTTGTGACATGGTGTTCTGGAAAGTCGGAATAAGACGATCCAACACTAGGGAGTGTATTTTTCGGCTCGGGGGACACGACAACATCAGATTGTCCAACGTTCAACCTCGTCAGAGTAACAAAAACAACAAGAGCCCTATCGATTTGTGACAAAATTCGCTGTAAAACTTCTGTATTTTTTATGTTTATCTTCCTCAATCTTCCGGCAGAATCGAGTAGCGAGTGAATCGTATAACCCCATTGCGTCATATCGGCACCCACAACTTCATAAATGGAAGACATTAAATCAAATAGGGTTCGTTCCTGAAGGTGAATGACCTCTTCAAAACCGTTGGTGTATTCTAAACCTTCCCAATAGCCACCGTACCATACAATAACTTCAATAGTCTTTTTTTTGGGTTACTGTAAAAAAATTTAAAAAAAAATTGGTGAGAATCATGAAACACGTAATAGGTAACAAATAAAATAAAACAACAACTATAGCCGATTCTAAACACCAAAGATAATTAATTATATAAATCATAAATCAAATATGAACAACTAATGTTGGTTTAACCTAGAAACTAACGTTCAAATAATCGCAAAGTTTAATTGTGAAATGGGGATTACGAAAGTGGATTATTAAATTATGTACCCATTCTTTAAGAGGATTTTTGAAAAAAATTCCCGAGTGAAGAGTTGAATATTGAATGGAGACTAAAAAATGGAGAAAAAATAATTCGTAACGGGTCGAGGAAACTATGTTGTTATAATTATGAAATGGGGATTATTAAAGAGCAAATATTTTGGAGTATGTATATAATATTTGCGAAAGATTAGGAAATTATTTCAAAATTAAGTGTTGATTAATAAAAGGATATTAAAAAAATTAGTACAAATATTTAAGTTTGATTACGATATTATGTTACTTTAATTATGAAATTGGGATTATTAAATTGTCAATTCAAATTATGTATCTATTATGCAAGACAGATGAAGAAATTATTTTTATCACGTGCTGATTATTAAACGGAGATTAAAAAAATTTATTAATGGGGAATTAATGAAATATGATATTTATTTGTCCAATTATAATTATTAAATTTTTAAAATGGGATTTTCGAAAAAATAATTACGGAGTGATGAGCTGAATATTGAAAGGAGACCAAAAAAAATGGAAAAAAAAATTCGTATAACCCCAAGGAAACTATGTTGTTATAATTATGGAATGAGGATTATTAAAGAGGATTATTTTTGAGTATGTACATAATATTTGCGAAGGATTACGAAATTTAAGGCCTATTAAATTAGTAATTCAAATTATGTATCTATTATGTAAAATGGATTAACAAATTATTTTTACTATACCGTATGGATTATAAAACGGAGGTTAAATAAATTTATTACAGGGGAATTAATCAAATATGATATTTAATTGTCAAATTATAATTATTCAATTTTTTAATGGGATTTTAGAAAAAAAATCCCGCAGTGAGGAGTTAAATATTGAAAGGAGACTACAAAAATTGGATCAAAAAAACCGTAACGGGTCGAGAAAACTATGTTGTTATAATTATGAAATGAGGATTATTAAAGAGGAACATTTTTAAGCATGTAGATGATTTAATTAGAGGGGAATTAATGAAATATGATATTTAATTGTCCAATTAAAATTATTAAATTGTTTAAACGGAATTTTAAAAAATGGGTCGACGTGCGCGGGCGCGTCCGACGGGGGACGAGATAGGCGCGCTCCCGACGGGGGACGGGAGCGCGCGCGCCCGACGGGGAATGGGGGACGGGAGCTGTCGAGTTTTCTCGGCAGCTGTCGGGAGCCCCCGCCCCCGCTGTCGAGAAAACTCGACAGCTGCCGGGAGACGACACGGGGGAAAAAAATCCCAACCGTGAATTTTTGATTCGCTTTCTATCCCGTTTCTTTTCATCATATTTTATCATCGAGTCGTCACTAACAACATACCGTTGATCGGGGGTCGTGAGTCCCGGTCAAAGTCAACCTTTTGACCAAATTACCAAAATACCCCTCAATCTTAAAACACTTCAATTATAGGGTTAAACGTGAATTTTCAATTTATTCACGTTTAACACTATCATTAAAGTGTTAAACGTGATTATTCTATACAATCACTATAAAATCGAAATTTATTGCATTCCAAACATCGATTATTCCCATTTAACCCTTTCAAACATCAATTCAAGCATATATTCAAACAAATTAACCCTATAAAATGCAAAATTAAACACGTTTAACCATTTCAAACATCAATTCAAGCATATATGAAAACAAATTAAACCTAATTTCTCAAAAAATAGGGATAAATGAGGATTATTAACTAGTAAACATACCTTTCTTATTTCAACAATAATTTTTCCACTCTTCCAAGGGCCAAAATGTCGGAAAAAAAATCGAATATTTTGTTCTTCAAAATGTTATATGATAATTTCGTACTGAAATTATCAACCTATATAGAAGAACAAACGGAGGAAAATTACATGTGATTTCACAGTATAAAGTGAATTCACACTAAATAATGAGAAGGAAAAAACAAAAAAATTGGTGCACTGTCATCAATCGAATTAATTGACGTGCATGGCCAAATTCAATGAACACAATAATGAATAATGAGAACAAAACAAAACAAAAAATTTGGTGTAATAGTCATGGCCAAATTAATTGTGCTCCCTATTACTACACGTGCCTCATATCCATAATTTAAAAAAAATTAAACAATAATTAATGAGGATATATTTGTCACCATTGACCAATTAATAAAATATATTAATTGTCCAATCATCCAAGTTGACTTTGACAAAAATGGCGGTAGAAAGTGGCATACTATTATATTTTGTGGTAGAAAGTGGCATACTATTATATGTTATGGTAATTTGAATATATGATTATATTTTTTATGCTAAAATGAATATTTTCCTCTTTTAGTTATATTAGTCATACATTTTAGCTATGTTAGTTGTACTTTTATGTGTTACATAAAGATATGACTACCTTGATATAAAGATATGATTAATATCATTCAACTATACGAGTAATACCACATAATATTATATATGTACATATTGTGCCGAAATTAGGGTTTTTTGTAAAGTTAAAATGTTACATAAAAGTAGGATTAATATAACATAAAAGTATGATTAAAATAACATAAATGTTAGGGTAATAAAAAAAGATGGAAAATGAGCGAATTCGGATTGAATCCATCCCCATCCAACCTAAATATATGAATCTAAAATTCATACACTTGGTGTACAAGAGAGTTATTCTTCTTCATATAAGAACATGTTTTGATGTTTTTATTAGATTCCAAATTCCAAACAAACTATTTACTTTTCTTTATTTTCCATACAGTGCCCTTTTCAGTGCAATAAACTGATATTATAAAATATGATGGGATTGGCTCTATATAACATAATTAAAACTCGATACATCAAAGATCTAATCATGAAATTAAATTCCATTAAGATTCTCATGATAAGTTTTCACAAAATATATTGTAAGTAGTGTAGGGAAATACACTACACATAACAGACAAACTTTATTAACGGACACCTTCCGTCATTGATTACCGACAGATTTTCGTAGAAAAAACACAAATGTAGCACCCAAGACAAAAACGAAGTATAATTGATTAATTAAATAAGTAAACCCTTAATTGAAATATCTTATGTGTATTAATTCTTGAGTGTTTAATTTAATTACATACGTTTTAGATATGTGTTTAACGATCGGTTTTAGATGGATAAAATTTATAGACATGGAATATAGAACATTCTTATACCATTAGATGCGTAATGGAAAAACAAGAAGATAGAAATGAACTAGAGGTCAATCGGACACCCATAGCTCAAACAGCAAAAAAAAAGGGCAAAATACGAAGTTTCGGGGAACCGAGGAATGAAATCTTGATGAATAGTAACCGAAGTCTTATCGTGAACAGTAACCTAGCCTAAATGAACAGTAACCTACCCCATGAATAGTATCTTTTCCAATTTCTATAAATAGACCCTCATTAGATTTCATTTTTCATTGTTTCTTCGAACGAGTCAAAAAGCATCGAACACATGTAAGTCTCTCTCTCCTCTCTCTTTCTCTCTCCTCTTTTATTTTTGTCTCCGGCGCGCCGCCGCCGGAGTTTGCCGAAAAATTTCAAACTTGTCGGTTTCGGCCGATTTTCATACATAACGTAGCCCTCGACAATACGAATCTAGAACAATTTTCGGAATTCAATTTCGATTTCCCATTCATCATAAATCAGTGAAAAACGATCTCCAACCCCTAAACCCTAACTTTTTGTCACCTTTTCTCTCTCCCGCTTTCTCTCTCTCTTTTTCTCACGGTTGCAGGCGTCGGAGGGGCTGCCGGGGTTGTGGGCTAGCCGGTGGAGGGTTCGCGCCGCCGTGGGTGGCGGTACCAGTGCCGTAAAAAGGGCTAAGAAAGGGGGTGGTTGCATGGGGTTTGTATAGTGTGTGTGTGTGTGTAAAATGTGTATTGTGTATACATGCTGTAGGGCGGCGCTGGTGGTGCCGCCGTGAACTGCTGTTGGCCGACGCTGGTGATGCGCCGGCAAGGAACTGGGGGTGATGGCCGGCGACTGGTAGTCACCGGCTGCAGCTGAAAAGGCTGAAGTTTGGTTTGGTATATGCGTGTGTGACGAAGGATGTTTGCGACTATTTTTCCAACACTATTCATGCCGAATTCCGGCGAGTAATGGCCGGAGGTAGTAGCCGGTGGTGAAGGCTAGTCGGAGGACTAAGTGGCGAAGGCACGGGGCGGCGCCGTCGCAGTTGGTGGCGCCACCAACTGCGACGGCGCCGGGAAGTAGGCTGGTTGAGCAGGTTGACGTCGGGAGGCCTGGGTGCGAGCCGGGACCGAGGCTGCCGAGAAAACTCGGCAGCTGCTGAGGATGCCGCTCCCGCTACTGAGAAAACTCGGCAGCCGTCAGGAGACGCCGCCAAGTTTTTCCCCGTCGTCGAGTACACGCGCGATACCGTATTTTCGATTCTATTTTTGATCTAAATCTCATTTTCTTTTCGTCGTTCTTTATCATCGAGTCATCGCCAATGAGATATCGTTGACCGGGGATCGTGGGTCCCGGTCAAAGTCAACCATTTGACCAAATTACCAAAATACCCCTCAATCTTAAAACGTTCTGTTCGAGCTCGTTTCAACTCCGATTGAGCTCATTCTTTTTTTGTTGTGATCCAAAATTCATTATATTTGATCTCAGCCTTATAAACTGATCTTTCTCTCTTGTTTCTACAACCTCAATCGTGAGGCCTTTCGTTCCAATCCGTCTCATCTCGATCGTTAGTATCCGATCCGATATCGTTTAAATCATTAGTTATATTTAATAAAGATCTAAGAAACACCATAAATTATATAGGCTATTTGTTGGATTGAAGTCTTGGGATACGTGATATTTGATACTTGCTGCTCATGTGGTAATCACCGAACAAGGTGGGGATAATTTCTAACTCTTTATTTGTTTACAGTTTTCCCTATTCAAAGCATGATTGAGGAATACTAAATGTTGTGATTATACTTGTTGTGACATACTTATTACTGTGAGGGGTGGGCCCGCTGAGGCACCCCTTCATGCATTCGTCATTTACCTCCATTCTTCTATGAAAGGTCTGTTGGTCCTTGAAATGTACCAACGATATTTGAGACCGATTTATGGGATAAGATGGGCGATGCCCGCACCTATTCATCCCTTACCATTTCGAATATCTGTTGTGCATATTTCGTGCTGTGTTCTGTGATGATTATACGTATTTCTGATTTAAATGTCTGTCAAAGATTTAGAAGTGAATTTTATCCCCACGAGTGTATTCAACGCACTCACCCCTTATTATATAATTCACGTTACAGGAGGTGATGAACATGATGAACCCTAGAAGGAGAGAGGAGGTGCTATCTTTGGATCTGTAATTATTTTAAAGATGATGTTTCTCTCATATTTTCAAACATATTTTAAGAAATCCACGTTTGGTGGTGATATGATGTGTATATGGGATGTGAGATCCTGATGATATTTCCGCTGCGAATATTATGAACAATCGGTTAAAACCAATTGTTGATATATAATATCTTTTGTTCGTCTCCTACCTCTTTTCTTCCTGTACGTCCGTGTGGAAAATTCTGATAAATTTTATGAAAGAAAATGGGGCGTGATAACAAAATATTTAACAATGTTTCAACCATCGATAGTTGTGATCAAAATGATGTTGTTTTCTATGCTACAAATTTCCTAAAAAAACTCAAAGGCAAATTTGTACTAGGTTGTAGTGCACAACCACATGCGAGGGCACGGTCATGCGCCCATACATCAAATGTTCTATTTTCGTGCACGGCGGTTTCCAAACATGCCATTCTCATCCGAAACTCCGTTCTTATGTGTATTTCAAGGTCCTACTTAACCTAATAAAGACACAATTTTCATGAAAAACACTATCTAATGACTCTTATTGCATCATTTATGAACATTTGCAACTTTTGATTCACATTTATTCACAAACTCCTTTTTATCTAATAGATATCGTTTCATGGTAACTTTTCCATTCATCGTAAAATTCCAACAAAAAGGCCATTAAACAAGTAAAATTATTTTCTAGCATAGAAAAAGAAAATGACAATCGCAATATAAAAAGATGACAATTTAAAGCTATCAAAAAGACACAGAATCATACCATAAAAATTGTTGGTGAAAAGGTGTAATGTTCGAAGTGCTTTCATGTTCCCAATTTCTCGCTAGTGCTCCACTAAACATGTTATCTACTAACCCATTTTCTTCCCGGGATGACATGTTATAGATGGTTAAAAGGCAAATGGCCCAT
Source organism: Scutellaria barbata (assembly GCA_028654395.1). Taxonomy (NCBI): domain Eukaryota; kingdom Viridiplantae; phylum Streptophyta; class Magnoliopsida; order Lamiales; family Lamiaceae; genus Scutellaria; species Scutellaria barbata. Next base: position 3,037,750 of record CM053649.1, on the reverse strand, counting down.
TAATTTGTAATAGCTCATGTGCAACTCCTTTAAATTATTTAGATGACCTCTTTGAAAATGAAACTTATATAATAATAAAATAATAAAAATCAACTTAATTATCAGATATAAATATGGGTAAACTAAGAACAAAAAATTAATCTTTGCCATTCTTTGAAAACTTAATTTGATATGGATGATTAAATCTATAAGGACATGAAATATTGAATAAACTTTTTGTCTTAATTCAATTTTATAGATATGTTAGTAGCGGCAGAGTTAGACAATTTATATTGAGAGGCTCGTTGAATTTTGGGGACTAAATTACCATAAAATGAGTATTTTAGTAATTAAAATAAAAAATAATCAAAAATATATACATAACAAATTAATTTTTTAAAAAAATTTGTGGGGCTAAAGCCCCCACATAGCCTAAGGAGGCTCCACCCCTGTATGTTAGAATTGTGCATGTGTTGTAGTATACGGGTTTTACAAAAATGAATTCAAATAAATTTTGTAAAATGAATTTAATAAAGTAATTATTAATCAGTATAAGTAATTGTTAAAATAGAAAGTCTCATTTAATATATATATATATATATATATATATATATATATATATATTGGTTTGTACCCATTAAAAAAAAAGTTTTGTATCCATAATACACAAGGTTCTTCGAAATGAATATAATTTACAAAATAAATATAAATCAAGGAAAAAATTATACATTAACCAAAAAAATGAAAATTTATGATTAGTATTAAATAATTAAAAATAATAAGTAAACATAATTCAAGAAGAACAAATTATTATGTAAGATTTCTCATTAATAGAGTTCACACAGTAATTTCATGACTAAATGTATTATATAATATTAATGCATATATGTAGAGATTTTAATTTTCAATCATTATTATTGCGATGTGAGAAATGAGGGGGCCAAGTTTGGAAAAAGGTTAGTATTCTTATAATTTTCAACTATTATTCACAAGTTGATGTGTGTCAATCTTTGATTATTCTTTAATCTTTATTAAAGATTAATATAGATCTCATGTGATGCAAAAAATTTATTAAAATAAATAATTTTATAAAAATAATATTATAAAAATATAATACACTTTGAGTTATAAGAAATGTTATTAGGAAAAAGTTCAAAATGATAAGTGTGTGATTGTATATAAATATGTAAAAGTTATGGTTAGCGGGGCTTGTCTTTTTTCAAATAAGAGTGTACTGAATAAAAAACAATTATTTTTTCATTAATAATATTTTATGAGGGTGTAATGTTATATATATATATATATATAAAGATTCATGTAAGAAAAAGGAGAGACTAATTACAATGATCAATTATGTTATCCTATTCATTGTATGTACATATTAATGTATTCTGATGTGTCAAAAATTTAATAAATATATTAATTTTATTTTCCATATAGCAAAGGATGATATCATTACATATCATGGGTGGACATATTAAGAATTGTCCACGATAAGTATTATAGTATATTTGTAACACCCAAGAATTTTTTTTTTCTTTTCTTTCTAACTTTGCAATATAGGTTATATAAAATTAATATCTATAATATATGAGACAAGCTATGTAATATAATTATATGATAAATATTATGTTACCTTGATGAAATAATAAATTAAGTATGATTAAGCAAAGTCAATGCTTCTAGAAGAGGGCTTATTTTCAAAAAGGTGGAAATGTGTAAGATAAGGTTTCATTTCTTCATACTTCTTCTTCAACCAAGATTCAAACCCTCATTTCTCCTCTCTAAGAAAACCGCCACGGAACCCAGCTTCTACCGGCGGCCGGTGACTTATTCCGGCGAGGTAATCGGACCGGATTGTCCCATTTATTGAGCTTATTGTAGGGCTGGTTTTGAAATTTGGAAAGCATTGAACTTTAAACATTTCTCTCTCATTCTCCTTCCTTCACTGCTGCCCTGCTCCGCCACTAGTCACCGCCGATGTTGGTCGGGTTGTAGCCGGCGCTGGAAGCGCCGGCGAGTAGGCTGTGGGTGTGAGCCGCCGCTTGCAGCGGCGACGAGTCCTCTGTTTCTGTGGGTGCGTGGGTGTTGTTTTGGTGGTTGTTGGTCTGTTGGTTGATGTGGTGTCGTGTCGGGTCTGTGGTCTTGGTGTTGGCCGGCGCCGGGATTGCGCCGGCAGGAGGTGGGAGGCGTCGCCGTGAGCAGCGGCGCCAAGTGCAGGGGCGTGTGTTGGGTTGTCGGGTTTGGGGGGGGCTGTGCGATGGCTGCTGTGCATCGGCTGGGAGTCGGCTGTGCGCTGCCCGTGCGTCTGTCGGGTCGGTCGGGCGTGTCGCCGGCGACTGGAAGTTGCAGGCATAGTCAAGGCGGCGGCAGCATAGGGTGGTGGCAGGGGAGGAGGCGGCGGCTGGAAGAAAGAAATTGGGAAAGATGGGTAATGGCAATTCTTGTAAATTGGATGTGTTTTAGGGGTAAATAACTATAGAAATGTTGCTGAAATTTTTAACAAATAAGCACTATACTTGCTGAAAATTCATAATGAAATTTTAGATAATTAAAGCATGTTTAAGATCTAATTTAGGTATAATTATCAATAGACATTGAAAAATATTTAATTTACATAGTTTTATTTAATGAGTGATGATAATATGCATGTTTTGCCTAATAAATCATGGAATTATGATAACATATTTGGAATTTAAAATATAATTGGACTTATGTATATTATCTTATAATTCATAAAGTATGATATATGAAATTTGAGTTTTAATTAATCGATAAAGCTAAAGTACATTAATTAAGCTATGTTTTCAATATTATAAAAAGGTAAATAAATATCGGACTTTGAATTTAATAAAATGATATAGATATTTCCTTAGAATTTGATGATATTATGAATCACTTATTATAAGTATTGAATTCAAGAAAAGAATAATATTTTGAACTTTTGAATATATATATTGGAATTATAAATTATTACTTAAGCTATGATAAATAAGACATGTTTAATTAAATAAGAAAGAAAGGCTATATAGATTAATATATGTTAAATTAGATCTAGTTACATAATTAATTAGGGAATAAAGCCCTAAGTTTTATCCAATTGATTAAGAAATTATAATTGAACTCGATTTTGAAAATCAATGTGTTAATACATTATTATTTATAAATATTAACTAAAGAATTATTTGGAATAATAAAGTAAACCGATGCTTCACAAGATTGCTTTTGAGACTAAAATATCAGCCTAAAAACATTATGCTAATTAATTTATTTTATTTTACGATTTAGTTATCAATTCTAAATCTAAGGTTAATTAACCTTAGAATCACATTTAATTAACCTAAAATATTAAGTTCGATTTGAACTTTCTATTTTAAGAAATTAAGCATAATTCACTATGAAATAGAGTTATATTTTTAGAAATTAGTTTCTAAATAAATGATAGTTCGATTAGTTTCTAAGTCAAATCTTTATGATTATAGGCGATACGTAGCAGTTCGCTCCATAGATATCCCTGAGCTCTACAGATTTTAATCGTCTACTTTAAGGTGGGGAAAAAATGGCTAAGTCGGTATTTATACTTCCTTCAAATTATTTAAATTACGGATTTTATTATGTTATATGAAATGTGTTGGGTTATGTGCTGATGCATGCAATGTGATTATATGATGAAGATGAATATTAATTTATGGGAAATGTGACATGTCTTATTATATACATGATGAATGCGTGCTGAAAGATGATGAATGGCAAAATAAATGTTTACATGATGTTATGAGCATGAATATATGTGAATTACTTGAATTATCTATGGTGGCTAAGAACCACATCTATGGTGGCTAAGAACTGCATCTATGGTGGCTAAGAACCACATCTATGGCGGCTAAAAACCGTAAATTTTTGAACATGCAATTGATATGAATAATTATGAAATTTATATGTTTGCATATGAAATAATTGAATATTGATTATCTTATGTGATTTATGAGCTGATTTTCCCTATTTTACAACGTGATCCCGCTGAGTGTATTTATACGCTCACCCCCTTTGCATGTTTTTCTATGTTTAGATCCGGATGAGGAGAGACGAAGCTGAAGAAAGATGCATATAATTATTTTACTGTATATGAATATGTTATGCTATGTTCATAAAGGATTTGAAAATCTATTTATTTTGAAGAAATGTAAAGTTTAAGCCGGTGGCTTGTATATTAATATTTCGCTGCTGATTTCTGATAACCTATAGTTTTCTGTAAATTATTTTGGGTGTATTTTAAAATCCTTGTGAACTTGGATTTTATGTTTTATTTAAATTGTTCGATTATTGTGTTTTTGCTGGACGCCCGATTTTAGAAAATTATATCTTTTATATTTTTTTTAATAAGAAAATTGGGGCGTGACAATATTCCTGATAATGACAACAAAAAAACATGTAAATTTTTAAAGCTATCAAAGAGGGGTGAGAATCATACCATTCACATCGATTTTATTATATATTATTTTATTTTGCCAATAATTATAATTTTACCTGTTATCATTTCTCAATTTCACTGGGCAATACCTCACTGAACATATGTTACTTGTTTTAAATTCTGGTGAGTATCATTTATATCTATTTGCGATCATTTTCTTTATCCTTTTAGACTAGAAAAATACTAATTCAAATACTTATAATTCCATCTAATTTTCTATGACAACAAAAATAACTAAAATTAAATTATTGTAAATCATAATCATATTTCTAATTTACGATTATTAAAACCGATTTGATCCAACATTTAACTAACTAAATCATTGTTATTAATTAATTTCGGATAGCAACAAGTTGGCCCAATAGGCCCACCAATATAAACCTTCATCACAGAATTAACTTAATAAAAAATTTATGCACATCATAAAGATTAGTTGTGATTATGTACAAAAGCATTTCAATGTTTTACGAAAAGAATGAAAATGATATTACTTAAGCTTATAAATTGTCTCAGATTTTCTCTTGTTACTTGTGAAGAATAAAGAATATCCTAATGTGCTTCTACTCAATGATAATTGATAAGATTGATCAAACTAAACTAGCATATAAATAATTACGAAAGATTCGATTATAGGAAAACGAGCACTCAATGAATAAAATTTTCTTCCAGAAAAAAGACAATTATGGCAATAATTTTTAAATTAAGCTATTAAAGAGACAAAGAATCACACCATTTAAATTTTTGTTGTGAGGTATAATTTTTGAAGTGCTTTTGCGTTTCCAATTTCTCTTGGTACTAAAAGCATCTCCAACAGTGTGTTGAATTCTTAAAATTTTAAGATTTTTTACTCCAACAATGCTATTAAAATAGTTAAAGGCTCTAAATTGGACACAACCACTAATATCTGACGGATCGAGTTTGAACTGTTTTCATCAAATAAAAATGTAAGGGATTAAACTAATCAAGGGCTAAACTAAATAAATTAGAACTTAATTAGGTTAACGATAAATGATATGAAAAGTTCTTTCGTCGTTGTAATGAGCGTAAACTGTTGTTAATTAATGAGTTAATTACATAAAAATGCATGAACCTAAGACCTAGTTTCATTTGTAATATGAACTTTTGACTATAACATCATAAACGTTCAATTTAACACTTGCTTCAATTTAGACACAATTAGGTTTTCCGGGCTCCAATTGCTGACGTGGAGCCCGAATTGTATAAGTTAATTGTTGACGTATCAATTTAAATCCAGTCATCGATCATATGTAAATATTAAAAAAAAAACCTAATTTATAATCTACATCGCTACCGATATCGAAATCGCTATCAATATTTTACCGATATTTTGATAAAGTTTCTCTTTTTTTTTATCGGTTATGTGAACTTGGGCAGTGTTTGAGGAAGAATTTTTTATCAATATATTTTTTCTCTCCTTGAGTGTGTTTAGATTATAAATTAGATTTTTTTTTCTTTTTTTTATATATTTACATGTGGGTGGTGACTGGATTTAAATTGGCACGTCAATAATTAACTTATACAATTCGGGTTCCACATCACCAATTAAAACCTGAAAAGTCTAATCGTGTTTAAATTAAAACAAGTGTTAAATCGAGAATTCATGGTGTTATAGTCAAAAGTTCATGTTGCAATTGAAATTAGGTTGTAAATTGATGTATTTTTATGTAATTAACTCGTAATTAATTTTACAAATACATACAGTACATGTCTTGTATTTTATAGAATTAATCAGCTTTTATGTCATTGTCAGGGTCATTGAATCATGTAATTATATAAAGAAGAAAGTTTGTGATAAATGCTTTTAAGTAAAAAATTGTAATACTTTTGTTAATTAAAAAATTAGAGATTGTTGCATTTTCTCAATCGTAATATATTTTTTTTTTTTGGGTACTTTACTTTATCAGCAGTACAACCACAATATCTTTCTTTAAGTTGGAGGCAGAGAATACGGACAAAATCAATGCTTACAAAACCTTGTTACCAATTGTTACTTACCCCTATGAATCCTATTTCTCTTAAGGATATTTCTAATATATCTTTTTTAGATTATATTTGCTGATTTAAGATATTTTAAAATATTTTTCTGATCTTTTTTAATTAACATTTCTAATTTTTTTTATATTCTTATATCTACTTAAAAAATATTTTAAATTTTTTTTATTACTTTCAAATTTTCAAACATTATTTCCAATTGTTTTTATTGTTAATAATTCATTTTTAAACAGTTTTTTAATGAGATTTTATTTGTTGATATTTAGATATTTTAAAATAATATCTGATTTTATTAAATGATTTTTTCAGTTATATTTGTTAATTATTAAATGGTTTAAGTCCAATAAGCAATATAAATGACACATGAATTAAAGAATGTTAGCACATATGAAAAAAACGAACACATCAACATATTGCCGATAAGTTATAGATAAAGGGATATGTTTGGTATAATATACTCACGTGTATGTACAAAAAAAAAAAACCATATTGCCATTTTTGCCAATATATATAGTATCGTTATTTTGTGATATCTAATAATAATGAAAATGGAGTATAAATTGAAAGTATATAAAAATAATTATAAATTTTGTATTCAATTGGATATTTTATCAATTATCTAACTAATATAATAACAATTTAAAGTTTTACTTAGTTTTCATTTTACTATTGACACATCAAGCAACCACGTCAGCTATGAGAAGAGAATAAAATAATGTCTAATACAAAAATATTAACGGCATTTCATTTTAAAATCTTAATTTAATAGTTTTTTATCTTTTATATTAATAAAATTTATTTTTCATACTCAACATTGATATATATCTGATCTTTGGAAGTCTGAATCGATAAAATTTCTTTAACTAATGTCCGAAATTATTTTCAACAAAAGGAGAGAGGATGCTTGAATTGAATGAGTTAGATTTTGGTGCAATTTTTCTAATAAAAAAAATTAAGTCATATTAAAAACCCACAAGTTAATTAATTCAATAATTCTTTATTATAATTTTAGTGTGAACTAGATTTATGAAAGTTTGGGCGCCAGTATTTGACCTCAGAAAATTGACTTCTGAAGTTGAATGTTACTAGCTTATAAGTGATGTTAATTTATTAATGTTCAACATGTATGCAATGTCAATATCATGCATATTAATTTTTATATATATACTCTTAAATAAATAAAAATTATATTGTATGCTTAATTAAAGTTCATTAACTATTTTATCTAGTGACTATGGGGCGGTATAACTAGTTTTTCTTTCAAAAGTACCAAGATTAGTATTGGTTGTTTTGAATTGTCGTGATTTTAATCTCAAATTTTTTAATTTAATCAAAATTTTATGTACTCGAATTTTGAAAATATGGTTGAACACATATGAAAATTGGTCGAAATATGTAAAGTTCTTGTTAAATAAAAATTTTGGAATTGAAAGTGTGCCAAATAAAAAAGGAAAGGCAACGAATTTTGCCACTTAAAAAACAAAAAAATCGAGACTAATTTTACTACACAAAATACTTAGTTGACCAATTTTGCAATAGGTGCAACTTTTTTGTGGTGTAGAGTATACTAACGCTCGCATGCGTTATGGTTTATCAAATATTGTGAATCTCCTTTAATTGATATTTTAATGAGTAGTTGTCACGTCCCAATTTTTCTTAATAAAATAAATATAAAATATATGATTTTCTAAAAATTGGACGTCCAGCAAAAACACAACAAACGAACAATCTATATAACACATAAAATCCAAAATTCATGAAGTTTTAAAATACACCAAAATAATTTTCATAAAGTATAGGTTATCCGAAAGCAACAGCGAAAAATATCAGAATACAAGCCATCGGCTTAAATTTACAATCCTTCAAAATATATAGATCTTCAAATCATTGCAAATATAGCATAACATATTTATATACAACAAAATAATTATAAGCATTCTTCCTTCAGCTTCGTCCATCCTCATCCGGATCTAAACATAGAAAAACATGCAAGGGGGGGAGGTGAGCGTATAAAATACACTCAGTGGGATCACGTAGTAAAATTGGGGAATTAAGCTCATAAACCACATAAGATAATCAAGATTCAATTAGTTCATATGCAATTTAACATTTTCATAATCATTCATAACAATTGCATGTTCAAAAATTTACGGTTCTTAGCCGCCATAAATGTGGTTCTTAGCCATCATAGATACGGTTCTTAGCCGCCATAGATGTGGTTCTTAGCCACCATAGATGTGGTTCTTAGCCACCATAGATACGGTTCTTAGCCGCCATAGATGTGGTTCTTAGCCACCATAGATGTGGTTCTTAGCCACCATAGATAATTCAAGTAATTCACATATATTCATGCTCATAACATCGCGTAAACATTTATTTTGTCATTCATCATCTTTCAGCACGCATTCATCATGTATATAATAAAACATGTCACATTTCCCATAAAATAATATTCATCTTTATCATATAATCACATTGCATGCGTTCAGCACATAAACCCAACACATTTCATATAACATAATAAAATTCGTAATTTAAATATCTCGAAAGAATTATAAATACCGATTTAGCAATTTTTCCCCACCTTAAGGTAGACGATCAAACTCTGTAGGGCCCAGGGATACCTATGGAGCAAATTGCTGCGTATTGCCTATAATCATAAAGATCTGACTTAGAAGCTAATCGGACTACCATTTATTTAGAATCTAATTTCTTAAAAATATAACCCGATTTCATAATAAATTACGCCTAATTTCTTAAAATAGAAAGTCCAAATCGAACTTAATATTTTAGGTTAATTAAATGTGATTCTAAGGTTAATAAACCTTAGATTTAGAATTAATAACTAAATCGTAAAATAAAATAAATTAATTAGCATAATGTTTTTAGGCCGATATTTTAGTCTCAAAAGCAATCTTGTGAAGCATCGGTTTACTTTATTATTCCAAATAATTCTTTAGTTAATATTTATAAATAATAATGTATTAACACTTTGATTTTCAAAATCGAGTTCAATTATAATTTCTTAATCAATTGGATAAAACTTAGGGCTTTAGTCCCTAATTAATTATGTAACTAGATCTAATTTAACATATATTAATCTATATAGCCTTTCTTTATTATTTAATTAAACTTGTCTTATTTATCATAGCTTAAGTAATAATCTATAATTCCAATATATATATATTCAAAAGTTCAAAACATCATATTCTTGAATTCAAAGTCCAATATTTTTCTACCTTATTATGATATTTAACGCATAATATAATTATCGTACATTATATTTATCGATTTAATTAAAACTCGTTTTTCATATATCATATGCTATAAATTATAAGATAATATACATAGATTTAATATATTCTAATCCCCAAACATATTATTATCATAAATTAAATCTTAATCATGCTTTAATTATCTAACATTTCATTATACAATTTTAGCAATTAAAATGATTTCAATGATTCATTAATTATTATACATAAATTGAATCTTAATCATGCTTTAATTATCTAACATTTCATTATACTTAGGACGGACTTTGGACTTGAGTATTATTACATTAATTATTATAATTTAACTAAAGAGTTAATTGGAATTTTAAATTAGACCCTATATTTAGTAAGATTGCTTTTGAGATAAAAAATATAGACCTAAACATAATTATAGACATTATGTATGATCTTCATAATTTAATAAATAAATCAAATGCCTAATTATAAATATCAAATTAAATATCAATTTAAATCCTCTTAAATAATAATAAACTAAACATGTTATGTAATTAAATAAATATATATATTTCCTAAATTAACTTATAATTTCAGTTAATAGAATTCAGGTTTATAATTTAAATTATATAGTTAAGTAAAATACGTCATAATCATAAAGTTATAGTTAATTTTCCTGAATCTAAGATAATTCTTCTAAGATCTAATTAAAGTCTAATTAAGTTTTATAATATTTTAATAAACACATTTTCATTATAATTTCATTAAAATCATGTTAGATGGTCTGTTAACAGGAAAATGCCTAGATTAAGAATATATTTTAATTAATAATAGTTCGATTAAATTCTAAAACGAGCACTTATACTTTGTAGGAAATTATGAAGGGAGGAAAGAATTAAGCTCGGATAAAAGTAGACGTTTTGCAAGCATCTTCCGTAAAAGGTGGGGGTAAAACTTTATTTATGTTTTAAATCGTACAGTTTTAAGGAAAATTATGTGACTAAGTGATTTAAATTCCGTCACTAAGTGATGTTGTTTTCAATGAAAATATTTTTATTACGTGAACAGTATTTCAAGTAAATTATATGAATTTTGAGAGCTATTGATTTTCAAGTTACGCAAATGCAAAGGATTTCAAATGATGATAAGTCGGGATAATACCCGCTAAAAAAGGGTTTCTTTAGAAACCAACTTATGTCAAAGGTTTTTCTGTACTTATGTGTTATGTGAAATATATGGCCAACGTGAACGTGATCTATGTGTATTATGTGTTTATGTGGAACCATTATGTGAAACTTAACTGCGCATGCGTGTGCCACGCCAAGTAGGGTATTCCTTTTTGGAAACCCATCTACAGGGGATATTCTTCGGAATTCCCAACACTATGGGGTGTAACAGCCCAACTCGGGTCGGCTTGGGGCCCTGATAGGTATTCTTCGGAAACCTATCCACAGTTGCCATTGGGGCTCTTCAGGAGTCTACAACGTGTATTATATGTATAATATGCAAGTAATAGTATGTGTATATTATTATTATAAATTCCCCTACCCCACTAAGTGTCCTTTTGGCACTTATCCATTTTATGTAAAATATTTTCAGTTTAAAGAATTAGGGCGTGGCGCTGGAGCGATGGATGCTGGTAGCCAATGATTAGAAGTTGAAGAAAGTTTTAAATTCAAAAATGTATGTTTTATAATAAATTTTTCTTGGAATTTATTTATCTTTAATTTCTTAAACGAGTGAATTTTATTTGTAAGTAACGCCTCGATCAAGGTTTATCTTTAAAAATGAAACGGGGCGTTACATATTATATAAAGTGAGATCTTATATAAGATAGAGCGTATATGAATCAATAAGATGGATCAATCCATTTAATATTATCAATTTTGATATTACATAAGACTATAAAATGTTATGTCTTATGTAAGGTCTTACATGTAACAATATTTTATTATATTTTGTTTTACCAATATATTTTGAATGTGATGATAATATAATTACTTTACATAACACTTCCATTATTTACATAATACAATAGGCAAAAAAAAAAAACATATAATTACCATACAATTCAGAATGCACGTTGACAAGCTATAGGGGTGTTCAACTAGTTTGAATCGTCGGTTTCGATTTTAAGCCAACAGTTTCGAAAATGGTGAAATATGAAATCGAAATGGAACCATAGGTTTCTCGGTTTTGGTTCTTGTTCAACTGGCGGTTTTGCCATTTTATTTTTTTTTTTATAATTTTTTAAAAATTAAATTTACATATAAATATAAAAAAAATTGGTGTATTTGGTGCACGGATTCTAGATCTGTGTAACAGCCCCGATCCAACCCACATGTCGCCCCACACACCGTTCACACGCTTGTACATGCCCCCACTCGCCTAGGTGGGTGTGCTCAAACCCACCCAAATTCGCTCTCAAGTGCTAGACCTTTATGTTATATTAGTCATATCTTTAAGGCCTTTATATTATGTTAAACATACATTTATGTTATGTTAAACATATTTTTATATTATGTTAGTCATATCGTTTAATTATGTTAGTTGAACTTTTATGTATTACATAAAAGTATGACTAATACCACATAAAGGTTTGAATGTACAAATTAAGGTTGTTTGTGTTAAAATTAGGATTTTTTCGCTGAAATTAGGGTTTTTTAAGTTAAAGTATTAATAAAGGTATGTATAACATAACATAAAGTTATGACTAAAACAACATAAAAGTTAGGGCAAAAAGAAAAAGGAAAAATGCGCGGATCTGAGTTGAATTCGGCCCGACCCAACCCGCGTGTATGGATCTAAGATCCATACTCAAGTTACACAAGTCCAACTCTATAAATATTACAATTATTCATATATCACATAATAAAAAATTTGTTTGAGTTAATAATTTGATATGAATTAAAAATTAGAACTTACATTTACAAGTTTACAACAATACAACATTACAACTTACAAGTTATAATTTTAATAATTAGAAATTACAATTTAATTACAATGAAATATAAAGCATATACCTAAAAAAATTACAACTTATATTACAAATAAAAATAAAAACCAATACAACTTAAAACAAAAGAGTAAAATAACATAAATACATAATATTATTTATATATAATATAAAATTAAAAAAAATGTATAAACTGGCGGTTTAATCAATGGTTAAACTGTCAATATCCCGATTTGAAAAAATCCCAAATCGAAACCGAATCGTCGAACCACGATTCACGATTTCGTTTTGAAATCAAAATCGGATTAACGATTTTTCAAATCATTGATCTCAATTCGATTCTAATTCGGATTCAATTTTCCAAATCGATTGAACACCACTGACAAGCTACTTGTATTTTTATTTTCTCATATTTGAATGCAGTTTGGATACATGATATAAAAGGTCCAACAATCCAACTTGCGACACACTTCAAAAGTCTTATCATTGGTGACTATACAATAATATTTTTTGAGAAAAATAATTTCCATCTATGTATATCTTTTTCCATGATTCACATTGCAAGAAAAATATATTGTTGGTATGTTTCAAAACCTATTCAAATTCAACTCATTTGGGTCGGGTTGACTACAAGGCTAGCTAGATGTGGTGGGATGGGATATTTGAAACAAAGTCATTAAACTTCATGGTAAGCTTCCGACTAATTAAAACCTTTTCGATATTCATGTTAAGAAAAAAAAAATCTCTTGAATGAATTAAAAACTCTAAATGGAATTTATTAAATGAGAAATTATTTCATTTGATATTTTGGGGTATTTATAGTGCATGAATTTAAGGCACACGACAAATGATTAGGTGGATCATGTTAATACACTTTTGTTTATCATTAATGGACAACTCATGATCAATTGAGTTTAGTTTAAAATAAAAGTTAAGAGTTCAATCCAAAAATCAACTTGGAAGTGTGATTGTTTTCAATATACTATCTAAATTGTTTTTATTCAATTACAATCTGAAATTTAGAAAATTTTCAAAGTGCAATTAAACCTTTTTTCTGACGAAATGCACAACATATGATTTTTATAAGGATAAATTTTTCAATTAAAAAAAGTTTGAGTTTTAAATTAAAAAAAAAAAAAAGTGCTTCAAGTTGGAAATTTGAAAACAGTCATACTTCAGGTTGTTTTTATTTTTTTAAAAGTCACATGCAAGTCAATGATGTACATTTCACCGGAAAAATTGTCGGACAAAAAATTAGATTGAACATTAAGAACTTCTTGAACTTCAGATTACAATTGGATGTAAAATAAATTAGATTACAAATTGAAAAATAATCATACTTTGTGACACCCGTAAAATAATAATAGAAGTAATAATAAATTAATAATTTAAATTAAAGGTTGTTAGATTTATAAAAGAAATTATATCAATCCTATATAATGTAGGATTTTAGTTAAATGATGAGTCTAATTGGAATTATAAGTTAAGTCTTACTAGACTTCTTTTAGTATGAGCCCAAAAGATTAGGAGGCCCATTGCATTATTATTAGGTTTAGGATTTCTAAACCTCATCATATAAATAAAAGGGGATAGAAGATACGCTAGGGTTAGGATTGTCAACTCTCTTAGAGAAGGTACGTATTTTTCCTTTCTCATAATTTTCTTTCCATTCAAACCTAGAGTAATTTGTTTAATTCTTATGATAAATCTAAGTGATATCTTGAGTTAGAATACAACTAGGTTAAGGAAACACATCTTGTTCTTTGATTTCAAATTCTAGAACGGTTAGTCAATTATTTGAATTCGTAGTTAGACACCTTCAAATTTCATGAATCTTGAATATGTTGATCTTTGATATATATTGAATACTCAGTAAAATTTTCAGATCAATAGGAGTTGAAACCGATTTAAAATAAAAATTTTATTCCTTCAGTCCAAGAATCGATATGTTCGCGTTTCTGATTTAGACGTTTTAAAATAAATACTTACAGACCTTATAATTTTATGAAATTTTAATATGTTATAGTGTACTGTAACGTTGGTCTACTGTAAAAATTCGTATCAATCGGAGTTATATTTTATTTTATATGAATTTTATATTACCGACTTTCAGAATTCAACAGCTTTAGTATCACAGTTTTAAAAATTTAAAACTACTATTTATATACTTCCGAATTTTATAATATTTGACCAGATTATGTATTATTAGGGTTATGATCTACAGTAAAAATTTCAAATTAATTCGATATGTATTTCATTTAAAATTTATTTTTCTTTTTCTGTTTTGGAAAAATTCATGATATACACTTTTCTGATTTACAAGATTAATGCTCATAGTTAAACATCTTCAAATGCTTTGAATTTTGGATATGTTATAGATTAACATGTCTTTTATCTTTTGGAAAAATTTCAAAATAAAAGAGTTTATTTTTTTTATATATTAATTTTCTTTTACAGCTCTGCAGAATTTACTGTTTCTAAAATTTAAGTTTCAAAAATTATAAATTTATGGTTATACTACTTGGATCTTTGTGAAATTTATAAATCTTATTTATTTAACAACCTGGATTCCATATTTAAAATTTAGGATCATTTTATCTTATACTTTTTAAGAAATAAATATTTCAATACTTAACTAGAGTTTTCCTAAAATTTTCCAACTTAGGATTTGTCTTAATTTTTCAAAAAATTTTAAGAAGTTCTTATTTACCCCCAAGGTGTCCTAAGACTATTTTAGAGATTTAATTTAATTAAAATAATTATTGAGGTTTTCTTTAGACCTATAGGCATTAAGTTAGTGTATGTTTTTGTTATGGATGAATAGGTGTCGAAGAAGGTGTAGCTCGCGAGGAATAGGATTGCATTCACTTTCTTTCCGCTCAAGGTTTTTAACTTTTAAGGTGGAGATTCTTTTCATATATGTTTGTCTTTATTAAATGTGTTATGTGGAAGTGATTGATAAATTGATGCAATGTGTCATGAGAAAATTTTTATGAAAATGCTCGCTATGATCTACTGATCTGTGCATGAGACTTGCTGTGATCTATGATCTATGCATGAGAATTAGCCAGGGACGTAAGAGGTCCAAGGATCAAAAGTTAGATCCTCGGGTATGCCCGCCGTGCTCAGAATTGATTGGCCAATCCCAAGATGAGAAAATGTTTATTTGCTTGGCTGTTGTGTTATTGTCTTGTTTTGGCCTGATGCCTTTAATCTTGACAAGCATGTCCCCACTGAGCTAGTGTTTGCTCACCCCTTTATGAAAAATCAAAAATTTCAGAGTAATGGCATGGACGTGGAATGGAGTGGATGAGCGGTGGCTAGAGTTACTTTACCTGTTTTATTTTAAGCTATTTATTTCAAGAAAGACTAAATGTTTCCATCTTCAATCTTCTTTAGTATGACTCATTTCATTTTGTTGAGATCTTCTGATGAAACCGTTGTAGGATTCGGGCTATTTTTAAAATACCCTTACGGTCTTGATTTTATTACTCAAACTTCTATTTTAAAATATTTGCAAATTTAATTTTCCGCTGCAAGAATATTAATTTCTATAAACAAAAAAAAAGTTAAGAAAAATTGGGAAGTTACACTTTTTATTTATTCAAAGGGTATAGTTGGAATTGTTTGGGGTGTGATTAGAGAGAATCAAAATTATAAATTAATGATATGGGGTGTGAATAGAAATTGGGTGTGGTTAAAAATGAGTGGGGTGCGAATGTCTCACCCAACAAATATTTACACCAACAAAAATCCCCAATTTAAATCAAGAATCCTAAAAAATTGTGAGGAAACCCGAAGTGATTGAAATGGCGGTGATGGAGATGAGAAATTGGTTCTTGAGAGCAAATGGATCATTGGGCAACTTGGTTTAAAAACAACATTGAATGAATCAACATAAACCTCAATCAATAATTATCTCAACAATCCACATCCAAATAATAGCAAACCTCCTTCGCAAATCAGAATACGGGCAGGTGATATTGATCCCAAATTATTAAAGACTAGAGGATTGATGATGATGATAATGATGCTTTTCTGAAGTGCTTCCATGAATTACAATGCAACAAGGAGGTGGGCAAGAAAAGACAGCTGCGACAAATGGTGCTCGAGGAAAGTGAGGATTTGAAGTTTGAGATGGAGGGGGGTGTCTTTGCGGAGGAGGAAGGAGTCAGAGGTCAGTATAGTAGTGTCGTCGATCCAGCGGTGGCGGCGAACGACACCGCCGATGTTATTAGCATCAATTAGAAATCTTGTACAGATAGGGATTGCAAAATTATGAGTTTTTGAATTGGGAATTTTTTATTTAATGAAGTATAGAATTAGGGTTCTTGAAGGTAATTGCAGAATTAGGTTTCTTAATTTGAATTCGGAATTTTTGTTTGGTGTAAATATTTGTTTATTTAATTTTTTGTTTTTAATTATTTAATTTTTTACTTTAATTATGTATTATCTTTTTGTTTTCTTTTGAAAAATGAAGAGTAAATTCCTTCCTAATAATTTAATCCTATGTGGCGCGATTATGTGCACATTTAAATGCCAATCGGGATGTCACTTGTATAATCATATTACACACAGGCAAAATTTCGATGAAATCTTACAACATTTTCATTGCAAAGTTTTCAACAAACTATGACCAATTCATCACTAATTTAGTAGCAAGGTATATTACTTCGTTGCTAAAAGTTGTTTGTGACAATAATATTAGAAATTCGTCACTAAAAGTTTTATAAACTTTTTTATTATTTATTAGCGACGATTTTTATGCATTTCATTGCTAAAATGAAATATTATTGCAGCTTCAATTCTTTTGATTTTAGGTTATTTCTACCTTTAAAAACTTAATATTAAACTGCAATATGTGATATTTAATAATAATTTTACATCGAAAATGTTGATAGAATTTTATAAGTTTTAAGTCAAAATTCGTACAAGTTCAATCCAACGCAATTCATCAACTTCTAACTTTAATTAATATAATATAGATTGTACAAGGGAAGCTACCCTCGCAAGGAATTTTTATTCATTTTTAGTGACGAAAATAATAACTGTCCTCGTTAAAATTTTCTCATTTTCATTTAAATTTTATTCAATTTTAGATGGGATGTTTAGTAACAAAATTTAAACAAATCGTGGCTAAGAATTTTTCAAAATTTCAAAGTACAGATAATTGTTTTAGTGACGATCGAAATCTAAACAAGACGTCGCTAAGTTTTTAAAATTATTTTAAAATTTAGATACATTTATTACTACTGATATAATCTAAATATATAACGTCACTAAGTTTTTAAATTTTTTTAAAATATAGACAAATTTGTTATTGACGAATCTAAAAATATCGTTGTTATGTTTTTTTAAATATTTTTAAAATATAGATAAATTTGTTATTGACGAAGTCTAAACATGGCAACGCTAGTCTTTTTAATTTTTTTCTAAAATATAGATGAATTTGTTAGTGACGCATTCGTTGTGAATTTAGCAGCGAAATTTTTACGATTCGTTGTTAAACTTTCAAAATTTACAATTTAAATTACTGGGTTATTTTAGCGACGCGAATTCTTTGATGGTCACTAACTTATGATTTATTCTTAATATGTGTTCCCTGCCGTATTCCTTTTCTCTCCCTTTGTTTAAGTTTTTCTTTGTATAGTCAATTTATACTTGTGTATATGGCACCAACAATGAATTGGAATAAAATGTCTATATCAGCACTTAAACAAACAACTCAGAGATCACCTTATGTTTTAACTACATTATATTTTGCACTATTTTAATATATTTTGAGAAATTTTGAATTATCAATTTCAATAAAAGCAGTATCATGGCTCATGGGGATAAATGTGTCTAATTAATTTGTTTCACAGTTACCTTTCTCATATTTGGTCTTAAGGTGGGATTAAATCATAAGAAGCGCTTTTCTTGCGAGAATTTGATACAAAAAATATGACAAAGGCTTGCAAGGTGGAATAGTAATCACATATTGATGGGCGAAGAGTTACTCTTATTCAGTCTGTCCTTTCCGCGATGACGATCTATTGCTGGTAGGGAAGTGGGTTTGGAGATTTCTTAGTGAACCAAAGAGACTTAAAATCGAAATATGTAATTGAAAATATATATGGTTTCGCATATTGACCCCATTAAACACTTTCTTCAACAGATATTCTTGGAAGGAGGAAACAAGCAAGAATAGTGGCTACAATTTGGGTTGGGGTGGTTTGGTATATTAGGATATGATCTTGGGTGTCCTCAAAGGAAAGAAACTTGAGTGATGTACCTGTTGCGAGACTAGTAGATCCAAAGAAAGAAATTGGAACGATTTAAGTGATGAGCATGATTTTGGGAACTGAATCTGTGATTTCGTTCAACACAACTAATTTAATTTTTGTTAACAACAAAATATTTTTGTTACTAACATCGCGACAAACTTCTAATATTTCGTTGCAAAATATAATTAGTGACATTCTCATAGTGATGACCCTATCAACAAAATATTTTAGTCGCTAAATCCTATTTGCGAACAAAATTTATAAGGCTAACGATGAAGTATTTCATCGCTAAATCCCAATTTTTCAGTAGTGTTTTTTTGGAATATCAAAATTTATTGTGATATCCCAAATTCTGAAGATGTAAAAATTTAATAAATATAATTTCTTTTTAGTTTGATAAGTGTAATTAATTTTTTGGGCTACATAATTAATATTAAAGTAAAAGTTCAACCATATATTTTTATTCAAGTAGTAGTCCATGGTCCATGGAGCCCAATCATAGATTTGATCTCTTTCACACGTTAGCCCATAGGTTGGGGAGGCGCATTCCAATTCTTATGGCATGATTGGTATGATGGAATGAGTCGGGAATGGAATCATCATTCCTACCTTCATTCTCATTCCTTTGATTGGTATGATTTATAAGTGGGAATCACCATTCCTTTAGAAATTATCATTACCATGGATGAGGGAATGACCATTCCTTCCTACCCCCATGGTATTATGTATTCCTACCTACAAATGAATGAATTATATTTATTAATTTGATTATTTATTATTATTTAATTTATTTTTTACAAGTTGACTTTCCAAAATTAATTTATTATATAAAATTGTATAATAATATAAAATTATTTATAAAAAAATATAATATATAAATTTAATATAAAATAAAAAAAATGAAAATATCAAATAAATAATAAAATTAAGTACATAAATAGAATAAAAAAAAAATGAATATAAATTTTTAAAAAATATAGAGATAATATGAATATAATATTAGTACAAATAAGTGTAGTCTAGTTTATATAAAAATATATAAATAAATTATAACTAACTAAAATATTTTTAAATAATATAAAGTATTATTTTAATAGCAGAAAATCATATAAAATAATTAATAAAATTATCATAAAATATGATATAATTAACTACTATAAGAATATATAAATAATAAAAAATTAATATATTAATAATAAAATAAAAAATAAAAAATAAAATATCTAAATATGATATACCTTAATATTAGTGATAAGGGTGAGCATGGTTCAGAACAAGTTGAGGATAAGATAATCTCTAGAATTGCTTCAAAGTTCATAAATTTTTGGAAAATTGCAAAAAATATCTCCAAACTTGCTTCGTCACATCGGTTCGGTTCCTTCAGAGATTCAGGTATTACGGATCGAATCAATTCAGATTTTTGTTCAAACAAGTCATAAGCTAATAAAATAAATTGGATAATTTAAAAAGTAGTCGTCTTTTTTCAAAAATAATAAATTACATTCAATTTTTTTTCAAATTTTATTTTTCAAAAACTTTTTAATCTACATCTCATAAATGGTCATTAGAAATTATTCATTTTAAAAGCGAAATAAATATACGTTTTATAGTAAAATTTATAGTAAAATTTGAAGGTAGGTATAACATATAATTAGTGCAATGATTAATTTTTTATAATTTTTTAATTAATTAAATATATCATATTATTTAAATTAAATGGAATAAGAATATTAAAATAAAATTATAGTGAATGATAATTTGATCAAATAAAAATTGATTTAATGTTTTATCTGTAGTTATCAATTATAAAATATAATTATAATGATTATTTCATTCATTTCATATTCCTCTGCGATACCAATCATAGGAATAAACATTTTAATACCATTCCATTCCCATCACTATTCCATTCTTAAATTCATTCTATTCACACCTTATTCCATTCCACCATACCAATCATGCCATTATAGATTTAGGATTTTTAAATCCTCATCATATAAATAAGGGGATTTCTTATGTTGGAAAACGTTAAAATGTCCATTTTAGGTAATTTTTAATACGTTAATTGATGATGTGTAATGATTTCATCCCCTCATTATATGAAAGATGAAATTAATAGATATTTTATGTTTTTAACATATCATACATATCTTAATGCGTCCACGATGAGTAGGATATCAAGACTGTATTATATATGGGTTTATAATTTTTATATTAATGTACGTATTTTTTTCCCTTCTTAATTCTCCTTTTCATGTCTTCTTTAGATTAGTCTTTTGGTTCTTGAATATGTTTATGAATTTAAGTTTGATTTTAAATTAGAATCAATGAATTTAGAAAAGATAATTTATATATAATTCTTGAAATATTATAAACCTTGACAATTATTTATATGCACCAGGTGCTAGATCTGTACAATTGGATCAACCTGATCTGAAAGTGTAGTTCACGCGTCCTATGCGCATTCAAACTATAGTCCAAACCCTAGTTCAAACTCATTTGTTATCAGAATAAATGACAATGTTTACACCTATGATATCTATGATAACAGTTTACAATGCACTAGCTTCATATGTAAATTGTGATGAGTTTTGACCACTTTATGAGTTGTATATTTACTTTTATACCCCTTGTATTGCGTATGAAATTATATGTATTGATTTCATTTAAAAAAAGTCACTCTCTTTTACTTTGCAATTTTGTTTATCTGAGTTTGATTTTTTTAAAATTTTACAATTTTTGTTTTGTTTATTTGTATGGTATGGTTATGTGTAATACTTTATTTATATTATAAATTCATGTTTATTTATTTCATTTGTAAATTTTTGTATGCTATGTGGATGTGTAATATTTTCTTTAGAGGGTAAAATTTTTGTTTATTTATTTTTAAAAATATAATTTTGTTTATATATTGCTCATTTAGTTACAATTTTTATAGGAAAATTGTCTTCTACATTTAGAAAATCAATGCCGAAAGTTGAACAAATTTTAGATTTAAGGTATAGTAACTTGTATCATTCTTATTTATTTCATATTGGACGTATATTTTTATATCAAGTAGAATTTTTTTATAGATATTTGATAATTAAATATTATTTATACTCATTGAATTATGATTGTTTTTACGAGAAATGGTTTCACAATTTAATCTTTTATTATGAATTAAAAGGTTTAAATTTAGGGAAAAATATATTTTATGTTTAGAGAAAAAAATTATCATTTTAGTTTATTAATATAAAATAAAAAGATCAATTTAGGAAAAATTCACCTTAATTTATTAATATAAATTTAAATTACAAATTCAAGAAATATGTGGCAATTAATCCCCATTATTTATCAATACACCTTCTACTAAATGCACCCCTTAAATATATTTTTTTTTTACTCTTTTTTTATTTTTACTTAATGCACCCACCAACTAAAATATCCATTACCATATTGCTATGTATTATAAAAAAAACAAAATTGAATACCATCTTAAATCAATAGAAAACCACCTTTACCTTGGATTTTGGAGCATCATTTCATTCATGCGACAGTGCTGACGTAATGGAACATTACATCTCTGGAGATTTTGGGAAGGTTTATCTTGCTGATAATGAGCCTCTGGAAATTGTGGGAAAAGGGGATATTCGGATTAAGGCATCAAATGGAACTGTTTTGCAGTTACGTGATGTGAGACATATTCCTGGATTGAAGATGAATTTACTTTCTGTTGGGCAGCTTGATGATGAAGGTTACGTTGTGACCTTTGGTTGTAAAACATGGAAGATATCCAAAGGAGTTATGGTGGTGGCTCGAGGTAATAAGGAGGGAACGTTGTATATTACAGGTAACACCAGGGACAACATTGCTTTTGCAGGTGCAAAGAACGACGCAGATTTGTGGCACTATCATTTGGGCCACACGAGTGAGAAGGGGATGAAAGTGTTGTGCTCGAAAGGTAAGCTGTCAGGCCTCAAGACTGTTGAAATCGGGTTGTGTATTCGGAAAGCAAAAAAGAGTGAGTTTTTCGAAAGGAGGCATTGAAGAAATAAAAATTGGAGTTAGTCCATAGCGATTTGTGGGGACCAACACATGTGACATTTCTTGGTGGAACATCTTATTACATGATTTTCATAGATGACTCAACGAGAAAGGTATGGGTTTATTTTCTGAAAAATAAATCTGGCGCTTTTGATGTTTTCAAGAAGTAGAAGACTCTTGTAGAAACTAAGACGAGTCTCAAGATGAAGTGTTTGAGATCTGATAATGGTGGAGAGTATGAGCTCCGTGAGTTCAAAGAATTTTATGCTGTAAATGGAATTCGCATGGAGAAAACTGTTAAAGGAACCCCTCAACAAAACGGCGTTGCAGAACGTATGAACAGAACACATGTGAACGTGCTAGAAGCATGAGATTGAAGTGTGGACTGCCGAAGATGTTTTGGGCAGATGCAATTAACACTGCAGCTTACTTAATAAATAGATGACTCTCAACTCCCTTGGAAAATTACCTATCAGATGAGGTCTGGAGCGGTAAAGAGGTAAATGTGTCATTTCTTTGAGTATTTGGTTGTGTCTCATAAGTGCATACTGATGCTGCTGATAGAAGTAAGTTGGATGCTAAATCTATTAAATGTACATTTATTGGATATGGTGGTGATGAATTTGGCTATCGATTTTGGGATGAGAAAAATCGAAAGGTAATTCATAATCGAGATATCATATTTAATGAACAAATACAGGTTGGATACATCTGAATCAGCTGGTTCCGAGAAACAAGTTTTCGAGTTAGACATCTCAAACTCGGGTGGAAGCAAAGTGGCTGATGATAATGAGGTGCTAGGTGACGAGGAACCACACACGCCACAGTCGATAATTCCACTGCGAAGGTTCACCAGAATACATAAATCACCTGATAGGTATTCACATTCTCTTCATTACTTATTGTTGACAGATGGTGGTGAACCAGAATGTTATACAAAAGCAATACTTGGTGAACACGTGAGCAAGTGGAAACTAGCGATGAATGATGAAATGAATTTGTTGAAGGCTAACGAAACGTGGGAACTAGTTGAGCTTCCAAAAGGGAAAAAGGTGTTGCATAACAAGTGGATTTACAGAATTAAAGAGGAGGCTGATGGAAGCAAGCGTTACAAGGCAATATTGGTTGTAAAAGGATTTGAGCAGAAATATTGTATTGATTATACTGATGTTTTCACCCCTGTTGTGAAATTAACCACCATTCGGTTAGTTTTGAGTATGGTGGCTGCATAAAACTTGATGTTAGAGTAGATGGATGTGAAAACAACCTTTCTTCATAGAGATTTGATGGAAGACATCTACATGGAGCAACCAGAAGGATACTTGTCAGAAGGGAACATTAAGCTTGTTTGTAGATTGAAGAAGAGCTTATATGGCTTGAAACAAGCTCTATTGTAGTGGTACGAGAAGTTCGATGGATTCATACATGAGATTGAATTCCGTAGATGCGAGGCTGACCACTGTTGCTATCTCAAGAGGTATGACAAAGGTTATATCATTTTGTTGTTATATGTTGATGACATGTTGATAGCAGGTTCTAGTGCTCGAGAGGTGAGCAAGTTGAACAAGCAGTTGTCTAACCGGTTTGCAATGAAGGACCTTGGAGAGGCTAAGAAAATTTTGGGCATGCGCATTGAGCGTAAAAGGGTGGCAGGAAAGTTGTATCTTTCACAGGTTGAGTATATCAAAAAGGTTTTGAAGAGGTTTAGCATGGAAAATGCAAAGCCAATTTGTATCCTTTTGGGTAGCCAGTTCAAGCTATCCAACAAGGACTCACTCAGTAGTGAAGAAGAGCGTGCCTATATGCAGAAAACTCCATATGCCTTTATAATTGGCAGCTTGATGTATGCTATGGTGTGCACAAGTCCTGATATTTCACATGCAGTAGAAGTAGTTAGTCGGTTCATGGGTAATCCAGGGAAGCAACATTAAGAGGCAGTAAAATGGATCCTCAAGTATTTGAGAGGTACTACAAAGAAAATCTTGTGTTTTGAAGGCAAAAGTGTTGAATTGATGGGGTATGCTGATGTAGACTTAGCATCAAACGATCTTGACAAAAGAAGAAGTACAACCGGATATGTGTTTACATTTGGTGGTACAACAATCTTTTGGGCTTCTAAATTGTAAAAGATTGTAGCACAGTCCATTGCAGAAGCAAAGCATGTAGCAGTGACCGAGGCTAGTAAAGAGATGGTATGATTGTAGAATATCTTGCGTGAATTGGAGAAGGAGCAGAAGGATAGTATTTTGTACAGTGATAGTCAGAGTGCTATTCATTTAGCAAAAAATCCAGTTTTTCATTCGAGAATGAAGCACATTGAATTGAGGTATCATTACATTCGTTACCTCATGGAGAATAAAATCTTGCAGCTGATGAAGATTCGAGGAAGTGAGAATCCTGCTGATATGTTGACTAAGGTTGTGACCTTAGAGAAGTTGAAGTCATGCATCGCTTCAACTGGCCTTGAAAACTGAGATAAAGGCCTGACATTGATGAAATGGAGAAGACAAGTTACAATTGGAAGTCAGTCTCCAGGTGGGAGATTGTTGGGTTATGGAGTCTAAGTTAGATAGACTTTAGAACTTCTAGTCTGTAACGCCCCGATTCTTTTATAGATAAACCTTAATCGAGACGTTACTTATTTATAAATACATTACTCTTTTAAAACTAAATAAAGATAATTTAAATTCAAGATTTATTATAAAATATACATTTCCATAATTCATAAAACATTACACTTTAAAATAAAAAGCTTTTGCAACCTTTGATCATTGGCTACCAGCATCCACCGCTCGCACTCCACGCCATAAACTACTTAAACTGAAAATATTTTAAAAAAAGGGGTGAGTGACAAAAGTACACTCAGTGGGGAAACTCGGGATAATATAAAATGATTTTTAAGAGAAATAAAACATTTATCATTTATCGAAATCAGCAGAAAATGTATCACCTTAATCACGTGACTTAAATCCTTTAATAACGCAGGTAATCATCCCAATCAATTATCATTCACATTCAAACATATCACATTCATTACGGTTCTTAGCCGCCATGAAAACACAGATTTTATCTGCCATGAAATTGTGGATCTTTAACCATCATGAAAAATCACATTTCATTTATAACAATAAACACCTGAAAACATAAGTCATATCATTCAATCCTTTAATATAATTATATCACATAAATTCGAGACTTAACCTAAATTATCCTTTACCATCGGGAATCAAACCTGAACCTTTACCATAGGGAATCAAACCCCATCATTTACCATCGGGAATCAAACCCTGTCACGTCCCATTTTCTTACAAAAACATTTATCAGAGTTTTCCACACGGGCATGCAGGAAGAAGAAAAGAGGTAGGAGACGAACATAAAAATATTACATAATAACCATCGGCTTCAACCGATTTAACATAATATTCACAGCGGAAAAACATTAGGATCTCACATCCCGAAAACACATCATCATCAGGATCTCACATCCTGAATACACATCATCATAACCACAAAACGTGGATTTCTTACAACATTGTTTTATAAAGAGAATGTTTGAGAAACATCATATTAAAATAATTTACAGATCCAGAAAAAATATATAGCACCTCCTCTCTCCTTCTAAGGTTCATTCTAAGGTTCATCATGCTCATCACCTCCTGTAACGTGAATTACAGAATAAGGGGTGAGTGCGTTGAATACACTCGTGGGGATAAAATTCGCATCTAAATCTTTGACAGACATTTAAATCAGAAATAAACATAATCATCATTAAACACAGCACGAAAGATGCACAACAGACATTAGAAATGGTAAGGGATGAATAGGTGCGGGCATCGCCCGTCGTATCCCATAAAACGGTCTCAAATACCGCTGGTGCATTTCAAGGACCACCAAACCTTTCATAGAAGAATGGAGGTTAGGGACGAATGCATGAAGGGGCGCCTCAGCGGGCCCACCCCTCACAGTTTATGTATGTCACAGCAAGTATAATCACAGCATTTAGTATTCCTCAATCATGCTTAGAACAGGGAAAACTGTAAACAGATAAAGAGTTAGAAATTACCCCCACCTTATTCGCTGGTTACCACATGAGTTGCAAGTATCCAAGATCACGTATCTCAATGCTTCAATCCAACAAGTAGCCTACATAATTTACGGTATTTTCTTATATCATTATAATCTGTAATTAAAGACTAAACCAATATTGGATCGAATACTATCGATCGAGATGAGACGAATCGGAATGGTAAGCCTAACGATTGAGGTTGAAGAAACAAGAGGGAAATATCAATTTATAAGGCTGAGATGAAAAAGAATGGATTTTGGATCACAACAAAACAAGAATGAGCTCAATCGGAGTTGAAACGAGTTCGAACGAAGCGTTTTAAGATTGAGGGGTATTTTGGTAATTTGTTCAAAGGGTTGACTTTGACCGGGACCCACGACCCTCGGTTCGTGATATCTCGTTGACGACGACTCGATGTTAAAGAACGACGAAAAGAAAACGAGATTCGGATCGAAAATACGACGTCACGCCCGTTTCCGGCGACGGGAAAAATCTCGTCGGCATTTCCCGACGACAGGAAAAAAAACAGGGCAGCGTCTCCCGTTACTGCCTAGTTTTCTCGACAGCGGGGCAGAACCGCTCGGCAGCTGCCGAGTTTTCTCGGCAGCCTCATCCCCGTCGCTCGCCCAGGTCTCCCGTTGTCGACCTGCTCGACTAGCCATCTTCCCGGAGCCACCGGCTGCAGCGTCGTCGGCCTATGCCGCCGAAACTTAGTCCGATGGCTAGCTTGAATCACCAGCTACCAGATCCGACCATCCCTTGCCAGATTCCGGCATGAATAGTATCAGAAAAACAGCCACGAAAACCTTTCGTCAAACACAATTTACACAAACACAATGCAATAACTACTTTTCCAATCCATTTTCCGGCACCGGCGCCACCACCCATGGCGGCGCCACCCCTCCAGTGGCTAACCCACCACTCCGGCAGCCCTTCCGGCGCCTGCAACCTTGAGAAAAAGAGCAAGAGAGAGAAAAACGAGAGAAAGAAAAGGTGGCTGAAAATAAGGGTTAAGGGTTTTGGAGATGGTTTTTCGTCGTTTTCCGGCGAACGAGAAATCGAAATTGAATTCCGGAAGTTTCCCTAGACTCGTATCGTCGAGGGCTACGTTGTATACGAAAATCAGCTGAAACGGATGGGTTTGATATTTTCCGACGACGGCAGCGGCGGTTTTTCACCATTTTCCGGCGAACGGAGAATCGAAATTGAATTCCGGAAGTTACCCTAAATTCATCTCATTGAGGGCTACGTTGTGTACGAAAATCAGCCAAAACCGATAAGTTTGACTTTTTCCGGCAAACTTCGGCGGCGGCGCCGGCGGCGGCGTTCCGGAGACAGAATAAAGATGGGAAAGAAAAAGAGAGAGGAGAGAGAGACTTACGTGTATTCGGCGTTTTTCGGCTCCTTCGGCTCGTTCGAAGAAACAGTGAAAATGAAATCGAACTAGGGCCTATTTATAGAAATTGGAAATCACTATTCATCTAGGCTAGGTTTACTGTTCATGTAGTTAGGTTACTATTCACGATAAGATATCGGTTACTATTCACGATAAGATTTCATTTCTCGTTTTTCCAAAATTCCGTATTTTACCCTTTTCTTCGCCGTTTGAGCTATAGGTGTTCGATTGACCTCTAGTTCATTTCTATCTTCTCGTTTTTCCATTACGCATATAATGGTATAAAAAAATATTCTATTTTCCATGTGTATAATTTTTATCCATCTAAAACTGGTCGTTAAACACATATCTGAAACGCATGTAATTAAATTAACATTCAAGAATTAAAACACATAAGATATTTTAATTATGGTTTACTTATTTAATTAACCAATTATGCTTTTTTTTTATTTTTATCCTGGGCGTTACAAACCCGTTCATTATAGGGGCTCAAACCCATTCATTACAAGGGCTCAAACCCTTTCATTATAGGGGCTCAAACCCGTTCATAATAAGGGCTCAAACCCATTCAATATCGGGGCTCAAACCCGATCATTTTCATCAATCACAAATACCTCAATTAAACAATCCAATCAATCAACAATTACAAACAATCACATTATTTAAATCATCCAATAAAGCAAACAGTCATCTCAATTTATAATCAATCTCAATCAATAATCCACGTATTCATCTCAATCATTCCTCAGTCATCAAGATTTCCTTCAAACAACTCAATCAATTAACAATCACCATCTATCACTTAACTTAAATCATCCATCAATCACATTCACATTTAATAATAATTATAAAATATTGCATATATTAATAGCGTAAACTTTATAATATCTTAATTTAAAAAAATTATCCACACCTTTTATAGAAGATGCTTGCAAAATGTCTACTTTTATACGAGCTTAGTTCTTTCATCCTTTCGTATTTCCTACAAAGCGTAAGTATTCGCTTTAGAATTTAATCGAACCATTAACGATTTAACATAAATTCTTCAGTATAAAACTGGTTTGTAACGTATAAAGAAACGTATAAATATTAAAGATAGAAAGTTCGATTTGAACTTAAGGTTAAGGGGTCATCAAGACATAAATCTACGGTTAATTTGTAACCTAATTCAATTATTAGCTCCAAATAAAATAAATAAATTAATATAATTTCTCTTTGTCATGTAATTAAAGCTCGGTTTTTATATATCAATTTCTGTTTAATTTTAAAATAATATCTAAAATTTCAATATATTCTAGGACAGTTACAACATAATTTACTTGTTTGTGTCTAAATCATCATTTCGTTTATATATTGGTTCTCAAAATTAGTACCGACAACTTCTGAGGTTCATCTTATAAATTTAACAAATTAGGGGGTTTAAAATATCATTATTCATAAATCAAGATGCTTAAATCATATTTCATAAATTTTAAGGGTATAAACTTTAATAGTCATAACTATTAGGGTCAAAATTTAATCTCCAAAAATTATAAGATTTGCAAAAATAGTCCTTCTATTGTTTTAATTTCCAAAATCAGCCCCCCAAATTAAACCCCTTTCCAGCTACCCCCACCCATGCTGCCATGTCTAGCCGCCTCCCTTTCCCATTTCCAGCTTTGGTTCTGCCATGGCCGGGGACGGCGTAGTCGCCGGCGACCCCCAACACCAACCATAACTCCCTCAAACACACAAGCCAACACCAAACTCACACACACATATATATACACAGCAGCACGTCTACATACATACATATATATATATATATATACCTTCTCATGCCGCCGCTGCAAGCGGCGGCTCCCAGCTCCTTCCACCGCTGTCGTTCGTCCCTGCCGATGGCTCCCTGTCGCCGGCAAAACACCCATCGATCAATAACCACACACGCACAACTCACAACAGTACCGCTGCTATTCTCCCCAGCCGCAAACCAGTCCCTGCCCAGCCGTCGGCGCAACCTTGCGCCGATTTCTCCCGTCACCCATCTCGGCGATGCCCTCCAACATAAACCCAACCATATACCCACGCACATCAACCATAAACACTCACGCACACAACAAAGAGAAAAAAAATATGGGAAGAGAAAGAGGAACAATTCTTTGAAGAAAAAGAAGAGAGAGACAACATTGGGATAAAAAAAGAGGAGAGAGAGATAGCGGAGAGAGAGAGATAGTGCATTTACTTTCTTCCCCATCTTGCCAAAGAAAATTCAACTACTATCCAATACTAGACTAGGTGAGTTGTCAACCTCTTATTGTGAGAAAAATGTAAAGTGGCATATTTTTAGGATATAAGATAATTGACTTTACATAAATTTTCAAATGGTGGGGACTATTATCACCTATATATATCATAATCTACTACATTATACATAATTTAATTCATCAACTTAATACATATATAAAAAAAAAAATTACTCTACTTATAGAAATTTTAGGGTGTAACATGGTCAGATAAGAATTAGGACTCCTAGTCAGATTAGACTTGGGATTCCTAGTTAGAAAGACATTAGAACTAATTCCCTATAAATAATCCTTTGACTAATTGTATTTGTCAACACAAGAAAATTAGTAAGTTCTCCTGACTTGGTAGTGCCCCCAAACAGAATCAATTGACGAATTGGGTGAACAATTCATTATCTCTTATTTTTTGTTCATATCAAATTCTCTATAATTGTTTTCAAAATCCTAATAATAAAAACTACCAAGACATATAATTAGCTAGTACAATAAAATTAAATTTGCGAATAAATGTAAGAAAACAACAAAATTCATCATTCATTGTACCCAACAACAAAAGTGTATAAATATAACATTTGAACTGATCCTTCCAAGTTGTTATTTGACAAATGGAGAAATTGAAGAGCTGTCAAGTTGCAAAAAATTTTAATTTCATTAAATAACGTGATAATTTATTATAGAAAATATAAAGGAAATGAGAAATTAAAACTTTCTCGTCCACTTTATTTATATATCTATTTTTTTGAAATTAAAGTGCATCAAACAAACAACATATTTTCACCAAATTTAGTTTGGACACTTTTCTAAAAACGGTAAAACTTAGCTAAAGGTTAAAAAAATAATGTTGGGTAAAAGATAGACCAAAAATGAGAGAGAAATCATTCTCCAAAAATATATGTTCATAGTGATAACTCACAAGAATAGGTATATGTTATGATGAATGTTTTGTACTACAAGAACATATGTACATGCATGTGAACACATCATTACAACTTAATATTCTATGAAAGACAGAATGTATCATGAATATGTCTCTATACTTATTAATATATATATGCAAGCAATATAAAACAAAACTTCATTTTATAATATATAGAATTTGCTAATTATAATAACGTACTCACATTTAATCTTTTCTACTAAGAATGAAAAGAAATTATGGTGATCTCTAAAGTATGTTATTAAGAATTTGAAATGGACTGATTAGACACTAAAATACTTATAGCTACTTAAGAAAGGAAATAATTACGTCTCCAAACTTAATGATTGGTTTTTTTTTTTTGGTATTCTCTAATATAATAATTCATGAATGAATTACCAAAAAATTGCACTACAAGAAATTTTGCATACAACAACGCCCATTTAACAACGTTTTTCATGAATTTGTGTTGTCTTTTGGAATTTACAACGCTTTTTTCCGAAAAGCGTTGTCTTTTTTAAAAAAATTCGCCATACGACAACGCTTTTTTAGGAAACGACAACGTTTTTTTAGTAGCGTTGTCGTATGACCTTTTTTTTTTAAAAAGACAACGCTTTTGTGCAACGCTTTTGATGCGTTGTCGTAGAGCGAATTTTTATTTCAAAACGACAACCCTTTATGCAACGCTTTTTGGTGTTGTCGTTTCTTAGTACTTTTTTTACAATTTTACAACCCTTTATGCAACGCTTTTTGGCGTTGTCATTTCTTAGTATTTTTTTTTTCAATTTTACAACCCTTTATGCAACGCTTTTTGGCGTTGTCGTTTTTTAGTACTTTTTTTTTACAATTTTACAAGTCATTAATTATAAAATAATTATTTTTTAATTAACTTAAATTTAATTAATTTGTAATGTTATCTTGTATTACATTATTTGCATTAATATTATCTTATATGAACAAACTCATAATTTTAGAAAAAAGTATTTTTATAAAATACTATTTTGAATTAATTAAGAAATTAACTACACCTAATTAAATATTACTCTCACCTTTTGAAATAATAATACAAAATTGGTATATTATTTTAAAACATAATTCAAAAATTGTGTTTTATAATTCATAATTCATAAATTAAGAATGTTTTTCTTAAAAAAAGATAAAGATAAAATTATTGTGTTTTAAAATTAATACAAAAAACATAAATATATATATATATATATATCATATCAATCAATTAAGAATATATAAAAAATTTAATTATACAACAATAAAAAAAAATATACATTTATTTATTTGAAAAATATAAATATTTGTATTACATAATAATATAAAAATTATATATTATTATTTTAGAAAGTAAAGATAAAATGAGTTTGGTTTTAATTTGAACCAAAAATTATTTTACAAAAAAAAAAAAAAATACATACATTAATTTGAAAAATATAAAAATTTGTATTACATAATAATATAAAAATTATATATTATTATTTTAGAAAGTAAAGATAAAATGAGTTTGGTTTTAATTTGAACCAAAAATTATTTTACAACAAAAAAAAAAACAATACATACATTAATTTGAAAAATATAAAAATTTGTATTACATAATATATAAAAATTATATATTATTATTTTAGAAAGTTAATATAAAATGAGTTTGGTTTTAATTTGAACCAAAAATTATTTTACAAAAAAAAAAAAACAATACATACATTAATTTGAAAAATATAAAAATTTGTATTACATAATAATATAAAAATTATATATTATTATTTTAGAAAGTAAATATAAAATGAGTTTGGTTTTAATTTGAACCAAATATTATTTTACAAAAAAAAAAACAACAATACATACATTAATTTGAAAAATATAAAAATTTGTATTACATAATAATATAAAAACTATATATTATTATTTTAGAAAGTAAATATAAAATGAGTTTGGTTTTAATTAGAACCAAAAATTATTTTACAAAAAAAAAAAAACAATACATACATTAATTTGAAAAATATAAAAATTTGTATTACATAATAATATAAAAACTATATATTATTATTTTAGAAAGTAAATATAAAATGAGTTTGGTTTTAATTTGAACCAAAAATTATTTTACAAAAAAAAAAAACAATACATATATTAATTTGAAAAATATAAAAATTTGTATTACATAATAATATAAAAATTATATATTATTATTTTAGAAAATAAATATAAATTAGTTTGGTTTTAAAATTAATACCAAAAATATAAATTATTTGAAAAAATTATTTTATAAAATAAAAAAAGATATAAATATGATTTATTAAAAGAATAATATGAAAAAAAAACTTAAATATGTTAATTGAACCATAAACTATTGTTCAAAATAAAAAAACATACATATATTAATTAGTCAATACAATTTTTTTTATATAATAATACAAAAATTATATATTATTTTAATTAAATTAAAGTTGAAAAGTCTAATTATTTTATGATGTTATTTTATATTATTTGCATTAATATTATCTTATATATATGAACAAACTCATAATTTTAAAAAATTAGTATGTTTATAACATATATTAAAAATATGCACTAGTATACTTTATAATTGTCTTAATATAAAATTAGATTAAATATTATTAAACATATTAATTAGTCATTAATCTTCCAATGATATATTAATTAGTCATTAATTATATATGTATATATATAAAATTAGTTAATAAAAGAAATACATATATAATATAAACACATAAAGCACTAGTTGTAACGCCCAGGATAAAAACAAAGCATAATTGGTTAATTAAATAAGTAAACCTTAATTAAAATATTTTATGTGTTTTAATTCTTGAATGTTAATTTAATTACATGCGTTTCAGATATGTGTTTAACGATTAGTTTTAGATAGATAAAAATTATACACATGGAAAATAGAATATTTTTTATACCATTAGATGCGTAATGAAAAAACGAGAAGATAGAAATGAACTAGAGGTCAATCGGACACCTGTAGCTCAAACGGCGAAGAAAAGGGCAAAATATGGAGTTTCGGAAAAACGAGAAATGAAATCTTATCGTGAATAGTAACCGGAATCTTATCGTGAACAGTAACCTAGCTACATGAACAGTAAACCTAGCCTAGATGAATAGTGATTTCCAATTTCTATAAATAGGCCCTAGTTTGATTTCATTTTTACCGTTTCTTCGAACGAGCCGAAAAGCGCCGAATACACGTAAGTCTCTCTCCTCTCTCTTTTTCTTTCCCGTCTTTATTCTGTCTCCGGCGCGCCGCCGTCGGAGCTCGCCGGAAAATTTCAACGTAGCCCTCGACGATATGAGTCTAGGGTAACTTCCGAAATTCAATTCCGATTCTCCGTTAGCCGGAAAATGGCGAAAAACCGCCGCTGCCATCGCTGGAAAAAGTCAAACCCGTCCGTTTTGGCTGATTTTTGTATATAACGTAGCCCTCGACTATACGAGTCTAGGACAACTTTCGGAATTCAATTCCGATTTCTCGTTCGCTGGAAAACGGCAAAAAACCATCTCCAAAACCCTTAACCCTTATTTTCAGCCACCTTTCTCTCTCCCGTTTTTCTCTCTCTTGCTCTTTTTCTCGAGGTTGCAGGCACTGGAAGGGCTGCCAGAGTGGTGGGCTAGACACTGGAGGAGGGTGACGCTGCCATGGGTGGTGGCGTCGGTGCCGGAAAATGGATTGGAAAAGTAGTTGTTGCATTGTGTTTGTGTAAATTGTGTTTGACGAAGGATTTTTGTGGCTGTTTTTATGGTACTATTCATGCCGGAATCCGGCAAGGGATGGCCGGATCTGGTAGCCGGCGGTACGGGCTAGCCGGAGGACTAAGGGTCGTTGGCATAGTGTAGCACCGCCGCGGCCGGTGGTGCCGGGAAGGTGGCTGCTCGAGCAGGCCGACGACGGGAGCAACCTGCCCCGCTGCCTAGAAAACTAAGCAGCCGACGGGAGACGCCGTCGGGAAATTTTCCCGTCGCCGGGAACGCATGCGACGCCGTATTTTTGATTCGTTTTCGAGCCGAATCTCATTTTCTTTTCATCGTACCTTATCATCGAGTCGTCGCCAATGAGATATCGATAACCGGGTGTCGTGGGTCCCGGTCAAAGTCAACTTTTTGACCAAATTACCAAAATACCCATAAATCTTAAAACGTTCCGTTCGAACTCGTTTCAACTCCGATTAAGCTCATTCTTTTTTTGTTGTGATCCAAAATTCATTCTCTTTCATCTCAGCCTCATAAACTGATATTTTTCTCTCGTTTTCTTCAACCTCAATCGTTAGGCCTATCGTTCCGATTCGTCTCATCTCGATAGATAATATTCGATTCGATATCGGTTAAATCTTTAATTATAGATTATAATGAACTAAGAAAACATCGTAAATTATGTAGGCTACCCGTTGGATTGAAGCCTTGGGATACGTGATCTTCGATACTTGCAACTCACGTGGTAACCACCGAACAAGGTGGGGGTAATTTCTAACTCTTTATCTGTTTACAGTTTTCCCTATTCTAAGCATGATTGAGGAATACTAAATGCTGTGATTATATACTTGCTGTGACATACATAAACTGTGAGGGGTGGGCCCGCTGAGGCGCCCCTTCATGCATTCGTCCCTTATCTCCATTCTTCTATGAAAGGTTTGGTGGTCCTTGAAATGCACCAGCGGTATTTGAGACCGTTTTATGGGATAAGACGGGCGATGCCCGCACCTATTCGTCCCTTACCATTTCTAATGTCTGCTGTGCATATTTTGTGCTGTGTTTCGTGATGATTATGCTTATTTCTGATTTAAATGTCTGTCGAAGTTTTAGACGCGGATTTTATCCCCACGAGTGTATTCAACGCACTCACCCCTTATTCTGTAATTCACGTTACAGGAAGTGATAAGCTTGACGAACCCTAGAAGGAGAGAAGAAGTGCTACATTTCTGGATCTGTAAATTATTGTAATATGATGTTTATCAAACTTTCTCTTTATAAAACAATGTTGTAAGAAATCCATGTTTGATGATGATGATGTGTATTCGGGATGTGAGGTCCTGATGATGATGTGTATTCGGGATGGGAGATCCTGATGTTTTTCCGCTGTGAATATTATAGTAATTCGGTTGAAGCCGATGGTTATTATGTAATATGTTTTGTTCATCTCCTACTTCTTTTCTTCTTCCTGCACGCCCGTGTGAAAAACTCTGATAAATTCTGTATAAGAAAATGGGGCGTGACACTAGTAGCCTAGTGGTTCAAAGTCCAACAAAAGTCACGAGTTCGAATCTCAGACAACGCACATTTATTTCTCATGATGTGGCAATGATGTGTCAGAATTTGATGACGTGGCAATGACGTGTCCAAAATATGCTGACGACGTGTCACTTTTTTGAATT
Source organism: Scutellaria barbata (assembly GCA_028654395.1). Classification (NCBI taxonomy): domain Eukaryota; kingdom Viridiplantae; phylum Streptophyta; class Magnoliopsida; order Lamiales; family Lamiaceae; genus Scutellaria; species Scutellaria barbata. Next base: position 3,000,756 of record CM053649.1, on the reverse strand, counting down.
TTTTTCAGATACGACAACGCTTTTTACAACGCACCAAAAAGCGTTGTAAAATAGGAAAAGACAACGCTTTTTAAGCGTTGCAAAAAGCGTTGTAAAATAGTTTCAGAAAATAAGAAAAGACAACCCTTTTCTTGCAACGCACCAAAAAGCGTTGTCGTATCTACATACGACAACGCTTTTGGTGCGTTGTCGTATGGCGAAATTTTTTTTGCAACACTCGATACGACAACGCTTAAAAATTGGATTTAACAACGCGGAAAAACCATTGTCGTAGGGCATTTTTCTTGTAGTGTTGGAGATAGATTATGAGTCTTTAATATTCGATTTTAGATTATGTCCTTCCCGACCATCAATCGGCATTCTTATTCTCAATGAGGCTGTGGAAGAGGCTAAAGGTTATTATTGTTTTTATTACTATGTAGAAGAAGTCATGTCACTGATGTGCTTAATTGAATGTGAAACTCCTGAATCAAAGCTTGAAAATATTGTTTTTTTTTCTTCTATTTAGTTAAATTTTTACTTTTATTATTTTATCTACCGAATCCAATGCTTTCATTAATGCATATCGTGCATAACTAACTGTTATATTCAATTATTCTAGAAATAGCTAATTTTATTTAAATGGTAGTTATATCTCTTCAATCCATTTAATTTTCTAAATTCTTGATGATAACTTTCTTCATTTTGCAAGTGTATATAAATACTACGCATACTCTTCTTTGCCTCAAATTTGCATTGCAAATCTAAAACTGTGATCATTTGGCATTAATGTATGAAGAAACCAAATAAAACTAGCCAGTGCAATAAAATTTGACTTTATAATAAATAAATGTAAGAAAAACAACAAAGTTCAACAAAAGTGTATAAATATAACACTTAAACCAACGTGATTCTTGTTTATTCAATTTCTTCATCGCACCACATTTCTTCTATTGCTTCTTTTTTCAACGCCGAAAAATAATGTCACCAACCATTTAGGCCATTCATATCGGAAAACTAAATAACCGATAGTAACTCCTATGAGAAATCCACATCCATACCCTAAGACAACAGCTTGCCATGTAAATCCATCAATAAAATCAGGGTCATCATCTTCTTGTGGGGGCACTTCATCTCCATTATTTTTCTCTTGATCACATTCTTTTGTCAATGGAAATCCACATAATCCTGAATTTCCAATGTATGAGCTATTGTCAAATGTAGGAAACTGACCACCAGATTGAGGTATTCGCCCAACAAGATTATTCAACGAAAGGTTCAATGTCGAAAGAAATGTTAGACTGCTCAATTGCCTTGGAATTTCACCCACCAATTTGTTTGAAGACAAGTCCAACGATTCAAGAATGGTTATATTACCAAGAGATATAGGTATGTGTCCTGTGAGCTTATTATGAGACAAATTCAAGTACCTTAGAGAATTGAGTTTTCCTATGGATTCTGGAATACCTCCACAAAAATTGTTTTCAGACATGTCAATGGTTGTGAAGGTTGTTAGGATTCTCTCCAATGATTGCTCCAAACCTTTGAGAACAAACACCATTGACTCCTCATATCGTGTAAACCAATTACTTCCTTCTGTTGAATTTTCCTTGACATTTATCATGGCAGTGAAGTTATTCAAATATCTGTCAGGCAAAGTACCAGTAAATGCATTTCTGGATATGTCGAAAACTTGCAACTTGAGAAATGAAGCATTAGTCTTTGAATGGAGTAATAAGGTGCCATTAAATCTGTTAGACCTTAAGACAAGGACCCGAAGCTCATGAAGACTCTCCATCCAAAAAGGAAATGTGCCTTGCATTTTGTTTTCTCCAATATCAAGAACCTGAAGTTGTCGACAATTGGCAAGGGATCGTGGCAATGGTCCTTCAAATTGATTGCTATTTAGGTTAAGGGACTCAAGAGCACAACCATTTTCAAATGTCAACGGAATAAGGCCATGAAGGCAATTTCCCTTTAAATGCAAGGCCTGCAAAGATATGCTGAAATTTCCTAAACATTGAGGAACTCGTCCTTCTAGGCTATTATTTGACAAATGGAGAAATCGAAGAAATGTCAAGTTGCAAATGGACGATGGAATCTCCCCACTTAATTTGTTGGAATGGAGTATTAGAGTATCCAAGTATCGTAATCTTCCTATGTCTATAGGTAAGGAACCTTCAAAAGAATTAGTAGAAAGATCAATATACGTAAGACTGGTTGAGAACAACTCCCAAGGAATGCTACCTGAACAATATGATAAATTAGTTGTTGTAAGTTTAGTTGTTACCAGAAAATTTGTAAAAAAGTATGAATTGCAATATTCGATCTAATTTGTTTTTTTAATTTAGGCATCAAATAAATACAAGTATTAAAATACTATGTTGCATTTTGATATTGACCCTAAAAATAAGTTAGATTAAAGAAAAAGATATATAAAAATTGATTATCAAACAAAAAGATACATAATGATAATAAATAAATGACTTTAATGTTATCAGTAGCAAACCATTAATGTGGTTCCTATATCTAAAATATTTATCATATCCAAATATTTATTAATGACATGTGACTTAATAAAATATGATTTGTTTAAAAAAATATTCAGTTGGATCCATCGCAAAAAAATCGTATGCATATTCTTTTGTCTTCCGTCTTTGTGATCAGTACATAATTCATTTTACAATTTGTTTTATTTAGTTAATAATTAGTCCATAGACTTGTAATTTATATAATTATAATAAAATAAAATGACAATTGTGAATTTTCTATTAAAAACAGATCATAGAGTTGCATGAAACTAAAATTGCAAAATGCATGTTTAACATGCAAAATCAAAGTTTGATGCATAAAACGAAAGCAAAAGGCATGAAGAACAAGTAACTTAATTTAAGGATAAAATAATAAAAACCTACCAAAATTATACTTTAATTTTTAATCTTCAGTTAACAAATTTGCAACAAAAAAGAATGAAAATAAACATATCAATTAACGAATATAGCGAAGTGAAAATTTTAAGCCCATAACCATTTGCTACTTAAATTTGTTCCTTTAGAATGAAATATAAGTTTCATTAAATATATATATATATATATATATATATATATTGTTTATAATAATTCTGCCTTGGATAATTTTTTTTCCAAAAAGTATATTTTGGTGGACTTCTAGAAATGAAAACAAATCTTGGAATGTATAAATTTGTCCTTTTCAACTCTAATTTTTTCTCAAATATGCATGTGGGGTATATCATATATGCTTATGTATTGCCTATATTGCATCATATATCCTAATTTATTTGATGTTGCATTGGTTTATCTTAATGCTATATATGTCAATATAAACATATATAATATACACAAAAACTTCTGGACAACTGGTGTACAGATTAAGAATTCGTGCAATTGAGGTCGACATTATTGCACTGTGCACTAGTTGCACAAAAGACCAACTTTATGATATAATGCGAAATTGTAATAAATCGAGCAACATACCATTACAGGACTTTACAAATGTCTAATCAAGTAAAACAATAAAATATACAATGAATAAAGAGTTAAAATAGATATAAAACGTACCACTCAAATCGTTGTTGGAAAGGATTAAAGATATTAAAGATGTCAAGTTCCCAATTCCTCTTGGAATAGTACCTGTTTGGTTGTAAAATCATGAAAATTAAATTTATTTATCAAGTGTAATCATATACTATTGATCCATTTTAGAATAAGATATAATTTTCATGAAATATATGTATATTACTAATAATAATATTTTGAGTTGGATAAATATTTTTCAATAAGTATATTTTGGTGGATTTATAAGATTGATAACAAACTGTGGAATGTATCAATTTGCCTCCCCCTTTCCCTTCAAATTAGACTCTTTTGCTTTAATTCTTTAATGAGTTAGGGGAGTGGAAGAAAGACAATAAAAATTAGAAAAACTTGAAGGATTCAAATTCTATTCTAATGCTTTCATTTATATTTGTCGTCATAATATCACCTAAACAATTCCTTCACTTACTTTTCCTTACAAACTAGACGACCATATATATTTTATTAATATTTTAGGTTTATTTCAATTTCAATTTTTGCTTATGTATATATATCCTCATGTGTCAATGTGGCATCATATACTTATTTATCTTTGTGGTCTATTGTTGTATCTAAATGCAAAATATGTCAACTATTATACACATAACATAATGCAAAACTTGAATAGATCGAATAACATATAATTAAAGGACTTTACAAGTGTCTAACCAGTTAAGACAATAAAATTTACAATAAAGAAAGAGTTAAGATGATAAAACGTACCACTCAAACCGTTGCTTTTTAGTAACATTTTGTTTTTTTGTTTGATTCATGTGTTACATTTATGTTATATTAGTATAATTTTTATATTATATTAGTATGAAATTTATGTACAAATTTTATATTAGAATAAAATTATTTTCTAATCAATCTCTTTTGCAATAAAACCTATACAATCATAAAATCATAAAAATCCATTTATTTATCAAATATAAATATATGCTCCCATTGTAATAAAATAAGTATAAACAAAGAATAAGAAATTAATCATCTCCATACTTTAAAATTTTCATTTACTATACATGATTACATCTATAAGGATATGAGATATTGAATAAACTGTGTCTTAATTCAACTTTATAAATATATCAGAACTGTGTGCGGTATTTGAGTTTTCTAAAAATGAATTCAAATAAATTTGTAAAATGAATTTAATAAAGTAGTTACTAATAAATATAAGTAATTGCTAAAAAGTAGAATATAAATGAAAGAAAAAATTATACATTAACAAAAAATGAGAGTCTCATGATTAATTTTAAATAATACAAAAAAATAATAAGTAAACACAATTCAAGAAGAACAAATTATTATGCATGATTTCTCATTAGTTTATACAAGAATTTCATGATTAAATGTATTAGACAATATTCTACTAATATGCTAAAATATTAATATTAATATTAGTATAATCTTACCTAATATTTAAATATAATATTTATTGGACCTCAAGTGTTTACCACTACACAAAAAACAACTTCTTGTGGTAAGACCAACAAACAATAAATATATATTATCTTCGTTCGTAAGCATATATGACATGATTTGTCAACAATAATAATTTTATAACTTTACAGAGTGAATAAAAAAAACTATTAATTTAATGATTCATTTTAAATAATAAAAAATAATAAGTAAACACAATATAATATTTAGCATAAAAAATCATTATGTATATTTTAATTAATAGAGTTGATTATCAAATTTTATGAGTAAATATACTATATGATATTGATGTATATATTTATAGATCTTAAACTTTCAATTATTATTTTAAATATTATTTTATTATTGTTAATATTACTATGTAAGAAATGAGGGGTTAATTAGGAGATATAAATTTTAACTTAGTTAAGAGATAAATTAGAGTAATTACACACACATATATACACACACAAATACATAAATTAATGATACATGTATGTTTATGATTAATTTATTTTTAGAATTAATCACAAGTTTGAAATGTTGATCTTGGACCATCCTTTACTATTTATTGAAGATCAATATACAGCCAATGTGATACATAAAATTTATAAAAATATATTTTTTATAAAAATAATATAAAAGTATAGTACATTTTTTATTAAGAAATATTTTTAGGAAAGAGGTAAGAGTTATAGAGTGTGATTGTATATGAAATACGTAGTATGTAATAGTTATATGGTTAACATGTCATGTCTTTATTTAAACTACTTATCCATGTATTGTTTATTTATTATAAGAAATATTAAAAGTATAATTTTTTGTTTTTAGAATTATAGTTTGTTAAATTTATAAATTTATAACTTATGGACTGTATGTAAAATTTAATGTTATGTGATTTTACAAATTCATAACATATATAATTTGTGAAGATTAATTCTAATAATTGACAAAACAACTAATCAAATTGGACCTACAAATTTTAAAACACTTCCTTATAATCACCATTTATTGTCAAATTACTCTGTTTTGATCTTCTCCACAAATAAAACATTTCAATATATGATCAATTGACTAACTTTAGTAAAATTAAGGAATATATAGATTCCTTAGCATCTTGGAAAACAAAATTCACCTAAAATTTTGACTTCAAAATTAAATCCAAATAAACATCAGCAAATATGTATTTTTTTCCATAATTGTCATGTCAATTTTTTATGACTGAAAAAAGAAATTTGATATATTATGTTTCTTAGTAACATTGTTTTTTTTTATGTGTTACATTTATGTTATATTAGTAAGATTTTTATATTATATTAATATGAAATTTATGTACAAATTTTATATTAGAATAAAATTATTTTCTAACCACATAGAAAAGGAAATATCACAACGACAATTTTAAAGATATCAAAGAGACAAAGAATCATACCACTGAAATTGTTGTTGTCCAGGTATAACTTTTGAAGTGCAATCATGTTCGCAATTTCTGTTGGCAATGCCCCACTCAGCATGTTATTCATTAAATAAATTTCTTCCAAGGATGATATATTAACGATGCTTGGAGGCAAAGGGCCCATCAATTTGTTATAACTCAAGTCCAACACCTCTAAATTATTTAGATGGCCAATTTCTTTCGAAATGAAACCTATACAATAGTAAGATCATAAAATTATATTTAATTATCAAATACAAATATAAGTTAACAATGTAATAAATTAAAATAAGGATAAATTAACAAGGAATGAGAAAATAATCATTTTTCTACCTTCAAAATTTAATTTAACATACATTATTAAATCTTAAAGGACATGGGATATTGCATATAAATTGTAAAAATAATTAAAAGACCTAAACTGGACACTATGATCTCTAATATTTTAAGGACCAGTTCCAAATATTTTCATTAATCAAACTTTGAAGGATTAAACCTATACTTAAGACTATATATTAAAACTTAATTAGGATAAAGATAAAAGATCTGATCTATTGTCCTGTCATTGAATTCAACGTTTTTTTTTTTAAGAATATAAATACAATACATCTTGTATTTTTAGAATAACTATATTGTCATTGTCAGGATCATTGATTGTTGTTAAGAAGAATATTTTATGATAAATACTTTTAAAATAATAAAATTGTAATAATTTTAATAATTAAAAAAATTAGAGATTATTGCATTTCCTTAATCGTAATGTTTTTTTTTTAGGTACTTTAAGTTTGGAGACAAATAGAATATGGACATAAAAATCAATACTTACAAAATCCTGGTACTTATGAATCCTATTTCACTGAAGTAGGATATTTCTAATATTTTTTTTGGATTCTATTTGTTGATTTAAATATTTTAAAATAGTTTTCTGTTTGTTTAAAATTAATTTTTCTAATTTTTTTTATATTCTTATATCTACTTAAACAATATTTTAAATTTTATTTATTACTTTAAAATTTTCAAACAAAATTTTGAATTCTTTTTGTTATTAGTAATTCATTGTTAAACGGATTTTTTAGATATTATTTATTGATGTATATCTTGAAATAATTTTCTGATTATATTAAATATTTTTTAAGTTATATTTGTTAATATTTAAATGGTTTATGCCAAAGAAGCCATATAAATGACACTTAGATTAAAAACAAATTTTTTAATGACACATATGAAAAAAGGGGACACATCGACATATTACCAGTAAGTTATAAATAAAAAGACATGCTTGGAAACTACTAAATATAAAGGAAGGGTAACACTTTTTCCAAATGCTTTGATAAAAAATCATGAAAATTAGTTAGTAAAAAGGAAGAATTGTTATAATAGAAAAATCGGTATACAACACATGAGTTATTAAAAAGAATAAATTTTGTAATTGTTAAATTCCACCGACTAAAATTAATTATTGTATAATGAATTATCTATTGTAACTTTTTTTTTTTTACTAACTAATTTTTATGATTTGTTATAGGTTCTAACAACATTGTACATACAAGAAGTATTCCGAAATTTTTAAATAGATAAGTCGAGTTATTTGACTTCATTATGGTTTATTTTTCATTGGTTTGTTTTTCTCTAAGTTCTTATGAGTATTCCATAGTTTTTTAAATCGACATGTTTCAAGTTATTTGACTTCATTATGGTTTATTTTTCTTTTATTTATTTTGACATTTGATAGGTTTTATTTATTTTTATTGATGTCAAATAATGACAAATAAGAATGTTGGATGGTTTACAAATAAGAATGCTGCATTTGAATGGTTTATAAATATTATTGTGATCTCCTTATACAAGTATATAATTTAGACAATTTTTAAAGTTGTGTACAATAAAAAAAATATATGGAAACACATAAAAAAAAGAAAAAAAAAAGGAGGTTGAGTAAATTGAGTTTGCAAAAAGAAACAAATCAAGATAGAATAAAAACAAAAATGAGATGTATAAGAAAATTAGGTGAATAAGAAAAAGGTTCATTTATTTACGTAACAAAAGAAAATGAGATAAAGATAAGAAAAAAATAGATTTAGATGAAATAAGAAAATAGATTCATTTAATTAAGTAAAGAAAAAAAAAAGATAATACGAAAAATAAGAAAGACTGTAATAAAATTACGTTACGTGGTAATTTAATTATGTAAAAAAAGAAAGAAAATTACGTAAAAAAATAAAACGTGGATATCCAACAATGAATTTCTTACCATTACTATATATATCAAGGTTCACTTAGGAAAAAGACTAACTAGTCGCAATGACAATAAAGAAACATGTAAAAAGATTTAAAGCTATCAAAGAAGGGTGAGAATAATATCCTTGGCATTGTTGTTTTTTTTTTTTTTTTTTTTGCCAAGAATTATTATTTCAAGTGCTTTCATGTTCTCTATTTCTCTTGACAATAGCTCACTAAACAAGTTGCTTTTAAATTCTGGTGATTATACTAGTGAGGAATAACAAATAAAATAAAAGGAAACATCATAATAATTGTATCCTATATTTATTTATTTTTCTAGACTTTAAATAGATGTTATAGTTTTGTAAGGCAAAAACTAAAAATATAATTAAATTTTATTATTTTTTTTAGTTTTTTATTTCAATTAATTGATTTTAACAAAAGATGAATAACCTCATCACTGTATCGATTATTCTAATTTATCAAAGAGGTTAATTTAAGGAGAAATATTAAAGTTGGTAATAAAATTATTTTTAGAATATGTTTGATGTATGTGAGTACTTTTGGTTTATTTATAATAGATAAATAGAAGCTTATATAGATTTGGAAGGTTCACACTTCACACCATATTTTTTCGATTAAAAAAGAAAACAAATTCTCCTTTGTAATTGGGTCGACACAACCCGGTCCACACATTTTTGATTTTTATTTTTTTTTTGTTTGATTGATGTGTTACATTTATATTATATTAGTATGATTTTTATATTATATTTGTATGAAATTTGTGTACAAATTTTATATTAGAATAAAATTATTTTCTAACCACACAGAAAAGAAAAAATCACAATGACAATTTTAAAGCTATCAAAGAGACAATGAATCATACCACTTAAATTGTTGTTGCCGAGGTATAACTCTTGAAGTGCATTCATGTTCCCAATTTCTGTTGGCAAAGGGCCCATCAATTTGTTATAACTCAAGTCCAACACCTCTAAATTATTTAGATGGCCAATTTCTTTCGGAATGAAACCTATACAATAGTAAGATCATAAAATTATATTTAATTATCAAATACAAATATAAGTTAACAATGTAATAAATTAAAATAAGGATAAATTAACAAGGAATGAGAAAATAATCATTTTTCTACCTTCAAAATTTAATTTAACATACATTATTAAATCTTAAAGGACATGGGATATTGCATATAAATTGTAAAAATAATTAAAAGACCTAAACTGGACACTATGATCTCTAATATTTTAAGGACCAGTTCCAAATATTTTCATTAATCAAACTTTGAAGGATTAAACCTATACTTAAGACTATATATTAAAACTTAATTAGGATAAAGATAAAAGATCTGATCTATTGTCCTGTCATTGAATTCAACGTTTTTTTTTTTAAGAATATAAATACAATACATCTTGTATTTTTAGAATAACTATATTGTCATTGTCAGGATCATTGATTGTTGTTAAGAAGAATATTTTATGATAAATACTTTTAAAATAATAAAATTGTAATAATTTTAATAATTAAAAAAATTAGAGATTATTGCATTTCCTTAATCGTAATGTTTTTTTTTTAGGTACTTTAAGTTTGGAGACAAATAGAATATGGACATAAAAATCAATACTTACAAAATCCTGGTACTTATGAATCCTATTTCACTGAAGTAGGATATTTCTAATATTTTTTTTGGATTCTATTTGTTGATTTAAATATTTTAAAATAGTTTTCTGTTTGTTTAAAATTAATTTTTCTAATTTTTTTTATATTCTTATATCTACTTAAACAATATTTTAAATTTTATTTATTACTTTAAAATTTTCAAACAAAATTTTGAATTCTTTTTGTTATTAGTAATTCATTGTTAAACGGATTTTTTAGATATTATTTATTGATGTATATCTTGAAATAATTTTCTGATTATATTAAATATTTTTTAAGTTATATTTGTTAATATTTAAATGGTTTATGCCAAAGAAGCCATATAAATGACACTTAGATTAAAAACAAATTTTTTAATGACACATATGAAAAAAGGGGACACATCGACATATTACCAGTAAGTTATAAATAAAAAGACATGCTTGGAAACTACTAAATATAAAGGAAGGGTAACACTTTTTCCAAATGCTTTGATAAAAAATCATGAAAATTAGTTAGTAAAAAGGAAGAATTGTTATAATAGAAAAATCGGTATACAACACATGAGTTATTAAAAAGAATAAATTTTGTAATTGTTAAATTCCACCGACTAAAATTAATTATTGTATAATGAATTATCTATTGTAACTTTTTTTTTTTTACTAACTAATTTTTATGATTTGTTATAGGTTCTAACAACATTGTACATACAAGAAGTATTCCGAAATTTTTAAATAGATAAGTCGAGTTATTTGACTTCATTATGGTTTATTTTTCATTGGTTTGTTTTTCTCTAAGTTCTTATGAGTATTCCATAGTTTTTTAAATCGACATGTTTCAAGTTATTTGACTTCATTATGGTTTATTTTTCTTTTATTTATTTTGACATTTGATAGGTTTTATTTATTTTTATTGATGTCAAATAATGACAAATAAGAATGTTGGATGGTTTACAAATAAGAATGCTGCATTTGAATGGTTTATAAATATTATTGTGATCTCCTTATACAAGTATATAATTTAGACAATTTTTAAAGTTGTGTACAATAAAAAAAATATATGGAAACACATAAAAAAAAGAAAAAAAAAAGGAGGTTGAGTAAATTGAGTTTGCAAAAAGAAACAAATCAAGATAGAATAAAAACAAAAATGAGATGTATAAGAAAATTAGGTGAATAAGAAAAAGGTTCATTTATTTACGTAACAAAAGAAAATGAGATAAAGATAAGAAAAAAATAGATTTAGATGAAATAAGAAAATAGATTCATTTAATTAAGTAAAGAAAAAAAAAAGATAATACGAAAAATAAGAAAGACTGTAATAAAATTACGTTACGTGGTAATTTAATTATGTAAAAAAAGAAAGAAAATTACGTAAAAAAATAAAACGTGGATATCCAACAATGAATTTCTTACCATTACTATATATATCAAGGTTCACTTAGGAAAAAGACTAACTAGTCGCAATGACAATAAAGAAACATGTAAAAAGATTTAAAGCTATCAAAGAAGGGTGAGAATAATATCCTTGGCATTGTTGTTTTTTTTTTTTTTTTTTTTTGCCAAGAATTATTATTTCAAGTGCTTTCATGTTCTCTATTTCTCTTGACAATAGCTCACTAAACAAGTTGCTTTTAAATTCTGGTGATTATACTAGTGAGGAATAACAAATAAAATAAAAGGAAACATCATAATAATTGTATCCTATATTTATTTATTTTTCTAGACTTTAAATAGATGTTATAGTTTTGTAAGGCAAAAACTAAAAATATAATTAAATTTTATTATTTTTTTTAGTTTTTTATTTCAATTAATTGATTTTAACAAAAGATGAATAACCTCATCACTGTATCGATTATTCTAATTTATCAAAGAGGTTAATTTAAGGAGAAATATTAAAGTTGGTAATAAAATTATTTTTAGAATATGTTTGATGTATGTGAGTACTTTTGGTTTATTTATAATAGATAAATAGAAGCTTATATAGATTTGGAAGGTTCACACTTCACACCATATTTTTTCGATTAAAAAAGAAAACAAATTCTCCTTTGTAATTGGGTCGACACAACCCGGTCCACACATTTTTGATTTTTATTTTTTTTTTGTTTGATTGATGTGTTACATTTATATTATATTAGTATGATTTTTATATTATATTTGTATGAAATTTGTGTACAAATTTTATATTAGAATAAAATTATTTTCTAACCACACAGAAAAGAAAAAATCACAATGACAATTTTAAAGCTATCAAAGAGACAATGAATCATACCACTTAAATTGTTGTTGCCGAGGTATAACTCTTGAAGTGCATTCATGTTCCCAATTTCTGTTGGCAAAGGGCCCATCAATTTGTTATAACTCATGAACAACACCTCTAAATTATTTAGATGGGCAATTTCTTCCGGAATCAAACCTATACAATAGTGAGATCATAAAATTCCATTTAATTATCAAATATAAATATAAGTTAACACTGTAATAAATTAAAATATGGGTAAACAAGAATGAGAAATTAATAATAAATTAAAATATGGGTAAACAAAGAATGAGAAATTAATCATTGATGTACCTTCAAAATTTAATGTAACATACATTATTAAATCTTAAAGGTCATGAGATATTGAATAAAAATTGTGAAAATAGTTAAAATGCCTAAACTGGATACTGTAACGCCCAGGACAAAAATAAAGCATAATTGGTTAATTAAACAAGTAAACCCTTAATTAAAATATCTTATGTGTATTAATTCTTGAGTGTTTAATTTAATTACGTGCGTTTCAGATACGTGTTTAACGATCGATTTTAAATCGATAAAATTTATAGACAAGGAAAATAGAATATTTTTTATATCATTAGATGCGTAATGGAAAAACGAGAAGATAGAAACGAACTAGAGGTCAATCGGACACCCGTAGCTCAAACGGCGAAGAAAAGGGCAAAATACGAAGTTTCGGAAAAACATGGAACGAGATCTGGATGAACAGTAACCGACCTTATAGTGAACAGTAAATTTTCCAGATTTTCTATAAATAGGCGCTCAACCATTTCATTTTTTTTCACCGTTTCTTCGAACGAGCCGAAAAGCGCCGAACACACGTAAGTCTCTCTCCTCTTTCTTTCTTTTTTTTAAAATTATATATTCAGTTTCCGGCGAGCCGCCGCCGCCGGAGCCGCCGCCGCCGCCACCGGAGCGCCGCCGCCGCCGCCACCACCGCCGCTGCCGGAAAATTTCAAAGTTGTCGGATTCGGCTGATTTTCACACACAACGTAGCCCTCGACGATACGAGTCTAGGGCAACTTCTGAAATTTAATTCCGATTCTCCGTTCGCCGGAAAATGGCGAAAAACCGCCGCTGCCGTCGCCGGAAAAAGTCAAACCCGACCGTTTCGGCTGATTTTCATACACAACGTAGCCCTCGATGAGACGAGTCTAGGACAACTTCCGGAATTCAATTCCGATACCCCGTTGGCCGGAAAACGGCGAAAAACCATCTCCAAACCCTAAACCCTTGCTTCTTGTCACCTTTTCTTTCTCCCGTTTTTCTCTCTCTCGCCCTTCTTCTCGTGGTTGCAGGCATCGGAGGGCCTCCTGGAGTGGTGGACTAGCCACTGGTAGGGTGGCGTCGCCTTGGGTGGCGGCGCCGGTGCCGGAAAATGGATTGGAAAAGTAGTTGTTACATTGATTTCGTGTAAAAATCTGTGCGACGAAGGGTTTTTGAGGCCGTTTATCAGGCACTATTCACGCCTGAATCCGGCGAGGGTTGGCCGGATCGGATAGCCGGTGTTTCAGGCTATCCATAGGACCAAGTTTCGGTGGCATAGGACGACTACACCGCCGTCGGTGCCTCCGGGAAGATGGCTGGTCGAGCAGGGTCGCGACGGGAGACGGGGGCCGAGGCTGCCGAGAAAATTGGGCAGCTGCCGAGCACGGTGCTCCCGCTGCCGAGAAAACCAGGCAGCAACGGGAGACGCTGGCCTGATTTTTTTCCCGTCGTCGGGAAACGCCGACGAGGTTTTTCCCGTCGCCGTGAACGCGCGTGACATCGTATTTTCGATTCGTTTTCGATCCAAATCTCGTTTTCTTTTCATCGTACCTTATCACCGAGTCATCACCAACGAGACCGGGGTCGTGGGTCCCGGTCAAAGTCAACCCTTTGACCAAATTACCGAAATACCCCTAAATCTTAAAACGCACCGTTCAAGCTCGTTTTAACTCCGATTGAGCTCATTCTTTTTTTGTTGTCATCCAAATTTCACTCTCTTTCACATCAGCTATATAAACTGATATTTCCATCTTATTTCTTCAGCCTCAAGCATTAGGCCCTTCGTTCCGATTCGTCTCCTCTCGATCGATAGTATCCAATCCGTTATCGTTTAAATCTTTAATTATATTTATAATGCTCTAAGAAAATATTATAAATTATGTAGGCTACTTGTTGGATTGAAGCTCTGGGATACGAGATCTTTGACTTGCTGATCACGTGGTAACCACCGAACAAGGTGGGGGTAAATTCTTTAAATTAAGATTGTTTTTAAATGCGGGGAAAATTGTTAAGTCGGTATTTATATTTCTTTCAAAATATTTAAATTATGAATTTTATTATGCTATATGAAATGTGTTGGGTTTATGTGCTGAACGCATGAAATGTTATGTGTGATATGATGAAAATGGTTAATGAATGATTCAAAACACATGATGGATTATGAATGTTTTACTATGAATGCAAATGGTTTCAAATGATGATAAGACGGGATAATACCCGCTAAAAAGAGGTTTCTTTAGAAACCACATATGTCAAGGGATTTTCTTTACCTATGTGTTATGTGAATTATGTGGCCAACGTGAACGTGACAATGTGCACTATGTGTTATGTGGAAACTGTTGTATGATAATTTAACTGCGCATGCGTGTGCCACGCCAAGTAGGGTACTCCTCGTCGGAGCCCAACAAGGGGGTATTCTACGGAATCCCAACATGAAGGGTGTAACAACCCAAAATGGGGTCGGCTTGGGGCCTCGATAGGTCTTCTTCGGAAACCTATTCAACGGATTGCATTGGGACTCTTCGGGAGTCTACAACGTGTATATATATATAGTATTTTTTAGAATGTTATGTGTACCCCTTTTAATGTACAAATCAACCCCACTAAGTGTCCTTTTGGCACTTACCCCGTTCATGTGTTTTATTTTACAGAAAATTTCGGAGGCGAGGAGGAATGAACAGAGATGCCTGTTATATTATTTTTGTATGTATATAAGAATGTATATGGATGTTCGTTTTGTTTTCCTGAAACCCCGATTATGTACAAATTAATGTTTATGTGTTTTACTTCAAACAAGAACGTTTTCTCTGTTGAAATAATATAACCCTTTTGTATTTTAAAATGGCTATCTTATAAATATCGTCTGTTTTTAAATCTCAACGTTTTAGGAATTTCTGCTGGACGCCCCATGAAAATGCTTCGCTTGCACTCTGATTTATTTAAAGAAAATGAAAATATATTTATTTCTACGTTTTAAACTTTATATGAAATTGGGGCGTGACAGATACTGTCAGTAATATTTAAAGGACCAGTTCAAAATGTTTCCATTAAATAAACTTTGAAGGATTAAACCTACAATTAAGACTATAAATTAAAACTTAATTAGGATAAAGATAAAAGATCTGATAAATTGTCTTGTCATTGAATTGAATGTTTTTTTTAAAGAATATAAATGCAATACATCTTGTATTTTTAGAATAACTATATTGTCATTGTCAAGGTCATTGAATCTAGTTAAGAAGAATATTTCATGATAAATACTTTTAAAATAATAAAAATTTTAATAATTAAAAAAATTTGAGATTATTACATTTCCTTAATCGTAATTTTTTTTTTCTTTGGGTACTTTAAATTTGGAGACAAATAGAATATGGACATAAAAATCAATACTTACAAAATCCTGGTACTTATGAATCCTATTTCACTGAAGTAGGATATTTCTAATATTTTTTTTGGATTCTATTTGTTGATTTCAATATTTTAAAATAGTTTTCTGATTGTTTAAAATTAATTTTTCTAATTTTTTTTATATTCTTATATCTACTTAAATAATATTTTAAATTTTATTTATTACTTTAAAATTTTCAAACAAAATTTCGAATTCTTTTTGTTATTAGTAATTCATTGTTAAACGGATTTTTTAGATATTATTTATTGATGTATATCTTGAAATAATTTTCTGATTATATTAAATATTTTTTAAGTTATATTTGTTAATATTTAAATGCTTTATGCCAAAGAAGCCATATATATGACACTTAGATTAAAAAAAAACTTTTTAATGACGAAAGAAATAGATTTAGATGAAATAAGAAAAAAGATTCATTAAATTACGTAAGAAAAGAAAGAAAAAAAGATAATGAAAAAAATAAGAAAGACTGTAATAAAATTATGCGGTAATTTAATTATATAAAAAAGGAAAGAAAATTAAGCGAAAAAAGTAACATGGATATCCAACAACGAATTCCTTAACATTACTATATATATCAAGGTTCACGTAGTAAGAAGACTAACTAGTCACAATGACGATAGAGAAACATGTAAAAAAATTAAAGCTATCAAAGAGGGTCAGAATAATACAATTGGCAATTTTTTATTTTTTATTTTTTTACCAAGGTCAAGTGGTACTTCATCATGATGAGTAATGTTCAAATTTGAATAACTCAAATTTTCAAATCTATATTCCCTTCCTTCCACTCCCTTAAAAAATATTTATTTGCGATCACTTTTTTTATCCTTTTAATTTGGAAAATTCCATTGAGTTATAATTCCATTTAGTTTACTATGATAACCAAAAATGACATGAATGGCAATAGAAAAAAGATGAAATTATGTAAAGCTATAAAAGAGACAAAATCATACCACTTAAATTGTTGAAGTACAGGCGTAATATTTGAAGTGCTTTCAAGTTTCCAATTCCTCTTGGCAATGCCCCACTCAGCATGTTATCTAATAACCAAATCTCTTTCAAGGATGATATATTAAACATGGTTGGAGGCAAAGGGCCCATCAAGTTGTTAGAACTCATGTCCAACACCTCTAAATTATTTAGATAACCAATTTCTTCCGGAATGAAACCTATATAATAGTAAGATCATAAAATTCCATTTAGTTATCAAATACAAATATAAATTAGCACTGTAATAAATTAAAATACTGGTAAACAAAGAATGAGAAATTAATCATTTTTGTACCTTCAAAATTTAATAATGCCGACATGAGATATTGAATTAAAATTGTAAAATTAGTTAAAAGGCCTAAACAGGACACTATCACTAATATTTAAAGAATCAGTTCGAAATATTTTCATTAAATAAACTTTGAAGGATTAAACCTATAATTAAGGCTATATGAATTAAAACTTCATTAGGATAACGATATAAGAACTAATAAGTTGTTTTGTCATTGAATTAAATGTAATTAGAATTATAATACATGCATCTTGTATTTTTAGAATTAAATATATTGCCATTGTCAGGATCATTGAATCTTATAAAGAGTAATATTTTATGATAAATAATTTTAAAATAATAAAATTATAATTAAAGATTATCGCTTTTTTTTTTAATCGTAATGCTTTTTTGGGTACTTTACTTCACCAGTACAACCACAAAGAGAATATGGACATGAAAATCAACACTTACAAAATCCTGTTACCATTTCTATGAATCATATTTCACGAAAGTAGGATATTTTTAAATAGTTTTCAGATTTTTTTTTAAATTAATATTTCTAATTTTATTATATTCTTATATCTACTTAAATAATATTTGAAATTTTATTTATTACTTTCAAATTTTCAAACAGAGTTTCAATTTATAGTGGAATGTTGCCAAAAGTTTGACAACTTATTTAACTTTTTGATAAATAATAAAAAACAAATTTAAAGAATAACTGAAAAATATATCTAATTGTTACTATTTATATATATAATTAAAAATTTTAATTTTTGTTTTCGAGCTCAATGAAATAAAATAAAAAATTGAGTTGCAAGCTAAAAGATATGATCTTACCACTCAAATTGTTGAATGCAAGGTACTATATTTGATCAATTGTTACTGGATATATAATTAAAAATATATCTGAATTGTTACTAGTAGATACATAGTTTTAAAAAAAAATTAAAAGATGTTTTTTTTTTCTTTTGTTACCTTTTCCTCTAACCACGTCATTAATTTAGAACCAGTTCCAAATGTTTTCATTAATTTAATTTTGTACCTTCAAAATTTAATTTAACATACATTATTAAATCTTAAAGGACATGGGATATTGAATATAAATTGTAAAAATAATTAAAAGACCTAAACTGGACACTATGATCACTAATATTTAAAGGACCAGTTCCAAATGTTTTCATTAATTAAACTTTGAAGGATTAAACCTATAATTAAAACTATATATTAAAACGTAATTAGGATAAAGATAAAAGATCTGATCTATTGTCTTGTCATTGAATTCAACGTTTTTTTTTTAAGAACATAAATACAATACATCTTGTATTTTTAGAATAACTATATTGTCATTGTCAGGATCATTGAATGTTGTTAAGAAGAATATTTTATGATAAATACTTTTAAAATAATAAAATTGTAATAATTTTAATAATTAAAAAAATTAGAGATTATTGCATTTCTTTAATCGTAATTTTTTTTTTTTTTGGTACTTTAAGTTTGGAGACAAATAGAATATGGACATAAAAATCAATAGTCTTACAAAATCCTGGTACTTATGAATCCTATTTCTAATATTTTTTTTGGATTCTTTTTGTTGATTTAAATATTTTAAAATAGTTTTCTGATTGTTTAAAATTAATTTTTCTATTTTTTTTATATTCTTATATCTACTTAAATAATATTTTAAATTTTATTTAGTACTTTAAAATTTTCAAACAAAATTTCGAATTCTTTTTGTTATTAGTAATTCATTGTTAAATGGATTTTTTTAGATATTATTTGTCGATGTATATCTTAAAATATTTTTCTGATTATATTAAATGTTTTTTAAGTTATATTTGTTAATAATTACATGGTTTAAGCCAAAGAAGCAATATAAATGACACTTAAATTAAAAACAAATTTTTTAATGACGAAAGAAATAGATTTAGATGAAATAAGAAAAAAGATTCATTTAATTACGTAAGAAAAGAAAAAAAAAAGATAATGAGAAAAAAAAAAAGACTGTAATAAAATTACGCGGTAATTTAATTATATAAAAAAGGAAAGAAAATTAAGCAAAAAAAGTAACATGGATATCCAACAACGAATTCCTTAACATTACTATATATATCAAGGTTCACATAGTAAGAAGACTAACTGGTCACAATGACGATAGAGAAACATGTAAAAAATTTAAAGCGCTATCAAAGAGGGTCTGAATAATACAATTGGCATTTTTTATTTTATTTTTTTACCAAGGTCAAGTGGTACTTCATCATGATGAGTAATGTTCAAATTTGAATCGCTCAAATTTTCAAATCTATATTCCCTTCTTTCCACTCCCTTAAAAAATATTTATTTGCGATCACTTTTTTTATCCTTTTAGTTTGGAAAATTCCATTGAGTTATAATTCCATTTAGTTTACTATGATAACCAAAAATGACAATGGCAATACAAAAAAGATGAAATTATGTAAAGCTATAAAAGAGACAAAATCATACCACTTAAATTGTTGATGTACAGGCTTAATATTTGAAGTGCTTTCAAGTTTCCAATTCCTCTTGGCAATGCCCCACTCAGCATGTTATCTGATAAATCCATCCTTTTCAAGGATGATATATTAAAGATGGTTGGAGGCAAAGGGCCCATCAATTTGTTAGAACTCATGTCCAACACCTCTAAATTATTTAGATAACCAATTTCTTCCGGAATGAAACCTATATAATAGTAAGATCATAAAATTCCATTTAGTTATCAAATACAAATATAAATTAGCACTGTAATAAATTAAAATACTGGTAAACAAAGTATGAGAAATTAATCATTTTTGTACCTTCAAAATCTAATAATGCCGACATGAGATATTGAATTAAAATTGTAAAATTAGTTAAAAGGCCTAAACAGGACACTATCACTAATATTTAAAGAATCAGTTCGAAATATTTTCATTAAATAAACTTTGAAGGATTAAACCTATAATTAAGGCTAAATGAATTAAAACTTCATTAGGATAACGATATAAGAACTGATAAGTTGTTTTGTCATTGAATTAAATGTAATTAGAATTATAATACATGCATCTTGTATTTTTAGAATTAAATATATTGTCATTGTCAGGATCATTGAATCTTATAAAGAGTAATATTTTATGATAAATAATTTTAAAATAATAAAATTATAATTAAAGATTATTGCTTTTTTTTTTTAATCGTAATGTATTTTTGGGTACTTTACTTCACTAGTACAACCACAAAGAGAATATGAACATGAAAATCAACACTTACAAAATCCTGTTACCATTTCTATGAATCATATTTCACGAAAGTAGGATATTTTTAAATAGTTTTCAGATTTTTTTTTAAATTAATATTTCTAATTTTATTATATTCTTATATCTACTTAAATAATATTTGAAATTTTATTTATTACTTTCAAATTTTCAAACAGAGTTTCAATTTATAGTGGAATGTTGCCAAAAGTTTGACAACTTATTTAACTTTTTGATAAATAATAAAAAACAAATTTAAAGAATAACTGAAAAATATATCTAATTGTTACTATTTATATATATAATTAAAAATTTTAATTTTTGTTTTCGAGCTCAATGAAATAAAATAAAAAATTGAGTTGCAAGCTAAAAGATATGATCTTACCACTCAAATTGTTGAATGCAAGGTACTATATTTGATCAATTGTTACTGGATATATAATTAAAAATATATCTGAATTGTTACTAGTAGATACATAGTTTTAAAAAAAAATTAAAAGATGTTTTTTTTTTCTTTTTTTACCTTTTCCTCTAACCACGTCATTAATTTAGAACCATGACAAACAAACAAGTACACAAGAAATAACATAAGATACATGTGAAAACGATTAACACATATATAATGCTTGGAAAACATGACATATAATTAAAAAACATAACTATGAACTCATTTCAGAGTCCAAAAAATAAAATTTTAAAAATAGTTTAAATAAGGGGTTGCGATTAACTAAGAGATAAGATCTTACCACTAAAATTGTTGTTTGCAAGGTCCAACATCTTAAGCTGAGTCAAGTTTCCAATTTCTCCAGGCACATGTCCATCAAAGTGGTTACTTTTCAAGGAAATATATTCAAGTTTGTGTAGATTATGCTTACACATGTCCATTGGTAAACGACTTGATAAACTATTATTTTGTAAGACTAAAACTTTTAAAGATGACAAGTTGAAAATGGACGGAGGAATTGGACCATGGAAATAGTTCGATCTCATATCTAGAGAAACAAGGAAAGAAAGATTACCGATTTCTGGTGGGATGCTACCTGTGAGTTCCATATTTGAAATGTTCAATTTAGTCACCCTATTGTAACTGGAGTCACAATGAACTCCAATCCAATTACAAACAGAAGTTTCAATTGTCCAATTTTTAGACAACATACTATAAGGATCTGAAATGATATGAGATTTCAATATTAGGAGTGAAGATTGATCGGTATTGATGTTGTTGTTTGTTATGCTCGCTGAACCACAGCCCAACAAACATAGAAGTAATAAAGAAAACTGGAAAAATCTCTCCATGAGGCTTGATTTCTGAAGAAATAGTTGTGTGGCAATCAAGAACTGAAGCCACTCTATATATGTAAAATAGTAAAACTAATATGTGGCTAAGAAAGGAAATTAATGGCAACGTGAGAAAAACTTTTCCAAGTCAAGTCAATGCCTGACTTTGATTTCCATGTCTTTGTTCTCACTTTATAAATTTAAACACAATTCATGGTTCAGCTCTAAATCCAAGTCTATGTCTTATCATTTTATACAAATAAGTATTCATTATTTTTAAAATATATATAATACTAGATATTAATTATATTATAAAGATGAATTTTTTTTTTCACTTAAGATATCTCAAAAATGTAATTCAACCGACACCTATAAATCACAAAATATGATTTTCTCGTGAAAATGAGTATGAATTTTAGCTATAAGTATATGAGACAGTTTTGTATAAGTTCTTATGTTTCAAAAGAATAGTTGATAGAATATAATTTGAAAAGAGATCTAAAAAATTATTATAATAATGTATGCTGCATGTTTTGACCTAATGCTACCTTATATAAGAATACACTTGTTTAATAAAGTTTTCTAATTTCTTTCCTCTAGTGTGATAATTATTTTCTCTTGATCGTGTTTTACATACCTTTCTCTCTTTTATTTTTTCTTGAGAAAATTAATATGTACTTATATAACACATGCTATATTATTTTATAAATTTGAATGCTTTTGAGGGAAAAAAAAATCTATGACAAAAATTAAAGTTTTTATCAGAGATTTTTTGTTTCTTTTTTTTCTTTCTTTTTTTTTTCTTTTTGCCTTATCTAATTGCAAAATTACATCGATGGGATATATAATTAATTCCTCGACCATTTTAGTTTGATCAAGATTTATCAACGTCATTGCATATTATGAATATTCCACTAAAATATAATCATAGGGATCCCCAATATATAGACTAAGAGGTCGTTGATGTGGACATAAAATTTTTAAATTACGAAATAATGAGTGAATATATACAAAATAATTTTTAAGTTAAATAGTTAAATAATTGATATTTTAATAAATATATACTTTATCGATCAATCAAATATTCCTTCTTTTTAACAATTCTGTAGTAAAATCACATTTTTCAATTATATCCAAATATGTTATCAAAATACAAATGATGAATCACATATTGCATCATTGCGTCAAGTTTTTACAACAAAAGTTCTAATTTTACTACCATATATAGAGATCATTGTCATTATTCAAAACACAAAGATCCAAACGTATTAACAACCTCAAAGAATTCTAAAACAAAATTATTCAACTACCTATGAAAGTTTGTTTTCACTGAGATCATCAAAGATGATGTTTGATATAGAAAATCAACATTTTGAAGTCAAGAAATTAGTCGACTTGGGTGGTCTTCTCCATAGAGATCGCAAAAGGTTGTATTATATTATGAAATAAAAATGAAACACATCTAGATAAATGTTATAAAATTCAAAGTTAAGCTTGGAAAAGATCAATCAAAGGACTCTACCACTTTTTTTTTTTTTTTTTTCTGAAGAGGGAGAAATTGTCATTTAAAACAGAATTGGAGAATTTTAAAATTTTATACCACCGATAATTGTTTGATTCAACTAAAATTTTGAGTAGTGAAGATGGTTGCACTAACATACAAAAAATGAAAGACATGACTTTTATAGAAGACTTAATATGTGACACATAAAATGAAAGACTTGATTTATATAGAAGACTTAATATGTGACACATAAAATGAAAGACTTGACTTATATAGAAGACTTAATATGTGACACATAATTTTCTAATCTTTTAGAGAAGAAAAATCTAGTTATGGTATATATATTGATAATTTTATGTATAAGTAGTCATTTGATGAGGGGAATAAGAAAAAAAAATGGGAAACTTTTACACACTTTATATTATAATAAATTGTTTAGAAATTTAATTGATATTTTATCATCAAATCCTATTTATATTTATTATTTATACAAGAGGTTGGTCTCATCATACTTTAAAGTTGATAAAGAAGATTATAAAATTATATATGATGATTTCATTTAAGAAAGTCACACTCTCTTTTTTACTTTGCAATTTTTGTTTATCTGAGTTTGATTTTAATTTTAATTTTACAGTTTACTTTTTTTCTTTTTTCTTTGTTTGCTTATTTGTATGCTATGATTATGTGTAATAGTTTATTTATATTATAAATTCATGTTTATTTATTTCATATTGTAAATTTTTGTATACTATGTGGATGTGTAATATATTCTTTAGAGGGTAAAATTTTTGTTTATTTATTTAAAAAATTATAACTTTGTTTATATATTGCTCATTTAGTTACAATTTTTAGAGGAGAATTGTTTTCTAATTTAGAAAATCAATGCCGAAAGTTGAACAAATTTTAGATTTAAGGTATAGTAATTTGTAACATTTTTATTTATTTCATATTGTAAGAACATTTTTATATCAAGTATAATTTTTTTTTGTTTATAGATATTTGATATTTACATATTGTTTATACTCATTGTATTATGATTGTTTTTACGAGAAATGTTTTCAGAATTTAATATCTTATTATGAATTAAAAGATTTAAATTTAGGGAAAATATTTTTTATATTTAGAGAGTTTTTTTTATCATTTTAGTTTATTAATATAAAATAAAAAGTTCAATTTAGGAAAATTTCACCTTAATTTATTAATATAAATTTAAATTTTAAATTCAAGAAATGTGTGGCAATTAACATCCCCATTATTTATCAATATACCTTCTACTAAATGCACCCTTTATATTTTCTTTTTAATTTTTTTTCCCAAACTCGCTTTCAGGTATTGTATTTTTAAGGTTTTTAGTTGTACTTTAACATATTTTTAGACAATTATTAATAAATTTCATATATTTTAATTATATAAGTTATACCTTTTAATTGTATTAGTTGTACTTTTATGTATTACATAAATATATGACTAAATTTATATAAATGTATGACTAATATCACTTAAAGGTAATAAAGGAGTATATGAACGAATTGTGCCGAAATTTGAAGGTTTTTTTCAAGTATTACTAGGACTAATGTAATATAAAGAGATGATTAATATATAGAGTTATAACTAATACAACATAAAAGTTAAGGTAAAAAAAAAATATGAACAATGCACGGATTTTTTTTTTAATTAAGCCTTTATTTTATTCATTCAATTGCTAGTTAACTCTAAAAACAAAAAAAGAATACATTCCCGCACCTTAGTCTTCGACCCTACACTACGCAGGGGCGGGGCCTTCATGTTATCATATGTGGGGCTAAAAATTTAAAATTACATATATATATTGTATTGAATTTTTTTTTTTTAAGTTTAGGAATAAAATACTCATTTTAGTAATTTAGCCACCCAAATGTTATCATGAGATTGGGTAATTTAATTTTGCTGGTATGATGTTCATCACATGAGATACTTAGATTCTTTTTTCTAACATATAGGAGTTATATCTCTTCAATTCATTTCATTTCCTAAATTCTTGATGAAAGCTTTTTTTATAGACAAAACTTTTGTGTAACTAGTGAATGGACCTTAAGATTTATGCACTCGAGTCGATCCAATCCGTCACGTGTCTTTACACGTCTGAGTAGGAGTGCCCAAATTCGCTTTTAAGTGTTGTACATTTATGTTGTGTTAGTTTTACATTTATGTTAGTCATACCTTTTAGGTTTTTTAGGTATATCGTAACATATTTTTAGACAACTATTAATACATTTCATATATTTTAGTTAGGAATAGCAACCTAATTTACCACAATTACTATTAAATATGATCCAAAATAGCACCAAAAATAAAATTGGCCTTTTTTACCATCAAAAATAAAAGTGAGATAGTTTATACCATCAAATTTAAAAGTATGGCCAAAAATACCACCATTTTTGATTGACTTTGAATTCAAAATTATTACCCAATAATAATTGGTCAACGAATCTAAACTAGTCAACAAAAGTGGATTTTCTCTCACCTACCCCCCCAAACCCTTCCCTCACCTCTCGCCACTTACAGCCGCGCCTGGACCAGTTTGTTCCCCCATTTTTGAGCTCAAAAATTGACCTCAAATTCACGTGTAAAGCTTAGATTTTTCGGTGAAATTTCACGTGTAAGACGAATATGTCAAACCAAGAAGGAGAGGTTAGTGATTTATCCCTCGTTTTTTCAAAAAATTGTTGAAATTAATTTTGGAATTTGTTGAAATTTCTTGAGAATTTGTTGAAATTTTATTGAATTAGTTGAAAATATGTCTTAATACTTCGAATTTGTTGAGTATTAGTTGAACAAACGGAGGGTTAAACGTGGATTTGAATTCCAATTGAACCCTAAATTATTTGGGGATTAGGTTTAATTTCTTTTCATATATGCTTGAATTCATGTTTGGAATGGTTAATTGAGTTTAAATTTGAATTTGATAGGGTTAATTTGTTTGAATATGTGCTTGAATTGATGTTTGAAAGGGTTAAATGGCCATAATCGAAAATAATCACGTTTAATCGAAAATATGCATGTTTAATCACATGTAATTATAATTAATAATTCAAGTTTAATACTGTAATTATAGGGAATAATTCAGTAAAAACACTATAAAAAAATGGGAATTTTTTACCCAATAATTTAAGTGTTTTAAGATTTAGGGGTATTTTGGTAATTAGGTGAAAGGGTTGACTATGACAGGGACCCACGACCCCCAGTCAACAGTATCTCGTTGGCGACAACTCGATGATAAAGTATGATGAAAAAAAAACGAGATTTGGATAGAAAACGAATCAGAAAAAAAAGGTCGTTGCGCGTTCCCGACGACGGGAGCAAAAATCTCCATCGTCTCCCGGCAGCTGTCGAGAAATCTCGACAGCGGGGGCGGGAGTGCTCGACAGCTGTCGAGTTTTCTCAATAGCATGGGCGGGGGCTCCCGACAGCTGTCGAGAAAACTCGACCAAACGGGGCTACACGTGATTTTTTCAAAATTCACGTGTAACACTATAATTTAAGGGCTACATGTGAAATTCACGTATAGCCCTATAATTATAGGGCTACACATCAATTTTGAAAAAAATCACGTGTAGCCTTGAAAAAAATCACTTGTAGCCCCGTCTAGTCAAGTTTTCTCGGCAGCTGCCGGGAGCTCCCGCCCACGCTGTCGAGAAAACTCGACAGCTGCCGAGCACGTCCGCCCCCGCTGTCGAGATTTCTCGGCAGCTGCCGATCACGTCCGCCCCCGCTATCGAGATTTTTCGGCAGCTCCCATCACCCGTCTCCCGTCGGGCGCGCATGCTCCCGTCACCTATCTCCCGGCGGGTGCGTGCTCCCGGCACCTGTCTCCCGTCGGGCGCGCCCTCCCGTCACCCGTCTCCCGTCGGGCGGGCCTGCTCCCGGCACCTGTCTCTCGTCGGGCGCGCGCTCTAGTCTCCCGTTGGGTGTGTGCTCCCGGCACCTGTCTCCCGTCGGGTGCACGCTCCCGTCACCCGTCGAGCGCGCCCCAGTACCGCGCCTCGTTTTTTAAAATCCCATTTAAAAAATTTAATAATTAAAATTGGACAATTAAATATCATATTTCATTATTTCCCCTTTAATAAATTTATTTAATCTCCGTTTAATAATCCGCACGTACTAAAAATAATTTCTTAATCCGTCTTGCATAATATATACATAATTTGAATTTAAAAATTAATAATCCCAATTTCAGAATTAAAGTAACATAATATCGTAATCGAACTTAAATATTTGTACTAATTTTTTTAATATCTGTTTATTAATCAACACTTAATTTTGAAATAATTTTCTAATCCCGAGCAAATATTATGTACATACTTCAAAATAATCCTCTTTAATAATCCTCATTCCATAATTATAACAACATAGTTTCGTCGACCCGTTACGAATTTTTTTTCCAGTATTTTTAGTCTCCTTTCAATATTCAACTCTTCACTTGATAATTATTTTTTCGAAAATCCCGTTTTAAAAATTTAATAATTATAATTGGACAATTAAATATCATATTTCATTATTTCCCGTTTAATAAATTTATTTAATCTCCGTTTAATAATCCGCACGTACTAAAAATTATTTGTTAATCCGTCTTGCATAATAGATACATAATTTGAATTTAATCTTTAATAATCGCAATTTCATAAGTAAAGTAACATAATATTGTAATCGAACTTAAATATTTGTACAAATTTTTTTAATATTCGTTTATTAATCAACACTTAATTTTGAAATAATTTCCTAATCCTTCGCAAATATTATGTACATACTAAAAAATAATCCTTTTTAATAAGACTCATTCCATAATTATAACAACATAGTTTCCTCGACCCGTTACAAAATTTTGTTTTCATTTTTTTTTGTCTCCTTTCAATGTTCAACTCTTCACTCGGTAATTATTTTCTCGAAAATCTCATTTTCAAAATTTAATAATTATAATTGGACAATTAAATATCATATTTCATTAATTCCCCATTAATAATTTTTTTTAATATCGGTTTAATAATCAGCACGTAATAAAAATAATTTATTCATCCGTCTTGCATAATACATACAAAATTTGAATTACTCGTTTAATAATCCCAATTTCTGAGTTTCCGTAGTTGATGGATCATTTAAACTTTTTAAATTTATAATAATGGTCGGTTAGCATTTTTTTTTTTGTAATTTATAAATCTACGTTTTATCCAACTCTAATAATTTGGTCAAACAAAACTCCAACCTTTATAAGTTTCATATCTTTATTTTTCATGTCTATCGTATCATATTAATTCACATATGTACTTTCATTTTGTATATTAATGTATGAATTAATGTGACCAATTTTTTTCTCCTTTTTAGGTTGATTGGGTGCGTCTGGAGTATCAAACGACGCTGGCATACATTAACTCGTACACACGTGTCCGAGTACTAGGCAACATAAGGTAAATCCTCCAAAAAACTGACTTCGATTGTGTGACCGATTTTGAGGCGAGCTGCTTCTGTCATTTTTTTCGCTGGGCAACTGAGACTGACAGTTGCAAGAGCTTTTTACACGCCCTTATGTCACGTGAGGTGCATGGGTCCCATACTCCGACGGATGAGGTGTGGTTTCATATTGGTGGAGACCGTCGGCTTTGTAGATTTTCTAGGACTGAGTTCGTCCTGGTGACGGGATTACGGTTTGGTGACTCTGCATTTAGTTCGATTGTTCTGTCGAGGCCGCAGCAATTGGGCGGCGTGTTTTATCGAATATCTGAAGGCGGGGATAGAATATCGGTGGCGGATCTTTTTAGGAGGTTTAGAGCGGAGGAGTTCGTAGCACGTGCTAATGACACACTGAAGATTGCTAAGATTATCCTCCTCTACAACATTTTTCTTGGAGTTGACCCTTGGGTTTGGGATTTGGTCGAGGACGAGGATCGGTGGGAGACCTTTCCCTGGGGTAAGATTTCTTATCTCCATCTTCTCAACAAAATCAATCAACTACCAGATTCGCTGCCCCCGCCAACTGCAACCAGGCCCCCATCGTACCACTTCTATGGATTCTCGTTAGCCGTAATGGTTAGTGTTAACATCATAATTTGGTATTGTTTCATATTATGATTGAATAATTCAACTTGACAATTAACTTTAATTGTTCTTCGATCTTTTCAGATATGGGCTTTTGAGGCGATTCCATACACCGGTGTATATGTCGGGAAGCGCCTTTCGAAGTCTCACAAGGTATTACCGAGGCTTCTGAGGTGGTCGACGAAGAGGCCAGACGAGGACGTGTCGAGGGAGCTTGATCATGAGGTTTGTTCAGACCAGGGTTACTTAAATGCAAAGTTTCTAATTGTTTACATGCATTTATAATTCTCGACCTCACAAATTGAATTGTGACTATCTCTACTGCAGGGTCTCGAGTGTTATGAGAACCTTTGGGTTGAGCGTCGTGAGGCCCGCCAGCCGTACTTGCAGTACCTTGATCGGGATCTCGCAGACGGTGTCCAGATGCCGACCCAATCAAGACGGGGTCGTCCACGGAGGCCCACCGTCGTCTTGTCTGAAGGCATGACTGCTGCCCCCCAGGCATCGAGGACTACGCGGTCCCGCCAGCCCACATTGACTACAGGCGAGAGTTCTCGACGATGTGGGCAGCGACACGTGTCGTCCGATGACGGATTGGGGGTACATGAGGAGGAGGAGGATCTCACACCGACTTATGTTGATGTCCCTGTATCTCTGGACCTGCATGAAATTCCGTTGCAGAGTGATTACGGCCTACCTCCCCGTCCGACGGAGGGTTGTCCACCATATCATGAGCAGTTTCATGATTTTGGTGGTTTTCAGTCGCCATCGTATCCCCCACAGACCAACCCTATCGACGACGAGCCAGGTCCCTCACACACCGGATATGGAGATTCGTCTGCACCTGCTGTTGGTACGATGTTTGACGAGCTCAGGAATATGTTCAGCGTCGAATCAATGAATGCAAGTCTGATGGGACTATGAGGGTATGTCGGTGACCAGTTCTCTGAGCTTCGATCATACGTCGATGGTAGAATCAGTGAGGTGGATAAGCGAAGACATGAGGAGTTTGAGCGTTCGGAGCTGGAGATTCCAAACATGATCCAGTCTGGGATCTCGGAGTACTACAACAATGTGCCCTCCTACCACGAGCAGTTCTACCCACCGAACGAGCAGTATTATTCTACCCAGCCTACATCCGGATGGCATACGTCTTTCTATCCTCTTCAGGAGCAGTGGAATCGACAAGGTTGGTCCACACATGGCGACGTACCCACTGATTGGACTCCCGTCGTACCTTCAAACAAGATTGGCCCTCAGGGACACATATCCCCGATCCATTTTGATTTGGGGACTTCTACAGCAGGACGGACCCTCATAGAGACCACACCGACTACGAGAAATGAGGATGAGGGGTCAGAGGCTGCCAGCTTTTCAAATGTTTTGCCTAGTACAAGTGCCGGCATCCATGGTGTTAGGCTGAGAGCTCCGAGCAAATATGTTCTCAACCCGTTCATAAAGGATGAAAGACGATCAAGAAAGAAGATAAATGAGGAGGAGTTCGAGCGATACATGGCCAGCGGAGCAAACGCCGAAGAGTTAGTCCCCTTTCTTATTTCATCACTCGATAATATCTTATTGCTAATGAATGATATACTAATGTGCATGTTCATATTTCAGGTTGAATGTGGGGACCGGCTGCACAGAGAAACCGGAATTTTTCAGTAAATTCGTGGCCCCGGATGTGGACGTCGACTTTGAGGTTCGTATTGTTATTACAAACTCTTTTACCGAGTACCCCATTTCACATTGTTATAACTCACGTCTGATATCAATGGAGTTTATCATTACGGTTGGTCCTTGTCTGTACAGCCGATTGATGCATACCTCGGCATCCTCCAGTCGAATGCAAAGTTCGTCAAAGTGAAACGCGATCGAAAGTGGGCTGGCAGGATACTGATAGTGGACACACATTTTTTTGTAATGATCCTTCTCCTACTATTAATCTTAAATGTGAGCGCGAACTAAAAGTACTAACCAGTATTTGGAATTTTTTGATCAGGAAAAATGCAAGGCCATTTTCACTGAGGCGCACGCCGGCGAGCTCGAGCATATTAGGGACAACATCACGCCGAAAATGGAGAACTTTTCAGCTGCATCTTTAGAGTTGTTAATGCCTTACATACGAGGTGAACATCCTAGGTGTCACCGCATCAGACCATGGTGGAGTGACGTGGATAGTGTGAGTATAATTTATTACTATACTCGTTATAAAAATGTTCTCATTCACTATGTCAAGAAATTATGTGCTAAAATACCTACTCATAATATCTGTGGTGCAGGTGCTCACAGTGATCAACATGAACGAGCATTGGGTGGGCCGTTGAGATTCAGTTGTTCCGTGGACGTGTCATCATGTTTGATAGCATGAGGTACACGTACAATAATGTGAAGGAACAACGTAGGCTGGTACAGACACTGCCATTGAGACGTGTTCTCCCAGCTCTACTTGAGTACGCATCCTTCAATGATTGAAGACGAGGGATGGGCTTACCCGAGTTTCCCATGCCCCTTGAGTATGACTTGTACACAGGAGAAGAGACCAAATGTTATGTACAGACGGACAAGAGTTCTTGCGCCATATTTTCCCTCATGTCCATCGAGTGTTGTCTAACTCGTATTTGGCCTAGACCTTATTTGCACGAGGGTATAGACAAGATTCGGCGAAGGATGGGTTTCGACATCTATAGATGGAGTATCGATGGAGACACGGTTGCACGTGATTTTTTCTCGACGACATAGTGTTGCAGCGATACTAGGATAGTTTGATTTCCATTTCTAGGGTCAGGTTCACTGTATATAATATTTGCATGCTTTATTCCGTTATGGAGATATTTTTTTTTTTCTGCAAAAAATTATCATTAACTGCTCGGAATCAAATAATCTGAATAATCACCAAAAAAACGTAATTAACATATTCAAATCAATACATAAACATACGCAAAAAAAGGTCAAAATCCATATTGTGGGGACTTATACATTCACACTATAATAGGAAAACTACAAGACAAAAGATTTTAAATCCAAATATTGAAACAAGTACACCCGGGTACAAAACACAAGGGTCAGATTTGCTATCACGATGAAAAATGGGCATACTATACACAGATTGGCCATCTTATTGGCCATCTTATTCCTCAGGATTGCCTTGCTAATAGAGAGGACACTTCCTTCTTGTATGTTCTTCTGAACGACACAAACTGCATTTTTTGTGTCTTCTCGTCCTCACTTATGGTTGTCCTATTGTCTGATTATCATCACCGAATCCCTCATGGGCCTGATCTTCGGATATGGACGCCACATATTCGGGGCATCTACTTATGTTATGACCGGAACCGTCACAAAGACCACATGGCCCTGTTCCCCTCCTTCGACCTGAAAACTCACCTGTTGAAGGAATTCGTTTACCCTTGGGCCGACCAGCTTGTCTTGGTTTGTCAGGTGCCCGACATAGTACATTACGAACTTCCTCGCACACATTCCACTCGTTTGGGTCGGGCACAGGGGTGATGACACCAGACCACATTCCCCTCAACGACGCCGTCGTGTAGTATGGAGCAACGTATTCAGTCACTGATTGGTTCCCCACACTGCAGGCAAAACATTATTTTGTATGTTTAGTGGTGTAAGATAATGTCTAATTAAAACAGTTAAGAGAAGCAAAACCATATCGTCACCCGAATTACATACCTTATGGCGGCACAGGCATGCGAGCATGGTATCAAGTCGTTCTGGAAAACATTACATGTAAACATTTTTGAGTTCAAGTCAACGATGAAAATCCTCAAACGATCCGTGACCTTGAATTTGTGCCGTCCAAGCTTATCGACAGTCATATGTTGGCCAACCTTTAAGTATTCGATGACTCGATCGTGCACCGCTTTCATCAGGAATTCTTCTCTATCTTCAGTCGCCGTTCTTCGTTCATAAAACCACTTCTTCATTATCTTTCGGGCCCCCTCCAAAAATGAACAAACGGGAAGCCTCCGCACCCAAAGAAGGCGAGCATTCCACGTCTCTGCAGCATTTGACGTCATGAAGTTGAACCGATGAACCGGACAATGCACGCGCGACCATCTGTTCTGCCCCGCTCTGTTTAATGAGTTTCGAGCACCCTAAACCTCCAATGCGTTCAGATTGTTCATGTACCTGAAAAAACAAGACAAAATATTTGGTCAAATTTTATAGGTGGATTATTCAAAATCCAAATTTATTTTGCAAGTGAATTGGTTTCTAACGTACCTCTCGAACTCGTCGCGATCATAACAATAGGCAGCTCTCTTGAAAAGTCCAACCAGGTGTGCTCCATACCTGGCTAAATTTTGCTGTAAATGAAAGCAACACAACCCATGAGTCGTCTCTGGGTAGGCAATGTTTATGGCATTTTCAATGCTCCGGTGTTGATCGGACACAATAAGGAGCTGATCTGGGCATCCAAAAGCCGCACGAACATTTTACAGAAACCATGTCCATGATTCATCATTCTCAATGTTTCCAATGCCGATTGCAAGAGGAAATATTTGATCATTTCCGTCTTGAGTAACAGCCACAAATCCGATTCCCTTATACAAACTTTTTAAGTGACACACGTCCACCATAATTACCGGCCGTGAATATGAAACAAATCCCATAATTGAGGTGGCTAAGGTATAGAACACGTATTTGAATTTTCCACTTGGATCGGTTTCCAAGGCTGTATAAGAACCAGGATTGGTGTCCTTCAACACCTGCAAGTAGGATGGCAGGTTCCAAAAGGATTTCTTTGGATCACCGTAGGCAAGGAACATGGCATGGCGTTTCGCCTTCAAAGCTGACTTATAACTTAGTGTCAACCCATGCCGGCGGTTCATTTTATTAATGATCCCTTTCGGCCCGATGTTCGATTTTTTCTTGCGAAATGTGTCGGCGAAATATGCACCGACCAATTTGGAAGGAAGTCGAAGTGGAGACCTACGGTTTAGATCCGACGCACAATTGTGCTGCAAGACACTTGTTGAGATCCTCCAAATCCCATATTTTTTAGTTGCAAATATCTTGAAACAACAATCTTTGTGTGGGCAATACGCAGACCATCTTTTGGTGTCGGAATGGCCCACCCGATACTTTACTTTATTTTCCAGATGGTGCATCCCAATAGTAGTCTGCGGCTCCTCCTTGCTGCAAAAGGTGGAGCCTTTTTGCAGCACATACGACACTTGTTCATTATCTTCTAATTGTCCTACCGTAGGTAGCTCGGTCTCCCACATATTGGGGATAGACCACTCCGGTCGCAATATATATGAACAGAATTCCTCATACTCCTCTCGTTGCTCAGCATCCACGGCATTCTCCTGATCAGTAGTGAATTCAAAGTCATCGCCTTGATGGTCTGAACCTACATATAGATAGAGTTTATCACAAATAATGCAACATTACATTAACTAAGTTCAAAATGTATAATAAATACTCAAGGGAGCACGATTACCACTTTCACCATCGTCTTCATAATCGGATGTTCCTACACATGTTGTTTTAGTATGTCCTTCATATGGTTGTACAGCTTCATGTCCCGAACTGTCTATGTCCCTATTTAAGTCGAGTCTGCCACCAAAGTCATTTCGATCATGCTCCGGTGGTGAAGGATCCCACTGCATTCCAGAAGAACTCCCAAAATGAGTAGTGTCATTTTCACTGGGGATTCCCCATCTTGCGTGAAAACCCGGGTCGGATTGGAGTCCAAGGGGAAGTGAAGCAAAATAGGGACCTTGGTCGGTGTACACATATGAAGGTGGATCCGTTCGGCTTGAAGAAAACGGTTCACTAATTTCCCAACTTCGTTGACTGTACTCATCTGTCGTGACATGGTGTTCTGGAAAGTCGGAATAAGACGATCCAACACTAGGGAGTGTATTTTTCGGCTCGGGGGACACGACAACATCAGATTGTCCAACGTTCAACCTCGTCAGAGTAACAAAAACAACAAGAGCCCTATCGATTTGTGACAAAATTCGCTGTAAAACTTCTGTATTTTTTATGTTTATCTTCCTCAATCTTCCGGCAGAATCGAGTAGCGAGTGAATCGTATAACCCCATTGCGTCATATCGGCACCCACAACTTCATGAATGGAAGACATTAAATCAAATAGGGTTCGTTCCTGAAGGTGAATGACCTCTTCAAAATCGTTGGTGTATTCTAAACCTTCCCAATAGCCACCGTACCATACAATAACTTCAATAGTCATTTTTTTTGGGTTACTGTAAAAAAATTTAAAAAAAATTGGTGAGAATCATGAAACACGTAATAGGTAACAAATAAAATAAAACAACAACTATAGCCGATTCTAAACACCAAAGATAATTAATTATATAAATCATAAATCAAATATGAACAACTAATGTTGGTTTAACCTAGAAACTAACGTTCAAATAATCGCAAAGTTTAATTGTGAAATGGGGATTACGAAAGTGGATTATTAAATTATGTAACCATTCTTTAAGAGGATTTTTGAAAAAAATTCCCGAGTGAAGAGTTGAATATTGAATGGAGACTAAAAAAAATAGAGAAAAAATAATTCGTAACGGGTCGAGGAAACTATGTTGTTATAATTATGAAATGGAGATTATTAAAGAGCAAATATTTTGGAGTATGTATATAATATTTGCGAAAGATTAGGAAATTATTTCAAAATTAAGTGTTGATTAATAAAAGGATATTAAAAAAATTAGTACAAATATTTAAGTTTGATTACGATATTATGTTACTTTAATTATGAAATTGGGATTATTAAATTGTCAATTCAAATTATGTATCTATTATGCAAGACAGATGAAGAAATTATTTTTATCACGTGCTGATTATTAAATGGAGATTAAAAAAATTTATTAATGGGGAATTAATGAAATATGATATTTATTTGTCCAATTATAATTATTAAATTTTTAAAATGGGATTTTCGAAAAAATAATTACGGAGTGATGAGCTGAATATTGAAAGGAGACCAAAAAAAATGGAAAAAAAAATTCGTATAACCCCAAGGAAACTATGTTGTTATAATTATGGAATGAGGATTATTAAAGAGGATTATTTTTGAGTATGTACATAATATTTGCGAAGGATTACGAAATTTAAGGCCTATTAAATTAGTAATTCAAATTATGTATCTATTATGTAAAATGGATTAACAAATTATTTTTACTATACCGTATGGATTATAAAACGGAGGTTAAATAAATTTATTACAGGGGAATTAATCAAATATGATATTTAATTGTCAAATTATAATTATTCAATTTTTAATGGGATTTTAGAAAAAAAAAATCCCGCAGTGAGGAGTTAAATATTGAAAGGAGATTACAAAAATTGGATCAAAAAAACCGTAACGGGTCGAGAAAACTATGTTGTTATAATTATGAAATGAGGATTATTAAAGAGGAACATTTTTAAGCATGTAGATGATTTAATTAGAGGGGAATTAATGAAATATGATATTTAATTGTCCAATTAAAATTATTAAATTGTTTAAACGAAATTTTAAAAAATGGGTCGACGTGCGCGGGCGCGTCCGACGGGGGACGAGATAGGCGCGCTCCCGACGGGGGACGGGAGCGCGCGCGCCCGACGGGGAATGGGGGACGGGAGCTGTCGAGTTTTCTCGGCAGCTGCCGGGAGCCCCCGCCCCCGCTGTCGAGAAAACTCGACAGCTGCCGGGAGACGACACGGGGGGAAAAAATCCCAACCGTGAATTTTCGATTCGCTTTCTATCCCGTTTCTTTTCATCATATTTTATCATCGAGTCGTCACCAACGACATACCGTTGATCGGGGGTCGTGAGTCCCGGTCAAAGTCAACCTTTAGACCAAATTACCAAAATACCCCTCAATCTTAAAACACTTCAATTATAGGGTTAAACGTGAATTTTCAATTTATTCACGTTTAACACTATCATTAAAGTGTTAAACGTGATTATTCTATACAATCACTATAAAATCGAAATTTATTGCATTCCAAACATCGATTATTCCCATTTAACCCTTTCAAATATCAATTCAAGCATATATTCAAACAAATTAACCCTATAAAATGCAAAATTAAACACGTTTAACCATTTCAAACATCAATTCAAGCATATATGAAAACAAATTAAACCTAATTTCTCAAAAAATACGGATAAATGAGGATTATTAACTAGTAAACATACCTTTCTTATTTCAACAATAATTTTTCCACTCTTCCAAGGGCCAAAATGTCGGAAAAAAAATCGAATATTTTGTTCTTCAAAATGTTATATGATAATTTCGTACTGAAATTATCAACCTATATAGAAGAACAAACGGAGGAAAATTACATGTGATTTCACAGTATAAAGTGAATTCACACTAAATAATGAGAAGGAAAAAACAAAAAAATTGGTGCACTGTCATCAATCGAATTAATTGACGTGCATGGCCAAATTCAATGAACACAATAATGAATAATGAGAACAAAACAAAACAAAAAATTTGGTGTAATAGTCATGGCCAAATTAATTGTGCTCCCTATTACTACACGTGCCTCATATCCATAATTTAAAAAAAATTAAACAATAATTAATGAGGATATATTTGTCACCATTGACCAATTAATAAAATATATTAATTGTCCAATCATCCAAGTTGACTTTGACAAAAATGGCGGTAGAAAGTGGCATACTATTATATTTTGTGGTAGAAAGTGGCATACAATTATATGTTATGGTAATTTGAATATATGATTATATTTTTTATGCTAAAATGAATATTTTCCTCTTTTAGTTATATTAGTCATACATTTTAGCTATGTTAGTTGTACTTTTATGTGTTACATAAAGATATGACTATCTTGATATAAAGATATGATTAATATCATTCAACTATACGAGTAATACCACATAATATTATATATGTATATATTGTGCCGAAATTAGGGTTTTTTGTAAAGTTAAAATGTTACATAAAAGTAGGATTAATATAACATAAAAGTATGATTAAAATAACATAAATGTTAGGGTAATAAAAAAAGATGGAAAATGAGCGAATTCGGATTGAATCCATCCCCATCCAACCTAAATATATGAATCTAAAATCCATACACTTGGTGTACAAGAGAGTTATTCTTCTTCATATAAGAACATGTTTTGATGTTTTTATTAGATTCCAAATTCCAAACAAACTATTTACTTTTCTTTATTTTCCATACAGTGCCCTTTTCAGTGCAATAAACTGATATTATAAAATATGATGGGATTGGCTCTATATAACATAATTAAAACTCGATACATCAAAGATCTAATCATGAAATTAAATTCCATTAAGATTCTCATGATAAGTTTTCACAAAATATATTGTAAGTAGTGTAGGGAAATACACTACACATGACAGACAAACTTTATTAACGGACACCTTCCGTCATTGATTACCGACAGATTTTCGTAGAAAAAACACAAATGTAGCACCCAAGACAAAAACGAAGTATAATTGATTAATTAAATAAGTAAACCCTTAATTGAAATATCTTATGTGTATTAATTCTTGAGTGTTTAATTTAATTACGTACGTTTCAGATATGTGTTTAACGATCGGTTTTAGATGGATAAAATTTATAGAAATGGAATATAGAATATTCTTATACCATTAGATGCGTAATGGAAAAACAAGAAGATAGAAATGAACTAGAGGTCAATCGGACACCCATAGCTCAAACAGCAAAAAAAAGGGCAAAATACGAAGTTTCGGAGAACCGAGGAATGAAATCTTGATGAATAGTAACCGAAGTCTTATCGTGAACAGTAACCTAGCCTAAATGAACAGTAACCTACCCCATGAATAGTATCTTTTCCAATTTCTATAAATAAACCCTCATTAGATTTCATTTTTCATTGTTTCTTCGAACGAGCCAAAAAGCATCGAACACACGTAAGTCTCTCCCTCATCTCTTTCTCTCTCCTCTTTTATTTTTGTCTCCGGCGCGCCGCCGCCGGAGTTTGCCGAAAAATTTCAAACTTGTCGGTTTCGGCCGATTTTCATACATAACGTAGCCCTCGACAATACGAATCTAGAACAACTTTCGGAATTCAATTTCGATTTCCCATTCATCATAAATCAGTGAAAAACGATCTCCAACCCCTAAACCCTAACTTTTTGTCACCTTTTCTCTCTCCCGCTTTCTCTCTCTCTTTTTCTCACGGTTGCAGGCGTCGGAGGGGCTGCCGGGGTTGTGGGCTAGCCGGTGGAGGGTTCGCGCCGCCGTGGGTGGCGGTACCAGTGCCGTAAAAAGGGCTAAGAAAGGGGGTGGTTGCATGGGGTTTGTATAGTGTGTGTGTGTGTAAAATGTGTATTGTGTATACATGCTGTAGGGCGGCGCTGGTGGTGCCGCCGTGAATTGCTGTTGGCCGACGCTGGTGATGCGCCGGCAAAGAACTGGGGGTGATGGCCGGCGACTGGTAGTCACCGGTTGCAGCTGAAAAGGCTGAAGTTTGGTTTGGTATATGCGTGTGTGACGAAGGATGTTTGTGACTATTTTTCCAACACTATTCATGTCGAATTCCGGCGAGTAATGGCCGGAGGTAGTAGCCGGTGGTGAAGGCTAGTCGGAGGACTAAGTGGCGAAGGCACGGGGCGGCGCCGTCGCAGTTGGTGGCGCCACCAACTGCGACGGCAGCCGGGAAGTAGGCTGGTTGAGCAGGTTGACGTCGGGAGGCCTGGGTGCGAGCCGGGACCGAGGCTGTCGAGAAAACTCGGTAGCTGCTGAGGATGCCGCTCCCGCTACTGAGAAAACTCGGCAGCCGTCAGGAGACGCCGCCGAGTTTTTCCCCGTCGTCGGGTACACGCGCGATACCGTATTTTCGATTCTATTTTTGATCTAAATCTCATTTTCTTTTCGTCGTTCTTTATCATCGAGTCATCGCCAATGAGATATCGTTGACCGGGGGTCGTGGGTCCCGGTCAAAGTCAACCATTTGACCAAATTACCAAAATACCCCTCAATCTTAAAACGTTCTGTTCGAGCTCGTTTCAACTCCGATTGAGCTCATTCTTTTTTTGTTGTGATCCAAAATTCATTATATTTGATCTCAGCCTTATAAACTGATCTTTCTCTCTTGTTTCTACAACCTCAATCGTGAGGCCTTTCGTTCCAATCCGTCTCATCTCGATCGTTAGTATCCGATCCGATATCGTTTAAATCATTAGTTATATTTAATAAAGATCTAAGAAACACCATAAATTATATAGGCTATTTGTTGGATTGAAGCCTTGGGATACGTGATATTTGATACTTGCTGCTCATGTGGTAATCACCGAACAAGGTGGGGATAATTTCTAACTCTTTATTTGTTTACAGTTTTCCCTATTCAAAGCATGATTGAGGAATACTAAATGTTGTGATTATACTTGTTGTGACATACTTATTACTGTGAGGGGTGGGCCCGCTGAGGCGCCCCTTCATGCATTCGTCATTTACCTCCATTCTTCTATGAAAGGTTTGTTGGTCCTTGAAATGTACCAACGATATTTGAGACCGATTTATGGGATAAGATGGGCGATGCCCGCACCTATTCATCCCTTACCATTTCGAATATCTGTTGTGCATATTTCGTGCTGTGTTCTGTGATGATTATACGTATTTCTGATTTAAATGTCTGTCAAAGATTTAGAAGTGAATTTTATCCCCACGAGTGTATTCAACGCACTCACCCCTTATTATATAATTCACGTTACAGGAGGTGATGAACATGATGAACCCTAGAAGGAGAGAGGAGGTGCTATCTTTGGATCTGTAATTATTTTAAAGATGATGTTTCTCTCATATTTTCAAACATATTTTAAGAAATCCACGTTTGGTGGTGATATGATGTGTATATGGGATGTGAGATCCTGATGATATTTCCGCTGCGAATATTATGAACAATCGGTTAAAACCAATTGTTGATATATAATATCTTTTGTTCGTCTCCTACCTCTTTTCTTCCTATACGTCCGTGTGGAAAATTCTGATAAATTTTATGAAAGAAAATGGGGCGTGATAACAAAATATTTAACAATGTTTCAACCATCGATAGTTGTGATCAAAATGATGTTGTTTTCTATGCTACAAATTTCCTAAAAAAACTCAAAGGCAAATTTGTACTAGGTTGTAGTGCACAACCACATGCGAGGGCACGGTCATGCGCCCATACATCAAATGTTCTATTTTCGTGCACGGCGGTTTCCAAACATGCCATTCTCATCCGAAACTCCGTTCTTATGTGTATTTCAAGGTCCTACTTAACCTAATAAAGACACAATTTTCATGAAAAACACTATCTAATGACTCTTATTGCATCATTTATGAACATTTGCAACTTTTGATTCACATTTATTCACAAACTCCTTTTTATCTAATAGATATCGTTTCATGGTGACTTTTCCATTCATCGTAAAATTCCAACAAAAAGGCCATTAAACAAGTAAAATTATTTTCTAGCATAGAAAAAGAAAATGACAATCGCAATATAAAAAGATGACAATTTTAAAGCTATCAAAAAGACAGAGAATCATACCATAAAAATTGTTGGTGAAAAGGTGTAATGTTCGAAGTGCTTTCATGTTCCCAATTTCTCGCTAGTGCTCCACTAAACATGTTATCTACTAACCCATTTTCTTCCCGGGATGACATGTTATAGATGGTTAAAAGGCAAATGGCCCATTAATTTGTAATAGCTCATGTGCAACTCCTTTAAATTATTTAGATGACCTCTTTGAAAATGAAACTTATATAATAATAAAATAATAAAAATCAACTTAATTATCAGATATAAATATATACTATCAGTGTAATAAAATATGGGTAAACTAAGAACAAAAAATTAATCTTTGCCATTCTTTGAAAACTTAATTTGATATTGATGATTAAATCTATAAGGACATGAAATATTGAATAAACTTTTTGTCTTAATTCAATTTTATAGATATGTTAGTAGCGGCAGAGTTAGACAATTTATATTGAGAGGCTCGTTGAATTTTGGGGACTAAATTATCATAAAATGAGTATTTTAGTAATTAAAATAAAAAATAATCAAAAAAATATACATAACAAATTAATTTTTTAAAAAAATTTGTGGGGCTAAAGGCCCCACATAGCCTAAGGAGGCTCCACCCCTGTATGTTAGAATTGTGCATGTGTTGTAGTATACGGGTTTTACAAAAATGAATTCAAATAAATTTTGTAAAATGAATTTAATAAAGTAATTATTAATCAGTATAAGTAATTGTTAAAATAGAAAGTCTCATTTAATATATATATATATATATATATATATATTGGTTTGTACCCATTAAAAAAAAGTTTTGTATCCATAATACACAAGGTTCTTCGAAATGAATATAATTTACAAAATAAATATAAATCAAGGAAAAAATTATACATTAACCAAAAAAATGAAAATTTATGATTAGTATTAAATAATTAAAAATAATAAGTAAACATAATTCAAGAAGAACAAATTATTATGTAAGATTTCTCATTAATAGAGTTCACACAGTAATTTCATGACTAAATGTATTATATAATATTAATGCATATATGTAGAGATTTTAATTTTCAATCATTATTATTGCGATGTGAGAAATGAGGGGGCCAAGTTTGGAAAAAGGTTAGTATTCTTATAATTTTCAACTATTATTCACAAGTTGATGTGTGTCAATCTTTGATTATTCTTTAATCTTTATTAAAGATTAATATAGATCTCATGTGATGCAAAAAATTTATTAAAATAAATAATTTTATAAAAATAATATTATAAAAATATAATACACTTTGAGTTATAAGAAATGTTATTAGGAAAAAGTTCAAAATGATAAGTGTGTGATTGTATATAAATATGTAAAAGTTATGGTTAGCGGGGCTTGTCTTTTTTCAAATAAGAGTGTACTGAATAAAAAACAATTATTTTTTCATTAATAATATTTTATGAGGGTGTAATGTTATATATATATATATATATATATAAAGATTCATGTAAGAAAAAGGAGAGACTAATTACAATGATCAATTATGTTATCCTATTCATTGTATGTACATATTAATGTATCCTGATGTGTCAAAAATTTAATAAATATATTAATTTTATTTTCCATATAGCAAAGGATGATATCATTACATATCATGGGTGGACATATTAAGAATTGTCCACGATAAGTATTATAGTATATTTGTAACACCCAAGAATTTTTTTTTTCTTTTCTTTCTAACTTTGCAATATAGGTTATATAAAATTAATATCTATAATATATGAGACAAGCTATGTAATATAATTATATGATAAATATTATGTTACCTTGATGAAATAATAAATTAAGTATGATTAAGCAAAGTTAATTTTCAAAAAGGTGGAAATGTGTAAGATAAGGTTTCATTTCTTCATACTTCTTCTTCAACCAAGATTCAAACCCTCCTTTCTCCTCTCTAAGAAAACCGCCACGGAACCCAGCTTCTACCGGCGGCCGGCGACTTATTCCGGCGAGGTAATCGGACCGGATTGTCCCATTTATTGAGCTTATTGTAGGGCTGGTTTTGAAATTTGGAAAGCATTGAACTTTAAACATTTCTCTCCCATTCTCCTTCCTTCACTGCTGCCCTGCTCCGCCACTAGTCACCGCCGATGTTGGTCGGGTTGTAGCCGGCGCTGGAAGCGCCGGCGAGTAGGCTGTGGGTGTGAGCCGCCACTTGCAGCGGCGACGAGTCCTCTGTTTCTGTGGGTGCGTGGGTGTTGTTTTGGTGGTTGTTGGTCTGTTGGTTGATGTGGTGTCGTGTCGGGTCTGTGGTCTTGGTGTTGGCCGGCGCCGGGATTGCGCCGGCAGGAGGTGGGAGGCATCGCCGTGAGCAGCGGCGCCAAGTGCAGGGGCGTGTGTTGGGTTGTCGGGTTTGGGGGGGGCTGTGCGATGGCTGCTGTGCATCGGCTGGGAGTCGGCTGTGCGCTGCCCGTGCGTCTGTCGGGTCGGTCGGGCGTGTCGCCGGCGACTGGAAGTTGCAGGCATAGTCAAGGCGGCGGCGGCATAGGGTGGTGACAGGGGAGGAGGCGGCGGCTGGAAGAAAGAAATTGGGAAAGATGGGTAATGGCAATTCTTGTAAATTGGATGTGTTTTAGGGGTAAATAACTATAGAAATGTTGCTGAAATTTTTAACAAATAAGCACTATACTTGCTGAAAATTCATAATGAAATTTTAGATAATTAAAGCATGT
This sequence comes from Scutellaria barbata, assembly GCA_028654395.1. Taxonomy (NCBI): domain Eukaryota; kingdom Viridiplantae; phylum Streptophyta; class Magnoliopsida; order Lamiales; family Lamiaceae; genus Scutellaria; species Scutellaria barbata. The sequence continues at coordinate 2,955,920 of CM053649.1, read as the reverse complement.
TTAAGATCTAATTTAGGTATAATTATCAATAGACATTGAAAAATATTTAATTTACATAGTTTTATTTAATGAGTGATGATAATATGCATGTTTTGCCTAATAAATCATGGAATTATGATAACATATTTGGAATTTAAAATATAATTGGACTTATGTATATTATCTTATAATTCATAAAGTATGATATATGAAATTTGAGTTTTAATTAATCGATAAAGCTAAAGTACATTAATTAAGCTATGCTTTCAATATTATAAAAAGGTAAATAAATATCGGACTTTGAATTTAATAAAATGATATAGATATTTCCTTAGAATTTGATGATATTATGAATCACTTATTATAAGTATTGAATTCAAGAAAAGAATAATATTTTGAACTTTTGAATATATATATTGGAATTATAGATTATTACTTAAGCTATGATAAATAAGACATGTTTAATTAAATAATAAAGAAAGGCTATATAGATTAATATATGTTAAATTAGATCTAGTTACATAATTAATTAGGGAATAAAGCCCTAAGTTTTATCCAATTGATTAAGAAATTATAATTGAACTCGATTTTGAAAATCAATGTGTTAATACATTATTATTTATAAATATTAACTAAAGAATTATTTGGAATAATAAAGTAAACCGATGCTTCACAAGATTGCTTTTGAGACTAAAATATCAGCCTAAAAACATTATGCTAATTAATTTATTTTATTTTACGATTTAGTTATCAATTCTAAATCTAAGGTTAATTAACCTTAGAATCACATTTAATTAACCTAAAATATTAAGTTCGATTTGAACTTTCTATTTTAAGAAATTAGGCATAATTCACTATGAAATAGAGTTATATTTTTAGAAATTAGTTTCTAAATAAATGATAGTTCGATTAGTTTCTAAGTCAAATCTTTATGATTATAGGCGATACGTAGCAGTTCGCTCCATAGATATCCCTGAGCTCTACAGATTTTAATCGTCTACTTTAAGGTGGGGAAAAAATGGCTAAGTCGGTATTTATACTTCCTTCAAATTATTTAAATTACGGATTTTATTATGTTATATGAAATGTGTTGGGTTATGTGCTGAATGCATGCAATGTGATTATATGATGAAGATGAATATTAATTTATGGGAAATGTGACATGTCTTATTATATACATGATGAATGCGTGCTGAAAGATGATGAATGGCAAAATAAATGTTTACATGATGTTATGAGCATGAATATATGTGAATTACTTGAATTATCTATGGTGGCTAAGAACCACATCTATGGTGGCTAAGAACCACATCTATGGCAGCTAAGAACTGCATCTATGGTGGCTAAGAACCACATCTATGGCAGTTAAGAACTGCATCTATGGTGGCTAAGAACCACATCTATGGCGGCTAAGAACCGTAAATTTTTGAACATGCAATTGATATGAATAATTATGAAATTTATATGTTTGCATATGAAATAATTGAATATTGATTATCTTATGTGATTTATGAGCTGATTTTCCCTATTTTACAACGTGATCCCGCTGAGTGTATTTATACGCTCACCCCCTTTGCATGTTTTTCTATGTTTAGATCCGGATGAGGAGAGACGAAGCTGAAGAAAGATGCATATAATTATTTTACTGTATATGAATATGTTATGCTATGTTCATAAAGGATTTGAAAATCTATTTATTTTGAATAAATGTAAAGTTTAAGCCGGTGGCTTGTATATTAATATTTCGCTGCTGATTTCTGATAACCTATAGTTTTCTGTAAATTATTTTGGGTGTATTTTAAAATCCTTGTGAACTTGGATTTTATGTTTTATTTAAATTGTTCGATTATTGTGTTTTTGCTGGACGCCCGATTTTAGAAAATGATATCTTTTATATTTTTTTTAATAAGAAAATTGGGGCGTGACAATATTCCTGATAATGACAACAAAAAAACATGTAAATTTTTAAAGCTATCAAAGAGGGGTGAGAATCATACCATTCACATCGATTTTATTATATATTATTTTATTTTGCCAATAATTATAATTTTACCTGTTATCATTTCTCAATTTCACTGGGCAATACCTCACTGAACATATGTTACTTGTTTTAAATTCTGGTGAGTATCATTTATATCTATTTGCGATCATTTTCTTTATCCTTTTAGACTAGAAAAATACTAATTCAAATACTTATAATTCCATCTAATTTTCTATGACAACAAAAATAACTAAAATTAAATTATTGTAAATCATAATCATATTTCTAATTTACGATTATTAAAACCGATTTGATCCAACATTTAACTAACTAAATCATTGTTATTAATTAATTTCGGATAGCAACAAGTTGGCCCAATAGGCCCACCAATATAAACCTTCATCACAGAATTAACTTAATAAAAAATTTATGCACATCATAAAGATTAGTTGTGATTATGTACAAAAGCATTTCAATGTTTTACGAAAAGAATGAAAATGATATTACTTAAGCTTATAAATTGTCTCAGATTTTCTCTTGTTACTTGTGAAGAATAAAGAATATCCTAATGTGCTTCTACTCAATGATAATTGATAAGATTGATCAAACTAAACTAGCATATAAATAATTATGAAAGATTCGATTATAGGAAAACGAGCACTTAATGAATAAAATTTTCTTCCAGAAAAAAGACAGTTATGGCAATAATTTTTAAATTAAGCTATTAAAGAGACAAAGAATCATACCATTTAAATTTTTGTTGTGAGGTATAATTTTTGAAGTGTTTTTGCGTTTCCAATTTCTCTTGGTACTAAAAACATCTCCATCAGTGTGCTGAATTCTTAAAATTTTAAGATTTTTCACTCCAATAATGCTATTAAAATAGTTAAAACCTCTAAACTGGACACAACCACTAATGTCTGACGGATCGAGTTTGAACTGTTTTCATCAAATAAAAATGTAAGGGATTAAACTAATCAAGGGCTAAACTAAATAAATTAGAACTTAATTAGGTTAACGATAAATGATATGAAAAGTTCTTTTGTCGTTGTAATGAGCGTAAACTGTTGTTAATTAATGAGTTAATTACATAAAAATGCATGAACCTAAGACCTAGTTTCATTTGTAATATGAACTTTTGACTGTAACATCATAAACGTTCAATTTAACACTTGCTTCAATTTAGACACAATTAGGTTTTTCGGGCTCCAATTGCTGACGTGGAGCCCGAATTGTATAAGTTAATTGTTGACGTATCAATTTAAATCCAGTCATCGATCATATGTAAATATTAAAAAAAACATAATTTATAATCTAAATCGCTATCGATATTTTACCGATATTTTGCTGAAGTTTCTCTTTTTTTTTTTTTACTGGTTATGTGAACTTGGGCAGTGTTTGAGGAAGAATTTTTTATCAATATATTTTTTCTCTCCTTGAGTGTGTTTAGATTATAAATTAGATTTTTTTTCTTTTTTTTATATATTTACATGTGGGTGATGACTGGATTTAAATTGGCACGTCAATAATTAACTTATACAATTCGGGCTCCACGTCACCAATTGAAACCTGAAAAGTCTAATCATGTCTAATTAAAACAAATGTTAAATTGAGTATTCATGGTGTTATAGTTATAAGTTCATATTGCAATTGAAATTAGGTTGTAAATTGATGTATTTTTATGTAATTAACTCGTAATTAATTTTACAAATACATACAGTACATGTCTTGTATTTTATAGAATTAATCAGCTTTTATGTCATTGTCAGGGTCATTGAATCATGTAATTATATAAAGAAGAAAGTTTGTGATAAATGCTTTTAAGTAAATAATTGTAATACTTTTGTTAATTAAAAAATTAGAGATTGTTGCATTTTCTCAATCGTAATTTTTTTTTTTTTTTGGGTACTTTACTTTATCAGCAGTTCAACCACAATATCTTTCTTTAAGTTTGGAGGCAGAGAATACGGACAAAATCAATGCTTACAAAACCTTGTTACCATTTGTTACTTCACAAATTCTCCCACCTGGTGCACGGATCTAAGATCCGTGCAATCCAGGTCGACCCGATCCGGATTCAGTGAATTTTTTTTTTTTTTATAAATTTTTTTTTTATAAATTTTATGTCTTGACATTTATGTACAAATTTGGTGACCTTTATGTACAAATGTTGTGACCTTTATGTATAAATGCTGTGACCTTTATGCATTGTAATTTAAAAAAAAAAAAAAAAATTTCAGCAAAATTTATATATAAATACCTTTATGTAATATTCATGTGACCCTTATATATATTTTATATGACCTTTATGTACAAATATTCATACATTTATGTAATATATAAAAGGTATATAAAGGTATGAATATTTATATATAAAGGTCATATAAATATACATAAATGTTATATGAATATAACATAAAAATATCTATGTACAAATTTTGTTGAAATTCTTCATTTTTTTTAAGTTATTTAACATAAAGGTCACAGAATTTATACATAAAGGTCACACAATTTGTATATAAAGGTTACCAACTTTGTACATAAAGGTTTTGGCCTGAAAGCTAAAAAAACAAAAAAAAAAAAATCAAAAGTGCGGATCCGGGTCGATCCGGATTGTATGTACACCAAGTGTACAAGAGACCTACTCTTGTTACTTCCCCCTATGAATCCTATTTCTCTGAAGGATATTTCTAATATATCTTTTTTAGATTATATTTGTTGATTTAAGATATTTTAAAATATTTTTCTGATCTTTTTTAATTAACATTTCTATTTTTTTTTTTATATTCTTATATCTACTTAAAAAATATTTTAATTTTTTTTTATTACTTTCAAATTTTCAAACATTATTTCCAATTGTTTTTATTGTTAATAATTCATTTTTAAACAGTTTTTTAATGAGATTTTATTTGTTGATATTTAGATATTTTAAAATAATATCTGATTTTATTAAATGATTTTTCAGTTATATTTGTTAATTATTAAATTGTTTAAATCCAATTAAGCAATAGAAATGACACATGAATTAAAGAATGTTAGCACATGTGAAAAAAACAAACACATCAACATATTGCCGATAAGTTATAGATAAAGGGATATGTTTGGTATAATATACTCACATGTATGTACAAAAAAAAATCCATATTGCCATTTTTGCCAGTGATTCTCTTTATATATATATATATATAGTATCGTTATTTTGTGATATCTAATAATAATGAAAATGGAGTATAAATTGAAAGTATATAAAAATAATTATAAATTTTGTATTCAATTGGATATTTTATCAATTATCTAACTAATATAATAACAATTTAAAGTTTTACTTAGTTTTTATTTTTCTACTGACACATCAAGCAACCACGTCAGCTATGAGAAGAAAATAAGATAATATCTAATAGAGAAATGTTAACGGCATTTCATTTTAAAATCTTAATTTGATAGCTTTTTATCTTTTATATTAATAAAATTTATTTTTCATACTCAACATTGATATATATCTGATCTTTGGAAGTTTGAATCGATAAAATTTCTTTAACTAATGTCCGAAATTATTTTCAACAAAAGGAGAGAGGATGCTTGAATTGAATGAGTTAGATTTTGGTGCAATTTTTCTAATAAAAAAAATTAAGTCATATTAAAAACCCACAAGTTAATTAATTCAATAATTCTTTATTATAATTTTAGTGTGAACTAGATTTATGAAAGTTTGGGCGCCAGTATTTGACCTCAGAAAATTGACTTCTGAAGTTGAATGTTACTAGCTTATAAGTGATGTTAATTTATTAATGTTCAACATGTATGCAATGTCAATATCATGCATATTATTTTTTTATATATACTCTTAAATAAATAAAAATTATATTGTATGCTTAATTAAAGTTCATTTAAAAAAAAAAGACTATTTTATCTAGTGACTATGGGGCGGTATGACTAGTTTTTTTTTTTTTTTCAAAAGTACCAAGATTAGTATTGGTTGTTTTGAATGTCGTGATTTTAATCTCAAATTTTTTAATTTAATAAAAAATTTATGTACTCGAATTTTGAAAATATGGTTGAGCACATATGAAAATTGGTCGAAATATGTAAAGTTCTTGTTAAATAAAAATTTTGGAATTGAAAGTGTGCCAAATAAAAAAGGAAAGGCAACGAATTTTGCCACTTAAAAAAAAATCGAGACTAATTTTACTACACTAAATACTTAGTTGACCAATTTTGCAATATGTGCAACTTTTTTTGTGGTGTAGAGTATACTAACGCTCGCATGCGTTATGGTTTATCAAATATTGTGAATCTCCTTTAATTGATATTTTAATGAGTAGTTATTATATAAAGTGAGATCTTATATAAGATAGAGTGTATATGAATCAATAAGATGGATCAATCCATTTAATATTATCAATTTTGATCTCACATAAAACTATAAAATGTTCTGTCTTATGTAAGGTCTTACATGTAACAATATTTTATTATATTTTGTTTTACTAATATATTCTGAATGTGATGATAATATAATTACTTTACATAATACTTCCATTATTTACATAATACATATAATTACCATACAATTCAAAATGCACGTTGACAAGCTATAGGATGTTCAACTAGTTTGAATCTTCGGTTTTGATTTTGAACCAGCAGTTTCAATAATCGTGAAACATGAAATCGAAACGGAACCATAGGTTTCTCGGTTTCGGTTCTTGTTCAACTGGCGGTTTCACCTTTTTTTTTTAAAAAAAATTAAATTTACATATAAATATCAAAAAAAAATAGGTGTATTTGGTGCACGGATCCTAGATTTGTGTAACAGCCCCGACCCAACCCACACATCGCCCCACGCACCGTTCACACACTTGTACGTGCCCCCACTCGCCTAGGTGGGTGCGCTCAAACCCACCCAAATTGGCTCTCAGGTGCTAGACCTTTATGTTATATTAGTCATACCTTTAAGGCCTTTATATTATGTTAAACATACATTTATGTTATGTTAAACATACTTTTATATTATGTTAGTCATATCTTTTAATTATGTTAGTTGTACCTTTATGTATTATATAAAAGTATGACTAATACCACAAAAAAGTTTGAATGTACAAATTAAGGTTGTTTGTGTTAAAATTAGGATTTTTTCGCTCAAATTAGAGTTTTTTTAAGTTAAAGTATTAATAAAGGTATGTATAACATAACATAAAGTTATGACTAAAACAACATAAAAGTTAGGGCAAAAAGAAAAAGGGAAAATGCGCGGATCTGAGTTGAATTCGGTCCGACCCGACCCGCGTGTATGGATCTAAGATCCATACTCAAGTTACACAAGTCCAACTCTATAAATATTACAATTATTCATATATCACATAATAAAAAAATTGTTTGAGTTAATTATTTAATATGAATTAAAAATTAGAACTTACATTTACAAGTTTACAACAATACAACATTACAACTTACAAGTTATAACTTCAAAAATTAGAAATTACAATTTAATTACAATGAAATATAAAGCATATACCTAAAAAAATTACAACTTATAATACAAATTAAAATAAAAATCAATACAACTTAAAACAAAAGAGTAAAATAACATAAATACATAATATTATTTATATATAATATAAAATTAAAAAAATGTATAAACTGACGGTTTAATCAACGGTTAAACTGTCGGTATCCCAATTTGAAAAAAATCCCAAAATCAAAACCGAATCGTCGAACCACGATTCACAATTTCGTTTTGAAATCAAAATCGGATCAACGATTTTCCAAATCATTGATCTTAATTCGATTCCAATTCGGATTCAATTTTCCAAATCAATTGAACACCACTGACAAGCTACTTGTATTTTTATTTTCTCATATTTGAATGCAGTTTGGATACATGATATAAAAGGTCCAACAATCCAACTTGCGACACACTTCAAAAGTCTTATCATTGGTGACTATATAATAATATTTTTTGAGAAAAATAATTTCCATCTATGTATATCTTTTTCCATGATTCACATTGCAAGAAAAATATATTGTTGGTATTTTTCAAAACCTATTCAAATTCAACTCATTTGGGTCGGGTTGACTACAAGGCTAGCTAGATGTGGTGGGATGGGATATTTGAAACAAAGTCATGAAACTTCATGGTAAGCTTCCGACTAATTAAAACCTTTTCGATATTCATGTTAAGAAAAAAAAAATCCCTTGAATGAATTAAAAACTCTAAATGGAATTTATTAAATGAGAAATTATTTCATTTGATATTTTGGGGTATTTATAGTGCATGAAATTAAGGCACACGACAAATGATTAGGTGGATCATGTTAATACACTTTTGTTTATCATTAATGGACAACTCATGATCAATTGAGTTTAGTTTAAAATAACAGTTAAGAGTTCAATCCAAAAATCAACTTGGAAGTGTGATTATTTTCAATATACTATCTAAATTTTTTTTATTCAATTACAATCTGAAATTTAGAAAATTTTCAAAGTACAATTAAACCTTTTTTCTGACGAAATGCACAACATATGATTTTTATAAGGATAAATTTGTCAATTAAAAAAAGTTTAAGTTTTAAATTAAAAAAAAAGTGCTTCAAGTTGAAAATTTGAAAACAGTCTTACTTCAGGTTGTTTTTATTTTTTTAAAAGTCACATGCAAGTCAATGATGTACATTTCACCGGAAAAATTGTCGGATAAAAATTTAGATTTAACATTAAGAACTTCTTGAACTTCAGATTGCAATTGGATGTAAAATAAATTAGATTACAAATTGAAAAATAATCATACTTTTTTTTTTTTTTCTAAATACAATCATATTTTATATTAATTTTTGTATTTAATCTAAAAAATTAATAGAACTTCATTTTTCACCTTATATACATGTTCAAGTCCAACGAGATCCATTTTCCTTAAAATTGGGTTATTGGCTCCATTTTTCATATCACATGGAACCAATCTATCTTTTATATATATATATATATATATATATATATATATATATATATATATATATAATTATTGTAGATTACATAGAGTATTAATCACATTAAGATAATAAAAACTAAATCAAAAGTTCATTAGATACTTTCAATAATGCAAAACTAAAGCATGATAGTGAAAGAAAATAGTTTAAAAAGTGTTTAAATATAGAGAGTCAATATAATAAACATGATACTTGATCGCATGTATGATATTTTTGCCAAGTAACACACTATTTTTTTTTATTTTTTTGTCAACAACAAATCAAATATTATAATATTTGATTTTCAGCCTTGTTTATGATCAAATCGATTCCAAAATTTGTATTTATTACACACTACCAAGTCCCTAACCAAATCCATGTAGTCTGAATTCAAATGGGAAAAGAAAAACAAAAGTGAGGATTAAAATGAAAAGGATGTTCCACTTGATAATATAATTCAACTCAGTTATAAAAGACTAAATTAATTATTTATTTTCTAAAAGAAATACAGAATTTATAAGGACAAAGCCAGGAACAATGAAATCAGTTTCTACATTTGAATTTTGATGCATTTTATCTATTCTCATTTATATATATATATATATATAAGTGTATTATAAATTTTCCTATATACGTGTATTTATATATAAGTGTATTTATATACGTGAACATGGTCCAATTTTCCTATTTGTATATAAATTAACTAGGTATTTAAGTGTATTATGAATTAAACGAGAATAATGGAAACAATTTATTAAAATTTAATAAAATTGAAACTAGTTTGATTATTATTTTCTGTTTTAACAGAGTTTAGAATTGTATCTCTTGCTATTTGAGATAAATAATTATCCCACCAACCTTTAAGTTGTCCCATAAATCCTGCTATAATCATTTTAGCAATATTACTATCGTTATTTCCTACTGTTGTACATACAGTACTATACATAAACATTCTATGAGCCATATTATAAATATGCCCATCTGTACATCCATCTAAATTTCATTCATAAATATTTTTCCCATTATAACTTGTTTTTGAGAAAAAGTCTTTTTCTTCATTAAAAACATCCATTGGAGTTGGTCTACTATAATAATATCTTTGTTGAATAGGTTTATCAGCCCACTTTATTTTATTTATTACTCCCTCCGTCCCACGTTACTTCGTACACTAAATTGGACACACTTTTTAAGAAAAAGTGGATATTTACTTTTTGATTGAGGGTATAATGGTCAAATTTGGCACAACTTTTAAGAAAAAGTTTGAATATTAAATGATATTGTGTGAGAAAAAGTAATGACATTCTTTGTAAATAAATGTGTATTGTGAGGGTGTTAATTATGTTAAAATTTGTCATTTTTGGGTGTGCAAAGTGTTTGGGGACAAACTAAAAAGGAAAGTGTGCAAAGTGTTAAGGGACGAAGGGAGTATATCTTTTGAAGGTTCACAGGTCCTTCTTCATTATTTAAAATAGAAATATTTTTACTTTTAAATTTGGTTTTTAACAGTATTCTTGTGTATTCTTATGTTTAAAATGATTCATTTTTAATTAATAAATAAATAAAAATGTTTAAAAAAAATAATGCTAGGTGGGGGCCCCACTATCTACCGGATTTTCCAACGAAATAGAAACTCACTTCTTTCAACAATGGTGGTTCCACTTCCATGACCAAGGGGCACCCCACCCCACCCCGCCACACACTGCGCATATACGTACAATAAAACGCATTATACCCACTAAGCAGATTCACGTTTATATAATTCCTCAAATTCTACCTACCAATTGTCAGATCCCATCCAACACACGGAGTATAAAGCCCAGTTTTCAATCAAGGGTTGTGCAGAGAGAGCTATGGCGGAGGAGAATTGGGTTTTGACGGTGACGGCGCAGACGCCGACGAATATAGCGGTGATAAAGTACTGGGGAAAGAGAGATGAAAACCTCATTCTTCCCATCAATGATAGTATTAGCGTTACTCTCGACCCCGACCACCTTTGCACCACCACCTCCGTCGCTGTCAGCCCCGCCTTTACCCACGACCGCATGTGGCTTAACGGCAAGGTACTCTTTCCTATTCTTGCCATTGATTTTTTATTGTTTTGGTTGATTTTGATGATAGTGCTTTGTGGTGATTGTATGAGGTTTGGTTGTTTTACCTGTGTTTGTTGATGGTAATTATGGTTTTTGCATTTCAGTTAGTTTTTACTATAAATTTACTTTCTTTTTTTGCAGTCGAAAATTACTCTATTCGACTTTCAAATGCCAATTCTGCAACACATTCATTTTCTTTTTAATTTGTTTATTAACATCATTAGGTAAATTTGATGACTTGGTGTTTTTGACTCTAATCATTCTTGATTATTCTATATCATTGTAAATCATTGTTCAAAAAAGTTTTGTTTTTAATTTAAAAGTGTTCCTACATATTTGAAGAATTCAAATGTTGAGGTTGTAGAAATTACATCTACCGGCCATGAGATTTGGCCGAATTAGGGACAAATTCCAAGGTTTATGGAAATGGCATCTATCTCCCTCGATGTTTGGTTAAACTATCGAAGGAACTCTATGGTCTGTGGTTCCATTGGGGTCTCTGGTTAAACAACTGAAGTTTTGTTGTAATGTCCATAAACCTCAGTTTGTTCATTATTTTAATTATATCTCAGGGTGGTAGATCCAATTTCTACAATCACAGGGTTCTTTTGGTAATTTGACTAAACTTCGAGAAAGGTAGATGTAATTCACCCTAAAATATTTTGTGCACTTTTGTATAGTTGAACTTTAAGCTCTGCCAGCTGAAGTTGGTTCTGTTTCCTGAAGTTTTGTGTATATTCTATTTGTTATAAAGAAACTGATGGTGCTCATCTGTAAAACATTCATGCGTAAAGATTTTGATTTCTTGATTTATGTATGAATTTTGGGGTACTGTAGGAGGTATCTCTTTCAGGAGGCAGATACCAGAATTGTTTAAGGGAGCTTCGGTCACGTGCTAGTGATCTTGAGGATGAGACGAAGGGCATCAAGATCACCAAGAAAGATTGGGAGAAGCTGCATTTCCATGTTGTTTCATTTAACAATTTTCCTACTGCTGCTGGATTGGCTTCATCTGCTGCTGGTTTGGCGTGCCTAGGTAATATAACTTCCCTTGCTCACTGGCATACAAGAAGTCATAGTATAATGCTCTTTTTTTCCCCACATTGGATATTTGATTGGTGTATGGCTCTAAATACTGGAGAATTATGTAGACAAAACACTTTGATAACTGAAGTTTCATAGAGTAATCCATTTATTATATGGGCATTATGATGCTCTCAGAAACAAATGATTTCATAATTCCAGATTGCTCTGTGCGTACACTCATTGAATTGACAAAAAGAAGAATTGGACATCCAGTCAGAGAGTTTAGGTTTTCTATGTGGGGGGGGGGGGGGGTTCCTTCTAACAACTAGCAAGATTTTGTGACAATTTTGTGTTTTTCCTTGCAGTTTTTTCCCTTGCTAAGCTAATGAATGTGAAAGATGATCACAGTAAATTATCTGCCATTGCTAGGTAAGCATATTCTCTTGATGTATCATATTAAGCTCATTGGTCTGTGGTAAATACCATTTATTCTTTCTGAAAATTACACTGAGCCATCAATGCTCACATTTATATTTCCTAGATGCTGATAAGCATGATCTTATTGAATATCTTGGCACTTGCAAAGCTACACATAAGTGCTTAGATCACACCATATCCTGTCTATCTATTGTCATGGATCGTTGTTCTTTCAAGAATTCAAGTGAGTGCAGTAAACAATGAAAACATTTATTTTCTCTATCCACATCCAGGCAAGGTTCAGGGAGTGCATGTCGCAGTCTATATGGTGGATTTGTGAAGTGGATCATGGGAAAAGTACTATTTCTAAGTTTCATTTTATTGGATATTTTGAAGAAGCATGACTTGGCCGTGTTAAAACTTTTTTTTAAATTTTTTTTGAACTTATTTCTTGGATGGTTAAAGGAGGAAGATGGAAGTGACAGCATTGCTGTTCAACTAGCTGATGAAAAACACTGGGAAGATCTTGTTATTATCATTGCAGTTGTGGGTGCTCTCTCTCTCTCTCTCTCTCTCTCTCTCTGTATTATGATTCATTCTCCTCATTTAATCTACATTCTACACTGACCAGTTTTGTCTTGTAACTTTTCTCTTTAAAATTTGAAATATTTCCATCCCTTATAACTCACTCTATCACTATAAGAGACTGTTTCTAAAATTGTCCCCCAAATATCCTCTTAATTAAAGTAATGGGGGACCATTAACTTTTAACCACTGTTTCATAGTGCAGTTTTATAAAGTACTCTGAAGCTTTTTACTTTTCCAACTTGAATCTAAGATGAAACTCCATGTCTGGTCAAAGTAGATGCATGTTGTTGAGATTGAGAAAGTTCTTTATTCTCTTTTCTTCTCTAAAGGCCTAATTCTTTCAAACTTTCCCTCAGTGAACAATGTATCAATCTTTGCACCAGAATGAAATTAAAACTAATTTTCAGATCAATTGTTTATTTTTCTGATATCATACTTATCTCTTGAATTTTAAATTATTATTTTTAATAGTTAAAGTGTTGGTTTTGGTTATTTCAGGTAAGTTCAAGACAGAAGGAAACAAGTAGTACCTCAGGGATGCGTGACACTGTTGAAACCAGTGCTCTGATAGAACATAGGGCAAAGGTATATTTGAATAATCTCTGGTATTTTTTAGAACTGTGCTCATATCTCTTATCAGTAATTATCCGAAATGAAACCTACGTTTCTATGTGTTGGATGGCCAAATCTCCTAAAAATGAAACCAAGAATTACTCGTCTCATGCATATCTCAAATTTACAGGAAGTAGTGCCCAAAAGGATAATAAAAATGGAGGAAGCAATAAAAAACCGTGATTTTCCAACTTTTACTCGTCTAGCATGCGCGGATAGTAATCAATTCCATGCAGTCTGCCTCGATACTTTACCCCCTATATTCTACATGAATGACACATCCCATAGGCAAGTGCTTTTTTTTTTTTTTCTCACATGATCAACTTTTATCAACCTTCACTCAATGTTACTTTTATCATTGTATTTCCTTAGATTTCCAGTATAAGCAGCAATATGTGTACTGTTCATTTGATCTCATAAAGGCATTAACTTTTCAGGATAATCAGCTGTGTCGAGAAATGGAATCGATTTGAAGGAACACCTCAGGTTCACTTCAAAAAATTTCTGATCTTGTATACGAAAGAACAACTCTATAAATGGAAATGAACATTAATTCTCATTACATCTGGTATAAACTGTACATATGGTTTTTAAGCAGAAGATATCTAATGAAAGGGCGTTGACAGGTGGCATATACATTCGATGCTGGGCCAAATGCGGTGCTGATCTCACACAACAGAAAGGCTGCAACACTTCTACTTCAGAGGCTTCTCTTTTTCTTCCCTCCAAACTCAGATGCCGATCTGAACAGGTACTTTCTTTGTCTTCACAACCGAAAATTCTGTAACACTCAAAATAGATCCACTTACATCCTCATTTCTAAGATGATTTACATGCCACGTTGTTCTACAGTTATGTGATAGGTGACAAGACGATATTGCAAGATGCCGGAATTCAGAACATGAGCGACATAGAAGCTTTGCCTCCACCCCCGGAAACAAAGGACAACACTTCAACCCAGAAATTCAGGGGAGATGTTAGCTATTTTATCTGCACAAAACCTGGGAGAGGCCCTGTAGTAGTAACGGATGGAACCCGTTCTCTTATTAACCCTGAAACCGGGTTGCCCAAGTGAAGAATCGCGATCTTTTTTTAGGGTTTGAATTTCTTGGCCAGCTTAAGTTGTTGCGTTGTTGTATCGTGTTAGAAGTGTTTTCTGATTTGACATTGTTCAGTTCCTTCAAAAGATTTGCAATCTTAATAACAGACCATGTTTTTATTGTAGGACAAATTTGTGTAACAGAATAAATTCTGGTAATATAGCTTGTCTGTGTATTAGCCACAGCTTTCACAAGGAAAAAAAAAAAAAAAATTCTAAGTTTAGCTAACATTTCATAATCATGATTCATGGAGCAGAGATAGAGGGCAAGTCCAATGCTCAGAAAGTGAAATCCATCTTCTAGTGCCCAATAAACGACGTATCTGGAGAACTCTATCATGTTGGATCAGTGATCGTCTTTCAACTTTCTTCAAAGACCCGATGTTTCAGAGATGAAATTACATTGCTCGTACCATCTTTCTTATCCGATTTAGCATGAGTAACATTTGCAGAATGTTCACCATGTTGGGCTTAAACAAGGTTATTCACTCTTGGCGTTTTCAAATTCACCCTCCTTTTGTTTCCACAGAGTCACTAGAAAGGAGTCGATGATAATCTACAACGAAACAATCCATGTTAGAAAACACAGGCGAAGGATAAGAGGGTGAGAAAAGTTGTGGTGAACCTGGTTCAGATGAGCTGCTATACATGGAAGAACCAGCAAACCAGATACACCTAAGGCTCCACCTAACTGATCGACTACAGCTACCATCACAGGCAAGGTTTTCTACGAAAGCATACAATATAACAAGTCATTAACGAGAGTAGAGCAACATATTCTTCAAGATTCACACTATGCTTCTCTTGTTTGTTTTTCTAACCCACAAATTCCACACATTTGATTAATTTTCTTATTCATTTGTAAATGTAAATATGCTGTCTATAAAATTGGCATCTCGATGTGAGGATATTGTCTCGTAAGAAGGAGAACACAATATTAAGCAAAGCATATCATGTCACCTGGCTTGCAATTAATAGGAGAGCATTGGCGTTTTCTTTCTTGGCAAACGGTGACTTACTACCTCCAGAAACAAGTGAAAGAATTGGAATCGACAAAGCATTAACAGCAAGCAGCACAATATGTAGAAGCCTGCAACATGGGAAGATGTATTAGTCAATACAGCTCCCAAAAATCCCTGTGATGCACAAGCAGCTATAGATATTTGAAGATCCCCTGCAGAGATTATTGATACAGTTCGATTGACCAATTTTTCACATGTTTCATGGAAATTGAACAAAAGCCAGTACAAATGTCATACAGTCCAGGCTTACATTAAATCAGTGCCAAGTAGGGCCAAAGTCCATTCTCTTATATTTCAAGGTTAGCTATTAAAGAAAAAGAAACATTTGGGTAGTAAAGGCAAATGTTCCAATAGGAACATACACCATACACACATCTTATTTTGTCACTTGGGAAATTCAATAACAATATTCCAATAGGAAAACCTTCAGCTGCTGCAATCTAGATTTTAATAACATAGAGACAAGAAAAGGACAAGAAGTGTAAAGTTGCTATTTGTAATAGGAATATGGTATGCATACACTCCCATGACGACAGCTACAAGAAACATTGTTGGCTTCACCATTAAGAGAAGTGACCTTGATCGGCTGACTTGAATCCAAGGGGCCTTCACAATGTGCGAAAATCGGGGACAGAATCATGCTCAAAGACCACAAAAGTAGAAAAGTGAATCCAGCTTCATAAATTTAGAAATGCTCTTCAATGTCTTTTTGAGAAACAATTTATTGCCTAAGAACCACACATCTAACTAGTTGATTATTATTAAACTGTTGCAGAAAAGAACAATAGAAACATGAAGCCATCTTTAGTTTACAGCTAGAATAAATACAGACGAGAACTTAAGCAATTGCAAGAATAGCCTATTCTTATTGTTGAGCTGAAGGAGACAAATTAGCCAACCCAAACCACAGCTATTGGTGGGTTGCAAGTTAAGGGTTGGTTTAAGGAGGAATCAAGAACCAAAGCTTACATTACCCTATGGTTTATATTTTCGAGTTACTGGAATGGACTATGAAAAATCTCAAACTCAACTCGACGTAACTAAGTTGAGCTCAAGCACTAAAGCAAAAGAGCTTTTCTTTATGTCTAACTTGAGAAATTGCTAACAGCATTGTTATATAGCATGATGAGCATCTATTATTTTTGGCTTTTACAAATAGAAACTACCCTTAAGTGTGTACACAGTTCACACCCTCTTAGATTCATTAGGCTTTTAACCTTATGCAAAGTATAAGAAATTTAATACACAATATTTAGGACTTAAATTTACTAAAATAAAACAAAAAAAGTTCCCAAAGAATAGAGTCTTCCTTGAATTATTAGCAAAGACCGTAAAAATTATTCTATATAATGTGAAGACTTGTAGACAGCTTTGAATCTGTCTTTACAAATCATCACTAGGCAATCTTGTATAAGTGAATATGCATACAAAAAAAAACAATATATAAATAGTGCTATGCCATGCCGATCACTTTAGAATAACAGTTTTTAAGAGCAAATTCAAACATCACTTACCTAAGACGTTCCCTAAGATTTAATATAACTGGAATAACCTAATAACATGGTAGATAACGTACAACTTAACTGATGTCCCAGATATAGAAGTCATAACTAAATTTGCATTTGGTACTGACAAATATTTGAAAAGACCAACTGAATGTGAGAAATGTGGATCTTACAAAACTAAGGAAGACTGCACTGATCACCGACAAAAACCTTACGATTGTCATCTACAAAGTCTGCTAAACCTGCAATTGGTAAAATCAAATGAGAAATAGTATCAACAGATAAGGAGTTCCAGTTAGTAATTCAATAACGATTAAATTAAAATATCGAGAGGGCATAAATGCTAGTATGTTATCATGGAAAATTTCTAATTACGCCTTTACTAATGAATTATGAGACTCAATTTATTTGAAAATCAATATACTGAATGTCATGAATATCCACTGACTGGGGTGGGGGAGGTTTTTTTTGTCACAACTATCAAACATTGCATTAAAACTGTATCAAAGTTCAATTTCATTGGTCCGTGATGCACAACTATAGCCATCCTGCTAAAA
Source organism: Scutellaria barbata (assembly GCA_028654395.1). Lineage (NCBI taxonomy): Eukaryota > Viridiplantae > Streptophyta > Magnoliopsida > Lamiales > Lamiaceae > Scutellaria > Scutellaria barbata. Next base: position 2,938,091 of record CM053649.1, on the reverse strand, counting down.
GAGGACACAAAATAGTACGATCTCACAGCCACTTTAACCAAATTCGCTTAACTGTACATAAAAATTGGATAAATCATAATTAACAATACGAAAATTATCTTCAAATATTTTAAATAATATGCCTTCTAACTCCAAAGGTTTATTTATCAAATAAAAATTAAAAATTTAGGGAGCAGCTTATGGAACAATAAATTTGAATGCAATTAAGAAACACATACTAACTGGAATTTTTGATGAAAAAATAAAATCTGCACTCATTCTAATTTTAGAACTTCAGTTTTAACAAGTTTAAGGTAACACTTCATGTACGTGGTTATAAAAATAAGCATAATTTATCACATACTGTTTTGAAGGGTCAACCTGGTATCAGACATAAAAAAGGGAATACAGACAAATCCATATTAAAATGCATCTACTGGCATGGCGTCTCACCTTTGGAGAGTTCTCGAGCAACCTGTTGATTCAAAGAGTGAAAGAGATCGTCAAAATAATAACTAAGCTCAAACGCATTAATAGGAAAACTCTTAAGCAAGATTTCACGATTGAGAGATATCTAATCACTTTTCTCATTGCTAATAATCATTATCATTGAAGTCCATTCTTGCTACTCATGGGATCATCTGGAAAGATAATTATTCTCCATATATGTCATCTTTCCTCGTATTATCACTTAATCCAAGATCTAAAATGTCTTCCTCAACCACCTTCATCCAATTTTCCAAAGATCTACCTACTTCTACTAACTTGCCTATGTAAGATTTGTCGAATTGGTCCATGTATGTTGTGCTTTGGTTTTCTCTGCGGCCAAACCATGTTAGACATGTTACTTTAGTTTTATCCCCAATGGGAGCTATACCTAATTTGCTCCTAATCCTTCCATTCATAATCCTATTCTTACATGTTTTTTCTGACATCCATCTTAACATACGTATCACACCTCTGTCTTATGAGCCAATATATTCAAGTACAGTATTACTTTCTTAGTCATGGGTCTTTTTTATTTTTTATTTTAATTTTATCTATTCTAGGGATAGAATCTTGTGATTGTAAGATATTTTTTGCAATTTATAATATAACAGCTACAAAGCAGATCATTCCAGGCAACCGAGCTTCAAGTAAATGGCTTTTTCTCCTATCCCCGAAAGGGGAAAAAGAACAACATTTATGATTTGTAACTAAGCCAATGTGTTACCTTTTTATTAACACAATATAGCATATTTTGCACCAATGTATCAGAGAAAGTATCTCCTCTTTTCTACAAATTAGGAGAAAAAGAACGAGTAGACTGTGAAGAAAACTATACATTATGAAGACTAGTAAAGAAATTAAAACTTCACCTTTCCCAAGATAAGAGGAACTAAAAGGGTGAGAACAAGGCTTCTTAACAGCTTTTCAGTTGGAACAGATACTCCGACTCCAGAAGCTATGAATTTTGAGATAGAAAAAGGTATCTGCAATGCAAGCTCTAATTGTAGCCATTTTGATAATGTAATACTAAGAAATCTTGCCGCATCAAATGTAGAACTCTGACTTCAGATAGCAAAGCACAGAAGGGATCCTTCTAGAAGAACCTAAAACAAGATTCTTTCTTCCTCAAAAAGATTTGCAGAAAATACGGCATCAAATATTTTGGTTTCCACTTTAATTCAAAGTTGGACAAGAAAAAATTTATGTTTCAACTTCATTTTACATGAATCTTCAATTTAACAAACAATAAATCACAAAGGCAACCAGTTCACTAGAACAACCAGGGTGCACAAGATGTCAGAATTATGCCAATGTGCAACACTTTGTATCAGTTTTATGTGTCGAGAATAGTGAACATCTAGAACTACAATTAAAATTCCTAATAAATTTGATATTACAGTCTTTGCAAGAGCAAGAGCAGAGTTCCCCTCCAGCTTAGCTGTGTTTTATTCAAATCAAAACCTGCAGTCAGGCTAACAGCAACCATTCCTTTCTGTCTGAGAAAACATTAGCTCTTTTGTGAATTTATAACATTCAGTTTACCCGTGTCAAAGCCACTCCACTAGATAAAGTTGTAGGCATACAGCTAAATATAAGCAAGTCCTGTACAAATCAGAAGTCTAATACGTCAAAACAGAAGCTTGAAGAGAGGCAGACAAACAACAGGGGAAGAGGGGGTGGGGGGGGAGGGGGGTAGTTGACTAGTTCTAAGAAAGAAAAATATAGTTACAAGATAACACTGAATAGAAAAAGAAATAATTCCAACTATCTATTTCTCTATTTCCTTTATCCTTTTGTTTACTATGATGCGAGGATTGGCTGGGTGAGATTTCAATAAACAGAAAGAGAACTTGCACATTTGAACAATATGGTGGAACTAAAGTAATATATTTCCAATGTAATTTGTGGAGAACGAACAGGGAGGAGAATGAAAATAGACTTTTAGCTCAACATGAGTTAACATACATTAAGAAGCTAGAGAAAACAATGAAAATTTGAAGACTGGCATACGTCAGAAATGCTATAAAATGATTGTCGCAATTCAGCGACTAAAAACTAGGACCTTAAGAAGAGATTAGCTTTCTATCTTTAAACTTTTAAGTATAACAACCACACAACTCTTGCAGAGCATTCATATGTTTCTAAGGAATTGATTTCACTTAATATCTACGCTCTCTGGTAATCTTCTCATCTTGATATGACAGATAGCTCATGCAAAGTCAAAGTAATACAGAGCAAAAGTTCAAACTGTGACGAATTCTTGTGGCTGAAGCTTGAGCAGCAAAATTATTTTGAAAGTAAGGGAGTGAAAAACAAAATAGAAACCTGCATTACAATGACGCATAGAGAGTAAGTGCTCTCATATAGAACTTGAGAGGTATGGACACTATTATCTAAACACATTCAAATTCTTAACAAAATTATAGAAAACGATAGCCTTCAAAAAAAGAATAAAACAGATTTTGATAACATGGAAAGATGTAGAACGACTGTTATATTCGCAGTTAACTTCTACACAGTTCAACATTGAGACACAATGCCATGTAAGATTCAAAAGTAGAAAAATTTCAGTGTCAACATTACTTTTATGTATGTACTGATTGCAAGAATGCAAGATCATACCAGCCCCAAAGAATCCAACTGGCCATGCTTCAGCAGCGGCACCATTTCATCACTGCGCAATGTCACTCCTGTATGACGAAGATACTAATAAAACCATAGCCAAACTTTAATCAATAAAGTTCAAAAGAACCAAATGATAAAATATTAAAAATCATGGAAAACCAAACCTGAAATTACAAATATCGAAAAAGTGCTAATTTTTGATAGATAAAATCTATCAGCAACACAACCAGGACTAGGGTTAGCAAGTCCGAACAATACTCCAGAGATAAGAGCTGCATGCACCATCATGGAAATATATTAGGTTGGGACACAGATCTTCTTGCAAGCCAGACAAAAATTACTATGCAATATATAGTCAAGAGGGAGCTCCCATCTTATAGTCTCAGAGCAATCCCATGAAGTAAAACACGTATAAACCACACCCACCATATACCCCCACTTATTATCAAATGTTTTCACATTGCAAGAGACATTAAATGTTAAATGCATCTCCTTTTCAACAATCTAACCTTTTAAACGATATGTCCATCAATATAATAATCCCTACTCAAAATCACCACTATTTCCTGTAAGACATCCCAAAACAAGACTATTCATAAACTTTTCATTCCAAAATCATCCTCCTAATTGAAGTTAAGAATTAACACCACTAACTTCCAGAAATCGCCACTTTCAACAGAGAAAAATGAAGAACCACACAAAATATAATCAAGAGGGAGCTCCCATATTGTAGTCTCACAGCAATCCCACTAAGTTATTACAAGTATAAACCACATCCACCATACCTAATGGTAGAAAATTATCAGATGCAAACTTAGCCAATGATTCAATCCAATTTGGAGCCACAACTTGTGGAATTCTACTTTCTCCATCTCCATTTCCCTGAAACACTCTCAGACAACAATGATGATTGAATTCTCTCATAAGAAGTGGTAATTAAACGTAATTTTAACAAATGGGAGACAGAGAACCTGAAGCGACTTCGCGCTTGCTCTAACACTGTGTGTTCTAGAAGCTGAACGGAGCTTCCAAAGAAGGCGCAACATTGGAATTGCTGCCGGAGAAAGGAGAATATGCCGGCGAGGGACATTGACACGGGCGCCGGAAAGACAGAGTTCCGGTGACCGGAGGGTGGGGAATTAGAGTCCGGAGTACTCGCGCCATTGTGGGTGCAGGTGCACCACCTAGATTGTTGTCGACAGCTAGTATCCACGTAGTACTGTCTCTGTATTGCAAGTGCACAGGCAATATCCGAATTTCAGCATTAGCGTATTGTACGGGGACGGATGGTTGTACCTATTCTACAACACACATTATTTTTAATATTTTTTTTATTTGTCTTTAAAAACTTAAAATTCATTTCCCTGTTTATAATTTCATCCTTGATACAACAAAAAAAAAAGAAAGATGCAAATGTATTAAAAAAAATTAATTAGTTTTCGGATTTTTTCTTTTTTGATAATATTAGGTATGTTTTTTTATTTTTTTTATTTTTTAAATTTTCTAGTCATCACTCCTCAACATTAATTTTTCATACATTTGATATACATATAACTGCAAGTAGGGGTTGCAAATCTCGACACAATATGATAACATATTCGTATACGCATCAAAATTAAGGATTGATATTTGAGTATCTCTCATGTGCACTTGGTGTACATATAATTCGGATTGACTTGGATTCGCATGTTTGTTTGTTTTTTTTTTTGCTTAAGGCCAAAATTTTTATGTACAAATTTTGTAACCTTTATGTACAAATTCTGTGATCTTTATATAATTTTGTAACCTTTATATTCAATAACTTAGAAAAAATGAAGAATTTAACATATTTTTATGTTATATTCATATGACCTTTATGTATATTCATGTGAATTTTATGTATAAATATATATACATTTATGTAATATACATGAATATACATAAGGGTTATATGAATGTCACATAAAAGTATTTATGTACAAATTTTGCTGAATTTTTTTTTTTTCTAAGTTATAATATATAAAGGTCATAGCATTTATGCATAAATGTCACAATATTTTATAATAAAGGTCACCAAATTTGTATATAAAGATTAAGATTATAAATTTAAAAAAAAAAAAATTTAAAAAAATTCGCTGATTCAGGTCGGATCGACCAGAATTATAGGGATCTTAAATCCGTCACCAGGTGCAGAGGAGAATTTGTCTTAATGTTTACACTTATGTATCTAAATTGTTATCATTAATTTAGACTTGTGTATCGACACTTGTTATCATATCTAACATCTTAAAAAATGAATTTTTCCGTATCATGTTTCAATTCATTTTAATAGTCAACATATTTACCCCAAACCATGGTTCGATAACAATTTATCTTATAACTGAAGCATAACAAATAAAAAATTGCAATGGATTCAATACATAGATTTTACAGAAAAATGCTTTGCAATTAATTATGCATATTGCATCTTTTATTTGCAATAGTCTTTGATTCTAAATTGTATATGGAACTTTTTGGATCGTATAGTGCACCAAAAGCCCCAATTATGTCCCTCACTGTATATAGTTACACACGGTTTTTTTGGATCGTATAGTGCACCAAAAGCCCCAATTTTTATGTTGCGGGAACACACATGAACATTTTCCGATGAATTCAAAATTTCCAACCAAAATTGGACTGAAATTAGACATATTCTTAAATTGTTAGATTAAATTGAAAATCATGATAATTATGGAACAAAAGTTGGAAGACACATAGTCATGGAACGAAAAATATTTTAACACTATATAGAGTTAGTAGACGTTATATCATTTGACCGAGACAAGCAATTATAAGTGTTAATGTTGAATTTTTCAACATAATTAATTTTTCCTTTTTTCTTATTAATTAAATCAATTATCTATGTGAGAGATAATCTAGGAGATTTGTTCACTCAAATCTTGGAGATTTGTTTAGAATATATGTTCTCTTTTAATCACGTTGTTTTGCAAAATTCAAAAGAGAGAGAATTTTGACTCATTCAAACACTTTCTCCTATTTTATAGGAAATAGTTGTTTGTGTTTTCACTTCTCTATATAAACAAGAACGTGGTGTATTTTAGAAGAGATAGAACATGGCATAAAGATTGAAGAGAAAGAAGAATGTGAGAAGTCAAGAGAGAGATGGAGATCATGAAAAGAAAAGAACGTGTGACAAGAAGTGGAGGTAATGAGCTAATGGAGATAAGATGATTGAGCACTAAAGTGGAGATCATGGAGCATTATGATCATGGCAAAGAGTTCAAGATCATGGAGGCTAATGAGGTCTATAAATAGATGAATTCATCTTGAAGATCGGCAGAGAGAAAATAGTGCACAAGCAATATAAGAAATTGAGTCTAGCAGTTTCACAATGTTGCTCTCAGTGTTGACCACATTTGTGTAACATGTTTGTTTATTTTCATAGAGTATGTCTATTCCAATGACTTTCTAGTAAGATAGATTAGTTGCATGGTCAATAATTTTTTATGAGTGTATACGTCCTTAGGTTTCATAGATTTTCTTATAGGACGTATTGAGATTTTCAAAGAGAGTCTTCTTCAAAAGATCTCTTTG